>CM038672.1:570933705-572177205 GCA_021605145.1 Aegilops bicornis
TGGGCCGGGTCACGGTGGAGGAAATGTCGGTTCAGGCTTCAATGGAGATCGGGGTGGACATAACAATCAAAACAATCAGAATAGCCAGGGTGGTTACAACCAGCAGCTGCAGTCGGGCTATCAGAGCAATCCAAAGTAGTTGAATAGCGGGCAATATCATGTATTCACCACTAGCTTAGACAATGGAGACCAGAAGCTTCACAAGCGAGCAGTGAATTCTGTTGAACCGGCCGTGCCTCGTTATTTACACTGGTCCAAACAGCCGATCGTATGGAGCAGAGAGGATCACCCTCCCCGGGTTGACAATCCGGGTCAGCTAGCGTTGGTGGTGGCACCTCAGGTGGGAGGTTATAAGTTCAGCAAGGTGCTCATGGATGGAGGAAGCAGCATTAACATCTTATACTATGAGACCTTCCGTCGTATGGGGCTAACAGACAAGAATCTTAAACCGTCCAATACGGTATTCCATGGTGTGGTACCTGGTAAGTCAGCATATCCCATTGGCAAGATAGCTCTGGAGGTGGCCTTTGGAGATGATCATGATTCCAGGTCAGAAACATTGGTTTTTGAGGTGGTTAAGATCCGGAGCCCGTACCACGCTTTATTTGGGCGGCCGGCTTATGCCAAGTTTATGGCACGGCCCTGTTACATTTATCTACAGCTCAAGATGCCGGGTCACAAGGGGACCATAACCGTTCATGGAAGTCTCAAGATTGCCTTGGAGTGTGAAGAAGGTGATGCGGCCTATGCAGAGTCGGTTTGTGCCACGAAAGAGTTGAAGTACTACAAGGATAATGTTGATCCGGCGGACACGACTCCGTTGAAGAAGCCAACCACAGAGCATGATCCGGCTTTAAAGTTCAAATCGGCAGCTGAGACTAAGCTTGTTGACTTTGTACCTGGCGATTCGTCCAAGCAGTTTAGTATCAGCACCAGTTTGGATCCGAAATAGGAAAGCGCGCTCATCGAGTTCATCCGTGAGAACCGGGACATTTTGCATGGAAGCCTTCGACATGCCAGGTGTACCGAGGAACTCATGAGCACACTCTTAATGTTGATCCTAAGTACAAACCAGTGAAGCAGTTTCTCCGCCGGTTCAACGAAGAAAGGCGCAAAGCTATTAGAGAGGAAGTGGCCAGGCTCTTAGCGGCTGGCTTTATTGTTGAAGCGTTCCATTCTGAATGGCTGGCTAATCCGGTGCTGGTCCTTAAGAAAAATGGCACCTGGCGCATGTGTGTGGATTACACAGATCTTAACAAGGCTTGTCCAGCAGATCCTTTTGCCCTCCCCCGCATCGATCAGATTATTGATGCTACGGCGGGTTGTGAGCGTTTGAGTTTTCTGGATGCGTATTCTGGTTATCATCAGATCAAGATGGCAGTTAAGGACCAGGAGAAGACGGCGTTCATAACCCCCTTTGGAGCCTTCTGTTATGTATCTATGACCTTTGGGCTCAAGAATGCTCCGGCAACTTATCAACGGTGTGTACAAAATTGCCTTCATAAGCAGATCGGTCGTAATGTACATGCCTATGTGGATGATATTGTGGTTAAGTCAAGGGAAAAGGAGACTCTGGTTGATGATTTGAAGGAAGCCTTTGATAACCTACGGACATACAAGATGATGCTCAACCCGGCCAAGTGTGTTTTTGGTGTACCGACAGGCAAGTTATTGGGTTTTCTGGTGTCCAACAGGGGAATTGAGGCTAATCCGGAGAAGATCACAACTATCACCTCTCTGGCTAAACCTAAATGTATTAATGATGTCCAGCGCTTGGCAGGACGGATTGCCGCGTTGAGCCGGTTTATCAGCCGTCTCGGTGAGAAGGCGATCCCTTTGTACCAATTGCTGAAGAAAGCAGATCCCTTTGTCTGGAGTCCGACCACTGATAAATCATTGGAGGATTTAAAGCGGCAGCTAGCCAATCCGCCTGTTCTTGCTGCTCCGACTGACAAAGAACCTTTGCTATTATATGTGGCAGCTAATTCTCATGCAGTCAGCGTAGCTATTGTGGTAGAGCGCAAGGAGGCGGGCAAGGAATATCCGGTTCAACATCCGGTTTACTATATCAGCGAGGTGCTTATTGAGTCCAAGCAAAGATACCCGCATTGGCAGAAGCTGGTGTATGGAGTTTTCATGGCAAGCCGGAAGCTTAAGAAATACTTCCAGGGACATCCCATCACAGTGGTCAGCTCTGCTCCTTTGGGAGATATAATTCAAAATAGGGAGGCAACTGGCCGGATTGCCAAGTGGGCTATAGAGCTTGGGCATACGGTTTGAAATACGTGCCTCGGACGGCGATCAAGTCTCAAGCACTTGTGGATTTCATCAATGATTGGACGGAGCTACAAGCACCTGAAGAAAAACCGGATCACACCTATTGGACTATTCATTTTGATGGGTCCAGGCAATTGGAGGGCTCGGGGGCTGGAGTCATATTAACTTCCCCATGAGGTGATAAGTTCTGTTACGTTCTCCAGTTAATGTTCCCTTGTACTAACAATGCGGCTGAGTATGAAGCTTTACTCCATTGTCTCCGGATGGCTAAGGAGATGAATCTCAGCCGAGTCAAGTGCTTCGGTGACTCGGACCTGGTGGCCCAACAAGTGTCTGGTACTTGGGATTCTAAGGACCCGCTCAAGGCAGCATACCGTCGTTAGGTGGATATCATTGCAGGCCACTTCAAGGGATATCAGGTGGATCATTTGGACAGACGGAAGAACGAAGCGGCGGACGCTTTAAGCCGGCTGGGCTCTTAGCGTAAACCGGTCCCGCCTAACGTCTTCTTAGATGTCCTACATAACCCGTCGGTCAAGCTCCCTGGCGAAGAGGATTTGGCTATTCCTGATCCGGAGGCTCAGTTGGTGGCGGCTCTGCATGTCATTTCGGATTGGACGGTTCCTTATCTTGTGTACATGAACCGGGGCGAGTTACCAGAGGATGAGACGCTGGCCAGACAGATAATCCGGCGATCCAAGTCCATGACTATTGTCAATGGCGAGTTGCATCATTGCAGTGTGTCAGGAGCATTTCAACGTTGTGTGTCGCCAGAGGAAGGTTGTGACATCTTGCGCGAAATCCACGAGGGAGATTGTGGTCACCACGCCGGTTCAAAATCTCTGGTGTCTAAGGCATTTAGTCACGGATTTTATTGGTTGACTGCTCATGCTGATGCGGAGGACCTGGTTAGGCGATGTGACGGCTGTCAGAAGTTCTCAAGACGCGCTCATGTGTCGGCTCAAGAATTGAGGATGATTCCAATTACTTGGCCGTTTGCGACTTGGGGGCTGGATATGGTTGGGCCTTTCAAACGGTCCAAGGACAAGAAGACCCACCTTTTGGTGGCGGTTGACAAATTTACAAAGTGGGTAGAAGCGGAGCCCGTCAGCAAGTGTGATGCAGCCACCGGTTCAATTCATTAAAAGGTGATTTTCCGGTTTGGCTTTCCACACGGTATCATTACCGATAATGGTACCAATCTATCTAAGGGTGCTATGAAGGAGTTACGTGAGCGTGAGCACATCCGGCAGACGTTTCATCAGTGGCTCACCCATAGTCCAATGGCCAGGCAGAGAGAGCTAACCAAGAGATCTTACGAGGCATCAAACCCCGACTTATGGTTCCTTTGCAGCGGACGCCAGGTTGTTGGGTTGAGGAGTTACCATCTATATTATGGAGCATCAATACTACGCCCAATAGATCGATAGGATACACGCCGTTCTTCATGGTCTACGGAGCGGAGGCGCTTCTCCCCAGTGATATCCGTCATGATTCACCTCGTGTAGCAGCTTATGTTGAAGCGGACAACGAGGTAGCACGGCAAGACGCTTTGGACCTGTTGGATGAGGAGTGTGACATTGCAGCTGCCCGTTCGGCGATCTACCAGCAGGATCTTCGTCGCTATCACAGTCGCCGAGTTAGAACCAGAACCTTTCAAGAAGGAGATTTGGTGCTCCGGCTCATCCGAGACCAGATTGATATGCACAAGCTATCCCCACCTTGGGAGGGACCTTTCGTGGTCGATGAAGAATCTGCACAACGGGTCGTACTATCTGATTGATATTCGAGAGCATAAAGACTCACGTACATCAGAGGAGGAGACCAACAGGCCGTGGAACATAGCTCATCTTCGGCCCTACTATACGAGAGCCATAGGCTCTACTTATGTACATATTATGACAATGTATATATTATGATAAATACAATAAACCGGAGCCTTAGCTAAAGCGGGGTCTCTGTTATTTTTACATCATGAGTGGTTACACGGAATTTTTGTCTTAAAGCGGTCTCCGGTTTACCCCTTGAGTTAGCTTTTTAACAAAGCTTTATATCATGTCACTTGGGGGCTTGGTCGTGTCCGAACCAATGCAACACCTTTTGATAGGCGAAAGCCACGAGATCACTTGGGGACTTGGTCACGTCTGAACCAGTCATGCCTCTTGGTCGGCCTAAGGCCACAGAATCACTTGGGGGCTTTGGTCGAACCTGAACCATCGCTACACCTCTTGATCGGTGTAATGCCACTGCATCATTTGGGGACCTGGCTGACATGAACCATAGCTACGCCTATTGGGGGCTTGGTCGTGTCCGACCATGGTAATGCCACTTGATCGACTCAAACAGCCTCTTTCGGAAAAGATTTTGTCTTTTTCTTTGCTTGACATTTGTTTGTCTTTTTGCATATTTCTCTTGTTGTGTTCTTAAACCGACAATTATTAAACCGATTCGACTGTCAGTTGACGGGGCACGATTTGTTTTTTCATCCGGAGACACTTTTGCCCGGTTTGATTTTTGATAAACATCGTATTATGGCGTAACACCGGTGTTCATCTTAACCCAGAACGGTTTACCTAGTAAACCGACCTTATATACACAGGAGCTATTTTCTCCTTCAGCAGAGCGGGTTTCTTACAACTCCGCTTCAAGATTGGCACAGCCAACTTCATGCCCTACGATGGCAGGTATCATATATTCCCATATTTTATCATATGTTTAATCTAAAGTATTATCTTTACTTTCATATACATGGATATGATGACCCTCCTGGTGATACAACCACAATGACGTTTTAAGCTTTTTGCTGCAGATAACAGTTTAAGGTTGATGATTCAACAAAAACATAAATTGCAATAAATATGCACGAAGGCATATCAACACAAAGTGTGGCAACTAGTCTATTACAAGGCAACACAGTGCCCAGATAGGATAATTGTTTTTGGCATAACGTAAGGAAGCGATAATGTAAACCGGCCTCCGGTTTATGCTTGACGCCAGCTTGGCCTGATGGTCGCGGGTCATCCTGCGCCGCTTCAACTTCTGATTCCCTACCCGGTAATGGAAATCAACAGTTGTCGATCGATTCCCATTAATGCTTGGAATACGGCTTCATCATTGATCAGCAACGACGGTTCAATATCAGGAGCGTAAGTGTGCTTATGGATTGGCGGTATAAGGTTCTCCGCTTCAGGAATTGGTGCAGGCACTCGTTTATTTTCTCCATTATATTGGGCTTGATAGTGAGACAGATTTGCCTCTTCAACCAATTGGCAAGCCAAAGGGCGCACTTCCCGGTTTATCGTTCGGAGATCCTCTTCGCTGAATTCCGTCCGTCTTCCTTCAAGCTTCGGAAGCCCTGCGCCGCTTCAACAGGATCAAAATCCGGCACCCACGCTTTGGCCCGGATTAAGGCGTTTATGGCACCGGTTCTAGCAGCAGATTTTTTTAATTCTTCAAACCGGGCAGGAAGCATTGACAACCGTTTAAGGGTGTCCTGGATCAAGGTCGGTGCCGGGTTGTTATGAGAAGCGGTGCTGATGATCCTGTAACATCCCAAAATTCTAAATTTTGGAATGTTATAAACACAATAGATAGTTTTGATTGATTGTTTGATTGATTGACTGAAAGTGAGTGAATTCGAAACTTTTTGAAAGTTAAATGAGAGGGAATAAAAGGACTTTCGCAAACTTTCATTTTGCTTTTATGATCTTCGGGAATTCAAATTCTTTTCATCACAAAATCCTGGAGAGAAGATGACATGACTTCTTCCATTTATTTAAATGACAAGGGGTGTTGAAAATATTTGAAATTTCATTTGAGAATATTTCAAATTCTGAAACTTTATGCAACTCAATGATTTTCACGAGCAAAGATAAAATGACTTCTTCAAAACATATGAAATATGAGTTGGGAGTTTCAAAGAATTAAATTCAAAATTCTTTTGAATTTATTTTCAATTTGGAGTTATTTGAGTTTTATTCAAATTATTTTTCTCCAAAAATAAAATATATGGAAAATAGGGTAACATGATTCCCGACATCAGAAAAATGGAGAGAAATAAATTTGAATTAACTTTGGGATTTTTAAAATGATTTTCAGTGGATTTTATTAGGGCAGAAGCACTCTTTGTTTTATTTGAATTTGTGTGTATTTTATTTGAAGCTAAAATAATGTTCATGTTGTAGAAAATCTTTTTCTGAAAATTTTGATATATTATATGCCCATATAATATTTTCATTTAATTTGTTTTATTATTCCATTTGTCTGGAAATTGTTTATTTAAAAAAAAATATATCCTCTCACCGAGGCTGGCCTGACTCCACCTGCCCAGCCCAGCCCGGCCGCTGTCGCCCGTCCCGATCTCCGCAGAGACCGACTCCCTTGCAGGAGCGCGCCCGCCATCCCATGGCCGGACTCCGCGCCGCCCTTGCCCCTTGCCCACGCCACCGCCCCTCCCCTGGCCTTTAAAAGGCGGGCCCCGACGCCCCAACTCCCCTCTCTCCTCTCGCAGATCGCCGCCGCCGCCTTTTGCTCAAGCCGCCGCCGCCGCCCGACGAGATCCGCCGCCGCCGCCTCTTCCTCACCGCCCCGACGCCGCTGCCGCTCTCCGCCGCCCCGCGCCGCCTCACCGTCGCGGACGCCTCGCCGCCCGGCGCCCCCATCGCGGAGGACCACGAGCCGCTGCCGCCTACGCCGTTGACCGCTGCCGGCCAACCCCCGTTTAGCCGGTAAAAACCGTCCCGGACCGGTCTAATCTTTTGGTTTTCCTCGGTTTTATCTTAAAACCGGTTTTCCCTTTTAGTTAGATCTATTTAGTGGTCGTTCGTTAGTTAGGGTCCGGTAGCGAACGGTTTTCGTTCGTTAGCGATCGGTAACGAACGTTCGCTATTTAGTTTTTTTTCTTTTATTTTAGTTTTTCTGCCAGGGACTCATTTTTGAATATTTTTTTACAGATTAGCCCCTGTTCTTCAAACAACCATAACTTTTTACTCGTTAGTCCAAATTCAACGAAACCAACGCTCACGTCTTCGTTATGATCTCCTGTATCCAGTAATCCAACTGAAACATGTTTTCGAAAGTTTAAAATTTGAATTAGATAAGATTTGAATTTGAACTTCGTTTGATCATAACTTGAGTTTCGTAACTCCGATTTAGTTGATTCTTTTTGCAAATTAAAGCTCTTGACATAAACTTTCTGATAAGGCCAAATTCACATAATTTTGGTACTGTTAGAAATTGTTTTATCTTGCAAGAGTTATTTGATTGGTTTTGATGTTTTCTGAATTGTTTTCTTCGTTCTTTCCGATCTTTTGAGTGATTGCTTATGTGTGGTTACTATTGCTTGCTTACGATAGATTGACCGGAGTGTGACGAGTAGTCCTATCAAGAGTTTTTTGAGTGTGAATCATCTTCGTCAACATTGCAGGCAAGTAACACTTTGATCATACTTTTCTCATACCCAGTTTTTATGCATTAGATCTATCCTCAAACACTCTCATGATTAGGATCTAATTAAATTGTGGGATGGGAAGTAGTTTGAGGTAGTACCTATTACCTGTTTTATTATCAAACCCTTGGGAGTTACTTCTACGTTTGCTTATTATGCCATGGTATGCTCGTAGACGTGGATTGGGTTTGAGTGAATATCCATGACAGATGTGAGATTGATAATTAATGGTTTATCTAAGGTGGCAACTTAAACACACATCTGGGTGGATTGAGGCACTGGCTATTCCGTGATTTGCCTACCAAAGCACACAGGTAGACAGGATTTGCCTGTTTCTTTTGGACCGCCACCCAGGCTCAAAGGGATCATGAGATTATTCAAACTAGAAACTTCCGTGTGCAGCCACAAGCCATTATGGGCTCTGGCATAGTTGACTAAGTTGTGCGAACTCTTACGGGTAGACTAGCAGATGTAGGGGAAAGTAGGTGTACCAGTCTACCCACAAGTAAGGTGCTAGTGCTTCTGAAAGACTATGTCTCGGTCATCCGTTTCTCAAACATCATGTAGTGCGAGAAATCCAACGGAGGCGATCGAGTCTTGTGGGGACAAGTGCTAAACCTCTGCAGAGTGTATAAACTAATCATGGTTAGCCGTGTCCCCGGTTATGGACATCTTGAGTATCTAGTACCTGGATATCATGTGAATCTCATCATGTTACTTCTAATTAATATTGTTGGGTTTATTAATGAGTACTTTTAATTGGGATTGAGGATGTCAACCATTCTCAATGTTCAACAACCACCATGATAGTTAAATTAATTTATTCCTTTGTAGTAGGGAAAAATTGGCTTTTCGCAAAAACTGTAACCATAGAGCTTTCCACCAGCCATATATGCATGTAGTATAGCTTATGCTTTCATTACTCTCTATGTGTTACTTTGCCAGCATATTCCATGTCTTGACCGTTTTCGGGCTGCAACTTTTCATGTTGAGACTTTTGAACTGACGAGTAAGTGATACGTTAGGGTTACGATTTCCTATACTCAACTTTGCCGTTGGTGTTGATGGGAATCCACAACCTTGTTGCTTCCGCTATATTTGGATTGTGGTAATAGTATTTACGCTACTTTATACATGTGATTTACCTCTGTTATAAATCCTTCGAGTACTGTGTGTGTCAGCATACCGATCCAGGGATGACACCTAAGCACAGAGACTTGATCCATTAATTCGAATTCGCTACAAGATGGTATCAGAGCACATGTTGACTGTAGGACGTGACCCTAGAAACTGGCAAGCCCATAGGAAAGATTTTTCTCTACAACTTCATTTTTCAAAAGGATCTTTTACCTCTCTTCTCTTCTAAGCTTATTCAAATATTCCCTTTTAGTGAGACTATACCCTTTTCCTTTTGACCACTTTCGAAGATTCGACCGATGAGACCACCCCAAGGAGACAAGATATCGGACAACTAAGACCATTTGAAATGAAGAGGATTTTACCGTGTAAATGGAAGCTACAACTGTTGCAAACTCCGAATACTTGGAGAATTTGAGGGATATGAAGAATTTCAATTTGTATGACCTAGGAAGGTTACGCTAATGGAACTTGGCAGACTATGGAAGTTATCAATAACCGAGATCAAGGTGTATTGGAGTAAGACCGGAACATGGAGAGCATTAGAACTCAAAGTTTTTGCCAAGGAAACCCTAAGGCAGGAGATATCAATTATGGAATAAAGCTCATGGCAGTAACATAGGCATAGACACGGCTGACCATGGTATTATTGCTTATGCTATTGTCACCGTGCTGAGTTAAGCATGCAGATGCATGGAAGGATTGGATGGTAGAAGGCTGAAGGAGCATCTGTCAGCGAAGGATATAGTTTTAACATAACTGGTGCATCACCAGGATCTGGAGTGTTACATCATGGAGTTAAGATGGACCTACAAGAAGAAGTATTTGATAAGGAAGCGTTTCGTGAAGAACTCAGGATCCAGAAGCTGAAGTAACCAAACTGGAGGAACAAAACCTCGAGATACCGGAGATTTGTCAGGAACTGAAGGACAAGCATGATCAGAAGAACCCATCGGAGACATGAACAAGACTTGAAGAGTTTGGTGACGTTGAACATCTATTGACCTTTAGAATACCAAACCCCTGTTTATACCTGCGTTAGATGCGATGATTGTGAGCTGTCATTTGTTTGATGTTTTTCCGACAGCCTCAATAAAACCTGTCTTTTCAAAACTTTTGTTTGTATTGTGTGCATCCCTCTCGATCTCTCTTATCCCACCCCAAACCCATGGACCCGTTAGAGGATGAATGGAGATGAGCTTGTATTGTCTGGACCGATGAGTCAATTGGAGACGGACTGATGAATTCAGAACATGGAGGATCACATGGAGAATAACCCTATAGCCGGAAAGGATATGACCCAGCATGCTCTTCCATTCTTTGAAAGAAGTGCTGCTACCTGGTGGAGGATGTACCAAACCATCAACGGATGGTAAGGAGTAACCACTTGGGGAGAAATTAAGTTGACTTTGCTAATGTCTCGGTTTGTGTCCCAGAAATTGAAGTCTTCGGGAAAGGATATGAAGAAACCTTGTGCATGCAAGCTCTGTGGAGAAATAGGACACACCCATAAGGAACACAAGGATGAATGCCCTAATTGTGAAGGAAGTCACCCAACTGAAGAATGCCCAACTAGACAGATTACTTGTTTCTTGTGTGAAGGAACTACCCACTACCCTTCTCAGTGTCACATTTACACTATGGTACAGAGAACCATCCAACAGAAGAAAGAAGAAATGAAAGGAGCCCTCATGGAGATGTTAGAAGAACCTGTGATGAAGGAAGATGTTGAGGACACACACAAAGGAAACAAAATTAAAGCCCGCACCAAGTCATGCTATTCATGTGGAGAAGAAGGACACATCTCCCAAGATTGTCTGAATGGAGATCTAGTAGAATTCCCGATAGAGGACGTAGAGTATGACCCATGTGAAATAGAAGCCCTGATTGGAACAGAAAGGTCCAGGAAGAGGAATAGATTGGATTCCAGGAAGGACCTGAGTCATGTCACCTGTTACAAATGCAAGGAGTTAGGGCACTACATAAACACTTGCCCAAATTGGAAGCCGAGGACCCAAGGAGGCTATGTGATCATGAGGAAACCTCGAAACCTGTCAGAAGTAATATTTTCCGTTGTAATGTAGCAAGGCACTTTGCCAGAGATTGTCCGAAGGAGAAGGAGACTGGTGATATATAGTTGAATTTGTAACAGAATAAATGGAGTAGTAGAAGTGAGAGCTTTTTCTTTTATATTGAGGTGTTAAGTTGAGACATGTAATGGAAAAGCGAGATAATTGTAATAATTTAAGAATCAATAAAGTTAGCAGTGTTGGTAATGCTTTGGATTTTATGAGTTACCCTATGAGGAAAGATGTTGACCAATTTCGAGGATATGAGAAATATGGTCTATGGAATATTGGAACATTTTAAGGGTGGTAGTACCTGTAAAACCGTTGACCCCAGTGAAAAGATAAGGATACCTTGAATGGATTTCGGACAAAATGAATATGAGTTTTGTCTCGATATGTTTGATACCCCAAGAGAGTGTGGGATGTCGTTGGAGACCGTCAGTTGTTTGGAGCAAATGTGATCAAGGATTAGGAAGAGTATGATAAGTTGAGTCAAGATAGGTGAAGATAGCTCAGTCAGGCGGAAGAGTTATGCAGGACTCAAAAGCGCAAGGAGGTAGTCTATGAAATCGGAGACAGAGCATATATTTGTGTGCCACCTCCGCGAGGAGTTAAACGATTTGGAGTTAAGGGAAAGTTAGGCCCGAGATTTGTAGGACCATACAGAGTTTTGGAGCATATGGGAGAGGTTACCAACAAGTTGGAGACACCCGAAGGACTGTCAGGAGTTCATGATGTGTTTCACGTTTCCCAGTTGAAGAAGTGCCATGCAGAGATGGCCAATATTCCCCTGTAAGGATGCTTGACCCTGGAAAGGATAATGATGTTCCACGAAGTGGAGTATGGACTTCATAAGTATGCGTTTTTTTATCACGGTAGGTGGGATATCCCACGAGGATGAAGAGATGAATTACTATTGGATATAAAGGAGGTATGATGTTGGAAATATGGATCAATGGAAATTCCATGATGAGTCTGAGTAATCATGTCCTAGTTTGGTGCCAATAGAAGGAAGGGAGACAGTACAATTGGATGGATTTAAGAACACTAGGAAGTTGGAAGTTGGAATAATAATCAGTGGCCCGATGATGAGTTCAAGGTTTACAAGTGATGAGATGGGCCATAACCCACAGGGCCCAGGACCTGCCAAGAAGCAAGCACACTCGTGCTGAAAGAAGACCCGGGCAGAAGTTATGATTTTATCGACAGACGATTCTATAGGAGTTTATGCAAAACCTGAGAGTTGTTAAGGAACGATAGATGTTTGTTTGGCTTGCAGAATCAATGGATTTATCCGAACTTGGTTCGTCGACAAGAGAAATTCTGCAATGCTTGTGAGGATGACCGAGTGTTAGAATGCGAGATTCGCTAAACCATGTACAAGGTAATGATTTGGGTGCGGGATGGATTGATCACCATACCGACTTACTCTTATTATTCGCTTTGCTATATGGGATGGTAAATCTGAGTGACTTACCTATAGTAGAGAGACGACGATCAAAACCTTGTTTGAACCTTAGAATGGTATAAGTATTTTCCCTTGTACAAGGCGGCTTTTGCCAACCGTAGGTTATACGGTGAGGTTCAACCCAGACCCGTTTTCTGCAGGACAAACCATAAATTGATGACCACCATGAGATATCGATAGTTGTTTAGAATTGGCGCCAGAACCGTCAGCTATGAAGACCCAATCTCGAAATAACCTTACCAAGAGGAATGGACAAAAGTATTGAGGAAAAGGTTATGCCACTACCGGAAGAGCCCAGAGAAGGAATTATCCTTACGATCTGAGAAGACCGACACTGTCAACGATAAGGATGGAGTATATGAGTTTTGATGGAACCTTAACCATGCTTTTAAGGGTGGTAGCACCCCAGACCCCTTGTGATGATCGATGGATTTTTGAGAAGACCCCCAAACCCTAACCTATTTCTTGCTAGCCTCTCCGAATCTCGAGGACGAGATTCATTTTAAGGGTGGTAGTTTGTAACATCCCAAAATTCTAAATTTTGGAATGTTATAAACACAATAGATAGTTTTGATTGATTGTTTGATTGATTGAATGAAAGTGAGTGAATTGAAACTTTTGAAAGTTAAATGAGAGGGAATAAAAGGACTTTCCCAAACTTTCATCTTGCTTTTATGATCTTCGGGAATTCAAATTCTTTTCATCACAAAATCCTGGAGAGAAGATGACATGACTTCTTCCATTTATTTAAATGACAAGGGGTGTTGAAAATATTTGAAATTTCATTTGAGAATATTTCAAATTACGAAACTTTATGTAACTCAATGATTTTCACGAGCGAAGATAAAATGACTTCTTCAAAACATATGAAATATGAGTTGGGAGTTTCAAAGAATTAAATTCAAAATTCTTTTGAATTTATTTTCAATTTGGAGTTATTTGAGTTTTATTCAAATTATTTTTCTCCAAAAATAAAATATATGGAAAATAGGGTAACATGATTCCCTACATCAGAAAAATGGAGAGAAATAAATTTGAATTAATTTTGGTATTTTTAATACTCCCTCCATTCCTTGATATAAGGTGTATAGATTTTTGAGAAAAAGTCCAAAATATAAGGTGTATTGAGTTGCACCACTCGTTTGGATAACTTTTTTAGGGATTCGATTACATTTCCTTATATCAGGCAAGCTCCTCTATTTTCTCATGTCAATTAGTGAGGTGTAATCTCGTCCAAAACTTGTGAAATTTTTCCTCCACATGCATTCTTTAATTTCCGTGCCAAAAACTATACACCTTATATCTAGGAACGGAGGGAGTATGATTTTCAGTGGATTTTATTAGGGCAGAAGCACTCTTTGTTTTATTTGAATTTTTGTGTATTTTATTTGAAGCTAAAATAATGTTCATGTTGTAGAAAATCTTTTTCTGAAAATTTTGATATATTATATGCCCATATAATATTTTCATTTAATTTGTTTTATTATTTCATTTGTCTGGAAATTGTTTATTTTTTTTAAAAAAATCCTCTCGCTTGGCTGGGCTGACTCCTGCCAGTCAGCTGCCCAGCCAGCCTTGCCGTCGCCCGTCCCGATCTCCCGCAGAGACCGACTCCCGTCTGAGGCGAGCGCCGCCGTCCCATGGCGGACTCCGCGCCGCCTTGCCTGCGCCACCGCCCCTCCCAGGCCTTTAAAAGGCGGGCCCGACGCCTAACTCCCTCTCTCCTCTCGCAGATCGCCGCCGCCTTTTGCTCAAGCCTTGCCGCCCGAGATCCGCCGCTACCGCCCAGCGCCGCCTCTGCCGTCGCCGGACGCCTCGCCTGCCGCCGGCCCGTCATGGGAGGACCACCGAGCCGCTGCCGCCTTCGCCGTTGACGGCTGCCGGCCAACCCCGTTTAGCCGGTAAAAACCGTCCGGACCGGTCTAATCTTTTAGCTTTCCTCGGTTTTATCTTAAACCGGTTTTCCCTTTAGTTAGATCTATTTAGTGGTCGTTCATTAGTTAGGGTCCGGTAGCGAACGGTTTTCGTTAGATTAGCGATCGATAACGAACGTTCACTATTTAGTTTTTCTTTTATTTTAGTTTTTACGCCAGGACTCATTTTTGAATATTTTTTTACAGATTAGCCCCTGTTCTTCAAACAACCATAACTTTTTACTCGTTAGTCCAAATTCAACGAAACCAACGCTCACGTCTTCGTTATGATCTCCTCTATCCAGTAATCCAACTGAAACATGTTTTTGAAAGTTTAAAATTTGAATTAGATCAGATTTGAATTTGAACTTCGTTTGATCATAACTTGAGTTTCGTAACTCCGATTTAGTTGATTCTTTTTGCAAATTAAAGCTCTTGACATAAACTTTATGATAAGGCCAAATTCACATAATTTTGGTACTGTTAGAAATTGTTTTATGTTGCAAGAGTTATTTGATTGGTTTTGATGTTTTCTGAATTGTTTTATTCGTTCTTTCCGATCTTTTGAGTGATTGCTTATGTGTGGTTACTATTGCTTGCTTACGATAGATTGACCGGAGTGTGACGAGTAGTCCTATCAAGAGTTTTTTGAGTGCGAATCATCTTCGTCAACATTGCAGGCAAGTAACACTTTGATCATACTTTTCTCATACCCAGTTTTTATGCATTAGATCTATCCTCAAACACTTGCATGATTAGGATCTAATTAAATTGTGAGATGGGAAGTAGTTTGAGGTAGTACCTATTACCTGTTTTATTATCAAACCCTTGGGAGTTACTTCTACGTTTGCTTATTATGCCATGCTATGCTCATAGACGTGGATTGGGTTTGAGTGAATATCCATGACAGATGTGAGATTGATAATTAATGGTTTATCTAAGGTGGCAACTTAAACACACATCTAGGTGGATTGAGGCACTGGCTATTCCAGTGATTTGCCTATCAAGGCACACAGGTAGACATGATTTACTGTTTTTCTTGGACCGCCACCTGTGCTCAAAGGGATCATGAGATTATTCAAACTAGAAACTTCCGTGTGCAGCCACAAGCCATTATGGGCTCTGGCATAGTTGACTAAGTTGTGCGAACTCTTACGGGTAGACTAGCAGATGTAGGGGAAAGTAGGTGTACCGGTCTACCCACAAGTAAGGTGCTAGTGCTTCCGAAAGACTATGTCTCGGTCATCCGTTTCTCAAACATCATGTAGTGCGAGAAATCCAACGGAGGCGATCGAGTCTTGTGGGGAAAAGTGCGCAAACCTCTGCAGAGTGTATAAACTAATCATGGTTAGCCGTGTCCCCGGTTATGGACATCTTGAGTATCTAGTACCTGGATATCATGTGAATCTCATCATGTTACTTCTAATTAATATTGTTGGGTTTATTAATGAGTACTTTTAATTGGGATTGAGGATGCTGTCAACCATTCTCAATGTTCAACAACCACCATGATAGTTAAATTAATTTATTCCTTTGTAGTAGGGAAAAATTGGCTTTTCGCAAAAACTGTAACCATAGAGCTTTCCACCAGCCATATATGCATGTAGTATAGCTTATTCTTTCATTACTCTCTATGTGTTACTTTGCCGCATATTCCATGTCTTGACCCATTTTCGGGCTGCAACTTTTCATGTTGCGAGACTTTTGAACGACAGTAAGTGATACGTTAGGGTTACGATTTCCTATACTCAACTTTGCCGTTGGTGTTGATGGGAATCCACAACCTTGTTGCTTCCGCTATATTTGGATTGAGGTAATAGTATTTACGCTACTTTATACATGTGATTTACCTCTGTTATAAATCCTTCGAGTACTGTGTGTGTCAGCATACCGATCCAGGGATGAAACCTAAGCACATAGACTTGATCCATTCGGGTCGGGTCGCTACAAGATGGTATCAGAGCACATGTTGACTGTAGGACGTGACCCTAGAAACTGGCAAGCCCATAGGAAAGATTTTTCTCTACAACTTCATTTTTCAAAAGGATCTTTTACCTCTCTTCTCTTCTAAGCTTATTCAAATATTCCCTTTTAGTGAGACTATACCCCTTTTCCCTTTTGACCACTCGAAGATTCGACCGATGAGACCACCCCAAGGAGACAAGATATCGGACAACTAAGACCATTTGAAATGAAGAGGATTTTACCGTGTAAATGGAAGCTACAACTGTTGCAAACTCCGAATACTTGGAGAATTTGAGGGATATGAAGAATTTCCGAATTTGTATGACCTAGGAAGGTTACGCTAATGGAACTTGGCAGACTATGGAAGTTATCAATAACCGAGATCAAGGTGTATTGGAGTAAGACCGGAACATGGAGAGCATTAGAACTCAAAGTTTTTGCCAAGGAAACCCTAAGGCAGGAGATATCAATTATGGAATGAAGCTCATGGCAGTAACATGGGCATAGACACGGCTGACCATGGTATTATTGCTTATGCTATTGTCACCGTGCTGAGTTAAGCATGCAGATGCATGGAAGGATTGGATGGTAGAAGGCTGAAGGAGCATCTGTCAGCGAAGGATACAGTTTTAACATAACTGGTGCACCACCAGGATCTGGAGTGTTACATCATGGAGTTAAGATGGACCTACAAGAAGAAGTATTTGATAAGGAAGCGTTTCGTGAAGAACTCAGGATCCAGAAGCTGAAGTAACCAAACTGGAGGAACAAAACCTCGAGATACCGGAGATTTGTCAGGAACTGAAGGACAAGCATGATCAGAAGAAGCCATCAGAGACATGAACAAGACTTGAAGAGTTTGGTGACGTTGAAGATCTATTGACCTTTAGAAGACCAAACCCCTGTTTATACCTGCGTTAGATGCGATGATTGTGAGCTGTCATTTGTTTGATGTTTTTCCGACAGCCTCAATAAAACCTGTCTTTTCAAAACTTTTGTTTGTATTGTGTGCATCCCTCTCGATCTCTCTTATCCCACCCCAAACCCATGGACCCGTTAGAGGATGAATGGAGATGAGCTTGTATTGTCTGGACCGATGAGTCAATTGGAGACGGACTGATGAATTCAGAACATGGAGGATCACATGGAGAATAACCCTATAGCCGGAAAGGATATGACCCAACATGCTCTTCCATTCTTTGAAAGAAGTGCTTGCTACAGTGGAGGATGTACCAAACCATCAACGGATGGTAAGGAGTAACCACTTGGGGAGAAATTAAGTTGACTTTGCTAATGTCTCGGTTTGTGTCCCAGAAATTGAAGTCTTCGGGAAAGGATATGAAGAAACCTTGTGCATGCAAGCTCTGTGGAGAAATAGGACACACCCATAAGGAACACAAGGATGAATGCCCTAATTGTGAAGGAAGTCACCCAACTGAAGAATGCCCAACTAGACAGATTACTTGTTTCTTGTGTGAAGGAACTACCCACTACCACCTTTCGGTGTCACATTTACACTATGGTACAGAGAACCATCCAACAGAAGAAAGAAGAAATGAAAGGAGCCCTCATGGAGATGTTAGAAGAACCTGTGACGAAGGAAGATATTGAGGACACACACAAAGGAAACAAAATTAAAGCCCGCACCAAGTCAAGCTAATGCCTAATTGCTTTGTCCTTGAGGGATACTGGATTTCTTTTGGTATAAAAGTCCCAGTTTAACTACATTAAGTTGAACCGGCCCTTGGGGAATACTTTCCCAAAAGTACAGCTTTGCTCAGGATTGTATTGGGAAGTCCCGGTTTAAGTTCACATCTTAAAACCGTCACTTGGGGGCTATTAGAGCTGACAGATTGAAATATACAAGCAGAGAGTCATGGAATTTACCTCATATTTGTCCTTCATCATATTTACCAGACCGGCCTCATAATCACGGCTGGTACATAACTGGTTCAGATAACCGGAATGAAGATCTTGGGGATACAAAGTGGCATAAGTTGACAAATCGGCATTCCACTTGCCTTTACCAAACGCAGTAAATTCATCCTTTGTAGTGTGCTTGGACAAGGCGACAGGATTACCTCGCTCGGAATGGCCAAAGCCAGTAATAACAACATCGTCATCCTTGGCTCCGCCGGTTCGCACTGGGGTCGCCGGTTTATTCGTATGCTTTGGTGGACTCGCTGTCTTGTCAGTTTGAGCAGGACTCGTGGGTTGATTTGATGGACCGGTGGTATCAACATGTGCCTCTTCAACAGTAACATCAGGATCTTGCAATGGTGGGTCGGGCAGCATATCATCCTGGATGTGTTCCTCGGGATTTGGTATTTGGGTCGGTTCAGGAGCATCGTCTTCTGCCGCTTTGTCCAGACGAGCTTTCTTGCTTGGCCTAGGCTTGGCCCTTAAAGGAAAAAGACGGATCAGTCCAATGAACATTGAAAGTGGTATATCAAACAACATTATCAGGAATATGGCTCACCCAAGCACTGTCTTGAGCGGTGGGAGTTGGGTGCCTGTCGACTTGCCAGAGGAAGAATGAGAAGTCACCTGATAATCGGAGTCATATGGATTAAGAGGTTGACGAATGCAACCCGCTTTAGGATAAGCATTGAAAAAACAGTTAGAGACCTCTGAACGGCGTTTCCGAACCGGACTGTTTGGTAAACCGGTGGAGGTGACTACCTGGCATTTGTCTTGGGGTTCTTGTGACGAGCTTCATGCTGTTGTGTCTTCATAAGAAAGTTTCAATCCAAGTAAGCAAGAGGATGAGAAAATCTAACTTTCCGGTTTGCCCCATGGATTTTTACTGAAGGTAAAGGGTTTTAATTGGAAGAAAGAGCGATTACTTCTACAACATCAGCATGACTAGCTTCAGCATCATCCTAGCAATAATCATTATCAATAAGGCGTGTAAAAAATAGACCAAGTGAGTCAAGTTCTACCACAAGGTCCGGGTTACCCACATCATCGTCAGCTGGTGGATCGGAGGAGGCAGTGGTTTTCTTTCTATTGGCTGGTTTCTTCACGACTTTGGTCTTGGGCCGGGTTATTGCCACCGGTTTCTCTTGTGGAGTCTTCCTGCTCCAAAATGGATCATCACCCTGTTTGAAAGATGTTAATATCAACAAAGAGTACTTAAACATAGTCGATTTTATAAAGGCATAAGATATGAGTCTTACAATTTGGCGGTTTGTTAATGGCGAAAAGGGAGCCAGGCGGTTTGGGCGCATAGCGACTTCAGTTCGTTTAACATCCTCTTAACAGTTTGAGAACTTCATCATCTGTCATTTGGATCTCAATATGCCGTAGAGGGTCTTTCACATCTTACGTGTATTTGCACATCAAACGGAGCCTTGAGCTTAGGGCGATATACTCCAAGATATCCATCAGCGAGAAAGATCAACTCCTGTCAACCCGTTGGCCATGAAGGCCCGGAGCTTGTATAGTTGAGGGGCATATTTGCTTCTTTCCTTAGCAGTCAGTCTGTGAGGGAGGGGATGTGTGTTGCTTAGCCGCTCTGGATGTTAAACCGGTAAAGGATTTTCTCCCTCAGGAGAGGTATCTTTGCAGTAAAACCATGTTGAATTCCACTCTTTGGGATGGCTGTGCAATTTGGTGTGAGGGTAAGTTACATATTTCCGCTTTTGAATCGCCACACCACCCTACTCAGTGTTGGGACCGTCAGAAAATTCAGTGCGGCGGTTTAGATGGAAGCAATCTCTGAACAATTCAACTATGGGCTCCTCTTGAAAGAACACCTCACAGAGCACTTGAAAATGACAGATATTGGTTATGGAGTTGGGGCCAATGTCTTGTGGGCCTTGATTGGAAGTTGGCCAAGATATCTCGATAAAACTTTGAACCAGGTGGACTGAAGCCCCGGGCTAAATGATCAGCAAAAACAACCACTTCTCCATCCTTTGGTTCTGGAGAACTCTCCGGGCCAGGGACCCTCCAGTGAATGACGTATTTTTTGCAAAGCGGTAATACCGGTTCAAGAATATGTTGGAAGGCTATATATTGATACATTCATTGTTAAACCAGAAGAAGTTACTTATAAACCAGAATTCTGCAAGGTGGCAATACATCACCAGAAAACCTTTGGCAGTTCAACAAGGGGACTAATGGTATATGCCGAGTTGTCAATTTCTCTACAAAGTTAAACCGCCTGGTCTGAAACATTGATGAATCAAGAGTGGATGTGCGAAAATAGGTTTCACAAATGCTTGTCACAGTTTTGGATCTGGAGCATATTCAGAAAAGAAATAAATATTCAAGGTCCAAAACGGAGCGGTACCGAATCAATGAGCAAGGGCGCAGGAGATCTATGACCTTGAGATGCGCAGGTGACAGCGGATGCTAAAAAACTACCGCTACGCAGAACAAGGATTCGCAGACTTAACTAAAAATTATCATATGAGCAAGAAGCAAGCGATGAGCACCGAAGAACATGGAAACCCTAGAACAGATCTATGGTGAAAGGATAGAAGTCTTACCGGTGCTGAGGAAGAAGCGGAAGGTCGCCGCGATGCTCTGGTACGTTCAGGGTGATGCAGCGGCCAAGTTTGGTGCAGAAGTTGACGGCAGCGGTGGACCTCCGAAGCTGGGCGGCGCGAGGAAGACGAAGCAGAGGGGCACGAAGGGGAAAAAAGAAATGACCCTTCGGTCTATTTATAAAGGCAAAGGATATGTGTGTCAGGCACGAAAATCAAGGGGCCGCAAGTTTGGAAGCGGAGCTATCGCCTCGATTGTTGCAGACTCATTAATGAAAAGATGTTATATACAGTTCTTTATGACAGATGATGTCACGCCGGTTCACCACAATCTGAGAAGATGACGTCACGGCGGTTCAACCAAGAAGATGTTGAAGACGAAGTTTTTTACTAAGGATTGACGTGAACCTGTTCAAATCAATCTCGGGCCTAATGTTGGGGATATTACTACTGGGCGTAAACCGGCCAGGAGAGGCCGGGTTAACTTCAAAGTAGTCAAGTATGCTTGAAGCCCGTGAGGATATTCTATAAGGGCCCAAGGCCCAGAACTTGTTTAAGGCTTATAGCCGTGAACCGGCATTAATATGTAACTTGTGTTGTAAGTTAGAAATACTAGAGACCGAACCAGACACGTCTATGAGCTGGTCTCGGGACTCTGCAAACCGATGGGTGTCACCCATGTATATAAGGGGACAACCCGGCGGCGGTTTAGGGACAACAGACAACAACTCAAGACTTAGGCGAAGCTTGTTTTCTCCCTAGTCATCGAACCCCCCATCAATTCCATCACAACTAGACGTAGGCTTTTACCTTCATCGAAGGGGCCGAACTAGTATAAACTCTCTTGCGTCCTTGTGTCCGCTTTAACCCCTTCGAGCTAACTCGTAGCGATGGCTCCACGACTAAGTCCTTTCATGAGGACATCTGCCGTGACAAAACCACAAAAAGTTTGGAAGCTTGATGTACTCCTTACACCATAGACATGTACTCCTCAGGGCATAATCCAGCTGATTCTCCCCTTCACCTGTAGGGTGGTTGATGTAGGGTAGAACCCTAGATGCCCGATCTTTCACGAAAGGAGCAGATCCCAACAAGGAACACGAAGAACACGAGGGGAAAACGAGGGGAAACACGAGAGGAACATGAGAGAAACACTCAAACCAACAAGACTAGGTCACACATATGCTACATCCTCGAAACACAACGAGATACACGATCCATGGTCAACTAGGTACGATACAAGTAGCACGATCTTCTCCGTGAGGAGGTCTTGAGGTTCTTCCCGTGATGGGGTCTTGAATCCGCTTGGGGAATCTTCTCCGAGGAGGCGCGATCTCCGAGGAGAAGGTAACCAAGTGGATGAGCAAAGTTCTCACACAAATATGAGATAATCCTTTGCTAACCCTAAAACATAGGTAGGAGAAGAGTATATATAGTCTAAGGGGCGAAAGGGTACACGGGCCTCGACCCAAGTCACTGCGCGCAGGCAGGGACGGAAGTTCCGGGTGAGGCCGGAACTTTTGGGCGCCGAAGGTTCCAGGCCAGGTTCCGGGGAGAGTCCGACCTAACCAGAGAGTTGGCTTGGGTGGAGCTGGGCTGGCATCTGAGGGACGGAAGGTCCGGGTTGGCCGGAGGTTCCGGGGGCCGGAAGGTCCAGGCCGGGATCCGAGCTGGTTCCGGGCTAAGCAGAGAGTTGGAACGCCCGGGCTAGTCGAAGACGTCGGAGGCCGGAAGCTCCGGGTCGCCCGGAGGGTCTAGGGGCCGGAAGTTCTGGGCTGTGCAGAGAGTTGACACATGTCTCATCTTCTTCTTCAGCTCTCTACTCCGTGGCTTGAGCGTTGTACCTGATCACACATAGCATCTAGGACTTAGGCAGTAGCCATGTCTCACTTGAAGAAGAGGGAAACTCAAGTAGGAGTGATGTCACCTCAGATTGAATAGCACAAGCCCTTGCTCTTGTCATGGGTCCACTTGGAGCTTGGATAGTTGAGATGGTGTCCATGGGGATGATCATGGGATGCTCCGCATCATCTCCCCACCCTTGGGAAAGATCCGACCTCGGATCGAAATCCTCATCACCATGGTATGGCGAAAGATCCTTGACGTTGAAGATGTCGCCCACGTTGTACTTGTCTTGCGGGAGGTCGGTCTTGTAAGTGTTGTTGTTGTAGCGTGCTAGCACCTTGAAGGGTCCATCGGCTCGTGGTAGAAGTTTGGACTTGCATTTGTTGGGGAAGCGGTCCTTGCGAAGGTATAGCCACACAAGATCTCCAATGTTGAATATCATGGGTTGCTTGTTGATGTTGAGCTTGGTCGCGAGTCATTGTACTTGGCGCTCGATGTTGTGCCTTGTATCTTCATGCATCTTCTTGAGGTAGTTCACTCGGGCACTCGCGTCCATGTTGATGCGCTCTTGTAGTGGTAGAGAAAAAATGTCCAAAGGGGATAACGGGTTGAAACCGTAGACGACCTCCAAAGGGGACTTGCCGGCAGGCGAATGTCTTGCATGGTTGTACGCGTACTCGGTGATAGGTAGGTACTCCTCCCACTCCTTGATGTTCTTCTTTATCAACACGCATAGTAGAGTGGAGAGTGTTCGGTTTTTCACCTATGTTTGGCTGTCGGTTTGTGGATGGTATGCCGTGGAGAATAGTAGCTTGATTCCGAGCTTGGCACATAAGGTCTTCCAAAACTAACTCAAGAACTTGACGTCGCGGTCCGAGACAATCGTCTTGGGCACTCCATGAAGTTGCATGATTTCCCTACAGAAAAGATTGGCAACATGTGAAGCATCATCTATCTTGTTGCAAGGAATGAAATGACCCATTTTGGAGAATTGGTCCACAACAACAAACACGGAATCCTTTCCATTCCTAGTTCTAGGAAAACCAAGCACAAAATCCATGCTAATATCTTCCCATGGTTGGTACGGAATTAGAAGAGGCATATATAGGCCATGAGATTGAGCTTTGGACTTCGCTTTGCGACATGTAGAGCATCGGTTTGTGAAGCGGTTGACGTCGCGGAACATCTTGGGCCAAAAATAGTTCTTGGAGAGCGTAGCAAGTGTCTTGTCGTGTCCAAAATGTCCCATTAGTCCTCCTCCATGAGATTCTTGCAAAAGCAACAAACGAAGAGAAGACTCGGGGATGCAAAGTCTGTTAGCTCTCATAAGATAACCATCCTTGATGTAATATCGATCCCAAGATGTATGTGTCAAACATTTGGCATAAGGAATTGCAAAAGCAGGATCATGTGCATACAAGTCTTTTATGTGTTCAAAGCCAATGACATTCAACTCAAGTGTTGTAACACGCATGCATATACGGGAAAGTGCATCCGCCGCAACATTTTCCTTCCCTTTTATGTATTTGATTACATAAGGAAAAGACTCTATAAATTCACTACATTTAGCATGACGCTTGTTCAACTTAGTTTGACCCTTAAGATACTTAAGCGTTTCATGATCGGTATGGATGATAAATTCATGAGGGCGAAGATAATGTTCCCATTCTCGCAAAACTCGCACTAAAGCATATAGCTCTTTGTCATAGATGGGATAATTGAGTTGTGCGCCGGAGAGTTTCTCACTAAAATATGCTATAGGGCGCTTCTCTTGCGTTAACACACCTCCTATGCCATTACCACTAGCATCACAATGAATTTCAAAAGGTTTGTCAAAGTTGGGTAAAGCAAGCACGGGAGCATGAGTAAGCAAATTCTTAAGCTCAAAGCATGCAAAGGTGAAGCAATGGTGCTAAAATCCTTCACAAATCTACGGTAGAAACCGGCCAAACCAAGAAAACTATGCACTTGTTGCAAATTCGTTGGTTGGGTCCAAGTTTTAATAGCACTGATCTTAGATTCATCAACATGAACACCCTTAGAAGACACAATGAAACCCAAGAAAACAAGCTTATCAACACCAAAGGTGCACTTCTTCATATTAGAAAAAAGGCGTTCTTTCCTTAGGGTTTGGAGCACGGTTCTAGGATGTGTAGCATGCTCTTTGAGAGATTTGCTAAACACAAGAATATCATCAAAGTAGACAACAACAAATTGACCAATGTAAGGGAGAAACACATAATGCATAAGATGCATGTAAGTACCGGGTGCTTCCGATAAACCCATAGGAATGACTAACCACTCATACAAACCAAATTTTGTTTTGCAAGCGGTTTTCCATTCATCACCCTCTTGTATGCGTATTTGATAGTAACCACTTTTAAGATCAATTTTTGAGAAAATAGTGGCACCGCTAAGCTCATCTAGCATATTGTCAAGGCGAGGTATGGGATGCCTATCTCTAACGGTGATAGCATTGATAGATCTACATTCGGAGCACATGTGAAAAGAACCATCTTGTTTAGGCACAAGTATAACCGGAACGGCACAAGGGCTTAAGCTTTCACGTACATGGTCATTGTCGATGAGTTGTTGTACTTGCCGTTGGATCTCCTTAGTTTCTTCGGGGTTGACGCGGTATGGAGCCTTCTTAGGAAGAGGTGCTCCGGGGATGAGGTCGATTCGGCACTCAATGCCACATAGAGGAGGAAGACCGGGAGGTAGCTCATCGGGAAAGACATCCTCGAATTCCTCCAAACAAGTTGGAAAACACTAGCGGAAGCGGATTAGGAGTGTTAGTCTTTGTCACCTCATCTTTGCATATGAGGACATAGTGGATGACACTCGATGGGTTGTCACACACTTCTTGCATCTCCTGTTTTGTGGCAAATAGGACTAGGTTCTTCTCTCTTGGGGAAGAGTCACTCAATTTTGGCTTGTGGCGCTCACTTTGTTTTTGGTGGTTCACTCTCTCACTAGGAGCTCCACGATGGGTCGAAGATTGCTTGTCAGCGATCACTTGGCTTGGGGACATTTGCCGAAGTATGTACTCCTTGCTCTTCATCTTGAAGCTATAGTGGTTAGTTCTTCTGTTGTGGATGACCCCGCGGTCGAATTGCCATGGCCGTCCAAGGAGGAGGTGTCAAACGGACATCGGAATGACATCACACTCCAAACTGTCTTCATAAGCTCCTATCTTGAAGGAAACTTTCACCGTATGCTCGACTTGGAGAGTTCCAGAGTCACTAAGACATTGAACCTTGTAGAGGTGCGGGTGCTTCGTCTTGATCAATTGGAGCTTGGAGCATAGTTCTTCACTTACCAAGTTATGACAACTCCCTCCGTCGATAATGACCTTGATGGACCTTCCATTGACGCTGACCTTGGTCTGGAAGATATGGCATCTTTGGTCCTCGTCTTGTTGATGTTGAAGAGTCAAGACCTTGGAGACAACAAGAGCGGGACTTGAATCTTCATCACAAAAGACTTGATCTTCATCTTCGTTCACTTGTCGGTGCATGGCCACTTGCTCAATGGCTTCCATCTCCTCTTCACTCATGGAGTCGTAGGTTCCGTCGTCATTGAGGATCATGGTGCGCTTGTTCGTGCACTCAAAGGACTTGTGTCCTCATCCACCACATGTGAAACATTTGAAGGAACTTGTCTTGGTGGTCTCATCGGTCGGAGTAGATGATGAAGCTTGCGGCTTGGAGTTGCTTGTAGTAGGAGTCGAAGTTTTCTTGTAACTTGACTTGTCGCCATTGCTTGTCGAAGGCTTGGTGGAGGTAGAAGGTGTTGGAGTCGTTGAAGCTTGATTGTTGTAGCCAAATGTCTATGAGGAGAACTTGGCGTACTTGAAGTCATCTTGCACTTTTCGCTCCGCCTTGGTTGCTTGCACTACAAAAAAATACACTTCTGTGATGATACGTGTTTGTCACAGTAGGTCGCGTTTTTTTTCATGCATGTACATCCATGACAAATTTATGACAAAATCAAGATAGTCATACTGTCTTTGTCGTAGAAGTGTTCCATGACATTACCAAAATTATCATCACGGAAGTGTCGACTTCCATGACGATAAATCGCAGCGTCCTGAAGTGCTTTTCGTCAAGGGTGACCGACACGTGGCATCCACCGTAACGGAACGCCGTTAAGCTATCGGGTCGGGTTTTGGATCCGATAACCCGTTAACAGCCCTGACCAATGGGGATTTTCCACGTGTAAAATCATCATTGGCTGGAGGAAACACTTGTTGGCTCACCATTGGGACAGATGTCATCCACTCATTGGACAGAAGGCGCCTATGATACGTCGACACGTGGCACGGCCCAACAGAGGCCCATTTCTTTGAAAAGGCCGACCCGTTTGACTTGGTCAAAAGGTGGCGGGCCGGCCCATGTAAAGCTTGTTAACGGCATGTTCGCATATAGCCCATTTACAGCGCGCTAACCCAAGGCCCGTTACGCCCTATCCAAATAAGGCCCGATCACGTCATCCGGGCCACCCAATATGATTCGGCCCGTTTTCACTTACGGCCCATGTATGGCCCATGACGTCTTCGGCCCATATGAGGCCCTATGTAACTTTGGCCTATTAACGGCCCGTGGTGAAACTGGCCCATAATGAACGATGTATTACTTTACACCCATTAATGGCGCGTGGTGAACCGGCCCGTAATGAACAAAGTGTATCACTTTATACCCATTAAGGGCCCGTTATTCCGTTGGGCCGTTTCCAGCCCATGTTATCTTTCATCCATCTCAGAGCCCATTTATTCTTGGGCTCATTTCCAGCATTCGTTTACTTACGGCCCGTTACTGTCATTTTCTGCTTATGGGCCAAATTCAGCCCGTGGTTACAGTCGGCCCGTTTGTGGTCCGTTAACACGTTGGGACGTTTTCATAGCGTCATGAAATACGGCCTATTAACGATGGCCCGTTATGGTCGGCCCATGAACGGACGATTCCAACTCTAGCCCGTTTACGACCATAATGCGGCCTGTTATTGGCCCATGTTTGGCCAATCGATCATACTGCCCGCATAAGGCCCATTGATGATACGACCCGTAGAAGGCCCATTATTTCTATGGCCCATAGAAGGCCCATTGTTTCTACGGCCCGTAGAAGGCCCACTGTTTCTACGGCCCGTAGAAGGCCCACTTTTTCTACGGCCCGTAGGAGGCCCAGTGTCACTACAGTAAATATTAGCCCACTAGCAAACCGCGGAAAAAGAACTGCAATGACTACAAGCAAACAAATAAACAAGACAACAAGGAAATAAATAAGCAAGCAACTTACGCTAGGCTATCACGGCTATTGCACATATTACATCCACTGGGCATCGAAGTTCGCCACCAGTGCAAATAAACGCGCCGACAAAAGAATATACAAAACTGAGAGCACTTCAGAAGGCACTAGGCTTGGCCAGGTCGAGCCCCCCAAACAGCTGAAGAAGCTGAGTAGACCTCAGTTGTATCAATGATAGATGCATCAACACTAGATTTAAGGCATGATGGTGCACACGGCAGTCCTCTGACATCTTCATTGCATCTTTGACTTCAAGTTGGAGCTGAAATTTGAAGCAAGCCTTTCCGCTTTAAGTTGAGGCGAAGAAGTCGAACTGATTGAGGCAGCGACTGCACAGAGGTTGTCTCACACCTGCTGGTGAGTAGCTTCAACTCACTGTCTTCATCAAGGTAGGACCTTGGGGTGTAACGACCCGACCCAAAATCGGTCAAGTCTCTGTGTCTGTACCATCCCAAGATCATGCTGGCACTCACAGTACATTGATGAAATAATCAAAGTTCAATCACACCTGAATTATTATTACACGATTCTCATATCGAGTCTTTATTACAATGGAATAAATTCGGCCGAAGGCCAACTCATGAGAAATAAACTAAGTAAAGCTGCGGAAGCGTAGAAGAATAGCGAGTCCATCCGACTCCAAAGGGCAATCGCCAAGCGCGGATCGTAGCCTCAATCCTGATCAGAATACTCCTCTGCAACATAAGACGTTGCAGCCGTGTAGGTCAGCATTTTGAATATGCCGGCAAGTCATGAAGAGAGAACAATAATAAAATTACTAACACTATATGCAATTTGGCTGTGGGGCTCTAAGTTTCATCATTTTGCAAAAAGCCAGTTTTTTCCTATAACAAGGACTTGTTTGCAATTACTACAAAATGTTGGTAGTTGTTGAGATGGTTCCGCCAACCAATGTCTCATTCCCAATTATTAAATAAACCCTCAATTAATTTATTAAGTTCGGTGTTGAGATATCCGAAATACTCCAAGTTCCAGAGGCTCAAATTGTCCGTAACCGGGGACACGGCTAACCGATTAGATCTTCACTCTGCAGAGGTTTGAGCACTTTACCTGCAAGAATCGTTCCCTCCTTTTTAAGTCTTCGCACTTCCTGGTGTTTGAAGACGGGATGAGCAACAGGGTCTTCGAAGAGTTCCTCCGGCCCTTTGCCGGTGCCCATCCAATCCTACCGTTCTTCTACATCTCGTAGCACCGTCCGGCCAGAGTCACACCTAGGGTCGACCAAGCGAGCCCATAATGGCTTGCGGCTGCATGTAAGCTTCCGTCAATGGGGTATCCATCCGTCTCTTCGTGGCTGGGTGAAGCTTTCCGCAAGATGTCATGGCACTTCTCCATGCATCCCGGCCAACCACCGGATTCTCCAGGTGCCCGTCAACAAATCCTCCACCCAGTAGTGAATTTTGAAGTCCATCTTGAGCTTGAAGTCATGGGGTTGTCATCATCTTGACTCTCACATCTCCCTTATGAATCACTCAACCAACCCCGTCTACGAGCATAGCAAAATAAACTACTTCGTCCCGGCCATGGTAACAAGGGGAATTGGTTTCATCCTACCTCATGATACTACTCAAGAACATAACTTAAAATTCTCCTATTGCATGCATGGTGGGGAGGTATAATTCTAATGCAATAAAATCATAGGTATTGTAAAAGAAAACATGATCAAATGACTTGCCTTCTTGGCGATCTTCGTAAGCTAGGGACTCGTGGTAGCAAGCTTCACACTCGGAAATTCTACCGAGGCAAACAACAATCATAATAAGCATATAGCATATGATCACTTACATAACAGCTTGCTAATATGAAACACACAAAACAATCGAATCAAAACCCAAAAGAAAACTCAAGAAATCCAACTCAAAGTTTTCCTACATCAAGCAACAATTAAAAATAGTTTTGCACTACAAAAAATTTTCTTAACAGAACCTAAGCATGGGTTTATGCTACCTAACAGAAAAGAATTCATCAAGCAACTAGGAGCAAAAAGAATCACCTTAAAATCTATTATAAAACTCCTATTAGGCCTAAAGCAAATTCTAGGAGGAAAAATAAAATAAAAGTTTTATTTATTATAAATAAAAGTTCATGCTCTAAAGTTACAGAAACTAACCTAGAATAATCTATCACATAGGAAAAATAAATTTATTTGCTAATTAAAACAATAGGAAAACAGTACCTAGTTAAATAATCAGGAATAACATGATCCTGGTTAAAACTATTTTTTTATAATCCTAAAATGCCCAAATAAATTCTTACGGTTAAGCAATGTCAAAACAAAGTTGTGACAAAAATAATCATTAAAAAATAATATTCCTAACTCCTTTTATAGCAGATTTACTATTCTGTCAAAATCTAAAATAAAGCAATTTTAAATAATTTTAACATGACTAATTATATTTTCTACAGAAACTACAACAAATTTTCAAACTAACAAAAAAAGAATCAACTAAAAATATTAAGTAGATTAAAAGATATGAATTTTTCAAATCTGAAACTATTCTGTTAAAACAGAAAACGAAAAATAAAGAAAAACGGACTAATGGGCCTATCTAGCGCCCTGGGTGTAATATAACTAAATCGGCCCTAGTGGTTAAAACGAGTCGGCCGGTTTAATAAAAACCTAACTAACCGATCTAAACTGAAATAAACCGGTTTATTAAAACTAAACCTAAATAAAACGTATTACCCCTTGGGATCTAATCCTAACCGCACGCTTTGGATCTAACGGCGAGGAGGACTCGGCGACTCACTGGGGAAAGACGACGGCGACGGTCGTGGCGGCTCGGGCGACCTTATGGCGGGCGGCTCTGGTGGTCGGGGACGACGGCGGGACCTCCGGCGGCGTGGCGAGGTGAGCTCGGGGGTGGAGTCGGGCGAGGTCGAGGGGTTCGGGGATGGCCGGTGCGGAGTTAATGGCGGCGGCGGCGCTCGGGTGCTCCGGCGGGGTTGTGCGGCGAGGGGAGAACGTCGGGTGAGGGGGCGAGGGAGGGAACGGGGTCGAGGGGGGTATATATAGGGGGAGGGCCTCGACTTGGAGGAGGGGGCGATCGGGCGAGGGATTCGCGGCGGATCCCGGATCCTGCGGGATTCCCGTGAGCGGGCGGGGTTTATGGGCGAGGGAAGAAGGAGGTGGGGTCCGCATGTCGGGAGAGAGGGAGAAGCGGTTCGTCGGGCGACCGAGGAAGGAGTCGGGCGTCGGCTTGGCGGGCCTGGGCTGGCGGGTCAAGGGCTGGGCTGGCCGGGTTATTCGGGCGCCTCGGGTTTTTTTTTTGAATTAGGGAGAGAGAGAGAATATATTAAAGATATATATTATTATATAGGACATATATATATCAAAATGATCAGGGGAATTTATCCTACAATTTGAACATTTTTCCAGGGGCAAAACTCAAACTAAAAAAACATTTTTTTGAAATCCCAAATAAGATCGATTTGAATTCAAATCTTTTGGCAAACTTTTCTTCTGACATTTTTGGAGTGTCATGTTTCCTCCTCTCATACTTTTTCTCAAGTATTTGTCAGGCATTGTTTTGAAATAAATTTCAACTGCCAATTTGAATTCAAATATCACAAACTCAAAATCCTCTGAAATACTTCAAATGTCACTCAATTCAAACAATATGCATAGATGCTTAGCTATAATTGTAAAACATTCCAAATAGGAAATTTGGGATGTTACAAACCTACCCACCTTAAGATGAATCTCGCCCTCGAGATTCGGGTTGGCTAGCAAATAGGTGCGGGTGGTCTCGGCGGAGGTCTTCTTCTCGCTCCCAGGTGTAGCTTCCTCCTCGGAATGATGACTCCACAAAGCACCTTACAAAACTTGATGATCTTCTTTGCGGGTGACTCTGTTCGCAGTCTCGATAATTCGGACGGGTTTTTCCTCATAAGTCAGATCCTGCCGAGCTGTATGGCCTCTAGGGGCACTGTGTCTCTCAACGGAATATCGGCCATCTCGGCATGGCATTTCTTCAGCTGAGAAACATGGAAGACATCATGAACTCCGGACAATCCTTCCGGTAATTCCAACTTATAAGCAACTTCTCCACGATGTTCGAGGATTTTGTAGGGGCCAATGAACCGGGGTGCTAACTTTCCTTTAACACCGAACCTCTTGATTCCACGAAGTGGGGACACACGAAGATATGCCCGGTCTCCCGCTTCGTATGTTACTTCCTTGCGTTCTTGTCGGCATAACTCTTCCGCCTCGGTGAGCCACCTTGAGCCTATCTCGAATCAGCTTGACTTTCTCTTGGAATCTCTGATAAGATCGGGACCGAAAAAGCGATCTCCAACACCATCCCACAGCAATGGTGTTACGCATCTCCTTCCGTATAGAGCTTGAAGGGGCCATCTTGACCGGGTCCGATAATCATTATTGTACGAGAATTCGCGTATGGCAAATTATCATCCCAGCTAGACCCATAGTCTAGCACACAAGCTCTCAACATGTCCTCTAGAATCTGGTTGACTCTCTCGGTGCATCCATCTGCTCATGCGGATGAAAGGCTGTACTGAACTCCAGCCTCGTACCCAAAGTTTCATGCAACTGATTCCAAAACTTTGAGGTAAATTGTGTTCCTCTATCTGACACGATACTCCTCGGAACTCCGTGCAGACAAACGATCCTGGTCATGTATATCTTGGCCAACTTAGCACTGGTATAGGTAGTCTTCACGGGAATGAAATGAGCAACCTTGGTCAATCGATCAACCACTACCCAGATGGAATCATAACCTGAACGGGTCCTGGGTAATCCTGTGATAAAATCCATTCCAAGTTTTTCCCATTTCCACTCGGGAATCGGCAAGGGTTGAAGTAACCCAGCTGGCTTCTGATGTTCCGCCTTTACTCGCTGGCAAACATTGCATACTGCTACGTACTCAGCAATATCCTTCTTCATACCTGTCCACCAGAAACTTTCCTTCAAATCTGAGATACATCTTGGTGTTACCGGGTGAATCGAGTACGGTGAATCATGAGACTCTGAAGAATTAGCTTCACGAGTTCGGGATCATTGGGTACATAAATACGATCCTCGTACCATATAGCTCCGTATTCATCCTTACGAAACCCTTTAGCTTTTCCTTCATTCATCCTTTTCTTTATCTCATCAATTTCCTTGTCCGACTCCTGGGCTTCACGAATTCTTTAGGTCAAAGTGGGCTGAACTTCCAGAGCTGCAACATATCCTCTCGGAACTATCTCCAGTCGGAGATCTCTGAGGCCATCGACTAAATCCTGAGGTAATCCTCCCGCTATAAGAGTATTCACATAACTCTTATGGCTCAAAGCATCTGCTACAACATTAGCCTTTCCTGGGTGGTAATGCAATCTCATGTCATAGTCCTTGATTAACTCTAGCCATCTCCTCTTTGAGGTTCAACTCTTTCTGCGTGAAAATGTACTTCAAGCTCTTATGATCTGTGTAAACATCACAACTATTTCCGACAAGAAAATGTCTCCAGGTCTTGAGTGCATGCACTACATTTGCTAACTCCAAATCATGCGGCGTAATTGTCTCGTGAGGTCGAGCTATGCGGAGGTATAAGCTACAACTTTTCCTTCCTGCATGAGTACTCCTCCGAGTCCTGGCGAGAAGCGCCACAATATACCGTAATCCTTGTGTATGTCCGCAAAATCGATCTGGGGCTGTAACCAAACGTTTCTTCAATTCTGAAACCGGCTTCACAATCCTCGGTCCAAATGGACTTGGCGTCCTTCTTCAACAGTTCAGTCATGGGCTTGGCAATCTTCGAGAAATTCTCAATAAACCTCCGACAATATCTTGCGAGTCCGAGAAAACTGCGGATCTCCTTGACTGAGGTGGGTGACTGCCAATCGGTGACTGATTCAACCTTGGTGGGGTCAACTGCTATTCCTTCTCCTGAAATAACATGTCCGAGGAATCCGACTTCCTTCAGCCAAAATTCACATTTGCTGAACTTGGCATACAACTGATGTTCTCGGAGTTTCTCCAGAACTAGACGCAAATGTTCCTTATGCTCTTCCTCGCTCTTGGAGAAAATCAGTATATCATCAATGAACACCACGACAAATTTGTCCAGATATTCCATAAATACCTTGTTCATCAAATTCATGAAGTATGCAGGGGCATTAGTCAATCCGAATGACATGACGGTATACTCATATAAACCATACCTGGTGGTAATTGCTGTTTTGGGTATATCCGTTTCACGGATCTTCAACTGATGATACCCTGATCGAAGATCGATCTTGGTGAATACCTTGGCTCCAACTAGCTGATCAAATAGATCATTAATCATCGATAGAGGGTACTTGTTCTTGATGGTCACGTCGTTCAACGAACGATAATCCACAACCATTCTCAGGCTTCCATCCTTCTTCTCTACCAAAAGAACTGGGGCTCCCCAAGGTGATGAGCTTGGCGGAATATATCCCTTCTCCAATAGCTCATTAATTTGCTTTTGATCTCTTCTAATTCGATTCGGGGCATCCGATAGGGTCTCTTGGATATTGGGGCTGTGCCGGGCAATAACTCAATCAGAAATTCAATGTCTGCATGCGGTGGCATACCCGTAATTCCTCCTAAACACATCGGGAAAATCTTGCACTCGGCACTTCCTCCTGAACAACTCCCGTGAGGGAATTCACCTGATTGTTCATCGGGATACGTCTGGATACATACTTGATCCTCTTTTGCTCCGGAGTGGTGAGCAGAATTGACTTGCGGGCACAGTCTATGTTTCCTTCAAACTTCGTCAACCAATCCATGCCTAGGATTACATCCAAGGTCTGGGTTTCCAATACTATGAGGTCTCAAGGGAAATTTATGGTTTCCGATGTTAAGGGTTGCATGACAGCCTAAGCTCGCCATCATTTCTCCTCTGCAGGCCCGGCGTGAAGAGGGCTTCTAAGGGTTCTAGTGGGCAACCCGTACTTTTCCACAACTACCCTTGATATGAATGAATGCGTTGCACCAGAATCAAAGAGTACCAATACTGGATGTGAATTTAATAAAAACTTACAACCACAGTGTCTGGCTGAACATAGACGTCCTCCACGTCAATGTGGTTCACTTGAGCACGAGGAAAAGGGTTGGGCTTCTTTGCTGAGCTTCCATTGCCGTTTCCATTCCTCTGCTTGGCCTCCGGGCAGTCGGTGGCATAGTGCCCTGTTTTCTGGCACTTGAAACAGGTGATGTGACTCAGATCCTTCTGAGCCAGGGCAGGACGATCTTTGGTTACCATTGCCGCTTTCCATTGCCTCGACTTGTTGTCATGGTTGCGGTTGTTCCCATTCCCTCCATGGTTATGTCCTCCATGGGTGTGATGGGTATGTCCTCCCAGTATGGGGCATAACGGGCTTCGCTGAGCTCGAGTTGTACTTCCCTGGCCATACTTCCGCTATGCGACTATCAATCTGCTGCTGCTTGCTTGCCTTGAGTATGGTGGCCTTGTCTACCAGCTCACGGTAGTTGTTGAAGGTAGCCACCATTAGTTGCATTCCTTTCGTCATTGAGTCCTCGAGAAACTTTTTCCTGCTTTATGCATCCGTGGGCCACATCATCCGGCATAGCGAGCTAACTTGCTGAACTCATCCACATCTTGCCCCTACAGTTCGGTTCCCCTGGCGTAAGTTGCGGAACTCACGTTTCTTCAGACTCATCGCTCCAGCTGAGACATGAGCGGTGCGGAAAGCCTGCTGGAACTGATCCCATGTGATGGTGGCGATGGGATAAGTGGCGGTGTAGTTCTCCCACCAAGATGCTGCAGGTCCATCAAGTTGATGTGCGGCAAAGCGCACCTTCTCTGCATCTGTGCATCCAGCAGTGGCTAACTCTCTTCCGACCTTGCGGAGCCAATCATCGGCCACAATCGGCTCAGTGCTGCTAGAGAACACTGGCGGATTCAGCCTTAGAAAGCGGGTCAAGTTGTCAACAGGGGGGTGGTGGCGGTGGATTGTTGTTGTTGTTATTGTTGTTACAGTTCGGATGAGCATCTGCATGAGGGCATTCTGCTGCTGGATCAGCTGGGTGAGCTCCGCGGAAAGTTGAAACCGGTCACGTCTCGGAGGCATCTGGTGTTTTGGAGTGGATGAGAAAATTAGAATAGAACAAGGGTCTAATGAGAAAATATCACTACCCATATGAATGCACAATCATAATCACACCAATCATTTATTCAATCATCTCAAACATGGTTCAATCTCGGATTACAAATTCTCATGACTAATCGAAAATAACGGCCTAACTGATCGACGGAAAAATAAAATAACATGGCGGTCGACTAAATGTCTTCATCAATAATCCTTGCGTCCTCACAGTGCGGCGTCCTCGGTGGGGCGTCCTCTGATGCGGCGCCTCCTCTTGCGGCTTTCTTCGGTGGAGCTCCCTTCATAATCCTGGTCATTGCTTACGAGGGGTCCGTCATCTCCACTCGGAAAAAGATCTTCTCCCAGGTCCATCTTCTCCTCTAATTCGGCAACATCCATCTTCAGCTTGTCGACTCTCTCCATGAAATCCTTGATTTCTTCTTCATGGTCAAGGAAGTCCGCGTGTGCCTTCTCCTCGTTCCAGTTCACGGAACAACAACCTCCTGTACCTTGGCGTTCTGGCGAGTCCGGATTTCCGTTTCTGAGGAGACTCTCCAAGTCTTGGACATATGAGAGAATGGAGTCGTCTTCTCTGATGCGGATGATATCTCCATTCCTAGCTCTGCGAGAAATCATGGCGAGGTGCGATGGGTCGAGCTCGGCCTGTACTCTTCTCGGAGATGTCCAAGTGCACGATATATCGCCATGTCTCTTCCGAGAATCCAACTGAAATCGGTGGACTCAAAGTCAATGGGCTCTGAATGTCCTCCGAAGGTCCTCCCTGGAATGTGCACCTTAATCCTGTAGCGGGTATCCGTCGGGAGTGCATTGGTAGGCTTCGGTGATTGAGGGCAGAGCAATCTTCAGCTTCTTCACGATCTGAACCATCTTCTTGCCGAGAGGCATCGTCTCATCTGGTGGCAAAACTTGTAGTAACTGGGTTGAACTCAGCGGCCATCTAAAATGTTGAAAATCGGAGAGAAGTCAGAAATGAACAGGGGAGAATTACGGAATGATAAGGACATATAATAAATAGTCTCTTCCTATGGCTTTCCGATCCTAGGGGTTACGTCCTACGGTCGGCGTGTGCTCGATACCATCTTCAGAACGACCCGACCCAAAATCGGTCAAGTCTTTGTGTCTCTGTACCATCCCAAGATCATCTTTGGCACTCACGTACATTGATGAAATAATCAAAGTTCAATCAAACCTGAATTTATTACACGATTCTCATATCGAGTCTTTATTACAATGGAATAAATTGGCCAAGGCCAACTCATGAGAAATAAACTAAGTAAAGGCTGCGGAAGCATAGAAGAATAGCGAGTCCATCCGACTCCAAAGGGCAATCTCAAGCGCGGATCGTAGCCTCAATCCTGATCGGAATACTCCTACGCAACATAAGACGTTGCAGCCGTGTAGGTTAGCATTTTGAATATCTTAGGCAAGTCATGAAGAGAGAACAATAATAAAATTACTACCACTATAGGCAATTTGGCTGTGGGGCTCTAAGTTTCATCATTTTGCGAAAAAGCCAGTTTTTCCCTATAACAAGGACTTGTTTGCAATTACTACAAAATGTTGGTAGTTGTTGAGATGGTTCCGCCAACCAATGTCTCATTCCCAATTATTAAATAAACCCCTCAATTAATTTATTAAGTTCGGTGTTGAGATATCTGAAATACTCCAAGTTCCAGAGGCTCAAATTGTCCGTAACCGGGGACACGGCTAACCGATTAGATCTTCACTCTGCAGAGGTTTGCACACTTTACCCGCAAGAATCGTTCCCTCCTTTAAGTCTTCGCACTTCCTGGTGTTTGAAGACGGGATGAACGAAACAGGGTCTTCCGAAAAGTTCCTCACGGCCCCGCCGGTGCCCATCCAATCCTACCGTTCTTCTACATCTCGTAGCACCGTCCGGCCAGAGTCACACCTAGGGTCGACCAAGCGAGCCCATAATGGCTTGCGGCTGCAGTAAGCTTCCGGTCAATGGGGTATCCATCCGTCTCTTCGTGGCTGGGTGAAGCTTTCCGCAAGATGTCATGGCACTTCTCCATGCATCCCGGCCAACCATTGGATTCTCCAGGGTGCCCGTCAACCGTCCTCCACCCAGTAGTGAATTTTGAAGTCCACCTTGAGCTTGAAGTCATGGGGTTTTCATCATCTTGACTCTCATATCTCCCTTATGAATCACTCAACCAACCCCGTCTACGAGCATAGCAAAATAAACTACTTCGTCCCGGCCATGGTAACAAGGGGAATTGGTTTCATCCTACCTCATGATACTACTCAATAACATAACTTAAAATTCTCCTACTGCATGCATGGTGGGGAGGTATAATTCTAATGCAATAAAATCATAGGTATTGTAAAAGAAAACATGATCAAATGACTTGCCTTGCTGACGATCTTCGTAAGCTAGGGACTCGTGGTAGCAACCTTCGCACTCCGGAAATTCTACCGAGGCAAACAACAATCATAATAAGCATATAGCATATGATCACTTACACAACAGCTTGCTAATATGAAACACACAAAACGATCGAATCAAAACCCAAAAGAAAACTCGAAGAAATCCAACTCAAAGTTTTCCTACATCAAGCAACAATTAAAAATAGTTTTGCACTACAAAAAATTTTCTTAACAGAACCTAAGCATGGGTTTATGCTACCTAACAGAAAAGAATTCATCAAGCAACTAGGAGCAAAAAGAATCACCTTAAAATCTATTATAAAACTCCTATTAGGCCTAAAGCAAATTCTAGGAGGAAAAATAAAATAAAAGTTTTATTTATTATAAATAAAAGTTCATGCTCTAAAGTTACAGAAACTAACCTAGAATAATCTATCACATAGGAAAAATAAATTTATTTGCTAATTAAAACAATAGGAAAACAGTACCTTGTTAAATAATCAAGAATAACATGATCCTGGTTAAAACTATTTTTTTATAAATCCTAAAATTCCCAAATAAATTCCTACGGTTAAGCAATGTCAAAACAAAGTTGTGACAAAAAGAATCATTAAAAAATAATATTCCTAACTCCTTTTATAGCAGATTTACTATTCTGTCAAAATCTAAAATAAAGCAATTTTAAATAATTTTAACATGACTAATTATATTTTCTACAGAAACTACAACAAATTTTCAAACTAACAAAAAAAGAATCAACTAAAAATATTAAGTAGATTAAAAGATATGAATTTTTCAAATCTGAAACTACTCTGTTAAAACAGAAAACGAAAAATAAAGAAAAATGGGCTAATGGGCCTATCTAGCGCCCTGGGCGTAATATAACTAAATCGGCCCTAGTGGTTAAACCGAGTCGGCCGGTTTAATAAAACTAAACCTAAATAAAACGTACCCCTTCGGGGGATCTAATCCTAACCGCACGCTTTGGATCTAACGGCGAGGAGGACTCGGCGACTCACCGCTGAGGAAAGACGGCAGCATGACGGTCGTGGCGGCTCGGGCGACCTTGGCAGCTCCGGTGGTCGGGGACGACGGCGGGACCTCCAGGTCTTGGCGTGGCGAGGTGAGCTCGGGGGTGGAGTCGGGCGAGGTCGAGGGGTTCGGGGATGGCCGGTGCGGAGTTAATGGCGGCGGCGGCGCTCGGGTGCTCCGGCGGGGTTGTGCGGCGAGGGGAGAACGTCGGGTGAGGGGGCGAGGGAGGGAACGGGGTCGAGGGGGGGTATATATAGGGGGAGGGCCTCGACTTGGAGGAGGGGGCGATCCGGCGAGGATTCATGGCGGATCCGGATCCTGCGGGATTCCGTGGCGGCGGGGTTTGCGTGGGCGAGGGAAGAAGGAGGGTGGGGTCCGCCTATCGGGAGAGAGGAGAAGTGGGTTCGGTCGGGCTGACCGAGGGAAAAAGTCGAGGCGCGTCGGCTCGGCGTGGGCAGCCGGCTCGGGCTGGTGGGTCGGCCGGTGGCGCTGGGGTTTTTTTTGAATTAGGGAGAGAGAGAGAGAGAATATATTAAATATATATATTTTTATATAGGACATATATATATCAAAATGATCAGGGGAATTTATCCTACAATTTGAACATTTTTCCAGGGGCAAAACTCAAACTAAAAAAAATATTTTTTTTTGAAATCCCAAATAAAATCAGATTTGAATTCAAATCTTTTGGCAAACTTTTCTTACGACATTTTTGGAGTGTCATGTTTCCTCCTCTCATACTTTTCTCAAGTATTTGTCAGGCATTGTTTTGAAATAAATTTCAACTGCCAATTTGAATTAAAATATCACAAACTCAAAATCCTCTGAAATACTTCAAATGTCACTCAATTCAAACAATATGCATAGTTGCTTAGCTATAATTGTAAAACATTCCAAATAGGAAATTTGGGATGTTACATGGGGTCATCTCGCTGTCCTCAAGATGGTTTGGCTCACTATCTTCCCTAAAGTTCTGTCTGGCGTAAGAGATACAACTCTGAAAGAGAAACAAGGAGACACGTAACAGGTTTCATAATTATATAAGCAAATAAATGGATCTGTTCTGCATAAGGAACATGTTTTTACAACTACAATTTGAAACTGGTAGTTGTTGCAAACATCCAATCAGATGTAAACAACAAAGCAAACAGCAGTGGAGGCAATGATGCCTATCCAAATCTATACTAGAACAAAGTTTGAAGGCTTGAGAAGGATGAACTTACATTACATGTTAACACGGGCTGGACAAAGCCCTTCTCCATGTTGATGGGAGGATAATTCAATAAATTCCCCAAAGAAAATTCTTTATAAGCGTTGCCATTATTCTACATTTTGCAAAGAGTAAATATAGATCAAATAATATTGGAAAAAATAGAGGATAATGAAGCTCAGTGCGGTGATGATACATAATCAAATAGCAATTAATTAAGTACGTTACAAGGCAAAAGGGAGAGAGGTACTGACAAGAGCAATGCAGAGCCCATTATTGTTTTGAGATCGTATGATCCTTTGAGCAAGGATATTCATCTGAAATTAGTTTTCATACAAGAGAGAAGGTAAGGCACAAGCAGAAATTTAGGAGTTCAAATTTTGAATTGATATCATAGACGATTACGTATTTGGGCTCCCAGCAGTTCTAATAGGGGTTTGGCCACTGGAGCAGGGGTAAAGTGTGGTACAGTTGGGCCTGTGTTTTCTGTGGCTGCTGATCTATCTGAATTTAACAGGTACCACTACCTTTTCCAAATACCTAGTTTGTACTCCTTGAGGATCTGCACTCACCCTCTTCCTTTTGGACATCTATCACGAAAGAACAACATTTGACTAGAAAAACATAGTGTGACGACACATGGAATAGGTACAGAAAATGGATAGTTATGGCATATACTCATATATGATGCTTAAACTAAGTAGATGGTATAACAAAGTAGAAGAAATGCAAGAGGTCAGATGCAAAATATGTGCGACCAATACAACTTTGCAAAGTTAGAGCAAGCACCTTGATGGGTGAATAAGATAGGCCATCCTCCACCATGCCAAGTTTGTTAGCCAGTGGATCGTTCCGCAATATTCCTCTCGCCTGCCCATTCTCATATTCATTTTGATAATGTTCAATATCTGACATGCATGAAAACATAAAAACAAGTGAGATTTTCTTTTGTAATGCGTAAGTGATTCTAATCCAATACTGCCTCCTTGTAAACCCCTTTGTGTTATCTCTGCAATTCTTTTAAAAGATGACATGCATGCTGTAATTTGTTGTGTGCATTAATATAATGTCGCCTACTACTCAAAATATGAGAGCTCCATAAGTGATGACACTTCGCAGATGATAGCTTCAACATATAGTAAAGAAGAACAAGTCGACTGACTGTGATTCAAAATATACTAAGGAGAACAACTCGACCTGACGATCAATCGCAAGAGAAGAGTATCATCTTAAAGAAGAGCAGAAGAGCAAGCAGATTGAAGATATTACAAGTGTTTCAATACAATGTTGGTTGGCCACCCATGATGAACCCGAGCGCACAGAGAAATACTATTCTTTCCGGTCTCTCCATATGTGGCTCACATGCATTTCGAAACTAAAGTAGGAACATTTAGCTAACCAATTAAACATCTCTCAGTTTTACTAATATCAGCAATAATATCAGATATGAATTTGTACAACTAAGCTTGTTTAGCTCAATGGGTGGAGCAGTGATATTACGACACGAACCATGTTGGCTGATTGTGGTCATCATAAAATTGGGAAAACATAAGCATGATCAGTACAGTGTTGACCGTGGCAGTGGGATGGCAGATCTGAAGCTGCAAACCGTGCAAAGGGTAGTTAGCAACCGATGTTTGCTTTGAAATAACAACTAAGATTTGGTATGGACAAGAAAGTACGGTCAACAAGTGACAAAGAAATGCAATTATGCTTTCTATCTATATGTCGCGACATGCATTTGGAAACTCAAGTGGGACCTTTAGCTACCCAATTAAATGTGTCGGTTAACTAATATCGGTATCATATCACAATCATATTTGAACAACTAAGCTTTGAATTACGAGTGTTGTGTCATTTAGCTTGAAGGGTGGAGTAATGCTAGTACGACGAAAGCACCTACGGAGATCATAGTAGAGTAGATAAAAGGGGAAAACCCTAAGCATCAAGAGAAAAATCAGGAAAGTGGAACTAGCTTTGGACCGATTGGGTGGCGCACATGCTTTTCGAAATGAATATAGGAACATTAGGTGACCAATTAAACATTCTCTGTTTTAGTTATATGAGCATCATATCAGATTCGTATTTGAACACGTAAGCTTTGGGTTGAGGTCTTGAGGTGCAGTGCTAGCACGACACGAAGCACCTACGATGATGCTAGTGAATATAATGGGGGGAAACCATAAGCTTTACGAGTATAGTGCCCGTGCCATGGCGGGTCTGAAGGTGCAAACCGGACAAAGCTACTTGGCAACCAATGTTTGCTTTCAACTAGCCACTACGATTTGGTACGGACAAGAAAAGTACAGTAAACAAATTACGATCTATTTTCCGGGTGAGATCAATAACTTAAGCACATATGGAAGAGTACCACCTCTCTTGCGACGCCGTGTAGGCCTATGCTGATACGTTGAGGGTGTTGCGGGTGCGATGGCTGTCGGCGGCGGGGAAGAAGACTTTAGACGGCAGACGGCCGGGTCGGGGGATATATCATGTTGCCCTGGACGAGGTGGTCGTAGGAGCGGCAATGGCAAGGTGGACGACGGCGCCGATGAAGCGAGAGGAGGCGATGAAAGGATCCTTGTCCAGCTGAAAGTGCAACTATCCCTAGGTGGTTTTGGTAATTCATAACAACATATAGCTCATTGAGCTAATGCTATTCCAAGACTATTATTTCAGGAAAGCTCAATGAATGGCATGGCATGGATGATGAAAGTGGATCCCTCAAAATACTAAGGACAAAGGATTGGCTCAAGCTCAAAAGCTCAAGACTCTTCATTTTACATTTTAGTGATCCAAGATCACATTGAGTCTATAGGAAAAGCCAATACTATCAAGAAGGGATGAGGTGTTGCTTAATGAGCCTCTTGCTTCATGTCCTTAGTGATATGCTCCAAAACCCTCAACTACTTTCCCACATCCACAAATGACCTAAACCTAAAGCCAAAATCGGTCACACCGATTCTTTCTATCCGGCGCCACCGATTCCAAAAGTCATAGCCACTGCCACAAACCCTAAGCAAATCGGTCTTACCGATAGGGATCTCGGTCTCACCAACATGGGGTTGCAATCTCTCTGTTTCCCTTCGTAACGTTTCGGTCTAACCGAAGTGAGCGATCAGTCCCACCGAGATTGCAATGTAAACTCTCTGTTTCCTTTTTGTAACATTTCGGTCTCACCGAAAAGAGCAAATCGGTCCCACCGAGTTTACCTGACCAACTCTCTGGAAAGCTTATTACCAAATCGGTCTCACCGAGTTTGTGTAATCGGTCTCACTGAGATTACGTTATTCCCTAACCCTAACCATATCGGCCTCACCGAGATGCATGTCAGTCCCACCGAAAATCACTAACGGTCACTAGGTTTACTCAATCGGTCCGACCGAGTTTAACGATTCGGTTCCACCGAGTTTGGTAAATTGTGTGTAACGGTTAGATTTTGTGTGAAGGCTATATATACCCCTCCACCTCCTCTTCATTCATGGAGAGAGCCATCGGAACGGACCTACACTTCCAACTTACCATTTCTGAGAGAGAACCACCTACTCATGTATTGAGGCCAAGATATTCCATTCCTACCATATGAATCTTGATCTCTAGCCTTCCCCAAGTTGCTTTCCACTCAAACCCTCTTTCCACCAGATCCAAAACCTATGAGAGAGAGTTGAGTGTTGGGGAGACTATCATTTGAAGCACAAGAGCAAGGAGTTCATTATCAACACACCATTTGTTACTTCTTGGAGAGTGGTGTCTCCTAGATTGGCTAGGTGTCACTTGGGAGCCTCCGACAAGATTGTGGAGTCGAACCAAGGAGTTTGTAAGGGCAAGGAGATCGCCTACTTCGTGAAGATCTACCGCTAGTGAGGCAAGTCCTTCGTGGGCGACGACCATGTTGGGATAGACAAGGTTGCTTCTTCATGGACCCTTCATGGGTGGAGCCCTCCGTGGACTCGCGCAGCCATTACCCTTCATGGGTTGAAGTCTCCATCAACGTGGATGTACGATAGCACCACCTATCGGAACCATGCCAAAACATCCGTGTCTCCAATTGCGTTTGAATCCTCCAAACCCTTCCCTTTAAATTCTTGCAAGTTGCATGCTTTAATTTCCACTGCCTATATACTCTTTGCATGCTTGCTTGAATTGTGTGATGATTGCTTGACTTGTCCTAAAATAGCTAAAATCTACCAAACTCTAAAATTGGGAAAAGGTTAAGTTTTTATTGGTCAAGTAGTCTAATAACCCCCCCTCCAGACATACTTTAAGGTCCTACAAGTGGTATCAGAGCATTGGTCTCCATTTTCTTTGATTTCCATAGCTTTTGGTGGTCATAGCCTTGGTTTCACAACCTAGGAGAGTATGGCGTCTAGCGAGGGAAATTATCACCGTAGAGGTCCTTACTTTGATGGTACTAATTTTGCTAGTTGGAAGCATAAGATGAAAATGGATATTCTTGGACATAACCTCGCCGTTTGGGCAATTATTTGTATTGGCTTGCAAGGTGAATTATTCGATGGGAGAGAACCGAACCGTGAAGATAATGCGGAAGAATTGAAGACGCTCAAGCATGTGACATCATCTTCAACGGATTGTGCCCCGAAGAATTCAACAAAATCAGCCGTCTTGAGAATGCAAAGGAAATTTGGGATACTTTGATTGATATGCATGAAGGTACCGACTCCGTCAAGGAATCCAAGTTGGATGTGCTCCAAAGTCAGCTTGACAAGTTCAAAATGAAGGATGATGAAGGTGTCGCTGAAATGTACTCTAGGCTTGCTCTTATCACAAATGAGATTGCCGGCTTAGGGAGTGAAGAGATGACCGACAAATTCATCATCAAGAAAATCCTAAGAGCATTGGATGGAAAGTATGATACTGTGTGCACATTGATCCAAATGATGCCAAACTACAAAGATCTCAAGCCAACGGAAGTCATTGGAAGGATTGTTGCTCATGAGATGTCACTCAAGGATAAGGAGGAACTTCACAACAAGTCAAGTGGTGCTTACAAAGCCTCAAGTGAAGCCCCCACATCATCAAGTGAGAAACCAACCTTCAATGAAGAATTGAGCTTAATGGTGAAGAACTTCAACAAATTATACAAAAGTAGAAGCAAAGAAAGAACCTCCAAGTCAAGGTCTTACAATGACAAGAGATCTTCTAGTCGAGAGCGCGATTGCTACAATTGTGGGAGACCCGGACACTACTCCAATGAGTGTACGGCACCCTACAAAAGAAGAGAAGATTCTCCAAGAAGAAGGAGAAAAAGAGAAGAATCACCACCGAGAGAGAGGAGGAGTAGAGATGATCGTTATGAACGAAGACCCTCACGGAGAAGTAAGGATTCGGAAAGAAAGGACAGGTCATCAAGGAGCTACACAAAACAAAGACATCAAGCTCATGTTGGTGAATGGGTTTCCGGCTCCGACTCCGACAATCACTCCGAGAAGCTATCACCCGACTCGAATATACTCAAGATGAAGGTGTTGCGGTCGAGCACTTGTGTCAACCAACTCCTACGACATATTTGACTCACCAAATGAAGGTGTTGGAAGATGCTTCATGGCCAAAGGTCCAAAGGTAACACATCCCGAGTATGTTGATTTTAATAGTGATGAAGATGACTTGCTTGTGGATGATGATTTACAGTTGACAACTCTAGTGATGAATACTATGATGAAGCGTCAATTAATCATGCTAATCAAACGAATGAAAATGATAAGGAGAAAATTGAGCTTCTAACTAAAGAACTAAACACTCTTAAGTTGGCTCATGAAACTATCTTCAAGATCATCGAGAACTTTTAAGGGCTCATGAGAAGTTACGCTTTGAAAAGCTCAATCTTGAGCAAGAGCATGAGTTCTTAAAGGCAATCAATGATGATCTCCGCAAGAAAAGTTCTTCTTACATTGCCAAGCGTTTACTCTTATCTACTTACATGCCTCAAGTCAAGTCTAGTAACAAGTACAAGAAAGAAACTTCCTCTAGTAGTAACAATAATAATGTGAAATCCAATGTTGTTGCTTCTAGTAGTTCTCTTGATTCCACTAATGATTCTCTTAGCCAAGTTACACTTGAGCAAGAAAATAGTTTATTGAAGGGAATTATATAGAAAGGTGTTTACAAGAGCCTTGCCGGGAGTAAGCAATTCGAGGAAATTATGCGCAAGCAAGGAAGGCACCGAAGAATCAAGGTGTTGGTTTTGAACGAAAGTTCAACGCCAATGGAGTTGAGTGGGAAGAAGATCAATACCTCAAGACAAAGTTTGTTCCTCAACAAGAGAAGTATGATCCTACTTCCTTCAAGGGGACACAAGCTCAAGATGATCTTCCACCACAAGACCACAAGAACAAATGCAAGGACAAGCTTCAAGAAGAGATTGATGCATTTGAAGAAGCACCTAATGCCTCGTTCGAGTGGGTCCCCAAGACTATGTCAAGTTCTAGTTCATCAAGTACAACTACAACTCCAAGGATTCCCATCAAGATGATGTGGATCCCGAAGAAGAAGAACTAGAGAGTCCTTGAGGGTGACTCCGCCAACATTCTTCACTCATATCATTTTGGCAAGAACAAGTGCAATCAACTTTCACATCTTGCACTAGTTCAAGGAGTCACAAACCCTCATGTTGGTAAGGCAAGGGACAAGGTAACCTAATGTTTTCATGGACATCATCTTGTGTGTGCATCACTCTATGTCTATGGATATTCTTGTTTGTTCCTTGTGGGACTAACCCATGTAGGAAAGTTGAAAGTGCAACTCACTCCAAAGGATTACTCCAAATGATCTACATCAACATTGAGCATCTACATCTTCAACACCTACATGAAGTCATCATCGACAAAACCCAAGGTTAGTTCATCCCTCTAAGGGGATCTCACATCTAGGGGAGCTTAACTCTAAGAATTGAGTCAAAGCAACTCTAATGGTGTGAACACATTAATGCATTATGTAAAAGTGGTAACCCCACTTGAGCTTAAGCGATGAGTATGACCTATGATCAAATGTTCTCATTTGACTCCTAAGTCAATATACTCATATATAGATGACCTAGTCATCGCCAATTGCTTGATAGATGCTAAAATTGGTTGTGCATGCTTTGCCACATATTTCAATTGCCATCTTATTGTGTGAGCATGTTGGTGCATATTTTACTCATTCAAGGACATCCACTTGTTGTTTTGTTTGTTTGGATTCTTTTCTTTGTGCCAAGTGGATGGACAAGAATGCCTAAGAACCTTATTTAGCTATCTATGCTTTTCTCGTCTCAAACTCTATTCATGCTACATCACAAAATTTGATCAAGTCAGATTTGAACCACTGCATGTGAGGAGCACTCGAGTCCCCGATTCCTCATAGACTTAAACTTCCAAAACCTCTTAGTGATTCTCGGTCGACCTATCCTTCCATTTCGGTCGCATCGAGATCATCAAGTTGATCTGAGTTTTCAATCTCGGTGCAACCGATTTGAACTTCGGTCTCACCGATTTTGAATCGAACACAGTTTTGCATCTCGGTGCCACCGAGTTGTTCCAATCGGTCACACCGACAGGGTCGAGCTATATATAGCCACGGACAAAATTTTGGAAATTTCTCCGAAACCCTTTGCCCGCGCAACAGCTCGCTCTGTCATCGTGGTCTCCGGATCGTCTCCTCGTCGCCAGCAGCCTCCTGTCGCTGGTCTCCGCCGCTGTCAACGGATTTCGTCCCCGCCGTTGCCGCTGTAGCAAGTCCGCCGCCAAGTTAGGGTATGGACTTAATCTTTGTGCTATCCACGTCTGATTCCTGACACATTGTTTTCATATTGATTCTTGTCACGATTGAAACTCTTCTATCCAGCCAAAGTAGTTCATAGATTAGATGTGATTCAAATTTTTAGGTTTAGGTTTCGCCCGAAACCATCTCGGACCCACCGTGTTGAAAAACTCAGTCTCACCGATTTGGCTTATGCCATTGCACTAGTGACTCTCGGTCTGACCGAGAATTACTAATCGGTGCAACCGATTTGAGGATTCTGTGAAACCCTAGCAGTCTCGGTACCACCGAACTGAAACTCGGTCCAACCGAGATCATCGATTTAGGTTCCAAAACTGCTTCGGTATCACCGAGTTTGAAAATCGGTGGATCCAAAATGCTTTCGTGGAAAACTAAGACTGAACTTTTGAGTCATTCTTTTGCAAAAACCTCTGCATTTTGTGATGCTCATCTTTTCTATCTCATCTATAACTCTTCACAGGTCAGATCAGCTTTTGGCAAAGATGTCCGATCAAAGTGACAGCAACAGTCAAGAGCAGATGAACTTGAGTGAGGGCACTAGTCCCTCAACTTCAGATGAAGGGAGCGAAGTACTCCTAGCAATTTGCCTAAGGCTGCAACTAGGCAAAGGAGGAAAAGAACTTCAGATTAGGAGGATGAACATTACAAAATTTGAGGAAGATGAGGCAACTTCCAAGAAAGAGGTGCTCAAGAAGGAATATGGCTCGACAAAGAATGCAAAGCAGTGCATGAAGACCAAAAGGCCTAGGAAGACAACAAATGTCCAAAGCAGTGTCTACACAAGCTTCTTTGGAAACCCAACCCAAAGAACCAGCTGCTGCAGAAGGGAAGAAGAGGAAGGAAAGGGTCAAGAAGACCATGGCCAGAGTTGTTGGTCAACCTTCCATGATGGAAGAGTTAGAGCTTCTTTGCACCAGCTCAAAGGCACCAAAGCTTATGGGTGATGCTATTAGATCAGGGGCTGCCACATCTAAGCCCAAGGAAGCACCCAAAGCTTCCCCCAAGGCCAAGTCTACACCAAAGAGGAATACCAGGAGTATTCCAGCTGCTGAGAAGAACAAGGCCCCAGTGCCTGAGGATGCTGATGAAGAAGATGAAGAAGGACAAGTTCTAAGAAAGCTCAAGCCCAAGATACTAGACCACAATGATGCCCATCCTTTGGCTGAGGACATGAGAATCAGGAAGGATTCAGGGCTGAGGATATGGAGGATGGCAGATCCATATGCCACAAGGAGAAGAACTGCTGTTGACTACAGGTTCCACACAAAGGAACAACAGGACTTCTATGAAACAATTCTGTTGGACAAGAAGCCCATAGTCTGTGACATGAGGTGGGTTGACTGGAATTTCATCAAGGAGAATGAACAGCACTATCCTGGAGTGCAAGACATCGTTATTGCTTGTGGAGTTGCAGATTTTGTTGGACAGAAGTTCACCAACTGGAATGACGAGCTTATCATGCAGTTCTACTCCATAGCACATTTTTACCCAGAAGGTACAAGGTACCAGTCCACTATTGAAGAATGAGCAAGTCTGATCAATGCCCCCAAGGAGAATGAGGATGACCTAGACATTTATGCAAAGAAGAAGATGAGTCACAATTCAATGGCTCACATGTACAAGGAAATTCCAGACAAGGCATTAGGAACTCACAAGTTTGGATCAGTTCACTTTTCTGCTTTGTCGGGGTTGCCAACCATAAATTGGATTACGAGGCACACTTTGTTGCCCAGTGCAGTGACCATAACATGATCAGAGGGCATGTCATCAACATGTTGCATGTGTTTGATGTGCCACGAAGTTCAAAGTCATGAGCACGATCATTGAAACAATCAAGAGGACTGCAGCAGATCGAGAAGAGGAGCTGTGGATATGCACCTCAGATTCAAGAATTGATAAACTCAAAAATGGGCACAGGAAAATATCAGTTGGATAAGGAACACTTTCCACTTTATCCAGACTTTGAGGACAATGAGGTTGTCATGAATGAAGATGATCTACAATCAGTTCAAGCTCGGAGAAGAAGGAGAAGGCAAAGAGGGAGAAGGCTGCCAAGATGCCAACTCAAGAGGAGGCATCCGAGTATTTCTTGAAGAACAAGCAGGAGCAGCTCGGATACTTAATAGCATCAACTCTGAGGATAGAGAAGGGATTGGACACCCTCACTCAAAATCAGGAGAGCTTGGAGAGAATCATAGAACAAAAGTTCTATAACTTAGATGTGAAAATGGCGAGATTTAGTCTGCGGTGGAGGAACTACAAGATGACATGCAGGAGAGGAAGGGAAAACAACAAGCGATGCATTTGCGGAGTGCCTAGAGCCCAGAGGTCATCTGCTGTGCAGTTCGACACAAGAGCAACTTCATACGCACCAGCTTCAGCTCCAGTGCAACCAGCTACTGACATCGACTCCAGCTCCATCTACTTCAAGCTGAAGCTTTCGTCCTCGGCATTATCCGGACTCCACCACCTGAAGATCAAGCCTGAGAGTCGATCTAGCACTATGCATTTTCTATGAACTTTTTGGTAACTTGTTGCCAAAGGGGGAGAAAAATGTATACATCATAGGCTTCGAGGTTCTCTCTTGCTTTATTTGATGGTTTTTCAATCTTTGTTTGCTTTTGGTTGAGATACTATGCTTGTGAGACATTGATGATCATGTGTTTGATCATAAGCTACACTTATGCATGCTTGATATTATCCTATCTATCTTATGTGATCACTCACTATGCTTGGTGATGAGTGCATGTATTCATTGTTTATTATTTTGAGCGCTCCACCAAGATGTATGTGACATGGAAGAGTAACCCATGAGCCTAATTCATTGTGCATTTGCAGTCCAAAGCAAATCTAAAACTATGCACAGATTTAGGGGGAGCTCTTGCTTATCACATACTTCTCAAAGCGACGATGTTACTTAAATTTTATTATCATTTGTCGAAGCTTTGATCTATATGTTGTCATCAATTACCAAAAAGGGGGAGATTGAAAGTGCAACTATCCCTAGGTGGTTTTGGTAATTCATAACAACATATAGCTCATTGAGCTAATGCTATTCCAAGACTATTATTTCAGGAAAGCTCAATGAATGGCATGGCATCGATGATGAAAGTGGATCCCTCAAAATACTAAGGACAAAGGATTGGCTCAAGCTCAAAATCTCAAGACTCTTCATTTTACATTTTAGTGATCCAAGATCCCATTTAGTCTATAGGAAAAGCCAATACTATCAAGAAGGGATGAGGTGTTGCTTAATGAGCCTCTTGCTTCATGTCCTTAGTGATATGCTCCAAAACCCTCAACTACTTTCCCACATCCACAAATGACCTAAACCTAAAGCCAAAATCGGTCACACCGATTCTTTCTATTCGGCGCCACCGATTCCAAAAGTCATAGCCACTGCCACAAACCCTAAGCAAATCGGTCTTACCGATAGGGATCTCGGTCTCACCGAGATTGGGTTGAAATATCTCTGTTTCCCTGCATAACGTTTCGGTCTAGCAAGTGAGCGATCGGTCCCACCGAGATTGCAATGTAAACTCTCTGTTTCCTTTTGTAACATTTCGGTCTCATCGAAAAGCGCAAATCGGTCCCACCGAGTTTACGACCAACTCTGGAAAGCTTATTACCAAATCGGTCTCACCGAGTTTGTGTATGTCGGTCTCACCGAGATTACGTTATTCCCTAACCCTAACCATATCGGCCTCACCGAGATGCATGTCGATCCCAGCCGAAAATCACTAACGGTCACTAGGTTTACTCAATCGGTCAGGCCGAAGTTTAACAATTCGGTTCCACCGAGTTTGGTAAATTGTGTGTATAGCAGTTAGATTTTGTGTGAAGGCTATATATACCCCTCCACCTCCTCTTCATTCGTGGAGAGAGCCATCAGAACGAACCTACACTTCCAACTTACCATTTCTAAGAGAGAACCACCTACTCATGTGTTGAGGCCAAGATATTCCATTCCTACCATATGAATCTTGATCTCTAGCCTTCCCCAAGTTGCTTTCCACTCAAACCCTCTTTCCACGAGATCCAAAACCTATGAGAGAGTGTTGAGTTTTGGGGAGACTATCATTTGAAGCACAATAGCAAGGAGTTAATTATCAACACACCATTTGTTACTTCTTGGAGAGTGGTGTCTCCTAGATTGGCTAGGTGTCACTTGGGAGCCTCCGACAAGATTGTGGAGTTGAACCAAGGAGTTTGTAAGGGCAAAGATATCGCCTAAGATCTACAGCTAGTGAGGCAAGTCCTTCGTGGGCGACGGCCATGGTGGGATAGACAAGGTTTCTTCTTCGTGGATCCTTCGTGGGTGGAGCCCTCCGTGGACTCGCGCAGCCGTTACCCTTCGTGGGTTGAAGTCTCCATCAACGTGGATGTACGATAGCACCACCTATCGGAACCACGCCAAAACATCCATGTCTCCAATTGCGTTTGAATCCTCCAAACCCTTCCCTTTACATTCTTGCAAGTTGCATGCTTTAATTTCCGCTGCCTATACACTCTTTGCATGCTTGCTTGAATTGTGTGATGATTGCTTGACTTGTCCTAAAATAGCCAAAATCTACCAAACTCTAAAATTGGGAAAAGGTTAAGTTTTTATTGGTCAAGTAGTCTAATCACCCCCCTCTAGACATACTTCAAGGTCCTACACCAGCGCCGTGGATGAGAGACATCCATCTCTTGCAATGGACTACGAGGTAGGGGTAGCGGCTCCGGCAAGGTGGAGGATGGGGTGGCGGACGGAGGAGGCTGGCCGCAGTGCGGAGGTTCTCATGCCGCCGACGGTGTATGAATGTGGAAATGGAGGGGAGGGGGCGATCTCAAACTTTGGGACGCACTTCTCTGAAATGGGGGAAACTTACGAACTTATCCCCCGTTTAAAATATCAGACATCGAGTCGGTTGGGGATAGGACGGTAATCTCGCATCTCCGAAATATTTGCCGATAACTATTTCAGGCGAGGAGAGGGTGTTTTGCCACCCACGGTTGGCGCCCATGGTGTATGAACGGGGCTGACAGGTAGGGCGGTTGTGTCATGTCTGATGGAAGTTACACATCTGCCCCTATTTAAAATATTAGCCTACATCAATTTCGGACGAGGAGAGTTTGTTTTGCCGCCTACCGTGTATGAATGGGGAAATGGAGGAAGAGACACATGTCTTTCGGACGAGCTTGAATCAAATGTGTTTTGCATACGTTTGGCGCCCGCCGTGTCTGAATGGGCTCAGAGGCCGTCGTGTCACGTCTGATTGAAGTTACTAGTCTACCCCTATCGACAGCAATGTAAATCCGGTCGATAAGGATGTCAAGTGTCAGGGGTAGACAGTAATTTCCATCTCGCAAACACTTGCTTCGGGCAGCCCACAAATTATAGTGGGTGTTTAGCCGCTTCGTTCAAAACTTGGGAGAATTAGCATTCACATTTGCCACAGGACTGGCGAACTAAATTCAAATCCAGTTTGTATTCGATTACGAATATCCACAGATAATTACACGTTTTGTTATTTGTTTCTTCAAAACCACAACAAAGATTTATTCCACCTTTATATATGATTATGATTTAGAAATGTCGCGATCTTCGAATTCAGTAGGTTGGATACACTCTGATTCAAACAATTATTTCATCCAATACAATATGCTCACACGAAAAACAGTTCACCTTATGTCAATCATACAAGTACTGAGGATTACCTCTCCTAAAAAATTCGGATCATTACAACACATGGACAACATGGAATTCCGGACAACATAGGGGGTCTTGCAACATAATCCATTCAGAGACATGACACAACATCCAAGTACAATAATCTAATGACAATTTCAAATGGTATCTAAAGAAGAACCGGGATTACCTTGGGCTTCAGATAGCGAAACAATGAGGACCTCCTCCGTCTTCAAATGCAACATTCTTACTTCCTCCAATTCTTGGGTTGCTTGCATAATGGTGCCGCTAATTCCATAATTTCCAGCCTCAAGATAAATATTACCTCATTCATGGCGGCCACACCATCTCTTTCTGCCTCTAGTAGAGCCTCAAGCACTATAATATCTGTGCTCAGACTGCTCTCCGGCGGTGTTGCCTCTGAACTGCTACCATCTGGTAAAATGGATGGTGCCTTTGCTTCCACAAATAGATTACGGGGTTGTACATTCTGTCCTAGTGTGAACGGCATCACGAAAGGTTTCATTGGACATAAGTAAGATATAGTTATCGTATGATCCAGGCAGTAAGCTTACATGGTAAACGACGGACGAATTATTGCCGAGCATGGTAAAATATATTTAAATGATTCAAAGCAGCATCAGCCGAAAAGAAATTAAAATGGTAAGATGAAAGTTGAAAGGGAGTGTACAACCGCTATATTTAAGTTGCCAAGGCATCTAAGCCGTTGAAATAATCTGAGAAAGCACTTAACAGTGTGGCCTCATATAAACTACGAAGACAGTCTTGTGATGAAGTTGAGAGGAAAAGTTAAGGACTCAAATGAAATAGGCATGCATTTCTTTACGATAGTACATCGAGCCAGCGACATATTGGCCAACTCGGTATAACTTAACAACAAACAAGCATTCGAATCAAGCAATACTGACCAAGCGGAACAACTGAACTATTTGTAATTCGGTAGGATTACACGTTGAGGGCACAAGCCAAGAAAGCAGCCCACTCGCATTACATTTAACATGTACTAAAACACACTGGCTTACCATATGTTGCTGTGAAGCCTAGCTGCTGTTGCAATGTTCTTTGAAGATATCGTCAGCATCCCGTGGTTGCAAATCTAGTGGTTGTAGTTTATTCTGCACCATCTATTTAGGTAAAATTAATTTTAATCGCATGCCTTTGGTCGAATTGATCATCAATGGATCATCTAAACTAATGGAAGAAGGGTGTGTGCATACACGACAATATATTTGCTTCCCTCTATTTTTATGCTTGTTCGAGGTGCCAGCACCAAAAGAACAAATATTTTGCTTGATGGGGTTGGCAGCTCCATAATTAATAGGAGCATGAAATTAGTCAGGTAACTTGGGAAGATCAAGAACACAAAAACAAGTAATGAACAGAGGCTCGGAGTAGTGATGTAATAGCTAGCATCAGAAAATGTAGGGTAAAACCAACAAAAAGCAACGGAACCACATGCTAGTTTGCTGATGTGTAATTAAGCATAGTGAACATTAAGCAGTCTGATGGAACCAACAGGTGGCATCAGAACAAAACTAAAGCATATTAACTATATGTGCACTGGTATGTAATTTAGCACATGTAACATGTTCACTGCCAGAAGTATGGCCCTACAGGTGCAAGTAGAATAACGCGTCTCATGAAAAACTGAATGATGCCCTGAAGAAATTCAAAGGTGCGGTGCTTATGCTAGGAAAGTGAACGTAGGCGCCGGCCGTTGGATAATAGTACCTGATTCTCGGCGGCGTATGGGTATCATTGTCATACTTGATAACTAAGGATCGTCGATGGTGCTCGTGTTGCGTTTGAGTTTGGGCCGGCTGTCGCCGTCACTGAAGCTGCTCTGATGCTATGGTTGTGGCGCCTGTCGACATACAAGAAAGCTCATCTGTGGTAAGTGAACAGTTGCACGATAAAGAGAAAAGCTGAAGGAGTACAAATCGAAATAACCTGATGAGGCGGCGGCGTCGGTAAAGCAGGGCCGGTGGAGTTGAATATGGCGTCCGTGGAGCGGGTTCGGTGCAGTGGACGAAGGCTTCGGTGGGCGCGTTGTATAGTGCTTTCGGTGAGGCAGATTTGTTGCATGGACGAGGGCTTGTATGAAGGGCCAGCGAAGGGGCGGATGAGGGAGTCAGTGAAGGGCCTACGCTGTGGTGGAGGGCGTCGGTTAAGCAGATCCGGTGCGGTGGACCATGATGGTGGTCAAGGAGATCTGGAGCGGTGGACAAGCCAGTCATTGAAGCGGCTCCGGTGAAGTGGTGAGTTGGCAGTTGGGGGTTCCAAGGTGCGGAAGGTAGATCCGACGGGGTGTGAGGTCCACCGCTGCGGCGGAGGACTAGATTCGGCAGCTTGCGGTGGTTGGGGTCGGGGAGGGAAGGGAGGGCTGGGGAAGAATGTTGGGGGCAAAGAGGGGAAAACAATGGAGTTACCAAATCAGCCCTTTTCCGTTCATGTGGCACGGGTAAAACAGGAATATCGCAGGGCTAAACTTTCGGGCGCGTGATATTTCGATGTGAGCGGGAAGTTTGAAAGCTTTTGGCGCCTAAAATTATAAGTATTCTGCTCATGACGACCGACTATGATATCATGGCCGACAATTTGTTTGTTTTGCATGCAAAAAATGTGCAAGTTTTGAAAATCAATGTCTCCAACTCGAAACTTAGATTGTCCATTCAATTCAAATATGGATCATTGAGCTACTACAAGCAAATACCATCATACGGTCCAATTCAAATGAAATTCCAAATGTGTTTTATCCTAAATATGATGACAAAAGCAAAAATGTGTATGTGTATGAATAAAGTGGATGATTATAAAGTTTGAAAATGCTGTATGTGTATATCTCTAGGTTTGATATATGAATTTGAAATCACGAAATCCCGGCTTAAAAATGTATCTCCGTTTAAATGAATTACAAAAGCTAATTATGGAGTCGAATTCCAAAATTCCAATCTTAGATTTGTAATTGGTACATCAAGGTATATCACGCATGTTCAAATGTACCTTTATCACATAGAACAAACTGTTAAACAAATGGATCACCCTTGTGTGCACAATTTCTCAATTACGCTAAAGCCCCGCAAATATTCACACCTCACTCTTTATCTGAAGTCAACCCCCCCCCCCCCACCACCACCACCCACACACACACACATAGAGAAGTCGTTCTCTCCCCCAAACACCAACACACGAGCACATTAACACCCTCTGTGTTGTAAAGTCCGGACCCCAACATAGGTCTCTAACACTTTGTCTCTCGGGCATGCACACATCTCTTCCCTCACTCTCTAGGTCTCCCGCTATCTCTCTTACCCAAGCACACGCACTATGTAGAGTGTATATTTCCCATACACACAAAGCGTTGCCCCAAGCGTCTATCTCCCTAGGTATGGGGGTCTCGCGCACTCACCTCACACACCACCCCCCCTGCAAACAAGCACACTTTGTCTCCTTGTGCACCACTCTCCTCTTTCTATCTCACCCACATGCGGACCCTTGACTCCTTCCCTGCATACATATATGTCGTGACTCTTTGCATAGCTCCCTAATGTATAATCGTTCTCGATTTTGCACATTGTTCTCTACACCATCTATTCTAGGTCTCTCATGAAGTCCCTATCACACACACAATGACTCGCTTCCCTTGCGTCTCCGTTCATAGGCCAATTTCGAACAACATCAACATTGTCTCCCTATCTATACGCCATTTATGGACACAAACGACCCCTCTCGCCCCCTCTCTGGCGCGCTCTCTCTCTCTCGCTCTCTCTCCGTCGCTAGCTCGCTCGGTCTCTCGCTCTCACCCCTCTCCCACACACACACTCGATGTCTCTTCCAAATAGTCTGCTCCCCTAGCCCGCACCCGTGCTATCCCGCTACTACACATGTCACACCATTCCCCCTTCCCTTATACTAGGTTTACATCATCAGTGGTCTCTCTATTCCACGTACACTCTCTCTCACACACACACCCAAACGCGTGCATAAACACACACAAACACGCACAAACACCCATTTATCAGGATCCTCATCTCTCCCCATGTCCGCATGTGTATCTTACACACTCACTCTCTAATTATGTATATGTGTCTCCACGTTACACAACACAAATCCCCATGTACATGTCTCTCTCTATCCTCCACACACATAGACACAAAGAATCTGTTATCATTGCCTCAGTCTCTAACATATCACACATGCACTCTCTCTCTCTCTCTCTCTCTCTCTCTCTCTCTCGCAAACACGCTCAACAAGGGTTTCCCCGTGAATAACTTACCGTCTATTCATCAGCTTGATCGTGGCGATCTGGCGAACACGAGACGTGAAAAAGAATAAATCTACACGTGCTTAGACCACATAGTATGACTATACTAGGACTAGAGCAAGCCAAAAAGCGCGCCGTCACCCCCTCCTTGTCGGCGACGGGAAAATCTTTGCTTTACACAGTTGAGAAGTCATTGTGCTAAGGCCCCACATGCCAAGGCGTTGAATAGAATGTAGATGCTAGTTTACGGAAGCAAGTATCGATAATACGTTTGTATCTCCATACTTATATTTCTTCTCTTATAAAAAACCGAGGTGGTGATGATGGTATGTGTGCCATCCTGCAATATAGACCGTCCGATCTATATCTGAGGGATGGAAATTAAACTAAAAGATACCCGCACCCCTCTCCACATTTGCAGACAAGGCCTTCCCTCGTTCATCCCTATCTCCAACAAACCTCATTGTTGAGCAATTAAGAAAGGAAGACTCTGGAACAAACTGGCACAGTGACTGCCGGGAGTCGTCAATCCCCATGCCTCCGCTCGGTCAGGCCACCAACCACCACCACACCCACTCCTCTTCACCTTATCTCATATTTCTCGAGATATCATTAGTTTTCACACATGGGATTACTCTACTTGAGGTCAATCACAACAAGTGTTTTATAAAAAATGCATCTTGATGTTCCATGCAATGCACGGATCTTGTTAGTACTCCTACACAAGACTAAGTTGGTGATGCTAGTGTGTACGCCATCCGTCAAGCTTTACGACCATTAGATCTACATCTAACGATTGTTAGGTAAGTTGTTGCCTTTTCTCACCAATATCCCACTTGTCTACCAATTTGCAGAAAAACCCATAATTAGTATCTTAAAACCAACCACATCCCTCCTGACCTCACCAAAGCAGCCCAAGGAATATATTCTAATTGAAACATATGTATATCAAAATTAGAGTGTTTTGTACCAAGTTTGTGAATAAGTATCATTCTAATTATGATTAGATTTAACGGACATGAACATTGCTAGTATTTCCAACCATGCATTTTTTTCCTAGTATTCCATAGTTTCGAGTTTTTCATCAAGATATTAGTCACTCATGGTTGATATTTACTTTCAATCATGTACACATATGCACTATGTAACTAGCCTTGCTTATTGGCTTCCAAAGCTTAACTTTCACTCCTACTTACAATATGTAGAGTATTTAACAAAAAACTACCACTTTCAACCAGCCCTAGGAAGAATCTATTGTACAAAAAATAGCAAAAACATACCCAAAATTTCTTAATCCACTGTCAGGACCCCGATTCCAAGTCACATCGATCTAGCCGGTAACACCTCATATCACTTTGCGGCCTCACGCACGGTATTCCCACGGGTGACGCCTTACCATGGCCCGGGACCGTTTGCGCCTTTTGGCTCACGTATATGATAGTGTCGCTAGCATCCATATGACAGAGAACCCGGGCCGACATGGATAGTCGTGAACCCAAAGCGTCACTAACCCATGGGGACATGCATACGTGAATCAACTTCGAGCATATCGATTGACGTGTGAATCGGGCTGTAGCATGGCTAACAGGACTCACGGGAACCCGGGCTGTAGTGAGCTAGGCAGGACTCCGGAGTCACCGCGTGACATTTCCCCGAAGGGACAGACACAGGAACAAAGTGAAACACATGCCGGCCAGTCAAGCGTCCTGAGCAGTAGTGCTGGGCTAGCAGGACTCCGGTGAACCGGGCTGTAGCGGACTACTATGGCTCATGGAAGCACTAGACTACATTTCCCCATAAGAGAGGCTGCCAAGGATAAACAACTAGATTGTCGGATCCCACACATACCAAGCATTTCAATCATACACACAATATGCTCGATATGTGTAAATACAACATGGCATCACAACAAAACTCTATGACTCAAAGTATTTATTCATTAGACTCCGAGGAGCCAAGTATTACAAACATGGGTCTCATCACCCAACATTCAGAGCATACAAGTCAAAGCACATGCGGAAGCTTAACATGTCTGAGTACAGACATCTACAAATGAGAAAGGCTGAGAAGCCTGACTATCTACCAGATCCTGCCGAGGGCACAAGATCGTAGCTGAGGTAACAAGCTAAACGTCGAAGTCCATGCGGTACTACTTGCGAGACTGAAGTCTCTCTGCAAAACATAAAATAGGCAAACGTGAGTACAAATGTACCCAGCAAGACTTACATCAGAACTAACTACATATGCATCGGTATCAACAAAGGGGTGGTGAAGTTTAACTACAGCAAGCCAGCTTTGACTCGGTGGCTATCCTGAACTACGACTGCAAGTAACTCTTTTGAGGTGGCGCACACGAGTCCACATATTCACCATACCAATACACTACTATGGACCCGCTCCCGTCTACCTACGAGAACGCCATCCATAGCACTCACGCTTATCTTGCAAGTTTTAGAGTATCCACTTTCACTTGTCTATGAACTGTACAGGCAACCCAGAAGTCCTTTACCGCGGACACGGCTATTCAAATAGATAATGTTAACCCTGCAGGGGTGTACTTCTTCACACGCTCTCGCCACTTACCGCCATGTACACCTCGTGTATCTCGGCAACCTTCAAGCGGAAGCCTAGCGAGGAGTCGGCCACGACGACTAACCACACAAGTCTCTCGTCGGGTTTATCGCCTATTCGAGTTCCATCCGCAAGGAGATCCGACCGGGTGTCGCCACAGCCCCCAAACGATGTGAGCAGGGTTCCCAAGCCCACCATCCGGGTGCCACTTGCTACTTTGTGCCACTTGTGCCTAGTCATCCCAAGCCCACCTGCGGGTGCCACTTGGTAGACTACTAACACTACCTACAAACACGAAACTACTTGCAACTCCCAGGACAGAGATCAAGTTGATTAATAAGCCGAGAGGGGCCGAGTTACGGAACCCAATGTGTGGGTAGTAACTTGTTCATGGATCACAAACACAGAACTCAGTTCACGAGGACGGCTGCAATGAGACAACCCACCATGTACTCCTACATGGCCTCTCACCGTTACCTTTACCAAATCGTGTTCACACACTTAGCTCACACACAGTAGGACATGTTCACACACCTCTGATTCATCCCCGATGAATCAGACCTGGCTCAACTCTAAGCAGTGGTTGGCATGACAAACAAGCATGAATGAGTAGGCACATCAGGGCTCAAACAACTCCTACTCATGCTAGTGGGTTTCATCTATTTACTGTGGCAATGACAGGTCATGCAGAGGAAAAGGGGTTCAGCTACCGCAACAAATGTGAGATGAATCGTTGTTGTCCTAATGCAATAAAAGAGAGCAGGAGTGAGAGAGTGGGATTGTATCGGAATGAAGAAGGGGTTTTGCTTGCACGGCACTACGAAGATAATATAGTTCTTCATCGGTGTCATCGAACTCATCGCGGTACATCGTCTCGAGAGGGACAAACACCGGCAACACAGAAGGAAACACCATCAATGCAATGCACAATATGATGCATGATCATGACATGGCAATATGCTGTGGTTTGAGCTAATGCAACTAGCAATAGGTTAAATGAAGTTGGTTTGAACCCTAGGTTCAAATTCAAACTCCATATGTGAAGGTTTAAATGCTATTATAATATTTGGCCTGAACAGCAGCCCTGAGTTGTTCTATCATGCATGAAAATTGTACAGATGGATATATTGGATTTTTTTGATCATTTTTGATATATAAATTATTTCATTTGGAGTTACGATTGATTTTCTATGATTTTTAGAAGTTTTGGCTATTTTCTGGAATTTCATGTAAAAGAATAAATCCAGAAAAAGAGTTATCACACAAGACTACGCCAACGTGACGTCGGCAGGGTCAAGGGGCGGTCCAAGTCAAATCGACGATTGGGACCCATAGGTCAGTTACTAACTCAACTATCCTGGTTTAATTAGCACTGATCCTAGATTAGTTAGTAGGGCCGGGCCCGCGTGTCAGTGACTCAGAGGGGAGTCATATCTGGTAAACCAGGGTCAAACTCGCCGGAGTTGACCCATGGCTCGTCACCAGCGACGCCAGAGACGGCGGAGGGCGTCGGAAACGCTCCTCCGGTGACCAAATGAACGGCGGATGGCATGAATGCTAAGCCCAGGCTCTCCCGCATCCAAAGCAATGAGCGGCAGCAGGTGGGGTGCACTGTGGCGGTGGCAGCGGCGAGCTAGGCGGCAGCCGGAGCTCGGGCGAGCCCGGGTTCAGCATTGCGGTGCTCTAGGGGAGACGCTGGTGGGTGCTACGTGCTCCTGGTGAGATACGGAGCACGATCCCGTGCTTGAAAGTGAGCGACGGTGGTTCTGACCACAGCGGTGGAGAACCACGGCGGTGGTGAGCTCTCTGGTCCGGTGGATAGTGCGGCTACGGCATGAAATCAAGGAAGGGAGGAGAGGGAAGCGACGAGGTGCTCACGACGGAGTCGGGGCGGATCTCATCAGGCCCACAGAAGCGTCGGGGATGGCGTACGGTCGCCGGCAATCTCGGTGCAGAGGCGGCGGGGTCGAGCTCGATGGCGAGGCTCCACTGCTTCCGGCTATGCATGGCTCGTCGAGGAGGAAGAGGGGGACGAGGTGAAGCTTCTTGGCGCGTCGGCGATGCGTGGGGTGGCTGGTGGCCGCAGCGGTGGTCGTCGGCGTCGACGAGCACCGTACGGGAAGAGAGCGGAGGGGATGGGAGAGAGAGCTGCGTGGAGGGGAGAGGCCAAAGGGAAGCAGGGGACTGCGTGGCGTCCGAAGCGACGTCGAGGAGGCGGCGGGAAGCAGGAGGTGGCCGGGGCGCGTGGCCGCGCACGCGGGGCACACGCCTCTGTCCTTCTGTCCAGGGAGGAAGACGACAGGGGGGAAGTGGCTGCTGGGCTGGGTTGCTGGTGGGCTGGCTTTGGTAAGTCCATGTGAGACTCTGCTCTTTTTTAGTTTTTCTGTTCTGCTTTCTTTTTCATTTTATTTTGCCACTATTTTCAAATTCAAAAGAATTTCAAGCGATTGCCAAAACATTCTGAAATATTTTATGTTACCTCTGTGGACTGTTCCAAAAGTACATAAAATATTTCAAAGCATTTGAAATATATTCATTATATATTATGAATATAACCCCAAATTCAAATAGATTAATGATTTAAATTCAGAGACCAAATATTTCCTTAGAAATGTTCCAGAGTTTTGGTTTGGTATATAACTCTTGCCAAAATTCACAAAACTATTTTTAGGGAATTTTGGATTCACAGAATGCATTTTAAAGGGTGCTTGCCCTTCTTTTAGTTAGATTTCTGAGGTTTCAACAATCCTCAATTCAAGTTTCAGAAAGTTAAACATGATGCAAGGATACTTATACAGAGTCAGGCAAGGACTAGGCTAGGGCTGTGACATCCACGCCAAAAACTACTACCTAATACTCCTACCGATTAGGTTCGTTTAAACCCATTTGTGACAGGGTTGGCCCACACGTCCGTGCTGATGAGGCAGCTTAAACCAACACATTTTGTTTGACCGTTGACACGAGGGACCCACATCTGACCTTCTATCATGTTATTCCCCCTCAAATCATTATTTTTCCTGAACATTACTTCAAACAATCTTGATGCGTGTTCGGTGGCGCCCGGTGATGAGCGAGTTGGCCGCCCGCTCACGCCGGACGGGCAGACTGGCCAGCCTCTGCCTGCAGGTTGGTAGGCTGGCCCGAGGGTGACTCACGAGCGAGCAAGCCGCCTTGGCCTTCGCTCGAGCAGATGGTTGGCCTTTGGCGTGGCCTTGAGCAAGCCGCCGCGCTGCTGTGCCAATCTAGCTAGCAAACCTTGCAGACAAGCAGCTGGACGGAGCTATCTTGGCTAGCTAGCGGCCGCGAGCGCCGGGCGGAGGTGGCATCCGGGCTGCAGCAACATGGGCTCTGCACCGCCGGCGGTTTTGACCTCGCCGGGCCGTGGCGTAGCTGCGTCCCATGGCCGAGGATGACTAGGTGGACGGGCCGGAGGTAGGAGGTCACTCGAGGATTTTTGTTGGCAAGAGCATGTACAATGGTTGATAAGGTAGTCTTATCTTAAGTCTGCCATGTATGCAAGTGGTAGTAGTTTCTTGGCATTTTAGTGGTTTCTTGCATTATTAGGGGTTTCTTGTAAGGAAATGTACGTACTACTAGCGACAAAAGGCGATTCTAGGTTGCATTGTACTCCAACGAGTACTACTAGTGGTCATGGAGTGTATACCTCGTTTTGTGGGTTCGATCCGGCCCGAGCAATGTGACCTTTAAAAAATAGTACTACTACACTTCGCGAGCCATATTTTACACGGGTAGTTTGAGTTTTGAAGTCGAAAGGGCGTGCGGCCCCACAATCTAGGTGCCTTTGGAGAGCCTAGCCACGTGAACGGGTTTTCCTTCCCACATCCCGTGGCTCGTGTGCTCGCCCTAGCCGCACCTCGCTTGCAGCTTCCTCATCAGCTAGTAGCATATTTAAACTAAGCGCCTCCCAATTAAGCCCGAGGAGCCGGAAAAAGCCCGGCGGGGCATTGGGAACTGTGCAATATGGCTCCGTACGTAAAGTGCTCTACTACTACTCTGTAGCTTGTGGCGTTGCATGCATGGACTTCACTCCATTATCGGCTCTACTATAAAAGAAATTCCTCTTGACGTGTTTGTTTAAACGGAGGAAAAAGCTTTGCTTCATCTCATTCATAAAGAAGGAACTAGTTCTAACAAAGTTCGACGAGATCCATTACACCTCCACAAATGGAAGTGAAAAGTCTAGTCTCGCTGTATCAAATAACTCAAATGTTCTGCCCCCGCAGTAACCGTCGCTGATAAACAGGCTGCTAGTGTGTGCGTGAGAGGAGCGACTGAGTAGGCCAGCTACTCCTACGTGAGAGGAGCGGCTGAATATAGCACCGAGAGTACCCACTAGGCCACTACGGAGGTGTACTTCCCCTGCATTGATAGTACAAATGATGGTTCTAGAGAACAGTAGTACCCTCCACTTCCAACAGTAGCTCCTTGGCCCTGAGATTCAAGAGTTCAAAACTGGTGCACTATACTAGACTAGACTAGAAGTACAGTAAATCGCACTACTAGTTGAGAAAAGTAGTCTTGGTACTGCTTTCTGATGCTGGTACGTACTCCTCAAATCACATAATGTAAGACGTTTTTTGACACTAGTTGGCGTGTACAAAAAATGGCAAAAACATACCCAAAATTTCTTAATCCACGCCAAAAACTACTACCTAGTGCCAAAAATTTCTTACTAGGGCTATTATTTACTGTATAATGCAATCACATAACGTTCCATAATTCTAGTACTAGTAGTAAATAATAGCCTCACCCCTTCGCTGAGGAATGATCTACAGTTGGAAGGGACGAGGCCCTGCGGTTACTACGCTCTTATCTCCTCCTCGCTTGATTCCCCTCCCCGAAGAGAAGGCAGTTCGTCGCTGCTCCCATGGATTATCCAGCGGTTCTCCTCCTCGTCGGGGCTGGGAGACCTTGGACGACGATCCTGCGGGAGAAATCGCACGCCGCTCCGACGTCCTCACCGCCGCAAGACTCGGTGCTTCCTGCACCAACTTTTTCTAGACGTTGCTTAAACAGGCTTGGGAAAAGGCCATGCTTGTTGGTCTTCCATGCGTCCTCGAGGAGAAGGTTCTTCTATGGGACAATCCTTCGAACAGTCCACCGCTCCCTGGCCATGGTTGCACGTTGACTCCGCTAGAGTAGCCGACGTTGAGAGGTAGTCGGATTTTGTCCGATGAGCAGGTCGATAATGGAGTTTGATCATGTAGTACTTAGTTATTCCATTTCCATCCCGTAATTTCTCCGCTGCCCACCGTCGATATATAGGTGCAGGTTGGTGCCAGCGAAGATTGGCTTGCATACCTCGGCGGATACCACCATTATTTTGCACAACATCCACAATAGGCGGCCGTTCGATGAGACCCTTCTCCACCATTGGGATCGGCCTTCCGGACTGGCTGGGCTTGAATACATATGATGATACCTACATGAGATTGAAGAAGATAGCACTTGCGGACCCGCCAACAAAGCGACGCGGCTACGACGATTACTATCTCATCGCGGTGTTCGACATAAGGATTGCCATCAATGCAAGACGCAGTAATGGCAGAGGCTGGCGCATGTTGGCGACGACAGATTTGTACCCCTACACGTTCGAAGATGTCGTGCACCATCTAGGCCGCTTCTTCGCGGTGACAAGCCAGGGGAGTTGTTTCATCTGGTTGCCATCCTACGGTACGGGAGATTACAAACGGAATGCACAAACCATCATTTGCATCCCTAACGGTACTCCATTATTTTGCAGGGACCGGTCATCCCCGATCAAAATAAGATTGCCGATCTGGATGTGCATTTGCATCCACGATTCGGTCTAACACGGAACCTTGTAGCTGACATTGGCATATTGGGATCAACTATCTTAGCGATGCGTTACCCATGGTACCAGCGGCGTGCAACATGGTCACACAATCTACCACGATTGGACCGTCACCATCTACCTGTATTCCATTTTTTAACCCTCTCGCGTTCTCTTTCATTGTTGTACTAGTAGTATACTTAGTAGTACTAGTAGGAGTACTTTTTACCTTGGAGGACGCGTATAGCTAGCTAGGCCCTTGAAGACTTGAACCCACTAGCTGCCACCATTTTTGTTTTTCCATGTCTTACTATCTCATCCATGTAGCCAAGAGTGGCTATATATAATAAGCCGGTTATTTTACTTCCTCTATACCGGAGTAGTACTATTTGCTGCAGTATTCTTGTTGCCATATTTGAGCACAACATTATTATGCATGGACCTTGACTATATGCGTCACCATGTGTCCAGATCTGGGATGCCGCGTGTACCATATGAACGGCGCCGAGTTCGACCCCCGTGATGCTACGTGGGTGCCGAGGAACACTCTTGGGGAGTACTCGCTTTTCATCGGGACAGCTACCCCATTGTGAAGCGGATGCCACCTTCCGTGCATGATACGGAAGGCATGCCGTTCATGAAGCAAGGTTGTGTCTTCATTGCGCACCACCGGATGGACGACATGCTGGGACACGCTATCCCTGATTTATGCCGCTTCAGCTTGGATGAGTCTCCATCGTGTGGAACCGGACTAGAAAGCTGCGACAATGATTCCCGTTGCCCACCGCTATGGATCGTGCCATCCATGAAGAACACACAGGACTGGAACACGGAGGAGGACATGCATGTAGTCCATCTATAACGTGTAAGTGGAGTACGGTAATTGTGAACGGTAGCGCTGTGAATATATGTAGACTAGTCGTGCACAAATTTATCACATGAAATGGGGATGAACTTGTGTGATATACTGGCATTTTTCCTTTAGAATTTATTACTAGTAAATGTGTTATGTGTACGTGCAACTTGTGTGGTTGTTGCACGGGCTCCAACACGCTCTTTGAGAAAAAAGGTGGCACAGCTTTGGATATACGTGACGTGGCGGCATCATACAGTAGCATCGTTCGCTATAGTTGTAGTACACTCCTACTAGGACGACAAATCCTATAAAACCTTGCGCTTGGCTCTTTGCCTCTTCGGGAGGTTCAACAGTTCGTACTCGTGTGAACCTTGCACTTGGCTCTTCACCTCTTCGGAAGGTCCAACAATGATGATACTACGGATACAATATGCTTCGCAATCGACACCGATTGAACTGCTGCACGTCCACCGCGAGGGCGAGGGAGAGGGCGAGGGAGAGGGAGAGGGCGCTGTAGTCAAAACCCTCTCCTCGTCCTGCAAACCACCGCGCGCGTGGGTGAGGGAGAGGCGTAGTAAGCAAGCTTCTCCTCGTTCGGCGAGTTGACAGGACACATCAAAGGAGTACTCCCTCCTTTCCGGTTTATAGGGCTTATCTCAAAATTTTAGTTTTTCCATTTTATAAGGCTCAATTTGGTTGTTTCCCATCACATGTTCAGATTCCAAGGTGCATTAAATCATTGCATGCAAGTATTAAGAGAAAATTGACCAATGCATGTAATTTATGCATGCATGCATTGCAATTAATGCATTGGTAAACATACTTTTTTGAGGAAAACAAGAGCATTAATTGGGTGCTTTTGCAAACTACAAAAAGTATTCCACCACTCACCATCTACCTTGGTTGGTGAGATTTTTGAATTGAGCCTTATAAACCGGAAAGGAGGGAGTACTAGTACTAGTAGTAGTTCATACTGTGTCCTTTCCGATTAATATGGCTTAATTTGAAACAAGAAAAATACACTGGCGGTCAACTTATGTAACAATACGCTCTTTACGGTCACTATATATAGTTTTGCGGCGTGGCACTTTGTTGACTGGTTAAATTGTCACCTGGTTTCGGGTCCCACTGTCGGTTGGCGAGCAAAGAAATCAGTTAAACAAAACTTTACGCAGCGCGACACGAGTCCAACCCTTGCGCGCGAACCGCCACTGGCTGTGTATGTGAGTGCATGCACGTGTCCTCCTCGGTCTTCCAACAAAGAGTGTACATCGACTACAAAACAAAGAGTGTGGTACATAATGTACATCTACACTTCCAATGCATGTAGCCTTTAATCTAAATCGATATTGATTGACTAATGCACCAACTTGTGCTGTAGGTATAGGCTACATGTCTATCATAATTACGCATGCAACGGCCTTCATTTAATCTTCTTATCTCAATGGTCGCATGCACACATAAGTCTGCTACTTTTGGCGTTAATTATGCCCTTGTCAATGTGTAAATCTCTAAATGTACAGTCTTTCACGGACGTAGGGAGTAGGTTGAGCACTTGGGCGTGAGCTGTGTGTGTTGCGTCGTGTGCTGTGTGCCGCATGGGTGTGTGAGTGTTGCGTGCGTCCATGTCTACGTGTGAGTGTTGCATGTTGCATGCATGCATGCATGCATGGGGCTTACTCCCTGCCATTGACATGTTCATATTTCAAGCTTCCTCTGTTCCCTCCATATGGTTATACTCCCTCTGTTCCCAAATAGTACGGAGTAAAAGCCTCCCTCCGTTCCCAAATACAGAGTATTTGTCTTTCTACAGATTTCAACAAGTGACTAGGTACGAAGCAAAATGAGTGAAGTGAGCGTAGAGGCATAGGGATACTATAGAAAGGAAGTCCTCGCGATCCATTATTACCCATCGGTCAGAGAGAACTATTCAACTAGTCTTCGCAGTGAAGTGACAATACACGCTGCAGCATATGGGACACGTAAATAATAAGTTGAACCAGCGTGTTGGTGTTACTAAATCAGCCTTACCGATCGCCATCATGTTTGCCAGTGAGAGCACGCTTCCATAAATACGCCTACGCACCTCTGTCCTCCATTAACTGACATATGGGCCCTCTTGTGGTAGATCCACATGTCATCGGTGTAACTATTTACACTCTGAAGGACGGTATATCCTGGTAGTAGTACTAGTAGAATTGAGATTTAATGCACTTTCTTCCCCGTCTTCAACTCTTCTTCCTCCTCTCTTCCCCATCGTCGGCCGCACACCATTTACCCCCGTTCACTGCTCGCCGGCCCGCGCCATCTTCCTTGGTAGCTCGCGCGTACCATATCCCCCCGCTCACTGCTCGGCCACACGAGGAGAAGCTTCTTCGCTCGCCTGCCCGAATCCACTTCCCCGCTGACTCGTAGGCACCAAAAACCCCAATTGTAGAACCGACTGACACGCAGAGCCGCGATTGGAATTCCCTCCCTGATGTTCTCTTGGAGCAGATATGTAGTCGTATGGACCTACTCAGCACCGTCCGTCTGGCCGCATGCTCGGTGTCTTTGTACCGTCTACTCGTCTGCAACCGGCCGACTCTTTTCAAGACACCCTGCTTGCTGATGCCCGATCCTCGCAGGTGGCCCAGACACCGACTTGACGATCCTACGGAGGTTGCCATGGTGCCCCTCGACATGCTACCACTACCCATCCACCTGTCCTTCATGCGCGACCACTACTGGGTGGGCATGAAGGCCAACTAGATCGTCCTCATCCACCACACCGGTAGTCCGTAGCATCTCGTGGATATCTACACCCAGCGAGAGATCACCCTTCCATCGTTGGATACCGCCGACATCGAGCCTCGCGGCCCGCCGGACACTCCTACCTACTACGCACGAGACGCGTCAAGCTTTTGGCTCGACCTGCATTTTGCGAGAAAGTTGTAATCATGCGAAGTGCCCACACCATCAGAAGACTACATGGATTACAAGCTCATTGCCTTGTTCAACATGGGATTAGTCTATCTGGAATCCGGTCACCATACATGGTTATGGCTCATCATCAATCCTGTTGAGGCAACAATTACATGCGATGCTATAGTGCACGATGGCATCGTTTACTGTGATCGGCCTTGATTGGCTGCCTATCTTTGGTGGAATCTATCGTCGTGTAATTGTTCTATCTCATCTCATATTTACCTTATCAATACATTTGCTGTTCATTTGTTACAAATTTAGAATGCATAGCATGTCTATAACCACATCATTGCTATGTGTTCTTCTCATTTCCTTGATTTTTATGACCACACATGTTATTGTTAGAGTTGATATGAGAAAAATTGGCATCTAATGATCGTTAGAATACATATTATGAGCATAACATCATGATTGCTATATGTTACTCTCGTTTACAAGATTTTTATAACAATGCATGTTATTGCTTAGAGTTGATATGAGAACAGTAGTAGTAAGTGCTATGGTAGAATATGAGTAAGTATTTGTCATATCTGTTTTCCTCTCATTCTTACATCATGTTTGAACCATGATATATTGCTAGAATATGAAAGCCATTCGCTTATTTTTTAACTTGGGGTATGATTATGACCACGGCATTGCAATTCTCTATCTATGATATGTGTCACTGTTATAATAATCTTAATTCCACACATACTCTGAACATGATTGTTTATTTTTGTCCTTTTGGTCTCCAATTTGAATTGTTGCAGAGACGCCGTCGTTGGCCTTCATGATTCGGGACCTGGAATCATACCAGCCGATGGGTGGTGGTTTATCGCTTCGTTCGGTGACGGCGATCATTTGATGCTCATTCGCACGTACCAAATTGACCAAATCATTACATCAAACCACATGCGGTACAATGCGGGGCGTTAAATGACATTGATGGCTATGGCTGCTTCGTGTTCGAGAAAGATCCCAGCTCCGTTGGGCCAGGCGTATTCAATTGGAGGTGGGTTTACAGCCTCGGCAACCACTCCTTGTTCCTCGGGCTCAATTATCCGATCATCCAACCAATCATCGATCATATCACCGGCGATGATTACTATGCTACGCAACTTCCATTCGCGAGGGGGGGCTGTGTTTACACATCATACTTGACACCGATCGGCCATCTACTTGCACAAACATATTCCTTTGTTTATAGCTCTATTTTTCTTTTTAGACGCAGACCTGGTGAAGCAATTACAAATTTGACAGTTAATAAAAAGTGAAACAAGTGACTGCAACAGGCCAAAGATGTTATGAAAATGCCAACTACGTACACTAAAACCTGTATTCCACAATACTGCAGGTATCACACTGAGTGGCCTAAGGAAGCGATGCTTCCAGCGCAATTCCAGGGCGTTCAAAAGGCACGTGGAGCGTCGCAAGATACGGTCGGTCACGGCATGCACGCGATGTGGCACAAGACCGGCAATACCTTGCCGGTGATGGTCAACGGTGACAGACGGGCAGACAAAAGGTTCTGGTGCTGCACACCAACAAGAACTTCGACCAGCGAGAGGACCAAGCTGGGTGATGCACCGGTACCACCTCGGGGACCTGGAGCAAGAGAAGGAGTGGGAACTGGTCCTCTGCAAGATTTTCTACCAGACAAACACTAGGGCCAGTAGTAAAAAGATTATAAGTTCGTTAGGTATTGGTAGTTGTACTACCTTCTCATCCGCAAGTTGGTATTGTTGTTAACGATCTTTTGGTATGAACTTGCATTTGCTCCCAACCATCATGCCGAGGGTCAGCGTGGATATAAAGCTGAATCATTTTGTTTGAAAGCAATTTTCAGGCACCTGATTTTTATTTGATGGGTAGCATAAGCACCCGCCGTTCAAATTCCCAGTTCTCCAATTTTTTCAAAACAAGTGCATGTAGTTATTATCACGATAGAAAAACAATATCCGTGCTGCATCCCAGTTATCAGTCTGTACTTGCAGAATTCTCCCGTTTATTGAGCACGTATATTGTTTTTTCAGGTTGAACAAGTTTCAACTGGGCTGCAGACTGCCCAGGGTTTGTTTTCTTTTTAACAAGCCCAGCCCATGACGACAACGGGGCACAAAGATCCAGCAGGTATCTACTGGCCTCGCCCGCCAAATATTAGTTATATTTTGTCTTACAACATCCATGAGCAGTTTTCTTGAATCAAACACACAGCCCAGTTTTATTTTCCTCTTGAAACGCATGTCCTACATCCGTTTTATAATCTCTACCTATAGTTTTATTAGTTCATATACACGTATCATTATATTGAAAACACATGAAATTCCCTTTTCATATTTACATCCTTATTTTTGTTGTTTTTTCCACCCAAGCGCTGATTTTTTACCACTGGTTTTCCCTTAAACCAACTCAATTGTCCCACGTCTTATTTGCTCACAAAAACAAAAGCGATTTTTTGGCAAATCAATAAGTTCTTAAAAAATGTTTATCATTTCGGGATTACAACAGTTCGGACTCCATCGAAATATGCAAAATAAGGTTGAACTTTTTGATCGTGGTCACAGGCAGAAAATGGGCTGTAATAAATTACTTAAGAATTAGCAAATGGGCTGCAAATTATAAAAAATAGCAAATGGGCTTTATGTTGTCTGCCACAGATTTGGAGGCTGACTTGTGGGCCTACCAAGTTCATGCGTACACAAGGTTTTGCAAAAAAGAAACTTGGTCAACAATCGACTTTACCAGCGTCAGACAGTTAGATGTCAATCTAACGGCAATCGTGCTTCTTGATCTCGATCTTCACCTTGACCGCCCAAACCAGCACCATCGGAACCGCCTGCTCCCGCCTCCCGTGGCCGGCAGTGCTACCGGGTAGGCCTCACGGCCCCATCATACTCGCATCCCTGGCATGTCTATCCCTCTACTCACCCACACCTCCTGTTATTTTCCGGCGACGGCGGCGAACGATCAACCTCGTACTCTCCACAGCGTGGGCAGCCCTGCCGTGTCTTCCCGGCTCTGTGTCATTCCCTTCAGAGGCCTCGCGCCGTCGTCCACCGCCACGGTGCTCACGGCGGCGTGGTCAACGATGTCCATCCAACGGCCGTAGTGCTTCTTCAACCTCGATCTTCTTGCCCCGGCCGCCAAAGCGGCGCCGGTCGTGCCGCATGCTCCTGCCTCCCATGGCGGTTGTCTTTGCCGCGGAGGCCTCACCGTCCCCATACTACTCCCACGGCTGGCGAGGCCATCCCTCCACTCACCCACTCCCCTGTTATTCTGCGGCGGCGTCGGCCTCACACTGCGGCCGAACCGGTGAACCCTCGTGCTCCTCTCCGGCGTGGGCATCCACTGCCGCGTCTTCCCGGCTCGCGTCGTCCCCTTCCTAGGCCTCGCCGTCGTCCACCGCTGTGGTGCTCTCGGCTGGCGTGGTCAATGTGGTCAACGACCGACTTCCATCGGAAGAAATCAGTCACGTGGAGAGGTCGGATTTGGGTCCACGGCAGCCGCAAGGAAGTGCATCCTTATTACGCGCAAAATAATTATTCCTCCACCTGATAGCAGGGACCCACCGGACGGGCCACCAGTATTTCGCGGAAAAAATGTTTCCCCCTGACTGCTGGGACCCACCGGACGGGCCACCGTATTTCGCGAAAAAAAACGTTTGCCCCTGACTGCTGGGACCCAACGGATGGACCACTGCATTTCACGAAAAAAAGTTCCCCCCGCTGTCAACTCGGACCCACCGGAAGTGCCTCCTTATTACACACAGAAAAATGAATACTCCCCCTGCTAGCTGGGACCCACCATGGTGGGAGGCTGACTTGTGGGCATACTAAGTTGACGGGGATGGAGGGCTTTGTCAACTTAGTCAATATGAACGATTCTAGCTCAAGTGACCGTACGATGTCCATCCAACGGCCGTCGTGCTTCTTCAATCTCTGCTCTTCCTGCTCCAGCCGCTCAAACAAGCGCCGGCGGGACTGCCTGCTCCCTCCTCCCCGCGGCCGGCTGTGCTGTCGCACAGCCCTCACTGCCCCACCGTACTCCCATCGCTGGCCTAGCCATCCCTCTACTCACCCACACCTTATGTTATTCTCTGGCGATGGCAGACAAACCAGTAAACCCTCGTACAGTCGTACTCCCCTCCGCGTGGGAAACAACTGCCGAGTCTTCACTGCCTCCGCGTCGTCCCCTTCCTAGGCCTCGCCGTCGTCCACTGCCCTGGTGCTCTCGGCGTGGCCTGTTCAACATGGTCAACAACCGACATGCATCTGAAGCGGACTGTACGTGGAGAGGCTGACAGCTGGGTCCACGGCCGCACGCAAGGAAATGCCTCCTTATTACACGCAAAACAATGATTCCTCCACCTGACATCAGGGGCCCACCGAAAGGGCCTCTGTATTTCGCAAAAAAAATGTTACCGCCACTGACAGCTCGGACCCACCAGCTATATCTTCGCAGGCAAGGAAGTGCCTCCTTATTACGCACAAAAAATGAATACTCCCCACATTAGCTGGGACCCGGTATAGTGGCAGGCTGACTTGTGGGCCTACTAAGTTGACGGGGACGGAGGGCTTTGTCAACTTAGTCAATATGCACGATTCTAGCTCCAGTGACCGTACGATGTCCATCCAACGGACGTAGTGCTTCTTCAACCTCTGGTCTTCTTGCTCCAGCCACCCAAACCAGCGCCGGTCGTGCCTCGTGCTCCTGCCTCCCGTGGCCTTCTGCGATGCGGCGGAGGCGTCACCGCCCCCTACTACTCCCACCGCTGGCCAGGCCATCCCTCTACTCACCCACACCCCCTGTTATTCTGCGGCGATGGCAGCCTCACACCGCAGCGAACCAGTGAACCCTCGTACTCCTCTACACGTGGGCATCCACTGCTACGTCTTCCCCGGCTCTGCGTCATCCCCTTCCTAGGCCTCGCCGTTGTCCACCGCCCTGGTGCTCTCGGCGCGGCGTGGTCAACGTGGTCAAGGAACGGCTTCCATCGAACGTGGACTATACGTGGAGAGGCTGACAGCTGGGTCCATGGCCGTAGCAAGGAAGTGCCTCCTTATTACGTGCAAAATAATTATTCCTCCACCTGACAGCGGGGACCCACCGGACGGGCCGCCGTATTTCGCGAAAAAACGTTTCCCCTGACAGCTGGGACCCACCAGCTACATCTTCGCACGCAAGGAAGTTCGTCCGGGCAAAAAAAACGATTCGCCCCCCTGACTACAAGGACCCACCAGCTACATCTTCGCACGCAAGGAAGTGCGTCCGGGCAAAAAAAAAACAAAACGATTCGCCCCACTGCTGGGACCCACGGCTACATCTTCGCAGCAAGGAAGTGCACGGCGGTCGGGACCCACCTGGTGAAGCGTGCGTGGCGTTGTCATTCTGGTCGATGTTTACGTACATAATGGTCGGCGTGAAGCGCGCGTATGTGTAGTAGAAGCGCGCACGTAGCATGTACTGCGTCGCATAACAGCGGCGAGGGTGCAAGAAAGAAAATCTGACCACGCGTCGTACATACGGGCAGGGTCTCGAACGCCTACTTGCACATACGTACATGGTTGGGTCGAGCGGAGAAACAGCGTCGTCGTCGTGTTCATGGGGAGCCAACCGCTGGGTCGAAACGGAATGCGTGGTCGTGTTCATCGGGAGGGCTTGGACGGAACAGGCGATGGAAGCGAGGCTGGCGTGCCGCTGTGGAGGAAGCGGACCTCCTACATTTGGAGCAGGGTCCTGTTGCTCGGGAGGGTGTGGCGTGCCAAAAGCGGAGGAAATGGACCTCCTACGGTCGAAACGGGGTCCTGTTGATCGGGAGGGTGTGGTGTACCGCAAAAGCGGAGGAAACAAACCTCCTACGGTTGAAACGGGGTCTGTTGATCGGGAGGGTGTGGCGTACCGCCAAAAGCGGGCCAACGGACCTCCTACGGTCAGCAGGGGTCCTGTTCATCGGGAGGGTGTGGCGTCTTGCAAAGCAGGACTCCACGGGATACTGTTCATCTCCACCGTCGACCTCCTCCAGCCTCCATGGGCTACCGTCCGACCTCCTCCAGCCTCCACGGGCTCCTGTTCATCCAGCCTCCACCGTGCGCTACTCCACCGGCTACTGTTCAACCACCCCTCCACGGGCACCCCTCCACCATCCACTGTTCATCCAGCCCTCCACACCACGGGGTCCTGTTCAACCACCCCTCCACGGCCACCCCTCCACCGTCTACTGTTCATCCAGCCCTCCACACCACAGGGTCCTGTTCATCCAGAGGCAATGCCACCGCTCCCTGTTCATCCAAGCCCCCGCATAGCGATCATCTGTTCATCCAATCGATCGACTTGATTAGCAGCAGCGAAGGAATCTCTCCATCGGATTGATTAACAACCATCGATCGATCGCTTTCGGGTTCGAGAACGCGTAGCTGTAGTGCAATCGCCGGGTTCGAACGCGTAACTTTGTGAGTGCAATCGCTCGGGTTTAGTTAGAGCCCAACGCCTCGCTCTGGTTCAGTTAGAGCCAACGCCTCGCACACACGCACGTACGTGTACGAGAGAAACGCGCATCGCTCGGTCCCCGACCTCCCATCGTAATCGGCAACTCCCCGAAATTTTCCTCCCCCTCACTTCTACCACGGTTTTTTCCTTCATGGACGGCCCAAAGAATGTCATGCAGCTGCGTCTCTGGCCCACCCAGGACGAAAAGCCCATTTTCTGTCATGATTTTTGTCATAGAAGTAGGAGGCCACCACATCTATGATGATACCGGGTTTTGTCACAATTATCGTCATAGAAGTGTCATATGTATGACAGAAAAAATTCTTTCGGCCCAAAATGTCACGAATGTGTCTTTTTTTTGTAGTGTTGGTGCACTAGCTCGATGGTATGGTTGGAAGTCGACTATCTTCTTGATAGGATGATTGAGTCCATTCAAGAATCGTGCCATTGTTTGCTCATCATCTTCCGTGACATTGGCTCTTATCATGGCTATCTCCATTTCCTTGTAGTATTCTTCAACGCTCTTGGTTCCTTGCTTGAGGAGTTGGAGTTTCTTGAAGAGGTCGTGGTTGTAGTAGGTTGGCACGAAACATGCTCTCATGACATCCTTCATTTGTGCCCAAGTTGTGATGGGTGGTTCACCTTTTGCTTCTCGCCTCTCAACAACTTGTTCCCACTAAATGAGGACGTAGTCTTGGAATTCAAGGGATGACATCGCGATCTTCTTCTCTTCTTCATAGTTGTGCAAGCGGAAGATTTTGTCAACCTCTAACGCCCATGAAAGATACTCTTCGGGATCATTGCTTCCGGCATACTTGGGCATGGTGAAATTTAGCTTGCCATATCGTTGCTCTTCATTGTGTTGGGGTCGGGGATGATGACGCCCATGTTGTGGAGGATTGACAAACTCATGTTGCTCTTGGCGAGGGAGGTTCTCATCCTCATGTTGTTCTTGTCTTGGAGGATTTCCATTGTTGTCTTGCTCTTGTTGAACGTGATGTTCTTGTCTAGCTTGAGGAGGAGCTTGTTGAGCTTGACGAGGAGCTTGAGGAACTTGACGATGCACACGTGATTGATTGATAGATTCTTTCTTGAACTTCCTCACGAAGCGCTTCTTGATGCTCACGAGCTTGTCGGCCTTGGTTGGCTACGGCCCGACTTGAATCTCGAAGGGCACGTTGCGCCTCAAGTGCTTGAGCTTCACGTAGTTGTTGCTCTTGGCGTTGTGCCTCGGCATCTTGTGCATCTTGGTGTTGTCGCGCTCGTTCCTCTTGTTCTTGTTGGCGTAGACGTTGCCGTTCTTGTGCTTGCGCGAATGTAGCTTGGTTTTGACGATGTCGTTGCTCTTGAGAGTCGGTGTCGTGTAGAGGATTGCGGTTTGCATGACGATCTTGACGCGCGGCACGATGAAGAGTGTTTGATGTCGGTGTACTTGAACCAGAGATAGTGTCGCGGAGTGTCGACTTGAGCGGCTCCGTCTTGAGTAGGACGAAGTGGTAGAAGAGCGATTGAGCAACAAAGCATGAATCTCGTCCATTCTTTCATCATTCTCTTGTTTGTGGTCATCGAGCTTGTTGTCGAAGTAGTCTCTTGTATGTTGCTCGAAGTTGCTCTTCATGCAAGGCTCGTTGTGCACCAAAGAGGTGGCTCTTTGTGACGTAGTTGTTCGGGTCATCGTCTTGCTCAAGGAAGAGTGGCTTGGTAGAAGTACTTGGCCTATCCATCATTTCAAGCAAATATGTGAGTGGGAGAAAGAGAAGTACGACACCAAATGTACCTTGACCGAAGTTGAAGGTGGATCAATGATCACTCGATAGTGTAACAAGGAAATAGCATAATTGGCACCAATTATTATCGGTTCTCACATCTACACAAATACGAGCTTATGGTGGAGCTTGGTTAGGATGGTGGCACAAAATTTAATGTGAAAGTAAACAAGACTCAATAATGTTGGAAAAGATTCACAAATTCGCAAATGTAACACGTAGACCAATAGCAATATGTGGTACACGGAAACACAACACAAGGAAAAGATAAATGGGGTCATGCAACCAAGGAATGAGCCAAAATGTGGTAACCACGAAATGCTCTTGTTGCACAACACTAGAGAGACGCTAGCACGATTGCACAACAGGCAGATACGGGACTTGTGCACAACCTACTAAGCAAACATGCAACGACTTCTATCCCAAGTATGCTTTATGTATTGTGTTCCAATGGTATGATCCAAGATGATCGGATATGACAATCTTAATGTAGTATGATGCTATTTTTCTTGCTTATAAGGTCTTTTCTTATCTCTCCTTTCTGCTTAAAAGCTTGTTTGGGTATTTTTCTTTTGAGCTCTTTTCTCATGCAAAACTTCACGAACCAAGATAGCAATTGAGTATATGCTATGACAACTTTGTGACACAAAAGATGATACCAAGATATGCACCATAGTAATATGGTATGTATGCTATGGGAGAGTATGATCACTAATGTGCACAAGTCACGTTGCCGGCAATACTCAAAGGCTAGTCTCGATGGGTAAGGTACGCAAAGATGGGCTATGTGGTTATCAATGTAATGGCAAGTATTAGACAAAGATGTCATCGAGATTACCGTCCTTGCTTATGGTTGAAGGTGTCAAAAGGATGTGATTGTAGTCAGTGTCATAGTGCACGACCTTCAGTACGTTGGCGAAGATGCCGCTGCACCGTGGTCGGAGTTGTCGAAGTAGGGGAAGTCGTTGAAGATGCGTAAACTTTCTGTCTGGACCGGCAGTTCCGGGCAAGACAGAAGTTCTGGGGTCCGGAGGTTCCGGGGCTGGCCGGAAGGTCCGGGCGGGGCCGGAAGTTCCGTTGGTCGCGAATCTGCCAAGAACAGAGAATTGGGGATCGTGGATTTGGGCGGAAAAACTTGGGGAAAAACCCAAATCCGAAGGGGAAAAGAAGGGTCGGGAAGCTAGATCTACGAGCCACACACAAAATTCACGGATCAAATCCAACAAAACTTCATCACACCAATAAATCACAAAAAAATGGGAGGGCTATTTTTGTGGGGATTTCCGAATTAGGAACAAAAACAAATGAACAAGGCTAGAAGATAAAGGGGGGAGGCTCCGAAATCATGATCAACGTGGCTCATGATACCAAGATGATGTAGGGTAGAACCCTAGACGCCCGATCTTTCACAAAAGGAGCGGATCCCAATGAGGAACACGAAGAACACGAGGGGAAAACGAGGGGAAACACGAGAGAAACACTCAAACCAACAAGATTAGGTCACACATATGCTAGATCCTCTAAACACAAAGAGATACACGATCCACGGTCAACTAGGGACGATACAAGTAGCACGATCTTCTCCGTGAGGAGGTCTTGAGGTTCTTCCCGTGATGGGGTCTTGAATCCGCTTGGGGAATCTTCTCCAAGGAGGCGCGATCTCCGAGGAGAAGGTAACCAAGTGGATGACCAAAGCTCTCACACAAATATGAGCTAATCCTTTATTAACCCTTAAACATAGGTAGGAGAAGAGTATATATAGTCTAAGGGGCGAAAGGGTACACGGGCCTCGGCCCAAGTCGCTGCGAGCAGGCAGGGACGGAAGTTCCGGGTGAGGCCGGAAGTTCCGGGCGCCGGAGGTTCCGGGCCAGGTTCCGGGAAGGGTTCGGCCTAACCAGAGAGTTGGCGTGGGTGGAGCTGGGCTGGCGTCCGGGGGCCGGAAGGTCCGGGTTGGCCGGAGGTTCCGGGGGCCGGATGGTCCGGGCCGGGATCCGGGCTGGTTCCGGGCTAACCAGAGAGTTGGCACGCCCGGGCTGGTCGAAGACGTCGGAGGCCGGAAGCTCCGGGTCGGCCGGAAGTTCCGGGCTCTGTCCAGAAGTTCCGGGCTGTCCAGAGAGTTGACGCATGTCTCTTCTTCTTCAGCTCTCGGCTTCGTGGCTTGAGCGTTGTACCTGATCACACATAGCATCTCTGACTTAGGCAGTAGCCATGTCTCACTTGAAGAAGAGGGTAACTCAAGTAGGAGTGATGTCACATTGGATTGAATAGCACGAGCCCTTGCTCTTGTCATGGGTCCACTTGGAGCTTGGATAGTTGAGGTGGTGTCCATGGGGATGATCGTGGGATGCTCCGCATCAGTGGTCAAGCTCGAGCTCCTCAAATCCCTCTATTACTTCATCCACCGTCACAACAGCATAGCCATGTGGACTCGGACGGCAGTGAAAAAGTTCTGTTATGTTGAAGAGGTGCAACAGAGCCTACAACCGCCTTCAAAGTGAGGTTCTGCCATTTCTTCACAAGCTGGCAATGTTGATCGTCCGTGATAGTATCCACAGGGAAGCTAGGAGTCGTATAGTCAGGCTGAATGAGCTCCATGGAAGCCACGCTGCTTCTCCGCCGAGATGGCGGGGTAGCTTCTGGGGTAGCTTCATGCTGCTGAGATGGTTGGCCGGCAGCTCGCTGGCTCTCAAGTTCCTCTAGCTTTAGTAGTCTTGCATTGAGCTTCTGCATTTTGCTCAGCTCCGCTTTCCTCTTTCTCTCTCGGGTTGTGTAACCGCCTGCGCCAGAAAACCCAACCATCCGCGAAACGGAGCCTGGTGCGCCTCGTGTTCGTCCAGGGTGCTTAGGATTCCCGAGGGCCTCGGTCAACTCGTCCTTCTCTCTGTCGGGAATGAACGTCCCTTCCTGCGCTGTGGTGATATACTTCTGAACCTTCTTGACGGGTATTGCAAGTTGCTCGTTCGTCCAATGGCACTCCCCTGTTTCAGGGTCCAAACTTCCGCCAACCCCGAAGAACCAAGTCCTTGAGCAGTGCAGCCGGTTCAATGTCTGCAGTTCGCCCCTTTAGCAAGCAGGTCATTCTCAGATTTGTCCCACAATGGCCGGGCTTTGAGGTAGCCACCTGACCCCGTGTGATGGTGAAACTTCTTCTTTGCAGCATTGTTCTTGTTTGTCTCTAACATCTCTTTTCTTCTCACATCGGTCGGTGAATTCTGGAGTTTTCCTTTTGTCGACAAACTTTGATTTCAACTCTTTCTTCCACCTCCTGAATAGATCTGCCATCTTCTTAAGAGCACATGCCTTGACATGTGGCTCTATAACTGGCTTATTCGGATCCTCCTCTGGCGGTAGGGTGAAATTTGCCTTTAACGAGGTCCAAAGATCATCTTTCTGTCTATATGTGGCATAAGAAACTTCAGGGTCGTCGTCCTTAGGCTTATTCCATTGCTGGATGCTGATCAGGATGATGTCCCTAACAATAGCTCTGCACTGAGCAGAAAATACGTCCTTGGTCCGCTTGGGTTCAATCGGTAGGCCATCGTCCGCGAGTGCTGTAATCGTGAACCTTTCATCCTGGCGCAACCTTTTCTTCGGGCCTTGTCTCGTTACGGAAGTTTGGCTCGATCGGAGGGCTATAAAAGAAGAAAGAAGCGTTAATATATGTACATACCAAAACAATTAATGCATCAATTAGTCAGCACAGGCTAAATTAATATATATACCTCGCCGGAGTTTGCAACAGCTCCCTCGTCCGTTCGGTCACCGGAGCCGTCATCATGTTCTCTTTCTTCTTCCGCCATTCGGTCACTGGAGCCGTCATGATCATGTCCTTCCTCCTCCATTGTTCGATCACCTGAGCCGTCTACTACCTCTTGAGCACTGCGTTGGTTTTCCCTTGAATAGGAAAGAGTGATGCAGTAAAGTAGCGTAAGTATTTCCCTCAGTTTTTGAGAACCAAGGTATCAATCCAGTAGGAGACCACGCTCAAGTCCCACGCACCTACACAAACAAATAAGAACCTTGCAACCAACAAGATAAAGGGGTTGTCAATCCCTTCACTTCCACTTGCAAAAAGTCAGATCTGATAGAGATGATAAGATAATATTTTTGGTATTTTTATGATAAAGACAGAAAGTAAAGAAAGCAAAATAAACGATAATAGAAATAGCTTGTTGACGGGACATTAATATGATGGAAAATAGACCTGGGGGCCATAGGTTTCACTAGTGGATTCTCTCAAGATAGCATAAGTACCACGGTAGGTAAACAAATTACTGTCAAGCAATTGATAGAATTGAGCATAGTTATGCGAATATCTAGGTATGATCATGTATATAGGCATCACGTCCGTGACAAGTAGACCGACTCCTGCCTGCATCTACTACTATTACTCCACACATCGACTACTATCCAGCATGCATCTAGAGTATTAAGTTCATAAGAACAGAGTAACACTTTAAGCAAGATGACATGATGTAGAGGGATAAACTCATGCAATATGATATAAACCCCAATTTTTTATCCTCGATGACAACAATACAATACAATACGTGTCGTTTCCCCTACTGTCACTGGGATCGAGCACAACAAGATTGAACCCAAAGCTAAGCACTTCTCCCATTGCAAGAAAGGTCAGAAGGTTGTGGCGGTGGTAATAGGGTTTTTGGCTCCGTATCTCATGTTTTCAGGGTACATAGGTATATATAGGAGGAAGAACTAGGTCGGTGGAGCTACGAGGGGCCCACAAGGGTAGAGGGATAAACTCATAATTCGAGGAGACTTGCAAATATAACCAATCATAGGAGATTCAAATATTGTTCATAGATAATCTTGATAAAAAACCCAGAATTCATTGGATCTCGACAAACACACCGCAAAAGAAGATTACATCGAATAGATCTCCAAGAGAATCAAGGAGAACTTTGTATTGAGATCCAAAGAGAGAGAAGAAGCCATCTAGCTAATAACTATGGACCCGAAGGTCTGAGGTAAACTACTCACACATCGGAGAGGCTATGGTGTTGATGTAGAAGCCCTCCGTGATCGATGCCCCCTCCGGCGGAGCGCCAGAAAAGGCCCCAAGATGGGATCTCACGGGTACAGAAGGTTGTGGCGGTGGTAATAGGGTTTTTGGCTCCGTATCTCATGTTTTCAGGGTACATAGGTATATATAGGAGGAAGAACTAGGTCGGTGGAGCTACGAGGGGCCCACAAGGGTGGAGGGCGCGCCCCCTGCCTCGTGGCCTCCTCGTTGATTTCTTGATGTCCACTCCAAGTCCTCTGCATCAAGTTTGTTCCGAAAATCACGTTCCCGAAGGTTTCATTCCGTTTGGACTCCGTTTGATATCCTTTTCCTTCAAAACAAAGAAATAGGCAAAAAAACAATTTGGGTTGGGCCTCCGGTTAGTAGGTTAGTCCCAAAAATAATGTAAAAGTGTATAATAAAGTCCATTAAACGTCCAAAATAAAATATATAATAGCATGGAACAATAAAAAATTATAGATACGTTGGAGACGTATCAAGCATCCCCAAGCTTAATTCCTGCTCGTCCTCGAGTAGGTAAATGATAAAAACAGATTTTTTGATGTGGAATGCTACTTAGCATAATTTTCAATTTAATTCTCTCAATTGTGGCATGAATATTCAGATCCGAAAGATTCAAGATAAAAGTTTAATATTGACATAAAAGTAATAATACTTCAAGCATACTAACTAAGCAATTATGTCTTTTCAAAAGAACATGGCCAAATAATGTTCATCCCTACAAAATCATATAGTTTGGTCATGCTCCATTTTCATCACACGAGAATGCTCTCATCATGCACAACCCCGAAGATAAGCCAAGCAATTGTTTCATACTTTAGTAATATCAAAAAATTTCAACTTTCACGCAATATATGAGCGTGAGCCATGGATATAACACTATGGGTGGAATAGAATATGATAATGGGGGTTATGTGGAGAAGACAAAAAAGGAGAAAGTCTCACATTGACGCCGCTAATCAACGGGCTAGGGAGATTCCCATCAATTGATGTCAATGCAAGGAGTAGGGATTGCCATGGAACGGATGCACTAGAGCTATAAATGTATGAAAGCTCAACAAAAGAAACTAAGTGGGTATGCATCCAACTTGCTTGCTCACGAAGACCTAGGGCATTTGAGGAAGCCCATTGTTGGAATATACAAGCCAAGTTCTGTAATGAAAAATTCCCACTAGTATATGAAAGTGACAAAACAAAAGACTTTCTATTATAAAGATCATGGTGCTACTTTGAAGCACAAGTGTGGAAAAAGGATAGTAGCATTGCCCCTTTTTCTTTTCTTTTCTTTTTCTTTTCTTTTTTTCTCTTTTTTTGGGACAATGCTCTATGAATCATGATCATCACACTTCTATTTATTTACAACTCAATGATTACAACTCGATGCTAGAACAAAGTATAACTCTATATGAATGCCTCTCATGTGTACCGGATGGGCAATGAATCAAGAGTGACATGTATGAAATAATATGCATGGTGGCTTTGCCACAAATACGATGTTAACTACATGATCATGCAAGGCAATATGACAGTGATGAAGCGTGTCATGATAAACGGAACGGTGGAAAGTTGCATGGCAATATATCTCGGAATGGCTATGGAAATGTCATAATAGGTAGGTATGGTGGCTGTTTTGAGGAAGATATAAGGATGTTTATGTGTGATAGAGCGTATCGTATCACGGGGTTGGATGTATCGGCGAAGTTTGCACCAACTCTCAAGGTGAGAAAGGGAAATGCACGGTACCGAAGAGGCTAGCAATCATGGAAGGGTGAGAGTGCGTATAATCCATGGACTCAACATTAGTCATAAAGAACTCACATACTTATTGCAAAAATCTACAAGTCATCAAAAACCAAGCACTACAGGCATGCTCCTAGGGGGATAGATTGGTAGGAAAAGACCATCGCTCGTCCCCGACCGCCACTCATAAGGAGGACAATCAAAGAACACCTCATGTTTCAAATTTGTTACACAACATTTACCATGCGTGCATGCTACGGGACTTGCAACCTTCAACACAAGTATTTCTCAAATTCACAACTACTCAACTAGCACAACTTTAATATCACTACCTCCATATCTCAAAACAATCATCAAGCATCAAACTTCTCTTAGTATCCAACGCACTTATAAGAAGGTTTTACTAATCTTGGATGCCTATCATATTAGGACTAATTTCACAATTTAAGCAAATTACCATGCTGTTTTGTAGGACTCTCAAAATAATATAAGTGAAGCATGACAGAACAATAATTTCTATAAAACAAAACCACCACCGTGCTCCAAAAGATATAAGTGAAGCACTAGAGCAAAAACTATATAGCTCAAAAGATATAAGTGAAGCACATAGAGTATTCTAACAAATTCCGAATCATGTGTGTCTCTCTCAAAAGGTGTGTACAGCAAGGATGATTGTGGTAAAATAAAAAGAAAATAATCAAATCATACAAGACGCTCCAAGCAAAACACATATCATGTGGTGAATAAAAATATAGCATCAAGTAAAGTTACCGATAGACGAAGACGAAAGAGGAGATGCCTTCCGGGGCATCCCCAAGCTTAGGCTTTTGGTTGTCCTTGAATTTTACCTTGGGGTGCCTTGGGAATCCCCAAGCTTAGGCTCTTGCCAATCCTTGTTCCATAATCCATCAAATCTTTACCCAAAACATGAAAACTTCACAACACAAAACTTAACAGAAAATCTCGTGAGCTCCGTTAGCGAAAGAAAACAAAACACCACTTCAAGTTACTGTAATGAACTCATTCTTTATTTATATTGGTGTTAAACCTACTGTGTTCCAACTTATCTATGGTTTATAAACTCTTTTACTAGCCATAGATTCATCAAAATAAGCAAACAACACGCAAAAAACAGAATCTGTCAAAAACAGATCAGTCTGTAGTAATCTGTATCTAACGCAAACTTACGGAATTCAGAAAAATCTACCAAAATAGGACAACCTATATAATTTGTTTATTGATCTACTGCAATTGGAATCAGAATTTTATCACGTTCTGGTGATTTTAAACAATTGTTTTCGTGAACAGAAAGTTTCTGGAATTTTAAGCAAGATCAAATAACTATCATCCAAGAAGATCCTGTAGGTTTCACTTGGCACAAACACTAATTAAAACATAAAAACACATCTAACCAGACGCTAGATCAAAGATGTATTACTAAACATAATCAAAAAGCAATAAAATAAAATAAAATTGGGTTGCCTCCCAACAAGCACTATCGTTTCACGCTCCTAGCTAGGCATAAAAGCGAGGATAGATCTAGGTATTACCATCTTTGGTAGTCAATCCATAAGTGGCTCTCATAATAGATTCATAAGGTAATTTAATATTATTTCTAGGGAATTGTTCCATGCCTTTCCTTAATGAAAATTGGAATCTAATATTCCCTTCCTTCATATCAATAATTGCACCAATCGTTATAAGGAAAGATCTACCAAGAATAATAGGACATGAAGGATTGCAATCTATATCAAGAACAATAAAATCTACGGGAACATAGTTCCTATTTGAAACAATAAGAACATCATTAATTCTTCCCATAGGTTTATTGATAGTGGAATCCGCAAGATTCAAGTTTAAAGAACAATCATGAAAATCACGGAAGCCTAGCAAAGCACACAAAGTCTTTGGGATCGTGGAAACACTAGAACCCAAATCACACAAAGCATAAAATTTATGATCTTTAATTTTAATTTTAATTATAGGTTCCCACTCATCATAAATTTTTCTAGGGATAGAAACTTCCAACTCAAGTTTTTCTTCGTAAGATTGCATCAAAACATCAACGATATGTTTAGTAAAGGCTTTATTTTGACTATAAGCATGTGGAGAATTTAGCACAGATTGCAACAAGGAAATACAATCTATTAAAGAACAATTATCATAATTAAATTCCTTGAAATCCAAAATAGTGGGTTCATTCCTATCTAAAGTTTTAACCTCTTCAATCCCACTTTTACCAATTTTTGCATGAAGATCTGAAAACTCTGAATTTTTGGGACACCTTTTAACTAAAGTTGACTCATCTCCAGTCCCATAATTATCAAGATTCATATTGCAAAACAAAGGTTTAATAGGATACACTTCAGTAACTTTTAGATCTTCATCTTTATTCTCATAAAAACTAGAAGAACACGCCTTCACAAAGCAATCTTTCTTAGCACGCATCCTAGCGGTTCTTTCTTTGCACTCATCAATGGAAATTCTCATGGCTTTGAGAGACTCATTGATATCATGCTTAGGTGGAATAGATCTAAGTTTCAAAGAATCAACATCAAGAGAAATTATATCCATGTTCCTAGCCAATTCGTCAACCTTAAGCATTTTTTATTCATGCAAAGTATTGAAATTCTTTTTTGAATTCATAAACTCTTTAACACTAGTCTCAAATTCAGAGGGCATATCATTAAAATTTCCATAAGAATTGTTGTAGGAATTACCATAATTATTAGAGGAATTACTAGGGAACGGCCTAGAATTAAAATTTCCTCTATACGGGTTGTTACCAAAATTATTCCTACCAACAAAATTCACATCCATAGATTCATTATTATTCTCAATCAAAGTAGACAAAGGCATATCATTAGGATCAGAAGACACACTCTTATTAGCAAAAAAATTCATAAGTTTATCCATCTTTCCACTCAAAACTTTAATTTCTTCTATCGCATGCACTTTTTTACTAGTAGATCTTTCGGTGTGCCATTGAGAATAATTAACCATAATATTATCTAGGAGTTTAGTAGCTTCTCCTAAAGTGATTTCCATAAAAGTGCCCCCGCGGCCGAATCTAAAAGATTCTAGAAGCAAAATTCAATCTGGCATAAATTTTTTGTATAATCATCCACAAATTCAAACCATGAGTTGGGCAATTACGTATAATTAATTTCATCCTCTCCCAAGCTTGTGCAACATGTTCATGACCAAGTTGCTTAAAATTCATAATATTATTTCTAAGAGAGATGATCTTAGCAGGAGGAAAATACTTAGATAAAAGCATCTTTGTTTATTCCATGAATCAATACTATTTTTAGGCAAAGATGAAAACCAAGTTTTAGCACGATCTCTAAGCGAAAACGGGAATAGTTTCAACTTAATAATATAATTGTCCACATCTTTCTTCTTTTGCATATCACACAAATCAACAAAGCTATTTAGATGGGTAGCAGCATCTTCACTAGGAAGGCCGGCGAATTGATCTTTCATGACAAGATTCAGCAAAGCAGCATTAATTTCACAAGATTCTGCTTCGATAAGAGGAGCAATCGGAGTGCTAAGAAAATCATTGTTGTTGGTATTGGAAAAGTCACACAATTTAGTATTGTCTTGAGCCATCGTGACAAGCAAGCAATCGAACACACGAGCAAACAAGAACCAAGTGAAAAAGAGGCGGACGGAAAGAGAGGGCGAATAAAATGGCAAGGGTGAAGTGGAGGAGAGGAAAACGAGAGGCAAATGGCAAATAATGTAATGCGAGGGATAAGAGTTTGTGATGGGTACTTGGTATGTCTTGACTTGTGCGTAGACTCCCCGACAACGGCGCCAGAAATCCTTCTTGCTACCTCTTGAGCACTGCGTTGGTTTTCCCTTGAAGAGGAAAGGGTGATGTAGTAAAGTAGCATAAGTATTTCCCACAGTTTTTGAGAACCAAGGTATCAATCCAGTAGGAGACCACGCTCAAGTCCCACACACCTACACAAACAAATAAGAACCTTGCAACCAACGCGATAAAGGGGTTGTCAATCCCTTCACGACCACTTGCCAAAAGTGAGATCTGATAGAGATGATAAGATAATATTTTTGGTATTTTTATGATAAAGAATAAAAGTAAAGAAAGCAAAATAAAAGGTTATAGAAATAGCTTGTTGACGGGAGATTAATATGATGGAAAATAGACCCAGGGGACATTGGTTTCACTAGTGGCTTCTCTGAAGATAGCATAAGTAGACCGACTCCTGCCTGCATCTACTACTATTACTCCACACATCGACCACTATCCAACATGCATCTAGAGTATTAAGTTCATAAGAACGGAGTAACGCTTTAAGCAAGATGACATGATGTAGAGGGATAAACTCATGCAATATGATATAAACCCCATCTTTTTATCCTCGATGGCAACAATACAATACGTGTCGTTTCCCCTACTGTCACTGGGACCGAGCACCGCAAGATTGAACCCAAAGCTAAGCACTTCTCCCATTGCAAGAAAGATCAATCTAGTAGGACAAACCAAACTGATAATTCGAAGAGACTTGCAGAGATAACCAATCATACATAAAAGAATTTAGAGGAGATTCAAATATTGTTCATAAATAATCTTGATCATAAACCCACAATTCATTGGATCTCGACAAACACACCGCAAAAGAAGATTACATCGAATAGATCTCCAAGAGAATCGAGGAGAACTTTGTATGGAGATCCAAAGAGAGAGAAGTAACCATCTAGGTAATAACTATGGACCCGAAGGACTGAGGTACACTACTCACACATCGTCGGAGAGGCTATGGTGTTGATGTAGAAGCCCTCCGTGATCGATGCCCCCTCCGGCGTAGCGCCGGAAAAGGCGCCAAGATGGGATCTCACGGGTACAGAAGGTTGCGGCGGTGGAAATAGGGTTTTTGGCTCTGTTTCTCATGTTTTCAGGGTACATAGGTATATATAGGAGGAAGAAGTAGGTTAGTGGAGCTACGAGGGGCCCACGAGGGTGGAGGGCACGCCCCTGCCTTGTGGCCTCCTCGTTGATTGCTTGACGTCCACTCCAAGTCCTCTGGATCATGTTTGTTCCGAAAATCACGTTCCCGAAGGTTTCATTCCGTTTGGACTCCGTTTGATATCCTTTTCCTTCGAAACACTGAAATAGGCAAAAAAAACAGCAATTTGCGCTGGTCCTCCGGTTAGTAGGTTAGTCCCAAAAATAATATAAAAGTGTATAATAAATCCCATTAAACGTCCAAAACATAATATATAATAGCATGGAACAATAAAAAATTATAGATATGTTGGAGACGTATCACCGTCATCCTCTCCTTCCAGACCATCGGTGTCGTTGAGAAATGACAAGACATCAAGTTCGTCGCAGATTATGTCCCCCAACAACTCTTCTTGTTCTAAGTCTCTTTGATCCATAGTTTCTGCAAATATTACAACATGGGAATTAATATACAAACATGAGATATGGATATATTAATGGCAAACATAGACCTAGCTAGCTAATCACTACAAGGAATCATAATAGTGGCCTCGATGATTCTATGGTTTGGGGTGGCCTCGACAACGCTTCTAGGGTTTGGGGTGGCCTCGACAACGCTTCTAGGGTTTGGGGTGGCCTCGACAATGCTCTTTTAACTTGGTAAATTTGGGTGGCCTCGACGCTTCTAGGGTTTGGGGTGGCCTCAATAGTGCTTCTAGGGTTTGGGGTGGCCTTGACGCTTCTAGCATTTGGTCGGGCGAGAGGGGGTTGATCAACGTCCCCCCTCATGTTGAAGAGTTACCGGAGTTTTTATGAACAAAAAATACTACCTATCACATGACATGTCCGGCGACTGGACCAGACCGCCTCTCTCATGAATGTCCGACATCCGGACTGCCTCTCCCATGAATGTCAAACAAGGGATTCTCTTAACCTTTCAGGGATTTAACAAAATGGCGCCATTCTGGATGTGCAGAAAATGGTCCATATATTTTTCCTGATCTCATCTACCCTTCTATATGTCACGTTGTCTAGTGTCAAAGGATTCAAGAAAACCGTGGCTTCATCATTAGCCGGATGTAACAGGCGCATGATGGTACAAAGCTCTCCAAAGTTGTTTTGGAACGGAGTCCCGGATAAGATAATTCGCTGAACTTCGTACCAAAAAGCGAATTATCTTATCCGGGACTCCGTTCCAAAACAACTTTTGAGAGCTTCGTACCATCATGCTCCTGTTACATCCGGCTAATGATGAAACCATGGATTTCTTCAATACTTTGACACAAAATAACATGCACATATAGAATCGTAGATGAGATCAGGAAAAATATGGATCAACTTAATTATGCACATCCATAATGGGGGCATTCTTGATAAATCTCTTATTAATGCGGGCATTCTTGATAAGTACCTTATTAAATGTTGCATATGTCAAAATTCAAACTTTGACATATGATCAAATGTTGCATATGTCAAAATTCAAACTTTGACATATGATCAAACTTTGATATATGATCAAATGTTGCATATGCCAAAATTCGAACTTTGACATATGATCAAAATTATTGCATCTACTTACATTGGATCAAATGTTGCATCGTGAAATATGCAACATTCAAACTTTTTTCAATATGACAAACTTTAATACATTCAAACATCTAAAACATCAAAACAATATATACATCTAAAACATCATCATCATCATCTACTATAAAAAAAGATTGACAAAGTTTTCATATATATATCATCATATCATCATCATCTACTACAAAAATAATTGACAAAGTTTTCATATATCATCATCATCTACTACTACTACTACTACTACAAAAATGTTCATCCATCCATCCGTATTCAAAATGTTCATATTACAATATCACCAAAAAAAATCTATGAACATAAAAAATTCTAACTTGTGCATATTCTTTGCATATGAACATACATACATTTTCTTTGCATATTCTTTGTAGGAGCATTACCAAATATGTAATAAAGCACTCCAAGTCAGCAAAGGCAGTTCTATAAAATATCTGGATGTCTACTACGCAACTTTATTCTTGTAGACTCGTGTTGGGCCTCCAAGCGCAGAGTTTTGTAGGACAGTAGCAATTTTCCCTCAAGTGGATGACATAAGGTTTGTCAATCCGTGGGAGGCGTAGGATGAAGATAGTCTCTCTCAAACAACCTTGCAACCAAATACTAGAAATCTCTTGTGTCCCCAACACACCCAAGACAATGACAAATTGTATAGGTGCACTAGTTCGGTGAAGAGATGGTGATAAAAGTGTAATATGGATGGTAGAAATATTTTTTTATAATCTGAATAAATAAAAACAGCAAGGTAGAAAATAGTAAACGGCCACAAAAATGGTATTGCAATGCTTGAAAATGAGGCCTAGGGTCCATACTTTCACTAGTGCAATCTCTCAACAGTGCTAATATAATTGGATCATAAAACCATCACTCAACGTGCAACGAAGAATCACTCCAAAGTTCCTATCTAGCGGAGAACATAAGAAGAAATTGTTTGTAGGGTACGAAACAACCTCAAAGCTATTCTTTCCGATCGATCTATCCAAGAGTTCATACTAAAATAACACCAAATAATTTAAGATTCATAATACTCAATCCAACACAAATAACCTCAAAGAGTGCCCCAAGATTTCTACCGTAGAAACAGAAGACGAGAACGTGCATCAACCCCTATGCATAGATTACCCCAATGTCACCGCGGGAATCCGCGAGTTGAATGCCAAAACACATATCAAGTGAATCAATATGATACCCATTGTCACCACAAGTATTCATATGCAAGACATATATCAAGTGCTCTCAAATCCATAAAAGTATTCAATCCGATAACAACGAAATCTCAAAGGGAAAAACTCAGTTCATCACAACAAGATAGAGAGGTGAAAACACCATATGATCCGACTATATTAACAAAGCCCGTGCTACATCAAGATCGTGACATCTCAAGAACAAGAGAGAGAGAGAGAGAGAGAGAGAGAGAGATTAAACACATAGCTACTGGTACAAACCCTCAGCCCCAAGGGTGGACTACTCCCTCCTCATCGTGGTGGCCGCCGGGATGATGAAGATGACCACCGGTGATGATTTCCCCCTCCGGCGGAGTACCCGAACGGGGTCTAGATTGGTTTTTCGTGGCTACAGAGCCTTGCAGCAGTGAAACTTCTGATCTAGGGTAATCTTCGAGGGTTTTGGAATATTTGGCAATTTATAGGGTGAAGAGGGGGTGCCGGAGGCCATCGAGGTGGGCACAACCCACCTAGGCTCGCCTGGGACCCCAGGCGCGCCCTGGTGGATTGTGCCCCCCTCGCGGCACCCCCCATGTGTTGCTCTTTCCCCCAGGTGGTCTTCTGGTCCATAAAAAATCCACAAAAAGTTTCGCACTGTTTGGACTCCGTTTGATATTGATTTCCTGTGATGTAAAAAACAAGCAAAAAACAGCAACTGGCACTGGGCACTGGGTCAATTGGTTAGTCCAAAAAATGATATAAAGTTGCTATAAAATGATTGTGAAACATCCAAGAATGATAATATATTAGCATGGATACTTCATAAATTATGGATACATTGGAGACACGTATCAACATCCCCAAGCTTAATTCCTACTCGTCCTCGAGTAGGTAAATGATAAAAGAAATAATTTCTGAAGTGTGAATGCTAGCAAAGTGCACAAGTTTTATCAATGACAATTTCAATCAATTTTCCTAGCATCATAACAGCAATTATTTCTCATAAAATTTCTCATGTTAAAGTAGTAACCAATTCACATGTTAAGGTTCAAACAATGAATTCTCTTGAAACTCAACAACCTATGTTCTCAGTCACCAAGCAATTGTAATTCAACTTATTCAACAGAGTTTAAATAAGAGCTCCACATACTAAACCATCATATAGTCTTCTATGATTGCTAACACTCACCGCATACACATGAGCAAAACATTTCAACTAGACACATTGAAACATAGGGGCTTATAATTTCGCCTCCCAATATATTCACCTAAATGGTGATGTCAACAATAATACTCATGCTACACATATCCAACTGGATATATGTGCCTAGATACTTCCTCACCACATGATGCTTGCCAAAGGAGAAAAATAAAAAGGAATAGAGAGAAAAACTTTGACTCTTGCATGAAAGTAAATACATAAAAGTAAAAGATAGGCCCTTCGTAGAGGGAAGCAGAGGTTGCCATGCGCTTTTTGTTTGTATGCTCAAACCTTAGTGCAAAAGAACGTCATGTTATATTGCCCCTTATGATAGCAACCTTTATTATGCAGTTTTTCGCTTTTATTCTTTGCCATCACAAGTTCGTACAACGCTCAATTTTTTCTTACACTAAATGATCTAACACTTTTTAGAAACATTTTTTATTGCCTTATTGCACCGATGACAAATTACTTGAAGGATCTTACTCAACCCTTAGGTAGGTAGGGTGGACTCTTGAAAATAAGATTTGGATTTAAGGGTTTTTGGATGCACAAGTAGTATCTCTACTTGGTGCGGAATTTTTGGCTAGCAAAGATGGGGGGCAAGCACCACATGTTGAAGGATCTATGACAATATAACTTCTATGTGAATATGAACAAACATAAACCATTTGTCTTCCTTGTCCAACGTCAACAATTTTGGCATATAATATTTTGATGGGGGCTCACAATCACAAAAGATTTCCAAGATAGTGCATTTGCATGTGAAAGTTCTCTTCCTTTTAGTAATCATTCATGAATTGCTTGTATGACCAATATTGTGATTGTCAAGCCTCAAAAGATTTCACTTTCTAAACCCAATGTGAAGCTACCACTAGTCATAATATGAACATATAATTTCATCTTCATTACATTCAATTTATTCAACAATTTACTCATAGGATATAAGTGAAGCACAAGAGTAAATGACAAACTACGCCAAAAAGATATAAGTGAAGATCATGCGAGTAGTTAAGTAAACAGATAGCTATGTGAGGACTCTCTTTTATTTAAAACTTTCAGATCTAAATATTTTATTAAAACAGCAAGCAAAATTAAAATAAAATGACATTTCAAGGATAGCACAACTCATGTGATGAAGCAAAAACTTAGGGTCAACCGATACTAACTGATATTGTTGAAGAAGAAAGGTGAGATGCCTACCGGGGCATCCCCAAGCATAGATGCTTGAGACTTCTTGAAATATTATCTTGGGATGCCTTGGGAATCCACAAGCTTGAGCTTTTGTGTATCCTTTATTCCTTTTATATCACAGTTTCCCTAAATCTTAGAAACTTCATCCACACAAAACTCAGCAAGAACTCGTGAGATGAGTTAGTATAAACCAATGCAAAAACCTTATCATTCTCTACCGTAGCAAATAACAAAAATTATTATTCAATCATTGCATACTAAATGCCTCTGCATATTTAATACTCTTATCCTCAAATAGAATCATTAAACAAGCAAACATATGCAAACAATGCAAACATAACAGCAATCCGCCCAAACAGTACAGTCTGTAAAGAATGCAAGAGTATCAGTACTTAACTAACTCCAAAACTTATGAAAATTTACCACACTGTATAAAATTTATCAGTGCTTACTGTGCAAAAGTTTCAACATTTTATCATACTCTGACTTTTCTAAGGAATTTTTGCAACAACGATAAACTTTCTGTTTTCAAACAGCAACTCGTATACTTGCAAAATAAGCATGGTAAAGGCTATCCTTGCCACTTTTATTGAAAAGAAAGATGCAAAACATTATTCTAAGTAACAGCAAGCAAATCCTAACAAAATAAAATGACGCTCCAAGAAAAACACATATCATGTGACGAATAGAAATATAGCTCCAAGTGAGGTTACCGATAATGTTGGAGACGAAAGAGGGGATGCCTTCCGCGGCATCCCCAAGCTTAGTTACTTGGATCTTCCTTGAATATTACCTTGGTGCCTCGGGCATCCCCAAGCTTAGGGTCTTGTCACTCCTTATTCTCCTCGTATTGAGATCTCACCCCAAACTTGAAAACTTCAATCACACAAAACTTAAGGTAACATTGTGAGATAGGTTAGTATGATAAAGAGCAAACCATTTCACTTTGGTACTGTCAAATACAAGATTCATAATTGTTTCCACACAATGCCTACTGTAGCATATCATTTATACAATTTATATTGAGCAATATAAGCCATAGAACTAGAAAACAAGCAAACTATGCATTGAAAACAGAATCTGTCAAAAACAGAACAGTCTGTAGTAATCTGTACTCCAAACATTCTTAAAAAATAGGACAACATAGAGAATTTGTTTATCTATCACCTGTAAAAAAATTAGATCAAAATCACGTTCCAGTGAATTTTCAAAATTCCTGGACTGAGCGCAAAATTTTCTGTTTTTGCATAGATTCAAGTCAACCATCATCCACACTATCCCAAAGGCTTTACTTGGTACTTTATTGAAACAAAAGCAACAAAACATGACTAATATAGTAGCCTAAACATGTGAACACACAAAAACAGTAGGTAAAAGTGTTGGGTTGTCTCCCAACAAACGCTTTTCTTTAGTGCCTTTTTAGCTAGGCATGATAATTTCAATGATGTTCGCATAAAAGATAAGAAATGAAACATGAAGAGAGCATCATGAAGCATATGACTAGCCCATTTAAGTCTAACTCACTTACTATGCATAGGGATTTTGTGAGCAAACAAATTATGCGGGCAAGAATCAACTAGCATAGGAAGGCAAAATGAGCATAACTTCAAAACTTTCAACATAAAGAGAGGAAACTTGATGTTGTTGCAATATGTAGAAGCACATGTTCCTCTCTCATAATAATTTTCAGTAGCATCATGAATGAATTCAATAATATAGATATCACATAAATCATTCTTTTCATGATGCATAAGCATAGAAATTTTGTTACTCTCCACATAAGCAAATTTATTGTCATCAATAGTAGCGGGAGCAAACTCAACAAAATAACTACCATGGGAGTGAAAACTAAAATCATGATGACAAGTTCCATGGTTATCATTATTCTTTATAGCATACATGTCATCACCATAATCATCATAGATAGCAACTTTGTTATCATAGTCAATTGAAACCTCTTCCAAAGTAGTGGATTCATCATTAAAAAAAGTCAAGACCTCTCCAAATCCACTTTAATCATTATAATCATCATAAATAGGAGGCATGCAATCATTATAACAAATTTGCACATCAAATCTTGGGGGACTAAAAATATCATCTTCATCAAACATAGCATCCCCAAGCTTATGGCTTTGCATATCATTAGCATCATGGATATTCAAAAAATTCATAATAACAACATTGCAATCATGCTCATCATTAATACCAAACATTCTATTGAATTCTTCTTCTATTAATTGAGCACAATTTTCCTTTCCATCATTTTCATGAAAGACATTATAAAGATGAATAATATGATGCAACCTCAATTCCATATTTTATGTAGTTTTGTTTTTATAAACCAAACTAGTGATAAAACAAGAAACCAAAAGATTCAATTACAAGATCTAAAGATATACCTTCAAGCACTCATCTCCCCGGCAACGGCGCCAGAAAAGAGCTTGATGTCCACTACACAACTTTATTCTTATATACTCGTGTTGGGCCTCCAAGCGCAGAGTTTTGTAGGACAGTAGCAATTTTCCCTCAAGTGGATGACCTATGGTTTATCAATCCATGGGAGGCGTAGTATGAAGATAGTCTCTCTCAAACAACCCTGCAACCAAATACTAGAAATCTCTTGTGTCCCCAACACACCCAAGACAATGGAAAATTGAATAGGTGCACTAGTACGGCAAAGAGATGGTGATAAAAGTGTAATGTGGATGGTAGAAATATATTTTTATAATCTGAATAAGTAGAAACAGCAAGGTAGCAAATAGTAAATGGGCACGAAAATGGTATTGCAATGCTTGGAAATGAGGCCTAGGATCCGTACTTTCACTAGTGCAATCTCTCAGCAATGCTAATATAATTGGATCATATAACCATCCCTCAACATGCAATGAAGAATCACTCAAAAGTTCCTATCTAGCGGAGAACATAAGAAGAAATCATTTGTAGGGTACGAAACCACCTCCAAGCTATTCTTTCTGATCGATCTATCCAAGAGTTCGTACTAAAATAACACCAAATAATTTCAGATTCATAATACTCAATCCAACACAAAGAACCTCAAAGAGTGCCCCAAGATTTCTCTAGGAGAAACAAAAAGGCGAGCGTGCATCAACCCATATGCATAGATTACCCCAATGTCACCGTGGGAATCCGCGAGTTGAATGCCAAAACACATATCAAGTGAATCAATATGATACCCCATTGTCACCACGATTATTCATATGCAAGACATATATCAAGTGCTCTCAAATCCATAAAAGGATTAAATCCGATAACAATGAAATCTCAAAGGGAAAAACTCAATTCATCACAACAAGATAGAGAGGGGAAAACACCATACGATCCGACTATATTAACAAAGCCCTCATGTCGTGGAATTTGTCACGGCAGATGTCCTAGTGTAAGGACTTAGTCGTGAGGCCAACGCATCTACGTGGTAGCTTGAGAGGGTTTGATCGGAATCGAGAGACGCAACACAAGACAAGGGTTTATACAGCTTCGGGCCCCGGGAAACATCATCCGGTAATAGCCCTACATGTTGTATGTGGCTAGGTCTCATTATGCTCATGAGGGAGTCACCGTATCTTCGGCTCTCCTAGTTGTGTCTAACTTTAGCGATTATTTTCCGTCCCTCTTGGGGTGCCCTACCCCTCCTTATATATGTTGAAGGGGCGGGTTACATGACTAGTCCTAGTAGGATTAGGATTACTCTATTACAAGTGGAGTCCTAGTCTTGCTTCCTTTATAGGAGAATATTCCTTATGCCTTTCCTATTAAGCCGGCCCACCATCATATGAACCGGCCTACTAGGCCTTGGGCCTTGTCGTCCGTCTGACCCGTTTGCCGGGTCACAAGTGAGTCGTAATGTTCAGGCGGGTTGCCCGTAAACCGCCAGGTCCGGACAGGTCGCCAATGAGTTCTCAAGCTCCAGCTGGGTCATACATCCGGTGGGTTACACCACGGGGTATATCCCCGACATTAGGCCCTAGTTTAGCTTGGATTTATCCATGGTAAACTTATCCTGCAAAACAACTCAAGAACAAATTTGACAGGTTGTGCTCCGGGTTAACACTTCTTGTAAGCCAACAACTGACCATACTTAAGTCCTTGTTATTTCCTCCTTCTAGAAAATCCGGGTAAATAGGCCAGCTTCATAATCAATTTGCCGACATTGGCTTCTCATAGAAAAATATTGTGAAGAATAATTCATTTGATTCAACTGCCAGTGCTTAATAAAAAATATTGGTCTTGAAATACTCATCTGATTTTCAGCCGTCTTGAAGATGTAACTTGCCGGTTTATGATTACCAAAATTGCCGGGTTATAAACAGATGATGCCGAGTCATAATTTTTGCTGACGTTGGGTCATAATTATTGGTGATGCCGGGTCATGATTGTTGCAGACACCGGGTCAAACTGATTTACTCAAACTGAGAATTTGAAGATATTTCTCCCTTATATCCATATTACATGTAGCCCCCAAGTCTTGAGCAGAGCAAAGTGATGGTTTAAGACTTGCTTCAATATAAATACTACCACTTTCAAGAAATCCAGGTTATTCATCTCAGTCACTAGTAAAAACTGAATATTCCATATATGTAGCCCCCAAGTGCCGGGTTGTCATGCTTGCAGCAACCTGGGACTTTGTAATTGTCTGATGCCCATAAAATCTTCAACCAATGTATCCCCCAAGGGCCAGGTCATTATGCAATAATGAGCAGGGACTTTATAAATATGATCATGTAGACTTGAACAGCAACGTGTAGCCCCCAAGGGCGGCTCGATGAAGATAATATTGAGCTGGGACTTTATATATACTTTTTTGAAAAGAACATCATATGATGTAACCCCCATCATGGGGCTTGAACCCACGTCCACAAGGTTAAGAGCTTTGTGCTTTACCAACTGAGCAGTGGACCCTTCAATATAATGGATTAAGACTTGTATACCTTGAATTGTTGACAGGAGCAATTGTTAGCCCCCAAGGGCTGGCTCATTATGATGTGATGAGTCGGGTCTTCGATAAGGCCAGTGAAAAAATGACCTTGCATTAGCCCCCAAGTGTCATGGTGCATGCTTGCAGCGACATGGGACTTCCATAGTTGATATAATCATGATTTGAATAATGTAGCCCCCAAGTGTCGGGTCATAAGCCTGCAGCGACTCGGGACTATTTCTTCCATTATAGAATAAATCATATCCATTGACAAAATAATAGCCATTGTGCGAAAAAGTATTTGAAAACCTCAATCATAATACTGGTTATTGATGACCATAATAAAAATCCAGCCATGTTGGCTATTAAAGATTTTAATATAACCTGGTTTGAAAACCGGTTCCTGCAATATAAACTAGTATATCCATGCATATATGATGCATGCTATGATGATGCAATATATGATGATGTATGTGTATGATGACAGAATACTACAATAAAATTAGCCCGAGCCACTGGAGTATCCTCACTTTATGTAGCTGGCTCTCACAGGACCCAATCGATGTTTGAACCTGGATAAGTTTAGATATGACTATCGAGAGTACACGAGGTCGGAGTAGCATCAAGCAAACAGGCAGGTTTAACCAAGTTTCAATGAAGGCGGCTTTAGCATCCTGGATCTATCCTGACTATCTGTAAGCCGTGCTCTCACGTGACAGCCGGCGTTTTAACCTTAGCAAGCTCAAATCTTTGGTCGAATACGCCATAAAAGATTGATTGCTAAGAATTCGGCGGGTCAATCAGGATGACCTGATGGAGTTGAAGCAGCTGGTATACAGGTAGGATGTTGGTCGAATACGCCTATGTTTGAACAAGATAACCCGGTCAAGAGGGTAGTAACGTTATGTTCTCTTTGGTCGAATACGCCTATGTTTGAACAGGAAGCCCCCAAGTGCCATACTTGCGAATTATGCTCGTCGGGGACCTATTTTTGAGTTGTGCTATGTATCCAACTCTCTTTGGTCCCTGTAATTTTCCTGAGAACTCGAACTTTCAAGAGATGGATATTCTTCTTGAGTCGGAATCTTAAACCGGATATTGAGAGCTTCAGATATTTCTGGGAGACAGTTTCCTCTTAAACCGGATTTCGAACCGGATATTGAGAGCTTCAGCGCTGTGTGGGAGACGGGATTTCCCTTGAACCGGATTGTAAACCGGAAGCATCATTGTGAGCCGGAATGTTTCTGACAGCCTTGTAAATTTTCACCGATATAGTAGTAATCTCCGGGGCCGGGTTATTTTTTCCTCCAATGTCCTGGGGTTCTTGAATTTACTGAAATTGGCAAGACTTGTTGAGTCATATCATTGTAGCCCCCGAGTCTTAAGACGAGTCGAGGAGTTATCTTGAGATTCTCCATATTTGACCATAGCAGAAGGTGTATATCATTGGCGTTGATAGTGCGATGTGAATCCACAGAATGTTGAGGTGACTGCGGTAGTTTATAAATGATCCCATATGAGCCATGTCAGCAACTCAGCCAATGGTTCCTTCCAACTAGCTATTTGAAGTTAACCAAACTGTAGTGACGGCGACTTGTGCGCCTACCCATTGAGCCATCCAGTACAGACGGCGGCTGATAATACATGATAATTTGCCTCCAATTTATTGAAAGAAAAACCGGGTTACCCAAGTAGTGACTTGCTCATACTCAATAAACAGCTCATGCAGACAGCTGTGGCCCGGCATGTTGATATAGACCAGGCCGTGAGAGACAGACGGTAAAGACGACCGTAGCATCAGAGGCGGTAGAGACAGATAAGTCGGTCGTGGCGTTGTAAGCCGGCGCTGACGGGCGAGTCAATCGCAGGCATGGTAAGCCGCGCGGACGTGCGAGTCAACCACGTCGTGTTGATGTAGTGAACAATTGTCCTGCATTAAAAACATCGCAAGCCAGAGTAATTGTTCTTTGACAAAAAGCAATATATGCTGAATAAAATAAACTTAAATGGATAGATATCACCTGATTGTTCGGATGACGGATGATCACGACGGTGAAGCTGAAATTAATCACGGGCAAGTCGGCCGCGGTGTTGTAAGCCGGCGCGGACGAGAGAATTGACCGCAGCGTTGGAAACAGCACAGATGCTAGCGAGGCGGTCGTGGGCGCGGATGATAAGTCAGTCGCGTGTGTTGATGTATCGGGGGCGGCGACTTATGCACGTATCCGTTTAGCAACACGGCACCGACAAGCGCTTAGTGCAAAAATAATATTAGTGCGCGCCCCTTTGCGACACCTTTTTGTAAGGAGTAATGGTCCTGCGAAAATATTATAAGACCAAGTAATTGTTCTTGGATGAATTAATATATGTGACGGAAAGACATTGGAAAAATAGCACCTGATTTTTGTCCGGTAAGGCAGATACTGATGTTGTACTCGTAGTAATTTTATAGTACTAATGCGCGAGTCGGGCGGCTGTCCTTTGACTTTTGTAGCCTTCAATGAGAAGAGACTGCTTTTGCTACTGCAACTCCACAGCGAGAAGTGCACACGCGCGCGCAGCAGCAGTAAAAGGCGGGCAGTTGTGGAGGTCGGCCGTCATGCTGGTGTGTCACTGAGGCGGGTCACATCATTCTCCTCCAGATCGTGGCAATATTGACTAATCCACATACAAGTCCTCCAAATCATGGTTTCTTTAGCAAAACCACCTCACAGTTGCTCATGTGAGAGCAACTCCAACAGGGCCGACCCAAACGGAAGGCGTTTTTGTCCGCTTTTTGTCCGTTTGGGTCGGCCACCCACCCACCGTCCGCCCTCTTTTAGTTTTGGGTCGGCATTGCGCCCAACGGGCCGACCCATTTCATGACCGCGCGCGTTTAAGATCATGTCGTCGCCCTGGTTTTGGCGCTCCAGCGCGCGGGAAAGGTTCGCGCGCGGGGGAAAGCGGCCTAGCGCGCGCTGGTTTTGGCGCTCCAGCGCGCGGGAAAGGTTCGCGCGCGCGCCGCGGCCGGCGCTTGTTATAAAGAAGGCGCTCCCTCCACACTCTATCCGCCGCCCAATGTCACCGCCTCTGCGCCACCATGTCGATCCACCGCCTGGGCGCTTCGGATTTTCACGGAGTCTGTGAGCGCCGCTCCGGCGCCTTCTCCTTCGAGATCTGGTTTCGCGAGAAACGTCTCATCCTCGGCACCTTCGACACCGCAGAGGAGGCGGCTCAGCAAGACGACGCGGCGGCGTGGCGCCTCCTGAGGCCTCGTCGGGATATGAATTTTCCCAACGTGTCCAGCCAGCGGGCGCAGGATCTGGCGCCTCTCCCACGGCTTTTCACCGACGACGATCATTGTGTCCACCAGAGGCGGCAGCGTCGCCTCGCCGTCGTAGAGAAGGATGTGCAAGCCTTGGTGGCGTGGCGCGGAGGCTTCCTGCAGGACATCGTCGACGAGCGCCAGTTCTACAAGCAATTGAGGTGGAGAGGGACGCGAGGAGGAGGGAGCGAGCCGCATATCGGGAGGACAAGCGTTCACGGAAGCAAGCAGCTCAATTGAAACTGAAGCTACGGGAAACATCGGGTCGGGACTTTGAAGACGAGTAGCTTGCTGACGCCTACCTTCAGACTTCGAAGGAGGACATTACTGAGTCGGAGTCAGAAAGCGACGAGTAGTGGTCTTTTTCTTTTATCTGTGTACGCTAGAACTATCTATGTATCTGAAAAAATGGCAGGCGGCGTCGGCGACATAGCAGGCGGGCGAGGGTGTGAATCCACTGTGCCACCGACCAGCGGGCCTGGTGAGGAAAGAGGGCGAGCGCGCACGCGTCCGTCTTTTGTCCGCGCCGACGCAAATCAGGCTAAAAATGGGTCGGCAGGCGGACGAAAGCGGACGCGCGTCCGTTTGGGTCGGCGCGTTGGGCCGGCTTTTTTGTTCGTGCCGACCCAAACGGACGGCCGCGGACGAAATGGGTCGCCCCATTGGATTTGCTCTGATGTCGTACCCAAGTAGTACCTTCCAAATCACGTACTTAGTAGTTCTTTGTTAAACAATACTCCAACCTGACAGATCACTTCTTTTCCTTTGGACTGTTTTGACATGGAAGTAGGCCACACCGAAGGCGGCGGCTTGAAGCAGGGCGACTCGGGCGTAGGCGGACCCTGGCGCGGAGAGCCAGCAACCGGCTAGAAGCAAACCGGCGAGCACGGCTGAGTGTGGGGGCAGCAGGAGAGGTCGGAACAGCAGCTTGACGCGGCTCAAAAATTACTCCGGCAAGGGCGGCCCGCAACAGCAACGGTGGCTCAGGGGCCGGTTCAAGGCCAGAAGGCTCAGCAGCTAACAGCGGAGCAGCTCAGCCAGGGCGGCTCAGGGCATGGAGGTGACCTTTGACTGCGGCGGCGGACGTGCGCCCGGCGACAAGTGGAAAAGCCGGAGCGGCTCAGCAGCACGGCGGCTCACGGGTAGGAGGCGCCGCGGCACAGTAGACGGAGCAGTGGTCGGGTGGCCAATCCCGACAAGGACGGCTCGACAGCAGCAGTGATGGCAAGGCACGGACGGGGCCGTAGTATCTGCTTACAGGACGGCAGCGACAGAGATCGACCGCAGGGAAAAAAACAAGTGGAGCGATAGCGACTCGACGGCGGAAACCGAGTCTCCTGTCCCAATTCACTTATGGGTCATGGGCTCTTTCCCCTTTTTTAATCTCATCATGTGTGGACTTCGCAGGACTTGGCGGATCCAAAACCGTAATCATGGAACAATTTGTACGCATACGCGCAGCGGATCAACTTCCTTGTCGACCTCGGATTCGGCGCAAAAACGATTTCGACGGATTGCTTCGTCACCTCTAGCGACGCGGACGAAGGAACCCTAACCTCTTGATTTCAAAGCTTGTGCTATAAACTCCAAAGCTAATCATGATTTTGATCACCAAACCATCTTTTCTTCATCTGACCAATCGCAAGCTTCTTGACTCCTTAAGATATCCCTCCAAGAACTCAACACCACCGCGCAAGCCCCACGGTGGGCGCCAACTGTCGTGGAATTTTTCATGGTAGATGTCCTAGTGTAAGGACTTAGTCGTGAGGCCAACGCATCTATGTGGTAGCTTGAGAGGGGTTGATCGGAATCGAGAGATGCAACACAAGACAAGGGTTTAGACAGCTTCGGGCCCCGGGAAACATCATCCGGTAATAGCCCTACATGTCGTTTGTGGCTAGGTCTCATTATGCTCATGAGGGAGTCGTCGTATCTCCAGCTCTCCTAGTTGTGTCTAACCTTAGTGATTATTTTCCGTCTCTCTTGGGGTGCCCTACCCCTCCTTATATATATTGAAGGGGCGGGTTACATGACTAGCCCTAGTAGGATTAGGATTACTCTATTACAAGTGGAGTCCTAGTCTTGCATTCTTTGTAGGAGAGTATTCCTTATGCCTTTCCTCTTAAGCCGGCCCACCATCCTATGAACAGGCCTACCAGGCCTTGGGCCTTGTCGTCCGTCTTACCCGTCTACCGGGTCACCAGTGAGTCGTAATGTTCAGGCGGGTTGCCCGTAAACCGCCAGGTCCGGGCGGGTCGCCAGTGAGTTGCCAAGCTCCAGCCAGGTCATACATCCGGCAGGTTACACCGTGGGGTATATCCCCGACTCCGCGCTACATCAAGATCGTGACATCTCATGAACAAGATAGAGAGAGAGAGAGATTAAACACATAGCTACTTGTACAAACCCTCAGCCCCGAGGGTGAACTACTCCCTCCTCATCGTGGTGGCCGCCGGGATGATGAAGATGACCACCCGTGATGATTTCTCCCTCCGGCGGAGTGCCGAAACATGGCCTAGATTGGTTTTTTGTGGCTACAGAGTCTTGCGGCGGCGGAACTTCTGATCTAGGGTAATCCCCAAGGGTTTTGGAATATTTGGCAATTTATAGGGTGAAGAGGGGGTGCCGGAGCCACCGAGGGGGGGCACAACCCAGCAGGGCACGCCTGGGCCCCAGGCGCGCCCCGGTGGGTTGTGCCCCCCTCGGGGCACCCTCCATGTGCTGCTCTGGCCCACTGGTGGTCTTCTGGTCCATAAAAAATCCACAAAAAGTTTCGTGGTGTTTGGACTCCGGTTGATATTGATTTCCTGCGATGTAAAAAACAAGCAAAAAACAGCAACTGGCACTGGGTGAATAGGTTAGTCCCAAAAAATCGTATAAAGTTTCTCTAAAATGATTGTATAACATACAAGAATGATAATATATTAGCATGAATACTTCATAAATTATGGATACTTTGGAGATGTATCATATCCCAAGTCAAATAGACACACGGCCAGAAGAACAAGCAATAGAACACCCCCAAGGTAGGATTTTGCGGGAGATGTCCTCAGATAGCCTAGAAGTGCTAGGACTAGATCATCATAAGATCATGAGAAGTGTAGCATCTGTAGCATCAAATCCCAGAGAGGAGCCTCAGAGCAACATCATAGGCTAGCATAAAATCAAGTCACATATGTTCTTATCTATGAGTGATTTACGAGAGAAAGAGAGAAGGCAAGTGTAGTGTCTGTTCAAATCAGATTTAGGAGAGAGGGAAAATTGGTTAGATGAGATACTATCCATAACCTGGCAAGAAAAGAACTATGGACTGGAGAAATCATTATAATCTTTGCAATTACAAGCACTGTAACTATATAAATAAAATAACTATATCCTTTATAATCTACCAAAAGAACAGTTGCATGTATGAGAAATACCAATAGAAGAGGAACTAGTTCATGTTGTTTAATACATAAGAAAGTAAGCAGGCCATGAACAATTTACAGAAATTACCTATATATACCATCAGGATTATAACTGCTATAATGTAGAGAACCGGCCATTCATGGGTACTAGAATACTTGAGACAGAACAATAGCAGGCACTATAACTTATATATGAACAGCATAGGCAAGTGCCAGTAGAACTAGATACAGTTAACTAATTAATTAGTAGTGCATCACAATGATCTCAGCGGTGTTATCAAATCAACACTAACATCACAATGTCTATCTGAACTATAGCAATATTTAGAGGACCTATATACACTAGTAGCAACCCTGTTATTTTTAGAGGAGCTATAAGAACTCTAGCAATATTTAGCACAGTAACAACAACGCAATGTATGTATGAACTAAGAGCATTACCAAATAGGCTAGCACAGTAGTTATAAACCCAACAAATTGGGGAAATCCCAACAAACCTAATTATGCATGTATATGAACTAGGAGCATTACCAAATAGGCCAGCACACAGTAGTTACAAACCCAACAAATTGGGGAAATCCCAACAAACCTAGTTATAAACCCAACAACCGCGCAATGTATGTATGAACTAGGAGCAAGTGTATGATCAAAGTTGAACTACACATGTCAGTGACAAATTAAACTGAGTTCTTCTTAATTAGGCAACATCTCCAATAGTGCACCAATCCTAAGTAGCAGATCATAGCCATCAAATCAAGTCTCCCCAAAACCTAGATCACACATAACTAATGCACAAAGGACCAAGATTACTATCAACAGAGAAACGGCCATCCATGAGCAGAAAAGCAAAAGAGGAAGAGCAGAACAAGGTGGCGTGCGGGGACGGCGATGAGAAGGAAAGGGGACGAGGCAGGGGCTCACAACGCGGTCGTAGGGAACGGCAGTGGGCTCGGGGAGGGCTCGAGGTCGCCGGAATTGGTGGCGGCAGTGACGAACGGCTTCGGGGAAGAAGGGGTCGCGGGCGCTGGCGTGATGCTTCCCTGGGTAAACGAACGGGCAGAGGCGACGAGGTCGAGCGCGGGGAGGCTTCCGGGTCGGTCGGAACAGCGAGAGGAGGGCGGCACATCGGGGCAGGGCAGGGCGAGGGCGTCGGCGGTGACGGCGACAAGGAGGCAGGGCGCGGCGATGGGAGAAACTGGGGAAAAATACTAAGTCTGTGCTTATATAGCCAGACCTTTGGTCCCGGTTTGTAGCACCAACAGGGACCAATGCCACCTTTAGTCCTGGTTTGTGCCACCAACGGGGACCAAAGGTCTCTTTTCGTCAGCCCAAAGGGCGGGAAGCAGAGACCTTTGGTCCCGGTTGGTGGCACGAACCGGGACCAAGCATTGGTCCTGGTTGGTGGCACGAACCGGGACCAAAGGGTGGCATTGGTCCCGGTTCATGCCACCAACCGGGACCAATAGGCTTGCACAGCGGCGTGGTGGGAGTTTAGTCCCACCTCGCTAGTTGAGAGAGTGGCGCACCTGTTAAAAAGGCGCGGTGCGCCTGAGTCTTCGAGCTCCTCCCTAAATTAGGCTTACGGGCCTAACCTCTATGTATATTCCTGTGGGCCTACTGGGCCTTCTGCGGGCCTGGTTGGGTTTCTAGTCGTATTCAGGCCGTGGTGGCCCAGTAGGCGGCATTTTTTATTTTTCCCAGTTTTTTGTTTTTTTGCATTATTTATTTTCTTTTGTTTTTTTTCTTTTATTTTTTAATTCTTTTTGCTGCTACGTCACAAAAATTATAAACTTTCTGTTAGTGCCATTAGTTTTCAAATTTGAATAGTTTAAATTTGAATTCTTTGAAATTTGTGTGAATCACTAGCTTGTGAATAGCTTTACTATAAAAATAGATTTTTGAGTGATTCTTTTTCCTGCTATTTAATATTACTGTGTTTTATCATTATATTCAAAAACATATTTGGTTATTTTAGTTTCTAACAAAAAATTCTTTATGATAATTCTTTTTGCAATTAAAGTTTCTAACAAAAAAATTCTTTATGATAATTCTTTTTGCTATTAATGTTTTGAACAAAAACTACTTTGATAATTTTAGTTGCATAAATTTTTTATAATTTTAGTTTCAAAAATACTAGAAGTTTATAAAATATTTTTAGTTGATTCCTTTTGCTATTAGATATTTATAAAAGCTTTTTAGTTGATTCTTTTTGCTATTGAAGAATATTATAGTTTTGTTTTAGTTGATCATAACAGAATATTTTAATTGATTTTTTTAGTTGATTCCTTTTGCTATTAGAGTTTCATAAAAGTTTTCTAGTTCATTCTTTTTGCTATTAGTTCATTCTTTGAGCTAAATGAACCTGAAATTGAAAAGCACTTAAAATGAACTGTGAAAAGGTTGAAAGTTGGCATGGTATCATCATTTCCCCACATAGCATGTACTAAAAATTTGAGAGGGTTACGGCAAAACTGGATGCACTTCGTGTACAAAACGGACAAGCTCTTTCGAAGTATCAGGGTTTCGGACGAAAACTCATCTGTTACAAAGGGATTTCAATTTTTTTCAACTTATTTGAACTACAAACTTTTTGTGTGTTCAAAATGCACCATTCAAAGCCACATTATAAATTTTCAACCATTTCTGACTTCATTTGGTATTTTTCATGCATTTACTGATTTTTTGAGCTAAATGACCCTCAAATTGAAAAGCACTTCAAATGAACTATGAAAAGGTTGAAAGTTGGCATGGTATCATCATTTCACCCACATAGCATGTGCTAAAAAGTTGAGAGGGTTACGGCAAAAAGTGGATGCACTTCGTGTACAAAACGGACAATCTCTTTCGAAGTATCATGGTTTCGGATGAAAACTCATCTGTTACAAAGGGATTTCATTTTTTTTGAACTTATTTGAACTCCAGACTTTTTGTGTGTTCAAAATGCACCATTAAAAACCACATCATCAATTTTCAACCCTTTCTGACTTCATTTGGTATTTTTCATGCATTTACTGATTTTTTTGAGCTAAATGACCCTGAAATGAAAAGCACTTCAAATGAACTATGAAAGGTTGAAAGTTGGCATGGTATCATCGTTTCACCCACATAGCATGTGCTAATAAGTTGAGAGGGTTACGGCAAAAACTGGATGCACTTCATGTACAAAACGGACAATCTCATTCGAAGTATCAGGGTTTCGGACGAAAACTCATCTGTTACAGAAGGCGTTTCATTTCTTCACATGTAACTGAAGTGATATTCTAGATCAAAGGCATCATCATAATAGTTTTGGAGAGAAAGTCTTCACTTTTTCTTCTCTTGTGTCCTTTGCTTATTGCGTCGTAACCATGCATAATCTTCATCGTTTAACAGGGTGCTTGGGTCAGCCCTTGACTTTGAAGGGAGGAATTTCATGAAACTTTTCATATTCTTCAGACATGTCTGTCTTGCCCTCCACTCCCGCGGTCTCTCTTTTTCCTGAAAGAACTATGTGGCACTTTGGCTCATCGTATGATGTATTCGCTTCCTTATCTTTTCTTTTTCTCGGTTTAGTAGACATGTCCTTCACATAGAAAACCTGCGCCACATCATTGGCTAGGACGAATGGTTTGTCTATGTACCCAAGATTGTTCAGATCCACTGTTGTCATTACGTACTGTGGGTCTACCTGTACCCCACCTCCTGACAGATTGACCCATTTGCACTGAAACAAAGGGACCTTAAAATCATGTCCATAGTCAAGTTCCCATATGTCCACTATGTAACCATAATATGTGTCCTTTCCCCTCTTGGTTGCTGCATCAAAGCGGACACCGCTGTTTTGGTTGCTGCTCTTTTGATCTTGGGCGATCGTGTAAAATGTATTCACATTTATCTCGTACCCTTTGTAAGTCAGTACAGTCGAGGATGGTCCCCTGGCCAACGAGTACAACTCATCAGTGTTGTCACCCATGAGACGTGTTTGCAACCAACTGCTGAAAGTCCTGATGTGTTCACATGTAATCCAGTCGTCACACTACTCCGGGTGTTTGGAGCGCAGAATATTCTTGTGTTCATTGACATACGGGGTTGAGTCCGCTCCTAGCATGCCTTTTCCAGTCAGTCTCCCCTCATACCGCGATTGAGGGAGACCAATCTTCTTAAGGTCAAGAATGAAGTCAATACAAAACCCAATGACCTCCTCTGTTTGATGTCCCGTGGAGATGCTTCCTTCTGGCCTAGCGCGGTTACAAACATATTTCTTTAAGACTCTCATGAACCTCTCAAAGGGGAACATATTCTGTAGAAATACAGGGCCCAGAATGACAATCTCGTCGACTAGATGAACTAGGACGTGTGTCATGATACTAAAGAAGGATGGTGTGAACACCAGCTCGAAACTGACAAGACATTGCACCAAATCACTCCTTAACCTTGGTAGGATTTCTGGATTGATCACCTTCTGAGAGATTGCATTGAGGAATGCACATAGCTTCACAATGGCTAATCGAACGTTTTCTGGTAGAAGCCCCCTCAATGCAACCGGAAGCAGTTGCATCATAATCACGTGGCAGTCATGAGACTTTAGGTTCTGGAACTTTTTCTCTACCATATTTATTAGTCACTTTATATTCGACGAGAAGCCAGACGGGACCTTCATACTGAGCAGGCATTCAAAGAAGATTTCCTTCTCTTCTTTGGTAAGAGCATAGCTGGCAGGACCATCATACTGATTTGGAGGCATGCCGTCTTTTTGTGCACACGTTGCTGGTCCTCCCGTGCCTCCGGTGTATCTTTTGTCTTCCCATACACGCCCAAGAAGCCTAGCAGGTTCATGCAAAGATTCTTCGTCACGTGCATCACGTTGATTGCAGAGCAGACCTAGGTCTTTCCAGTAGGGTTGGTCCCAAAATATAGATTTCTTCTTCCACATTGGTGCGCGTCCCTCAGCGTCATTCGGAACAGATAGTCCACTGGGACCCTTTCCAAAGATTACTTGTAAATCATTGACCATAGCAAGTATGTCATCACCAATACGGACAGTGGGATTCTTCCGGTGATCTGCCTCGCCTTTGAAATGCTTGCCTTTCTTTCGACATTGATGGTTCGTCGGAAGAAATCGACGATGCCCCAGGTACACATTCTTCCTGCATTTGTCCAGATACATACTTTTGGTGTCATCTAAACAGTGTGTGCATGCGTGGTATCCCTTGTTTGTCTGTCCTAAAAGGTTACTGAGAGCAGGCCAATCATTGATGGTTACGAACAGCAACGCATGTAGGTCAAATTCCTGCTAGTCTTGCTCATCCCACACACGTACACCTTTTCCACTCCACAGTTGTAAAATTTCTTCAACTAATGGCCTTAGGTACACATCAATGTCATTGCCGGGTTGCTTAGGGCCTTAGATGAGCACTGGCATCATAATGAACTTCTGCTTCATGCACAGCCAAGGAGGAAGGTTATAGATACATAGAGTCACGGGACAGGTGCTATGATTGCTGCTCTGCTCCCCAAAAGGATTAATGCCATCCGCGCTTAAACCAAACCATACGTTCCTTGCGTCACCTGCAAAGGCCCCCCACTTTCTCTCGATTTTTCTGCACAGCGACCCATCAGCGTGTGCTCTCAACTTCCCGTCTTTCTTATGGTCCTCTTTGTGCCATCACATCAACTTGGCATGCTCTTTGTTTCACCTTGGCAGGAACCCTCTTCCTGGGCCGCTCGCCCTCAACATCACCAGCGTCATCTCGTCTGATATTATACCGCAATGCACCACATACCGGGCATGCGTTCAAATCCTCGTATGCATCACGGTAGAGGATGCAGTCATTAGGCATGCATGTATCTTCTACACCTCCAATCCTAGAGGGCATAGAACCTTCTTTGCTTAAATGCGTCTTTGTTGGGTAATTCGTTATCCTTAAATGCACGCATGTAGAGGATGCAGTCATTAGGGCATGCATATATCTTCTGCACCTCCAATCCTAGAGGGCAAAGAACCTTCTTTGCTTCATACGTACTGTTGGGCAATTCTTTATCCTTTGGAAGCTTCTTCTTCAATATTTCCAGTAGCTTCTCAAATCCGTTGTCGGATACACCATTGTCTGCCTTCCACTGCAGCAATTCCAGTGTGGTACCGAGCTTTGTGTTGCCATCTTCGCAATTTGGGTACAACCCTTTTTTGTGATCCTCTAACATGCGATCAAACTTCAACTTCTCCTTTTCACTTTCGCATTATCTCTTTGCATCAACAATGACCCGACGAAGATCATCATCGGGCACATCGTCTCGTTCCTCTTGATCTTCAGCTTCCCTCGTTGCAGCATCACCATATTCAGGGGGCACATAGTTGTTGTTGGGGAACGTAGTATTTCAAAAAAATTCCTACGATCACGCAAGATCTATCTAGGAGATGCATAGCAACAAGAGGAGAGAGTGTGTCCACGTACCCTCGTAGACCAAAAGCGGAAGCGTTTTATCAACACGGTTGATGTAGTCGAATGTCTTCACGATCCGACCGATCGTAGCACCGAACGTACGGCACCTCCGTGTTCAGCACACGTTCAACTCGATGACGTCCCTTGTACTCTTGATCCAGTTGAGGCCAAGGGAGAGTTCCTCAGCATGACGGCGTGGCGACGGTGATAATGAAGCTACAGGCGCAGGGCTTCGCCTAAGCACTACGACGATATGACCGAGGTGTGTAACTATGGAGGGGGGCACCGCACACGGCTAAGACAAATCTTCGAGTGCCTTTGGGGTGCCCCCTGCCCACGTATATAAAGGAGGGAGGAAGAGAAGTCCAGCCAAGGGGAGGAGGCGCGCCATAGGGGGGCAATCCTACTCCAAGTAGGATTCGGCCCCTCTTGTCCTATTCCAACAAGGAGAAGGGGGAAGGTGAGGGAGGAGAGAAGGTAAGGGGGGCCGACCCCCTAGTCCAATTCGGTTTGGGCTAGTGGGGCACGCGCCACACCTTGGCATGCCTCCTCTCTTCAACCAATAGGCCCATGAGGCCGAATAACCCCCCGGGAGGTTCCGGTACTCCAGAAAATACCCGATACACCTCGGCACTATCCGGTGTCCGAATATAGTCTTCCAATATATCAATCTTCATGTCTTGATCATTTTGAGACTCCTAGTCATGTCCGTGACCTCATCCGGGACTTCGAACTACCTTCGGTACATCAAAACACATAAACTCATAATATCGATCATCATCGAACGTTAAGCGTGCGGACCCTACGGGTTCGAGAACTATGGAGACATGACCGAGACTCATCTCCGGTCAATAACCAATAGCAGAACCTGGATGCTCATATTAGTTCCCACATATTCTACAAAGATCTTTATCGGTCAAACCATATAACAACACACGGTGTTCCCTTTGTCATCGGTATGTTACTTGCCCAAGATTCGAACGTCGGTATCCTCATACCTAGTTTAATCTCGTTACCGGCAAGTCTCTTTACTCGTTTTGTAATGCATCATCCCGAAACTAACTCATTAGTCACATTGCTTGCAAGGCTTATAGTGATGAGCATTACCGAGAGGGCCCAGAGATACCTCTCCGAAACACGGAGTGACAAATCCTAATCTCGATCTATGCCAAACCAACAAATACCTTCGAAGACACCTGTAGAGCATCTTTATAATAACCCATTTACATTGTGACGTTTGATAGCACACAAAGTGTTCCTCCGGTATCCGGGAGTTGCATAATCTCATAGTCTGAGGAACATGTATAAGTCATGAAGGAAGCGGTAGCAATGAAACTGTGACGATCATAATGCTAAGCTAATGAATGGGTCTTGTCCATCACATCATTCTCCTAATGATGTGATCCCGTTCATCAATTAACAACACATGTCTATGGTTACGAAACATAACCATCTTTGATAAACGAGCTAGTCAAGTAGAGGCATACTAGGGACACTCTGTTTTTGTCTATGTATTCACACATGTACTAAGTTTTCGGTTAATTTAATTCTATCATGAATAATAAACATTTATCATGATATAAGGAAATAAATAATAACTTTATTATTGCCTCTAGGGCATATTTCCTTCAGTCTCCCACTTGCACTAGAGTCAACAATCGAGTTCACATCGCCATGTGATTTAACACCAATAGTTCACATTGTCATGTGATTTAACACTCTATAGTTCACATCGCCATGTGACCAATACCCAGAGGGTACTAAAGTGTGATCATTTTTTGCTTGTGAGAGAGGTTTAGTCAATGGGTCTGCCACATTCAGATCCGTACGTATTTTGCCAAATTCTATGTCTATAATGCTCTGCGCGGAGCTACTCTAGCAAAATGCTCCCACTTTTAATATGTATCCAGATCGAGACTCAGAGTCATCCAGATCAGTGTCAAAGCTTGCATGGACGTAACTCTTTACGACAAACTCTTTATCACCTCCATAACCGATAAATATTTCCTTAGTCCTCTAAGGATAATTTTGACCAATGTCCAGTGATCTACTCCTAGATCACTATTGTACTCCCTTGCCAAACTCAGGGCAGGGTATACAATAGGTCTGGTACATAGCATGGCATACTTTATAGAACCTATGGCTGAGGCATAGGGAATGACTTTCATTCTCTCCCTATCTTCTGCTGTGGTCGGGATTTGAGTCTTACTCAACTTCACATCTAGCAACACAGACAAAAACTCCTTCTTTGACTGTTCCATTTTGAACTACTTCAAAATCTTGTCAAGGTATGTACTCATTGAAAAAACTTATCAAGCGTCTTGATTTATCTCTATAGGTCTTGATGCTCAATATGTAAGCAGCTTCACCAAGGTCTTTCTTTGAAAAAACTCCTTTATGCTTTCCAGAAAATTCTACATTATTTCCAATCAACAATATGTCATCCAAATATACTTATCAGAAAGGTTGTAGTACTCCCACTCACCCTTTATAAATACAGGCTTCACCGCAAGTCTGTATAAAACTATATGCTTTGATCAACTCATCAAAGCGTATATTCCAACTCCGAGATGCTTGCACCAGTCCATAGATGGATCGCTGGAGCTTTGCACACTTTGTTAGTACCTTTAGGATCGACAAAACCTTCTGGTTGCATCATATACAACTCTTCTTTAAGAAATCCATTAAGGAATGTAGGTTTGACATCCATTTGCCAAATTTCATAAAATGCGGCAATTGCTAACATGATTCGGACAGACCTTAAGCATCGATACAAGTGAGAAAATCTCATTGTAGTCAACACCTTGAACTTGTCGAAAACATTTTTGCGACAATTCAAGGTTTGTAGATAGTAACTCTACTATCAGTGTCGGTCTTCCTCTTAAAAATCCATTTTATTCTCAATGGCTTCCCGATCATCGGGCAAGTCAACCAAAGTCCATACTTTGTTCTCATTTATGGATCCCATCTCAGATTTCATGGCTCAACCCATTTCGCGGAATCTGGGCTCATCATTGCTTCCTCATAGTTCATAGGTTCGTCATGGTCTAGTAACATGACTTCCAGAACAGGATTACCGTACCACTCTGGTGCGGAACATACTCTGGTTGACCTACGAGGTTTGGTAGTAACTTGATCCGAAGTTTCATGATCATTATCATTAGCTTCCTCACTAAGTTGGTGTAGGCATCACTGGAACTGATTTCTGTGATAAACTACTTTCCTATTCAGGAGAAGGTATAATTACCTTATCAAGTTCGACTTTCCTCCCACTCACTTCTTTCGAGAGAAACTCCTTCTCTAGAAAGGATCCATTCTTAGCAACGAATATCTTGCCTTTGGATCTGTGATAGAAGGTGTACCCAATGGTCTCCTTTGGGTATCCTATGAAGATGTATTTCTCCGATTTGGGTTCGAGCTTATCAGGTTGAAGCTTTTTTACATAAGCATCGCATCCCCAAACTTTAAGAAACGACAGCTTAGGTTTCTTGCAAAACCACAGTTCATACGGTGTCGTCTGAACGGATTTAGATGTTGCCCTATTTAACATGAATGCATCTATCTCTAATGCATAACCCCAAAATGATAGTGGTAAATCGGTAAGAGACATCATAGATTGCACCATATCTAATAAGGTACGGTTACGACGTTCGGATACACCATTACGCTGTCGTGTTCCAGGTGGCGTGAGTTGTGAAACCGTTCCACATTGTTTTAAATAAAGGCCAAACTCGTAACTCAAATATTTGCTTCCACGATCAGATCATAGAAACTTTACTTTCTTGTTATAATGATTCTCCACTTCACTCTGAAATTCTTTGAACTTTTCAAATGTTTCAGACTTGTGTTTCATCAAGTAGATATACCTATATCTGCTCAAATCATCTGTGAAGGTCAGAAAAGAAAGATACCCGCCGCGAGCCTCAACACTCATCGGACCGCATACATCAGTATGTATTATTTCCAATAATTCAGTTGCTCGCTCCGTTGTTCCAGAGAATGGAGTCTTAGTCATCTTGCCCATGAGGCATGGTTCGCAAGCATCAAGTGATTCCAAAAGTCCATCAGCATGGAGTTTCTTCATGCGCTTTACACCAATATGACCTAAACGGCAGTGCCACAAATAAGTTGCACTTATCGTTATTAACTTTGCATCTTTTGGCTTCAATATTTGTATCACTACGATTGAGATTCAATAAAACATTTATATTGTGTATGAACGTAGAAGGTTTTATTCATGTAAATAGAACAACAATTATTCTTTGACTTAAATGAATAACCATATTGCAATAAACATGATCCAATCATATTCATGCTCAATGCAAACACCAAATAACATTTATTTTAGGTTCAACACTAATCCCGAAAGGTAAAGGGAGTGTGCGATGGTGATCTTATCAACCTTGGAATCACTTCCAACACACATCATCACCTCTCCTTTAACTAGTCTCTGTTTATTTTGCAACTCCTGTTTGGAGTTACTACTCTTAGCAACTGAACTAGTATCAAATACTGAGGTGTTGCTATAAACACTAGTAAAGTACACATCAATAACATGTATATCAAATATACCATTGTTCACTTTGCCATCCTTCTTATCCGCCAAATACTTGGGGAAGTTCCGCTTCTAGTGACCAGTCCCTTTGCAGTAGAAGCACTTAGTCTCAGGCTTAGGTCCAGACTTGGGCTTCTTTACTTGAGCAGCAACTTGCTTGCCGTTCTTCTTGAAGTTCCCCTTCTTCCCTTTCCCCTTTTTCTTGAAACTAGTGGTCTTATCAACCATCAACACTTGATGCTTTTCTTGATTTCTACCTTCGCCGATTTTAGCATCGCGAAGAGCTTGGGAATTGTTTTCGTTATCCCTTGCATATTATAGTTCATCATGAAGTTCTAGTAACTTGGTGATAGTGACTAGAGAACTTTGTCAATTACTATCTTATCTGGAAGATTAACTCCCACTTGATTCAAGCAATTATAGTACCCAGAGAATCTGAGCACATGCTCACTGGTTGAGCTATTCTCCTACATATTGTAGGCAAAGTACTGTCAGAGGTCTCATACTCTCGACACGGGCATGAGTATGAAATACCAATTTCAACTCTTGGAACATTTTATATGCTCCGTGGAGTTTAAAACATTTTTGAAGTCCTGGTTCTAAGCCGTAAAACATGGTGCACTAAACTATCAAGTAGTCATCATATCGAGCTTGGCAAACATTCATAACGTCTGCATCTGCTCCTGCAATAGTTCTGTCACCTAGCGGTGCATCAAGGACATAATTCTTCTGTGCAGCAATGAGGAAAATCCTCATATCACGGACCAAGTCCGCATCATTGCTACTATCATCTTTCAACTTATTTTTCTCTAGGAACATATCAAAAAATAAACGGGGAGGTACATCGTGAGTAATTGATCTACAACTTAATTTGCAAATACTATCAAGACTAATTTCATGATAAATTAAAGTTCAATTAATCATATTACGTAAGAACTCCCACTTAGATAGACATCCTTCTAGTCATCTAAATGATCACGTGATCCATATCAACTAAACCATGTCCGATCATCACGTGACATGGAGTAGTTTTCAATGGTGAACATCTCTATGTTGATCATATCTACTACATGATTCACGTTCGACCTTTCGATCTCAGTGTTCCGAGGTGATATCTGCATATGCTAGGCTCGTCAAGTTTAACCTGAGTATTCTGTGTGTGCAAAACTGGCTTGCACCCGTTGTATGTGAACGTAGAGCTTATCACACCCGATCATCACGTGGTGTCTCGGCACGACGAACTGTCGCAACGGTGCATACTCAAGGAGAACACTTATTCCTTGAAATTTAGTGAGGGATCATCTTATAATGCTACCGCCATACTAAGCAAAATAAGATGCATAAAAAGATAAACATCACATGCAATCAAAATATGTGACATGATATGGCCATCATCATCTTGTGCCTTTGATCTCCATCTCCAAAGTACCGTCATGATCTCCATCGTCACCGGCATGACACCATGATCTCCATCATCTTATCTCTATCAACGTGTCGTCACATGGTCGTCTCGCCAACTATTGCTTTTGCAATTATTGCTATCGCATAACGATAAAGTAAAGCAATTATATGGCGTTTGCATCTTATGCAATAAAGAGACAACCATAAGGCTCCTGCGAGCTGCCGATAACTTTAACAAAACATGATCATATCATACAAAAATTTATATCTCATCATGTCTTGACCATATCACATCACAACATGCCCTGCAAAAACAAGTTAGACGTCCTCTACTTTGTTGTTGCAAGTTTTACGTGGTTGCTATGGGATTAGCAAGAACCGTTCTTACCTATGCATCAAAGCCACAACAATTTTTCGTCAAGTGTGCTGTTTTAACCTTCAACAAGGATCGAGCGTAGTCACACTCGATTCTACTAAAGTTGGAGAAAAAGACACCCACTAGCCACCTGTGTGCGAAGCACATCGGTAGAACCAGTCTCATGAACGCGGTCATGTAATGTCGGTCTGGGCCGCTTCATCCAACAATACCGCCGAATCAAAGTATGACATGCTGGTAAGCAGTATGACTATTATCGCCCACAACTCTTTGTGTTCTACTCATGCATATAATATCTACGCATAGACCTGGCTCTGATGCAATGTTGGGGAACGTAGTATTTAAAAAAAATCCTAAAATCACGCAAGATCTATCTAGGAGATGCATAGCAACGAGAGGGGAGAGTGTGTCCACGTACCCTCGTAGACCGAAAGCGGAAGCGTTTTATCAACGCGGTTGATGTAGTCGAACGTCTTCACGATCCGACCGATCCTAGCACCGAACGTACGGCACCTCTGTGTTCAGCACACGTTCAGCTCGATGACGTCCCTTGTACTCTTGATCCAGTTGAGGCCGAGGGAGAGTTCCGTCAGCACGACGGCGTGGCGACGGTGATAATGAAGTTACCTGTGCAGGGCTTCGCCTAAGCACTACGACGATATGAACGTGGTGTGTAACTGTGTAGGGGGGCACCGCACACGGCTAAGAAAAATCATGGAGTGCCTTTGGGGTGCCCCCTGCCCACGTATATAAAGGAGGGAGGATGAGGAGGCCGGCAAAGGGGAGGATGCGCGCCATGGGGGGGCAATCCTACTCCAAGTAGGATTCGGCCCCCCTTTCCTATTCCAACAAGGAGAAGGGGGAAGGTGAGGGAGGAGAGAAGGAAAGGGGGGCCGACCCCCCTAGTCCAATTCGGTTTGGGCTAGGGGGGCGCGCCACACCTTGGCCTGCCTCCTCTCTTCCATCAATAGGCCCATGAGGCCCAATAACCCCCCGGGGGGTTCCGATAACCCTCCGGTACTCCGGAAAATACCCGATACACCTCGAAACTATTCCGGTATCCTAATGTAGTCTTCCAATATATCAATCTTCATGTCTCGACCATTTCGAGACTCCTCGTCATGTCCGTGATCTCATCCGGGACTCTGAACTACCTTCGGTACATCAAAACACATAAACTCATAATACCGATCATCATCGAACGTTAAGCGTGCGGACCCTATGGGTTCGAGAACTATGTAGACATGACCGAGACTCCTCTCCGGTCAATAACCAATAGCGGAACCTGGATGCTCATATTGGTTCCCACATATTCTATGAAGATCTTTATCTATCAAACCGCATAACAACATAAGTTGTTCCCTTTGTCATCGGTATGTTACATGCCCGAGATTCGATCGTCGGTATCCTCATACCTACTTCAATATCGTTACTGGAAAGTCTCTTTACTCATTCTGTAATGCATCATCCTGCAACTAACTCATTAGTCACATTGCTTGCAAGGCTTATAGTGATGAACATTACCGAGAGGGCCTAGAGATACCTCTTCGAAATACGGAGTGACAAATCCTAATCTCGATCTATGCCAACCCAACAAATACCTTCGAAGACACTTGTAGAGCATCTTTATAATCACCCATTTACGTTGTGACATTTGATAGCACACAAAGTGTTCCTCCGGTATTCGGGAGTTGCATAATCTCATAGTCTGAGGAACATGTATAAGTCATGAAGGAAGCAGTAGCAATGAAACTGTAACGATCATAATGCTAAGCTAACGAATGGGTCTTTTCCATCACATCATTCTCCTAATGATGTGATCCTGTTCATCAATTGACAACACATGTCTACGGTTAGGAAACATAACCATCTTTGATAAACGAGCTAGTCAAGTAGAGGCATACTAGGGACACTCTTTTTTTGTCTATGTATTCACACATGTACTAAGTTTCCGGTTAATACAATTCTAGCATGAATAATAAACATTTATCATGATATAAGGAAATAAATAATAAATTTATTATTGCCTCTAGGACATATTTCCTTCAGTTTTCATCATCCTCTTCTTCTTCGTTGTCTTCCATCATAACCCCTCTTTCTCCGTGCTTAGTCCAAACACTATAGTGTAGCATGAAACCCTTATAAAGCAGTTGGGTGTGAAGGATTTTCCGGTCAGAGTAAGACTTCGTATTCCCACATATATGGCATGGACAACACATAAAACCATTCTGCTTGTTTGCCTCAGCCACTTTCAGAAAATTAAGCACACCCTTAATGTACTCGGAGGTGCATCTATTACTGTACATCCATTGTCGGTTCATCTACATGCATTATATATAATTAAGTGTGTCAAAAACCATTACAGAACATCATGAATACAGAAGTGACCAAATTAATAGAAGTTCATCATCACATTAAAACCAAAGTCCAAGATCTTGATCAAATGTTATTACTGAAAAAACAAATACATAAAGTTCATACATATATAGTTCTCATTGAACAACATATATATAGCTCTCTAGAGCATCTAATTAAACCATACATTAAAACTATGTAAAACATTTCAATGCAACAACAAATGCGATCATAATAGCAACTAAGGTAACAATTGATCCAACGACATAATGATACCAAGCTCGGTATGAATGGCATATTTTCTAATCTTTCTAATCTTCAAGAACATTGCATCCATCTTGATCTTGTGATCATCGACGACATACGCAACATGCAACTCCAATCTAATCTTCTCCTCCTCAATTATTTTCAATTTTTTCTTTAGGTAATTGTTTTCTTCTTCAACTAAATTTAACCTCTCGACAATAGGGTCAGTTGGAATTTCCGGTTCACATACCTCCTAGATAAAAACATTTATGCCACGTTGGTTGGCATAATTGTCATAAACACTAAATGAACCAAATAGTTATAAAATATAATATACACCACATCTGAATCATAGACAGGACGAGGGCCGACGGAGGCGGATACCAAAACCATCGCACTATATAGTAACAAACAATAATAAAAGTAAGAAAATTACACAAGTATCTATCTAAATCATACAATTAAGAACTTTCTTCTTTTAGAAAGAAGATAAGAACAAGAGGCTCACCACGGTGGTGCCAGCGACGAGATCGGCGCGGGCGATCGATGGTGGTGAGGACGGGGACGGGACAGGACGGATTGCCAAACCTAGACAAATCTTGAGGAAAATGGAGCTTGGACAAGGAGCTTTGGGAGGAGAAAGCTTAAGTGTGGCTCGGGCATTTCATGGAATACCTCATGTGCATAAGAGGTGAGCTAGAGCACCACAAAGCTCTCCCACGGCCGGTCAAAAAAAATAGAGCAGTGCACTGCTCTGCTTGCCGGCAAGGGGGTATATATAGGCATCTCTTTAGTCCCGGTTCATGGCTAGAACCGAGACTAAATGACCCCATTTGGTCCCGGTTCCAGCCACCAACCGGGACTAGAGGTTGTGGGCCAGGAGTGAGGCCCATTGGTCCCGATTCGTGTCTGGAACCGGGACCAAAGGGGTCAGACGAACCGGGACCAATGGCTCCCGAGGCCCGGCCGCCCCCCTGGCCTCACGAACCAGGACTGATGCCCCCATTGGTCCCAGTTCATGAGTGAACCGGGTTTAATGCCCTTACCCGGCATGGACCAAAGCCCTGTTTTCTACTAGTGAACTAACCTTGTTGTGTGAGTGATTATAAATGATGACTATAAGTGACATGGCAACATCATATAGCCAGCAATTGGCTACACTATTGACCATGCTCTAAAGACGCCCGGTCAGTGACCGAATCAGAAGAGAAAAAAAACTGACCCAACTGAATCCTTCATATCATCCCTATACATCTGGGTTGTTTGCGAACCCTCATATTGAGACCAAATATGTAAAGAGGATATGAGGGCTCGCGGGTGCGCCCGGTCAGTCCGCCACGCAGGACACGGCTCACCCCGGACAACCTTTATTATTCATTTTCTTTCTCTCTCTTCATCTCCACCAATTACATACAAGTGACCGAACATATAAAATAGAAAATGAGGAGTATGGTTGCATTAACAGGCAAATAGAGACTCAAAACGGACACGCCTGGACACTGACCGGGCACGTCGCAGACATTAAGCGGGGCGGATTTGCTAAATCTGGTCGTAGATGCTCTAACTAATCTAAAACATGTTTCAAGGCTGATTCGGTTTGAAGGAAACCAAAATATAGGAATACAGGAATTTAATAGGATGGCACTTGTCATTCTAAGGAATTATCCTGCCTCATTCCTACCCAGCGAATGAGCTTTGAAGGCCTCTTTCATTCACAGTATTTTGAAGCATGAATAAAAAAAGTATAGATTGGAGTGGCATGCCCACTCGAATCCTATATAATTAGAAAGGAGTGTTTGATGCCACAAGAAAAACAAAAGATTTATAAAAAAAGGTTGGAGTGGATGTTAGATTTTCTATGAGAAACGTAGTACAAAAGATTTCATGGGAAAAATTTATATGGAATCTAATGTTGTAAATCAAAGAACGAAGTGTAGAAAAAAATCCTAAGGATTTCAATCCTCCAAAATCCAATAAGGGCCTCTTTGATTCACAGGATTTTAAAAGCATAAGAATAGGAAAAGTATAGGAATGGAGTGGCATGCCCACGTGAATCCTACAGGATTACCAAGGAGTAGTTGATGCCACGGGAAAAACAAAGGAATTGTAAAAACAGGTGGAAGTGGATGTTAGATTTCCTACGAAATGTAGTACAAAACATTCCATAGGAAAAATTCCCGTGGGATCTAATCCTATGAATCAAAGGACCAACATAGAAAAAATTCCTACAAATTGCAATCCTTCAGAAATCCTAAACAATACCTCTGAATCAAAGGAGCCCTAACATTTCTTTGAATCAAAGAGCCCTGGGTGGTGGTACAGTTTTGTCGAAAAACACAGTTGCTTATTAGTATTCCTACGAAATTTTTGTACATATTTCCTACAAACCGAATGTATTTATGGGAAATTTGTCGGCGTTCTGGGAACCAAGGTACCCAGACTTCCTACCTGCGGCCCACGGCATGGCTCCATAGACGGCCTGGTACGAACCATCTACAAGACCGCCAAGACAAGACCCTCGCGAGGGGCCAAGCCTTAGGAGGCAGACGACACCAAGACCTCCTGAGGGAGCGGCCTCCCCAGGCGGCCTCCCGAGGAGCGGAGATTCCTGTGCAGGTACCCAGCCTCATGAGGCTACCATGAAGCAAGCCATGATGACCAAGGCAGGCGGGCGCCAGCGGGCGCAGAGGAGGCAGTTTCCCCTTTGGTACTAAGGAGGCAAGGACAGGCGTGGGTTCCCGAGGAATCTGGCAAAGGTTTCCATTCCGGTGCAACGAGACCAAGACCTCCAGCGCGGCGGGATGGATGTCATCGCCGAGCCCACCGCTGCGTCATGACCAAAAGCTTTGCATGCGAAGACCACCTTTCGTCAGGATAAGATGTACTACTTGTCCCCTTTCAAATTGGCCACTGTGGGATCCCTTCCCGCCTACGTTTTGGAGGAAGAGGACTGAGGTGATAACCCACAAGTATAGGGGATCGCAACAGTTTTCGAGGGTAGAGTATTCAACCCAAATTTATTGATTCGACACAAGGGGAGCCAAAGAATATTCTCAAGTATTAGTAGTTGAGTTGTCAATTCAACCACACCTGGATAACTTAGTATCTGCAGCAAAGTATTTAGTAGCAAAGTAGTATGAAAGTAACGGTAATGGTAGCAAAAGTAATGTTTTTGGGTTTTGTAGTGATTGTAACAGTTGCAACGGAAAAGTAAATAAGCGAAGAACAATATGTGAAAAGCTCGTAGGCATTGGATCGGTGATGGAGAATTATGCCAGATGCGATTATTCATGCAACAGTTATAACATAGGGTGACATAGAACTAGCCCCATTTCATCAAGGTAATGTAGGCACGTATTCCGAATATAGTCATACGTGCTTATGGAAAAGAACTTGCATGACATCTTTTGTCCTACCCTCCCGTGGCAGCGGGGTCCTATTGAAAACTAAGGGGTATTAAGGCCTCCTGTCGGTGTCAAAACCGGCGGATCTCAGGTAGGGGGTCCCGAACTGTGCGTCTAGGCGGATGGTAACAGGTGACAAGGGACGCGATGTTTTTACCCAGGTTCGGGCCCTCTCGATGGAGGTAATACCCTACTCCTGCTTGATTAATATTGATGATATGGGTAGTACAAGAGTAGATCTACCACGAGATCGTAGAGGCTAAACCCTAGAAGCTAGCCTATGGTATGATTGGTGTTCGTCCTACAGACTAAAACCCTCCGGTTTATATAGACACCGGATAGGTTAGGGTTACACAGAGTCGGTTACAATGGTAGGAGATCTACATATCCGTATCGCCAAGCTTGCCTTCCACGCCAAGGAAAGTCCCATCCGGACACGGGACGAAGTCTTCAATCTTGTATCTTCATGGTCTAGGAGTCCGGCCAACGGTGATAGTTCGGCTGTCCGGACACCCCCTAATCCGGGACTCCCTCAGTAGCCCCCGAACCAAGCTTCAAATGACGATGAGTCCGACGCATAGATTGTCTTCGGCATTGCAAGGCGGGTTCTTCTCCAAATTCCATATACTTGTTGAATAGTGTCCGGCTTCTGATAAATGCTGCGCTCCTTGGCTTCTACGCCCAATAATGGCCATCTTCCACGTGTTTGAATGAATGCGAAAATCCAGGGTCTTTTTACACTTACCCCCCTAGCTGCGCAAATGAGCCGCCTATAAAAGGGGCGAGGATCTAGATCTGAGTCACACCATCCCTCCTTCGTAAGCTTTCATCAGAGCGCCTCTGACCAAAGCCCATTCCATCATGGACAATCGACGCGGCTCCTCCTCTCGCGCTCCCAGCCCTCATCCTGGAAATTGGGAGAGATGCTCAGTCCCGCATAGCGAGCTAGTTATATTCCAAACCAAGGGATTTCTTCCCCCGGCCTTCATGGTTCCGATTCGAGCCAGACTTGCCAACTACAAGGGCGGAAAGCAAGCAGAGAGTGCCCCCAGTCCCTCTAAAGGAGAGCGGGTATGCTTCGTCTCTTATCTAGTAAGAGGACTCAGATTTCCAATCCATCCGTTTCTCTAGGGGCTCTTGGAGTTCTACGGCCTCCAGTTGCACCACCTTACGCCTGCCTCCATTCTGCACATCGCGGGCTTCGTGGCCCTTTGCAAACTGTTCTTGGGCATTGAGGCTCATTTTTATTTGTGGAAGAGATTATTCTGCCTAGTACCCCGTTCTCATGAGGGGTCAATATATCAAGTGGGCGGAGCGAACTATGGCGCATCGCTGGGACGGATATCTATCCGGAACCCGAAGAAGGCGTCAAGACTGGCCTTCGGAATGGTTTTACATGGAGGACGTCCATTGCCGGACCTGTTTGGATCGGCCTCCGGAGTTTAGCAATGCTCCTCTGAAGAAGCGCCTAAGCCGGGCGCCATGGAGCCCCAGGAGGGAAAATGACGGGATGTCCTTTACTTGATGAGCGAATAAGATTCTTGGCTCATGCCGGATTGACCATGATTGGAGTCATGGCAATCTGCATTATGAGGGGAGTGCAGCCACTCCAATATAGGGGCCACCCCATGTGGGACTTCAACGGGGAGGACGATGCCACCCGCCTTGGCCGCAAAGGGCCACGATCGGTCACCGAACTGGTGAAGACCTTGTCTGCCATGTATAAAGGGGAGGAGGAGGATTTTCTCTGCGTCAACCCACTGAGCGAGTTTTCTTCGAATAATCGTCGAAGTTGGGTAAGCAAACATCTTTGTGGCCTGTCCGATCCATGTTCCCGTGGTTAAATATCTCATTTCATGGTTTCTGGCAGAGAACTGCGGCTTGACTGTGGAGAAGATAGACAGCCCGCCCCCACAACCCGAGGATCCAGAACGGTCCCTCGATCCGGCCTCCGAAGAGGATATGGATATAAAGGTGGAGTTGATCGACGGGGTGTTCCACCAACTTAGCATCGACAATGCTTTGGTTTCCATTACGGCCGATTACCCCGGAATACTTCCAGCTTCACAGGTAACTGAGACCGAGGTCCCAATACTCTGATAATGACCCATCCGTGCTTATGTCTTAATCAGCGTATACCAATGGTTTTTTGCAGGGGGTACCTTCGAGGCAGGAAGCCGAGCCCGCGGCAGCTAGCCAACAAGGGGCAGTGCGGCCCCGCAGGCTAAAAGGAAGTGCGGTCCGGATCGAAACTCCGCCGCAACGGTATGGCGTGTCACCATATTCCCAGGATTGATTCCTGGAAGGCGTACTAACGCTGGTGCTCTTTTCAGGAAAAAGAGCGCTCGCCGGACTAAGTCCGGAGAGGTTGCCAATCAAAGCTCCGACGGCCAGGCTTCAAAGCCGGGTCCGGAAGCGGAGGCGAGCACGAGACGTGCGTCGGATGCTCCTCCGACAGAGGATGCCAACAAATTGTCCACCACCAACTCCAAGGTGGAGAGCGCCATGAATCACAGGCGCCGCCGGACAGTTCTTCGTGACGCGTGTTTCTCCCAATAGGCCTTGAATGCCTTCAATTCGGGAGATGCGCACCTCCGTGCCGCTCAAGATGGTCTAGCCAGAGCCACGGAGCAGTATGTAAAGGACATACGGGTAAGGAAATTTGTGATTATATATGCCAAGTGGCCCCGAGACTTCAAATAGTTAGAATAACTGATTTAAGGATCATTTGTTATGCAGGATCTTACAAAAAAAGAGTACCCGACTGTCCCAGGAGCTTGAAGAATGCAAGGCCCAACTTGAGGCCGCACTAGCCGCTACAGGGGGAGCCACAGAGACCCCCTCTGGTAATATATGCTTCAAAAGATAAATAGTTTATGAAATGCGGTGTGTGTGTAAATCTGACAATAATATTGCAGATGGCGCCGGACTAGATCCGGACAAGCAACAGCTCCTGCGCAAGCTAAAGGCCGGCGAGAGCGTGCTTACGAGGGTGCGGCAGGAGAAAAATAACCTCCAAGATGCCAACACCCAACTGGGTGAGGAACTAAAGGATGTTCGTGCCCAGTTGTCTGACTCCGTAAAGGAGAATTGACGGCTTCGTCGCGGCATTTTCAGTAAGTGCTTGAGCGAACTTTGAAAGAGTTCGGCGAGGAAGGCGACTAACATAAACATGTATGTAGGTTTGCTCACAGGTCGTCCTGAAGAGGACATGCCCAGTTCTTCGGGTGATCTTCTTCCTGAACTGCATCAGCTGCACGAACGAGTTCGGCAGGTGATGAAAGGCGTCGGCTAGGCCTTGTGGCCATCTATCTCCCTGCCCGAAGGCATTGGAGAGTTGGCAGAGCGGCTTCAAGGAGCACGGAGGCGCTTCCGACTATGGAAGATATCGGCCTGCCTTCAAGGCGCCACGGAGGCCTGGGCCATGGTGAAGACGCGGTACACGAAGGCTGACCCAAACCACATGGCCGAGGTCGGACCTATGGGGCCTGATGGGAAGGAGATCCCTGTAAGCTTAGTGTACGGCCAAGTAGAATTGGCCGCCAAGTATTCCAGCAAAGAAGATTGTAAATTAGATAGCCTATTAGATGGCATTGAGGAGGAATACAATGAGTCGAGTTGACTGTGTAATTAAATATGACATGAAAAATGTCTTCTAGCCGGATTGTAGATTGTTTGTCACAGCGGACCTTTTCGCTTCGACCTCAGGACCTGATGGTCCGGAGTGTGTCCGAATACCTTCATGGTTATATAAGAACCAGGGTATGCATGGAGACAAGGCGTAGGGATCATTATTGTTGTATCAGACAAGTGCCCAACTAGTTATGTTATATTACATGGATAGTAAGAAACATCTTCCAGGGAGAATAGTTCCGTTAGGGGTTCCTTTCATTTGGGATGCATGCCCTAAAGTGCATGTCAAAACTGCTAAGAAAGCAGAATATCATCACGGGGCAGATGGATAAATAGTTAAAAATCATCTTTCAGTTCACCGACCGAATATTCCCTTAAGAACGCTTAGCTTCGGCTTCACCCAGTCCGAGGTACACATCCGGCTGACCGGCGATAACAATCGCAGAGGTGCTCCCTTTACCACCTAGCCGAACAATCGGGAACGTAGGGGGTAAGCACAGGAGATGAGCAACCCAGCTTGGCCAAAACTTAAGTCATATCGATGCATATAATGGTGAATAAAAGGTACATGCGGAAGTTTGACACATGTGTTGGGCATGAAGCCCGTATAAATAAGCTTCTGTTAAAGAAGCCCCCAGGTAAAATGAGCGCGGACAGCGCGTCAAGTATGTGCGAACAAAGCGCAAACGAGCCTCGAAAGGCTTTAAAAAGAAAGGGGAGGAAGGAGAGAAATAAAAGACAGCAAAAAAAGAAAATGTGGACGGAGGAAGGAGACGAACTTGGAGTCCGGCGTTTAGGCGTAGAATCTTCGTAGACGGGCTGCATTCCATGGGTTCGGCTCGAGTCGGTTATCCGATGCGTTTCGCAGACGGTATGGTCCGCCGGTTAGGACCTGGTCGATGATGAAGGGACCTTCCCATTTGGGCTTGAGTTTGTCCTTTTTCTTGTCTGGCAGGCGTAGAACTAGTTCGCCAACGTTGTAAGCTTTGGCCCGTACTTCCCTGCTTTGATATCTTCGAGCCTGCTGTTGATAAAATGCGGAACGAGCCTTTGCCACGTCGCGCTCCTCCTCCAATGCGTCCAAACTGTCCTGCCGATCGAGCTCGGCTTCTCTTTCTTCATACATGCGCACGCGAGGTGAGTCATGAATTATGTCGCAGGGCAAGACTGCCTCTGCGCCGTACACCATAAAAATGGTGTGAATCCGGTAGTACGATTTGGCGTGGTCCGCAGCCCCCAGAGTACAGAGTCGAAGCTCCTCAACCCGGTGCGTGTTAGATTCCTTGAGGACCGCACTAGTGCGGGTTTAATGCCGCTCATGATTAGACCGTTTGCTCGTTCGAATTGACCGTTGGTTTGAGGGTGATAGACCGAGGCGTAATCGAGCTTGATGCCCATGTTTTTGCACCATAATTTGACCTCATCGGCCGTGAAGTTGGTGCCGTTATCAGTGATGATACTATGGGGGACACCGTAATGGTGCACTACCCCTGATATGAAGTCTATCGCCGGTCCGGATTCGGCCATTTTAAAAGGCTTGGCCTCTATCCATTTGGTGAATTTATCCACCATGACCAATAGGTATTTTTGCTTGTGGGTTCCTCCCTTAAGGGGTCCAACCATGTCAACCCCCAGACCGCGAACAGCCAGGTGATGGGTATAGTTTTGAGGGCGGTGGGTGGCATGTGGCTTTGGTTAGCAAAAAGCTGGCAACCAACGCATCGTTGGACTAAATCCTCTTGATCTGCCGGGCCGTCGGGCAATAAAATCCTGTCTGGAAGGCCTTGCCTACAAGGGCCCGGGCTGCGGCGTGGTGCCCACCCAGTCCGGCATGAATTTCAGCCAGGAGGTTTCGCCCTTCCTCTTCGGAGATACACCTTTGAGGGACTCCTGTTGTGCTTTTCTTATAAAGCTCTCCCTCATGGACTTTATAGGCTTTAGATCGCCGTACTATGCAGCAAGCCTCATTTTGGTCTTCGAGTAGTTCCTGCCTAGTTAGGTAGGCTAGGAATGGTTTCGTCCATGGGGCGATAACCACCATTATTTCGTGGGCGGAGGGTGTTATCTCGGTGGCAGAGCCTCCGATTGTGTCAGAGTGTTCGGCGTCAGGCAGTGCGGTTGGGTCCGGATTGTTATTTCGGACTCCCCTTCCCATAGTACGGATGGCTTGAACAGCCGTTCCAGGAAGATGTTGGGTGGGACGGCATCGCGTTTTGCACCGATGCGTGCCAATATTTCCGCCGCCTGGTTGTTATTCCGGGCAATATGATGAAATTCGAGCCCTTCGAACCGTACTGACATCTTTAGAACCGCGTTGCGGTATGCTGCCATTTTCGGATCTTTGGCATCAAAGTCTCCGTTTATTTGAGATATCGCGAGGTTCGAATCCCCGCGCACCTCTAGGCGTTTAATGCCCATGGAGACTGCCATCCGGAGGCCGTGCAGAAGGGCCACTTATTCGGCTGCGTTGTTGGAGTCCGTATACATTATTTGAAGGACGTATTGGACTATGTCCCCTGTTGGGGACGTCAGGACAACGCCAGCCCCCAGGCCGGCCAACATTTTGGAGCCGTCAAAGTGCATGATCCAATTGGAGTATGCGCCGTACTCTTTCAGGAGTTCGGCTTCGGTCCATTCGGCCACGAAGTCGGCCAAAACCTGCAACTTAATAGATCTTCGTGGCTTATAGGTTATGTCGAATGGAAGGAGCTCTATGGCCCATTTGGCAATCCGGCCCGTCGCGTCGCGGTTGTTTATAATGTCGTTAAGAGGTACTTCGGAGGTTATCGTTATCGAACACTCTTGAAAGTAGTGTCGCAGCTTCCGGGATGGCATGAACACCGCGTATGCTATCTTTTGATAATGTGGGTACCGGGACTTGCATGGAGTGAGGACAGTGGACACATAATAAACCGGTCTTTGAAGAGGGAACCGGTGTCCGTCCGTTTCTCGTTCGACAACGAGCACTGCGCTGACAACTTGATGTGTTGCGGTGATATATAATAGCATTGGTTCGCCACGTTGGGCGCGTCCAGGACCGGATTTGTTGCCAATATGGCTTTTATCTCTTCGAGTCCGGCCATGGCGGCATCCGTCCACTCGAAGTGTTTGGTGCGGCAAACGAGGCCGTAAAGGGCTAACGCCTTTTCTCCCAAGCGGGAAATAAAGCGGCTTAGAGCCGCTACGCATCCCGTCAATTTTTGTATTTGCTTCAGGTCTTTTGGAATATCCAGTTGTGACAGAGCTCGGATCTTGGCTGGGTTTGCTTCAATTCCTCTACCGGACACAATGAAGCCCAGGAGCTTTCCGGCTGGAATGTCGAAGACGCATTTTTCCGGATTGAGCTTGATGTCATATTTTCGAAGATTGTCGAATGTGAGCCTCAAGTCGTCTACTAGAGTTTCGACATGTTTGGATTTGACTACCACGTCATCTACGTATGCTTCCACTGTTTTGCCGATCTGGTTTGCGGACATATACGAATCATGTGTTGATATGTTGCTTGGCGTTTTTGAGCCGAAGGGCATTGTGTTGAAGCATAATGGGCGTATGGAGTGATGAATCTTTGTTGAAGCTTGGTATGGCTCCGCCATCTTGATTTTGTGGTAGCCGAGATCTGGCGTCGAGGAAGCACAATGAGTCGTGTCCTCTTTGTGGCGTCGACAATTTGATCAATTCGAGGGAGGGGGAAGGTATCCTTTGGGCAAGCCTTATTAAGGTCTTTGAAATCAACACATAGGCGCCAGGATTTGTCCTTCTTTGGTACCATCACCAGATTTGCTAACCAGTCCGGATGTTTTATATCTCTGATGAATCCGGCTTCCAGAAGTTTGGCTTAGCTCCTCTCCCATGGCATGTCTCTTGGGTTCGGAAAAAGCGTAGAAGAGCCTGTTTGATCTGGCTTGAATCCTTTTAGGATATTTAGGCTGTGCTCGGCCAGCCGGCGTGGGATTCTGGCATGTCACGAAGGGTGCTAGGCAAAAATGTCCCGATTTTCTCGTAGAAATTCTCGTAGTCTTGGCGTCTACATCAGGGTTTAATTGTGCCCCAATGGAGGCCGTCTTTGCGAGGAGTCCATCGGGTGGACTTGGAATTTGACTATTTCATCCGCTGGTTTAAAAGAGGTGGACTTGGATCTTTTATCAAGTATCACATCGTCCCTCGTTCACCGTGGAGTGCATCATGATGAGTTCCTCGGCCGCTAGGGCTTCGGATAGTGCCTCGAGGGCTAGTGCGGCTGTCTTGTTTTCGGCGCAGAGTGCTATGTTCGGATCACTAGCGAGAGTGATGATTCCGTTAGGTCCGGGCATTTTAAGCTTCATGTACCCATAATGTGGTATAGCTTGAAAAATTGTGAATGCCTCTCGCCCCAATAAAGCATGATATCCGCTGCTGAACGAGGCCACTTGAAATGTGACCTCCTCGGACCTATAATTGTCCGGCGAGCCGAACACTACGTCCAGTGTGATTTTTCCTGTGCAGCATGCTTCCCGGCTAGGGATTATTCCTCTAAAGGTTGTGCTGCTTCGCTCAATGCGGTTCGATCTATTTCCATTTTTCGGAGGGTTTCCTCATAGATGAGGTTCAGTCCGCTGCCGCCATCCATCAGTACCTTTGTAAGGCTTAAAGCCGCCCACTATTGGACCGAGAACCAATGTGGTGGTGCTCTGGCTGTTCGAATTTGGGTTAAATCGCGGCATTAAAGGTGATTGCCGGGTCACTCCATGGAGGTATTGTTGCTACTTGGTAGACTTCGGCAAGGTTGCGGAGTGTTCGTTTCCGCATGTTATTTGATGCTAAAGTCTCGAAGACTGTTAACACCGTACTGGTATTCTTTGGGCTGGGATTCTGAAGCTAGAAGCTCTTCGCCACTTTTGGCCATCTGCCGTAGTATCCAACATGCTCGAAGGCTATGAGTTGGAGTGGCGCCCTCTGTGATATGAATTTTGTGGGGTCCGTTTAGCCAACCCTCCAGTACGGTTCCGTACCCTTTAGGGGGTTTTTGTTTTTTGATATTTAATCCAGGTGCTTGGTGATGATGCACCCTTTTATTCCGGACTAGGGATGTATTCGGGGTCGGATTATCCCAAAATTGACTTTCGGTTTTCCAAGCACTCTCCATCGCACAATACTTTTGTACTATGGTCACCAAGTCATCCAAGCGTGTAATTTCGCGACGACTTATGCCGTTTAGGATTCCTTTGTCCATGCAATTATTGCAAAAAAGTGAGATTGCGTCCTCCTCTCGGCAGTCCTTTATCCTGTCCATAACCAGGAGGAATCTGGCCCAGTAATGATGTACTATTTCAGTTGGCTCTTGCCGAATTCAGGATAGATCGCTAATTTTTGGGTGGGCGGGTGGAACTAGATCGGAACCTGTCCAATTTAAGACTCGGGGGCGAGAAGTTTCCGAACTCGGAAGTTTGGATTTTTGAATGCTATCCAATGAGTCCAACCCGCCGCCTGACTTTAAGTTCAGGGCTTGATCAACATCCGTCCCTCTACGGGAATCCGGAATGGAGGGATCGTGAATCCGGACGTTGCTAGTCCTTAAGATAGAAGAAGAATCGCCGCATTGCTCCTCTATCACAGCAACATGATGGGTAGCTTGGGGAGAGTTGATCTCTCTCAGATCAGTTTTAGGCCCGATCTGGTCGTAGTTTGTGGCGACTCCCAGGGCGGCGATGCGATCCAAGAGCTTGTTTACGGAGGAGAGCTCGATCGTATCTAACTGTTCGGCAAGTTCCTAATTAACGTGAAGATTGGTTTCGATGACTCGAGAAGTCATCGTCGGCGCGGCGGCCGAACTGGCGGTCATAAGAAAACCACCTAGCAGAGAGTGCGGCGGTGGCCAAGGCTCCTTTGGCGATAGTATCGTCTTTAAAGGCGGGATGAGGCATCCTTCACGATGGCGGCAACACAGAGGAACTCTCAATGAAAGCACCAATGTCGGTGTCAAAACCGGTGGATCTCGGGTAGGGGGTCCCGAACTGTGCGTCTAGGAGATTGGTAACAGGAGACAAGGGACAAGATGTTTTTACCCAGGTTCGGGCCCTCTCGATGGAGGTAATACCCTACTCCTGCTTGATTAATATTGATGATATGGGTAGTACAAGAGTAGATCTACCACGAGATCGTAGACGCTAAACCCTAGAAGCTAGCCTATGGTATGATTGTTGTTCGTTCTACGGACTAAAACCCTCCGGTTTATATAGACACCGGATAGGTTAGGGTTACACATAGTCGGTTACAATGGTAGGAGATCTACATATCCGTATCGCCAAGCTTGCCTTCCACGCCAAGGAAAGTCCCATCCGGACACGGGACGAAGTCTTCAATCTTGTATCTTCATGGTCCAGGAGTCCGGCCAGCGGTTATAGTTCGGCTATCCGGACACCCCCTAATCCGGGACTCCCTCACCTCCTTTTAATAGAGTACAGGACCAAAGCATTAACACATAGTGAATACATGAACTCCTCAAACTACGGTCATCACCGGGAGTGGTCCGATTATTGTCACTTCGGGGTTGCCGGATCATAACACATAGTATGTGACTATAGACTTGCAAGATAGGATCAAGAACTCACATATATTCATGAAAACATAATAGGTTCAAATCTGAAATCATGGCAATCGGGCCCTAGTGACAAGCATTAAGCATAGCAAAGTCATAGCAACATGAATCTCAGAACATAGTGGATACTAGGGATCAAACCCTAACAAATCTAACTCGATTACATGATAAATATCATCCAACCCATCACCGTCCAGCAAGCCTACGATGGAATTACTCACGCACGGCGGTGAGTGAGGGAGTCCTGGATTAGGGGGTATCCGGACAGCCAGACTGTATACATCGTCCGGACTATTGAAGCGTGAAGATACAAGACTCAAGACTTCGACCCGTGTCCGGATGGGACTTTCCTTGGCGTGGAAGGCAAGCTTGGCGATCCGGATATTATATTCCCTTCCTTGTAACCGACTCCATGTAAACCCTAGCCCTCTCTGAGGTCTATATAAACCGGAGAGGTTGGTCCTTAGAAGGCCGATCACAACTACAATCATACCATCATAGGCTAGCTTCTAGGGTTTAGCCTCTACGATCTCGTGGTAGATCTACTCTTGTACTACCCATATCTTCAATATTAATCAAGCAGGAAGTAGGGTTTTACCTACATCGAGAGGGCCCGAACCTGGGTAAACATCTGTGTCCCTTGCTTCCTGTTACCATCAGCCTAAGACGCACAGATCAGGACCCCCTACCCGAGATCCGCCGGTTTTGACACCGAGATTGGTGCTTTCATTGAGAGTTCCTCTGTGCCGTCGCTGCAAGGCTTGATGGCTCGTCTCGTTGTCAGGGACAACATTACCGCAGGGAGAGCTCTGGCTGTAGGCCAAACTCTCTGACTAGGCGGCTTCATCATGGCCGCCCCATCGGCTGTCGCGCCGACGATGGCCTCGGGTCATCACGCATAAACTTTACATCAATTCGGAACTCGCTGAACAAATGGATCTGATAGAGCTCTCTTCTCTTAATGAGCTCTTGGATCGCATCGCCGCTTTGGGAGTCGCAACGGAATATGACCGGATCGGGCTTAAACCCGACCAAAGGGACATTAAATCCCCGCGGCCACCCATGAGATAGCGGTATCAGAGGAACCACACAAGGAGTATCCCTCTATTTTGAGGATGAATTATGTCCGGATCGCCGAGCTCCAGCAGCCGGACACCCGCCCGGGGGATGATATGACCCGGGTCCCAGACTTAGAACCGAACGCAGGGCCGGAAAAATTGGGCAGCGTCCCAAATCCCGAGCTGTTGAACTCGGAAGCTTCCATGCCCCGGGGTGCTAGATCGGATCAGAATCCGGATTCAGCTATAACCACCCATGCGGACTTAAATCGTCTCTCCCATATCAAGCAAGAGCCCCAGGAGACAGTACATCATTACTGGGCTAGATTCCTCCTTGCGCTAAACAAAGTCGAGGACTGCCACGAGGAGGACGTAGTCTCGCTCTTCTGCAAAAACTGCACAAAGGAATCCTTAATGCTATAAGTCGCCGTGACATAGTACGCTTTGCGAACTTAGCAATCATAGTACAGAAGTACTGTGCGATGGAAAGCGTCTGGAAAACTCAAGCTGAATTTTGGGACAGTCCGGCTTTCACCAAAACCTTTATCCGAACTAAACGGGCGAACTCTCGTAAGTCGGCCGATCCAATCCCCAAGAAACCAAAGCCCACCCCAGGGTGGGGAACCGTATTGGAAAAATGGCTCAATGGGCCATGTAAACTCCATGGCACTCCGGACACAGCACCAACTCATAGCCTTAGGGCATGTTGGATACTCCGGCAGGTTGCGAAAAGTGGTGAGGATCTTCTTACCGAACAACATCCCGCCAACGAGCACAATACGGTACTAACAGTCTTCGAGACTTTTGCCTCAAACAATAGGCGCAAGCGAGCTCATCGAAGCCCTGCGGAAATTTGCCATATGGCCAAAATGAACCCCTGGAACGACACTTGTATAACTTTCAATGCCAGTGACGAACCTAGATTCCGGACTATCCGGGCACCAGCCGCTCTAGTTCCTAGCCCAATTGTGGACGGCTTTCGGCTCACTAAAGTGCTCATGGATGGTGGAAGCGGATTAAATCTGATCTATGAAGAGACACTCAGCAAGATGGAAATTGACAAAGGCCGCATTGAACAAAGTGGCACAACCTTCAGGGGAATTATCCCTAGTCGGGAAGCACGGTGTGCGGGAAAAATCACACTTGACGTGGTATTCGGCACCCCGGAGAATTATAGGTCCGAAGAAATCACATTCCAAGTGGCCCCTTTTAGCAGCGGATACCATGCCCCTTTAGGGAGGGATGCGTTTGCAAGCTTTCAAGCTATACCCCATTACGGGTACATGAAGCTTAAAATGCCCGGACCCAATGGAATCATCACTCTAGCCAGTGATCCGGACGTCGCACTTCGTGTCGAAAACAAAACCGCAGAACTAGCCCTGGAGGCATTATCCGAGGCCCTAGCAGCTGAAGAATTAACAACACTGCGGGCCACCGTGGACAGGGACGACGTGATACTCAACAAGCGCCCCAAGTCCACCTCATTTAAACCCGCAGACGAAATAGTCAAATTCTAAGTCCATCCAACGGACCCCACGAAGACAGCTTCCGTCGGAACACAGCTGAGCCACGCGATGGACGCCGCACTACGAGACTTCTTACGCGAGAATTGGGACATCTTCGCCTGGCACCCATCGGACATGCTAGGCATCCCACGCAGATTGGCCGAACATAGCCTCAATATACTAAAGGGATACAAACCGGTCAAGCAAACTCTAAGGCGGTTTTGAGCCCAAACGGCAGGCCATGGGGAAGAGCTAGCCAAACTACTCGAGGCCGGATTCATCGGAGATATCAAGCATCCGGATTGGTGGCAAACACGGTAATGGTACCAAAGAAGGACGAATCCTAGCGCCTATGTGTCGACTTTAAAGACCTCAACAAGGCTTGCCCCAAGGATCCCTTTCCCTTCCCTCGCATCGATCAAATCATTGATGCCACAGCAGGACACGACTCGCTGTGTTTCCTCGATGCATACTATGGATACCATCAAATAAAGATGGCAGAGTCTGACCAAGCTACAACAGCCTTCATAACGCCATATGGCCCTTTCTGCTTCAACACTATGCTTTTCGGGCTTAAGAACGCCGGCGCAACCTACCAACGCATGATTCAAACATGCCTGGAAAAGCAAATCGGCAAAACAGTTGAGGCATACGTGGATGACGTGGTCATAAAAACAAGACACGTCGAAACCCTAATAGATGACTTGATGCTTACATTCGACAATTTTCGGACATACGACATTAAGCTGAACCCGGAAAAATGCGTTTTTGGCGTCCCCTCGGGGAAGCTACTCGGCTTCATCGTTTCCAACAAAGGAATTGAAGCGAATCCGGCAAAGATCTGAGCTCTGTCATAGTTGGCAATACCAACAGACCTCAAGCACATCCAAAAACTAGCCGGATGCGTGGCTGCTCTCAGCCGCTTTATCTCGAGTTAGGAGAAAAGGCATTACCTCTTTACCGCCTTCTTGGCGCACGAACACCGTGTGGACAGATGCAGCCGCGGCCGGCTGGATGAAATAAATACCTTATTGGCTAGTAATCCGATTACTAACGGCCGAATATCGACGAACCTATCTTTGCATACATAGTCGCAACGCATCAAGTTATGGCGCAGTGCTCGTCGTTGAACAAGAGGCTGAAGGATACAAATTCCCACTCCAGAAGCCGGTTTACTACGTATCCACGGTCCTAACCCCATGCAAATCCTGATACCCACACTATCCAAAAATAGCATACGCGATTTTCATGGCATCACGGAAGCTACGACGCTACTTTCAAGAGTGTTCGATTATGGTGGCCTCCGAAGTACCACTCAATGACATGATAAATAACCGCGATGCTACGGGCCGGATTGCCAAATGGGGCATTGAGCTCCTTCCGTTCGACATAACATACAAACCTCGGCGGGCCATCAAGTTGCAAGTATTGGCTGACTTAAATGGCCGAATGAATGACCGAACTCCCTAAAGAGTACGGCGCATACTCAAAGCTGGATCATGCACTTCGACGGCTCTAAAATGCTGGCGGATTGGGAGCAGGTGTAGTCTGGCGTCTCCCAATCGGAGACACGGTCCAAAGACGTCCTCCAAATATTATACATAGGCTCCAACAATGCAGCGAATACGAGGCTCTGTTGGGCCGGTCTTCGGATGGCGATCTCTATGGGCATTCAACGCCTAGAAGTCTTGTGAGGATTCAAACCTTTTAATATCACAAATAAATGGAGATTTTGATGCCAAGGACCCGAACATGGCGGCCTACCATAATGTCGTCCTCAAAATGTCAGCTCGGTTCGAAGGGCTCGAATTCCACCATGTGGCTCGAGAAAACAATCAAGCGGCGGATGTCCTCGCTCGCATCGGCGCTAAACGCGACCCTATCCCACCTAACATATTCTTGGAACGGTTGTTCAAGCCATCCGTAGTATGGGAAGGGGAGTCCGGCAATACTAGCACCGATCCGAATACACCCCCAGATTCCGAACTATCAGACATAGTCGGAGGTTCTACCACCGAAATAACACCCTCGGCCCATGAAATCATGGCTGTAATCGCCCCGTGGACCGAGCCTTTCTTGGCCTACCTAAATAGGCAGGAGCTCCTCGAAGACCAAAATGAAGCACGCTGCATCGTCCTGCGCTCTAAAGCTTACAAAGTCTACGAAGGGGAACTCTACAAGAAAAGCGCTACCGGAGTACTCCAAAGATGCATCTCCGAAGAGGAAGGGCGGCAGCTCTTGGTTGAAATCCATGCCGGACTGGGCTGGCACCACACCGCGGCTCGAGCGTTAGTTAGCAAGGCCTTCCGTACAGGTTTCTACTGGCTGACGGCCCGAGCAGATGCACAGGACCTTGTCCAACATTGCGTTGGTTGCCAGCTCTTTGCCAATCAGAGTCATATGCCCCCTACCGCTCTCCAAACAATCCCCATAACTTGGCCCTTTGTGGTCTGGGGGCTGGACATGGTCGGACCTCTTAAAGGGGGAAGCCATAAGAAAAAATACTTATTGGTCATGGTGGACAAATTCACCAAATGGACAGAAGCCAAACCAGTTAAAAACGGCCGAATCCAGACCAATAATAGACTTCATATCCGGGGTCATACACTGATACGGTGTCCCCCACAACATCATCACTGATAATGGCTCAAATTTCACAGCCGACGAAGTGAAAACTTGGTGCGCAAAAATGGGCATTAAGCTTGATTACGCTTCCGTCTACCATCCCCAAACAAACGGCCAGGTAGAGCGGGCAAATGGTCTCATCATGAGCGGCATCAAACCCAGACTAGTACGATCCTTGACAAAGTCGGATATGCACTAGGTCGAGGAGCTCGACTTCGTACTCTAGGGGTTGCGGACCACGCCAAATCGCACCACCGGATATACACCATTTTTATGGTGTACGGCGTGGAAGCAGTATTACCCTGCGACATAATACATGATTCGCCACACGTCGCGTATGCGAAGAAGGAAGCCGAGTTAGATCGGCGGGATAACTTGGACGCCTGGAGGAGGAGCGACATCGCAAAAGCCCGCTCCGCATTCTATCAGCAGCAGGCTCGACGATATCAAAGCAGAGAAGTGCGGGCCAAAACTTACAATATTGGCGATCTCGTTCTACGCCTACCGGAGAAGAAGAAGGACAAGCTCAAACCCAAGTGGGAGGGTCCCTTCGTCATTGACAAAGTTCTCACCGGAGGAGCGTACTGTTTACATAATGCATCCGATAACAGACTCGAGCCGAACCCATGGAACGCGGCCAGACTTCGGAGATTCTACGCCTAACGATGAACTCAATGTTCGTCTCCTAACCCCTCCTTTTTAATTATGCTCCATCCCTTTTTCCTTTCTCGACCTTTTTCTCTCTTCACACAAAGTATTCAATACAGTGCGGATTCCCGGATCACTCCGGCCACACTAGGTGTGTAAGCAATACCTGGGGGCTTCCTATACGGAAGCTAAAAATAATTACTCACACGGCTTTTTTGCCCATCACAAATGCATTCTTTTTCCATATGTGCCTTTTCTTCATCATTATATGCATCGATATGACTTAAGATGTTGCCAAGCTGGGTTGCCTGGCTCTTGTGTTTATGCCCTACGTTCCCGTTAATTCGGCTAGGGCATAAGGGGAGCACCTCTGCGATTATTCTTGCCGGTTCAGCGGATGTGTACCTCGATCGGGTGAAGCCGAAAGCTAGCTTCCTTAAGAGAATATTCGATTCGGTGAACAAAAGATGTGTTCGTTTATCATAACGTAAATCCCGAAGTCTTGTATCCTGCGCCATCGTTCGCAGTCCGGACATAATGCATCGTTGCATGCGTACCGAGGAAAGGAACCCTAACGGAACTATTCTCACGGAAGATGTTTCTTACTATCCATGTAATATAACATAACTAGTTGGGTACTTATGCATTCAAGCACTTATGACCCCTACGCACGGAGTCCACGCATACCCGGTTTTGTATAACTGAGTGGGTATTCGGACGCACCGGACTATAGGATCCGGGGCTGAATTTAAAAGGTCCGCCATGACAAATGATTTTAATTCGGCTAGGGACTACTTATGTCCATTGAATTACACAGTCACTTAGACTGACTATATTCCTCCTCTATACCGTCCAACAGGCTATCTAGCTTACAATCCTGTTGAGAATACTTAGCGGCTAACGCTACCTGGTCATATACCAGACTCACGGGAATTTCTTGCCCATCGGGCCCCGCCGGTCCTACTTCGGCCATATGGTTAGGGTCCAGCTTGGTGTAGTGCGTCTTCACCATAGCCCAGTCTTCTCTTGCGCCTTGCCGGCAAGCGGACACCTTCCACAGTCGAAAGCGCCACCGTGCTCCTTGAAGCATATTCACAAGCTCCCCCATGCCATTCGGCAGCAAGCTTGACGGCCACAAAGCTTGAGCAACACCCTGCATCACTTGCCGAGCTCGCTCGTGCGATTCTGAAAAGGTCTTGCGATAAATCACTTGCAGATGAGGGCATCTCCTCCTCAAGGTGACCCGTTAACATTCCTGCAAGCAAAATTCTTTCAATATACTTCCTCGCCGAACTATACTACAGTTCGTCTAGGCACTTACCCTAAATGCCGCGTCGAAGCCTTTTGTTATCCTTCACGGAGTCCGCCAACTGAGCGCGGAGATCTTTTAACTCCATGTCCAGCTGGACTTTGGCATCTTGAAGATCGTTCTTCTCCTGCCTAACTCGCGTAAGAATGCGCTCGCCAGCCTCCAGCTGCCTTTTGAGATGCGAGGCATCCTCTCTTACGCCCTCCGGATTCACCCCGGGATTGTCTCCAGAATTTTCTGTTAGACTTGTCATATCAGCCATTTACTAACTGTTGCATCTTCGTTCAATTGTGACAATTGTTACCAGATGAGGGCTTTTGGGGTTCCTCTAACTTGGCAACTGCGGCCCTCAGTTCGGCCTTGCATTCCTCCAGCTCCCGAGACAATTGCTCATTCTTATCTACAAGGACATGTGCATAAATTGATCCTTAAAACAGTTGTTCCAACCGTTTCAAGTCTCAGGGGCTACTGCTACACATGCTTGTCCAATTTTCTTACCTGTATATCTTTGGTATATTGGTCCGTCGCTCGGGCAAGCCCGCCTTGAGCAGCTCGGATGTATATGTCTCCCGAATTGAAGGTGAGGGAGTTCCGGACTAGGGGGTGTCCGAATAGCCGAACTATCATCATCGGCCGGACTCCAAGACTATGAAGATACAAGATTGAAGACTTCGTCCCGTGTCCGGATGGGACTTTCCTTGGCGTGGAAGGCAAGCTTGGCGATACGGATATGTAGATCTCCTACCATTGTAACCGACTACATGTAACCCTAACCCTATCCAGTGTCTATATAAACCGGAGGGTTTTAGTCCATAGGACGAACAACAATCATACCATAGGCTAGCTTCTAGGGTTTAGCCTCTTTGATCTCGTGGTAGATCTACTCTTGTAACACACATCATCAGTATTAATCTAGCAGGGGCGTAGGGTTTTACCTCCATCGAGAGGGCCCGAACACAGGTAAAACATCGTGTCCCTTGTCTCCTGTTACCATCCGCCCTAGGCCTTGCAGTTCGGGACCCCCTACCCGAGATCCACGGTTTTGACACCGACATTGGTGCTTTCATTGAGAGTTCCTACGTAGCCGTCGCCCGATAGGCCGATGGCTCCTTTGATCATCAACAACGACACGGTCCAGGGTGAGACTTTTCTCCCGGACAGATCTTCGTGTTCGGCGGCTTTGCCTGCGGGCCCATTAAGCAGCCATCCGGAGCAGATCGAAAGCTACGCCTGGCCATCAGTCAGATTTGGAAGCCCTAAACTATACGGCCGATATCCGCGGAGACTTGATCTTCGACGGATTCAAGCCCCAAAGCGCGCCGCCTTTGTCTCGATGGGCATGATCTAGCTACGCAGCGAGCGGTGCCACGAGGCCGCTCCGACCCTTAATCCAAAGCCGGATTCCCCGATCGAGGACGAGTGGTTGGACACAGCCTCGGGGGCTTTAATCTCTACGGCGATCGAGCCGAACTCCATCCCTGTCCTTTGCGAAGACCTCGACTTCAGGGTGCCGGACTCCTATCCGGACTCCGAACCCTCCGCGCCCTTGCCGATCGAATCCAATTGGGCGCTCGTTATGGAGTTCACGGACGTGGACATCTTTCAGCACTCGCCTTTTGGCGACATCCTGAATTCGCTAAAGTCTCTCTCTTTATCTGGAGAGCCCTGGCCAGACTACAGTCAGGAAGGTTGGGATACGGTCGACGAAGAAATTCGACGCCCACCCACCACCCACTTCGTAGCCACTGTCGATAGCCTACACGACGTGCTCGATTTCGACTCCGAAGACATCGACGGTATGGACGACGATGTAGGAGACAACAATGAACCAGCACCTATAGGACAAACTCACCCCATGATGTATACATGGTGGATACACCTAAAGCAAATGAAGGCGAACAGCGGGACACTACGAAGGATAAATCCCTCGGCAGTCAAAACGGCAACGTAAACGCCCGAACAAAGTCCCGCTGAACAAAGACCCAGCCATAGAGCGAGGCGAACCGGTGGACAACGAACAAGCTATCGAGCAATCGTCCGAACAAGACAACTTGGATAAACAATCTGTCCCGGCGAAGACAACAGTCCGGACGACCTCACGCGGACAAACCATTGGAGCAAAATGACCTCGAGAAAAGGCTCGCCGCCCTGCGTAGCCTGAAAAAGCGAAGCGGAAGCTCAAAACAGTCGAAGATGCACTCAGGATTAGATGGAGCAAAGTATTCAGCACCGCAGATAAGTACGGCGACAGTCGCCGAACAAAGAGCTACCCGAAAAGAAAGCTACTGCCCGAATTTGACGAGGAGGCCTTAGAGCCCCCACAATTAAAAAGCAAGAAGGCCACCCGGTCGGATGGACGACCTCATGGCAACGGTGAATGGCGCCGCACACAAGCCAATATGCGATCCGCATAAGGATTCACACCAAGAGGATGGCCCAGTTAGGTCCATCTATGGGCCAAGAAAGCAGGCTCGTCAAAGCAATGCAATACGCCAAAATTCAGAAGATCAAGGCACACCCAAATATAGGGGCGCCGCACACCCCTATGTTTCACCGATGAGGTCTTTGGATCATGAATTTCAGCGGGATTCAAACCCGTAAACATAGAGGCATACGACGGAACAACAGACCACAGAGTGCGGATCGAGGATTACATCCTCCACATACACATGGCTAGAGGAGACGATCTCCACGCCATAAAATACTTACCCTTAAACTCAAAGGGTCAGCTCGGCATTGGCTTAAAAGCCTCCCGAAAATACCATTGGAAGCTGGGAGAGCTCGAGGATGCATTTCGGGAAAATTTTAAGGGGACTTATGTCCGCCCTCAGGATGAGACGATCTAAGTCACATAACTCAACAGCAGGAGAGTCAGCCCGGAAATTTTGGAACAGGTTCCTTACTAAAAGAACCAAATAGTCATTTGTCAGGACGCTTGAAGCCTTAGCAGCTTTCAAACACAACGTCCAGGACGAATGGCTACTTGAGACACCTTGGCCAAGAAAAGCCAAGAACAATGGCCGCATTAACAAGCCTCATGACCCGCTTTTGCGGCGGAGAAGACAGCTTGTTGGCTAGATGCGACACCAATGACCGAGTACATCCAAAATCAAGGATGGAAATAGGAAATCACGACCTTGAAAAAGATCAGCGCCGGAATAAGGAAAATGGCCCAAATAGTACAGCGGTCAACGCCGGATTCAAAAGCTCTCGGCGAACAACAAAACACCGCCCTAAAGGATAACAGTGACGAGCTATCCAACCTAAACAAGATTACGGATAGATCGTGTCAAATACATGGTACCTCTGGGAAGCACGCAAACCATACCCATAGAGATTGTTGGGTCTTCAAACAGTCCGCCGACTTAACGCCCGAACACAAGGGGCTCGACACATCAAATGCAGTGATGAAACCCAAAAGCAGCACTCAGGAAAGCGAAAAACTTTCCCATAGGAGGTTAAAACAGTAAACTCACTTCACGTGATCAAAGGGAAAAACAAAGCGGCGCCCCCTAAAAGGCGCGCCGCACACTGGTTGTCAAAACCAATCACCTTTGACCATCAGGACTATTCCGATAATATCCGGAACGCAGGATGGACTGCCTTGATATTGAATCCTATAATCGACGGATTCCAATTTACACATGTCCTCATGGACGACGGCAGTGACATAAACCTGATATATCAGGACACAATCCGCATGATGGGGATAAACCCAACCAAAATTCGCCATAGCAACACCTCCTTTAAAGGAGTACTGCCAGGCCCATACGCCCTTTGCACGGGCTCCATACTGCTAGAAGTTGTGTTTGGTTCATCCGACAACTTTCGTCGCGAAAGGTTACTCTTCCATGTCGCCCCGTGTAAAAGTAGCCATCAAGCACTATTGGGACGCGAAGCCTTCGCCCGCTTTAACGCAATACCGCATTATGCATCTCTAACACTTAAAATGCCCGGTCCACGCGGCATCATCTCGTTGAAAGGAAGTATTTAGTGTTACTCGAGCATGGAAGAAGGGGAAGCGCATCGACAGCTCCACAGCTATCCGGCTCCACTAGGCAAAGAACATGCTCTAGGTCATTCAAACCCCGGATACGGGTAGACGAGTCCGGCGCCCACTAGCGGCATACCCCCAGACTAGGGGCTGCATGCTTGTATAACAAGAGACAATTAAGCTCAATTTTGTTCACTTCTTTGAACCGTACTACATTCATTTAATATTAAGTACATCTTTATACGCTCCTTTTTCTTTCCAAATAAGTTCCTCTCTTTTACAGATGAACAACGTGCTACACCCGTCGAGGATACGGCACAACGGAGACACGGTAGCAGGCGTGCAGCAGGGACCCGTTGCAAGGATTCTTTTCAGATTAAGACCCTGCGTAAACCTTTTTTCACTGTCTCTTGTTGATATACATTTCCCCAGTTCCTTAAATATAACTGAGGGGATGGCTGGTGCTTTGGCATTGGCCGCACCAGAATTTTTGCGCGTACCTGGACACAAAGGGCTTAGGGCCTTATTTTGCCCATTGTCATAAAGACCGAATACCTTAGGGAGTATTCGGCGTCTCGAGTTAGGCCTTATATGCATCAGCTCCGAATCATTGTCTTTGGTCAAATGTTGGGTTTCTCGGCTCCTGTGTTTTGCTGCCTTACGTTCCGTTTTCACGGCTAACGCGGCACCAGGAGAACTACTGCGATTGTGCCCCGGTTCGGCCGGGCGAGCACCTCAGTAGAGAAAGCCGAAAACTGGCTGTCATGATATAGCGAGAGACTGGTCAACCACTCGATGACTCACAGGAATGTTTAGAATTCCTCGGCATTAACGAAGGACTGGTTTTCGGTCAGGCACATATGCACCCCGAATTCGGGAGAGTGCGGTGCCCCCAGGGGCTATATAGTAGCCCCACCCTCGAACTCCTATGGCTAAGTGAAAGTGATAAAGCATTATAGTCCGGTTGCCTAGTTTGCTACGCTACCACCTCCTTAACAGGACCAAGGCGTTGGATTAAGTGTGAAAAAGCGCTTTTTGCAAACACCCCGCACTATGTGCGTGGGGGCTGAAACCAAGGACTGCCATCTTTCGAGTTATATACACATATACATAAGCGGCCGCCGCGAGGAGTAGTTTACTACTTGAGCACAAGTATAAAAAGCACTTATATTACATTGAAACATCGTTTTCACGAATCATACATGTCATTCAAACATAATATCCTTCGAGCACTTTGCGTCTCTATTAAACGGCGCCCGGCGGAACTTCTTCAAAGTAGTGCTCGGCGGTACTCGACCTCAGTCCGAATCACGGGATGCAACGTCGGTGGCCTTCATCTACGCCCGGTATGTCTTGACACGGGCAAGAGCCATCCGCGCTCCCTCAATACATGTCGATCGCTTTATCGCGTCGATACGCGGCACCGCTCCAAGAAACTGCTGCACTACACCAAAATAGCTCTTCGGCTAGGGTCCGTCCGGCCACAAGTGAGTCAAGACATGCTTCATGGCCAATCTGGACAATCGATTCAGCTCGGCCCACTCGGCCAACCGACCGGTCAGCGGCAGAGGACGCTTCGGACTATGGAATTGCGACCAGTATAGCTCTTCCCTTTTGTGCCCCTTCTGGCCCCGGAAGTGCTCAATCAAGGCCCACTGGCGCTTCGCCGCCAAGTCCATATAAGCATCCTCTGAACTCCATAATTTATCCAACGGAGCATACTTTGGATCTGTATATTTCCTCCGCAGCAGAAACGGTTTTCCAGCCGCAATTGCCCTGGCCTGACTCAGCTCCTCCTTGGCAGCTCTCAAAGCCGATTGGGCATTCTTGGTTTCGGCGGCGGCCTTCTTTAGGTCCTCCTGCTCCGCTTGATGCTCTTTTTCAAGAACCTCGCAGCGATCGGTAGCATTCCTTAACCTTTTGGCCATCTCGGCCATCTCCTCTTTTCTTCGGCAGTGAGCAGCCCGTTCAGCTTCTAGCTCTTCGGCCGCCTTTAAAGCAGCCGCATTACTACTCTGGCTTGCTCCTTCGCTCGGGCAAGTTCTGCCCATGACTCCTCAACGGCAGCGGCACCATCTGCATTAAAGCATACAAATAGTAAGACATGGGCATCAAGCTCCCTTAACGGTGTCCGCATAGAAGTCGCATACCTTGTGACTCGTCAAACCGTTTATTGACCAGTAGCGATGTCCGCATCTGCCTCGTCAAGTTGCCGCTTGATTCGGCATATTCATCGATCCGGCTGGCCTTTGGACGCCCGCTACCTGTTTAGGAGCAGCGATATGTTAAGCTGAAATTTGATCCTCGCACACGTCGTCAATTTTTGACAACATACCGAGTCTCGAGGGCTACTATCTATACATGGCGCATTTTATATGCATAACTGTCGGCAGGTATATTATTTTTGCGTACCTCAAACCCGTCGGTAAGCTTCGACGGCTTGCGTAATCCGCTCTCTGCGGATGCAATTCTTTCAATCACCGTACCCATTAGAGCACGGTGATCTTACGAGATAACCGCCGCCCGAGCAAATCCCTCGGCTCCTCGACCGCACATCACTTGGTATTTGGACCTTCCGCCCCGCGGACTTGGGGAACCCTCTGCGACGACACCTCCGGGTCGTCCGCTTCACATGAGGGTGCGGCAGGTGGAGGCGTTTCGCTCTCCATCATCCCCGGAAGAAGATCCCCCGAAGACGAGCTCTGCTGAGAAGGGCTGAGGTCTGAACTACAAGGTACAATTTCGATTATCTTCATAAATAAATACAGGGATGTTCCTTATTTACAAGACCCCTTCGTTTTACTTACGGCTCGCTGGAGGGCTGATCCCCTTGGGGAAACAGTGCGGCTGGGTTACTTCCAGTATTTGGACTCTCCGACGAAGATTCCTTCCTTTCTTTGAGGCCTTGACCTCGGATCTTACAAGCGGTCCTCTTCTCTCCTCGGAAGGTGGGACTCTTTATCCCTCCTTCCTTGATAGCCTCCTTCGCAGAGGCAGTTGCTCCCCCGCTCCTCCCTTCGCCTTCTTCAAAAGGCGCGACCTTCAACATCTTGGTCAACATGGGATCCGGCGTGGTCTCTGGGAGGCGAGCAGGACACCTTATCAACTTTGCCTTAGCTATCCACTCATGTTCAAGAAACGGCTCCTTTAAAGGGCATATATGTATAATAAATGAATGAACAGCTTGTTGATTCTGAGGACTACTTACTTGAGTATCTGGCGATTGCAGCTTAGTCATGCGTCCTCGGTCAAGTCCGGACACTTCTCTTGTGATCCGAAGAACAGTTTATACATCTCATGAGCGTCGTGCCCATAAAATTTTGGGGAGCTCGTGGTCCCTCGGATTAATTCCCACAAGCGGAGGCGGCGTTTGCAGGCTGAAGGCGCGGATCACGATAACTGCGCCATCGCAACCAAATTGATCCCTCTTTCTGGAGGTCTCGAATACGGCCTGTCAGAAAGGTGGGGAACGTCCTTGGGCGACCCCAGTCGAGCCCCTTGTTGACCCATGACGCCAGCCGCTGTGGTGGACCGGAGCGGAAGGCAGGGAGCGCCGCCCATTTGGTGCCCCTGAGAGCGGTGATATAAAACCACTCCCATTGCCACAAACCAAGCTCCTCTCGAAAGGAGCCCTCGGGCCACGGAGCATCAGCACATTTGCTTATGACCGCCCCTCCGCACTCTGCTTGCTGCCCCTTGATCGTCTTTGGCTCCACCTTGAAGGTTTTGAGCCACAATCCAAAGTGGGGGGTAATATGGAGGAAGGCCTCACATACAACAATGAATGACGAGATATGGAGGATGGACTCCGGATTCAAGTCATGGAAATCAAGCCCATAATAAAACATGAGCCCCCGCACAAAGGGGTCCATCGGGAAGCCTAACCCCGACGGAAGTGAGACACGAACACCACGTTCTCACCGGGCTCAGGAGTGGGAATGACCTGCCACGAGCAGGCAGCCTATGCGAGATCTCGGGGTTAGATACTGGCGTCTCGCAGCTTTATACGTCTCATACGTGACGGAGGAAGACATCCATCGGCCATGCTTGGTCGGAGCGGACATCGTCGAAATTCAAGCGCTGAATCTGAAGCTTTGGGTGTTGGAACTTCGAAGCACGACGTGAACTCGATAGAGGGTGTAAAAAGGAGAGGGCCTTGGTCTCGTTATAAAGAGGTTGAATACCAAGAGCCCACCCGTGGTCGACTAGGACTCGCCTTTGATAGAGAAGGCAGGCCAACGGCACGCAGTTGGGTTACTACGTCCGTATTGATGGGAATCCCGGAATAAGGGAACACGATCTCTGCCTCGACAAGGCGTGCCAAGGAAACCGCCGCTAAACGCTACCGAGGTGGAGCAGTAAAAACAATTTGAATAAAGGCTTGGTAGTGGTGCGACGCCACGCCACAAAATATGTCGTGATTGATCTTGTGTAATATTATTCTCTCTACGATGGTATGTGGAATTTATTTTTGCGAGCGGACACTATCCTGGTGTTCACAATCTTCTATAAATTATTGAAGGAAGAACCCGCCTTGCAATGCCGAAGACAATATACGCGCGGACTCATCGTCATTGAAGCCTGGTTCAGGAGCTCTTGAGGGAGTTCGGACTAGGGGTGTCCGGATAGCGAACTATCATCATCGGCGGACTCCAAGACTATGAAGATACAAGATTGAAGACTTCGTCTGTGTCCGGATGGGACTTTCCTTGGCGTGGAAGGCAAGCTTGGCGATATGGATATGTAGATCTCCTACCATTGTAACCGACTCTGTGTAACGCTAACCCTATCCGGTGTCTATATAAACCGGAGGGTTTTAGTCCGTAGGGACGAACAACAATCATACCATAGGCTAGCTTCTAGGGTTTAGCCTCTACGATCTCGTGGTAGATCTACTCTTGTAACACACATCATCAATATTAATCTAGCGGGGCGTGGGTTTTACCTCCATCGAGAGGGCCCGAACCTGGGTAAAACATCGTGTCCCTTGTCTCCTGTTACCATCCGCCTAGATGCACAGTTCGGGACCCCCTACCCGAGATCCGCCGGTTTTGACACCGACAGAAGGCGTTAAATGCCTCTTCAGAAAAGATGTTGTCCCGAAGTACGGCCCGTCGGCGCTGGTGATCCATGGCACTCTCTACTTAGGAATTCGTGGCCGAGAGCATATCCGCATTCTCTGTTGGAGAACTATGCGGCATCGGCCCGCTCCCGCCTCCGTTCTCGAAGCCGGTTTTGGAATCCGGCTGGTGGAGGCGTGGTTGGCAGGATCCCCGGATATAGTCCGGCTGCTCCTCTTCCTGCCAGGACACAAAGGGTGCTATCATACTTCAAAAATACCATAATCACAGCACAAGTTTTTGCCTTACCTCTGTAGCGGCGAGTCGACCCTTACCGCCTTCCTCTTAAGCCTGCCCGATCCGGACGCCCTTGGTTGACGAGTCCCTAGAGGCTCGGCCCCACGCTCCGACCGTCATCTCTGCAAAAACACAACACTTCAAGGGTAAAGCATGACATCTGAAGGGAGTCCTCTTCGGAGGATAGGGTTCTTCGACTTGGCTTACGCGCGACGTAGGAAGCGGTCCGGGATAGTCGGCGGTAATGACACTGAGGCGCCATCGGAACTTGTTTGATAAAATATCCCGTTGACAAGCTCCACGGTAATATCCGGATCTTCTTCGAGACCTGGATCTAGGGCCCTTCCGGGGTCCTCTGGCTGCGGGGAGGGGCTGGAGATTCCTTCTCTGACCCTCCTCGGTTCTGCCCGGGAATATCGAGGCAGATGATCTTAGCAAAAAAACTCCACAATAAGTGACGTAGGGAAAGGAATGACAACTTACCCAGTTTGGGGGGTTGTACATGGAGAATCCATCTCGCGGTTTGACGTGAAGGAATTCCTCCTCTTCCGCTTTGTATAAATCGGACAATATCCTTGCCAGCAGCGTGAGTCCGGACCCTTACGGCCACGATGGGTGACATCATCTTCCCGTTGAAGTGCCACATGGGCTTCCCCCGATATTGAAGTGGTTGCACTCCCCGTATTATGCATATTGCCATAACCTCGACTATCGTCAGTCCGGAGTTGGCCAGTAACTTTATCCTGCTCATCAGGTAATGTATTTCCCTGGTATCCTCCTCTTGGGGGCCTCGGGGGCGCCAGCTTAGACGTGCCCTCGGCGGGGCGTTACTGAACTGGGGGAGACCTGTCCGGACTGGATCTGGAAGGGGAACTTCGTCAATATAGAACCACTCCGAAGGCCAGTTCTCTGGTACCTTCTTGGGAGTCCGGATAGGTATCCGGTCTCGGCAATGCGCCATACTTTAGCCCCGCCCACCTGACATAGGGATTCTCCACAGTTGCGGGGACAAGGCAGAACAGCTTCTTCCATAACCCGAAGTGAGGCTCACAACCTAAAATAGCTCGCAAAGGGCAACGTACCCTGCTATATGTAGTATGGAGGCAGGGGTAAGATTGTGTAACTGGAGGCCATAGAACTCCAGGAGCCCGCGAAGGAACGGGTGGATAGGAAACCCGACGCCCCTTAGCAGATGCAGGATGAGGCATATTCGCTCCTTTGGAGACGGATTCGGAGATCTCTCCGCTTGCTCCCCGCCATTATAGGTGGCTATTCCGGCTCGGACAGGGACCATGAATGCTGGTGGAAGAAACCCTTGGGTTTGTAACTCAATCAAACGGCTGTGGGGAACTGAACACTCTTCCCAGTACCCCGGCTTGGAGCGAGGAGAGCGAGCAGAAGAGCTGTGACGACCGGCCATGTTGGAATGGTTTTTCCGGAGTGCTCTGTTGGATGCTTGATCGAGGGGGAGGAGTGAGGTTTGGATCTGAGAATCCCCGTCTCTTCAAATAGGCGGTCATCCCAAAAGATTGAGGGTGGTAAATGTGAAAAACACCTCGGCTCCTCGCATTCGCTCGACTCGTGGAGATGGTCATTATTGAGGCACTGAAGTCGAGGATTTCAACATTGATGGAGTTCCGGACACTATTCGCCGTAATAGGTACTTTGGAGTATTCGGAGAAGGAACCCGCCCTGCAATGCCGAAGACAAGACTGTGCGTCGGACTCATCGTCATTGAAGCCTGGTTCAGGGGCCACTGAGGGAGTCCTGGATTAGGGGGTATCCGGACAGCCGGACTGTATACATCGTCCGGACTATTGAAGCGTGAAGATATAAGACTCAAGACTTCGACCCGTGTCCGGATGGGACTTTCCTTGGCGTGGAAGGCATGCTTGGCGATCCGGATATTATATTTCCTTCCTTGTAACCGACTCCATGTAAACCCTAGCCCTCTTCAGGGTCTATATAAACCGGAGAGGTTGGTCCTTAGAAGGCCGGTCACAATTACAATCATACCATCATAGGCTAGCTTCTAGGGTTTAGCCTCTACGATCTCGTGGTAGATCTACTCTTGTACTACCCATATCTTCAATATTAATCAAGCAGGAAGTAGGGTTTTACCTCCATCGAGAGGGCCCGAACCTGGGTAAACATCTGTGTCCCTTGCTTCCTGTTACCATCAGCCTAAGACGCACAGATCGGGACCCCCTACCCGAGATCCGCCGGTTTTGACACCGACAGTGAGCATCATGAAATTGGTGATGGAGGATGGTTGATGATGACGATGGCGATGGATTCCCCTCTCTGGAGCCCCGAACGGACTCCAGATCAGCCCTCCCGAGAGAGTTTAGGGCTTGGCGACGGTTCCATATTGTAAAATGCAATGAATCCTTCTCTCTGATTTTTTTCTCCCCGAACGTGAATATATAGAGTTGGAGTTGAGGTCAGTGGAGCTCCAGGGGGCCCACGAGGCAGGGGGGCGCGCCCCCCTCCCTTGTGGAAAGGGTGTGGGCGGCCTGGCCTTCATTCTTTTGCTAGTATTTTTTATTATTTCCAAAAATAATCTCCGTGAAGTTTCGGGTCATTCCGAGAACTTTTGTTTCTGCACATAAATAACACCATGGAAATTCTGCTGAAAACAGCGTCAGTCCTGGTTAGTTCCATTCAATTCATGCAAGTTAGAGTCCAAAACAAGGGCAAAAGTGTTTGGAAAAGTAGATACGATGGAGACGTATCAACTCCCCCAAGTTTAAACCTTTGCTTGTCCTCAAGCAATTCAGTTGATAAACTGAAAGTGATAAAGAAAAAAATTACAAACTCTGTTTGCTCTTGTTGTTGTAAATATGTAAAGCCAGCACTCAATTTTTCAGCAAAGATCATGAACTAACCATATTCACAATAACACTTAGGTCTCATGTTTACTCATATCAATGGCATAATCAACTAGCGAGCAATAATAATAAATCTTGGATGATAACACTTTCTCAAAACAATCATGATATGATATAACAAGATGGTATCTCGCTAGCCCTTTCTGGGACCGCAAAACATAAATGGAGAGCACCTTTAAAGATCAAGGACTGACTAAACATTGTAATTCATGGTAAAAGAGATCCAATCATAGTCATACCCAATTTAAATTAATAGTAATGGATGCAAATGACAGCGGTGCTCTCCAGCTGGTGCTTTTTAATAAGAGGGTGATGACTCAACATAAAAGTAAATGGATAGGCCCTTCGCAGAGGGAAGCAGGGATTTGTAGAGGTTCCAGAGCTCGGTTTTGAAATAGAGATAAACAATATATTGAGCGGTATACTTTCATTGTCAACATAACAACCAAGAGGTGGCGATATCTTCCATGCTACACACATTATAGGTGGTGCCCAAACAGAATGGTAAAGTGTTTACTCCCCCTCCACCAACAAGCATCAATCCATGGCTTGCTCGAAACAACGAGTGCCTCCAACTAAAAACAGTCCCGGGGGAGTTTTGTTTGCAATTATTTTGATTTGATTTGCATAAAGCATGGGACTGGGCATCCCAGTGACCAGCCATTTTCTTGTGAGTGAGGAGCGGAGTCCACTCCTCTTGAGAATAACCCGCCTAACATGGAAGATACGAACAGCCCTAGTTGATACATGAGCTATTCAAGCATACAAAACAGAATTCATTTGAAGGTTTAGAGTTTGGCACATACAAATTTACTTGGAACGGCAGGTAGATACCGAATATAGGAAGGTATAGTGGACTCATATGGAATAACTTTGGGGTTTAAGGGATTGGATGCACAGGCAATATTCCCGCTTAGTACAAGTGAAGGCTAGCAAAAGACTGGGAAGCGACCAACTAGAGAGCGACAACAGTCATGAACATGCATTAAAATTAATAAATATTGAGTGCAAGCATGAGTAGGATATAATCCACCATGAACATAAATATCATGAAGGCTATGTTGATTTTGTTTCAACTACATGTGTGAACATGTGCCAAGTCAAGTCACTTGAATCATTCAAAGGAGGATACCACCCTATCATACCACATCACAACCATTTTAATAGCATGTTGTACATAAGGTAAACCATTATAAACTCCTAGCTAATTAAGCATGGCATAAGTAAATATAATCTCTACTTGTCATTGCAAACATGTTTATTCATAATAGGCTGAATCAGGAATGATGAACTAATCATATTTACAAAAACAAGAGAGGTCGAGTTCATACCAGCTTCTCTCATCTCAATCAGTCCATCATATATCGTCATAATTGCCTTTCACTTGCATGATCGAACGATGTGAATAATAATAATAGTGCATGTGCATTGGACTAAGCTGGAATCTGCAGGCATTCAATAAACAGGAGAAGACAAGGCAATATGGGCTCTTGGTTAAATCAACAATAATGCATATAAGAGCCACTTCAACATTTTCATTATGGTCTTCTCCTATCGACCCCCAAGATTATTTACATGGGAAAGCTCCTGAGGGAGTCCTGGATTAGGGGGTCTCTGGACAGCCGGACTATATCCTTTGGTCGGACTGTTGGACTGTGAAGATACATGATTGAAGACTTCGTCCCATGTCCGGATGGGACTCTCCTTGGCGTGGAAGGCAAGCTTGGCAATACGGATATGTAGATCTCCTCCCTTGTAACCAACTCTGTGTAACCCTAGCCCCCTCCAGTGTCTATATAAACCGGAGGGTTTAGTCCATAGGACAACAACAATAATACCATAGGCTAGCTTCTAGGGTTTAGCCTCTACGATCTCGTGGTAGATCAACTCTTGTAATACTCATATCATCAAGATCAATCAAGCAGGAAGTAGGGTATTACCTCCATCGTGTCCCCCGCCTCCTGTTACCATCCGCCTTAGACGCGCAGTTCGGGACCCCCTACCCGAGATCCACCGGTTTTGACACCGACATTGGTGCTTTCATTGAGAGTTCCACTGTGTCGTCACCATAAGGCTTGATGGCTCCTTCGATCATCGGTAACGATGCGGTCCAAGGTGAGGGTTTCCTCCCCGGACAGATCTTATATCGGGCGGCTTCACACTGCGGGCTAACTCGCTTGGCCATCTGGAGAAGATCGAGAGCTACGCCCCTGGCCACCAGGTCAGGTTCGGAAATGTGAACTACACTACCGACATCCGCGGAGATTTGATCTTTGACGGATTCGAGCCCATGTCAGGTGTGCCGCACGATCACGATGAGCGTGATCTAGCTCTGTCGTCGGACAGTGTTCGGGAGATCACACCTGCGACTACTCCGGCCCTCAATCCGGAGCAAATTGCGCCATCCGAGGACGGGTGGATAGATGCCGCCATGGAAGCCGCACTCTCAGTGGCGATAGAGCCGGATGCTGACGTCACCCCTTACAAGAGCCGTGTTGCCGAACCATTGGATTCGTCCCGGCCCACGAGCTCGAAAGGCGCTGCGTCCGTGCCTATCGAACCCGATTGGGCACCGACCATGGAGTTTACCTCCGCAGATGTTTTTCAGCACTCGCCTTTCGGCGATGTGCTAAATTCATTAAGGTCCCTCTCCTTGTCAGGAGAACCTTGGCCGAACTATGTCCGGCTAGAAGGGGATGCGGACGATGAAGAAATTCGCTGCCCACCCACCACCCACTTAATAGCCACTATCGATGATCTAACAGACATGCTCGATTTCGACTCCAAAGACATCGACGGCATGGACGACGATGCAGGAGAAGAACAGGAACCATCGCCCACAGGGCGCTGGACAGCCACTTCATCACATGACATATACATGGTGGATACACCCAAAGAAAACAATGACGAGGAACGAAAGGAAGCAACGAAGAACAGCTCCATCGAGAAGCAAACAAAGCGTCGGCGTAGGCGCCGCTCCAAAACCCGCCTCGGCAAAAACAGCGATAACAGCGAAAGAGAAAATAACACCTGTGTCGACTCGGAGGAAAGCAGCGACCACATCGACCAATGGCAGAGCACGATGAAACTGCGAACGGCAAACACAGTACGGATCCGATGTCCGAACACGGCAACGCCGAGGATAAAGCTCATCAACCTCCCTTCGGGGAGGAAAACAGTCCGGACGAACATACACACATCATCCCGGAAAGACACTTAGAACAAGAGAACCTCCGCAGAATGCTTATCGCCACAGCGAGGAGTCTGAAGAAGCAGAAGCAAAGGCTTAAGGCCGCGCAGAATACGCTCAACAATAGATGGAACAGAATGCTCGAGAATGAAGAAAAGTATGGTGGAAGTTACCACACAAAGAGCTATCCAAAACGCAAGCTATTGCCCGAATTCGACGATGAGGCCTTAGAGCCCACACAGCCGAAAAATAAAACGGCCAACCGGTCGGATCAACCACCTGGTGGTCGCGATAGAACGGCTAACAAGGCCGCACATAAGTCAACACACGATCTACGTGAGGACTTGCGCCAAAAATCAAGTATGACCAGATCCATCTATGGATCTAGGAAGCGCGCTATGGCACAAAATCAAAACCGAATAGTACAACCGTCTGAACGCCATGATACATCGAAATACAGGGGTGCCGCACACCCCCTATGTTTCATCGATGAGGTGCTGGACCACGAATTTCCAGAAGGATTCAGACCAGTGAACATAGAGGCATACGACGGGACCATAGACCCTGGGGTCTGGTTTGAGGACTTTATCCTCCATATCCATATGGCTCGCAGAGACGATCTCCACGCCATCAAGTACTTGCCCCTCAAGCTTAAAGGACCAGCTCGACACTGGCTGAAAAGCCTCCCCTAAAACTCAATTGGAAGTTGGGAGGAGCTCGAGGATGCTTTTCGGGCTAATTTTCAAGGGACCTATGTCCAGACCTCCGGATCTGCACGATTTAAGTCATATAATTCAACAGCCCGGAGAGTCAGCCCGAAAGCTTTGGAACAGGTTTCTCACTAAGAAGAACCAAATAAATCATTGCCCGGACGCTTGAAGCCTTAGCAGCTTTCAAGCACAGCGTCCGAGATGAATGGCTCGCCAGACACCTCGGCCAAGAAAAACCAAGAACAATGGCAGCCCTGACAAGCCTCATGACCCGCTTTTGCGCGGGCGAAGATGGCTGGTTAGCCCGCAGTAGCACCAGCAATCCAAGCACATCCAAAGTCAGGGATGGTAATGGAAAACCACGGCCTTGATAAAAGCAAGCGTCGAAATCTGAAGACAGCCGGACAATACGGTGATGGCGTCGGATTCAGGGGCTCTCGACCAGTCGATGGAAAAAAGCCTTTCAAAGCGGCCGAGAGATGGACCGTCCAGCCTAAACAAGATTCTAGACAAACTATGTCGGATTCATGGCACCCACGATAAACACGCAAATCACACCCACAAAGAATCTTTGGGTCTTCAAGCGGTGGTAAGCTTAACACCGAACACAAGGGAGGAGACACCAAGTGAAGGCGAGGCCGAGCCTCGCTTGACCAAAGCAGGGGGATGAAAAAATTCCCACGGAGGTCAAAAGCGATAAACATGATCCACGTGTGAAGAGGAGAAGCAAACATGCACTCCGAGACACACGCGCCGTAAAGCCCGTCACCCCTAAGTTCAACCCCTGGTTTGCCTGCCTGGTCACTTTTGATCGCAGGGATCACCCGACAAGTATCCGGCATGAAGGATTGGCTGCCTTGGTGTTAGACCCAATAATAAATGGATACCATCTCACACGTGTCCTTATGGACGGCGGCAGTAGTCTAAATCTGATATATCAGGACACAGTCTGCAAAATGGGGATAAACCCGACAAAAATGGCCACAGTAATACTACCTTCAAGGGAGTAATACCATGCTCTCTATTACTAGAGGTTGTATTCGGTTCTTCCAACAACTTCCGAAGCGAAAAGTTAACCTTCGACATCGCTCCATTCCGAAGTGGCTATCAAGCACTACTCAGAAGAGCGGCTTTCGCTCGTTTTAATGCAGTACTGCATTATGCTTCTCTCAAGCTTAAGATGCCAGGTCCACGTGGCATCATCACCATTAGCGGAAAAGTTGAATGTTCCTTACAAGTGGAAGAATGTGTGACGGATTTAATAGCCGAACACTAAATGGCCCCTCCAACCAGAATAAAGGATCAGTCGTCAAGACCGCGGACACGGCTAGACGAGTCCGGCGCATTACTAGCTATAACAGCTTAGATGAAACCCGAGAATGGTTTGATGGTTATACCCTCATAGACGGCACCAGGGGCTTCCCGCGTTTAATCAGGGCTAGTTCGGCTCAACTTGACTTATCTTGAATTTTAATGGTTTATTGAGAATAACCAATTTTTTGGCACGACAAATTTCACCTAAGTTCTTCTCTTTTACAGATGACAATCGCGCCACACCCGTCGAGATACGGCTGCGCGGAGACACGGTAGAGCGTGCGGCGAGGCCCGCTCAAAGGTTTCTTTTAGATTAAGACCCTGTGTAAACCTTTTTTACTGTCTCTTGTTGTTCACATCCTCCGAATACTTAGTATAACCGAGAAGGATGCTGACGTTATTGGCATTTCGCCACGTCAGAGCTTTGCACGTACCTGGACACTCGGGGTTCATTATCAAGGGCATCGCTCAGCCCGGCATATGTTATAAAGACCGAATACCTTAGGGAGTGTTCCGCGTCGCGAGTTTGGCCTTATATGCATCAGCTCCGAATCATGTCTTTGGTCAAATGTCGGGTTTTCCCGGCTCCCGTGTTTTTCTACCTTACGTTCCGCTCTATCGGCTAAGGTGGCACCGGGAGAACTACTGCGATTGTGCCCTGGTTCATCCGGATGAGCACCTCAGTAGAGAAAGCCGAAAACTGACTGTCATGATAAAGCGCGAGACTGGTCAACCACTTGATGACTTAATGGAATCTTCGGGATTCCTCCGCATTAACGAAGGGACGTTTCCCGGTCATGTACGTACGTGCCTCGTATTCGGACAAGCGCGGAGGTACCAGGGGCTATATAGTAGTCCCACCGTCAAACTCCTATGGCTAAGTGAAAGTGTTAAAGAAATATAGTCTGATCGCCTTGTTCGCTGCGCTACCACCTCCTTAATGGACCAAGACGTTGGACCAAGTGTGAATACGTGTTTTTTGCGAACACCCCCGCATTATATGCGTGGGGGCTGAAGCCGATGACTGCAAACTTTCAGGTTATATACATATATACATAAACGGCCGCACAGGAGGCATCATAATACTTTCAAGCAAAAGTATAAGCACAGCCTTTATAATTCAATAAACATTGTTTTTACAATGGGAATACATGTCCCTAGAACATAATATTCTTCGAGCACTGAGCCTCTATTGAACGAGCGCCTTCAAGGACTTCTTCAAAGTAGTGCTCGGCAGATACTCGGCCCATGGCCGAAGTCTGGGTTGCAATAGCGGTGGCCTCCATTTCTGCCCAGTATGTCTTGACACGGGCAAGCGCCATCCGTGCACCCTCTATGCACGCCGACCTCTTCATAGCGCCGATGTGCGGCACAGCACCAAGGAACTGTTGCACTAAACTAAAATAACTATTCGGCCTTGGCCCTTCCGGCCACAGATGATCCACAAAACAGACCTCATGGCGCTCGGTGCACTCGGCCATTCGCTCATTCAACAGCAACGGATGCACTGGACCATCGAACTGTGACCAGAACAGCTTTTCCACTTCACGATCTTTTTGATCCTTGAAGTACGCGGCCGCATCAGCAGCACTGGCTACCAAATACGTTTATGCGTCTGCAGAACTCCATAGTTGATCAAGAGGGGCATACTTCAGATCTCCGAACTTTGTCTGCAAAAAAAAGGGCTTCCCAGCCGCGATATCTCCAGCTTGATGCAGCTCCTCCTTCGCTGCTCTTATTTTAGAGCGGGCTTCCTTGGCTGCTACCATGGCCTTCTCCAGGTCCGTCGCCTTCGCTCGGCTTTCTTTTTCAAGAAGCTGGTAACGGTCGGCGGCATCTTTCAACTCAACAGCCATCTTGGCAATTTGTTCCTTGCTTTCGCAATCCGCAGCCTGTTCGGCTCTCAACTCTTTGACCGCCTTTAGAGTGGCCGCATCACTACTCCTGGCTTGTTCCTTGGCTCGCGCAAGTTCCGCCCGAAGGGTCTCCACGGCGGCAGCTCCATCTGCAGTCACAAACATATTAAAGATACTAGCATCATGCTCCTCTTACTATGTGTTGATCACCGGAGAAATCACATACCACATGCCTCGTCGAGCAGCTTGTTGACAAGAACGATGTCGGCATCTGCGCATCAAGTTGCCGCTTCAACTCGGCAAACTCACGATCCGGCTAGCCACGGACCTTGACCACCGCACATGAAGGCGGACTGATTATTACCTGGGACTATGATCCTCTGTTTGTCGCCATTCTCCACGGCAACCAGAGTCTCAGGGGCTACTATCTGCATAGGGCACACCTAACGTGTGCAGTACCGTCAAAAACATACACTATTTCACGTACCTCAAAGCCTTTCAGCAGACTCATAAAAGCTTCATGCAACCCGCTTTTGGCGGATGAAATCCTCTGAATCACCGTACCCATTAGCGTACGATGCGCTTCTGAGATAGCCGCTTGCTCCAGAAGATCCTTCAGTGTGTCCGATCTCACACCGGACGGTTCCGAACTCTTTCTGTTACTCTCCTCAGGAGCCGAATACTGAGGACTTCGGGTGGCCGAGGGATTACCCTCTGGCCTTGGCGGATCAGGAGAAGCCCTTCGTGACGACACTTCAGCATCGCCCGCCTCATGAGGCGGGGTGGCATGGGGAGGTGTTTCGCTCTCCATCATCTCCGGAAGAAGATCCCCCGAAGACGAACTCTGTCGAGAAGGGCTACGATCCGAACTACAAGATATATGCTTCGGTTATTGTCCTCAGAGGTAAAGCGGGATATTTTTACTATTAAGTACCTTTGGTTTACTTACAGCTTGGTGGAAGGTTGATCCCCTTGCGGACACTGTGCAGCAAGGGCACCCTCCGAGGCAGGACCCTCTGGCGAAGGTTTCTTCCCCCGTTTGGAAACCTTTGTTTCCGGGTCTTCAGAGGTGGTCTTCTTCCTTCCTTGGGGAGAGGGGACTTCAGATCCTTCTCCCCGGTTATCCTCCTTCGCGGAGGCGCTAATTCTCCCGGTTTGGATGAATAATGAGTGAGGCCCGCTTTCAGCCTCCTTATTCCCCCCTTTATCTTCCCCGAGGCGCTGATAAGGCGCCGGCTCGAGCATTCTGGCGATCTTTGGATCTGCTGAGCCTTGGGAAGGAGCGAACACTGATCGTCTTCGCCTTTGTTACCCAATCCTGGTCAAAGAGCGACTTTTCAGAATGATGTTGTGATAAATAAAAAGACATCGTATTCGGCCACGGGATTACTTACTTGGGTATCTGGGCGATTGCAGCTCAGACCCGCATCCTTGGTGAGGTCCGGACACCTTATTTGTGGTCCGAAGAAAAATTTGTACATCTCTTCAAACGTCATGCCAAAGAAGTGCTGAATAGCTCACGGTCCTTCCGGGTTGAACTCCCACATTCGGAGGGGTCGACGTTTGCAAGGCAGGACCCGACGAACTAGCATGACTTGCATTACCGTGACCAGGCCGACATCTCTCTCGAGGAGATCTCGGATGCGACTTTGCAATTTCAACACATCATTTACTGGCCCCCAGTCCAGCCCCTTGTTGATCCATGAAGTCAGTTGTGGTGGGGGGCCCGAGCGAAAGGCAGGGATGGCCACCCACTTGGTACCCCGGGGAGCTGTGATATAAAACCACTCCCGTTGCCATAAACTGGACACCTCCGGGAAGGAACCCTTTGGCCATGGAACATCGGCGCCTTTGCTTATTACGGCACCTCCGCACTCTGCGTCTCGCCCCTCAATCATCTTCGGCGTCACGTTAAAAGTTTTGAGCCACAGACCGAAGTGTGGGGTAATGCGGAGGAAGGCTTCACACACGACGATGAATGACGAGATTTGAAGGATGGAATCCGGGGCCAGGTCATGGAAATCCAGCCCGTAGTAGAACATGAGCCCCCTAACGAAGGGATCTAGAGCAAGGCCTAGCCCTCGGAGGAAGTGAGAGATGAATACAACGCTCTCGCCGGGTTCGTGAGTGTGAATGACCTGCCCTCGAGCAGGCAACCTGTGCGAGATTTCACCGGTCAAATAACTGGCCTCTCTTAGCTTCTTGATGTCTTCCTCTGTGACAGAGGAAGGCATCCACCGACCTTGAAGGTTGGATCCGGACATGGTTGAAGGTCCGAAGCGCCTGACCTGAGCCTTGGGTGTTGGGACTCGAGGTGGGGGGAAGGATTCGGTTGAGTACAAGAAGAAAAAAGACAAGGCCTTGGCCTCTTTATAAAGGGGATGAATATCAAGCGTCCTCCGCGTGGCCGTTTGGGACTTGCCTAAAATCGAGGAGTCATACCAACGGGCACGATGGGGTTACCCACATCCATATTGATGAGAATCCCGTAATAAGGGGGACACGATCTCTGCTTCGACAAGACGTGCCAATAAAATCGCCTTGCAAAACATGCAGTGGCAGGCTGATTGAGAAGGACGGTCCATCATGGCCAGACCACGGCAATACGTCACATTATGAAAAACGGTCGGCAGATTGGATTTGTGGAAATATTATTCTCTCTACGATGGTATGTGGAATTTGTTTTGCGAGCGGACACTATCCTTGTGTTCAAAATCTTCTATGGAGTATTGGGAGGAGGAACCCGCCTTGCAAAGCCGAAGACAATCATGCGCGCCAGACTCGCCGTCATTGAAGCCTGGTTCAGAGAGCTCTTGAGGAGTCCTAGATTAGGGGTCTCCGAAAAGCGGACTATATCCTTTGGCGGACTATTGGACTATGAAGATACAAGATTGAAGACTTACGTCCCATGTCCGGAGGGGACACTCCTTGGCGTGGAAGGCAAGCTTGGCAATACGCATATGTAGATCTCCTCCCTTGTAACCGACTCTGTGTAACCCTAGCCCCCTCCGGTGTCTATATAAACAGGAGGGTTTAGTCCATAGGACAACAACAATAATATCATAGGCTAGCTTCTAGGGTTTAGCCTCTACGATCTCGTGGTAGATCAACTCTTGTAATACTCATATCATCAAGATCAATCAAGCAGGAAGTAGGGTATTACCTCCATCGAGACGGCTCGAACCTGGGTAAACATCGTGTCCGCCGCCTCCTGTTACCATCCGCCTTAGACGCGCAGTTCGAGACCCCCTACCCGAGATCCGCCGATTTTGACACCGACAGCTCCCAACAAGCAAATGAAGAACGAGAAATCTTTTTGGGTTTTCTTTTAATTATTTCTACTACAAGCAAGAAAGTAAACTAGCTAAAAGCTATAACTAATTTTTTTTCTTAAGGTTTTTCAAACACACAAGAAGAAAGAATAGAAAGGAAAATAAACTAGCATGGATATTACAGTGAAAAAGTATGAGCACCGACAACTAGCATGAGTGTGTGAACATGAATGTAATGTCGGTAAGAAATACGTACTCCCCCAAGCTTAGGCTTTTCGCCTAAGTTGGTCTACTGCCACGGCTGGCCTGGCGGATATCCGAAGTTGTAGTTGGGGTCGTACTGGGATGCATCCTCGGGATGCCACTCCTTATTCCAAAATCCATCAGATATTTACCCAAGGACTTGAGAACTTCACAACACAAAACTTTAACAGAAAATCTTATGAGCTCCGTTAGTATAAGAAAATAAATCACCACTTTTGGTACTGTTGTGAACTCATTTTAAATTCATATTGGTGTAAAATCTACTGTATTCCAACTTCTCTATGGTTCATATCCTCCGATACTACTCATACATTCATCAAAATAAGCAAACAACACACGAAAAACAGAATCTGTCAAAAACAGAACAGTCTGTAGTAATCTGTATTATTTGAATACTTATATAACTCAGAAAAATCTACCAAAATAGTACGACCTGTATAATTTGATTATTGATGTACTGCAATTGGAATCAGTATTTTATCACTTTCTGGTGATTTTTAACAATTGTTTCGTGAGCAGAAAGTTTCTGTCTTTTTCAGCAAGATCAAATAATTATCACCCAAGAAGACCCTATAGGTTTTACTTGGCACAAACACTAACTAAAACATAAAACCATATCTAACCAGAGGCTAGATGAAATATTTATTACTCAACAGGAACAAAATGCTAGGAACAAAAATAAAATTGGATTGCCTCCCAACAAGCGCTATCGTTTAACGCCCCTAGCTAGGCATTATTTTTGCTTTATTTAATCTAAACAACAGAAAGTAAAAGGAGGGTACAGAAGGTTGTGCTTTCTAACTTCATCCATCTCATGCTCATCAAAAGGAATCCACTAACAAGGTTGATCAAGTCTTGTTAACAAACTCATTCCGATTCGCATGAAACCGGAGAATTTTCAAATAGCACTAGGTTACCTCAACGGGGATATGCACGTCCCCAATAATAAGAATATCAAATTTCTTCTTGACAGTAGGAAGAGGAAATTCAAAACCTCCAAAAATAATCGATGGAATTTTTCTGATAGAGTTTATACTATGAACTTGAGGTTGTTTCCTCGGAAAGTGTGCCGTATGCTCACTGCCATTAACATGAAAAGTGACATTGCCTTTGTTGCAATCAATAACAGCCCCTGCAGTGTTCAGAAAGGGTCTTCCAAGAATAATAGACATACTATCGTCCTCGGGAATATCAAGAATAACAAAGTCCGTTAAAATAGTAACGTTTGCAACCACAACAGGCACATCCTCACAAATACCGGCAATGTATAGCGGTTGATTTATCGGCCATTTGCAAAGATATTTCAGTAGGTGTCAACTTATTCAAATCAAGTCTACGATATAAAGAGAGAGGCATAACACTAACACCGGCTCCAAGATCACATAAAGCAGTTCAAACATAGTTTCTTTTAATGGAGCATGGTATAGTGGGTACTCCTGGATCTCCTAATTTCTTAGGTATTCCACCCTTAAAAGTATAATTAGCAAGCATGGTGGAAATTTCAGCTTCCGGTATCTTTCTTTTATTTGTAACAATTTCTTTCATGTACTTAGCATAAGGATTCATTCTGAGCATATCGATCAAACGCATACACAAGAAGATAGGTCTAATCATTTCAGCAAAGCGCTCAAAATCCTCATCATCCTTTTTCTTGGATGGTTTGGGAGGAAAAGGCATGGGTTTCTGAACCCATGGTTCTCTTTCCTTACTGTGCTTCCTAGCAACAAAGTCTCTCTTATCATAACGTTGATTCTTTGATTGTGTGTTATCAAGATCAACAGAAGGTTCACTTTCTACATCATTGTCATTGCTAGGTTGAGCATCAACATGAACATCATCATTAACATTATCACTAGGTTCATGTTCATCACTTGATTGTGTTTCAGCATCAGAGATAGAAATATCATTGGGATTCTCAGGTGTGTCAACAACAGGTTCACTAGAAGCATGCAAAGTCCTATCATTTTTCTTTTTCTTCTTTTCAGAAGAACTAGGTGTATCAACATTGTTTCTCTGAGAATCTTGCTCAATTCTCTTAGGGTGGCCCTCAGGATACAAAGGTTCCTGAGTCACTTTACCCCCTCTAGTTGCAACTCTAACAGCAAAGTCATTATTCTTACTATTCAATTCATTGAGCAAATCATCCTGAGCTTTAAGTACTTGTTCTACTTGAGTGGTAACCATAGAAGCATGTTTACTAATGAGTTTAAGTTCACCTTTAACTCTAGACATATAATCACTCAAGTGTTCAATCATATAAGCATTGTGTTTTAATTGTCCACCAACATAAGCATTGAAGTTTTCTTGTTTGACAATAAAATTATCAAACTCATCTAAGCAATGGCTGGCAGACTTATAACGTGGAATATCACCTTCATCAAATCTATAAAGAGAATTTACCTATACTACCTGTGTCGGGTTATCAAGACCATGTGTTTCTTCAACAGGCGGTAAATTAAGACCATGTATCTCTTCAACAAGAGGTAAATTTTTAACATCTTCAGCTTTTATACCTTTTTCTTTTATAGATTTCTTTGCCTCTTGCATATCTTCAGGACTGAGAAATAGAACACCCCTTTTCTTCGGAGTTGGCTTAGGAGTTGGTTCAGGAAGTGTCCAATTATTTTCATTTGTCAACATATTATTCAATAGAATTTCAGCTTCACCAGCTGTTCTTTCCCTGAAAACACAACCAGCACAACTATCCAGGTGGTCTCTGGAAGCATCGGTTAGTCCATTATAGAAGATATCGAGTATTTCATTTTTCTTGAGAGGATGATCAAGCAAAGCATTAAGTAGTTGGATAAGCCTCCCTCAAGCTTGTGGGAGACTCTCTTCTTGAATTTGCACAAAATTATATATTTCCCTTAAAGCAGCTTGTTTCTTATGAGCAGGGAAATATTTAGCAGAAAAGTAATAAATCATATCCTGGGGACTACGCACACAACCAGGATCAAGAGAATTAAACCATATCTTAGCATCACCCTTTAATGAGAACGGAAATATTTTAAGGATATAATAGTAGCGAGTTTTATCATCATTAGTGAACAAACATAGGGTAGAGCGAGCTATATCATTTAATTTAGTAAGATGTGCCACAACAGTTTCAGATTCATAGCCATAGAAAGGATCAGATTCAACCAAAGTAATTATACCAGGGTAGACAGAGAATTCATAATCCTTATCAGTAACAAACATAGGTGAAGTAACATAAGCAGGATCATATTTCATTCTAGCATTTAGAGTTTTTGTTTCACAGCTAATAATTTCTTAAGATCACTTCTATCATTGCAAGCAAGAAAGTCTCTAGCAGTTTCTTCATCCATAACATAGCCCTCGAGCTGTGAGGCAATTCATATCTAGGGGAGAATCTTCATCATCACTTTCATCAATATTATCATTTTCAATAATTTCATTCTCTCTAGCCCTAGCAAGTTGTTCATCAAGAAATTCACCAAGTGGCACAGTAGTATCAAGCATAGAAGTAGTTTCATCATAAGTATCATGCATAGCAGAAGTGGCATCATCAATAACATGCCACATATCAGAATTAATAGCAGAAGCAGGTTTAGGTGTCGCAAGCTTACTCAAAATAGAAGGTGAATCAAGTACAGAGCTAGATGGCAGTTCCTTACCTCCCCTCGTAGTTGAGGGATAAATTTTGGTTTCTCGTCTTTCAAGTTCTTCATAGTGACCAGCTGATATAAATCCCAAGTGACTCAAAGAAGAGAGCTATGCTTTCCGGCAACAGCGCCAGAAAATAGTCTTGATAACCCACGAGTGTAGGGGATCGCAACAGTTTTTGAGGGTAGAGTATTCAACCCAAATTTATTGATTCGACACAAGGGGAGCCACAGAATATTCTCAAGTATTAGCAGTTGAGTTGTCAATTCAACCACACCTGGATAACTTAGTATCTGCAGCAAAGTATTTAGTAGCAAAGCAGTATGAAAGTGCTTGATAACGGTAGCAAAAGTAATATTTTGGGTTTTGTAGTGATTGTAATGAGTTGCAAAGAAAAGTAAATAAGCGAAGAACAATATGTGAAAAGCTTCGTAGGCATTGGATCGGTGATGGAGAATTATGCGGATGCGATTATTCATGCAACAGTTATAACATAGGGTGACATGAACTAGCTCCAATTCATCAATGTAATGTAGGCATGTATTCGAATATAGTCATACGTGCTTATGGAAAATAACTTGCATGACATCTTTTGTCCTACCCTCTGTGGCAGCGGGTCCTATTGGAAACTAAAGGATATTAAGGCCTCCTTTTAATATAGTACGGACCAAAGCATTAACACATAGTGAATACATGAACTCCTCAAACTACGGTCATCACCGGAGTGGTCCCGATTATTGTCACTTGGGTTGCCTGATCATAACACATAGTAGGTGACTATAGGCGGCAAGATAGGATCAAGAACTCACATATATTCATGAAAACATAATAGGTTAAGATCTGAAATCATGGCACTCGGGCCCTAGTGACAAGCATTAAGCATAGCAAAGTCATAGCAACATCAATCTCAGAACATAGTGTATACTAGGGATCATACCCTAACAAATCTAACTCGATTACATGATAAATCTCATCCAACCCATCACCGTCCAGCAAGCCTACGATGGAATTACTCACGCACGGTGGTGAGCATCATGAAATTGGTGATGGAGGATGGTTGATGATGACGATGGCGACGGATTCCCCTCTCCGGAGCCCCGAACGGACTCCAAATCAGCCCTCCCGAGAGAGTTTAGAGCTTGGCGGCGGCTCCGTATCGTAAACGCGATGAATCCTTCTCTCTGATTTTTTTCTCCCTGAACGTGAATATATAGAGTTGGAGTTGAGGTCGGTGGAGCTCCAGGGGGCCCACGAGGCAGGGGGCGCGCCCCCCACCCCCATGGAAAGGGTGTGGGGCCCCTGGCCTTGATTCTTTCACTAGTATTTTTTATTATTTCCAAAAATAATCTCCGTGAAGTTTCAGGTCATTCCGAGAACTTTTGTTTCTGCACATAAATAACACCATGGCAATTCTGCTGAAAACAGCGTCAGTCCGGGTTAGTTCCATTCAAATCATGCAAGTTAAAGTCCAAAACAAGGGCAAAAGTGTTTGGAAAAGTAGATACGATGGAGACGTATCATGAGGCCACTATAAATATAGGTTAGCCACCACGTAGAGGGGGTCGACTCATTCCCTCACCCATAGACCTCACGAGGTTGTTCATCCCTTGTACTAGTTCATCCTCAGCCCCTCGTGAGGCCAATCCACCACAAAGCAGGGGTACGGTCTTACACCGCAAGGTGGCCCGAACCTGGGTAAACTGTTGTGTTCATCTTCTCCCTTGCCCAAACGAATCGAGCTAGGTTGCGGGGCGACAGGCTGGTAGGCTGGATAGGTTGAGTTCTTCGCACATGCCCCAGAGTTCGAACCTTTCTTGGGTCTGCGAATCCCTGAATCAGACATTTGGCGAGCTAGGTAGGGGCATGTCAAAGCCTTGCCTCTTCACCAACCACATCCTATCCTCGCTTGGCCATGACGAGATCCGGTCGGGTCCGCACCGGGCGGTGGGCCGTGCGCTCCGGTCAAGCGGCGTCGTTTCGCCACGACGTCCCTCGTCATGCCCCGTTTTCCTCGGCGTACCATCATCAATGACAAGGTTCACCGCTTCACCCCTCGCGTGCCGCCGCAGACGAGCCGCCGTGCACTTGATCGGTGTCGACGCAGCTCCGCCCCACCGCACCCACCAGTGGCTCACAGGCGCGCAGGCCGCGCTCCTCATAGCGCGTGAATTACTGCGCTATCGCCCTGCAGAGGGCGACCACGCCGCTTGTCTCGACCAAGTTGTCGAGCTGCTTGATGTCGCTTGCGGGGGTGCGGACCCCCTCTGCCCCTCGCTTGTGCCTCGACTCTCACTGTAGGCTCAGGCATGCCTTCACTGCGTCCGCACAGGGAAAGATCCTGGAGGGCTGGGCGGCAAAAAGGAGGCAAACGAGACTTCCCCTCGAGCTTCAGGCGGGGTGAGCGGCCCACGGACGGAGGCGCTACGGCGGGCTGCTTTCTGGCCGCCGTGATGCGGCGGCAAGGTGGTGGCCAATGAGCCCGAGGAATCTACGGGTCAGCGAAAGACAGGCCTTCGCAGGTACGGCCCTCCAGACCATCAAGGTCTCCCGAGGCCTTGGGGCTGCAAACGGGGACTCAATCGCTGAGACAAATACTTTCAGAACATAGTTTTTGCTAACCTTGGAGCGCAGGAGACTCGCGTCCGGTAACATGCCCGCAAGGCGGCAACCGGGTTGTGCGTGCTAGGGCACGCCCGGTGAGGCGACACCTCGGACCAGGATGGAGCCCCGGGAGCCGAGTGGCCGAAGGGGCTTAGGAGGGTCTCAGAAGCGGGCCTCCCAAGCCGACCAAGCGGCCTGCGACCGATGCGGTGGCACGTGGCGCCGCTCGTCTGCGGTCGCCAGTCTGGAGGCCCCGCCAAGGGCTGCTAGCGCTCGGGCTTGCCGGTGCGCGGCCCAGGGCGAGAGGCGGGGCCCTCGATCAGGAAGCAAGTGGCTGCCTTATGCCCCCTCAAGTCTACGCTCGTGACATTCTGACGTAATAATGAGTGGGGTTGTACACGACCCGGGGTCTCCTGAGTGCTGCCCCTAAGCCTCACGGGGGCTCCTACCCACGTCTCAGTGGAAGCCCCATGCTCCACGCTGGCGGACGACACGGTCCCCCATTGACTAAGCCCACATCCAGTGGAAGCCGCATGCTCCGCGCTGACGGACGACACGGTTCCTCAATGACTATGGCCACACCTAGTGGAAGCCTCATGCTCCGCGCTGGTGGGAAGACTAGAAAACTAGCATAGGTGCCGGACGCGACCGTTCTTTGCCTTCTCTTTTAGCCGAATTTGCTATTTCTTGGAATAAAACTTGCAGCCCTTGTGTTTTTGTTGAAAAAGAGGGGGTTCCTGGTTTCTTTCTTCTTCTAGTTCTTTCCTCTTCGCTTGGGTTCCGTTTTTGCGAAAGATGGCGGGCACCTGTGGCTCAATCCATCGCACCCCGCGAGCGGGGGCTGGATGGTGCGCACGCTTGGGTCGCCCGACGACGCTAAAGACGCCCTAAGGGCCCAGGCCACAACAGTTGTGGCCTTACCCGCGCGCACACCTCTTCAGTTCCTCATGCGGCGCTCTCGAGCGAGCTGGCAGGCGCGCATTGCCCAGGGCCCTCGACAGGCGCCCTCTTCCGGACCTTGAATCGGGCACCGCGACTAGGCATGACAGTGACGGCCACCCCTACTTAGGGGTCGCCCCCACTCAGGGGTCGCGAGTGCGCGAAAAGTGAAAAGAGGGGCGACAACAGGTAGTGCAAATACCACTCAATACTTCACAGAAAAAGTTCTTCTAAAAATACTTCCGCACCCCCGCGGGGTCACATTCAAAGTTTTGACGGGAAAACAGGGAAATACAAGCCTAGTGAGACACGCTATCATCGTCTTCGCTGCCATCATCGTCATCGTCAGCTCCGCCCTCTTCGGCCGCGGGCGCGACGACGTCATCGGCAGGGGCGAGTTCCGCGATCAGGTCATCCACGTGATCTTCCACCCAGCTTTCCAGGACGCCTTGGATTGCTCCAGGTATGGGGGCTATTGCGGCATCAAAATCATAGTCAGGATCGGAGCGAAGAAGGTGGCTGAAGATGCGTGAGAACACACGCCCAAGAAGGTCGCGACTCTTCTATTCGACGAGTTGGCGTGCCTTGCGGCCCCGCCTTCGACGCGAGCCACGACCTCGGTGAGGAAGCTGAGGTAGCCGGTGTCGTCGGCTTTGAGCGGGCGGGAGACGTTCTCGTCGCAAATGTTGCTCAGGGCCTAGTTGGCCCTACGCCCGAGGGCCTCGAACATCAAGGAGCGCTCACGCTGCAGAACTCGGCGGCGGCCCGCTTCGTCCGAGGCTTTCTCTACGAGGGACGAAATGCCTTCAACCTGCTGATGGAGGAAGGACAGCTCGGCCTTAGCAGTAGTCTGAGCTGTCTCAGCGGCCTTCTCGCATTGCTCTACCGCAGCTAGCTTCTCCTTGAGGGCGTCGGCCTTACCCTGCAGCTCTTCACGTCGCGTGCGGAAGCGAGCCTTCTGGAGCTCCAACTTCCGGCGGTATTCCTCGGCAAGTGTCGTAGGGATCCCCGCCACCTTCTTGTCGACCTCTCACTGGATCTTTGCCTCCCGAGAAGCGAGGGAATCCTCGGCAGCGGCCTCTTGGCGCTCCATCACTTCCAGTCGCTCGCGCTCCAGGCTTAGCTCCATCGCCTCCAGCGCTAGTGTGTCTTCGAGTGTGCGGGGCCTCGCCTCGCTCGTCGGTAGCCCGACCGCCGGGGCGGCGAGCGCGGCCGTGTACGCTCGGACTTGTTGCTCAAGGATGGCGTTAGAAGCTTGGACCTCCCTTTCGCGCGCCTCCGCCGCTTCGCGCTGGCGGTCAGCAGCTCGGGCAACCTCCAAGGCACGATCGTGAGCCTTCCTCGCCGCAGCCAGGGGCCCCTCCGCCTCCGCTCTGGCATGCTCGCGCTGCAGGCGACCAAAGTTGATGGCAACTTGTAGCTGGAGCCATTCACATGCCAGACGCAGGCGCTCCACCTCGAGGCGGGCGTCAACGTCGCCAAGCTCCACCCCGAGGCTCCCCAGCACGCTCGATGCCTCCTGAAGAAGGACGTGCCGGACGGCGCTGCGCCCGCGTGCAAGCTCTAATGCCCGGCCTGGGCTTTCCTCTGCGCCACGGTTAGTCGGAGAGGCGCGCGAGGCCTCGCCCGCTCCTGCGGCCCGAGATGGGGCCAGACACGGACTCGCCCCGCTGCTTGGGGATGGCGTCGTTTCGTAGGGTGCCCGGCTACCGGCGAGGATTAGCGGGGGCGCCCTCGGCATAGCCCCCGTGCCCCAGAGGTCGCTCCGGAAGAAGGACGCCAGGAGCGCAGGCCTGCGGCCCCCCGAGGGCGGCCTTGGCTCATGTACAGACGCCACCTCGCGCGCAGCCGCCTGGCTCGTGAGGCCTAAGGCCGCAACGGGACCGGTGCCCTCCGGAGGTCGCGCTCAGGACGCACTCGCTCCCGCAACAGGAGGGATCCTGAGGGGCAAAAGTCAGACGGAGATGCAATATGCAAGAGTCAAGAGAAGGGAAAGGTACTTACTCGTCCACAGCTATCCACTTCCTCCTTTTCAGGGTCCTTGGGACAGGGTTGCGGTGGCTCCCGGGCTCTTTCCTCTTGCGGGATGCCCTGGGACCCATAGAAGACGCGCTGGGGGCCAGCATGTAGCCCTCCACGGTGGGGACAACAGCTGCATCCGCGGGCGGGGCTCTTCCCTCGCCGCCCCTGGGGATGGAGGCGGATCCTCAGGAGCGCATGGTGGCGCCCGCTCCCCTACGGCCACCTCTGGAGCGCATGATGGTGCCCGCTCCCCTAGGATCACCTCAGGAATGCGCACCTCGGGGCCTGCGTGCACGGGAGTCACCCAGAGGGGGTTGTCGCGAGGCCCCTCGTGGCCCTCGGGGAGCAGCCCCCACTTGTCGAAGCGCGACATCTTCTTGACGAAGCCCCCCTTCGGGTGATCGTAAAGAGGGAATCCATCCGGAGGGAGCACGGCGGGTTCTTCGCCGGTCAGCAGGCGGAGCACTGCGCGCAGGGTGCTGGAAGAAAGAGAAGGCTGCTGGAGCCTCATGTCATCCGCGGGGCCGGTAAAAGCCCACATCGGGCGGGAATGGCGCTGAAGCAGGGCGATGCGCCGCCGGCTGAACTCCCTCACCACCATCGCCGTCGTCACCCCCGCCTCCTTCAGGCTGGCCAGCCTAGTCATGACCCGGGCGAGCCGCAGGTCGGCCAGCCTCGCGTGCCCCCACCTGGAGCTCGGCTTCGCAGGGGTAGAGGGGATCAGGAGCAGGGGGCTGTACACGGTGGCATCTACGTACACCCACTGCCTCCGGAACCCACTCGCGTCCGGGCGGAGCCTGGAGCCGATGCCGGAGCCAGCGGTCGCCGCCACCGCCTAAAGCGACACGCACCCCGAGCGTTGCTCGTCGTCGACCAGCTGGAGCGAGAAGAACTGGCGGAGCACGGCCACGAATGGGGCAATGCCCACGAAGGCCTAGCGCAGAAATGCGAAAGCGGAGAGGAGGACGATGGATCGGGATCCAGATGCAACGCGTGGATTTGGTAGTGCGAGAGCATGGTGTTGAAGAAATCGGAGAACAGAGGCAGCAGGCCGGCGAGAAGGGCGTGGAGATGAAGAGGGATCTCGGTGGCCTCCATGTCAGCCAAAGTCCGGGAGGCAGGCCAGATCTTCGTTGCCTTCCACTCGTTGGAATAAGCAGCGATGGTGTGCCAGACCTTATCCATCCCCTCCTGGTTGAACACCGTGGACCGGCCCAGCGCTGGTTCCGGCCCCGGTGAGGGCTCCGCGATCGCACGGGTCTTTCCCTTCTTCTTCCTAGGAGCCATGGCGACAAGGTGGATTGGAGCTGTCGCGGAATCTGGCAAAAAGGACAAGCGCATAGCGGGGCAATGATGGCTTGGGTGCATGCACCAGGCAGTTGTCAAGTCCGAGCTTGCCAAGGCGGCATGGGGAAGCGGAGACACCCTCGTCCCGTCAAGCGCCACGCGTCGGTCTGGCCCGCAGGCGATTGGGGCCCGCGGCGCTTCGCCCTTGCCCCTTGGCTTCGCCTCGAAGCCAAGTCCGAGCGCGCCTTGGGCCCGGGGGCTACTGTCAACGTTTTGGGAATCAGGGTACCCAGACTTGCCTGTCTGTGGCCCACAACATGGCTGCATCGATAGCCTGGTACGACCCATCTACAATACGAGGAAGACAAGACCCTCGCGAGGGGCCAAGCCTCGCGAGGCGGACAACACCAAGTCCTCCCGACAGAGCGGCCTCCCCAGGTGGCCTCCCGAGGAGCGAAGATTTCTGTGTAGGTACCCTGCCTCATGAGGCTACCGTGGCGCAAGCCATGACGACCAAGGCAGGCGGGCGCAGAGGAGACAATTTCCTCTTTGGTGCTAAGGAGGCAAGGACAGGCGTGGCTTCCCGAGGAATCTGGCGAAGGTTTCCATTCCGGTGCAACGATACCAAGACCTCCAGCGCGGCGGGATGGATGTCATCGCCGAGCCCACCACTGCGTCACGGCCAGAAGCTTTGCAGGGAAGACCACCTTTCGTCCGGATAAGATGTACTACTTGTCCCCTTTCAAATTAGCCACTATGGGATCCCTTCCCGCCTACGCTTTGGGGGAAGAGGACCGAGGCCACTATAAATACAGGTTAGCCACCACCGTAGAGGGGGTCGACTCATTCCCTCACCCATAGACCTCGCGAGGTTATTCATCCCTTGTACTAGTTCATCCTTAGCCTCTCGTGAGGCCAATTCACCAAAAAGCAGAAATAGGGTCTTACACCGCAAGGTGGCCCGAACCTACGTAAACTGCTATGTTCATCTTCCCCCTTGCCCAAATGAATCGAGCTAGGCTGCGGGCGACGGGCTGGTAGGCTGGATAGGCTGAGTACTTCGCACACGCCCTAGAGCTCGAACCTTTCTTGGGTCTGCAGAACCCTGAATCCGACAAATTTTTCTCTAAAATCCTTGTGCCTATGTTTTTTCTATGAAAATCCTCCAAACCGAATGAGGCCTTAGTGTTTACTACATGTCGTTCTCTTGCGCACAAGATCGGAGGTAAACATGGCCCAACACAATTTCTGTCTCAAGAAGGCGTCCGTACGAGACGATGTATTAGTTTCATTCCCAGCTCGTTCAATCTCCATGGATCACAACAGTGAGCTGCTGTGGGATTTCTAGTCCCTTTAATAAGTCTTTGCTCTTTTCATCCGTCCGCAAACATACAGCTAGTCCCACTATTGAAATTTAGTAATGTAGCAAGGTTCAGACAGCACAAAGGTAGTGTAAAGCAAAAGAACAGAAGGTGGAGGGGGGGGGGGGGTACTAAGAGTATCTTCAACCGCACCCCTAATAGGCCTCCTAAGGCGCCTTTTATTTCGCCGGTGTAAAAAAATTCGCCCAGTCGCGCCACGCCACCAGGACACCGAATTCCGTTGGTTCAGGCTATTTTTTCGCCCGGCAATCGAAGGACGAATCCAGCGTACTAGGGGGCACTTGGGGGCTCCAACACAAGAAAAAGTGACACGTGGACAACCACTGTCAGGCGAGAAACGTTTTTTTCCCGCCAGATTCGACCCACGCGCGGCAGAACCCCACTTCCCCTTAAGCAGTGCCTGAAAAACCTCAGCGCCTTAAAGCAGTGCTTGCTTATCCACCGGAGGATGCAGATCTGCCCTGCATTAAGGAACACAACAAACCAGCAGAGGAACAAATCCATTTCTTATCAAAACACGCCTTATTTCTAGTTTTCCAAAGAGCGCAGCTGCCACTCCGGTGATCTGCATGTTGCTATTGGGAAAATCCATCGGAAATATTGGGAAAAGAACCCATGCCTGACGTTTGCCCCAATAGCCAAGCTAACCATGTATAGCTATGCACATTCATTCAGTCCCTAAGTGCTCTACTGGCTATTCACATCAGCAAGTTAATACTTCCATTTTCAGGTCATTCACAAAAAATTAAAAAGGTCACATCTTCTGTTGCAGAACAGGTTCATGAGCACCTCCACGTTACCTTCATGCAATTAATTCAGAATGTGATAAATCGAGAGACAACATAAGTGTTTCCTTTCCTTCCCTCTAACTTCACACTTTTATTTCAGACAAAGACAGAGCTTGAATTAATTATAAAAAACATTTTATACAATGAGACTCCCAGCAGAGCGGGACGACAAATTTGGCCGACATCCTCCAAATCTCCTAATCACAGGATTTCCTTGGTCTTTGCAAAATTTGGTAACACATCAAATAATCAGAATTGAGGGAGTAGTTCCAAACTTCCAATTCTACGTTCATCATAATGAGGTTCTATGACGTTGGTATACCATATGCAGTTTCAATTTCATATGAGAGATTGGACAGTGGTGTAATACCATATGGTCCAACAAGCAGGCTAGACGTCCCCCACTGTATGAATTTTTTCAGGAAAGTTATATATTAATAATGACAATAATCTGACAATATACATTGATTGTCTCTCAATAACATCCCGAATTGTTCATACCTGTTTGGAGAGGCAATATTGTCATCAGAAATGATGGAAGCAAAATGACTAACCAATACCTTCATATGAAATCAGAAATCTAGAAGGTTTACCTCCACAGGATAATAGTACAATGAACTCTTCAGAACCATTCAACTATTTCCCTGGTCAACCAAATTTATGGTCTTCAAATAATGTTCCCGTCGTATGAATAACATGCTAAGTTGCTATTATTACATCAGTATCATCTCCATCAGATGTACTTTCAGCAGGGTGACGAACTCTTTGGCAATCCTCAGGCGGCAGCCGTCCAAACCGAGCCATTTTCTCAGTTAACCCGGCAATAGATTCTTCCCGGTTGGCAAGCTGCATAAGTATCTTGATTCTTCTGAATGAAACGCTGCTGGGTTTCTGCCCCAAATCAGTAATTTGATGGAAGCACCTCTCAGCCTCCTCCAGCTTCCCCTCATCACATAACAGGTCAAACAAAACATCTGACACCAAGGTGAATGATCCAAACCCGTTCTCGACCATATCACCCCACAGCTCTAGTGCTTCTGCCACCTTACCATGCCGATGACATAACCTGATGATAAACATGCAAGACTGTGTGTTGGGGAAGCATCTTTCAGACAGCATCCGCTCATACAACAGCCATGCGCTACCAATATCATACGCCCAGTAATAGAACCGGAAGAAAAGGTTATATGTCGTGGCATTCGGCATCAGTCCCTTCGAGGCCATTTCATCAATCAACGCAAACGCATCACCAAGCCTCTTTGCTATAACAAAGTTCCGTATGGTGGCGTTGTACGCCGCCACATCCGGGTGACATCCGAGCTCACGCATCTCCTTCAGCAGGTCTCTAGCCTTGTCAGGCTGGCCAATCAGTCCCAGCCCGCCAATCAAGCTCGTATAAGTGATCACATCGGGAGCAATTTCATTCCCTCGCATTTCATCGAGCAGCTTGTAGGCCTTCTCCACGCCTCGGTTCTTGCAGTGGCAATCAATCAAAGAGTTGTAGGTGACCAGGTCAGGATCAATCCCGTGCTCTCGCATCTCTGCGAAGAACGCATCGGCATCCTCCGAAGACTTCCACCCGGAGAGCAAGATGTTGAAGGTATGGCGGTTCACCTGGAACTCGTGCTTGTGCGCGTGGTAGACGTTGCGCGCGTCGGACATGCTCTTCTCCTGGCAGAGCGTGCGGAGCAGCGCGTTGAAGAGGTCGGCCGACTCCGTGCCCTCGCGGCCGCGGAAGAGCCGCAAGAGGCGGCGGAAGGAGGCGACGGTCTCGCGGACGGAGCAGATCTTGGCGACGCGGCCGAGGACGACCATGGCGGTGCGCGCGGTGATGGCGTCGGGGCAGAGCCGGTGGACGGACTGGACGAGGTCCCACATGTGGGAGAAGCGGCGGGCGCGGCCGAGCACGTAGAGGGCCGTGTCGAGCGCGAAGGGGGAGGGCGCGACGCCGCAGCGGTCGGCGGCGAGCGAGAGGAGCGAGAGCGCGCGGAGCGGGTCCCCGTGGGCGAAGCGGAAGCGGCGGAGGACGAGGTCGAGGAGCGGCGCCGAGAGAGGGACGGCGGAGGCGGAGAGCGCGGACTCCATGGCCGACGGCGTGGGCGCAGCCGTCACGATGTGGTAGACCGAGTCGGCGTCGGCCTCGGACGCCAGGGCCTCGTCGGCGGCGGGGGCCGTGGGGAGAGGGGGCGGCGGCGGCCTGCGGGGCGAGGAGATGTACTGGAACACCCGCCTCGCTGGCTTGGGCGGCATCTCTGGGAGGTGGGCGGCGTTTGTCGGAGGTTTTGGGGAGGGTTTTGGCGGCGTCGGCGCGGGGCGAGCGGCATGGAGGCTGTGCAGTCTGCAGCTTGGAAGGGGAATGGAAAGAGGGATGGTCCGTGCAGTGCGGTCACAGCAGAAGCGGGCCGGGTCGAACAGTGATGGGCTAGAGTGGAATTCACTTCGTGGCTCGTGCGCTGTGCCATTCTCGGCCCCTCACTTGGGCCATTGGGCTACGAGCACTACGACCCAATACCACAACAACGTCCAGTCTCTTGCAAACACTCCCTAACAAAAAAGGCCGACGCTACGCATGGCCGCAAACCATCTTTGTCTTTAAGAGTCTTTATTAAGATTGTCTAAAAAAATCTTTGTCTTTAAGAAAAGCTGCGAGCCATCTGCACTGGAAAATCTATGCTAAATGAACTACTTTCATGTTTTCACGTGATTTCATTGCTGGGGAGCAAAACATTCTAGTAGGTTAACCCATGCTTTACCTGCTCATATTAATTTAATCATGTTAATAAGTAGGACTATGTAATTAGTGAACAGTTGTTTGTAAGCACTTATTAATTTACTCCCTTCAGTTCTTTTTACTAAGCATATTTGTCCGAAGTCAAACTTCGTACAGTTTGACCATATTTATATGAAAAATATCAACGTCTACAATACTAAAGTTATATGATATGAAAATTAAATTCATGACGCATCTAATGGTATTGATTTCGTATAGTGAATGTTGATATTTTTTTCTATAAAGTTGGTCAAATTTTATAAAGTTTGATTGTAGACAAATCTTATATAGGACAGGAGGGAGTACCAAAGAAGGTATGATAAGTAAATATGTGGTGGGGTAGTTGAGGTGGCTTCAGGGTGATGGAAAAAACCAGATATGGGAGGAAAAAATTAATACAAGGAGAAAGGGGGCGGGAACGGGCGTAATATTGGACGGAGTAGGAGTGTACGATAGAACCTTACATTCTTTTTAGGTATATAATATATATTCATAGCCAAAGGAGTTATTTTGTAAAAGAAAAGGTCATATGATCCAAAGCATTGCATGCGTAATGAGCTAATGGATGTCGATTTTGAATAAAGTCATTGTATAATTCCCAAGAAGAAGAAGAAACTACGAGGCATGCCCTGTGTGCCTAATATAAAAGATTCAAATGTAACATGTTCTCAAAATAAAATGAAATGAAAGGGTTCTGTGCAGTAATCAGACTTAGCGCAAATCGTCCTCTAAAAAGATGTAGTGCAACCATAAATCGCGTATGTGTGTGGGGCCCAATAGTTTGTCTGTGCATGTGTTGTTCGCAGAGAAGAGATGTTCACTAAGAAAACAAAAATTTGGTGTTTCATACGGTTGTTCTTCGCTGTAAAAGGAAACCGGCTAACCTTTTTTTTTTACAGATCTAAAAAATTGCAAAATGTTATTGGAGTTTTAAAAATGTTAGATTTAAAAAAATCCATGTGTTTTGAAATATAATAAAACATAAAAAATTATTTTTAAATAACTAAAAGTATAAGATTTTTTTAATGTTCATGAACCAAAAATAATGATCCTGTAAATTTCGAAAAATGTACATATTTTTTAATGAAAATCATTTATTGAAAAATGACCACACTTTAGAAAGTAATAAAATGAAAAAACTTAAAACCATAAAAGGAGAAAAAGACCAGAAGAGAGCACATGTCGAAAACCGGAAAAGAACATAATACCACCGATATTCAGGCAGCCCAACACATGCTCTCTCTTGTGCTATTTTTTTTTTTTTTTGCAAGGGTAAAAGGATTTTATTCCAGAGCAATAGGGATACAATCAAGTGGCACAAGTTCCTCCACACACGGTGGACTCCTACCTAGCCATACAGCAGTAGTACTCTCCGTACGACTATAGAACGTCAGCCGATCTGCAACCCTATTTTGAACACGATTAACCTTCGACGGAATAAACTCCCTTTCACCCATGAGACGATGGATCTCAGCAACTAGATGTCCATAAGCGGAGCGGAAAAGACTGTCCCCTGTCAATGAACGTAAAGCTTTTGAGGAGTCGGACTGAACGATCACCGGTCCTTCCGAGTGTTGAATAGTCAAGGCCATGCCTTGCATTAACGCATGTATCTCAGCCTCCAAAGCGTCATTGCAATTGAAGATGCATCTGTAAGCTGCAAAAATAATACTCCCATCGGAACGCCGTAGAATCATACCCGCGGCCGCGGACCCGTCAGAGCGATCAAACGCTCCATCTACTGATAAGGTCACTCGCCCCTCTGGAGGCTTCGGCCATGGCTGGGGTGTAGCTTCAGGTCTTTGTTGTACTGGAGCTTCCTCCCTCATTGGTATCTTTCCTTTCATGATCTCCTCGGTCGTATATTTCCGAGCCTGGTGTAGAGAGGACATGTAGCTTTGCAAATACTCCGTTGTCACCTCCACTGATGGCACTGGTTTACCATGAGTCAAGTCAGACCGTAAGGACCATATCCTTCAGATTAACATGATAATACAATCTCGCATATGATCATGACAGTGCAGCAAAAGGTTTAGCAGCCACTCATCGCCGGACTCCTGTATTATCGCAGGTTCAAGGAGCTCCCAAACCTGCCTCATCGCCATCTAGATCTGACGAGCATGCCCGCAGGTAACCAACGCGTGGAAGCTCGACTCTTTCTCCGTTCCACACAGAGGGCATGTATCACGCGTCGCTATGTGTCGATATTTCTTGCATGCGTTCGTCGCCGGTGCTCCGGTGACAGCTTTCCAGGCAAGGATGCGCATCATCAGAGAAACTTTGGCCTCCCAAACCCTTCGCCAGATCGGGCGCTGGCCATCTTGTGCTATTTGTATTCTTGCTCCAATTTTTCCGCTATAAGCCAAGAATAGGAAAATTCCTGATCGGTTGTTTGTGTCCCTAATAAAAAAAGTCTTACATGTAACAGGAAAATCCTATTCATATGTACGGATTCTACGATATCATTACATACTATACTTTGGTTCAGCTTGGTAGCTACCCCTTGATTTTTGAGGTAAAAACATCCTAAGTACCCTAATTTGCATGGAATGTGATAATTTAGTCTCAAACTTGTAAAATGCAACTCCACCAAACCCTAACTTGCATTGGATGTGATGATTTAGTCCCCGGTCTATCACATCACGACAAATGGCAGCCAGCTGGCCGGACAAGTCGTCGCCTGCACTTTAAAAAAAACACCCTGCGTCTTGTCTAATTAACCCCCGCTACACGCAACTCTTCTGTTGCTCCGCGTCCTGAGTTTCAAGGACAGCACCGGCAAGGTGTGGTGTTCCACTACTCGTACTGGAACAACAGCCAGAGCTAAGTCCTCACTAAGGCTGGAGCCGCTTCGTGAAGGAGAAGGGCCTTGGCACCTGAGACGTCGTCGGGTTCTACCGCTCCGCCGCCGGCAGCACTGGCGAAGGCACCAAGTGTTAGAAAATAAACCGTGACGCATGTGAGTCCGTGGTCACCAGCGTGTGTGAGTGTGTATGTCTAGGTCTACACCGGACACCGGTGCATGGCTGCGTGGGTGCTCGAGTTTGAGCCGCAGTCCATTGGCATCGTGCGCGCGTAGAGCTTGCTAGTTAGTTGGATACGTCGTGCGTGCGGCCGTATCAGTAGTAGTTAGTTAATGTGTAGCGTGCATGCAATAGTCAGTTAGTGCATGCATGTAGATATCCGTTGGTTGCCAGCCGAGACGTGCAGCGTCTGGCGCGCATCGTGGAGTCTTTGGCGAGTGCGGATCACGCGTAACGATGAACCTGGATCGCCCGTGCCCACCACCGCGCGCCTCCGGCCCCTCGGCTGAAGCGATCGCTGACCTCTGCGTGGCATCTCCCGTCGGCCCGAGTGCCGCTTCCTCGATCTGCTTGAGCAGCTCCGTCATGCCGGCGGTGCGCCCGCCACGGCCTGCGCGCAGTGGATGAGCATGGTGCGCAGGTTGACCGCCTCGCTCTTCTTTGCGCACGCCGCCTTCCCGTTCTTCTTCTTGGACTCGCTGTCCATGGCGAGGCGCAGCTCCTCTATCCCCTGCATGCATGCCTCGTACCCCTCCAGCATTATTTCGTCGAACATCTCGTGGGCACCGGTCTCCTCGCTGTCCGGCATCATCAGCTTGCTGCTCCTGGCGGTCTCCGCCTCCATGTCGTCCTCGTCGTACCTGTATTTGCGGCCCGGGCCATTGCCGGACATCGGTGTTCCATTCGCCACCTCCTTCTTGACGATGAAGCCGCGCTCCTTGCCGGGGATGGCCTCGAGGAAAGTGTTGTTGGTCGGCATGAACTGGTTGGCATGTCCATGTCACCGTCGTTACTGAAGAAGGCCTAGAGCAGCCCGCCCTGGCCGCCATCGCCGGCGGAAAACATTGCCATCTTCCGCTCGGCCTCCTTCTCCTCCGCCGGGCCATTTAAGATTGCCGAACTCTGGGTGCCCGGGCTGCCGCCGTTCTGGCCGAAGAAGGCGCTGGCCCCATCGGCCGCGCAAGTTGCGCCGGATTCTGCTGGAACCCCGCAGCTGGGGCGTCAGCAAGGAACAAGATATTGTTTAATTAGACAAGACGCATCGTGGGCGCTGGCGAGTGCGGATCGCGTGAAAGTATCATGTAAATCACGCGAAATAGAAGAGCTGTCTGTAGCGGGTGTTAATTAGACAAGATGCAAGGTGTTTTTTTGTAAAAGTACAGGCGATGACCTGTCCGGCCAGCTGGCTGCCACTTGTCGTGTTGTGATAGGCTGGGGACTAAATCATCACATCTAGTGCAAGTTTTTTTTCGAAAAGGGGGGACTCCCCGGCCTCTGCATCAGAACGATGCATACGGCCACTTAGATAAATAAAATAGGTTCAACAATCTCATAGAGTCGTGAACAAAATAAAGGCGAGCTCACATAGAGCCTCGACGCTAAAACAAGAAAAGGCCATAAAGCCACAACCGGCTGGCAAAATAAAGATAGGAAAAATAATTGCCTATCCTATTACATGACCGCCATCCAAACCGGTGAAGATATCGGCGCTACCATCTCCCACCGGACAAATCCAAAGAACCAAACGCTCCACGGCCTCCGTCCGGAGTGAGTAAGGACCACATACGGATCAGCGCCGTAGGAATACAACCTGCAAAAAATGAATAGTAGTTATTCTGTTAAAAGCCAAATCATTTCTGCAGTTCCAAATTGCCCATAACAACGCACAAACTCCTACACGAATGTGTCTAGCTGTATCGGACTCTATCCCATCCAGCCACGTTCCAAATAATGACCCAACCGAACTCGGAGGAGTAATGTTAAAGGCAATTTGCACGGAGCGCCACAAGATTCTCGCCAACGGGCACTCAAAGAAGAGATGCTTAATGGTCTCATCCCGATCACAGAAACTACACCTAGTAGATCCTGTCCAATTGCGCTTAACCAAGTTGTCCTTTGTTAGAATGACCTGTTTATGGACAAACCACATAAACACTTTAATTTTCAAAGGAACTTTGACTTTCCAAACATGTTTGGAACTAGGAATGACACTCGAGTTAATAACATCAATGTACATCAATTTAACGGTAAATTGTCCAGACCTAGTAAGTTTCCAATACAACTGATCGGGCTGATGATGTAGCTGGACTTCCATCAGTCTACGCACCAGATGAAGCCAAGCTTCCCATCTATCACCAACAAGCACCCTCCTAAACTAGATATTAAGGGGAATGGACTGCATAATCGTTGCCACTAGCGCATCACGGCGATGGACAATACGATCTGAGTTGGCATCAGTAATGCAAATGGTGTATCACCAAGCCAAGTGTCCTCCCAGAAACGAGTATCATTGCCATCTCTGACAATAAACTTTGTTCTATTAAAGAAGGTTGCCTTAACTCTCATAAGCCCCTTCCAAAACGGCGAATCAGTTGGTCTCATTGTCACCTGTGACAAAGTTTTGGAATGGAGATACTTGTTACGGAGAATCTGTGCCCAAGTTGCATCAGTCTCAACTGATAGCTTATACAGCCACTTACTAAGCAGGCATCTGTTCTTGACCTCAAGATTCTCGATACCCAACCCCCCTTGATCCTTTGGTCGACAAATAACATCCCACTTGGCGAGTCTATACTTTCTCTTAAAATCATCACTCGCCAAAAAATCTTGATCGATAGAAGTCCAGCCTTTTCCTAACCCCAACTGGAACCTCAAAGAAAGATAGTAGGAACATCGGCATACTTGTGAGCACCGAATTAATAAGAATTAACCGGCCTCCATAATACATAAGTTTGCCCTTCCAGCAACTAAGTTTCTTTTCGAACCGATCTTCGATGCATTTCCACTATCTGTTCGTGAGCTTACGATGGTGAATGGGTATACCTAGGTAAGTAAAAGGTAAAGCCCCTAATTCACATCCAAACAATTGCCTATAAGCCTCTTGTTCCTCCTTGGCTCTACCAAAGCAGAACAACTCGCTTTTATGAAAGTTAATCTTTAAACTGGACAATTGTTCAAATAAGCACCACACCAGCTTCATGTTTCTCGCTTTTGCCAAGTCATGCTCCATAAAGATGATTGTATCATCAGCGTACTACAGAATGGACACACCCCCATCAGCGTACCAAGCCACCTACCTGACCGGCCTCCTTTGCCCTGCCTATGAGAATTGCCAACATGTCAACCACAATGTTGAACAAAATAGGGGACATTGGATCTCCTTGCCTCAGGCCTTTGTGTGTCTGGAAATAATGCCCTATATCATCATTTACTTTAATTCCAACACTACCTATTTGCGTAAAGGATTCTACCTGGCGTCGCCAAGCCTCATCAAAACCCTTCATGCGTAAGCCTGTTGAAGGAATGGCCATTTGACTTTGTCATACGCTTTTTAGAAATCCACTTTGAAATCAACCCCATCCAGCTTTTTCGTGTGGATTTCATGGAGCGTTTCATGAAGGACCACTACCCCCTCAAGGATGTTCCTGTCCGGCATGAAAGCAGTTTGGGTAGGCTGCACAACAGCATGCGTGATCTGTGTGAGCCTATTGGTCCCGACCTTGGTGAAAATTTTAAAACTAACATTAAGAAGACAGATTGGCCTGAATTGCTCAATTCTCACAGCCTCTGTTTTCTTAGGAAGAAGAGTGATCGTTCCAAAATTTAGCTGAAAAAGATGAAGCTGTCCAGCAAACAGATCATTGAACAAAGGAAACAAATCCCCTTTAATGATATGCCAGCATTTCTTATAAAACTCCGCTGGAAATCCATCGGGGCCCGGCGCTTTGTTATTTTTCATTTGCGAAACGGCCTCAAGTACCTCTTTCTCGGAGAAAGGAGCCGTCAGAATATCATTCTCCACAGTTGTGAGCTGAGGAACATCCTCAACCCTGGACTCATCCAGAGACACACAGTTCTTCTCTGGAGGGCCAAACAGCCGCTTATAGTACTCGGTAATGTATAATTTTAGGTTTTCCTGTCCTACAATTGTACCCTCGTCTTGCTCAAGCTGAAAGATCCTCTTATTTCGATGCTTACCATTAGCGATCATGTGAAAGAATTGAGTGTTCGCGTCCCCCTGGACTACTCGCCGGACCTTGGCCCGCAACGCCCACTTCAACTCTTCTTCTCAAAGAAGTTCTTTCAGCCTCAATTCCGCGTCAAGCTTGGCATGAAGCTCCGCGGCCGGCAGTATCGTGGTTTCTGCTTTTACATCCAGGGACTGAATAAGGGAAAGGAGCCTTTCCTTTTCAACCTTATAAATCCCGCTAAGATGCTTAGCCCATCCACGCAGGAAACTCCTCAAGTGCCTAATCTTATAGCGCTGAAGCGCAGTCTTTCCTCCTGAATCCTTAGCCCACTCTCTAGCCACGAGATCAAGGAAGCCTTCATGTTCAAACCAAGCCATCTCAAAGGAGAACACATTCTTGTTCCCCAGGTGGGAGGGCTCACCAGAGTCCACAAATAACGACGTGTGGTCAGAAATACCATGGGACAGGGCCTGGACTGTTACTAGAGGGAACTTACATTCCCCAATCGACATCGCCAACACTCGATCCAACTTCTCATACGTTGGATTTGGCAGCGTTAGCCTGTGTGAATTTTCTACCCGAGAGCTCAATTTCTCTCAGGTTCAAACTTTCAATGATAGCATTGAACATGAACGACCATCTGCCGTCAAAGTTATCATTGTTCTTGTCCTCACGCCTTCTAATTATATTGAAATCACCCCCACCAGGATAGGCAACTGCTCGGAACCACAAATCCGAACGAGATCAACCAAGAACTCGGGCTTGAGCTCGAGCTGCGCAGCCCCATATACCGCAACCAGAGCCCAATTAAACCCATATTCCTTCGACTGTACCCGGAACTTGACTGCAAAGTCACCCATAACCACACTGCAAACCTCAAGCGTTCCGCACCTAACGCCGAGTAAGATTCCACCCGATCTCCCTATCGGCGGCAAGCAATGCCAATCAAAATCTATACCCCCCGACAAAGTATTTAGAAATTGAGGCGCAAAATTATCTCTACCCGTCTCCGATAGAGCGATAAAATCTAAACGATGCTCGACAGACGCCTCAGCAAGAAACCTTCTTTTAGCCAAGTCCTTTAGACCTCTGCTATTCCAAAAGATTCGTTTCATAGTTCATCATGGAATTTTTTTGCCGTACGAATCCTAGCACTCCTACGCACTGCGGACACCGGGTACACCTTCCGTTTCCACTTGCGCTTGGGGATAGTTTGACGCTGCAACTGTTCCTCACAACCAGTGTCAGAGGGGCTAGCCAACACTATCTCAGTAGAATCATCCTCTACATCCGCCTCAGAACTAGGTGGCATAAGATCCGCACAAAAATTGTCGAGCACCCTGACCCCGAGCGCATCAACCTCAGAATCACACATGGGTTTAACAACCGCAATATTATGAATCATCTCTAAAGCCCGCTCAGCCTCTAGATCCAGAAGATCATTAATAGAATTAGAAATTTTAGTGCCATTACTACCCAGCGAAACTCCTAATTGATTTGCATTATCAACAATCTCATCATTTGATAAATGCAAAACGGAATTAGAAGTATTGACCGACATACCAGTAGTGACCTCCACGTCATGAAGCTTGGCCGCCCTCATGGCGCACCGCTGCTGAATGTCGTCCACATCCGGATGTGCCTGGAGACGGCCACTCACCCAGCGCCCCTCAGACATCGGATCCTGAATCCCTCCAAACGCAATGACCTCCTCCCGAGAGATCGCGGTTGGGGTTCGGCCTCCTGCCTCACCCCAACCAGCTGGCCGATCCACCTGCACGGGCTCCCCCACAGCCTCGCCAGAAGGTGGACAGACATGCACCAATATCTCAAACGCCTGGCGCGCCCCACAAGATGGGGCCGGCAGCGAGGGTGGTGGAGGCAGAACAAGGGCCGCCTGCCCTCGCTCCCCACCCAGCACCGGAGAAGCCACCACCACAGGCGCCTTAGGAGGAGAAAGCTCCGAGGCCACCTGCCTCGAGCCCTCTCCCGAAGGCAAAGCCGGCACCAACCGAAAGGAGGGCGCAACGGGAGAAGAGGTATCTGAGGCCTCCTGCCCCAGACGTCCTCCCAACGAAGAAAAGGACAAGGGAGCCACCTGCCCCGCATCCCCTTCCTCAGCAGAAAGAGGGCAATCCGAGGCCGCCTGCCCCAGGGCTCCTCCCAACACGCCAGGCACTAGAAGCTGCGTCAACTCCTGAGGGGGAACCGCGTGTGCTGAGCAGAAGAGGGAGTGGCCACCTGCCGACTCACTCCTCCTCCCCCCAGACCGAAAGTGATGGAACCCCAACATCCCCAGGACTCGTATCCACAGCATCCTGAAACCCCAAAGCAGGCAACACGAGCTCAAAAGCCTCCTCGGACTCAACCCGATCACTCCACAACCTCGGTGGTGCAGAAGAAGGCTCGAAGGACCCAAATCTCAGAGTCGTCGAAGGCACCGAGGAGGGTTGGGCAGCTCCATCCCCGGTCATCGTGGCCTCGGACCCCGGCCCCTTGGACAGCTGTCGTCCAAAGTCCTCAACCAGCGGTTCCTGTACTCCCACGCCACCGTCACCCTCGTGCATATCTACGTCAGACTCGTGAGCCGGCGCAGCCAGAAGGCTCTCGTCCTCAAACTCAATAACCAGATTATAAATCCTGCCTCGATAAGCCCACTTAACCACTTCCGGCACATAGTCAACGTTCAGAATCGACGGAACCTGAGCAATCCCGTGAGCTCTGGTGAAAGCCATGTCCACACGCTCAGGCTTCCCCACAAGAATGCCCATGCTGGCCACAACCCGAGCATCCTGTAGCGGCATGGAAGGGGCCCCGGAAAATCGCAACCACGCCTGCGTAAGCGGTTTGCCCTGAGACTCAACAAGCTTCCATTCCTGAAACTCAAGGATGTCATCAGTACCCGGCACCTTACACATCCCAAAACTCAACAACCTCTGCAGATCCTCCACGGAAGGGAACTCAACCCTAAACATCTTATTTCCAAGACTGACAAGGTCCCACTGGAAATCCCCAGGGGCCAACTCTCGAAGCCTCTGCACGATCTGTGTCTCAGACACCTCCCCTCTGGTGACCTTGACGATCCCCGTGGTCAGACTCGGGGACTCGTCAGGAACCTCACGCTCAGTCGGAGACTCGGAAAAAGTTAGGTCAGCACAGTAAACTCCATACATCAAGAGTGACGGTGCCTGATCGCGCAAAGAACGGACAATCCCAGTCGTGTGCCGCCATTTACCGCAGGTATCACATAACCGGGCCACACACTCCGCAATTAAGTGGCCCTTGTCTCCGCAACGATAACAAAGCATCTTTTCCTTCCTGCGCGCCCACTTGGACGCCCTATCAGACTCAGCCCTGTCCATCATCTCCACGGACACATCCGTCATAACCTCGTTCTCAGGAACCGGAACAGAAGCAAGAGCCGTCACCACCTCCATAGCGTGACCAGTCAACAGTGGCTCCTCGGCAGCCCCGCTATCTGTCGTCTGCTCGACAACAACAGGTGGTGGCGGCGGACGTGGACGGTACCGGCCCCCTCGCCCGCCCCGACCACCACGATGTCCACGGAAGCCACCTCGCTGTCTAGAATCCGGGCCAGAAGCACCCTCAACAAAGCCACCCTGGGACCCAGGAACGGTCGCTCTGCCAAGCGTAACCTCGACCACCGCCCGTCGACGACGAGCCACGGTGCACACCTGCCCCATAGGCGTCGAAACCATCGTCTCCCCATTGTCCCCGAGGCGTGGTATTAACACCATCCGTAGGTTTGGTGACGAAGTGAGGTGGCGGTGTTGGCCTAGGCAGATGTCCCACTGACCCCGGCGCCCCCGTCGTTGGCAGCTTAGGCGTCGTGCCGCCCCGACCAGCAGCACCACCAGCTAGCCCACCACGACCAGGCGCCAAACCAGAAGCCGCAGGCACCGGCACGCGAGCGCCGGCAGGCGCCGTGGCATCACGCCCCACGGCGCACCCGCCATCGCACCTCCCCGACCGACCGCCGGTAGCACCGGGGGCACCGCGCCACGGCCAGCTCCAGGGAGCAAGGTACCACGACCGGAGGCAGCAGCCGGCAGCGGCACAGTAAAAGGCACCGCTCCACGGCCACCGCCCGACGCGGCCCCAGCACGGCCCGCCCCAGGGAGCTCGGCCGGTCTCTTCCCCGCCGCACCACGTCCAGCCATGGACACTAGCGGGGGATGCGACGAGCACGACCGCCAGGATCCGCCCGCCGATGTGGAGTACGCCGAACCAAAACCCTACGGCGTGAGCTGGAGGAGGAGGATACCGATTGATCGCTGCATGCGTCTCTAGCGTCGTCGATCGATACATCCTCGAGCCCATCCTTTTCCAGTCTGACTGGACCCGGCCCAACTGCAGCCTCTTCGCACTGGGCCACATACCCAGCCGAAGAAGGCCCAGTAGCCACCGGTGGCCCACACGCGCTAATCAAGGAATTCAAACGCACGGCCCTCGCCGCCGCGATCCCGATCGATGTCGCCGGCGCCGCCTGCTGCCGGCCAGCCGCCGCACGGCAACCCTTCTTCCTTCTTACCACAAGCGTCCACGCCTCCGGCGCAACCAAATCGAAAACAGTAAGCTTGGGTAGACTTACCTTGGGAATTGGGCCCTTCCATGGCCGAGATGCGTTCGCCGCCGTCCTCCGATGGACAACACGCCGGAGCAGCTCCAACTTCTCTCCGGGACGCAAGCCGTTCCTTGCCGGATCCTCGGGAGGGACGACCGTCTCCATGATCTCGGCCACCTCATCCTCATCGTAGCCGGGAGTAAAAGCTTCACAGATTGTATCTGAGGGAGTTGGCGAGTAGGCCGTCGAGCCGCCGGATCGCCCGTCGTCGTCCTCGTCATCTCCATTTGTCGGCGTCCGCAAGAGCCTGAATCGCCCACCCACCCTCCGTGAATCAAGGCGCACTGGCCAGCGTCGAAGGCCCCGCCGGCTCCATAGTCGCCAGAGCCCCTAGTCGCCAGAGCCTCTAGTCGGCACTTCTTGACTTTTATTAAGAGATCTAGTGCAAGTTGGGGTATGGTGAAGTAGCATTTTGCAAGTTTGGGACTAAATCATCACATTCCATGCAAGTTAGGGTATCTGGGGTGCTATTAGCTCTTGATTTTTACTACCATCCAAGGAATGATCTTTTTGTAAAGATTTGTATGTACAAATAACATTGCTCTGTAATATGATGTCAAATGAAATGAAAAAAGAGTCTAGTCAAGTACTCGAACTTAGCGCAAATCGTCCTCTACAAATATGTAACCTAGACCAACGAAATCTTATCCTCCGAGGCGCAAAACTGCAAACCATGAACTTAGCATCGTGCACTTCAAACTGGGTGCTGCTGATGCATGCGGGTGCACACCATGACGATGTAGCTCCCATCCCTACAAAGGCCTTCTTCTGTTGAAGCAGCCGAAACAGAAAGCCGCGGCCTTCTCCTGCTGCAGCGAGAAAAAAGGGTAACGTCGGACAGAGCTGAAGCACCATGCTTCCGTTACATCTCCCATCATCCAATTTGTCATCCAGACGAACTCCATACAACATTTCTCCAACGACAAAAGGTGCGCCCATTATTTAGTGCTATACACTTGTGTTGTTGCCATCAGCGAATCGGATCCGCTGGCCCTTGGTCCCTTTCCATCCGATGGAGCCATCGGTGAAGCTACCAGGTTTGGTTTGGGGGGTAGCTAGGGGCTACGGCTGCTAATCACGTTGGTGTTAGGTACAGCACCAGATGTTACGTACCGGAAGGCGCAAATAGATTCCCTGTGATCACGTCGCGGGTAGCCGCGTTCCCATTGCTGACAGCGATTGTGGATGTGGACCCTGGGTGAGTGACCAGGGCAGGCAGAGCAGGAACCGTGAAGAACACTTCTACCACCATTCGTTTCTTCTCCGTCGTATCTACTCTCTTCATTCGCCTCAACTTTAATACAACTCTATGCTCTCAGGCCTGGTTCGGTTTGAACGATTTTTACAGAAAAAAGGCATATGAACAAAGGCTCCAAAAGAAAATTTTCTATAGGTGCGCTCGATTTGTAGAAAATATGTGTGAAAATTCCGTAGGAATACCGTTTATTTTCAGTGTCTTTAAAAAAATCTACACATCCACTCAAAACTTATTTTATATGTAGGAACGAGGTAAGACATTTTTCCAGGATGGCCTATCAACTTCCTCTGCTACTTTTAAATCCTACGTTTTGATTTTCTCCAAACTGAATGAGACCTCAACTTTGTACTCCCTTCACTAAGGTTGGTTGTAATGGAAGTATCATAGCTAGTATCATACATGCCAACTAGGCAACTTTAATGAGGTGGCATAGAATTAAATAAAGTAAGAGAGAGTTGAGTGTCATATCATGATACCGTATCATAATAAATGCTACACTAGTATATGTCATACATGGCAATAAATAAAGGCATCTATGATGCTACCATATGATACTATGCATTAGGGAGGTAGTATCATACACTAGTATCATATGCATGATACTAGCTTATGATACTATCCATTACAATCAGCCTAAATAACTACTTTAATAATCTAAACATTTTATATTTCTTTATAGAAGGAGTATTAAAGTCGAGCACTTATTTTGGAACGGATGAAGTGGTGAACCAGTCCTGCTCGCATAGTGATTTTCCTTCTTCTGTTGATTACTTATTCCAGTTCATCAAATGTTAAGTGCAGACCATGCTAGTCCAGTCACATTTCAGCCTTCTTCTCCTTTTGGTTACTATATATATACTTCCACTCGTAGTTTAGGAAAGGGGGGGAGCATCCACAACCACAACGGCAGGATTCTTGCCGTTCCTAACAGTAGAATACCCGAGTCGCTATCATCCCTCATCAAAGAAAAAAGAAATCCGAGCCACTTCCTGACAACTACTAGAAGCACGGCGACGTGACACACATAATTGCCACTGCAATCGGCCTGAACATGACTGCGCGGAACCGGACAGAGAAATGCATTAACGTGCGCCAAAAGTCCAGATCTACCGATCCAAACCAGCTGCGTCACATCACATGGGGCAATCGCGGGTGTACTCTGTACAGTAGGAGTGTGCAGCGCCTCCTGAAGATCTCGCCGACGGCGGCGTGCAACGGCGGCCCCCGGCGACATCGGCCAATAAATTTCCCGTGGACCGGCGGGCAGGTGCTGAGGCGTGATCCGGGGGCGCGAGGCAGGCCCGTGGGGCCACGCCGCAGGCACGCTGGGGCCCGTGGAGGGAGCGCTGCGTTGCTGGCGTGGCACGTGCTGTTCGCTGCGCAGCAGCTCGCTGGGCCCTGCCAGAAACTTGGTCAGCACGTGTCTGCCACGTTGTCCACGCGGCCTCGTGGAAGTGGGTTGAACTTTTTTTTTTAGGGTAGGGTTGAACTTGAATTACCTGGCCCCGCGCAGTGCAGTGGCAGTCCAGTCCAGTGCCAGTCCACCAGGTTCCGTAGATAGGCGCAACTCGTATCCGGTCGTTTTCACTTCGTCGTCGGCGTGTTTCGGCCTTCCGCTAAGCAGCATCGGCCGGCAACTCCACGAGGGCGGCGAATCGGCGATGCGTCGTGCCACTGTACGTAAGCGTCCGGGTCAGACTTGACACGCTGTTACGTGCCCGAACGAAACGGTGCGGAGCACGTACGTGCTGCACCTGCATTGCTCGTGTGGGAGAAAAGCGAGTCAAAAGTAAGCGGCATCGTGTGGCAAGTGCAGTGGCCGAGGCATGTAGAGGGGTGGAATAGCCATGATCGATCGTGTGACATGCGCGCTAGACATGTTGCCACTCGTGTCGTACGCACTATCCATAATATCCAGTATTCAGTCCCAGTGGATATCTTTCGGTTGCGCCGACCGTAGTAGTCATACTTTTGCCCCCACACTTGTTGCTGATTACGCGGCACGCCACACACACAACACACTGCGCATAAAAGTGCTGAGAAGAAAATTTTGGTGGAAGGATATAAAAGCAGGGATGAGGATCCTCTGCCGTTCGGCAGCGTGCCGTTCGGCCACTGGCAGGTGGGCCCACATGGCACTGCCACAACGGCAGGCGCCGTACGTCAGGGGAGGCGCTTCCTAAAAGCAGAGGCCCCCGTTCTTCTGTTGTCTTTGGACCGAAAGGCAAACGCCCAACTGACTAGAGTCACTTACATATAAAACCTGTTATAATTGGTGATTTCTCAAAAAAAAAACCTGTTATAATTGGTGACTAGAGTCACTTACAATTAGAGGGCGCAAGTTGCCTAGCTATCTAACTGTCCATGATGTAACGGAGAATTGATGATTGGCACGTAAGTAGGGGACCAGGATCCTCTGCCTTTCGGCAGGGGGCCGTTCGACCACTGACAGGTGAGCCCATAAAAAAACAGGCCCACATGGTAGTCCCACAACGGCACGCGCCATACGTCAAGGAACTGTCTCCGTAAGTAGGAAGTCACCATCCCCGAATCGCCGAATTTCGTAACTTGGCAGCTAGCACTAGAAAGTCAAAAAAACTTCAGGTACTTGTTTCTTACAGGTCGAATTCTTAAGATCTCCTTGGAACGAAGGACATCTAAAATATATAAAGGAAAAGAAAATCGTAAAAATTAGATGCCATGTCTTTTGAATTTTTTTTACAAGAAATCTTTTGATCTATTCATCAACTGTTAAGATAGTATAAAGAAACTAGAAGTAAAATTTGCATCCAGGTCCGTAAACCACCTAGCGACGACTACAAGCAGTGGAGCGAGCCGAAGGTGCGCCGCCATCATCGCCTCTCCCCAATCTTCCGAGATTCAATATGAATTAGAATAGATGAAAATTTTATATTTTATATTTCCCCTTTTTGGGTTCACTTTTGCCATGGTTGAGAAAGGAATGAAACATCGTTGTGCAAACTGTTCCGTGTATGAGGACTAAAAATTTGTCTGGTATTAAAATGTAACAATCAAATATAGATTGACACATACAATAAACTTGGGACAGAACAAAACGGTGTTTCCCATATTCACCTGTACACAATAAATACATACAAAGATGTTCAATACAAATTCGTAAATCTAAATTCTAATCTGTATACTATATTTTGATGTGGATTTGATGCTTTAAAGTGAGCTAAAACTTGTAAAGAGACATTATTCTTAACAATTTCGGTCTGCCGGGAAGAGGAGAAGTACTATGCATGACCATGAAAGCGAATGCAATTATTTACACTTACCTTTCCTAGAGAAGCAATGCACCCCGTGAAAGAAACCTAAAAGTGGCAAGGGTATCTCCAACATCGTCTCCTAAATCCAACCCACTATCCATCCACGGACACACATACATAGCCGTCCATCCAACATTATACCTCAAATGTCCGTTTCTATTAACTTTTTAAAAAATAGCCTTATGCCAAACACCTCATATAACATGGGCACCCTTATCTGGCGGTGGGTCGCTTGGGATGGAGGCTCCAGGGATCATTTAGTCCCTAGCTGGTCGATCCAGCCGTGAACGTTTTTCGCTCCTTGGGGAGGTCACGTTCCAGTGAACTAGTGGCCCTTTTAGCTCCCCCCTTAGGCTACCAGGCCCCTAGGCCCAGTTACAAAAAAGATCTAAAAGAAATGAAATGCCATGCTTAAAAAATAAAAATGCCATCTGTTAAAATAGAGATCTTTCTTTTTCATAGGCAAAAAAAAAGTGCCATGTGTTAATGCCATGATTGAGAAAATGTCATCTCTTAATAGAACTAGTAACCGTGCACGTGCAACGCACATGTAACCATACAATCGAGGAATATATATTTTTTTAATTTTTTTTGCTTCGTGTTCTACATGCACTTGAGTTGTCATTAAACGTGCACTGTAATGTTTGCTAGCAAAGGTTAATATAGATATAGCCAATGTAACATACAGTTTGTAAGCAGTCCATTAAAATTGTCCCAAAGCCAGCAGAGAATCACAAAAAACATTGCCCCATGGGTAACTTCTTTCTTTATGAACTGAGTCAACCGGTTATAAGGGAGGGAAAAAATATCCATAAGGACCATAACCTTCATTGTCACGTATGCACGTGTTAATTTTTGGTTGAGGTTATCTTATTTCTTTGACATCATTTACTTCTGAAGTTCTGATAGAGCAAATACACAAGAATATTCCAAAAAGTATAACACATCGATACATTTAGTCTTGCCATTGCAGAACTTGAAGCAACATAGCACACAAAACCTTCTACCTATGCCATCTACAACATTTATATGAAGCTTGATGAACTACAACGTGGTACATACACAACAAAGAATATATGGAGCCAAGCTAGAAATAAGTTCGAAACAGATGAAGAACATGGCACCCATGGTAGGTTCTGATAAGGCGGATCAGTCATGGTAGCGTAGAAACCCGACGATGCATCATTGTAATTATGTGGACAATTGCTTTATTTCACTGTAAACTGAAAATAAGATAGGATGAATATTTTAATATAGGTGTACGACTAAATTTAGAAGATATCTTAAAAAAACATATTGGATGCCGGAAATGCAAGTACAAATTTGCCTCCAAAAAATATGATCTTGTAATTACTTAACAAGTTGGCATTGCAAAACAATGGTATGAGATGTTTATGTCATGTACCTGAAAGGATGTAAGGATAGCAGCAACACCATATGCTGGACTGCAGATTTTGTAGGTTATCTAAGCATATGCTATCATCAGCATAAACTGCACGCCATAAGAAAAAATGTCACAACGCTAAATAGAAGTGGAGAATATAATAGTAGTATTCTTGCTTCGAATATCTATCAGCAATGTAGAGAGAAAACAAGAACTTCATATGTAGTTTATACAATCATAAGCAAAGGTATTTAAAATATGATGTAAAGGTTGTCATGGACAGAATCATCATCAACATTCATAGGTTCATTGACACATGACATCCGTGAAAATCTTACTCATTTGGTGGTAGAAGCCGAGAAACATGGGACTGTGAATCAACAATGGACAGAAAGCATCACCTTTCAAAAATACAATAATACACCAAAATAAATGCTAAGATGCTTTGAAATTTTTATCATCAGGGATTAAAACCATAGTAACTCATGCTTAATTAGTTTGGCAGCAAAGTTTTTCAAAACCATAGTAATTCAAAACCTCAGCATTCCCGCAGCGCAGACCTCTATTCAGTCTTTTTTCCAATGCAGGGGACTTGATACAGCTTGCGGCTCAAGTATAGGACATGCCTTCATCTCCTTGGCTAGATGTGGTCTCTAAAAGTGTATCATATTTGCATCCAAAACAGAGTGAGACCCTACCATTGGGCTCTTTATTTTTAAACAATATGAAAAAAGAATCACATTCGAATTTACATTTCAAAATGCATTAGCATCACAATGTCATACTGTAAAAAAAACACAAAAGGCAAGGTTCATCTTTGCTCAGTTACCACTTAATTCGCAAAAAAAAAAGCTAGCGAAGCACACATATTCTCATATGCTACTCAACTCCGTGTATATGTACTGTAGCTCTGTTGTCCCTGCTACCTTAATGTTGCAGATGATCTTTTGAAATAACTAAATATATGGACATGCATCCATGAGAATTTACATTTCAACCTTCATTAGCATCGCTGTGTGATACTGTCAAAAACACACACAAAAAGGCACGGTTCCTCTATTCCCTAGTTGCCACTTAATTAGCTAGCTAACCACAAACTCATATTACCATATAGGAGTATCACTCAACTCTGTGTATAAAGGACACCCCAGTATTGACTGCCTGCACGTACCTGCGTGCCATACTCAAGTGCATATTATAAGACTACTCTGATTCCGTGATTATCCGCTGCTGCCGGTGATTAATTAGTCTAAGAAAATATACAATATAGTGGCGTCAGGGAGGCAAGAGGACGGAGATAGAATTGAGAGCTGATTGATAACGGTGGCATCGTCCCAGCCCGCGGCTGCAGATCACAAGAAAAGTCGAATCTACATGCTCCGTCCGCACTGACGCAAGGCACAACTTGAAGGGATCCGGGCATAAAAGATGCTAGATTAGATGCGGACATGGCTGTAGACAAGATGAATGAGTCATGGGTTAGAAGAAGAGAGACTCGCTATAAACATCTGCTTCAGGTGACAATTTGAGTTGATCGAAAAAAGTAACGAACCTAGGTGTGCCGATCTGCTCCGAACCAGATGGTTGTGTATGGGCGGCGACTGGGCGGCTGGGCGGCGAGATAGGCGCGGCGAGGGCGGCGGCAAGGCGATTGGGTGGCAGAGAGAGGCGCATCGAGGACGGGAGCGGCTGGGAGGTGGAGAGAAGCGCGTCGAGGGCGGCAGATAGAGGCGCGTCGAGGGCGGCGGCGTGATTGTGGCCGCTCCAATTTTTTAGGCGATCAGTAATGGGAAAATCATTGGCGTGATTTTAGGAACGGAATAGGGGCATCATTCTATCGTGGGGGACGCGTAGTGATGCACACCGTGGCAGACGACGGCCGAACATCGAATCCAAGCCGTTAGATGGCATGGCAGACCATCAAAGTAACGTAGACTCTTGGATTACTTTAGGTGGGATTGATCTGAGGGTACTGGTTTGTTTGTGTAAACTTGTTGGTGGATCTAAAAAAATTCTAGTTTGCTCTTTTAATAATAAATAAAATGCCATCTCTCAATAATAATAATAATAATAATAATAATAATAATAATAATAATAATAATAATAATAATAATAATAATAAATAAAATCCCATCTCTCTCTAAAAAATGCCATCTCTAAACATAAAAGTGTCATCTCTTAACATAAAAATTCCATGTCTTAAAAAAGCCATCTCTTAATATAAAAATGCCAACTCTCAAAAAATAAAAATGACATCTCATAATATAAGAAATGACATCTATTAAAATAAAAATGCATCTCTTGTAAATTATAAAAAATGCCATCTCTAAACATAACGATGCTATCTCTTTAAAAAATAAAAATACCATATTTTAAATATAAAAAACTCCATCTCTTAAGTAATAAAAATGCCATCTCTTATAATGCAAAAAAATGCCATGTGACATTGTTTGAAATTTTATAAAAACTGCCGTGATGATTTTCCCTAGAGAAAATGCCATCCGTTGAAAAAAAAGAGAAAAAAGGTTGCCTGGGATTCGGATCCACGTGACCTGGCGCGAAGGACTGCGATGCTGGAAGAATATCTGGTACTCCCACCGCTAACATGCTCCCGGTGCTCCAAACTCGGTAGCATATTTTAAATGGTCAAAAAATTCTAAAACAAATCTAACACATTGACACAACATCAATGTATATTGTCAAAAAAATTCAAAATATTGCTCGAGATACAAAAATGACAAATTGACATCAATGTAATAATGGGCCAAATCTAAAGCCCAACTTATGTTGTGTACTATTTACTGTCGAATTTGTCATTTATGTTTCTCAAGCTATGTTTCAAATTTTGATCTCAAATTTTGTGACAATATACATTGGCGTTGTGTCTATGTGCTAGATATTTTTCAGATTTTTTCAAAAATTTAAAAATGTGCTACCGAGTTTGGAGCACCGGAAGCACCCTAGGGGTGGGAGTACCAAATATTCTCCCATGCTATGCTAGCCAGTGGGCCAACTCTAGCCAGTGAACGGGTTTTTTCCGACGTGGCATGAAATCCGCATCATGATTCGTGCAAACGAATCTGATAAGAGATGGGGGACGCTATGAATTCTCTCCTGGCTGACGGTCGCCAGCTAGCTTTTTCGTACTTCCTCCGTCTTAAAAATTGTATCTTAGATTTATCTAAATACCAATGTATCTAGTTACGTTTTAATATTAGATACATCCGTTTAGACAAATCTAAAACAAAAATTTTGAGACAAAGAAAGTATAACATAATTAGTGTGCTTTTTTTTCTCCATATAACATAACTAGTGTGCTTCACTGGTTGCTAGCACGTGAAGCAAACCAAGGTTAGTGGCTTGCGCCAAGGATGAAACACACTGATTAGTGGCTTCAGCCAAATGAAACATATGGTTAGTGGCTATAGCAACCTTCCGGCATACACTTGCGTGCTAAGAGCATCTCCAGCCGTTGGCCTTCAGAAGGGGCTAAAATTCGCGCACTGGAGGCGTGATGGCCCCCCAATCGCGGCGCCCATGGTTTTTTGAAAAATTTAATCACGGCACAAATACGGCGTAAATTCATTGCAAACTTCGGCGAGTTCGTTCAAACTTAAACATATTTTACAAAAAAAAAAACTACTAGGGGCCGCCACTCGCCGTCTCCATCGCCGCTCCTCGCCGTCTGCCTCGCCGCTCCCCGCCGCCCGCCGCCCGCCCTCAGCTTCTACATGTCGAGGAGGTCTGTATAATCGCGTGTAGTCGCCGCCGCCCTTCTTTGTCGTCGTCGTCGTCATCGTCGGCCGGCGTCGCCGCCCTCCGCCGCCGCCGTCCTGCTGCATCCTCCCGGTTGGCGGCGAGTTGACGGTCCGGGCGTCCTCGTCGTCGTCATTGCCGAGGATCACGACGCCCGTGCTTTCGTCCTCGCGCCCGCTATGCGAACCGATCTCCTCTAGGGCCCGGCACTGCCGGACCATCTCGTCGCGGAGGTAGTCGTCCCACGCCCACTGCAGGGCGTCCTCGTCGGAGAAGCCGCGCCGGGCTATCTCCTCATACTCCGCGGGGAGGCCGGGCTCTGGCTTGGGCTCGACGAGGACGAAGCGGCCGGATGGGGGGGGGGTGGAGTCGCCGATGCGGACGCCGGAGCTGCGGGTGCGCGCGCTGACAGACGTGTCCTGGGGCTCCGGCTTGGCGGGGCGGAGGCAGGGAGAGCCTGACGAGCGCCCGGACAAGGAGGAGGACGCGCCGGGCCGCTCCATACGGATCGGCGTCCAGGAGCTCCCACGGCGGCGTGAGAAGGACGGGGGAACGGGGTACTCGAGGCGCGGCGTGTTGCCGCCCTCGATGTACTCGAGGACGGCCTCCAACGTGCGGCCGGGCACGCCCCACCACCGGCGCCGACCCTCGGAGTTGAGCCTGCCGGAGGGCACGACGCCGTTCGTCGCCTCGAGCTGCTCGGCGTGTTGGAGGCGGAAGTAGGGCTCTCAGAGCGGGCTGTCGGGGGTGTACCACGGGTGAGGGAGTTCCGGACTAGGGGGTGTCCGGATAGCCGAACTATCATCATCGGCCGGACTCCAAGACTATGAAGATAGAAGATTGAAGACTTCGTCCCGTGTCCGGATGGGACTTTCCTTGGCGTGGAAGGCAAGCTTGCGATACGGATATGTAGATCTCCTACCTTTGTAACCGACTTTGTATAACCCTAGCCCTCTCCGGTGCCTATATAAACCGGACGGCTGTAGTCCATAGGACGAACAACAATCATACCATAGGCTAGCTTCTAGGGTTTAGCCTCTTTGATCTCGTGGTAGATCCACTCTTGTAACACACATCATCAATATTAATCAAGCAGTACGTAGGGTTTTACCTCCATCAAGAGGGCCCGAACCTGGGTAAAACATCGTGTCCCTTGTCTCCTGTTACCATCCGCCTAGACGCACATTTCGGGACCCCCTACCCGAGATCCGCCGGTTTTAACACCGACATTGGTGCTTTCATTGAGAGTTCCTCTGTGCCGTCACCATCAGGAAGGATGCCTTTTCCCGTCTTTAAAGACGGCGCCGTCGTCAAGGAGCTTTGGCCGCGGCCGAACTATCCGCTAGGCGGTTTTCTCATGATCACTGTTCGCCACCGCCCGACAATGACCTCTCAAGTCATTAAAGGCGATCTTCACGTCAGCTCGAATTCGCCGAGCAGCTAGATCCGATTGAGCTCTCCTCCAGAACGAGCTCTTGGATCGCATCGCCGCCACGAGTCGCTACCGACTACGATCGATTGGGCTTAATTCGATCTCGAGAGAAATTAACTCTCCTCAGTTACCCACCACGTTGTCGTGGTAGAGGAACAATGCGGCGACTCTTCTTCTATGTTAAAGTCCAACTATGTCCGGATTCGGATCCTCCATGCCGGATTCCCGCGAGGGACGGACGCTAATCAAATCTTGAACCTAAAGTCGCATCGGACCAGATTTGTTGAAAGCGCCAAGAAACCAAGCTTCCGAATCCGGAAGCTTCTTGGCCTTTGAGCCTCAGATCGGACGGGGTTCGAACTTAATTCCACCCGCCCAACCAAACATAAGCGATTTATCTCAACACGGCAAGAGCCCGATGAAACAAGACATCATTCTTGGGCGATTCCTCCGGTTATGAACAAGATAAAGGATCGCCGTGAAGAAAGCGTGATTTCAATCTTACGCAACAATTGCACGGACAAGGGAATCATAAACGCCATCAGTCGTCGCGAAGTTTCACGCCTCGCCGACCTAGCGACCATCGTACAAAAATACTGCGCGATGGAGAGTGCCTGGAATACCGAAACTAGGTTTTGGGACGATCCGCCTACGAATACAAACCCAGTCCGAAATAAAAGGGTGCTTCATACTCAAGCACCTGGGTTAAAAACCAAAAAGCAAAAACCCCCTAAGGGGTACGGAACCGTACTGGAGGGATGGCTCAACGGACCCTGCAAAATCCCTAGTCGAGAAGTACGCTGCACAGGAAAAATCACACTAGATGTAGTGTTCGGCTCACCGGACAATTACAGGTCCGAGGAGGTCACGTTCCAAGTGGCCCCATTCGGCAGCGGATATCACGCTTTGTTAGGGCGAGAGGCATTCACAATCTTCCAAGTTATACACCACTATGAGTACATGAAGCTCAAAATGCCCGGACCCAATGGGATAATCACTCGCCAAGGATTCAGATACAAAGACTACGCTGAAAATAAGACACCGTGACCGGCCCTAGAGGCATTGTCCAAGCCCTAGCGGCAGAGGAACTAACTACGCTGCGCTCCACGGTGGATAGGGACGATGTGATACTCGATAAGAGGTCCAAGTCCACCTCTTTAAACCAGCAGCATTTAAATAGTCAAAATTCAGGTCCATCCAACGGACCCCACAAAGACGGCCTCCATTGGGGCACAATTAAGTCCTCGATGTCGAAGCCGCGACTACGAGAATTCCTTCGGAAAATTGGGACATTTTTGCTCGGCACCCTTCGAGACATGCCAGGAATCCCACGCAGTCGGCAGAGCACAGCCTAAATATCCTAAAAGGATTCAAGCCAGTCAAACAAGCTCTTCGGCGATTTTCCGAACCCAAAAGACAGGCAATGCGAGAGGAGCTAGCCAACCTCTTAGAAGCCGGATTCATCAGAGATATAAAACATTCGGACTGGCTAGCCAATCTAGTAATGGTACCAAAAAAGGACAAATCCTGGCGCCTCTGCGTCGATTTTAAAGACCTTAACAAGGCCTGTCCAAAGGACCCTTTCCTCCCTCGCATCGACCAAATCATCGATGCTACCGCAGGGCACGATTCATTGTGCTTCCTCGACGATACTCCGGATACCATCAAATCAAGATGGCGGAGAAAGATCAGGCCGCAACGGCATTCATTACTCCATATGGGCCATTCTCGCTTTAACACAATGCCCTTCGGACTCAAAAACGCCGGCGCAACATATCGGCGCATGATTCAAACATGTCCGGCTACCCGGATAGGCAAAACAAGAGAGGCATACGTAGACGATGTGGTCGTCAAGACCAAACACGCCGAGCTCTAGTAGAAGACTTGAGGGTGACATTCGACAACCTCCGAGCATATGACATTAAGCTCAATCCGAAAATGCGTCTTGGCGTTCAGCCGGAAAGCTCTTGGGCTTCATTGTATCCGGTAGAGGAATTGAAGCAAACCCGCCCAAAATCCGAGCTCTGTCACAATTGGATATTCCAAAAGACCTCAAGCAGATACAAAAACTAACCAGATGCGTAGCGGCCTTAAGTCGCTTCATCTCCCGTTTGGGAGAAAAGGCTCGCCTCTACCGCCTCCTCCGCAAGACCGAACAACATTTTAAATGGACGGATGCTGCCACAGCCGGACTCGAAGAAATAAAGGCCATACTGGCAACAAATCCGGTTTTGGCCGCGCCCAACCTGGGCGAACCTATGTTATTATATATCGCAGTAACACATCAAGTTGTCAGCGCGGTACTCGTCATTGAACGAGAAACAGAAGGGCACAAATTCCCTCTTCAAAAACCAGTGTACTACGTATCCACTGTTCTAACTCCATGCAAATCCCGATACCCACATTATCAAAAGATAGCGTATGCGGTGTTCATGGCATCCCGGAAGCTGCGACACTACTTTCAAGAGTGTTCAATAACGGTGGCCTCCGAAGTACCTCTCAAGGACATTATAAACAATCGCGGCCTTAACGGGCAGGATTGCAAAATGGGCTATCGAGCTCTTACCATTTGACATAACCTACAAACCACGGCGAGCTATAAAGTCGCAGGTTACGCTGACTTCGTCGCCGAATGGACCAAGCCGAACTCCCTAAAGAGTACGGGCGCATACTCCAACCGGATCATGCATTTCGACGGATCCAAAATGTTGGCTGGCTTGGGGTCAAGCGTCGTCCTGACGTCCCCAACTGGAGACACAATCCAATACGTACTTCAAATAATGTACATGGACGCCAACAACGCAGCCGAATACGAGGCCCTTCTACATGGCCTCCGGATGGAAATCTCCATGGGCATTCAACGCCTAGAGGTGCGCGGGGATTCAAACCTCGCAATATCCCAAGTAAATGGAGACTTTGACGCCAAAGATCCAAAAATGGTAGCTTACCGCAACGCCGTCCTAAAAATGTCATCTCGGTTCGAAGGACTCGAATTCCACCATGTAGCCCGGGATAATAACCAGGCAGCAGACGTGTTAGCACGCATCGGCCCGAAACGAGACGCCGCCCCTCCAAACATCTTCACGGAACGGCTCTTTAAGCCATCCGTATTATGGGAAGAGGAGTCCAGAAATAACAATCCGGAGCCATTGCATCACCTAACTCAGACCATTCTGACACAATCGGCGGCTCAACCAATGAAATAACACCTTCAGCTCACGAAATAATGACAGTAATTGCCCCGTGGACAGAACCATTCCTAGCCTACTTAATGCGGCAGGAACTTCCTGAAGACCAAAATGAGGCCCGCTGTATAGTTCGGCGATCTAAAGCCTACAAGGTCCATGAGGGAGAACTTTATAAGAAAAGCACAACCGGAGTCCTTCAAAGATGCATCTCCGAAGAGGAAGGGCGAAATCTCCTGGCTGAAATTCACGCCGGACTCGGCGGGCCCCACGCTGCAGCCGGGCCCTTGTAGGAAAGGCCTTCCGTACATGATTTTATTGGCCGACACTGGGCAGATGCTCAGGACTTAGTCCAACGATGCGTCTGTTGCCCGACTCTTTGCTAATCGAGCCACATGCCACCCACCGCCCTCAAAACTATACCCATTACCCGGCCGTCATGTCCGGGGCTTGACATGGTTGGACCCCTTAAAGGGGGAACCCACAAGCACAAATACTTATTGGTCATGGTGGACAAATTCACCAAATGGATTGAGGCCAAGCCGGTTAAAACGGCAGAATCCGGACCATCCGGGGTAGTACACTGTTTTGGCGTCCCCCACAGCATAATCACTGATAACGACACGAACTTCACGGCCGACGAGGTTAAACTCTGGTGCAAAAACATGGGCATCAAGCTCGATTACGCTTCAGTCTATCACCCCCAAACTAACGGTCAAGTCGAGCGAGCAAATGGTCTAATCATGAGCGGCATCAAACCCGGACTAGTGCGGTCCCTCAAGGAATCTAACACGACCTTTGGGTAGAGGAGCTCGACTCCGTACTGGGGGCTGCGGACCACGCCAAACCGAACTCTTGGATTCACACCATTTTTCATGGTATACGGTGCGAGGCAGTTACTGCCTCGCAATATAATTCATGACTCACCTCGGTAATGCGCATGTACGAAGAAAGAGAAGCCGAGTTGGATCTGCAGGAAATTTTGGACGCCTTAGAGGAGGATCTGGACTTGGCAAAAGCTCGTTCCGCATTTTATCGAGAGCGTGCTCGAAGATATCAAAGCAGTAGAAGTACGGCCCAAAACTTACAATGTTGGCGAACTTCGTTCTACGCCCGCCGGACAAGAAAAGGACAAACTTAAGCCCAAGTGGGAAGGTCCCTTCATCATCGACCAAGTCGACCGGCGGAGCATACCGCCCACGTAACGCATCTCGACAACCGACTCGAGCCGAACCCATGGAACGCAGCCCGCCTCCGAAGATTCTACGCTTAACGCCGGACTCCGAGTTCGCCTCACTCCCGGCCCACCTTTTTATATTTTTACTGTCTCTTGTCCCCTCCTTCTTCCCACTTTTTTTTTCAATACCTTTTATAGGCTGATTTGGCGCTTTGTTCGCATACACTTGATGTGCTCGACACTCATTATACGGGGGCTTCTTCAATGTAAGCTTATTCATACGGGCTTCATGCCCAATACATGTGTCATACTTCCGCATGTACCTTTTATTCACCATTGTATGCATCGATATGACTTAAGTTTTGGCCAAGCTGGGTTGCCTCGCCCCCGTGCTTACCCTACGTTCCCGATTGTTCGGCTAGGAGGTAAAGGGAGCACCTCTGCGATTGCTACTGCCGGGTCAGCCGGATGTGTACCTCAGACTGGGTGAAGCCGAAAGCTAGCGTTCTTAAGAGAATATTCGGTCGGTGACTTGAAAGATGATTTATTACTTACTTATTTATCTGCCCCCAGATGCTTTTTCTGCTATTTTCGCAGTCCGGCATTGCACTTTAGGGCATGCCTCCCAGGGAAAGGAACCCTTAACGGAACTATTCTCCCTGGAAGATGTTTCTTACTAACCATGTAATATAACATAACTAGTTGGGCACTTGTCCGATAAAGCAATTATGACCCCGACGCCTTGTCTCCATGCATGCCCGGTTCTTTTATAACCGTAAGGGTATTCGGACACACTCGGACTGTTGGGTCCCGAGGTTGAAGCGAAACGGTCCGCAAAGACAAACGATCTACAATCCGGCTAGAAGGCATTTTACATGTCATTTCAAATTACATCGTCAAACCGACTGATTGTACTCCTCCTCAATCCCATCTAACAGGCTGTCTAATTTACAGTCCTGTTGGGAATATTTCATGGCCAGTTCTACTTGGCCGTACATCAAGCTCACAGGGATCTCCTTCCCATCAGGCCCCGCAGGTCCGACCTCGGCCATGTGGTTTGGGTCAGCCTTCGGGTAACGTGTCTTCACCATGGCCCAGGCCTCCCTGGCGCCCTGACGGCAGGCCGATATCTTCCACAAACGGAGGCGTCGCCGTGCTCCCTGAAGCTTCTCAGCAAGCTCACCAAGGCCCTCGGGTAGGGAGACGGATGGCCATAAAGCATGAACGACGCCATTCATCACTGCCGAACACGCTCGAGCAATTGCACCAGCTCGGGAAGTTGGTCACCCGTTGACCTGTGCATTTCCTCCAGTAGGCGACCTGTGAGCACACCTAAAGACATATTTCCGTCAATCGACTTCCTCGCCGAATTATTCTTTTCAAAGGAATTTGTTCAAGCACTTACTATAAATGCCGCGATGAAGCCGCTGATTCTCCTTCACGGAGCCAGACAGCTGGGCCCGAACACCTTTCAGCTCTTCTCCTCGCTGGGTGTGGGCATCTTGGAGCTTGTTTCTCTCCTGTTGCACCTTCATAAGCACCCTCTCGCCGGCCTTTAGCTGACGCAGTAGCTGTTGCTTGTCCGGATCTAGTCCGGCGCCTCTGCAATATTATTGTCGATTCACGCCGCACTTTGTTAAATAATTATCTTTTCAAAGTACGTCTTACCGGTGGGGGTCTCTGTGGCTCCCCTGGCGTGCCAAAGGCGGCCTCAAGTTGGGCATTGCACTCTTGGAGCTCCTGGGAAAGATGGGTATTCTTCTCCGTAAGATCCTGCATAATAATTGATCCTTAAATCAGTTATTTCAACTATTTTAAGTCTCGGGGGCTACTGGCATATATAACTATTAAAATTACTTACCCGTATGTCTTTCACATACTGCTCCGTGGCTCTGGTTAACCCATCTTGAGTGGAACGGAGGTGCGCGTTTCCCACATCAAAGGCATTTAACGCCTCCGGGGAGAAACACGCGTCACGAAGAACTGTCCGGCGACGCCTGTGATTCATGGCGCTCTCCACCTCAGACCAGGTGGCGGACAGCCTGTCGGCATCCTCCGTCGGAGGAGCGTCCGGCTCATGCCTTGTATTCGCCTCCTCCCGGACCATGCGTTGGAGCATGGCTGGCGGAGGCTTGATTGGCAACCTCTCGGACACTTTGTCCGTGGCGCTCTTTCTGGAAAAGTTATGAGCATTAATATACCTCCTGGGGATCCTTCCCTTAAAAATAGCGGTGCTCCGTACCGTTGCGGTGACGTTTCGGCTCGCGTCGCACTCCTCTTCCGCCTGCTGGGCCGGACTGACCCTTGTTGGTCGACCGCCACGGGTTCGGCTTCCCGCCTTAAAGGCACCTCCTGCGATGCACCATCAGTATGGGATGGTCAGAATTGAGCGCGGATCAAATGATGGTGTCAAGACCTCGGTCGTAGTCACCTGGGAGGCCGGAAAAAAACAGGTGGTAGTCAGCCATAATGGCGACTAGGGCATTGTCTATGCTACGTTGGTGGAACACCCCGTCAATCAGCTCCACCTTAATGTCCGGATCCTCTTCGGAGGTCGGATCAAGGGATCGTTCCGGATCCTCGGGTTGTGGAGTTAGGCTTCCTATGCCCTCCACGTCCCGGCGCAGCTCCTGCGTCGAAATCACAGAGTAAGATATTTGACTTTAAAAGTATGGATCGGGTAGATGAACATCCGCTTACCCAGCTCCGAGGGTTATTCATAGAAAATCCATTCAGCGGATTCTTGCGGAGGAAGTCCTCCTCCTCTCCCTTGTACAAGCCGGATAGGATCTTTGCCAGATCGGTTGCCGAGCCTGGCCCTTTGCAGCCATGACGGGTGGCGTCATCTTCCCCGTTGAAATCCCACATAGGGTGGCCCCTATATTGGAGAGGCTGCACCCCTCGCATAATACACGTGGCCATGACTCCAATCATGGTCAATCCGGAGTGGGCCACTAACCTAATCCGCCCATCGGATAATGGACGCTCCTATCATCTTCCCATTGAGGGCTCATGGGCGCCAACTCAGCGCTTTCTTCAAGGGAGCATTGTTGAACTCCGGAGGCCGATCCGAACTGGATCCGGCAGAGGGGCGTCCTCCATGTAGAACCATTCCGAAGGCCAGTCTTCGGACGCCTTCTTCGGGGTGCCGGATAGATATCTGGTCCCGGCGATGCGCCATATTTCGGCTCCGCCCACTTGATATATCGACCCCTCATGAGAACGGGGTACGAGACAAAACAATCTCTTCCACAAATAAAAATGGGGCTCGATGCCCAAGAACAGCTCGCAAGAAGAGCTACGAAGCCCGCGATGTGCAAAATGGAGGCGGGCGTGAGGTGGTGAAGCTGGAGTCCGTATAACTCTAGGAGCCCGGAGAAAGCGGATGTATGGAAATCCGAGTCCCCTTATTAGATAGGGGACAAAGCATACCCGCTCCCTTTAGAAGGGTTGGGGCGCTCTCCGCCTTTGCTTTCCACCCTTGTAGGTGGCTAGTCCGGCTCGAATCGGAACCATGAAAGCTGGGGAAGATATCCCTCGGTTTGGAGTGCCACTAGCTCATTGTGTGGAATCGAGCATCTCCCCAATCTCCTGGCTTAGGGCTGGGAGCGCGAGAGGAGGAGCCGCGTCGGCTATCCATGATGGAATGGATTTTTGTCAGAGGCGCTTCGATGAGAACTTGCGGATGGAGGATGGTGTGAGCTGGATCTAGATCCTCGCCTCTCTTATAGGCGGCTCGTTCGCACGGCTAGGGGGTAAAATGTAAAAATACCCCAGCCTTTCGCATTCGTACGACACGTGGAAGAAGGCCATTATTGGGCGTAGAAGCCAAGGAGTGCAACATTTATAAGGAAGCCGAACACTATTCGACGGGAACATGAAGTTTGAAGGAGAACCCGCCTTGCAACGCCGAAGACAATATACGCTCCGGACTCGTAAATCATTTGAAGCCCGGTTCGGGGCTCTTGAGGAGTTCGGGACTAGGGGGTGTCCGGATAGCGAACTATCATCATCGGCGGACTCCAAGACTATGAAGATAGAAGATTGAAGAGTTCGTCCCGTGTCCGGATGGGACTTTCCTTGGAGTGGAAGGCAAGCTTGGCGATACGGATATGTAGATCTCCTACCTTTGTAACCGACTTTGTGTAACCCTAGCCCTCTTCGGTGCCTATATAAACCGGACGGCTGTAGTCCATAGGACGAACAACAATCATACCATAGGCTAGCTTCTAGGGTTTAGCCTCTTTGATCTCGTGGTAGATCCACTCTTGTAACACACATCATCAATATTAATCAAGCAGGACGTAGGGTTTTACCTCCATCAAGAGGGCCCGAACCTGGATAAAACATCGTGTCCCTTGTCTCCTGTTACCATCCGCCTAGACGCACAGTTCGGGACCCCCTACCCGAGATCCGCCGGTTTTGACACCGACAACGGGCCTTCCCTCGCCGCCCGCGACAGGTACGCGCGGATACGTGCGATCTCCGCACGCCGCGCCGCCCCGGTGGGTGGTGGTGGCACCAACACGCCGCCGGCGCTGATCCTCCACGCCCCGGGCACCCGCATGTCCGGCAGGACCGGGTACTCGGCCTCGAAGAGGAGGCGAGCCTCGTCCTCGTGCAGATGGCGGCTCCCGAAGCCATTCGCCGCCACACCGTCACCTGGGAATCGCTCGGCCATCCTTCTGAGCTTGAGACGGCGAGAGGAGGAAGGGGGAGAAGTGGGCGCGTCGGCGGTGGAGTGTTTGTGCGTGTCTCCGGCGCGGCGCGCTAATTCTTGGCTTATATAGGCAGAGGCGCCGCGCGGTAGGCTTGGCCGGCGCGTTACGCGTGGCGGGAGGCGTGGCGGGCGAGGGGACGCGCATCGCCCGACCTTCACTGTGCCGCCCGTGAAGCATCAATGGAGGCTGACCGGCGCGGCAGCGCGCGCAGCTTTGGCATTGATTCGCCGCGGGAAACGAGGCGATGAGGACGACGAAGCGGCGAGAAGCGAGTCGAGTCGCTGACGCGGCTGGCCCACGGCGCTTTCGTGCCAAAAAATATTCACCCAGCGCTCCCGAGCGCCCCCCAGCGCGCCGGGTTCGAGTTGGGTCCGCCGGCGCCAATTTTTGCCTGAGCAGGCGAAAAATGGGCCCCTGGGGGCGCGACTGGGCCGATTTTTTGGCACCGGCGGCCGAAAAGTCGCCTGGGGGGGCTTGTTGGGGGCGCAGCTGGAGATGCTCTAATCACCTTCCTTCCGTCATTCGAAAAGAGAGAAGAGAGTGGTAAGTGGTCCTTTTGATTGGCCACATGGATGGCCATTTGGCCAGACTCCCACAAACCCTTTTCATGTTTGCTTCCCGTTTATGGGAATTCGGACGTGCGGACGCGTCTACGGATGTTTGAAGCACTGTATTGGACGGCAAAATGTTCGAACGCATCGATCTAAATGTTTTGCGAGACAGTGTTGGAAATACGCTAAGGGCGTGTTTGGTTGCCTGCATGCAGCCCAATCAGGCCCGCGCGGGATGTGCGTGGCCAGTTTGGTTGGCTAGGCTGCATGCGATTCGTGGCCCGCACGAAACTTAAAGCAGACCTGAGCCTGGCCCGGCGAAAACTGCCGAATCGGCAGTTTCTTGCGAGCCTGGCCCGGCACGGCCACGCGTGCCAGGAGGCTGCACGCCTCGGGCAGCGCGGGAGACGGAGGGGATGTCTCATAACTCCCCCCACTCTCCTATCACCGCCCTGCCCGCATTGTTCCCACCGCTCCTCTCTGCCTCACCGCCCCTCCCTCTCCTATCCTCTAATGGCTCCACCTCGCCAACCGCCGCGCCGTCCTCTTACCCCCGTCGACGAGCGCCTGGCCAGGATCCAAGAGCGCTGGGTGGCCAGGCTCCAGAACTCGGGCAGGGACCTGGCGTCGGCGCTGCGAGCGCCGTCCCCCATCTGCTGCCGGCCACCATGAGGGTCGGCTAATGCGGTGCCGGCCGTTCCTGCTTCGCCGCCGATTCCGGACCTCGTGGTCCTGGGCTCGGCGCCAGTGCCGTCCACGGAGCCGCCGCTTCTTGGGACCCCATTGGGCAGGTTTTTTTTTTGAAAGAAATATGCCCTAGAGGCAATAATAAAGTTGTTATTTATATTTCCTTATATCATCATAAATGTTTATTATTCATGCTAGAATTGTATTAACCGGAAACTTAGTACATGTGTGAATACATAGACAAACAGAGTGTCACTAGTATGCCTCTACTTGACTAGCTCGTTAATCAAAGATGGTTAAGTTTCCTAGCCATGGGGCAAAGAGTTGTCATCTGATGAACGGGAACACATCATTAGAGAATGATGTGATTGATTTGACCCATCCGTTAGCTTAGCACTATGATCGTTTAGTTTATTGCTATTGCTTTCTTCATAACTTATACATGTTCCTATGACTATGAGATTATGCAACTCCCGAATACCGAATGAACAGTTAGTGTGCTATCAAACGTCACAACATAACTGGGTGACTATAAAGATGCTCTACAGGTGTCTCCGATGGTGTTTGTTGAGTTGGAATAGATCAAGATTATGATTTATCACTCCGATTGTCTGAGAGGTATCTTTGGGCCCTCTCGGTAATGCACATCACTATAAGCCTTGCAAGCAATGTGACTAATGAGTTAGTTACGGGATGATGCATTACAGAAATGAGTAAAGATACTTGCCGGTAACGAGATTGAACTAGGTATTGAGATACCGACAATCGAATCTCGGGCAAGTAACATACCGTTGACAAAGGGAACAATGTATGTTTTTATGCGGTTTGACCGATAAAGATCTTCATAGAATATGTTGGAACCAATATGAGCATCCAGGTTCCGCTATTTGTTATTGACCGGAGATGAGTCTCAGTCATGTCGACATAGTTCTCGAACCCGTAGGGTCTGCACGCTTAACGTTCGATGACGATCGGTATTATGAGTTTATGTGTTTTGATGTAACGAAGGTTGTTCGTAGTCCCGGATGTGATCACGAACATGACGAGGAGTCTTGAAATGGTCGAGACATAAAGATAGATATATTGGAAGGCTATGTTTCGACATCGGAATGGTTCCGGGTGAGTTCAGGCATTTACTGGAGTACCAGGATGTTACCGTAATCCCCCGGGGAGTCAATGGGCCTTATTGGGCCTTAGTGGGAGATAGGAGGAGGCGGCCAGATGGAGGGCGCCCCCCCCAAGCCCAATCCGAATTGGGTGGGGGCCGGCCCTGATGTCTACTACGCAACCTTCTCCTTGTAGACGTTGTTGGGCCTCCAAGTGCAGAGGTTTGTAGGACAGTAGCAAATTTCCCTCTAGTGGATGACCTAAGGTTTATCAATCCGTGGGAGGCGTAGGATGAATATGGTCTCTCTCAAGCAACCCTGCAACCAAATAACAAAGAGTCTCTTGTGTCCCCAACACACCCAATACAATGGTAAATTGTATAGGTGCACTAGTTCGGCTAAGAGATGGTGATACAAGTGCAATATGGATGGTAGATATAGGTTTTTGTAATCTGAAAATATAAAAACAGCAAGGTAGCAAGTGACAAAAGTGAGTGTAAACGGTATTGCAATGCTAGGAAACAAGGCCTAGGGTTCATACTTTCACTAGTGCAAGTTCTCTCAACAATAATAACATAATTGGATCATATAACTATCCCTCAACATGCAACAAAGAGTCACTCCAAAGTCACTAATAATGGAGAACAAACGAAGAGATTATGGTAGGGTACAAAACCACCTCAAAGTTATTCTTTCCAATCAATCCATTGGGCTATTCCTATAAGTGTCACAAACAGCCCTAGAGTTCATACTAGAATAACACCTTAAGACACAAATCAACCAAAACCCTAATGTCACCTAGATACTCCAATGTCACCTCAAGTATCCGTGGGTATTATTATACGATATGCATCACACAATCTCAGATTCATCTATTCAACCAACACATAGAACCTCAAAGAGTGCCCCAAAGTTTCTACCGGAGAATCACGGCGAAAACGTGTGCCAACCCCTATGCATAGGTTCATGGGCGGAACCCGCAAGTTGATCACCAAAACATACATCAAGTGAATCACGTGATATCCCGTTGTCACCACAGATACGCATGGCAAGACATACATCAAGTGTTCTCAAATCTTTAAAGACTCAATCCGATAAGATTACTTCAAGGGGAAAACTCAATTAATTACAAGAGAGTAGAGGGGGAGAAGCAACATAAGATCCAACTATAATAGCAAAGCTCACGATACATCAAGATCGTGTCAAATCAAGAACACGGGAGAGAGAGAGAGAGAGGGAGAGAGAGAGAGAGAGATCAAACACATAGCTACTGGTACATACCCTCAGCCCCGAGGGTGAACTACTCCCTCCTAGTCATGGAGAGCGCCGGGATGATGAAGATGGCCACCGGTGAGGGTTCCCCCCCTCCGGCAGGGTGCCGGAACAGGGTCCCAATTGGTTTTTGATGGCTACAGAGGCTTGCGGCGGCGGAACTCCCGATCTATTCTCATCTTCGAAGTTTTTAGGGTACGTGGGTATATATGGGTGAAGGAAGTACGTCGGTGGACCTCCGGGCTGTCCACGAGGCAGGGGGCGCGCCCTAGGGGGCTGGGCGCGCCCCCACCCTCGTGGGCAGCCCGAGACTCCCCTGGCGAGCTTCCGGTACTCCATGGGCTTCTTCTGGTCCAAAAATAAGTTCTGTGGAGGTCAATTGGACTCCGTTTGATATTCCTTTTCTTCGAAACACTAAAATAGGCAAAAAAACAGCAATTCTAGGCTGGGCCTCCAAAAATAATATAAAAGTGAATAATAAAGCCCAATATGGTCCAAAACAGTAGATAATATAGCATGGAGCAATAAAAAATTATAGATACGTTGGAGATGTATCAGCCCCCCCTTTCCTTTCTTCTCTCCCTCTTCCTTCTTCTCCTACTCCAACTAGGGAAGGGGGGAATCCTACTCCCACCGGGAGTAGGACTCCTCCCTTGGGCGCGCCATGAGAGGGCCGACCCTTCCCTCCTCCACTCCTTTATATACGGGGGAGGGGAGCACCCCATAGACACACAAGTTGATTGTTTAGCCATGTGCGGTGCCCCCCTCCACAGATTTCCACCTCGGTCATATCGTTGCAGTGCTTAGGCGAAACCCTGCGCCGGTAGCTTCATCAACACTGTCACCACGCCGTTGTGCCGATGAAACTCTCCCTCGACCTCAGCTGGATCTAGAGTTCGTGGGACGTCACTGAGCTGAACGTGTGTAGATCGCGGAGGTGCCGTACCTTCGGTGCTAGGATCGGTCGGACCGTGAAGACGTACGACTACATCAACCGCGTTGTCATAACGCTTCCGCTTTCGGTCTACGAGGGTACGTGGACAACACTCTCCCCTCTCGTTGCTATGCATCACCTAGATGGATCTTGCATGTGCGTAGGATTTTTTTTTTGAAATTACTGCGTTCCTCAACAGTGGCATCTGAGCCAGGTCTACGCGTAGATGTTATATGCATGAGTAGAACACAAAGAGTTGTGGGCGATAATAGTCATACTGCTTACCAGCATGTCATACTTTGATTCGGCGGTATTGTTGGATGAAGTAGCTCAGGCCGACATTACGCGTACGATTACGCGAGACTGGTTCTACCGACGTGCTTCACACACAGGTGGCTAGTGGGTGTTTGTTTCTCCAACTTTAGTTGAATCGAGTGTGACTACGCCCGGTCCTTGTTGAAGGTTAAAATAGCAAACTTGATGAAAAATCGTTGTGGTTTTGATGCGTAGGTAAGAACGGTTCTTGCTAATCCCGTAGCAGCCACATAAAACTTGCAACAACAAAGTAGATGACGTCTAACTTGTTTTTGCAGGGCATGTTGTGATGTGATATGGTCAAGATGTGATTATATAAATTATTGTATGAGATGATCATGTTTTGTAACACAGTTATCGGCAACTGGCAGGAGCCATATGGTTGTTGCTTGATTGTATGAAATGCAATCGCCATGTAACTGCTTTACTTTATCACTAAGCGGTAGCGATAGTCGTAGAAGCAATAGTTGGCGAGACGACGACGACTTCGATGGAGATCAAGGTGTCAAGCCGGTGACGATGGTGATCATGATGGTCCTTTGGAGATGGAGATCAAAGGCACAAGATGATGATGGCCATATCATATCACTTATATTGATTGCATGTGATGTTTATCCTTTATGCATCTTATTTTGCTTAGTACGGCGGTAGCATTATAAGATGATCTCTCACTAAATTTCAAGGTATAAGTGTTCTCCCTGAGTATGCACCGTTGCTACAGTTCGTCGTGTCGAGACACCACGTGATGATCGGGTGTGATAAGCTCTACGTTCACATACAACGGGTGCAAGCCAGTTTTGCACACGCAAAATACTCGGGTTAAACTTGATGAGCCTAGCATATGCAGATATGGCCTCGAACCTTTGAGACCGAAAGGTCGGCGTGAATCATATAGTAGATATGATCAACATAGTGATGTTCACCATTGATAACTACTCCATCTCACGTGATAATCGGACATGGTTTAGTTGATATGGATCACGTGATCACTTAGATGATTAGAGGGATGTCTATCTAAGTGGGAGTTCTTAAGTAATATGATTAATTGAAATTTAATTTATCATGAACTTAGTACCTAATAGTATTTTGCATATCTATGTTGTTGTAGATAAATGGCTCGTGCTGTTGTTCCGTTGAATTTTAATGCGTTCCTAGAGAAAGCTAAGTTGAAAGATGATGGTAGCAATTACACGAACTGGGTTCGTAACTTGAGGATTATCCTCATTGCTGCATAGAAACATTACAACCTGGAAGCACCGCTGGGTGCCAAACCCGCTGCAGGAGCAACGCCGGATGTTGTGAACACCTGGCAAAGCAAAGCTGATGAATACTCGATAGTTCAGTGTGCCTTGCTTTACGGCTTAGAACCAGGACTTCAACGACATTTTGAACGTCATGGAGCATATGAGATGTTCCAGGAGTTGAAGTTAATATTTCAAGCAAATGCCCAGATTGAGAGATATGAAGTCTCCAATAAGTTCTACAGCTGCAAGATGGAGGAGAATTGTTCTGTCAGTGAGCATATACTCAGAATGTCTGGGTACCATAATCACTTGACTCAGCTGGGAGTTAATCTTCCAGTTTATAGTGTCATTGACAGAGTTCTTTAATCACTGCCACCAAGCTACAAGAGCTTCGTGATGAACTATAACATGCAAGGGATGGATAAGACGATTCCCGAGCTCTTCGCAATGCTAAAGACTATGGAGGTAGAAATCAAGAAGGAGCATCAAGTGTTGATGGTCAACAAGACCACCAGTTTCAAGAAAAAGGGCAAAGGGAAGAAGGGGAACTTCAAGAAGAACGGCAGACAAGTTGCTGCTCAAGTGAAGAAGCCCAAGTCTGGACCTAAGCCTGAGACTGAGTGCTCCTACTGCAAAGGGACTAGTCACTGGAAGCGGAACTGCCCCAAGTATTTGGCGGAAAAGAAGAATGGCAAAGTGAAAGGTATATTTGATATACATGTTATTGATGTGTACCTTACTAATGCTCGCAGATGGCGCTTTGGGTATTTGATATCTGGTTACATTGCTAATATTTGCAAATCGAAACAGGGGCTACAGATTAAGCGAAGATTGGCTAAGGACGAGGTGACGATGCGTGTGGGAAATGGTTCCAAAGTCGATGTGATCGCCGTCGGCACGCTACCTCTACATCTACCTTCGGGATTAGTTTTAGACCTGAATAATTGTTATTTGGTGTCAGCGTTAAGCATGAACATTATATCTGGATCTTGTTTGATGCGAGACGGTTATTCATTTAAATCAGAGAATAATGGTTGTTCTATTTATATGAATAATATCTTTTATGGTCATGCACCCTTGATGAGTGGTCTATTTTTACTAAATCTTGATAGTAGTGATACACATGTTCATAGTATTGAAGCCAAAAGATATAAGTTTAATAATGATAGTGCAACTTATTTGTGGCACTGCTGTTTAGGCCATATTGGTGTAAAGGGCATGAAGAAACTCCATTCTGATGGGCTTTTGGAATCACTTGATTATGAATCACATGATGCTTGCGAACCATTCCTCATGGGCAAGATGACTAAAGACTCCGTTCTCCGGAACAATGGAGCGAGCAACAGACTTATCGGAAATAATAACTACTGATGTATGCAGTCCGATGAGTGTTGATGCTCGCGGCGGGTATCGTTATTTTCTGACCTTCATAGATGATTTGAGCAGATATGGGTATATCTACTTGATGAAACATAAGTCTGAAACATTTGAAAAGTTCAAAGAATTTCAGAGTGAAGTGGAAAATCATCGTAACAAGAAAATAAAGTTTCTACGATCTGATCGTGGAGGAGAATATTTGAGTTACGAGTTTCACCTTCATTTGAAACAATGCGGAATAGTTTCACAACTCACGCCACCCGGAACACCACATCATAATGGTGTGTCCGAATGTCGTAACGTACTTTACTAGATATGGTGCTATCTATGATGTCTCTTACTGATTTACCGCTATCATTTTGGGTTATGCTTTAGAGACGGATGAATTCACGTTAAATAGGGCACCATATAAATCCGTAGAGATGACACCTTATGAACTATGGTTTGGCAAGAAACCCAAGTTGTCGTTTCTCAAAGTTTGGGGCTGCAATGCTTATGTGAAAAAGCTTCAACCTGATAAGCTCAAACCCAAATCAGAGAAATGTGTCTTCATAGGATACCCAAAGGAGACTATCGGGTACACCTTCTATCACAGATCCGAAGGCAAGATATTCGTTGCTAAGAATGGATCCTTTCTAGAGAAGGAGTTTCTCTCGAAAGATGAGTGGGAAGAAAGTAGAACTTGACGAGGTAATTGTTGGAAATATGCCCTAGAGGCAAAAATAAATTAGTTATTATTATATTTCCTTGTTCATGATAATCGTTTATTATCCATGCTATAATTGTATTGATAGGAAACTCAGATACATGTGTGGGTACATAGACAACACCATGTCCCTAGTAGGCCTCTAGTTGACTAGCTCGTTGATCAATAGATGGTTACAGTTTTCGACCATGGACATTGGATGTCGTTGATAACGGGATCACATCATTAGCAGAATGATGTGATGGACAAGACCCAATCCTAAGCCTAGCACAAAGATCGTGTAGTTCGTATGCTAAAGCTTTTTTAATGTCAAGTATCTTTTCCTTAGACGATGAGATTGCGCTTTGGATACCGTAGGAATGCTTTGGGTGTACCAAACGTCACAACGTAACTGGGTGGCTATAAAGGTGCACTACAGGTATCTCCGAAAGTGTCTGTTGGGTTGGCACGAATCGAGACTGGGATTTGTCACTCCGTGTAACGGAGAGGTATCTCTGGGCCCACTCGGTAGGGCATCATCATAATGTGCACAATGTGACCAAGGGGTTGATCATGGGATGATGTGTTATGGAATGAGTAAAGAGACTTGCCGGTAACGAGATAAAACAAGGTATCGGCATACCGACGATCGAATCTCGGGCAAGTATAATACCGCTAGACAAATGGAATTGTATACGGGATCGATTGAGTCCTTGACATCGTGGTTCATCCGATGAGATCATCGTGGGACATGTGGGAGCCAACATGGGTATCCAGATCCCGCTGTTGGTTATTGACCGGAGAACGCCTCTGGTCATGTACGCATGGTTTCCGAACCCGTAGGGTCTACACACTTAAGGTTCGATGGCGACGCTAGGGTTATAGGGAATAGATATACGTGGTTACCAAATGTTGTTCGAGTCCGGATGAGATCCGGACGTCACGAGGAGTTCCGGAATGGTCCGGAGGTAAAGATTTATATATGGAAAGTTGTTGTTCGGGTTCGGAAAAGTTCGGGTTTTTCCGGTATTGTACCAGAAGCTTCTAGAAGGTTAGGAGGATTCCGGAGGGGTCCGGAGGTCCGAAAATTGTTCCACCACGTCCAATACAGCAGCATGGGCTGTAAGGGGGCGCCCTAGCCTTAATGGGCCAGGGGCACCAGCCCCCCTAAGGCCCATGCGCATGGGAGAGGGGAAACTCTAAGGGGGAGGGCCTCCACTTGACTTGGGAGGCACTCTTCCCCCCCCCCCTTGGCCGACCCCTAGATGGGATCTAGGGCTGGACGCCGCCCCTAGGGGTGGAACCCTAGGTGGGGGCGCAGCCCCCCTCTCCCCCTATATATAGTGGAGGCAAAGGGGCAGCCCAACACACGAAGTTCTTCTCATGTTGGCGCAGCCCTACCTCTTTTTCTCCTCATATCTCGCGGTGCTTGGCGAAGCCCTGCAGGAGTGCCACGCCTCCACCACCACCACGCCCGTTGTCAGCTGCTGGATGGAGTCTTCCTCAACCTCTCCCTCTCTCCTTGCTGGATCAAGGAACGGGAGACGCCACCGGCTGTACGTGTGTTGAACGCGGAGGTGCCGTCCGTTCGGCACTAGGATCTCCGATGATTTGGATCACGACGAGTACGACTCCTTCAACCCCGTTCTCTTGAACGCTTCCGCTTAGCGATCTACAAGGGTATGTAGATGCACTCTTCTTCCCCTCGTTGCTGGTTTCTCCATAGATAGATCTTGGTGACACGTAGGAAAATTTTGAATTTCTGTTACGTTCCCCAACAGTGGCTTCATGAGCTAGGTCTATTGCGTAGATTCTTTGCACGAGTAGAACACAAAATAGTTGTGGGCGTTGATTTTGTTCAATATGCTTACCGTTACTAGTCCAATCTTGTTTCGACGGTATTGTGGGATGAAGCGCCCGGACCAACCTTACACGTACACTTACGTGAGACGAGTTCCACCGATCGACATGCACTTGGTGCATAAGGTGGCTAGAGGGTGCCGCCTCTCCCACTTTAGTCGGAACGGATTCGATGAAAACGGTCCTTATGAAGGGTAAATAGCAATTGGCATATCATGTTGTGGTTTTGCGTAGGTAAGAAACGTTCTTGCTAGAAACCCATAGCAGCCACGTAAAACATGCAAACAACAATTAGAGGACGTCTAACTTGTTTTTGCAGGGTATGCTATGTGATGTGATATGGCCAAGAAGAATGTGATGAATGATATGTGATGTATGAGATTGGTCATGTTCTTGTAATAGGAATCACGACTTGCATGTCGATGAGTATGACAACCTGCAGAGCCATAGGAGTTGTCTTAATTTATTGTATGACCTGCGTGTCATTGAACAAACGCCATGTAATTACTTTACTTTATTGCTAACCGGTAGCCATAGTAGTAGAACTAATAAGTTGGCGAGACAACTTCATGGAGACACGATGATGGAGATCATGATGATGGATATCATGGTGTCATGCCGGTGACGATGATGATCATGGAGCCCCGAAGATGGAGATCAAAAGGAGCAAAATGATATTGGCCATATCATGTCACTATTTGATTGCATGTGATGTTTATCATGTTTATGCATCTTATTTGCTTAGAATGACGGTAATAAATAAGATGATCCTCATTAAAATTTCAAGAAAGTGTTTCCCTAACTGTGCACCGTTGCGAAAGTTCGTCGCTTCAAGCACCACGTGATGATCGGGTGTGATAGATTCTTACGTTCACATACAACGGGTGTAAGCCAGATTTACACACGCCAAAACACTTAGGTTAACTTGACGAGCCTAGCATGTACAGACATGGCCTCGGAACACAAGAGACCGAAAGGTCGAGCATGAGTCGTATGGAGGATACGATCAACATGAAGATGTTCACCGATGATGACTAGTCTGTCTCACGTGATGATCGGACACGCCCTAGTTGACTCGGATCATGTAATCACTTAGATGACTAGAGGGATGTCTATACTGAGTGGGAGTTCATGAGATGAACTTAATTATCCTGAACATAGTCAAAAGATCTTTGCAAATTATGTAAATGGCTCGCACTTTAGTTCCACTGTTCTAGATATGTTCCTAGAGAAAATATAGTTGAAAGTTGACGATGGCGATTATACGGACAAAAGAAAGCTTATGTCCTTAATGCACCGCTCGGTGTCTTTGAACCCCAAACGTCTGTGGATGTTGCGAACATCGGACATACACGTTTTGATAACTGTGTGATAGTTCAGTTAAACGGTTTAGAGTTGAGGCACCAAAGACGTTTTTCGAAACGTCGTGGAACATATGAGATGTTTCGAGGGCTGAAATTGGGATTTCAGACTCATGCCCACGTCAAGAGGTATAAGACCTCCGACGATTTTCTTAGCCTGCAAACTAAGGGAGAAAAGCTCAATCGTTTAGCTTGTGCTCAGATTGTTTGAGTGCAACAATCACTTGAATCGAGTGGGAGTTGATCTTCCTGATGAGATAATGATGTTTCTCCAAAGTCATTGCCACCAAGCTGCTAGAGCTTCGTGATGAACTATAACATATCAGGGATAGATGATCCTTGGAATATTCGTGATGTTTGACACCACGAAAGTAGAAGTCAAGAAGGAGCATCAATTGTTGATGGTTAATGAAACCACTTGTTTCAAGAAGGGCAAGGGCAAGAAGGGATACTTCATGAAACGGCAAATCAGTTGCTGCTCTAGTGAAGAAACCCAAGGTTAAACCCAAACCCGAGACTAAGTGCTTCTGTAATAAGGGGAACAACCTTGGAGCAGAATTACCCTAGATACTTGGTAGATGAGAAGGTTTGGCAAGGTCGATAGAAGTATATTGGATATACATTATGTTAATGTGTACTTTACTAGTACTCCTAGTAGCACCAGGGTATTAGATACCGGTTCGGTTGCTAAGTGTTAGTAACTCGAAATAAAAGAGCTACGGAATAAATGGAGACTATCTAAAGGTGAGATGACGATGTGTGTTGGAAGTGTTTCCAAGGTTGACGTGATCAAGCATCGCCTGCTCCGTCTAAGATCGAGATTGGTGTTAAACCTAAATAATTGTTATTTGGTGTTTGCGTTGAGCATAGACATGATTGGATTATGTCTATCGCAATGCGGTTATTCATGTAAGGATAATAATGGTTACTCTATTTATTTGAATAATACCTTCAACGGTCTTGCACCTAAAAGAATGGTTCATTGAATCTCGATCGTAGTGATACACATTTTCATGCCAAAGGGTATAAGATAGTAATGATAGTACCACTTACATGTGGCACTGCCATGTAAGTCATATTGGTATAAAACGCATGAAGAAGCTCCACGTTGATGGATCTTTGGACTCACTCGTTTTTGAAAAGTTTGAGACATGCGAACCATGTCTATTGGTGTATACGCATGAAGAAACTCCATGTAGATGGATCGTTTGGACTCACTTGATTTTGAATCACTTGAGATATGCAAATCATACCACATGGGCAAGATGAGTGAAAAGCCTCGCTTTTCAAAGAAGATGAAACAAGATAGCAACTTGTTGGAAATAACACATTTTGATGTGTGCAGTCCAATGAGTCTTTGAGGCATGCGATGAATATCGTTATGTTCTTACTTCATGAGATGATTCGAGTAGATGTTGAGTATATTTACTTGATGAAACACAAGTCTGAATTATTGAATGGTTCAAGTAATTTCAGAGTGAAGTTGAAGATCATTGTGACAAGAGGATAAAATGTCTATGATATGATCATAGAGATGAGTATCTGAGTTACGAGCTTTGGCACATAATTAAGACAATGTGGAAATTGTTTCACAATTAATACCGCCTGGAACACCAAAGTGTGATGGTGTGTCCGAACATCATAGTTGCACCCTATTGGATATGGTGCGTACCATGATGTCTCTTATCGAATTACCACTATCGTTCATGGGTTAGGCATTAGAGACAACCGCACTCACTTTAATAGGGCACCACGTAATTCCGTTGAGATGACACCGTGAGAACTATGGTTTAGAGAAGCCTAAGCTGTCGTTTCTTGAAAGTTTGGGGCTGCGACGCTTATGTGGAAAGTTTCATCGTGATAAGCTCGAACCTAAAACGGATAAATGCATCTTCATAGGATACCCAAAATGGTTGGGTATACCTCCTAATTAAGATCCGGAAGCAAAAGTGATTGTTTCTAGAAACGGGTCCTTTCTCGAGGAAAAGTTTCTCTCGAAAGAATTGAGCGGGAGGATGGTGGAGACTTGATGAGGTTATTGAACCGTCACTTCAACAAGTGTGTAGCAGGGCACAGGAAGTTGTTCTGTGGGCGCCTACACCAATTGAAGTAGAAGCTTATGATATTGATCATGAAGTTTTGGATCAAGTCACTACCGTACCTCAGAGGGGGACAAGGATGCGTACTACTTGAGTGGTACAGTAATCCTGTCTTGAAGGTCATGTTGCTAGACAACAATGAACCTACGAGCTATGGGGAAGCGATGGTGGGCTCATATTCCGACAAATGGTTAGAAGCCATGAAATCCGAGATAGGATCCATGTATCAGAACAAAGCATGGACTTTGGTGGAATTGCCCGATGATCGGCAGGCCATTGAGATAAATGGATCTTTAAGAAGAAGACGGACGTGGACGGTAATGTCACCATCTATGAAGCTCGACTTGTGGCGAAGAGTTTTTCACAAGTTCAAGGAGTTTACTACGATGAGATTTTCTCATCCGTAGTGATGCTTAAGTCCGTCGGAATCATGTTAGCATTAGCTGCATTTATGAAATCTGGCGATGGATGTCAAAACGAGTTTCCTTACCGGTCTTACGTAAGGAAAGGTTGTATGTGATACAATCGAAAGTTTTTGTCGATCCTAAGGATGCTAAAAGGTATCTTGGCTCCAATGATCCTTCTAAGGACCGGAGTAAGCATCTCGGAGTTGGAATGTGCGCTTTGATGAGATGATCAAAGATTTTGGGTTTATACAAAGTTTATGAGAAACTTATATTTCCAAAGAAGTGAGTGGGAGCACTATAGAATTTCCGATGAGTATATGTTGTTGACATATTGTTGATTAGAAATGATGTAGAATTCTGGAAAGCATATAGGGTTGTTTGAAAAGTGTTTTTCAATGGAAAACCTGGATTAGGCTACTTGAACAATAAGCATCAAGATCTATAAGATAGATCAAAATGTTTAATAATACTTTCAAATGAGCACATACCTTGACATAATCTTGAAGGTGTTCAAGATGGATCGACCAAAGAAGGAGTTCTTGCCTGAGTTGTAAGGTATGAAGTTAAGAGTTAAAGCTCGACCACGGCAGAAAAGAGAGAAAGAACGAAGGTCATCCCCTATGCCTTAGACGTGGGCTCTACAATATGCTATGCTATGTACCGCACCTGATGTGTGCCTTGCTACATATCTGGCAAGAGGGTACAAAGGTGATCAAGGAGTGGATCACCAGATAGCGGTCAAAATTATCCTTAGAGGAATAAGGATATGTTTCTCGGTTATGGAGGTGATAAAGAGTTCGACGTAAAGAGTTGCGTCGATGCAAGCTTAACACCTATCCGGATAGCTCTGAGTAGAGATAACGGATACGTATAATGGAGCAACAATTTGGAATAGCTCCAAGTGGAACGTGGTAGCAGCATCTACGATATGACATAAAGTTTTGCGAAATACATAGGGATCTGAATATTGCAGACCCGTTGACTACAACCTCTCTCACAAGCATAAACATGATCAAACCTAACTCATTGAGTGTTAATCACATAGTGATGTAAACTAGATTATTGATTCTAGTAAACTCTTTGGATGTTGGTCACATGGCGATGTGACCTGTGAGTGTTAATCACATGGCGATGTGAACTAGATTATTGACTCTAGTGCAAGTGGGAGACTGTTGGAAATATGCCCTAGAGGCAATAATAAATTAGTTATTATTATATTTCTTTGTTCATGATAATCGTTTATTATCCATGCTATAATTGTATTGATAGGAAACTCAGATACATGTGTGGGTACATAGACAACACCATGTCCCTAGTAAGCCTCTAGTTGACTAGCTCGTTGATCAATAGATGGTTACAGTTTCCTGACCATGGACATTGGATGTCGTTGATAACGGGTTATAGGGAATAGATATAAATGGTTACCGAATGTTGTTCGGAGTCCCGGATGAGATCCCGGACGTCACGAGGAGTTCCGGAATGGTCCGGAGGTAAAGATTTATATATGGAAAGTTGTTGTTCGGGTTCCGGGAAAAGTTCGGTTTTTCTGATATTGTACCGGGAAGCTTCCAGAAGGTTCCGGAGGGGTCCGGAGGTCCGGAAATTGTTCCACCACGTCCAATACAGCAGCATGGGCTGTAAGGGGGCGCCCTAGCCTTAATGGGCCAGGGGCACCAGCCGCCCAAGGCCCATGCGCATGGGAGAGGGAAACCCTAAGGGAGGGCCTCCACTTGACTTGGGAGGCACTCCTCCCCTGGCCGCCCCTAGATGGGATCTTGGGCTGGCCGCCCCTAGGGGTGGAACCCTTGGTGGGGCGCAGCCCCCCCTCTCCGCCTATATATAGTGGAGGCAAAGGGGCAGCCCAACACACGAAGTTCTTCTCATGTTGGCGCAGCCCTACCTCTCTTTCTCCTCATATCTCGCGGTGCTTGGCGAAGCCCTGCAGGATTGCCACGCTCCTCCACCACCACCACGCCGTTGTGCTGCTGCTGGACGGAGTCTTCCTCAACCTCTCCCTCTCTCCTTGCTGGATCTAGGCATGGGAGACGCCACCGGCTGTACGTGTGTTGAACGCGGAGGTGCCGTCTGCTCGGCACTAGGATCTCCGGTGATTTGGATCACGACGAGTACGACTCCTTCAACCCCGTTCTCTTGAACGCTTCCGCTTAGCGATCTACAAGGGTATGTAGATGCACTCTCTTCCCCTCGTTGCTGGTTTCTCCATAGATAGATCTTGGTGACACGTAGGAAAATTTTGAATTCCTGCTACGTTCCCCAATAGTAATTGAACCTACTCCCTTATTGGAAAGTAGTTCATCACAAAAATCAGTTCCAGTGATTCCTACACCAGTAAGTGAGGAAGCTAATAATGATGATCATGAAACTTCTGATCAAGTTACTATCGAACCTCGTAGGTCAACCAGAGTAAGATCCGCACCAGAGTGGTACGGTAATCCTGTTCTGGAGGTCCTGTTACTTGACCATGACGAACCTATGAATTATGAGGAAGCGATGATGAGCCCAGATTCCGCAAAATGGCTTGAGGCCATGAAATCTGAGATGGGATCCATGTATGAGAACAAAGTGTGGACTTTGGTTGACTTGTCCGATGATCGGCAAGCCATAGAAAGTAAATGGATCTTCAAGAAGAAGACTGACGCTGACTAATGTTACTGTCTACAAAGCTCGACTTGTTGCCAAAGCTTTTCGACAAGTTCATGGAGTTGACTACGATGAGACCTTCTCACCCGTAGTGACGCCTAAGTCTGTCCGAATCATGTTAGCAATTGCCGCATTTTATGATTATGAAATTTGGCAAATGGATGTCAAAATTGCATTCCTTAATGGATATCTTAAAGAAGACTTGTATATGATGCAACCAGAAGGTTTTGTCGATCCAAATGTGCTAACAAAGTGTCCAAGCTCCAGCGATCCATTTATGGACTGGTGCAAGCCTCTCGGAGTTGGAATATACGCCTTGATACTGTGATCAAAGCATATGGTTTTATACAGACTTTTGGAGAAGCCTGTACTTACAAGAAAGTGAGTGGGAGCTCTGTAGCATTTTTGATATTATATGTGGATGACATATTGTTGATCGGAAATGATACTGAATTTCTGAATAGCATAAAATTATACTTGAATAAGAATTTTTCAGTGAAAGACCTCGGTGAAGCTGCTTATATATTGGGCATCAAGATCTATAGAGATAGATCAAGACGCTTAATTGGACTTTCACAAAGCACATACCTTGATAAAGTTTTGAAGAAGTTCAAAATGGATCAAGCAAAGAATGGGTTATCGCCTGTGTTACAAGGTGTGAAGTTGAGTCAGACTCAATGTCCGACCAGTGCAGAAGAGAGAAAATGAAAGTCATTCCCTATGCTTCAGCCATAGGTTCTATCATGTATGCAATGCTGCGTACCAGACCTGATGTGTGCATTGCTATTAGTTTAGCAGGGAGGTACCAAAGTAATCCAGGAATGGATCACTAGACAGTGGTCAAGAACATCCTGAAGTACCTGAAAAGGACTAAGGATATGTTTCTCGTTTATGGAGGTGACAAAGAGCTCGTCGTAAATGGTTACGTCGATGCAAGCTTTGACACTGATCCAGATGACTCTAAGTCACAAACTGGATACGTATTTTTATTGAATGGTGGAGCTGTCAGTTGGTGCAGTTCCAAGCAAAGCGTCATGACGGGATCTACGTGTGCAGCGGAGTACATAGTTGCTTCGGAAGCAGCAAATGAAGGAGTTCATATCCGATCTAGGTGTCATACCTAGTGCATCGGGTCCAATGAAAATCTTTTGTGAGAATACTGGTGCAATTGCCTTGGCAAAGGAATCATATTTCACAAGAGAACCAATCACATCAAGATACGCTTCAATTCCATCCGCGACCAAGTCAAGGAGGGAGACATAGAGATTTGCAAGATACATACGGATCTGAATGTTGCAGACCCGTTGACTAAGCCTCTCTCACGAGCAAAACATGATCAACACCAAGACTCCATGGGTGTTAGAATACAGTGTAATCTAGATTATTGACTCTAGTGCAAGTGGGAGACTGAAGGAAATATACCCTAGAGGCAATAATAAAGTTGTTATTTATATTTCCTTATATCATGATAAATGTTTATTATTCATGCTCGAATTGTATTAACCGAAAACTTAGTACACGTGTGAATACATAGACAAACAAAGTGTCACTAGTATGCCTCTACTTGACTAGCACGTTAATCAGAGATGGTTAAGTTTCCTAGCCATGGGCAAAGAGTTGTCATTTGATGAACATGATCATATCATTATAGAATGATGTGATTGACTTGACCCATCCGTTAGCTTACCACTATGATGGTTTAGTTTATTGCTATTGCTTTCTTCATAACTTATACATGTTCCTATGACTATGAGATTATGCAACTCCCGAATACCGGAGGAACACTTAGTATTCTATCAAACGTCACAACATAACTGGGTGACTATAAAGATGCTCTACAGGTGTCTCCGATGGTGTTTGTTGAGTTAGCATAGATCAAGATTAGGATTTGTCACTCCGATTGTCGGAGAGGTATCTCTGGGCCCTCTCGGTAATGCACATCACTATAAGCCTTGCAAGCAATGTGAGTAATGAGTTAGCTACGGGATGATGCATTACAGAACGAGTAAAGAGACTTGCCGGTAACGAGATTGAACTAGGTATTGAGATACCGACGATCGAATCTCGGGTAAGTAACATATCGATGACAAAGGGAACAACATATGTTGTTATGCGGTTTGACCGATAAATATCTTCGTAGAATATATAGGAACCAATATGAGCATCCAGGTTCCGCTATTGGTTATTGACCAGAGATGAGTCTCGGTCATGTCTACTAGTTCTCGAACCCGTAGGGTCCGCACGCTCAACGTTCGATGACGATCGGTATTACGAGTTTATGTGTTTTGATGTACCGAAGATTGTTGGGAGTCCCGGATGTGATCACGGATATGACGAGGAGTCTCGAAATGGTCGAGACATAAAGATCGATATATTGGAAGGCTATGTTTGGACATCAGAATGGTTCGGGGTGAGTTCGGTCATTTACTGGAGTACCGGGGTGTTACCGGAACTCCCCGGGGAGTCAATGGGCCTTATTGGGCCTTAGTGGGAGAGAGGAGGAGGCGGCCAGGTGGAGGGCCCGCCCCCCAAGCCCAATCCGGGTGGGTGGGGCCCGGCCCCTTTCTTTCCCTCTCTCTCCCTCTTCCTTCTTCTCCTACTCCAACTAGGGAAGGGGGGAATCCTACTCCCACCGGGAGTAGGACTCCCCCTTGGGCGCGCCATGAGAGGGCCGACCCTCCCCTCCTCCACTCCTTTATATATGGGGGAGGGGGGCACCCCATAGGCACACAAGTTGATTGTTTAGCCGTGTGCGGTGCCCCCCTCCACTGATTTCCACCTCGGTCATATCGTTGCAGTGCTTAGGTGAAGCCCTGCGCCGGTAGCTTCATCATCACCATCACCACGCCGTCATGCTGATGAAACTCTCCCTCGACCTCAGCTGGATCTAGAGTTCGTGGGACGTCACTGAGCTGAATGTGTGCAGATCGTGGAGGTGTCGTACCTTCGGTGCTAGGATCGGTTGGACCGTGAAGACGTACGACTACATCAACCGCATTCTCATAACGCTTCCGCTTTCGGTCTACGAGGGTACGTGGACAACACTCTCCCCTCTCGTTGCTATGCATCACCTAGATGGATCTTGCGTGTGCGTATGATTTTTTTTTAAATTACTGCATTCCCCAATAGTTTTCTTGACCCCCGTCCAAGGGTTTTCTCCTGTCGGCGCGCCGTCCTCCTCGACCTCTGGCGTGGCCATGAGCACGGGGCCGATGCCGCTAGCGGTCGCCAGGGCCGGCTCCTCCTCTGCTCCGCCACCTCTCTCCTTCCCGCCGGGGTTTTCACCACCCCGGACTCGGTTCGCTGCGACTGCACAAGCTCCGGTGAGTCGAAGAATCCCCAATTCTTGCTCGTAGATGTAGATTAGGGGTTTCTTTCTTAGGCATGTGCTATTACTTAGTGTATTCGATAGGATTAGAGTAGATCCGATTCGATGCGATCCCAATCGAATCGAATCTGACCGATCTGTTCTTGTTTGCTACAGTGTGTGTTCTAGAATAATGTTCTTCTGCTAGTGCTTTCCTAGGATCTGTGTTCATGCTAGGATGCGTGTTCATGCTAGAATCCCAATGCTGGTGTGCTTTACTAGGATCTATGTTCATGCTAGGGTCTTGCTAGGATCTGTGTTCATGCAAATTGCATGTTCATGTTCAAGCTAGGATCATGTTCATGTTGCTGTTCATGTTGCTACATACATGTTCAAGCTAGGGTTTGTGTTGCATGCTCTAGATTGTTATACGTGCATGTAGTAGGATCATTTTAGGATGCTGCCAAATGTGCATGGATACACATGGGGGCTATTTTTAGATGTTTCCATGCTTAGGATAGTGCACTGAAGAGTGGCAGTTGCAGAAGATCAGATGCCACTGATCAGTGGCATTTGCTCATGGGCAACTACCACTGATCAGTGCCACTTGCTCTTGGGCAAGTCCCCTGATCAGTGGCACTTGCTCTTGAGTTGAGCAAGTGCCATTGACCAGTGGCACTTGCCTAAGAGCAAGTGGCACCGATCAGTGGCATTTGCCCCAAGAGCAAGTGCCATTGATAAGTGGCATTTGGCAAAGAGTTTGTGCATTGATCAGTGGCATTTGCTCTTGGGAAAATGTCTTTGATCAGTGCCATTTGTCGTACTGCTAGTGCAACTGATCAGTGGCACTTGCAGAAGAGCTAATGGCACTGATCAGTGGTTTTTCATTTTGCAAGAACCTCTAATACTTGTCATCTTACCTGACAAGATATTGAAGAGTGATTGGGACGTGACGGGTGGAGGAGCTCAGGTGGTGGCCGAAGCTGAGGGCGTTGAGGATCTTATCCCCACGAACAGGTGGCTCAAGAGGGTGGACCTGCCTGGCAGGGTCGCCTTCATGAGCCTGCCTCGTTCAAGGGGACGATCTCCAAGGACCGGCCACGTGGAGGGGGCCTGGGAGCCGCTGCGCTTCTACCAGCTCGCCATGCTCGTCATCCCTCGCAAGTTCGTGGAGGTGATGAACGAGTGACTGGTCATCAAGCGGCTCCCGCGCGTGGTCAGGCTGTCGGCGAACAAGAGGTGCGCGTTCTGGGCGCAGATCCAGAACTTCGAGGGGCACATGGTGCTTGGCCGGGGCTGGAACTACTTCAACCGCCGGCACCGGATCGTCCCCGGCGACCTTGTCATTGTGCGCATCTCAGGACTCGGCCTGAAGGTCCAAATCTACAACCACGACTCCTCGGTCATGCGCAGGTTTCGTTGTAGCAGCACAACTGCGTTGGTGACATTGAGCATGCAATGTAGTTAGCATGCAATGCAGTTAACTAAGGTGTTAGTGTTGAACTTGTTATGGTCTATCGCTAGAACTTATGGTACTTGTACTGTGAACTTGTTAATATTTTGGCCAGAGCGGCACCACGGCGTGGAAGCGAGGAAGGAGGAGGCCTCACGTTAATCTAAGTAGTTTGCTGTCATTTCTGTTGCTTGCTTTGTCTGATCTCATTTGGTTGCTTGCTTTGTTTAATCTCATTTGTGCTTGCTGTTGTGCTGATCATGTGGTGGTAACGCCACCACCACATTTGATTGGGGTGAGCAGAACACAAACGCTGTTTGCAACCAAACAACTGAAGTTTGCATCTGCTCACACTCTAAGCACAAAAACGGGAACCAAACAACAGGGAGGTAAGTGCCCCTTCATACGATGCAGGCAACCTAATAGGTTGCATCTACTGCATATGAGGCTGCATATGAAGAAGCAGGCTGGCTGGAGATGGACATGCAATGCAGCTACTGTAGCAAACTGCAACCAAACACGCCCTAAGTGGACAAAGACCACAAAACCAACCAACTACCTGATTTCCTTACCTCACAATGATAAGTGTGTGATTACGACTGACTGAAGCAGTAACGAATGCAATTCTCAAATCAGAGAAATGGAAAAAGAGTCTGCTCACATCACAGTCATAAATACTCGCATACATGCGTATACACCCACCTTTATGAACATATGTACATACATTTTATCGTTATCCTTATGAGCATCTCTGAAATACTGAACCGACGCAACGCTTTGAGATTAGCAAAGTCATCACAGATATATTCATTGTCGATGAGACGTCTTCTCCCACTGAACGGTCATCATCAAAAAAATCTAAAATAAATCCAAAAAATACGAGCATCAATACCTAGTCTAGAACTTAAATGGGCTGGTTCCACGAACCAAACCATGTGAGCGACGGCCACTTCGCATTCACAGAAGAGTCTGCTCGTTGTAATCAAGCGGTAAAGATAAGTCATGCACGACTCTCGAGTTAAGCTCGACCGATGACTCAACCTGATCTTCTAAACGAAAAATAAGATACTTTCGCAAAAAAAGAAAGAGAAGATAAAACTGTACTACCTCCAATGGCCCCAATGTCAACGACGTGGGGTAATTGTTTAGTCGATGCCACATTCTGTTACGCACAACCGCCGTGCATCGTGTCCACAAACAAACGGTGCGATTTTCTCCGAGGCGTTGCTTGAAGCAACTTAACTCCATGGCGATTCTTCTGGATTTTTCCGAGTTTCATTCAAAAGGAGGAGATAGAGGCAGTAAAACAGACAATTTTCATTTTCATTTTTGATTTGATTGATGCCGGACTTCGAAAAAGGCAGTATTCAAGCAAAAAAATGTTTGGATTAGGAAATGGAGCTATAAATTCTTTCTGACAGAAACCGGTCCTGATTTCACGAAGGAGTCAGAGGAACTCCCATCTCCCAACTCACTCGCCCGTCCAACCCACTCTCCGCTCGCGCACGCATCCTCCTCCGCTCCCATGGCGTCCCGCGACCTCGCCGAGAGCCTGCTCCCCGGCGGGGGCGCCTCCGCCTCCCACGACGAGTACGAGGAGCGCGCGTACGACTCGGACGACAAGGTCTCCATCTCCATCTCCGACTCGGAGCCCGACGACGACGGCGACCCCGGCGCCGCGCGCGCGCGCCCGGCCTTCTCCTGGCGGAAGCTCTGGCGCTTCACGGGTCCCGGCTTCCTCATGTGCATCGGCTTCCTCGACCCGGGCAACCTCGAGGGGGACCTGCAGGCGGGCGCCGCCGCCGGGTACCAGCTCCTCTGGCTGCTGCTCTGGGCCACGGTCATGGGCGCGCTCGTGCAGCTGCTCTCCGCGCGCCTCGGGGTCGTCACCGGGAAGCATCTCGCCGAGCTCTGCCGGGAGGAGTACCCGCCCTGGGCCACGCGCGCGCTCTGGGTCATGACGGAGCTCGCGCTCGTCGGCGCCGACATACAGGAGGTCATCGGCAGCGCGATTGCCATCAAGATCCTCTCCGGGGGCATCGTGCCGCTCTGGGGCGGCGTCGTCATCACCGCCTTCGACTGGTCAGTTTGCTTCCTGCTCCTGCTCGCGACCAGAATTAAATCACCCTCTGTTCTTTTCCTCTTGGCACCGAACTCAAACTGCATAAGATTTTGGCGGCCTCTAGTTTGTTGGTTGGTTGCAAATCGAGCCGCTCTGTTCTTATCTTTTTGGAGTTGTCGAGACTAGAGCTCGCGAATAAGTTTGTTCAGGTGTTCCTTTCTCTGGTAGGTAGTAAAAATCTGCGCAGCGATGGCATCTGAAGATCCAATGCGTTTCTTCGCGTAAACTGACTCTGCTTCCATTTCTTTCCCTTTTCTCGTGCTTGTCTTTGGATTCGTTCAGTTGATCAGTGCCATCTTGTTTGTTGGGTAATAAACAATACATCCAGCGTGTTTTTGGTGTGCTGTGCTTGCAGGGAATCGATCCTGACTCTGACTGGGACTGCTCCTTGTTTGCTTCCTCTTGTTGGTTTGTTGCACAAAAGTTCATACTAACTTTTGAGGCATCATGGGGCTGAAAATTCCCGCACAAATATAATTTTTTTTTTGGGTTAGAGGGGCTTCCCCACTCCTTGCTAATCGAATGAACTTGTTGTTGTTTGCACACTTTGGTTGCTCTTTTTTTGGAACAACCTGAACAAAATGAAAAAAGTCTGTGCTAGAGAAACATGCAGACAAAGGAGTTCTGTTAACTTTGTCGATATCACAGCTTCAACATGTCCGAAGGTTGTACTAGAATGTTTGTGACCTTTTGGTTCAGTTGTGGCTTCACTCTCTGAATACACTTATTAGTAATAATCTTGTGTGGCCCAGGCGGTGCATGTTTATTGGTCGGTTTAGTACCTTCTGTTATGTTTGTCTTTGGTCAAAGACTTGTAGTTGTTACAGAGATTAAAATATGGACACATTCTTGTCTATTATCCGTACAATTCTACTACTGCTTATTCTGAATCACTAACTGCCACAATGTTTTGGGATTTTTGGGAGATGAGATTGATAGCAATGGAAGGAACAAAAAATGATGAAATAATTGTTTGGAGGAGTCCTGCCAAAAATTTAGGGGTGGATAATGATTACACAAAAGTTTCTATTTATCCTTTGTCTGCTATGGTGGTGTTCTTCAATCCTTGTCTGATTTTGACATCAGCTTTGTTTATGTACCACCAACTGCCTCTTTCCTTTTATGGTGAAGAACTTTTCGGCAGAACTGATATGTATTGCTATATTTTGGCTCATATGACATGTTTTTCATGCCAGCTTCATCTTTCTATTCCTGGAGAACTATGGTGTGAGAAAATTGGAAGCGTTTTTCGGCGTCTTGATTGCAACCATGGCTATATCATTTGCGATCATGTTTGGTGAAACGAAGCCTAGTGGAAAGGAGCTTCTGATCGGTAATTCTCGGTCTGATATGTTGGCAGATGCTTTTGTTTATGATGCACTCTTGAGACGTAGAAGAATTTATTCAATCTTTTTCATAATTAGGTTTGGTGGTTCCAAAGCTGAGCTCAAAGACCATCAAGCAGGCGGTTGGAATTGTGGGCTGCATCATTATGCCCCATAATGTTTTCTTGCACTCAGCGCTAGTGCAGTCCAGGAAGATTGACACAAAAAAGAAATCGCGTGTTCAAGAAGCAGTGTACTATTACAACATTGAGTCGATTCTTGCTCTCATCGTCTCTTTCTTTATTAACATCTGTGTTACAACGGTATTCGCTAAAGGATTTTATGGATCCGACAAAGCTGACAACATAGGTCTTGAGAATGCTGGCCAGTACTTGCAGGAGAAATATGGAACTGCCCTGTTTCCTGTCCTCTACATCTGGGCTATCGGGTTGTTAGCGTCTGGACAGAGCAGCACGATCACCGGCACATATGCAGGCCAATTCGTCATGGGAGGTTTCCTTAATCTTCGATTGAAGAAGTGGTTACGAGCAGTGATTACTCGAAGCTTTGCCATTATTCCGACTATGATTGTGGCTTTATTTTTTGATACTGAAGATCCTACCATGGACGTTCTGAACGAGTCACTCAATGTTCTTCAGTCCATTCAGATTCCATTTGCACTGATTCCTTTGATCACCCTTGTTTCGAGTGAGCAGCTCATGGGGTCATTCGTGGTCGGTCCTATCACCAAAGTAAGTTAGCTTCGACCTTTTGTTATTCATAAAATTCATAGCTTTCGTGTTAGCAACAAACTCAACTAGTTCTTCAGGTGTTACATTTGCTGCTGTATGAGTTGTTGGTCGTGTCACTGCATAAGATTGTGTAATTCGTCTGAAAAGGACTAAAAAGATTTTAATCCCGTAATTACCGAGCAGAGAGCCCTTAATTTGAGATCCCGATTTACTTAGGCACCCACAGCTGTATCCACTTAATATTTTCCAACTTTGGCAGATTTTCTACCAGTTTTTTTGTTTAGTTAGTCTGCAATTATATGTTTGATGATGAAATTGTATTCAGATAAGCAAAAAATCATGAAGATATATGATTTTGGTGGGTGGCGATAATGCAACATTGCAGAAATAGTAACACGAACCTTCAAAAAAAAAAGAAATAGTAACACTGCCCGTCCCTGGTTTGCCATGCTAACTTGTTTTGTGCTCTTGTTTAGGTGATAAGTTGGATCGTCACAATCTTTCTGATGCTCATCAACGGATACCTCATACTGTCCTTCTACACCAACGAAGTGCGGGGCGCAGTCGTTCGTTCAAGCTTGTGCGTCGTGCTGGCTGTTTACCTCGCGTTCATCATCTACCTCATCCTGAGGAACACCACACTGTATTCTCGCCTTCGCTCTTCAGTCTCAAAGAGCTCATGAGAAAGACTGTTAGTTATTTCACCTCCGCGATGAAGATGAACGGAAGTTGATAGATAATATTGGAAGAAAACTGCTCCCCATTGTACAACCTGTACGGCTGCCTATTTGTATTAGCTCCGGGGGAGAGGTCTATATTGTACATCAGTTGCTGTTGTATAACTGTATTTGTGGATTAGCAGGCTTCCCCTTTAGGATTGGGCTAAACCAACACCAACACCAGCATACTTGAGGTGATAAATGGTAGATAGTTTTGTTTATCTCTTCCCCTTTTTTGGAGGATGGTTGACGGAGTGGAATCCGGTAGACCCCTCCATGGAGTGATCGACTAAGGCCAACTCCAACGCATGACCGCATTTGGTCCATCCCCGTCCGTTTGGTACCAAACAGATAGAAAACGCGCCGACGCAAATGTCCACTTCGTCCGCGACCCATTTCTGACCCAAATTTGGGTCGGGTTTGCGTTGGAACAGGGCACGGACACGCGCGACGCCCACACTTATCCTCCCCTGGCCCGTCCGTCAGGGGCACAACCTCCCCATTTCCCTCTTCTTCTCCAAATAACTTCCCGCCTCCCGCCATGGCCACCGAGCCAAAGGATGCCGCCGCCGCCATCCCGGACACCATTGTCGTCCTCCCCTCGAAGAAGAAGCCGAAGAAGGTGCTCACGCTGATGCCAAGAAAAAGAGGAGCAAATGAAGGCCTACATGGAGCTGAAAACGAAGAAGTTCGAGATGGAGGAGGCCGTCAAAAGGAGGAAGCCGTCAAAACGAAGAAGCTCGAGATCGAGTGTTGGAAATATGCCCTAGAGGCAATAAAATTTGTATTATTATATTTTCATATTCATAATTATAGAGTATATTCTGTGCTATAACTGTTATGATCCCGGAATAGGCGATTCAGTGGAAAAACTCATAAGCACATGTGGAATGATACATGGTAAAATAAAAGGTTCCTAGTCTTGCCTCTAGGACTAGCTCAAGTGTTGTTGGTGATTATGTTTTTCGGATCTTAGGATATCATTAAGTGTAACGGTAGTCTTAAAACAACATTGAGATTATGACGTTGGAAGAACGGTCATATTGAATCGAATCAATCTTTTTCTGTTGTGAATTGAGTTAATATCGTATGTGAAAGCGCGGGTTTACTCCCAGAGGGGGGGGGGTGTGAATGGGAGATCTTTAGAAATTCGTTAAACTCTGATGAATTTGACGAAGATCAGAGTGAAGAAATAGAAACACGAGGGAACTAAATCATCACAGAATGAAAAATATGCATACAAGATACATATAGGTGAAGAACATGAAATCATACACACATACAAGCATGAGGAAGATGAATTGAAGAAATGAAAAACAACATGATGGAAATCTTCAGTTCAAATTCTTCAGAAAGTAGATCACAAATTCTTCAGTAGCGGAAATACTCAAGGTAAGGGTGAGGAATTTGAAACCAGGTAGGCTCAGTGAAGACACAACGATTTGGTAGATTGGTTCCAGTTGTTGTATCAATTGTATGCCTGGTTGAGGCTGCCGAGACGAACTCAGAGGACACTTAGTCCTCACTGTATTCCTCTTGAGCCAATGTCACTTAGACCTCGCCAAATCACTCGTGGTAAGTCTTCAAGGTAGACTTCCAAAACCTTCACAGACGCTCACCGGCAGACCACAATTACTCTTGGGTGCTCAGAACTTGACGCCTAACCCTCTGGAAGAATGACATTCTTCAAAGGTAACAGACGTCGGATCACATAGATCAATCTCTTCAGTGACGCTCAATCACTTTGGCTCTGGTTGGGTTTTTCCTCACTTGTGATTCTCTCAAAGTCGTCAGAGGATGGGTTGCTCTCAAATGACAAGTATTAAGTTCTCTCTAGAGCAGTCAACCAACAAGTGGTTGTGGGGGGAGGCTATTTATAGCCAGGGCAACCCAACATGAAATGTCATAAATGCCCTTCTCAGACATGACCGTTGTTAGGATACGATCCACTCGACAACTGGCACGCGGCGCAGTAACTGTCAGAAATTTTAGCTTTCATTTTCATGGGGGCACTCAATTTCCTCACGATAGGCAAATCGCACTCGCGAAATCCTAACTCCTCAGCATGACCAAATTCGTTAGCGACCAGATGAGCTTCGTCACCGTCGCTAGCAAATTCGTCAGCTGTTCCAGAGATTTCCAAAGGCTTCACTCGTTGAGCATCACTTTGGAGATATGAAATATGTTTCATGTAGACCTCCTTTAATAGTACTGATTTTCCTATGACACAAGTAAGAAGAAAGTAACTACGAAAACAAAAGTCTTCAAGCTTCAAAGTCTTCAGATCAATTTCTCCAGAGGCCGTACCAATTTCTTCACTTGAAGAAATACATTTTTAGGGGTCATCTTTCGTAGGTTAAACCAAATCTTCAGGGACAATAACTCCCGTGTATACTCACAAACACATTAGTCCCTCAACCTATTTGTCTTCAATACTCCAAAACCACCAAGAGGGCACTTGATGCACTTACAATCTCCCCCATTTTGGTGATTGATGACAAATTGGTTAAGTTTTCAACGGGAGTAAAATAATGGAAGTGTAAGTATAGAGTATGAAGAAGTTGGTTGCAAGATATTAAGGAACTCCCCTGAAGATGTGCATATGATGAATTTGCTTTGGATTGCAAATGCACATGGCAGGTTAGAATTATGGAGATCTCCCCCTATATCTTGGAATCCAATCATGCATGATCATGAGATGTTTGAAGAATTAGAATGCATGATGAAAATTGGTTTCTGACGAAATACAACATGCATGAGCATTTAATATTGAGGATTAGAGCATGCATAGGGAAAGTAGCAAAAGAGTCAGACCATGAACAATTATTAAGTTACAATTTATTAAAGAGCAAATAAAATGAAGACCAAGAGTTGCAACTTAGCAAAAACAACCCATATATATAGGAGACCCGCTTGAAGACTAACTCAAATTTCTCCCCCTTTGTCATCAAATGACCAAAAGGAGATGAAACTAAGGACTAACGCTCCTGAGGAATATCATCTTGAGGAATTCGGAGGAGCACCGGTGTTGGTGCCGGGGTCGCGTGAAGTAGAAGGGCCAGCAGCAGTGTCTTCAACATGTTCATCTTCGTCAGTGGAGCGTGAAGGAGACACCTAGTTTGGGACAAGAGGAGGAACTTGCACTTTAATGAACTTCTTCTTGGGCGGTATCGACCAATCAAAGTTCATCTTGAAGTCCATCTCAACAAGTTCTTCATTAGTCTTCAGATGTGATAAAATGGCCCATGTTCTGTCAAATATCTTGTGGGCGTAGTAGTGATTCTTGCAGACAGCATTATGCGTCACTATCATATTTGCATGAATAGCAGCAAGTTGACGCTTTTTCCATTCATGATTCCTGTCAATCTTCTGATGCAGGCTGATGAGGAGTTCTCGGTTAGTCATGACCCGAGGTGCATTAGGCTGAGGAATTTGCATTGATGCCTTTGCCGCGATGCCTTGGCTTGCCGTCTCATCACCAGTTGATTGAGAGGCGGGCTGACGAAATTTTCCATTAAGGGGACAAATTACTTCACCAATGACTGCCTTGTCTTTGCCAGGAACTAGGAAAATTGTGCTTTGAAGAATTTTGACCTCTGGGATGAAACTGTGATGATTCCGACAGTCAGCCATGTAATTGATTGAAGGCCTAGATCTGATGAATCTCATAATCCATGGAGCATAAGTGTCGGCGTTCAGGGAACGGGGGTCCCCAGACTTGCCTGCCTGCGGCCCACGGCGTGGCTGTGCTAGCAGGCATGTACAACCCATCTTCATCAACAAGGCATTCAAGACCCTCGCGAGGGGCCAAGCCTCGCGAGGCGGACGACGCAAGACCTCCTCAGGAGCGGCCTCGCCAGGAAGGCTCACGAGGAGCGGAGAGATCAAGGCACGGCAAACCTCGCGAGGTTCTCGTGACGTGAGCCATGACGATCGAGACCAGGCGGACGCCAGCGCGCGCAGCGTCCTTGTTTCCTATTTAGTGCTAAGGGGGCAAGCGCAGGCGCAGAGTACTGAGGCATCAAGCAAAGGTTTCCATATCGGTGCAACGAGACCAAGACCAGCAGGAGGCAAGACGGTGGTCACCATGGAGCCCAAGGCGGCGTCTGTTGGGGAACGTAGTAATTTCCAAACAAGATTCCTACGCACACGCAAGATCATGGTGATGCATAGCAACGAGAGGGGAGAGTGTTTTCTACGTACCCTCGTAGACCGAAGTGGAAGCGTTGACGCAACGTAGAGGAAGTAGTCGACGTCTTCCCGATCCGACCGATCCAAGCACCAAACCACGGCACCTCCGAGTTCTAGCACACGTTCAGCTCGATGACGATCCCCGGGCTTCGATCCAGCAAAGCGTCGGGGAGGAGTTCCGTCAGCACGACGGTGTGGTGACGATCTTGATGTTCTACCGTCACAGGGCTAAGCACCGCTACAATATTATCGAGGAGTATCGTGGAGGGGGGCACCGCACACGGCTAAGAGAACGATCACGAAGATCAACTTGTGTGTCTATCGGGTGCCCCCTGCCCCCGTATATAAAGGAGTGGAGGAGGGGGAGGGCCGGCCCTCTCTATGGCGCGCCCTAGGGGAGTCCTACTCCCACCGGGAGTAGGATTCCCCCTTTCCTAGTAGAACTAGGAGACCTTCCAAGTAAAAGGAGTAGGAGAGAAGGAAAGGGAAGGGAGAAGGAGAAGGAAGGAAGGGGCGCCCCCCTCCCTAGTCCAATTCGGACTAGTCCATGGGGAGGGGTGCGGCTACCCTTTGGGGCCTTTCTCTCCTTTCCCGTATGGCCCATTAAGGCCCAATACGAATTCCCGTAACTCTCCAGTACTCCGGAAAATACCCGAATCATTCGGAACCTTTCCGATGTCCGAATATAGTCGTCCAATATATTGATCTTTACGTCTCGACCATTTCGAGACTCCTCGTTATGTTCATGATCTCATCCGGGACTTCGAACTCCTTCGGTACATCAAAATTCATAAACTCATAATATAACTGTCATCAAAACCTTAAGCGTGCGGACCCTACGGGTTCGAGAACTATGTAGACATGACCGAGACACGTCTCCGGTCAATAACCAATAGCGGAACCTGGATCCTCATATTGGCTCCCACATATTCTACGAAGATCTTTATCGGTCAGACCTCATAACAACATACGTTGTTCCTTTTGTCATCGGTATGTTACTTGCCCGAGATTCGATCGTCGGTATCTCAATACCTAGTTCAATCTAGCTACCGGCAAGTCTCTTTACTCGCTCCGTAATACATCATCTCACAACTAACTCATTAGTTGCAATGCTTGCAAGGCTTATGTGATGTGTATTACCGAGAGGGCCAGAGATACCTCTCCGACATTCGGAGTGACAAATCCTAATCTCGAAATACGCCAACCCAACAAGTACCTTCGGAGACACCAGAGAGCACATTTATAATCACCCAGTTTCTTTTTGACGTTTTGTAGCACACTTTGTGTTCGTGCGGTAAACGGTAGTTGCATAATCTCATAGTAATAGGAACATTTTTAAGTCATGAAGAAAGCATTAGCAACATACTAAACGATCAAGTGCTAAGCTAACGGAATGGGTCAAGTCAATCACATCATTCTCCTAATGATGTGATCCCGTTAATCAAATGACAACTCATGTCTATGGCTAGGATACTTAACCATCTTTGATCAACGATCTAGTCAAGTAGAGGCATACTAGTGACACTCTGTTTGTCTATGTATTCACACATGTATTATGTTTCCGGTTAATACAATTCTAGCATGAATAATAAACATTTATCATGATATAAGGAAATAAATAATAACTTTATTATTGCCTCTAGGGCATATTTCCTTCAGTCTCCCACTTGCACTAGAGTCAATAATCTAGTTCACATCGCCATGTAATTCAACACTAATAGTTCACATCACCATGTGATTAACACCCATAGTTCACATCGTCATGTGACCTACACCCAAAGGGTTTACTAGAGTCAGTAATCTAGTTCACATCGCTTATGTGATTAACACCCAAAGAGTACTAAGGTGTGATCATGTTTTGCTTGTGAGATAATTTTAGTCAACGGGTCTGTCACATACAGATCCGTAAGTATTTTGCGAATTCTATGTCTACAATGCTCTGCACAGAGCTACTCTAGCTAATTGCTCCCACTTTCAATATGTATCTAGATCGAGACTTAGAGTCATCCAGATCTGTGTCAAAACTTGCATCGACGTAACTTTTTACGCATTTAACCTTTTGTCACCTCCATAATCGAGAAATATTTCCTTATTCCACTAAGGATAATTTTGATCATTGTCGATGATCTACTCTTAGATCACTATTGTACTCCCTTGCTTAACACAAAGGTAGGGTATACAATAGATCTGGTACACAACCTGGCATACTTTATAGCACCTATGGCTGAGGCATAGGGAATGACTTTCATTCGCTTTCTATCTTCTGCCGTGGTCGGGCTTTGAGTCTTACTCAATTTCACACCTTGTAACATGTGCAAGAACTCTTTCTTTGACTGTAACATTTTGAACTACTTCAAAATCTTGTCAAGGTATGTACTCATTGAAAAACTTATCAAGCGTCTTGATCTATCTCTATAGATCTTGATGCTCAATATGTAAGCAGCTTCTCCGAGGTCTTTCTTTGAAAAAACTCCTTTCAAACACTCCTTTATGCTTTGGAGAATAATTCTACATTATTTCCGATCAACAATATGTCATTCACATATACTTATCAGAAATGCTGTAGTGCTCCCACTCACTTTCTTGTAAATACAAAGGCTTCACCGCAAGTTCAGATAAAACTATATGCTTTGATCAACTCATCAAAGCATATATTCCAACTCCGAGATGCTTGCACCAGTCCATAGATGGATCATTTGGAGCTTGTACATTTTGTTAACACCTTTAGGATTGACAAAACCTTCTGGTTGCATCATATACAACTCTTCTTTAATAAATCCATTAAGGATTGCAGTTTTGTTATCCATTTGCCAGATTTCATAAAATGCGGCAATTGCTAACATGATTCGGACAGACTTTAAGCATCGATACGAGTGAGAAAATCTCATCGTAGTCAACACCTTGAACTTTTTCAAAAACCTTTTTCGACAAGTCTAGCTTTATAGATAGTAACACTACTATCAGCGTATGTCTTCCTCTTAAAAATCCATTTAATCTCAATGGCTTGCCAATCATCGGGCAAGTCAACCAAAGTCCATACTTTGTTCTCATACATGGATCCCATCTCAGATTTCATGGCCTCAAGCCATTTTGCGGAATCTGGGCTCATCATTGCTTCCTCATAGTTCGTAGGTTCGTCATGGTCAAGTAACATGACCTCCGTAACAGGATTACCGTACCACTCAGTGCGGATTTCACTCTGGTTTACCTACAAGATTCGGTAGTAACTTGATGCGAAGTTACACGATCATCATCATTAGCTTACTCACTAATTGGTGTAGTAGTCACAGAACAGATTTACGTGATGAACTATTTTCCAATAAGGGAGAAGGTACAATTACCTTATCAAGTTCTACTTTCCTCCCACTCACTTCTTTCGAGAGAAACTCCTTCTCTAGAAAGGATCCATTCTTAGCAACGAATGTCTTGCCTTCGGATCTGTGATAGAAGGTGTACCCAACATTTTCTTTTGGGTATCCTATGAAGACGCACTTCTCCGATTTGGATTTGAGCTTATCAGGTTGAAACTTTTTCACATAAGCATTGCAACCTCAAACTTTAAGAAACGACAACTTAGGTTTCTTGCCAAACCATAGTTCATACGATGTCGTCTCAACGGATTTAGATGGTGCCCTATTTAACGTGAACGTAGCTGTCTCTAATGCATAACCCCAAAACGATAGTGTTAAATCGGTAAGAGACATCATAGACCGTACCATATCTAATAAAGTACGGCTACGACGTTCGGACACACCATTACACTGTGGTGTTCCAGGTGGCGTGAGTAGTGAAACTATTTCACATTGTTTTAACTGAAGACCAAACTCGTAACTCAAATATTCTTCTCCACGATTAGATCGTAGACACTTTGTTACGATGATTTTTCACTTCACTCTGAAATTATATGAACTTTTCAAATGTTTCAGACTTCTATTTCATTAAGTAGATATACTCATATCTTCTCAGATCATCTGTGAAGGTCAGAAAATAATGATACCCGCTGCAAGCCTTAATATTCATCGGACCACATACATCAGTATGTATGATTTCCAACAAATCTGTTGCTTGCTCCATTGTTCCGGAGAACGGCATTTTAGTCATCTTGCCCAAGAGACATGGTTCGCAAGCATCAAGTTTATTCATAATCAAGTGATTCCAAAATCCCATCAGCATGGAGTTTCTTCATGCGCTTTATACCAATATGACTTAAACAGCAAAGGTTACCACGAACAAGTTGCACTATCATTATTAACTTTGCATCTTTTGGCTTCAATATTACGAATATGTGTATCACTACGATCGAGATCCAACAAACCATTTTCGTTGGTGTGTATGACCATAGAAGGTTTTACTCATGTAAACAGAACAACAATTGTTCTCTAACTTAAATGAATAACCGTATTGCAATAAACATGATCAAATCATATTCATGCTCAACGCAAACACCAAATAACACTTATTTAGGTTCAACACTAATCCCGAAATTATAGGGAGCGTGCGATGATGATCATATCAATCTTGGAACTATTTCCAACACACATCGTCACCTTGCCCTTAACTAGTTTACATTTTTATTACGCAACTCCGTTTCGAAGTTACTACTCTTAGCAACCCGAACCAAAGATCAAATGCCGAGGGGTTGCTATAAACACTAGTAAAGCACACATCAATAACATGTATATCCAATATATCTTTGTTCACTTTGCCATTCTTCTTATCCGCCAAATACTTGGGGGCAGTTCCACTTCCAAAGGACCAGTCCCTTTGGCAAGAGAAGCACTTAGTCTCAGGCTTAGGACCAGACTTGGGCTTCTTCACTTGAGCAACAACTTGCTTGCCGTTCTTCTTGAAGTTCCCCTTCTTCCCTTTGCTGTTTTCTTGAAACTAGTGGTCTTGTCAACCATCAACACTTGATGTTTTTCTTGATTTCTACCTTCGTCGATTTCAGCATCTCGAAGTTCTTGGGAATCGTTTCCGTTCTCACTTTCATATTATAGGTCATCACGAAGTTCTACTAACTTGGTGATGGTGACTAGAGAATTCTGTCAATCACTATCTTATCCGGAAGATTAACTCCCACTTAATTCAAGTGATTGTACACGTGAGACAATCTGAGCACATGCTCACTGCTTGAGCTATTCTCTTCCATCTTTTAGCAATAGAACTTGTTGGAGACTTCATATCTCTCAACTTGGGTATTTGCTTGAAATATTAACTTCAACTCCTGGAACATCTCATATGGTCCATGACGTTCAAAACGTCTTTGAACTCCCGATTCTAAGCCGTTAAGCATGGTGCACTAAACTATCAAGTAGTCATCATATTGAGCTAGCCAAACATCCATAACGTCTGCATTTGCTCCTGCAATAGGTCTGTCACCTAGAGGTGCATCAAGGACATAATTCTTCTGTGCAGCAATGAGGATAATCCTCAGATCACGGATCCAATCCGCATCATTGCTACTATCATCTTTCAACATAATTTTTCTCTAGGAACATATCAAAATAAACATAGGGAAGCAACAACGCGAGCTATTGATCTACAACATAGATACGCTAATACTACCAGGACTAAGTTCATGATAATTTTAAGTTCAATTAATCATATTACTTAAGAACTCCCACTTAGATAGACATCCCTCTAATCCTCTAAGTGATCACGTGATCCATATCAATTAAACCATGTCCGATCATCATGTGAGATGGAGTAGTTTCAACGGTGAACATCACTATGTTGATCATATCTACTATATGATTCATGCTCGACCTTTCGGTCTCCGTGTTCCGAGGCCATATCTGTTATATGCTAGGCTCGTCAAGTTTAACCTGAGTATTCCGCATGTGCAACTGTTTTGCACCCATTGTATTTGAACGTAGAGCCTATCACACCCGATCATCACGTGGTGTCTCAGCACGAAGAACTTTCGCAATGGTGCATACTCAGGGAGAACACTTTTACTATGATAATTTAGTGAGGGATCATCTTATAATGCTACCGTCAATCAAAGCAAGATAAGATGCATAAAAGATAAACATCACATGCAATCAATATAAGTGATATGATATGGCCATCATCATCTTGTGCTTGTGATCTCCATCTTCGAAGCACCATCATGATCACCATCGTCACCGGCGCGACACCTTGATCACCATCGTAGCATCGTTGTCGTCTCGCCAATCTTATGCTTCTACGACTATCGCTACCGCTTAGTGATAAAGTAAAGCATTACAGGGCGATTGCATTGCATACCATAAAGCGACAACCATATGGCTCCTGCCAGTTGCCGATAACTCGGTTACAAAACATGATCATCTCATACAATAAAATTTAGCATCATGTCTTGACCAAAAAACATCCCAACATGCGCTACAAAAACAAGTTAGACGTCCTCTACTTTGTTGTTGCAAATTTTACGTGTCTGCTACGGGCTTAGCAAGAACCAATCTTACCTACGCATCAAAACCACAACGATAGTTTGTCAAGTTGGTGCTGTTTTAACCTTCGCAAGGACCGGACCTAGCCACACTCGGTTCAACTAAAGTTGGAGAAACTGACACCCGCCAGCCACCTGTGTGCAAAGCACGGCGGTAGAACCAATCTCGCGTAAGCGTACGCGTAATGTCGGTCCAGGCCGCTTCATCCAACAATACCGCTTGAACCAAAGTATGACATGCTGGTAAGCAGTATGACTTATATCGCCCACAACTCACTTGTGTTCTACTCGTGCATATGACATCTACGCATAAAACCAGGCTCGGATGCCATTGTTGGGGAACGTAGTAATTTCAAAACAAGATTCCTACGCACACGCAAGATCATGGTGATGCATAGCAACGAGAGGGGAGAGTGTTGTCTACGTACCCTCGTAGACCGAAGCGGAAGCGTTGACGCAACGTAGAGGAAGTAGTCGTACGTCTTCCCGATCCGACCGATCCAAGCACCGAAACAACGGCACCTCTGAGTTCTAGCACACGTTCAACTCGATGACGATCCCTGGGCTTCGATCCAGTAAAGCGTCGGGGAGGAGTTCCGTCAGCACGACGGCGTGGTGACGATCTTGATGTTCTACCATCGCAGGGCTTCGCCTAAGCACCGCTACAATATTATCGAGGAGTATCGTGAGGGGGGCACCGCACACGGCTAAGAGAACGATCACGAAGATCAACTTGTGTGTCTATGGGGTGCCCCTGCCTCAGATATAAAGGAGTGGAGGAGGGGAGGGCGGCCCTCTCTATGGCGCGCCTAGGGGAGTCCTACTCCCACCGGGAGTAGGATTCCCCTTTCCTAGTAGAACTAGGAGACCTTCCAAGTAATATGAGTAGGAGAGAAGGAAAGGGAAGGGAGAAGGAGAAGGAAGGAAGGGGGCGCCCCCCCTCCCTAGTCCAATTCGGACTAGTCCATGGGGAGGGGTGCGGCTACCCTTTGGGGCCTTTCTCTCCTTTCCCGTATGGTCCATTAAGGCCCAATACGAATTCCCATAACTCTCCGGTACTCCGAAAAATACCCGAATCATTCGGAACCTTTCCGATGTCCGAATATAGTCGTACAATATATCGATCTTTACGTCTCGACCATTTCGAGACTCCTCGTTATGTTCCCGATCTCACCCGGGACTCCGAACTCCTTCGGTACATCAAAACTCATAAACTCATAATATAACTGTCATCAAAACCTTGTTGCGTATGGACCCTACGGGTTCGAGAACTATGTAGACATGACCGAGACACGTCTCCGGTCAATAACCAATAGCGGAACCTGGATGCTCATATTGGCTCCTACATATTCTACGAAGATCTTTATCGGTCAGACCGCATAACAACATACGCTTGTTCCTTTTGTCATCGGTATGTTACTTGCCCGAGATTCGATCGTCGGTATCTCAATACCTAGTTCAATCTAGCTATCGGCAAATCTCTTTACTCGTTCCGTAATACATCATCTCACAACTAACTCATTAGTTGCAATGCTTGCAAGGCTTATGTGATGTGCATTACCGAGAGGGCCCAGAGATACCTCTCCGACATTCGGAGTGACAAATTCTAATCTCGAAATACGCCAACCCAACAAGTACCTTCGGAGACACCTGTAGAGCACCTTTATAATCACCCGATTACGTTGTGGACGTTTGGTAGCACACAAAGTGTTCCTCCGCTAAACGGAGTTGCATAATCTCATAGTCATAGGAACATGTATAAGTCATGAAGAAAGCAATAGCAACATACTAAATGATCAAGTGCTAAGCTAACGGAATGGGTCAAGTCAATCACATCATTCTACTAATGATGTGATCCCGTTAATCAAATGACAACTCATGTCTATGGCTAGGAAACTTAACCATCTTTGATCAACGAGCTAGTCAAGTAGAGGCATACTAGTGACACTCTGTTTGTCCATGTATTCACACATGTATTATGTTTCCGGTTAATACAATTCTAGCATGAATAATAAACATTTATCATGATATAAGGAAATAAATAATAACTTTATTATTGCCTCTAGGGCATATTTCCTTCAGCGTCACCACCAGAGCCTTTTGCAGGCGAAGACCGCTTTTGTCAGGATAAGCTGCACTGCGTGTCCCCTTTCAAATTGGCCGTTGTTGGCTCCCTTCCTGCTCAATATTTGGGGAGAGGACCAGGGCCTCTATAAATAGGACTAGCCACCACAGTAGCAGGCAACTCAAGCAAGCCTGAGGTGATCGAATCCACACACACACAAGTTCGCCAAGCACAAGAACACCTCATCCTCAGGAGGCTGTTCTTCCCCTTGTACTGTTCATCATCAGCCCAAGAGGCAATCCACCACCACCACACTGGAGTAGGGTATTACACCATAACGGTGGCCTGGACCAGTATAAATCTTGTGTCCCTTGTGTTGTGAGTTCGTCGAGTTCGTTCTTGAGATCTTAGCTAGTTAGGACGTGGATCGGTAGGGAGGAAATCTTCGCGTGCACCCCAGTGTTCGAACCTTGAGGGTTTTTCCGGAACCCGTGATCCGACATTTGGTGCGCCAGGTAGGGGTGCGCCGGAGCTTCCTTTCCGTCGCTCTGTGTCTAGTTGCTCTGTCGTATCCATGGCGGACGCTCGCCGTGCTCGTGCTGAGCGCCGGGCTGCCCACGCCACCCGTGTCGCTCAGACGGCTCCCGTCGGCGGGCCACCTCGTCGTTCTCCGTCGCCTGCCGCCAACGCCACCACCGGCCCAGCAGGGAACGAGCAGCAAGCGTCCTCGCTGCACCCCTCGGTGAGGCGGGACGGCCGCACCGCCACTCCGTCGCTGACCCCGGCCGGTTCATCGTCCCATGCACGTCGCGCTCCCATGGACGCGCGGGCCGCACTCCTCATGGCGCACGAGCTCCTGCGCTACCGCCCAGTTGACGACCTCTACGATGACTGGCTCGACCGCATCACCGAGCTCGTCTGTGCCGCAGGGGGCTCCCCTGCACCGTCCCTCTCTCTGCCTCGCCCTCCGCCAGCTACAGGCGACGTAGCTCACGGAGCATCACCACCACCTCTGCATCAAGACGGTGCCCTGGCGCCAAGGCGCGCGGCACCACGGCGCGATCTACCGCGTCCGGCGCCCGCGCAAGAAGAAAGAAGCTGTCAAGAAGTCCCTCGACCGCAAGGGAATGCTCCGCCGCTCCTTGCTCCGCCGCGCCAGGATCGTTTGCTGCGGCAAGGCCCCACGCTGCTTGCCGTAGCGGCGCGCGGGCGCCAAGACCAAGCTCCACCTCCAAGGCAGGCCCCGGTGACCACGGCGGCTGCCGCGCGTTCACCCCCGAGCTGCGTAGCGTCGCCTGGTCGGGCAAGTTCAAGCCAGATCTGCCTCCTCGCTAAGACGGCACCCCCGACTGTCGGTGTCAAAACTGGCGGATCTCGGGTAGGGGGTCCCGATCTGTGCGTTTTAGGCTGATGGTAACAGGAAGCAAGGGACACAATGTTTACCCAGGTTCGGGCCCTCTCGATGGATGTAAAACCCTACTTCCTGCTTGATTAATATTGATGATATGAGTAGTACAAGAGTAGATCTACCACGAGATCGTAGAGGCTAAACCCTAGAAGCTAGCCTATGATGATTATGATTGTGATAGTGATCGGCCTTCTAAGGACCAACTTCTCTGGTTTATATAGACACCGGAGAGGGCTAGGGTTTACACGGAGTCGGTTACAAGGAAGGAAATATATTATCTGGATCGCCAAATGTCGGTGTCAAAACCGGCGGATCTCGGGTAGGGGGTCCCGAACTGTGCGTCTAGGCGGATGGTAACAGGAGACAAGGGACACGATGTTTTTACCCAGGTTCGGGCCCTCTCGATGGAGGTAATACCCTACTCCTGCTTGATTAATATTGATGATATGGGTAGTACAAGAGTGGATCTACCACGAGATCAGAGAGGCTAAACCCTAGAAGCTAGCCTATGGTATGATTGTTGTTCGTCCTACGGACTAAAACCCTCCGGTTTATATAGACTCCGGATAGGGTTAGGGTTACACAGAGTCGGTTACAATGGTAGGAGATCTACATATCCGTATCGCCAAGCTTGCCTTCCACGCCAAAGAAAGTCCCATCCGGACACGGGACGAAGTCTTCAATCTTGTATCTTCATAGTCCAGGAGTCCGGCCAACGGTGATAGTTCGGCTATCCGGACACCCCCTAATCCAGGACTCCCTCAGTAGCCCCTGAACCAGGCTTCAATGGCGACGAGTCCGGCGCGCATATTGTCTTCGGCATTGCAAGGCGGGTTCCTCCTCCGAATACTTCATAAAAGATTTTGAACACAAGGATAGTGTCCAGCTCTGCAAAACAAGTTCCACATACTACCGTAGAGAGAATAACTTTTGCACAGATCTGCTGACGTATTCCGCGGTGTGACATCACACCATGGCTGTGCCTTTATATGAATCGTTTTACTGTTCCACCTCAGCGTTTAGCGAGGCCGTTTCCTTGGCACGTCTTATCAGAGCGGAGATCGTGCCCCCTTATTCCGGGATCCTCATCAATACGGGCGTGGGTAACCCAGTCGTGCCCGTTGGCACGCCTCCTCCATCGAAAGCGAGTCCCGAACGGTCACGTGGGGTGGGGGGCTCTTGGTATTCAACCTCTTTATAACGAGACCAAGGCCCGCTCCTTTCTTTCAATCTCAATCGAATCCGCCCCTCGCTTAGAGTTCCAACACCCAAAGCTCCAGATTTAGGTGCTTCGGACCTTCGACGATGTCCGGCTCCGACCTGCACGGCCGGTGGATGTCTTCCTCCGTTACGGAACAAGACGTGCTAAAGCTGAGAGATGCCAGGTATCTCATCGGCAAAATTTCGCATAGGCTGCCTGCCCAAGGGCAGGTTATTCCCACTCCCGAGCCTGGTGAGAGCGTGGTATTCGTGTCTCACTTCCTTCGGGGTTTAGGCTTCCCGACGGACCCTTTTGTGAGGGGGCTCATGTTTTATTACGGGCTGGAATTCCATGACTTGGATCCGGAGTCAATCCTCCACATCTCGTCATTCATTGTCGTATGTGAAGCCTTCCTCCGCATTACCCCTCACTTCGGATTGTGGCTCAAGACCTTCAAAGTGGAGCCGAAGATGATCAAGGGGCATCGTGCAGAAAAGCGGAGGGGCTGTTATAAGCAAGAATGCGGATGCTCCATGGCCCGAGGGCTCTTTTCAAGAGGAGCTCAATTTATGGCAACAGGAGTGGTTTTATATCACCGCTCCCAGGGCACCAAATGGGCGGCGCCACCTGCTTTCCGCTCGGGTCCTCCACTGCGGTAGGCGTCATGGGTCAATAAAGGGCTCGACTGGGGACCGTCCAAGGACGTACCTGCTATGCGAGGTCAGATTCGAGACCTCCGAGAGAGGAGATCAATCTGGTCATAGTAGCGCAGGTCATGCTGATTCGCCGCACCTGCCTCGCAAACGCCGCCTCCGCCTGTGGGAGTTTAATCCGGAGGGACCACGAGCTCTCCAACATTTTATGGGCGTAACGCCCGTGGAGATATACCAATTGTTCTTCGGATCACAAGCAATGTGTCCGGACTTAACCGAGGACGCAGGTCCGAGCTGCAATCGCCCGGATACTCAAGTAAGTAGTCCACAGACTGGACATGCTATCCGCATATTTATCATACACTTGCCCTTAAAAGAGTTGTCCTTAAACAGGAGTGGATAGCAAAAGCAAACTGATCAGTGTCCGGCCCCCCTCCCTGAGATCACGCCGGATCCTGTATTAACCAAGATGCTAGAGGCTGTGCCTTTTGAAGAAGGCGAAGGGGGGAACAAGGGAACTACTACCTCCCTCCAAGGGGAGAAGAGGACCACCTCTGAAGATCCGGAGGCCAAAGCCTAGAAGCGGGGGAAGAAAACTTCACCAGAGGGTCCTGCGGCGGGAGGTGCCCCGTCCGCACTATTTCCCCAAGGAGATCAGCCCTCCAGCGAGCCGTAAGTAAAGGGGGGCATTTTTTTATGAAAAGAGAGACATCCCCGTTTTATTTCTAAAAGTTAACCAAAATTTACCTTGTAGTTCGAATCTCAGCCCTTCACAGCAGAGCTCGTCTTCAGGGGATCTTGATCCGGAGATGATGGAGAGCGAAACGCCTCCGCCTGCCGTACCGTCATGCGAGGCAGGCGACCCTAAGGTGTCGTCGCGGAGGGCTTCTCCGAATCTGGCGGGGCCAAAAGGCAGCCATATGTCCCCTCAAAGCCCTCCGTGTCCGGCCTTCGAAAAAGGCCACCGGACGAGTCCGACGCCAACGGGTGTACGGTCAGAGGAGCTGAAGGATCTGCTCGGGCGAGCATCTATCTCAGAAGATCACCGTGCGTTAATGGGTACGGTGATTGGAAGGATTTCATCCGCTGAGAGCGGATTGCATGAAGCCGTCGTAAGTTTACTGGCGGGTTTTGAGGTACGCAAAATGATGTACCTTCTGACAGTTTTGCATATAAAATGCGCCCTGTATAGATAGTAGCCCCTGAGACTTGGTGCGGTGTCAAAAATGACGGCACGCCGAGGTCATAACCCCTGGTATAATATGCGCTCTTCCTATGTAGGTGGCGAAGCGTCCGGTGGCTAGCCGGACAGATGAATTTGCCGAACTGAAGCGGCAACTTGACGCGGCGGATGCGGACATCACGCTTGTTAATAAGCGACTTTACAAGTCACAAGGTATGCAACTTCTCCGCGGACACCTGGTAAGGGAGCTTGACGCCCATGCCTTACAACACGTATGCTTAATGCAAATGGTGTCGCTGCGATGGAGAACCTTCGGTGAGCTCGCTTGAGCCAAGGAGCAAGCAGGAAAAGTGATGCGGCGGCCTTAAAGGCGGCCGAAGAGCTAAAAGCCGAACAGGCTGCTCACTGCCGAAGCAAGAAAGAAGTGGCCGAGATGGCCGTGAAATTGAAGAATTCTACTGAACATTGCGAGCTTCTTGAAAAAGAAGATCGATCGAAACAAGAGGACCTGAAAAAGGCCACCACCGAGGCCAAGGATGCTCGTTCTGCGATGAGAGCTATGAAGGAGGAGCTACGTCAGGCCGAAGATATTGCGGCTGGAAAGCCCTTTCCGCCGTGGAGGAAATTCACGGATCCTAAGTATGCTCAATTGGACCGGCCTGGGGTGCGGAGGATGCTTATCTGGATTTGCGGCGAGTGCCGCGGACGCGGCCGAACACTTCCGAGGTCAAAAGGATCACGAAATGGAAGAGCTTTTTTGGTCGCAGTTCCATAGTCTGGAGCGTCCACTTTCGTTGACCGATCGTTTGGCCGAATGGGCTGAGCTGAATAGGGGACTTGCCATGAAGGCTGTCGTGACTCATTTGTGGCCGAAAAGCCCCAAGCCGAAGAGTTATTTTGGCTTGGTGCAACAGGTCCTTGGTGCGGTGCCGCATATCGATGCAATGAAGCGGTCAGCATGCATAGAGGGTGCGCGGATGGCTCTTGCCCGTGTCAAGACATACTAGGCGGAGATGAAGGCCACCGACGTTGCATCCCGAGATTCGGACAGAAGCAGTACCGCCGAGCACTATTTTGAGGAAGTCTGCAGGCGCTTGCTCAATAGAGACGCAGTGCTTTCGAAGGATATTATGTTTAAATGACATGTATGATATGTGAAAACAATGTTTCAATATAATATAAGAGCTTTTTATACTTGTGCTTTCAAGTATTAAAACACCGGCGTCGGCCGTTGATGTATATGTGTATATAACACGAAAGATGGCAGTCTTGACCCATTACGCACATAGTCTTTGGGGTGTTTGCAAAAAGGCGCATTTTCACACTTAATCCAACGTCTTGGTCCTGTAAAGGAGGTGATAGCGTAGCAAACTAGGCAACCGGACTATAATGCTTTATCACTTTCACTTAGCCATAGGAGTTCGATGGTGGGGCTACTATATAGCCCTAAGGGGCACCACCTCTCCCGAATTCGGGGCGCGTATGTGCCAGACCGGGAAACGGCCCTTTGTCAATGCGGGGGAATTCTAAACATTCCGCTGGGTCATCGAGTGGTTGACCAGTCTCATGCTATATCATGACAGTCAGTTTTAGCTTTCTCCACTGAGGTGCTCAACCCAGCTCAACCGGGGCACAATCGCAGTGGTTCTCCCAGCGCTACCTTAGCCGATATAACGGAACGTAAGGTACCAAAACATGGGAGCCGGGCAAACCCAACATTTGACCAAAGACATGATTCAGAGCTGATGCATATAAGGCCTAACTCGAGACACCGAACACTCCCTAAGGTATTCGGTCTTTTATGAAAGCGGGCAGAATAATGCCCTAAGCCCCTGGTGTCCAGTGCACGCCGCAAAAAATTCTGGTGCGGCCGATGCCAAAACGCCAGCCTCCTCCTCGGTTATAGCAAGAAACCGGGGATGTGTATCAACAAGAGACAAGAAAAAGGTTTACGCAGGGTCTTAATCTGAAAAGAATCCTTGTAACGGGTCCCTCATCGCACGTCTGCGCTTTGTGTCTCCATGCAGCCGTATCCTGGACGGGTGTAGCACGGTGTTCATCTGTAAAAGAGAAGGACTTAGTTTGAAAAAGAAAAAAGATCGTGCGAAAAATGTACTTTATATTAAATAAACAGAGTACGGTTCGAAGAGTGAATAAAATTGAGCTTTATTGTCTCTAGTTGTACATGCGTGCAGCCTTATGCGAGGGTATGCCGCTAGTAGGCGCCGGACTCGTCTAGCCATGTCCGGGGTTCGAATGACCTATTCAGGTGCTTTGATTAGAGGAGCCGGATTGGTGTGGGGCTGTCAAGGCAGTCTCACGTTCTTCCGTGCTTGAGTAACACTTAATACTCCCTTTTAATGAGATGATGCCGCCTGGACCGGGCATTTTAAGTGTAAGAGATGCATAATGCGGTATTGCGTTAAAGCGGGCGAAAGCTTCACGCCCCAGTAGTGCTTGATAGCTACTTAAATGGGGCGATGTGGAAGGTTCGCTTTTCACGGCAGAAGTTGTCGGATGAGCCGAACACAATTTCTAGCAGTAGGGAGCCCGTACAATGGGCATATAGGCCTGGCATTACCCCTTTGAAGGAGGTGTTGCTATGGCGAATTTTGGTTGGGTCTATCCCCATTTGCGAATTGTGTCCTGATATAGCAGGTTTAGATCGCTACCTCCGTCCATTAGGACTTGTGTAAATTGGAGTCCGTCGATTATAGGATCTAGTATCAAGGCAGTCCATCCTGCGTTCCGGATACTTCCGGAATAGTCCTGATGATCGAAGATGATTGGTTTTGACAACCATAGTTGGGACTCTGCTGGGATAGACCGTGCGGCGCGTGTTTCTATGGGCGCCGCTCTGTTTTTCCCTTTTGTCACTTGAAGTAAGTTCACTGTTTTGACTTTTTGTGGGAAATTCTTTTGTTTTCCGGTGCCCTGCTTGTGGGGTTTGTCATCGTCCTCGCTTGGTGTCTCGAGCCCCTTGTGTTCGGCATTGAGTTTGCCGGACTGCTTGAAGACCCAACAATCTCTGTGGGTATGGTTTGTAGGCTTCCCGGGAGTACTGTGGATTTGGCATATTTTGTCCAAGATTTTGTTTAGGCTGGATAGCTCGTCGATGTTGTCCTTGAGGGGCATTTTTTTTATGATTCTGTCGGGAGCTTCTGAATCCGGCGTTGACTGCCGTGCTCTTCGGGCTGTTTCCCTTTGTCCGGCGCTGGTCCTTGCTGCGTCGTGGTTTTCCATTTCCATCCCGGACTTCGGATGTACTTGGGTCATTTGATGCGCATCTTGCCAGCCAACTATCCTCTCCTGCATAAAAGCGGGTCATGAGGCTTGTTAATGCAGCCATGGTTCTCGGCTTCTCCTGGCCGAGGTGTCTGGCGAGCCATTCGTCTCGGACGTTGTGTTTGAAAGCTGCTAAGGCTTCGGCGTCCGGACAGTCGACTATTTGGTTCTTTTTGGTAAGGAACCTGTTCTAGAATTTGCGGGCTGATTCTTCGGGTTGTTGAGTTATGTGACTTAAATCGTCTGCATCCGGAGGACGGACATAAGTCCCTTGAAAATTTGCCCGAAAAGCATCCTCGAGCTCTTCCCAACTACCGATGGTATTTTCAGGGAGGCTTTTGAGCCAATGCCGGGCTGGCCCTTTGAGCTTGAGGGGTAAGTATTTTATGGCATTGAGATCATCTCCTCTAGCCATGTGTATGTGGAGGATGTAATCCTCAATCCAGACTCTAGGGTCTGTTGTTCCGTCGTATGCCTCTATGTTTACGGGTTTGAATCCCGCTGGGAATTTGTGATCCAGCACCTCATCGGTGAAACACAGGGGGTGTGCGGCACCCCTATATTTGGGTGTGCAGTGATGTTCGGATATTTGGCGTATTGCATTGCTTGGAAGAGCTTGCTTTCTCGGCCCATAGATGGACCTAACTGGGCCATCCTTTTGATGCGAATCCTTATGCGGATCGCGTGCAGGCTTGTGTGCGGCGCCGCTTGCCGCTCCATGTTCGCCATGTGGTCGTCTATCCGACCGGGCGGCCTCTTTTTCTTTGATTGTGGGGGCTCTAAGGCCTCCTCCTCGAACTCGAGCAGTAACTTGCGCTTCGGGTAGCTCTTCTGGCTCTTTGTTTGGCGACTGTCGCCGTATTTATCTGCGGTGTTGAGTACTTTGCTCCATTTGATTCTGAGTGTATCTTCCGCTGTTTTGAGCTTCCGCTTCTGCTTTTTCAGGCTCTACGCAGCGATGGCGGCGAGCCTTTTGTGGAGGTTCTTCGCTCCAACAATTTGTCCGGCGTGAGATCGTCCGGACTGTTATCTTCGCCGAGGACGGGTTGTTTATCCAAGTTGTCCTGTCGGACGGTTGCTTTCGATAGCATGTTCGTCATCCACCGGTTCGCCTGCTCTATGGCTGGGTCTTTGTCGAGGCGGGACTTGGTGCGGCGTTTACGTTGCCGCTTTTGACTGCCGAGGGATTTATCCTTCAGAGTGTCCCGTTGTTCCTCGTCGTCCACTTCCTTTAGGTGTATCCACCATGTATACATCGTGGAATGAGGTGGCTGTCCGATATCCTATAGGTGCTGGTTCATGGTTGTCTCCTACATCGTCGTCCATACCGTCGATGTCTTCGGAGTCGAAATCGAGCACGTCGTTTAAGCTTTCGACAATGGCTACAAAGTGGGCGGTGGGTGGGCGTTGAATTTCGTCGTCCGCACACCAACCTTCCTGACCGTAGTCTGGCCAGGGCTCTCCTGATAAAGAGAGAGACTTTAGTGAATTCAGTATGTCGCCAAAGGGCGAGTGCTGAAAGATGTCTGCGGCCGTGAACTCCACAACCGGCGCCCAATTGGATTCGACTGGCAGGGGCGAAGGGTTCGAGTCCGGAGAGGACTCCGGCACTCGAGTCACGGTCTTCGAAAAAGGACAGGGTGGAGTTCGGCTCAATCGCCGTGAGAGATCGTAGCCCCGAGGCGGTGTGTCCAACCACTCGCCCTCGATTGGAGTCGGCTCGAGCTAAGGGTCGGAGCGACGGCTGGTGCGACCTCGGGACACTGTTCGGCGTGAGCTAAATCGTGCCCATCGAGACAAAGGCGCGCGCGCTTGGCTGTGGCTCGAATCCGTCGAAGATCAAGTCTCCGCGGATGTCGGTTGTGTAGTTCAAACTCCCAAATCTGACCTGATGGCCAGGGGCGTAGCTTTCGATCTGCTCCAGATGGCTAAGTGAATTGGCCCGCAGTGCAAAGCCGCCGAATACGAAGATCTGTCCGGGGAGAAAAGTCTCACCCTGGACCGCGTCGTTGTTGATGATCGGAGGAGCCATCGGGCCTAAAGATGACGCATACTGCAGGAACTCTCAATGAAAGCACCAATGTCGGTGTCAAACCGGCGGATCTCGGTAGGGGTCCCGAATCGTATGCGTGTAGGCGGATGGTAACAGGAGACAAGGGACACGATGTTTTTACCCAGGTTCGGGCCGTCTCGATGGAGGTAATACCCTACTCTGCTTGATTAATATTGATGATATGGGTAGTACAAGAGTGGATCTACCACGAGATCGAGAGGCTAAACCCTAGAAGCTAGCCTATGGTATGATTGTTGTTAGCCCCACGGACTAAAACCCTCCGGTTTATATAGACACCGGATAGGGTTAGGGTTACACAGAGTCGGTTACAATGGTAGGAGATCTACATATCCGTATCGCCAAGCTTGCCTTCCACGCCAAGGAAAGTCCCATCCCGACACCCCCCAATCTAGGACTCCCTCACCAAGCTTGTCTTCCACGCAAAGGAGAGTCCCATCCGGACACGGGACAGAGTCTTGAGTCTTGTATCTTCACGCTCCAATAGTCCGGACAAAGTATATAGTCCGGCTGTCGGGATACCCCCTAATCTAGGACTCCCTTAGTAGCCCCTGAACCAGGCTTCAATGACGATGAGTCTGGCGCGCAGTCTTGTCTTCGGCATTGCAAGGTGGGTTCCATCTCCGAATACTCCAAAGTAATTATCGAACACTGGGATCGTGTCCGGATCTGCAAAATAATCTTCACACGCCATCGCAGGGGGCATAACATAAATCTAATCTGCTGGCAATTTTCGTACGTCGTGCCCCTGCATCGTGGCCCGGCCCAACACGGACTGGTGTTTCTTGGCCCACCTCAACTCACGTTGCGAGGCGGTTTTATTGGCATGCCCCGCCAAAGCAGAGATCGTGTTTCCGTTATTACGGGATCTTCCATCAATACGGGCCTGCGCCACCCCATGACGACTGTTGGTATGACTCCGAGTGTTTTTAGATAAATCTCAAGCGGTCACGCTGAGGACTCTTGATATTCACCCCCCTTATAAAGGGGCCGAGTCCTATACCTCTTTTCCACCACCCCTGCGCCCTTCCGCATCTCGAGTTCTAGCGCCCGAGACCCAAACTCGAACGTCCCAGATCCTCGAATATGTCCGGATCCAACTTTCAGGGCCGGTGGGTGGCCTCCTCGATCAAAGAGGAGGACATTGCGAGGCTTAGGGAGGTCGGATATCTGACTGTCGACATCCAAAGACAGGCTTCTGCTCCGTGGCAGGTCATCCCTACACTCGAGCCCAATGAGAGCGTCGTATTTGTTCCTCACTTCCTCCGCGGCTTGGGCCTCACCCTTGATCCCTTTGTGAGGGGGCTCATGTTCTATTACGGGTTAGATTTTCATGATCTAGCCCCGGACGCTATCCTCCATATCTCGTCGTTCATCATTGTGTGCGAGGCTTTTCTCCACGTCACTCCACACTTCGGCTTATGGCTCAAGACCTTCAATGTGAAGCCGAAGATGATCAAGGGGCGACATGCGGAGTGCGGAGGTGCCATAATAAGCAGGAATGCCAATGCCCCATGGCCAGAGGGTTCTTTCCCAGAAGTATCCGATGTATGGCAGCGGAGGTGGTTTTTCGTCACGGCTCCCAAAGGCACAAAGTGGGTGGCCGCCCCCGAGTTCCGCTCGGGACCTCCGTCACAATTGGCGTCGTGGACCGACGTAGGACGGAATTGGGGGCCCGCTAGTGATGTACCAATACTGCAGAGCCGTATCCTGGAGCTTCTTGAGAAGGACATTAACCTTGTCAGCATAATTCAAGTAATTCTAATCCTGCGGATGTTGCCGTGCGAACGCCGGCCTCTCCGGATGTGGGAGTTCAATCCGGAGGGTCCGCGGACTATTAAGCACTTCTTTGATCTGAAGCTCGAAGGGATGTGTAAATTATTCTTCGGATCACAAGTAAAGTGTCGGATACCACCGAGGATGCGGGCGTAAGTTGCAATCGCCTAGATACCCAAGTAAGTAACCTTGAAACCGGACACATCGTTCATATTTGTGATAGTCATTATTCTGAAAATTCTCCGTGGCCAGGAATGGCTCAGCAAGGCGGAGAGAATCAAGTGTCCGGCGCCACTTCTCGAAGGCTCGCCTAGCCCAACCATTGCCAAGATGCTTGGCCGGGTGCTCAACAAAATGCCCTCAGGGAAAGACGAAGGGAAGAACAGAGAAGCCGAACTTCACACACTGCGCATCCAAACCGGGGGAATTGCTACCTCCCCTAAGGAGGATAGTCGGGAAGGGGAGTCTAAAGCCTACTCCCCGCGCAGGAAGAAGAGGGCCGCCTCCGAAGACTTGGAGACGGAGATGCCCAAGCAAGGGAAAAAGGTATCACCAGGGGGTTCTGCCCCGACGGGCACTCTCACCGCGTCATGCCCGCCAACGGGCCAGCCCTCCAACGAGCTGTAAGTTAACCATAAATTCGAAGGTACTACCTTTCTCCGAGTACACTAACCAGGATCCATTCTTTGCAGTCCGACTAGCAGCTCTTCTCAACAGAGTTCGTCTTCTGGGGATCTTCCTCCGGAGATGATGGAGAGTGAGACCCCACCAGCCTCTCCGCCTCCTGAGGCGGGCGACACCGAGGTGTCATCTTGGAGGAGTCCGAATTTGCCGAAGCCAGAGGCTAATCCGTCCGCCGCCCTGAGCCCGGAGCGTTCGGCTCCCACGGGGGCGATGAAAAGGGTCCGACACAGTTCGGTGTCCGGCAAGACATACTGACGGGCCTTCTGGAGCGAGTTGCGCTCTCGGAGGAGCACCGCTCATTAATGAGCATGGTGCTCAAGAAGATTTCATCCGCCACAAGCGGTTTGAAGGAAGCATTTACGAGCCTGCTCAAAGGCTTTGAGGTATGTAGTGAGAAATACACAATTTTTTGGTTGTGAGGCACGCGCTAGGTGTGCTCCATATGGATAGTAGCCTCGAGACTTCAGTTTGCCCGCCCTAGGCGGCAAACGGAGGATCATATTGTGTAAGTACTGATTGCGCTGTACATATGCGCATGTATCTAAGGATCCGGCCGCCGGACAGTCCATTGAAGTTGCCGAACTAAGGAGGCAGATTGGATCTATTGATGCCGATATCACGCTGGCGAACGAACGGCTGAACGAGTCACAAGGTATGTGCTCTGCTTTCCTTATTATGTTGTATAGGAAAATATGAGAGGGGCATAATATTAATGCGACATGCTTGGACTGCAGACGGTGCTGCTGCCGTGGAAGCCCTGAGGGCGGAACATGCCCAGGCCAAGGAACAAGCTCGGGCTAGCGATGCGGCTGCCCGAAAGGCGCCGAAGAGTTGAGAGCCGAACAGGCTGCTCATCGCCGAAGCAAAGACAAGATAGCTGAAATGGCTGTGGAGTTGAAAAATGCCGCTGACCGGTATGAGCACCTTGAAAAGGAGAATCAGGTTAATTCGGCTGACCTGAACAAGGCACTTAATGCGGCCAAGGAGATGCGGACCGAGGTTAGGGATGCGCGGGAGGAGCTTCGACAGGCCGAAAAAATCACGGCTGGGAGTCCCTACTTGTTGCGGATGAAGTTCTTGGATACGAAGTATGCTCTCCTAGATCAGCGCTGGAGTCCTGCAGACGCTTATGCGGACTTGGCGAAGAGTACCACTGATGCCGCCAAGTTTTTCGAGGATCAAGGTGATAAAGAAGTGGAGAGACTATTCTGGTCCCAATTCAATGCTCCCGCGCATCCATTGCCATTGAATGAGAAGATGGCTGCTTTGGCGGAGCTTCATAGGTTGTCCGGGCTTGCCATGCGGTCTGTAATAGACCATCTTTGGCCGAAGGGGCCTAAGCCGGACATTTATTTTGGTTTGGTGCAATAATTCCTCGGTGCCGTATCTCAGATCGATGCCATGAGGAGGTCGGCGTGTATAGAGGGTGCACGGATGGCACTTGCCCACGTTAAAGCATATTGGACAGATATGGTGGCCACCCTCATTGCGACCCAGAATCCGGCGGGAGGACAAGATCCGGCTGAGCACTACTTGGAGCAGGTAAGAGAAGGTGCTCGCTTAATAGAGGCTCAGTGCTCGAAGAATGTCATGTTCGAGTGACAAATCGTGTCATTGTAAAAACAATGTTATTTTGATTATGAGGCTATATTTATACTTTGTGCCCGAAAGTATTATTTGTACCTCCTGTGCGGCCGTTTTTATGTATATATGTAATTCTGAAAGTTAGCAGTCGTTGGCTTCAGCCCCCACGCATACAATGCGGGGGTGTTCGCGAAAAATATGCGTAATCACACTTGATCCAACGTCTTGGTCCGTCGGTGTCAAAACCGGCGGATCCCGGGTAGGGGGTCCCGATCTGTGCGTCTTAGGCTGATGGTAACAGGAAGCAAGGGACACAATGTTTACCCAGGTCCGGGCCCTCTCGATGGAGGTAAAACCCTACTTCCTGCTTGATTAATATTGAAGATATGGGTAGTACAAGAGTAGATCTGCCACGAGATCATAGAGGCTAAACCCTAGAAGCTAGCCTATGATGGTATGATTGTAATTGTGATCGGCCTTCTAAGGACCAACCTCTCCGGTTTATATAGGCACCGGAGAGGGTTAGGGTTTACATGGAGTCGGTTACAAGGAAGGAAATACAATATCCGGATCGTCAAGCTTGCCTTCCACGCCAAGGAGAGTCCCATCCGGACATGGGTCGAAGTCTTGAGTCTTGTATCTTCATGCTTCAATAGTATGGACGTTGTATACAGTCCGGCCGTCCGGATACCCCCTAATCCATGACTCCCTCAGTAGCCCCTTAACCTGGCTTCAATGACGATCAGTCCGGCGCGCAGTCTTGTCTTCGTCATTGCAGGGCGGGTTCCTTCTCCGAATACTCCAAAGTAATTATCGAACACTTGAACCGTGACCGGATCCACAAAATGATCTTCACATGCCACCGTAGAGAGAATGATATTTCACAAATGCAATCTGCTGACAACTTTTTAGGCAACACGACGTGTCATTACAGTCGGGTCATTATTCGAACCGTTTTCCCAGAACCAGCCACAGCGCATATTGCGAGGCGGTTTCCTTGACACGTCTTGTCAAAGCAGAGATCATGTCCCCTTATCACGGGATTCTCATCAATACGAGTATGGGAAATCCCACCACGCCATCAATCGTGGCGCTTGGGAAGCAAGCGATTCCCAACGAGCAAGTGGGGAGGCATACCGCTCTCGTCGCCTCTATAAAGGGATAAGACTTCCCCATTTTTACCCATGCCTTCTTCCTTCTTTGCCCACTCTTGTTCCCTCGAGCTCCAGCGCCCAAGCCCAAGTCTTCTCCGCACAGCTAAACATGCGCGGAGCAGGAGGCAAGTGGGTGGCTTCCACCGTGAGGGAGAAGCACATCGCAAATCTTCGGGCGGCCGGATACTTGGCCGCAGACATTGCGCACCGGCTACCGGATGCTGGGCAGGTCATTCCGACCCCGGGATCCCACGAGAGGGTCGTGTTCATCGCCCACTTCATCCGTGGACTGGGGTTTCCGCTTCACCCCTTCGTCCACAGGCTTATGTTCTACTACGGGCTAGATTTCCATGATTTGGCCCCTAATTTCATCCTCAACATCTCGGCGTTCATCGTCGTATGTGAGGCCTTCCTCCGCATCAGGCCTCACTTCGGCCTGTGGCTGCAAATCTTCTGCGTGAAGCCGAAGATCGTGAGCGGCCAGCAAGCGGAGGCTTGGAGGGGCCATGGTGGGCAGGATGCCTAATGTCACATGGCTTGACGGCTCCTTTGCGGAGACCATGAAAGGGTGGCAATCGGCGTGGTTCTACATCACCGAGCCGCGCGGCGCCAACTGGGCAGCGGCCCCCCGAGTTCTGATCCGGAACCCCCATGCGGCTCACCTCCTGGGAAAAGAAGGGCCTGCCCTGGGGTGAACCTACAGAGCTGACCGAACTCCAAAACTGCATCAAGAGCATGAAGGACAAGAACATCAAGCTTGTCAACGTGATCCACGTCATGCTCGTTCGCCGGATCTTGCCGTGCCAAAGGCGGGCGTTCAATCTGTGGGAGTTTGTTCCGGCCGAACACCAGACGCTTCGGAGCTTTATGACATGACGCATAAAGGCGCATGGAAGGTATTTATCAAGGCCTCCGAAGTACCTCCTCCCACATCCGAGGACCGCGGACTTCATGCAGCGCGGCCCCCGCGTCCATTGAGTTTTGGGACTACCACCGGATTCGGTTTTTCCCAATACATTCATGGGGGAGTCTTAAGTATTTGTCTATATTTGATCAGGACTATGTGGAGACAGCGGAGCAGATTGACTGTCCGGCTCCGCTGCCATAAGATCCAGCCGATGCTCTCCTGACGGAGATGCTGATCCCGATGCCCTACAAGGCACAAGAGAAGAAGGCGGAAAAGAAGGCCCCGGGGACCAGGAAGGGTCTCCGGCGTAAGGTTGTGCCGGAAGCCCCATCCGAAGACGACAAGGAACACTCCTCCCCCGAAGAGGAGGAGGAAGAAGAAGAAGCCGCCCCATCCGGAAAGGATGAGGGGCCTGAGGAGACGGGCCATGGGGCCGGGAGAGTCCCTCGACGCAAGGCCGTCATACCCACGTCGTCCGATGACGACGAAACAGATTCCTTCTGGAGGCGGGGAAGCAAGAAGAAACTCTACCTCCCCGCGCTGGGGAGGAGAAAAAGAGGAAAGCCGCCCCGGAGGGGGAGGCTGGGACGCCCAAGAAGGGAAAGACGTCCCTTCCGGACTACTCCACCACGGCCGCTCAAGCGAGTCAAAGTGGCTGCCCAGGGGGAAACCCCTAGCGCGATCGTAAGTGTCCGCACTCTATCGTGATTTTACTTCATAGTTGTTTAATAACGCCGAACATATATGCAGTCGGCCATGGCTCATCCGAGGTGTCGTCTTCGGATGGGTCTCTGAGCGCTTCAGAGATGAATTCACTCCCGACGGCCACCACTCCTCAGCCTGCGGATGACACGGAGGTGTTGTCCCGAAGGTTCCCTGAGCGGGGGAGGTGACTTCGAGACGCCCCAAGGCGGAGTTCCAGATGTCGGACACGCGGGGTTCAAGATCCCCGCGGATCGCGTCGATGAGAGCCGCAGCAAGGTGGCCTCTCGACCGAACACTGTTCCCGAACCCTTGACGGTTCCGGGTTTAAGCGGGCAGCCCCTCGTTAGGGAGGGTGTGCCGTCCGTGCTGAGGACTTCCGTCGCGCCAGCGGCGCCGGATAGTCTGGTGGAAGCGCTTCGAGGCGCTTCCATGGATGACAAGCACCGTACTGTTATGAGTGCGGTGATTCAAAAGGTTCTGTCCGCCAAAAGCGGACTAACCGAAGCCTGCACAAGCCTCTTGACGGGCTTCGAGGTAAGTGATAAAAATGTGTGAAATTACCACCCAATAGGTAGTAGCCCCTGATACTCTGTTTGGTGTTCGGAAAGAAAAGCCAAACGGAGGGTCAATTATAATCCGCAGGAGTCTTATAAGCATTTATGTGAATAAGCAGGCCGTGCTGCTTGCCGCTGCTGCCCGCACAGCCGAGGTTGCCGAACTAAAGCGGGTCCTGGAGCAGCATTGTGGAGAGCTCGACCACGAAGAGGCGGCTCAAGAGAGCAAAGGTGAGTGATTCTCCGCTCTTATGTATGTAAAGATAGATGAAATTGTTTAGTCTGACGACGAAGCGTCGATCGGTAACAGGTCCACCGCCAAGTGGCGCCCTCAAGAAAGCGCTATCCGAGGTCAAGACAAGGCGGCCTTGGAATGCAAGGAGCGCGAGAAGCAAAGTGCTAGAATGGGCGAGGTACAGCGAGAGCTCCAGGACCTCGGCAAGAAGTTCGAGTCCGTGGAGCAAGATCTGAAGATGAAAGAAGCCGAGCTGGCGAAGGCCCTTGTGAGTATGAGAGACGCCAAGGCCGAAGCCGAGAAGGCACAACAGGAAATCCAGGAGGCCAAAAAGATAACAACGGGTAAGAAATTCTTTATGCAAAGCAAACATGTGGAGGAGGCGTTTCTTTTAATTACCCGAATTCGGAGCTCTCCAGGGGCATTCGCAGATCTGCCACGCAGCGTCTCAGACGCCATGGAGTTCTACCGTGCCGAGGAGGGGAGCTCAACGGAGAAGCTGTTCTGGTCCCAAGATGGGGCGAACATCCGATGCCTCCAGTGACCAACTGAAGCAGTTGGTCAAACTCCTGTGGCGTGAAGTGGCTTTGAAAGATTTCATAGTCCGGATGTGGCCTGGTGAGCCCCTGCCCACTAGCTACTTCGGCCTGATCAAGCGGATGGTAAATGCCTGTCTGCGGCTTGAAGTAATCAAGCGATCCGTTTGCATTGAGGGTGCCCGCCGGGCCTTTGCCCGTGCGAAGGTGCATTGGGGCAAGCTGGATGCGGAGAAGCTGGTGAAGGACGGGCCGCCGGAGGGCAAGGCGCATCGCCATCCCGAGAAGTACTATGATGGCGTTATGAAGGGCGCTCGTCTCGTGGCCGACGAATGTACTAAAGACAAGATCTTTGACTAAATGTACCTCTGCCATTGTTGTAATTTAAGGACGGAGTTGCCTGTGCTATGCATCACTGTTTTGATTTAAAATATTACCATCTGTGCGGCTGTTTATAAAATTCTGAAAGTAGGCCAGTCGTCGGCTTCCGCCCCCACGTACCTAGTACCGGGGTGTTCCTAGAAAAACCGGATACTCTTTATCCAAATGTTTGGTCCCTTAAGGAGGTATCCGCAATGTAACAAGGCAATCGGACTATGTGGCTTTATAACTTTCACTTAGCCATAGAAGTCTATAATTTTAAATTTAGTGAAGCCCCTAGAATTCGGAGGGTCAATTGGGCGCTATATACGCCTAAATCGGACAAGGCCGATTCATCGCCTAAAGCGGAAAAAATCTTTAAGGATTTTAAGACCTCTCGAACAGCGACTAGCTCTCGCCTCATCATGCCGGTCAGTTTTTGGCTTTCTCTACTGAGGTGCTCGTCCGAAGAACCGGGACACAATCGTAGTTGTTCTCCCTGCGCCACCTTAGCCGATATACCGGAACGTAAGGTGCCAAAACAAGGGAGCCGGGCTAACCCAACTGTAGACCCAAGACATGATTCGGAGCTGATGCATATAGTGCTATAAGTTCGGGGTGCCACACTGTTTAAAGTGTTCGGACTTTATTTGCTGTAGAACGGGGCACCATAGGAAGCCCCTGGCAAACGGACCGTACCGAAGTGCACGGATGTAATATCAAAGAGACATTTGTAAGGAAACTGTTCAAATAAGAATAATGAGCTGATGCTATATATAATCTCCCATTGATGAAAATACGTTTAAGCGTATGTTTACAATGAATGCATTAAGCGGAGATAAATAGGACTATTTAACATGTCCTATCCGAGGCGGTGCAGCGTATAGATATATAAAACAGGTATAACAATCCTAAATAGATTCCACCTGGGTGTTTCCTTCTATGCGCGAAGCCTGTTGCCTCCTTGGTTTTCTCTCCTATGTAAGTCCGACAATCCGGCTCTTCTGAAGAGGCTGCTCTAAAGGAATGTCATGAGAAAGAAGGAGGACGGGTTATGAAGGTATGTGGCGGTTATCCCGCACTGTTGGCTGAGTCGTTGTTGCGCCTCCGCCCACGCCCATGGTATCTTGAGTGCGTAATTGTGTACGCGTGGCACAAATGCTGCTTTGATGGAGCTTAAGCGGAGGCCGGACTGCTAGTCGCGCTCTTGGCGTGCCTGATGATCCTGTTGCGGGGTGCTCCTGACTCTCTTGACGGTGCTTGAAGTTGTTGTCGCCGGATTGGTTTGTCGGAGGAGGCCGCATTGTACTTCCGCCGCGAGGGCTGCAGTATGCTCTTCTGTTCGGAGAGAGTGGTCCATATTTCCGTTCGCTGTTATGACCTCGCGTGGTCCTGGCATCTTGATCTTGAGGTATGCATAGTGTGGTACCGCATTGAATCTAGCGAATGCGGTTCATCGGAGCAGTGCGTGGTAACCACTGCGGAAAGGGACGATATCGAAGATTAACTCTTCGCTTCGGAAGTTATCCGGAGATCTGAAGACCACTTCCAGTGTTATAGAGCCCGTATAACGGGCCTCTACTCCAGGAATCACACCTTTAAAGGTGGTTTTGGTGGCCTTGATCCTTGAAGGGTCAATGCCCATTTTGTGCACTGTGTCCTGATAAAAGGTGTTCAGTCGCTGCCACCGTCCATAAGGACTCGCGTGAGGTGGAATCCATCGATGATTGGGTCTAGGACCAATGCGGCTGAGCCGCCGTGACGGATGCTCGTAGGGTGATCCCTACGGTCAAAGGTGATCGGGCAAGCTGACCATGGGTTAAATTTGGGGGCGACTGGCTCCATCGCATAGACGTCCCACAGTGCTCACTTCCGTTCCCGCTTGGGAATGTGCGTGGCGTAAATCATGTTGACCGTTTTCACACGGGGGGATTTCTTCGTCCCCGTGTTCGGACGCTGGGCTCTTCGTCATCGTTTGTGTAGCCCTTGTCCTTGTTTTCGGTGTTTATTTTGCGGCCTGTTTGAACACCAGCAGTCTCTATTGGTGTGGTTGGCTGGCTTGTCTATGGTGCCATGAATTTGTACAGCGCCCAAAGATATCGGTCTAGATCGACGGTCCCCGATTATTTCTTTTGAACGGCTTCTTCCGCCGACCGGACTTGGATCCGCTGAATCCGGCGTTGTTGCCGTGTCTTGATCTTGTCGCCCGTTGTTCCGTCGCTTATGTCTATTATGCCGTGGCTTGTCGTTATTGCCGCGGCCGTCCGGAGTGCCAAAATGTGGCGTAGTTCTGCTGCGAGCCAACCAGCAGTCCTTGCCCGTGCAAAAGCGGGTCATTAGTGTTGTGAGAGCTGCCATTGACTTGGGGTTTTCCTGGCCGAGGTGTCGGGCGAGCCACTCGTCACGGATATTGTGCTTAAAAGCCGCCAGGGCTTCGGCATCCAGGCAGTCGACTATTTGGTTCTTTTTAGTTAGGAACCGAGTCCAGAATTTCCTGGCTGACTCTCCGGGTTGTTGAGTAATGTGGCTCAGTCGTCGTCGTTCGGTGGTCGCTTTATATATGTACTGGAAGTTGTTGAGGAATGCGTCTTCTAGGTTTTCCCAGCTGCCAATGGAATTTCTTTGGCAGACTATTTAGCTTGATGCGGGCTGGTCCTTTGAGCTTAAGGGGGAGATACTTGATGGCGTGTAGATCGTCTCCGCGGGCCATGTGAATGTGGAGAAGGAAATCTTTGATCCATACCGCGGGGTCTGTTGTGCCATCGTATGATTCAATGCTTACGGCTTTGAACCCTTCTGGGAATTCATGATCCATCACTTCGTGGTGAAGCAGAGGGGGTGCACGGCGCCTCTTTGCCAGGCTATGTGGCTACGCAGTTCGAATTGCTTTGGGTGGCTATGTTCGGCCCGACCGGACTTGTTGAAGGTGTATCCGGTGTTACAATGGTAAATCGCGTCTTTGGCGCGCCCGTGATCCGTAGATCAATCTTGGCATTTGTCCTACTGCTTTTCCAAAGATATCTTGCAGGTCCTGCCTATTGCCCCGGGCTGTAGTATGTTGGTGTGGGGGTGCTGGCTGGTATGCGGGCTGATACGCCGTTTTATCCCGGCCACGAGGTGGCCGGTCAGCTGTATGGCGCTCGGCTGCCAGGACTTCAGTTCATCTGTGTGTGAGCAAGTCTTGATCAGCTTGGAGTTGCTGCTGCTTCTTTTTCAGGATCCTCGCAGTGGCTATAAGCCGATGCTTGAAGCGCTCCTGCTCTACGGGATCCTCAGGCACGCCGAACTCGTCGTCGCCGAGGCTAATCTCGTCTTCGGAGGGGGGCATGTAGTTTTCCTCCTCCGGGTATTCGTCCGTCGCCTGTTCTTCTGGGCTGACCTGCTCATCTTCCTGTTCGGCCTACTTGAAGGCAGGCTGATCAGGGTTGTATTCTTCTTCAGCACCATTCGGATTGTTTTTGTCTCCTGGGCCGGTATTGCTGCGGCGGGGCTTGGAGTGGCGCCGACGACGCCCATTCTTTGCTTTTTTCCCTGAGGTTTTATCCTCCGTTGCCTCATCGCCATTTGTTTCCTTTGGAGTGTCCACCATATATATATCATAGGAAGAGGTGGCTGTCCACCGCCCAATGAGCGGTGGTTCATGTTCTTCTCCTGCATCGTCGTCCATACCGTCGATGTCTTCGAAGTCGAAGTCCAGTACCTCGGTTAAATCATCGACCATGGCAATAAAGTGGGTGGTGGGTGGGCAACGAATTCCTTCGTCGCCTGCCTCCCACTCGAGCCAAACATAGTTCGGCCAAGAGCCTCCTGACAAAGAGAGAGACTTTAATGAGTCCAGCATGTCGCCAAAGGGCGAGTCTTTGGAAGATATCTGCAGCGGTGAACTCCATTACCGGAGCCCAACCTGGCTCGACTGGCTCGGGAGTGCGCGGACTGGAACCAACATCCGGATACGAATCCGGGGGTCCGGAGTCACAGGCCACCACAGAGGTAAGACCTGTGTTCGGCTCCACCGCTGATGAGTGTGCAACCTGCGGGGCGGGGTCTATCCCTCCATCCTTAGGCAACTCAACCTGCTCCGGATTTAGGTCCGGGGCTACTACGGGGGTGATACCCCGAGCTTTGTCCGACAGCAGGTCTAAGCCATGCTTGTCGTGACTGTCCGGTGCTCCTGGCATAGGCCCGAATCCGTCGAAGATCAAGTCTTCGCGAATGTCCGCCGTGTAGTTCAGGTTTCCGAACCTGATCTGGTGGCCAGGGGCGTAGCTGTCGATCTGCTCCAGATGGCCAAGCGAGTTGGCCCACAGGGCGGCCGCCGAACATGAAGATCTGTCCGGGAGAAAGGTCTCACCCGGGATCATGTTGTTGGCGATGGCTGGAGGAGCCATCGAGCCTCAGAAAGCAACGGCTACGGAGGAACTCTCGGTGAAAGCACCAATGTCGGTGTAAAACCGGCGGATCTCGGGTAGGGGGTCCCGATGCATGCGTCTTAGGCTGATGGTAACAGGAAGCAAGGGACACAATGTTTACCTGTGTTCGGGCCCTCTCGATGGAGGTAAAACCCTACTTCTCGCTTGATTAATATTGAAGATATGGGTAGTACAAGAGTAGATCTACCATGAGACCGTAGAGGCTAAACCCTAGAAGCTAGCCTATGATGGTATGATTGTAATTGTGATCGGCCTTCTAAGGACCAACCTCTCCGGTTTATATAGGCACCGGAGAGGGTTAGGGTTTACATGGAGTCGGTTACAAGGAAGGAAATACAATATCCGGATCGCCAAGCTTGCCTTCCACACCAAGGAGAGTTCCATCCGGACACGGTTCGAAGTCTTGAGTCTTGTATCTTCATGCTTCAATAGTACGGACGTTGTATACAGTCCGGCCGTCCGGATACCCCCTAATCCATGACTTCCTCATGCTCCATTAAGGAGGTGATCGCACGTCTAACTAGGCAACCAGACTATATAGCTGTAACACTTTCACTTAGCCATAAGAGTTCGACGGTGGGGCTACTATGTAGCCCCTAGTATTTTTGCGTGCATCCGAATACGGGCGCGTGTGTACATGACCGGGAAACGGTCCTTCGTTAATGCGGAGGAATCCTAAAGATTCCAGTAAGTCTTCGAGTGGTTGAACAGTCTCTCATTTGTATCATGACAATCAGTTTCGGCTTTCTCTCTTGAGGTGCTCATCCGGAATAACGAGGCACAATCACAAAGTTCTCCTTTGGCCGCCTTAGCCGATAAGAACGGAACATAAGGCGGCAAACCCAGGAGCCGGGCAAACCCAACATTTGACCAAAGACATGATTCGGAGCTAATGCATATAAGGCCAAACTCGTGACGCCGAACACTCCCGAAGGTATTCGGACTTTATGACAGAAAATATGCTGAAGAATACCCTTTCATTATAAACCCTGTATTTTGAGGTACGTGCATTAGTCTGTTGTGGCGAAATGCCAATAACGGCAGTGTCCTCTGTGGGTATAGCACCCATGGGATGTGTAAACAACAAGAGGCAATAGAAAAGGTTTACACAGGGGCTTAATCTAAAGAGAAACCTTTGCGCGGGGCCCTGCTGCACGTCTGTGCCTTTGTCTCCGTTGTGCCATGTCCTGGAAGGGTATCACACGAATGTTGTCTGTAAAAAAGAAAACTCGTGTAAGCATGCGATTGATAGTAGAAATGTAAAACATTGGCCTGCCAATAAGGTTGAGCCAAGGGTGGGGCTGTATTAAATATCTATAGCCCCTGGTGTCCTCTATGGGATTACATACATGGCGCATACGGATCAGTTTCATCTTGCCGGACTCGTCTAACCGTGTCCGTGGTCTTAACGACCAGTCATGCTTTCTGGTATTGGAGGCCGCTTAGGATCCAGACGCTAGAGCCGTCGCGTATTCCTCCGCGCGTGAAGAGCGCTCTGTGTTTCCGTTAACGGTGATGACGCCACGTGGACCGGGCATCTTGAGTGTAAGGTAGGCATAGTCTTGATGCTGCGTTGAAGCGGGCGAAGGCCGTTCTTCCAAGCAATGCGTGGTAGCCGCTTTGGAAGGGTGCGACGGTGAAGAGTAGTTCTTCGCTTCTGGAGTTTCCTGGGGAGCCGAATGTTACCTCCAGTATGACGGAGCCCCTACCGTAGCCTTCAACGCCTAGTATTACCCCTTCAACTGTGGTGTTGCTTTGGATAATTCTGGATGGATCTATCCCCATCCTGCGGACAGTGTCCTGGTATATTAAATTGAGACTACTGCCGCCGTCCATGAGGACGTGGGTAAGATGGTATCCATCGATTATTGGGTCAAGCACCAAGGCCTCTGATCCTCCACGTCGAATACTAGTCAGGCAGTCCGTGTGATCGAAGGTGATCGGACAAGTCGACCAGTAGTTAGGTGTGGGTACGATGGGCTCTATAGCGTACGTGTCTCTGAGCGTGCGTTCGTGCCTTCTCGTGGATGTGTGAGTTGCGTGGATCATGTTTACTGTTTTAACCTCTGGTGGGAATTTTTTTCTGTCCCCTAGTGTTCGGCTAAGGAGGTTCATCCTCGTCTTCGCTTGGTGTTTCCCTTCCCTTGTGTTCGGCGTTTAATTTACCGGCCTGCTTGAAGACCCAGCACTCTCTGTGAGTGTGGTTCGCGGGTTTGTCGGGGGTGCCATGAATTTGGCACAGTCTGTCCAGGACTCTGTTCAGACCAGACGGTCCCTCTTTACTGCCTTTAAATGGCTTCTTTTGCTGATCGGGTCGAGAGCCCCTGAATCCGGCGTTGACCGTTGTGTTGTCCGGGCTCTCTTCCTTGTTTTGACGTTTGTTTTTATTACACCGTGGTTTCCCGTTGCCATCCCTTATTTCGGATGTGCTTGGGTCGCTGGTGCCTTTACGGGCCAACCAGCTATCTTCACCCGCGCAAAAGCGGGTCATAAAACTTGTTAAGGCTGCCATTGTCCTTAGCTTTTCTTGGCGAGGTGTCTGGCGAGCCACTGCGTCATGGATCTTTGTGCTTGAATGCCGCTAAGGCTTCGGCGTCCGGACAATCGACAATTTGATTCTTCTTAGTGAGGAATCTGTTCCATAGCTTGCGGGCGGACTCTCCGGGCTGTTGGATTATGTGACTTAAATCGTCCGCATCCGGAGGCCGGACATAAGTCCCTTGAAAATTGGCCTTGAAAGCGTCCTCGAGTTCCTCCCAACTCCCAATTGAATTTTTGGGGAGGCTTTTCAACCAGTGTCGAGTTGGTCCCTTCAGCTTGAGGGGAAGGTATTTGATGGCGTGGAGGTCATCCCCACGAGCCATGTGTATATGCAGGATAAAATCCTCAATCCAGACCCACAGGTGCATCGTTCCGATCATATGCCTCTATGTTCACAGTGTTTAAAACTCTGTGGAAATTCATGGTCGATACTTCTTCGGTGAAGCATGTGGGTGAGCATCCTCTCATGTCTGGATGTCTTGTGGCATGCCGTCGGTACATTGTTGTGTCCGGTGTTTGTTCCGAACTGGTATCCGATCGGTATGATCGTTTTGGTGACCATAGTCCCGCGCCGGGGTGTGTCCTTTAGATCCGTAGATGGACCTAGCCGCGCCGGCTTTCTTATCCAGGTGCTCACGTAGATCGTGCGCGGTGTCGGTAGCTGCTCTGTCGCGGTTATGAAGTGGTTCGTCCGGCCTCCTGGTCGTGTTGTTCTTTGGTGGAACGGCCTCATCGTCGAATTCTGGCAGCAACTTGCATTTTGGATAGCTCTTTGTATGGCGATCATCACCGTATCTTTCTTTAGTGTCTAGCACTTTATTCCATCTGCGATTGAGCGTTTCCTGTGCGGCCTTTAGCCTTTTCTTCTGCTTCTTCAGACTTCTCGCGGTGGCCATAAGCCTTCTGTGGAGGTTATCTCGTTCCCCGCGTGTTTCTGGGACGATGAATGCATCGTCGTCCGGACTATGTTCTTTTCCTGGGGCGGTTTGATGAACTCGTCCCTCGAGATCATTGTGGTTGGGCGTCTGCTCCGAGCTGTGTTCGGCATGACCTGGCTCATCCTGCTCCATCGCTGGGTCCGTATGGTCGTTGTTGCCTTCGGGGTTGACTGGGGTGTCGATCTTTCTGGCGCTCTTTTCGCTATTTTTACTGTTGTTGGACTTGGAGCGGCGTCTGCGCCGTTGTTTTGGTTTTTTTCCCGTGGGTTTTATCTTCCAGATTGTCGCCGTCGTCCTCCTTAGGCGTATCCACCATGTATATATCGTATGACGGGGCGGCTATCCACTGCACAGTGAGCGGTGGTTCCTGTTCTTCTCCTACATCGTCGTCCATACCGTCGATGTCTTCAGAGTCGAAGTCAAGAACATCGGTTAATTCATCGATCATGGCAATGAAGTGGGTGGTGGGTGGGCGACAAATTCCTTCGTTACCTGTTTCCCACTCAAGCCGGACATAGTTCGGCCGAGAGTCTCCTGTCAAAGAGAGAGATTTTAACGAGTTCAACATGTTGCCAAAGGCGAGTCTTTGGAAGATATCCATGGCGGTAAACTCCATTACCGTAGCCCAACCAGGCTCGGCGGGCTCGAGGCCGCAGACTGAACTCTGACCGGAATCTGAGTCCGAGGGTTCGGTGTTGCAGGCTTCCCTTAGAGGTAAGGCTCGGGTTCGGCTCTACCGCCCGATGAGTGTATGCGACCAAGGGCAGGGTCTATCCACCGATCCTTGGGCCACGCAGTCTGCTCCGGATTTAGGTCCGGGCTCTGCAGGGTGATTTCCCGAGCATTGTCCGACAGCAGGTCTAAGCCATGCTCATCGTGACTGTCCGACGCTCTTGGCACATGCCCGATTCCGTCGAAGATCAAGTCTCCGCGGATATCGGCCGTGTAGTTCAGGTTTTCGAACCTGACCTGGTGGCCAGGGGCGTAGCTGTCGATCTGCTCCAGTTGGCCAAGCGAATTGGCCCGCAGCGCGAAGCCGCCGAACACGAAGATCTGTCCGGGGAGAAAAGTCTCACCCTGGACCGTGTTGTTGATGATTGAAGGAGCCATCGAGCCTTGCAGCGACGACACAAAAGAACTCTCAATGAAAGCACCGATGTCGGTGTCAAAACCGGCGGATCTCGGGTAGGGGGTCCCGATCTGTGCGTCTTAGGCTGATGGTAACAGGAAGCAAGGGACACAATGTTTACCCAGGTTCGGGCCCTCTCGATGGAGATAAAACCCTACTTCCTGCTTGATTAATATTGATGATATGAGTAGTACAAGAGTAGATCTACCACGAGATTGTAGAGGCTAAACCCTAGAAGCTAGCCTATGATGATTATGATTGTGATTGTGATCGGCCTTCTAAGGACCAACCTCTCCGGTTTATATAGACACCGGAGAGGGCTAGGGTTTACACGGAGTCGGTTACAAGGAAGGAAATATATTATCTGGATCGCCAAGCTTGTATTCCATGCAAAGGAGAGTCCCATCCGGACACGGGACGGAGTCTTGAGTCTTGTATCTTCACGCTCCAATAGTCCGGACAAAGTATATAGTCCGGTTGTCCGGATACCCCCTAATCCAGGACTCCCTCACCGACCCCGTGGAGTTCTTGCAGCTCTACGAGCTGAGCATCGAGGCGGCCAATGGCGACGAGGAAGTCATGGCGAACTGGTTCCCCATGGCTCTCAAGGATGGAGCCCGCTCCTGGCTCCTGAATCTGCCCCCAGGCTCGATCTCCTCCTGGGATGAGATGCGCAACCGTTTCGTTGCCAACTTCCAGGGCACTCGCGATCGCCGGCCGGCCGCGGGTGACCTGCGACGCATCAAGCAACAACCAGGAGAGACCCTCCAGAAGTACATCCAACACTTCAACAACGTCCGCCTCAAGATCCCCAAGGTGACGGACGAGGCCATCATCTCTGCGTTCTCTGATGGCGTCCGCGACGTCAAGATGAAGGAAGAGCTCGCTATCCACGAGGAGCCGTGCACGTCTCTGGAGTTGTTCAACCTGGCAACCAAGTGCGCAAGAGCTAAGGAGGGGCGCCTCTCCCTCCTCGAGCTCCCGGCTGCAGACCCGAAGGAGAAGAAAGCCAAGGCCAAGGACGTGAAGCGCAAGGGAGCAGTCGTACTCGCGGCGGAACCGGACACCAAGCACGGCAGAGACCAGCTCGAGTCATCCAAGAGCAGCCAACCATTCTGCGCCTTCCACAACCTGAATACCCACAACACCAGCGACTATTAAGAGCTCAAAGCCATTCGTTAAGGACGCTTCGGTCGACGTCCCGAGCGCAACGATCGGGGCTATGGCCGATGAGGAGGACGTGGTGGAGGACGCTGGGACGACCGTGGCCCGCGCCAGGAGTGGCGGGACCGGCCTCGTGAGGACCGCTGGCAGGATCAGCCTCGCGAGGGCGCCTGGAGGGATTAGCCTCGTGAGGATCGTCCTCAAGGCAACCCCGGACTCCCTCCGCTGCCGCCACCGACTACCACCATCAAGACGAGGGGGCTAGGGGCTTCCAGGAGCCGCGTGCCATTGCCTACATCTTGGGCAGAGCTCAAGCCTCAGCCTCACAGCATATCTTCAAACAGTTTGCTCGTGAAGTGAATGCAGTCCTCCCCAAGCTCGAGGCCACACGCCCGCTCAGGTGGTCCAAGTGCGCCATCACCTTCAGTTCGGCAGATCAGCTCAAGTGCGCCGCTACCGCTGGCGCCCTCCCAATGCTTTGTTCACCAGTCATCAGCAACGTCCAAGTTACCAAGACCCTCATTGACGGCGGCGCAGGGCTCAACGTCCTGTCCGTCGACACGTTCGACAACCTCCAAGTACCGTATGACCAGCTTCAGCCCACCAAGCCGTTCTCAGGAGTGACCGACGGTTCCACCACACCGATAGGGTAGGTCCTCCTCCCTGTCACCTTCGGAGAACGCAACAACTACCGCACCGAGCTCATCGAGTTCGATGTCGCCTACATCCGGCTGCCATACAACGCGATCCTCGGGTACCGGCCCTGGCCAAGTTCATGGCGGTGATTCATCACAGCTACAATGTCCTCAAGATGCCAAGAAGCGGCGGAATCATCATAGTCCCGTGCGAAGAAAGAGATGCGGTGTGCTCCCTTGAGCGTGCCTTCCAAGTCGCAGCAATTGACGACCCCGACAGCAAGGGTGAGCGCTTTCCTGAGGCCGCCCCCGAGAAGAAGAAGCAGTTGCACCGTGCAGGACCTTAGGAGGGTGGCGTTGCAGCTGGAACCTCGTCAGGATCAGTGCTCTCACCCGAAGGACACTCAAAAGGAAACAAATGGCGATGAGCCAACGGAGGATAAAACCTCAGGGAAAAAGCAAAGAATGGGCGTCGTTGGCGCCACTCCAAGCCCCGCCACAGCAATACCGGCCCAGGAGACGAAAACAATCCGAATGGTGCCGAAGAATACATAACCCTGATCAGCCCGCCTTCGAGCAGGCGAGCAGAGGATGAGCAGGCCAGCCCGGAAGAACAGGCGACGAGCGAATACCCGGAGGAGGACAGCTACATGCCCCTCCGAAGGCGAGATTAGCCTCGGCGGCGATGAGTTCGGGCGTGCTCGAGGATCCCGTAGAGCAGGAGCGCTTCAAGCGCCGGCTTATAGCCACTGCGAGGAGCCTGAAAAAGAAGCAGCAACAACTCCAAGCTGATCAGGACCTGCTCATAGATAGATGGACTGAAGTCCTGGCAGCCAAGGAATACGGACTCGAGCACCATACGGCTGACCAGCCACCTCGTGGCCGGGACAAAACGGCATATGAGTCCGCATACCAGCCAACACCCCCACGCCAACATACTACGGCCTGGGGCAACAAAACAGGATAGCCAAGATCGATCTATGGATCGCGGGGGCGCGCCTCGGCACGCGACGACGACCGTCACGCCGGATACACCTTCAATAAGTCCGGCCGGGCCGAACATAGCCACCCAGGGCAATTCGACCTGCGTAGCCACATAGCCCGGCACAGAGGCATTGCACACCCCCTCTGCTTCACTGACGAAGTAATGGATCATGAATTCCCAGAAGGGTTCAAACCCGTAAACATCGAATCATACGATGGCACAACAGACCCTGTAGTATGGATCGAAGATTTCCTTCTCCACATTCACATGGCCCATGGAGACGATCTACATGCCATCAAGTATCTTCCCCTTAAGCTCAAAGGACCAGCCCGGCACTGGCTAAACATCATGCCAGCAAATTCTATTGGCAGTTGGGAAAACCTGGAAGACGCATTCCTCGACAACTTCCAAGACACATATGTGCGACCACCAGACGCCGATGACCTGAGCCACATTACTCAACAACACGGAGAGTCAGCCAGGAAATTCTGGACTCGGTTCCTAACTAAAAAGAACCAAATAGTCGACTGTCCGGACGCTGAAGCCCTGGCGGATTTTAAGCATAATATCCGTGACGAGTGGCTTGCTCGACACCTCGGCCAGGAAAAACCAAAGTCCATGGCAGCTCTCACAACACTAATGACCCGCTTTTGCGCGGGCGAGGAGAGCTGGTTGGCTTGCAGCAGCACTACGCCACATTCTGGCACTTCGGATGGCCGCGACAATAACGGCAAGCCACGGCGTAATGTACATAAGCAATGGAACAACGGCGGCGACAAGATCAAGACACGGCGATCAACGCCGGATTCAGTGGATCCAAGCCCGGTCGTGGAAGAAGCCGCTCAAAAGAAATAATCGAGGACCGTCCGGTCTGGACCGCATATCGAGCGCTCGTGCCAAATTCATGGCACCCCGGACAAGCCAGCCGACCACACCAATAGAGATTGCTGGGTATTCAAACATGCCGGCAAAATAAACGCCGAAGACAAGGACAAGGGGCTGCACAACGACGATGACGAGGAGCCCCTACGCCACGCACATCCCCAAGCGGGAACGGAAGCGGGCACTACGGGACGTCTATGCGATGGAGCCAGTCGCCCCCAAATTCAACCCATGGTCAGCTTGTCTGATCACCTTTGATCGTAGGGATCACCCTACTAGCATCCGTCATGGCGGCTCGACCGCATTGGTCCTAGACCCAATCATCGACGGATTCCACCTTATGCGCGTCCTTATGGACGGTGGCAATAGCCCGAACCTGCTTTATCAGGACACAGCGCGCAAAATGGGCATTGACCCTTCAAGGATCAAGGCCACCAAAACCACCTTTAAAGGTGTGATTCCTGGAGTAGAGGCCCGTTGCACGGGCTCTATAACATTGGAAGTGGTCTTCGGATCTCCGGATACTTCCGAAGCGATTAGTTAATCTTCGACATCGTCCCTTTCCGTAGTGGTTACCATGCACTGCTCGGACGAACCGCATTTGCTAGATTCAATGCGGTACCACACTACGCATACCTCAAGCTCAAGATGCCAGGACCATGCGGGGTCATAACAGTGAACGGAAATACGGACCGCTCTCTCCGAACAGAAGAACGTACTGCAGCCCTCGCGGCGGAAGTACAATGCGGCCTCCTCCGACAAACCAATCCGGGCACCGTCAAGAGAGTCCGGAGCACCCCGCAACAGGATCATCAGGCACGCCAAGAGCGCGACTAGCAGTCCGGCCTCCGCTTAAGCCCCATCAAAGCAGCATTCGTGCCACGCATACACAATTACGCACTCAAGATACCATGGGCGTAGGCGGAGGCGCAACAACGACTCAGTCAACAGTGCGGGAGAACCGCCACATACCTTCATAACCCGTCCTTCTTCTTCAGGACATTGCTTTAGAGCAGCCTCTTCAAAAGAGCCGGATTGCCGGACTTACATAGGAGAGAAAACCAAGGAGGCAACAGGCTTCACGCACAGAAGGGAACACCCAGGTGGAATCTATTTGCGATTGTTATACCTGTTTTATATATTCATACGCGGCCTGCCCTTGGATAGGACATGTTAAATAGTACTATTTATCTCCGCTTAATGCATTCATTGTAAACATACGCTTAAACGTATTTTCATCAATGGGAGATTATATATAGCGTCAGCTCATTATTCTTATTTGAACATTTTTCTTACAAATGTTTCTGTGATATTGCATCCGTACACTTTGGTACGGTCCGTTTGCCAGGGGCTTCCTATGGTGCCCCGTTCTATGGCAAATAAAGTCCGAACACTTTGAACAGTGCGGCACCCCGAACTTATAGCACTATATGCATCAGCTCTGAATCATGTCTTGGGTCTACAGTTGGGTTAGCCCGGCTCCCTTGTTTTGGTACCTTACGTTCCGTTATATCGGCTAAGGTAGCGCAGGAGAACTCATCGCGATTGTGTCCTGGTTCTTCCGGACGAGCACCTCAGTAGAGCAAGCCGAAAACTGACCGGCATGATGAGGCGAGAGTTGGTCGCTGTTCGAGAGGTCTTAAAATTCTTAAAGATTTTTTCCACTTTAGGCGATGAGTCGGCCTTGTCCGAAAGAAGGCGTATATAGCGCCCCAATTCGGCCCTCCGAATTCTAGGGGCTTCGCGGAAATTTAAAATTATAGACCTCTATGGCTAAGTGAAAGTTATAAAGTCGCATAGTCCGATTGCCTTGTTCGCTGCGCCGGATACCTCCTTAAGATCCAAAAATTTGGATAAAGAGTATCCGGGTTTTTCCAGGAACACCCCGGTACTAGGTAATGCGTGAAGCCGACGACTGGCCTACTTTCAGAATTTGATAAACAGTCGCACAGATGGTAATATTTTAAATCAAAACAGTGCTACATAGCACAGGCAACTTCGTCCTTAAATTACAAGAGCGGCAGAGGTACATTTAGTCAAAGATCTTGTCTTTAGTACATTCGTCGGCCACGAGACGAGCGCCCTTCGTAACGCCATCATAGTACTTCTCGGGATGGCGATGCTCCTTGCCCTCCAGCGGATCGTCCTTCACCAGCTTCTCCGCATCCAGCTTGCCCCAATGCACCTTCGCACGGGCAAAGGCCCGGCGGGCACCCTCGATGCAAACGGATCGCTTGATTACTTCAAGCCGCGGACAGGCATTCACCATCCGCTTGATCAGGCTGAAGTAGCTAGTGGGAGGAGCTCACCAGGCCACATCCGGACTATGAAATCTTTCATAGCCACTTCGGCCGCCCTGTGGAGTTCGACCAACTGCTTCAGTTGGTCACTCAGAGGCGTTGGGTGTTCGGCCCCAACATACTGGGACTAGAACAGCTTCTCCGTTGAGCTCCGCTCTTGGGCACGATAGAACTCCGCGGCATCTGATACGCTGCGTGGCAGATCTGCGAATGGAGAGCTCCGAATTCAAGTAAGTAAAAGAAACGCCTCCTCCACATGTTTTATTTGCACAAAGAATTTCTTACCCGCCGCTATCTTTTTGGCCTCCTAGATCTCCTGCTATGCCTTCTCGGCTTCGGCCTTGGCGTCTTTCATACTCACAAGGGCCTTCGCAAGCTCGGCCTCTTTCGCCTTCAGATCATGCTCCACGGACTCGAACTTCTTGCCGAGGTCCTGGAGCTCTTGTCAGACTTCTCGCCCACTCTAGCACTTTGCTTCTCGCGCTCTCTGCATTCCAAGGCCGCCTTGTCTTCGGCTTCGGATAGCGCTTTCTTTAGGGATGCCACTTCGGCAGTGGACCCTGTCACACAGTCACGACGCTTTGTCGTCAGACTAAACAATTTTACCTATCTTTACATAGATAAGAGCGGAGAATCACTCACCTTTTCTCTCTTCGAGCCGCCTCTTCATGAGGTCGAGCTCTCCCTGCGCCTGCTCCAGGTCCCTCTTTAGTTTGGCAACCTCGGCTGTGCGGGCAGCAGCGGCAAGCAACACGACCTGCTTATTCACATAAACGCTTATTAGACTCCTGCGGATTATAATTGACCCTCCGTTTGGCTTTTCTTTCCGAACACCAAATAGAGTATCAGGGGCTACTACCTATCGGGTGGTAATTTCACACATTTTTATTACTTACCTCGAAGCCCGTCAGGAGGCTTGTGCAGGCTTCGGTTAGTCCGCTTTTGGCGGACAGAACCTTTTGAACCACCGCACTCATAAGAGTACGGTGCTCGTCATCCATGGAAGCGCCTCGAAGCGCTTCCACCAGACTATTCGGCGCCGCTGGCGCGACGGAAGTCCTCGGCACGGACGGCTCGCCCTCCCTAACGAGGGGTTGCCCACCTAAATCCGGAACCGCTAAGGGTTCCGGAACAGTGTTCGGTCGAAAGTCCGCCTTGCTGCGGTTCTCATCGACGCGATCAGCGGGGATCTTGAACCCCGCATGTCCGACATCTGGAACTCTGCCTTGGGGCGTCTCTAGGGTCGCCTCCCCCCGCTTGGGGAACCTTCGGGACAACACCTCCGTGTCATTAGCAGGCTGAGGAGTGGTGGCTGTCAGGAGCAAGTTCATCTCTGAAGCGCTCAGAGACCCATCCGAAGACGACACCTACGATCGCGCCAGGGGCTTCCCCCTGGGCAGCCACCCTTCCTCGCTATGAGCGGCTGTGGTGGAGTAGTCCGGAAGGGACCTCTTTCCCTTCTTGGGTGTCCCAGCCTCCCCCTCCGGGGTGGCTTTCCTCTTTTTCTCCTCCCCAATGTGGGGAGGTAGAGTTTCTTCTTGCTTCCCCCCGCCTCCTTGGGAAGGAATCTGTTTAAATCGTCATCGGACGGCGTGGGTACTCAACAGCCTTGCGTTGAAGGCCTCTCCCGGCCCCACGGCCCGTCTCCTCAGGCCTCTCCTCCTTTCTGGATGGGGCGGTTTCTTCTTCTTCTTCTTCTTCCTCCTCTTCGGGGGAGGAGTGCGCCTCGTTATCTTCGGACGAGGCTTCCGGCACAACCTTATGCCGGAGACCCTTCCTGGTCCCCGGGGCCTTCTTTTCGGCCTTCTTCTCCGGTGCCTTGTAGGGCGCCGGGATCAGCATCTCTGCCAAGAGAGCATCAGCTGGATCTTGGCAAGGAGCCGGACACCAATCTGCTCATTTGTCTCCACATAGTCCTGATCAAATATACACAAATACTTAAGACTCCCCCATGAATGTATTAGGAAAAACCGAATCCGGTGGTAGTCCTAAAACTCACCGGACACGGGGGCCGCGCTGCATGAAGTCCACAGTCCTCGGATATGGGAGGAGGTACTTCGGAAGCCTTAAACAACGCCTTCCACGTGTCCTTGTGCTTCATGCCATAGAGCCTCTGAAGCGTCTGGTGTTCGGCCGGGATGAACTCCCACAGATTGAATGCCCGCCTTTGGCACGACAGAATCCGGCGAACGAGCATGACCTGGATCACGTTGACAAGCTTGATGTTCTTGTCCTTTATGATCTTGATGCAGGTTTGGAGTCCGGTCAGCTCTGTAGGTTCGCGCCAAGTCAGGCCCTTCTTTTCCCAGGAGGTGAGCCGCATGGGGGCTCCAGATCGGAACTCGGGGACCGCCGCCCAGTTGGCGCCGCGCGGCTCGGTGATGTAGAACCACCCCGATTCCCACCCTTTTAGGTCTCCGCAAAGGAGCCGTTCAGCCAGGTGACGTTAGGCATCTTGCCCACCATGGCCCCTTCGCACTCTGCTTGCTGGCCACTTACAATCTTCGGCTTCACGCAGAAGATTTGCAGCCACAGGCCAAAGTGAGGCCGGATGCGGAGGAAGGCCTCACATACGACGATGATCGCCGAGATGTTGAGGACAAAATTCGGGGCTAGATCGTGGAAATCTAGCCCGTAGTAGAAGATGAGCCCGCGGACGAAGGGGTGAAGTGGAAACCCTAGTCCACAGACGAAGTGGGCGACGAACACGACCCTCTCGTGGGGTCCTGGGGTCGGAATGACCTGCCCGGCGTCTGGTAGCAGTGCGCTATGTCTGCTGACCAAGCATCCGGCCGCAGAAGATTTGCGATATGCTTCTCCTTGAGGGTGGAAGCCACCCACTTGCCTCCTGCTCCGGACATGTTTAGCTATGCGGAGAAGACTTGGGCTTGGGCGCTGGAGCTCGAGGGGGCAAGAGTGGGCAAAGGAGGAAGAAGACGTGGGTAAAAATGGGGGAATCTTATCCCTTTATAGAGGCGACGAAAGCGGTGCGCCTCCCCACTTGCCCGTTGGGAATCGCTTGCTTTCCAAGAGCCACGATTGATGATGTGGTGGGATTACCCGTACCTGCATTGATGAGAATCCCGTGATAAGGGGACACGATCTCTGCTTTGAAAAGACGTGTCAAGGAAACCGCCTCGCAATATGCGCTGTGGCTAGTTGTGGGAAAACGGTTCAAATAATGACTCGACCGTAATGACACGTCGCGTTGCCTAAAAAGTTGTCAGCAGATTGCATTTGTGAAATACCATTCTCTCTACGGTGGCATGTGAAGATCATTTTGTGGATCCGGACACGGTTCAAGTGTTCGATAACTACTTTGGAGTACTCGAAGGAGGAACCCGCCCTGCAATGCCGAAGACAAGACTGCGCGCCGGACTCATCGTCATTGAAGCCTGGTTCAGGGGCTACTGAGGGAGTACTGGATTAGGGGGTATCCGGACAGCCGGACTGTATACAACATCGAGACTATTGAAGCGTGAAGATACAAGACTCAATACTTCGACCCGTGTCTGGATGGGACTTTCCTTGGCGTGGAAGGCAAGCTTGGCGATCCGGATATTATATTTCCTTCCTTGTAATCGACTCCATGTAAACCCTAGCCCTCTCCGGTGCCTATATAAACCGGAGAGGTTGGTCCTTAGAAGGCCGATCACAATTACAATCATACCATCATAGGCTAGCTTCTAGGGTTTAGCCTCTACGATCTCGTGGTAGATTTACCCATATCTTCAATATTAATCAAGCAGGAAGTAGGGTTTTACCTCCATCGAGAGGGCCCAAACCTGGGTAAACATCTGTGTCCCTTGCTTCCTGTTACCATCAGCCTAAGACGCACAGATCGGGACCCCTTTGACACCGACACCGCCCACAACACAAGCTCGCATGAGGAGTCTGCGGCGTGGATTCCAGGAGCGACGACACTCGTCGCCGCGGCGCATCGACCTTGGCCGCGGTGCGCGCGCTGGCGCTCGTCGCACCTTACTCCTAAGCCCCCGGCTTAGGTGTACAAGGGCGGCGGATACCCGGGAGGAGGCCACTCACACCAAGGCCTCGTCACCACCTGCATCGCCGCTGCGTCGTGGCGGTGAACCGACCTCTTCTTCGGCGGGAGCAGTGCCGGCACGTCGAGGGGAGTTTTTCCCTTCTCCTCAGCTAAGAATCTTCAGATCGGCGCCATTGAAGTTGCTACTAGCAGTGGAGCGGAGGAAGAAGAAGCAAGCGGAATGGGAAGAAATGGGTGATGGGGGCTCGGCCCCCTCTCTCATTTATAGCAGGAGATGGCCAACCAGCGCCCCCCAGGATCGCAAGTAATGATAGTTTTCCTTGCATGTCGCAGGGACTTGTCAAGTCGGGCAGTTGCCGAGGTAGTGTGGGGAAGCGGAGACGCCCACGTCCAATCAACCACCACGCGTCGACCAAGGCCGCAGGCTTTTGGGGCCCGTGGCGCTCCGTACTTGACCTTTGGCTTCGCCTCAAAGCCAAGCCCGGGCACACCTTGGGCCCGGGGGCTACTGTCGGCATTCTGGGAACGGGGGTCCCCAGACTTGCCTGCCTGCGGCCCACGGCGTGGCTGTGCTAGCAGGCCTGTATGACCCATCTTTATCAACAAGGCATTAAAGACCCTCGCGAGGGGCCAAGCCTCGCGAGGCGGATGACGCAAGACGTCCTCACGAGCGGCCTCGCCAGGCAGGCTCGCGAGGAGCGGAGAGATCAAGGCAGGGCAAACCTCGCGAGGTTCTCGTGACGTGAGCCATGACGATCGAGACCAGGTGGGTGCCAGCACGCGCAACGTCCTTGTTTCCTCTTAGTGCTAAGGGTGCAAGCGCAGGCGCAGAGTACCGAGGCATCAAGCAAAGGTTTCCATATCGGTGCAACGAGACCAAGACCAGCAGGACGGCAAGACGGATGTCGGGGAGGCTGATCGTACCCGCGAACACCTATGGGGCCGGCGGACCAGGCCCCTTTGTGGTTCGGAGGGGGGGGGGTGGAGATCGCATGAAGAGCGGATCGAGGCAAGGCACACGAGCAGTTTACCCAGCTTCGGAGCTCTCCGGAGAGATAACACTCCTACTGCTGCTTGTTTGATGTATTGTGTTCTTGCTAGGGAGCGATACGAGCTACCAAACCTAGCGTGAGCATATCTGGTCTCTAGTGAGTCGAATGAACCGAACCTCCCCTACGCTGCGCATGGGCCTCCTTTTATATGCTCAAGGGGTCTCCGACAGGTGGCAACATAGGCGAGGGTACAAATGTAAAAACAGGAGTTGGTACACCTACTCGAACAGTGTACAGTGCAAAATACCTAACTCTGACGGCAAGGGACAAAAGCAATAAATGCCCGTAAGTGTCGCCCAAACAAAGGCAACAGAGACCGACAGTGCGCCACCGCCGCCACGATGGCAAGCTTGTCAGCCGCTTATCGCTGCTCTCCGGCTGGCTGCACAGCCTCTTGACACGCTGGCGCATGGAATGGTCCCATGGCGACACGTTGTTGGATGAGCTGGAGCGGGGATGGAGAGAGATTGCTTGCCGACAAGCGCCTTGCCGCGTCAATCCTTGTCGCGTCCGGAGGCTTGTCGCGCCTGAGCCTTCCCGGCAAGCTCCTCTTGCCGGAGCCTTGTCTTCTGCATGCCTTGAGTGGCCTTCCCGGCAAGCTCCTCTTGCCGGGGCCTTGTCTTCTTAGTCAAATACTTTGTTCTTGGATGGCTCCAAAGGAGCCACGGAGGATCTTGGCGGTGACGAGGCAAATCCTGCCGCGGGGTGCTGCAACTGTCCGTGCACGAGTACGGGATACTAGGGTACCCCTACTTTAGTACACCGACAACGAAGGTCACCATGGAGCCCAAGGCAGTGTCACCACCAGAGCCTTTTGCAGGCGAAGACCACTTTTGTCAGGATAAGCTGCACTACGTGTCCCCTTTCAAATTGGTTGTTGTTGGCTCCCTTCCCGCTCAATATTTGGGGAGAGGACCAGGGCCTCTATAAATAGGACTAGCCACCACAGTAGCAGGCAACTCAAGCAAGCCTGAGCTGATCGAATCCACACACACAAGTTCACCAAGCACAACAACACCTCATCCTCAGGAGGTTGTTCTTCCCCTTTTACTGTTCATCATCAGCCCAAGAGGCAATCCACCACCACCACACTGGAGTAGGGTATTACACCACAACGGTGGCCCGAACCAAAGATAAATCTTGTGTCCCTTGTGTTGTGAGTTCGTCGAGTTCGTTCTTGAGATCTTAGCTAGTTAGGACGTGGATCGGTAGGGAGGAAATCTTCGTGCGCACCCAAGTGTTCGAACCTTGAGGGTTTTTCCAGAACCCATGATCCAACAATAAGGCTTCAACTCGGAAGGTGTCTGAGCCACTGTGACCAAATTCCTCATGAATAATTATGGGAATCCCATGAATAATGTTAAAGAGCAGATTCTTCATGATGCCAACAACTTCTTCGGTTTCAAAATTGCGGCCTTTGATTGGACTGAGGGTCTTGGAAAGTATGTGGTAGACAGTGCGAGGCACGTACAACAAATCCTTCACTAGGAAGGTAGTTGCTGGAGCTTCTCCTTCAGCCAATGGCTTCATCAGAACTTGTATCATATGATTTGGCATCTCTGGTTCTACATAGAAGTTTCTAACTTCGTCTAGGGGTGGATCAACTGGTAGAGCACATAGTAATTCGTTAATAGGTGCTTTGTAGTGAGTGTATTCACTCATCCAGTCCAGAGCCCAAGTCTAAATGTCATTAGCATTGCCTGAGAAGTGCAATGTGGTATAAAATTGAAGAATTAGTTCTTCATTCCAATCGCAGGCATTAGAAAAGAAGCTAAGAAACCCAACATCATGAAGAACGGCCAGCATAGGCTAAAAGCATGGAATTGACTCAATATCCACATGAGGCATATGGCGATGCGGTGAGATATTGTTCTTGTCAAATAACAGACTTGCATAGTAATTCATCCGCGTCTTGGTCCAGAAGTATAGATGCCTGATGTTGGCCGAGTCATAAGGTGACTTGCCTATGAAGAAATTCTTCTCCTCGAAGATCTTGGCGTTGTCAAACTAAGGCCGCCTGAGGCTTCTACCAATCTTGGGCATATAAGGGACAGGCTGAAGATTTACTTTATTTGGCCCCACATCAAATATAGGCCTTGGAGAGCCAGTGGAGTCATTGGGATATGTGACGGTGTTTTACTTGGCCATTTCTTCAGTAGTGGCCATTAGCACAATATCAGTCTACTGAAGGAACTGACTCTTCTTGCTGAGGAGTTGAATTGATCACATCCACAATCAGGTGCCACTTCTTCAGCTAATGCAGCTGGAATTTCTTTAACAATGGTCTGAAGAGATGGTTGTTGTTCTTCAGAGCTATTGTGAATTTCTTCAGTAATAGCAGGCGATGGTGGCACTTGCGTCAGAGGTGTGGTGATGGGTGAATTTGGGTGAGTTGCATGCCAAAATTCGTCATGGATAAGTGGAGTTGTAGAACCATCAATATCCACATCCTCTTCAGTTGCTTCATTGCTTCCAGATGAAGCAACAGTTTCTTCAGTCATCAGGATGGGCTGAGGCTTCCGCGATGACACTTGATGAAGTGAAGCATCTCCTTCAACTTCAATTTCTACATCCATTTGCTCCGTGGTAGCAACAAAATGGGTATATTCTTCATCTTCATCAGCCTGAGAAATAACATATTCCACCCCAAAAGGAATGATCTGAAGATCTCCAGTGGTACGAGTAGGGGGCACTGATGAAATAGGTATAGCATCAATTGGCTCTGCTGAAGACAATGGAGCCGTCTTCAGTTTCTTCACTGGTTCAGTGGTAGGAGGAGTTGATGCCTTTCTCTTCTTGGCTTATTTCTTAGCTGCCTTAGTCTTCTTCGCTTCTGATGTAGAAGGAAGAGTGATGAGCTTCAAAGATGAACTCTGTGGTGGTGCAACAGCTAAGGAGCTTGTAGGTTCATTTTCGTCAGGTGCGGCTGATGCATTCGCCCTGGCCGTTTATTCAGGTGCAACTTCTTCAGTTGCCCTAGCTTGTTCTTGCGGAGGTGGTGATGGCGCAGTCTCACTGGCCTGTGGTGTTTGCCGAGGAGCTAAAGAACTTGAAGGAGGCGCAACACCAAACTTGGCATTCTCATGCCTATTGTGATTCTCAACCACTTGGTTGGTGTCGGCGTTCTGGGAACGGGGGTCCCCAGACTTGCCTGCCTGCGGCCTGCGGCGTGGCTCAAGTGGGGTCCCAGTGCAGCCCAGCTTCATCAGCTCAAGCTCAAGACCCTTGCGAGGGGCCAAGCCTCGCGGGGCAGACGACAGGAAGCTTCCTCAGGAGCAGCCTCATCAGGTAGGCTCGCGAGGAGGCGGAGAGATCAAGGCAAGGGCACCTCACGAGGAGCCCGTGACGCAAGACACGACAATCAAAGACCAGGCGGGCGCCGACCTGCGTAGTGTCCTTGTTTCCCCTTTGGTGCAAAGGGGGCAAGCACATGCCAAGGCATCAGGCAAAGGTTACCGTTTCAGTGCAACAAGACCAAGAGCAGCAGAACGGCAGGATGGAGGTCATCGTGGAGCCCAGGACGGCGTTATTGTCAGAGCCTTTGGCAGCCGAAGACCAACTTTAGTCAGGATAAGTGTACCAGATGTTCCCCTTCAAAATGGCCAATTGTTGGCACCCTTCCCGCTCATTATTTGGGAAGAGGCCCAGGGCCTCCCTCTATAAATAGGACTAGCCACCACAGTAGAAGGAAAAGGATCCAGATCACGTATAGAGAGAGAGAGGCGACTGAAGTCACCCAAGCAGTTCGTTGCACCAGCTCAAGAATAGCCCTCGCGAGGCTGTTCTCCCTTTGTATTGTTCATCATCAGGCCCTGAGGCAATCCACCACACCATAGACTGGAGTAGGGTATTACACCACAATGGTGTCACGACCGGATTTTCAATAAAATACTTATTGAGAAACCGATCTTTAAGTCCCAGTATAAGAAGAATTATCCTTACTGGTAGACAAATACTTGATACAGAAGGCCAGTAGCATTAAATATATTATAGGGTTGAGCCGAGGCTGCTCAACAAATTATTACAAACACACCGATATTGTACATAAGGGCGGTCATGACACAAGAGCGTGGTGGCATGCTACTGACTTGAGATAAAAGTAGTGGTGGATATATCACAGTGGAGTGGATAACATGACTCCTAAACTGGCAGCTCATCGAGCGTCGAGGTGAGGCTCGATGATATTATTCGGGTAGCGGAAGCGGATATAATACGATGACCAAATCTAGGATAGCACGAGACTGACTGGGACTCCTCTAGGCGTCGGACTCGCTACCAAACTCTTCATCCATGAGATCGCCTTCGTCCACATCTGGCCAAATCAACAAGCCAGGTGAGTACTTTGAAAGTACTCGCAAGACAGTTCGGACATAAGATATAACAAATGCATGCATGAATGCGTCATGAGCAAATAACAATGCACATACAAATAATAATTTCTTGCACAATATGATAAGTAAAAAGGAAGTCGGGCGGTAGTCTTCCCGAAATCCAACAAAATAACTGAAGACCGATCGGGTGTCTGGAGCGACGCCTCGAAGGGTAAACAAAATAAAATATCATGCCGCAGTCGGGCGTCTAAGCGATACCACATAAAGGGCTTATACTGAAAAGTAAACGACATACGTGCCACAGTCGGACGTCTGAGCGACATCGCAGAAAGGGCTTATATCGAAAATAAATAGCAAGCGTGCCACAGTCGGACGTCTGAGCGACATCGCGGAAAGGGCTTATATCAAAAGTAAATAACAAGAGTGCCACAGTCGGATGTCTGAGCGACATCGCGGAAAGGGCTTATTATCATATCTGATAAATTCACAAAGATATAATACTCATAGGAAATATTCAACACATAATAATAAATGGGTTAGTCCATCCACAGTAATAAACATTTAACCGGACTTAACACTCATGTAATTCACCGGAGTTTTGTCACTGAGACTGATACTGACAAGATAAGTTGATCATAGTACTCGGACATGGATATGGTGTTTCAAAGGGTTGTGACTCTGTAGAGTTTGTACTAATTATCCACAGCCAACGGATTTCCGTAGCCACGAGGACTAGTTCCGTTTACGGTGTTTCGGTAGAAACACATCTAACTAGTACACACCCATCCCACCTCACGATGCCAGGAATCACCATAGAAAACGTTTAAGAAAAACTTTGAGACGGGGAGATCACAATCTCGAATAGCATGGGATCAAATTTATATCGCTTGGCAGCTCTAAGGGGTGCCCCCCTCTCGGTCCCAACCGGAAACACCCATGCCCCCTGACCGGATGACGGGCTTTAATCCAGGGCCATGGAACCCTCATCACAGCCTCTCTATTTGGTGTATACCAGGGAAGCGGTTTGCAACTTACTAAGCCATATCCCTTGCGGAAAACATGTGGTAGTACAGGAAGGGAAACGAATGGGGACGTGACTTGATTCACGTTGACACTGAAGTCAAATAGTCTGGCATAAGACTGGCATGCTACAACACTGCCATCTTACCCATTCTCATGCCATCACATGGCCATGCAAACTTATAACCAACAACATATGGATTTTCGAAACTTACTAGTCTCAACTTTGCATGTAATATAACATTTATCGAAATGCTCACAAACATGCCATGAAACTACTTAATGCAAACATGCAACGAACACTCATCATATCAAAAGTTCAAACATGCTTGCGTGGTTCGGAGTAGTCGGAGTCTAGCTTGGCGAAGTTCGCGGTTCCGTCACCTCCTCCGGTATCTACGGTATAAGAAAGTACGTACTCAACGTAAATACCGTGAGTGCATAGAAAAGTGTTCCAAATATTTTTCAAATAAATATGACAAAAAAACTAGACAGAAAAATAAAGATGACAGAAAAAGAATCAATCAAAAATCAGTTTCTGCTTAAAAGTTGTAAAGGTTTTAATCCAGGGACTCATCTGTAATGAAACAAAAAGTTTCCAGGGGCCAACTTATAAAAACAGAAAACGCTTCGGCTAAAAAGCTGTCAACCGCAAAGGAAAACGTACTCTGCTCGAAGGCGTTTTCAGAAAATGATTCGAATAAAAAGAAAAATACTGACGAGGGGTTCAGGTTTGAAATTTCAAACGGGGAGGAACAGAGCTCGTCGGCGCTCTTTGTGAGTTGGCGGCGATCCACGGCGAAGTTGGGAGGATTGGAGCGTACCACGTGCTCGGTGTGTCCTTCCGCGTCGGTGGGTGGTGGTGGTGGTCGTCGGCGAGCACCACGTCGACGGCGGTCCTTGCTCCGGCGGACGGCGGCTCGGGTGGAGTTGGATCTCGTCGGGGAGGGCTGCGGAGGTCAAATCTGAGGCGGTCGCCGAGAACGGGGATCTCCGGCGATGGTTACGGTGACGCAGTGCTTGGTCGGGGTGTTTAGGGGATTGGGCATCAACGCGGAGGTCCACGGGCTCCGTTTAGAGGCTAACCCAGGTTGGATTTGGCGCGCAAGGGTGGTTTCGACAGAACGGGGCGGCGCGGGCCCGTCGGCGGCAGAGGGCGCGCCCTGTGCTTGCCGGGCCACGGCGACGGTGCTGCGGTGCGTGCTGGCATGCATGAGGCCACGCGGAGGGCTAGGGAGCATTGGGCGGCGCAGAACGGCGTAGCGAGCCGGTGCTGGCTCCGTTGGCCGCCACGGGTGGCTCTGCCACCGCAGAAGCTGCCGGCATCGGTGATGCTCGCCGCCACCGACACCTGCGTCCGTCCAAGAGGGCGTGCGGTGCTCTGGTCAAGGAGAAGGGGTCGTGCGCAACGCACCCGAGTGCACAGGTGATCGATGACAAGCCACTGACGAAAAACGACACTGAAGATAACTCTGAAACTATGAATTTCACTAAAAGTGTACAGGAACAGTGTCGGCCAAGTGTTTGATGAAATGATTCAAGCATGAGAAAAATTTAACTGGGGCTGATCTTTGGTGTGGTGGTCTCTCAAAGCACCTGGGGACTGCCTGAATTTTTGTGAAATTTTTGGAGTACCAGGGGGGGTTACCGGAACCCCCCGTGGGAAGATATGGGCCATATGGGCCATAGGAGGGGAGCACACCAGCCCACAAGGGGTGGTGCGCCCCCCTTATGGTAGGAGGCTGAATAGGGGAAGGAGGTGGGGGTTCACCCCCCCTTTCCTTCCTCCTTCCCTCTTCCCTCTATTCCCCCTCCGGTAAAAGGAAAGGGGGAAGGCCGAATTGGACTAGGGGCCCAAGTAGGATTCCTCCTACTTGGGCGTGCCCTAGGCTGCCTCTCCCCTACCTCCTTCATATACGTGGGGAGGGGGCGCCTAGAATACACACCAACCATTGTTAGCCGTGTGCGGCGCCCCCCTCCACAGTTTACGCCTCCGGTCATATTCACGTAGTTCTTAGGCGAAGCCCTACGCGGATCACTTCACCATCACCGTCACCACACCGTCATGCTTACGAAACTCTCCCTCGACACTTTGCTGGATCAAGAGTTCGAGGGACGTCATCAAGCTGAACGTGTGCAGAAGTCTGAGGTGCCGTACATTCGGTGCTTGATCGGTCCGAACGAGAAGAAGTTCGACTACATCAACCGCGTTGTTAAACGCTTCCGCTTTCGGTCTACGAGAGTACATTGACACACTCTCACCCTATCGTTGCTATGCATCTCCTAGATAGATCTTGCGTGAGCATAGGAATTTTTTTGAAATTGCATGCTACGTTTCCCAACAAAATGGCCATCTATGCACCGATGAAAACGGTAAAGACTTTGATCAAAAGGTATACCACTCCATGATTGGCTCTTTATTGTATCCATGTGCATCTGGGCCAGATATTATGCTTAGTGTTTGCATGTGTGCCCATTTTGAAGCTACACCGAAGTAATCACACCACAAGGCTGTGAAACATATTCTTGGATATCTAGGTCACACTCCAACACTTGGATTATGGTATCCCAAGGGCTCGGTTTTTGATCTCATTAGATATTCGGACTCTGACTATGGTGGTCATCGAGTAGATCGCAAGTCAACATCAGGCATGTTGGAGAACGTTGTATTTCAAAAATTTCCTACGATCACACAAGATCTATCTAGGAGAAGCATATCAACGAGCGGGGAGAGTGTGTCCACGTACCCTCGTAGACTGAAAGCGGAAGCGTTTAGTAACACGGTTGATGTAGTCGAACATCTTCGCGATCCAACCGATCCAAGTACCGAACGCACGGCACCTCCGCGATCTGCACACGTTCAGCTCGGTGACGTCCCTCGAACTCTTGATCCAGTTGAGGCCGAGGGCGAGTTTCGTCAGCACTACGGCGTGGTGACGGTGATGATGAAGTTACCGGCACAGGGCTTCACCTAAGCACTATGACGATATGGCCGAGGTGTGTTTCTGTGGAGGGGGGCACCGCACACGGCTAAAAGATCAACTTGTGTGTCTATGGGGTGCCCCCTGGCCACGTATATAAAGGAGGGGGAAGAGGAGGCCGGCCTAGGAGGGGCGCGCCTATAGGGGAGTCTAACTAGGTTTCCCAATCCTAGTTGGAGTCCCCTTCCTTTTCCAAGAGGGGAGAGAGGGAAGGAGTAGGAGAGGGAGAAGGAAAGAGGGGGGCGCCGCCCCCTCCCTATTCCAATTTGGACCAGCCCATGGGGGGGCGTGCGGCCTCCCCTTGTGTCCCTTCTCTCCTTTCCACTTAGGCCCATGAAGGCCCAATACTTCCCCCGGCGAATTCCCGTAACTCTCCGGTACTACGAAAAATACCCGAACCACTCAGAACCTTTCCGATATCCGAATATAGCCTTCCAATATATCGATATTTATGTCTCGACCATTTCGAGACTCCTCGTCATGTCCGTGATCTCATCCGAGACTCTGAACAAACTTCGGTCATCAAATCACATAACTCATAATACAAATCATCATCGAACGTTAAGCGTGCGGACCCTACGGGTTCGAGAACTATGTAGACATGACCGAGACACATCTCCTGTCAATAACCAATAGAGGAACCTGGATGCTCATATTGGCTCCTACATATTCTACGAAGATCTTTATCGGTCAAACCGCATAACAACATACGTTGTTCCCTTTGTCATCGGTATGTTACTTGCCCGAGATTCGATCGTCGGTATCAACATACCTAGTTCAATCTCGTTATCGGCAAGTCTCTTTACTCGTTCTGTAATGCATCATCCCGTAACTAACTCGTTGTCACATTGCTTGCAAGGCTAATAGTGATGATCATTACCGAGAGGGCCCAGAGATACCTCTCTGATACACGGAGTGACAAATCCTAATCTCGATCTATGCCAACCCAACAAACACCTTTGGAGACACACAGAGAGCATCTTTATAATCACCCAGTTACGTTGTGACGTTTGATAGCACACAAGGGGTTCCTCTGGTATTCGGGAGTTGCATAATCTCATAGTCAGAGGAACATCTATAAGTCATGAAGAAAGCAATAGCAATAAAACTCAACGATCATAATGCTAAGCCAACGGATGCGTCTTGTCCATCACATCATTTTCTAATGATGTGATCCCGTTCATCAAATGACAACACATGTCTATGGTCAGGAAACATAACCATCTTTGATTAACGAGCTAGTCAAGTAGAGGCATACTAGGGACACTCTGTTTTGTCTATGTATTCACACATGTACTAAGTTTCCGGTTAATACAATTCTAGCATGAATAATAAACATTTATCATGATATAAGGAAATATAAATAACAACTTTATTATTGCCACTAGGGCATATTTCCTTCAAGGCACATGCCATTTCCTCGGACGATCCTTAGTATGTTGGTCCTCGAAGAAGCAGAACTGCATATCACTCTCTACTGCTGAAGCTGAGTACATTGCTGCTGGTTCTTGCTGTGCTCAATTGCTTTGGATGAAGCAAACCCTCAAGGACTATGGCATCAATATGAAGAATGTGCCACTCTGCCGCGATAATGAGAGTGCCATCAAGATTGCTCAAAACCCAGTTCAACAGTAGAAGACAAAGCACATCCAGATTCGTCATCATTTTCTTCGAGATCATGTGTTGAAGGACGACATCTCCATCGACCACGTGAAAACTGAAGACTAGTTGGCAGATATCTTCACAAAGCCCTTGAATGTGAAGAGATTTAGCAAGTTGCGGTGTGAGCTAAATATCTTAGAATCTTTGAATGTTCTTTGAAAGGACACACATCTTGACACTTATGCAAACTTGATGACTTAGATGTGCAACGCACGAAGTAACATTTTTCTTCAATCAATGAAGACTAACCCTCTAAGTATGAATAAAGCATTGTTGAGGAAATCGTTAAATGGTAGCTGCTCGGTTGGCTGGCGAGTAGGGGATTAATAGGCTAATCGGCAAGTTAATCGGCCATTTAATCAATTACTCGGGCGATTAATCGGTTAATCGGCTACTCGGTGACCCTACGAGTAGGGATTCATCGGCAAGTTAACTGGTTAATCGGATGGATTCTTGAACAGGGGAATAAAGTAATGAAGAATTTGATTCTCAAAGCCCTACGACAATTGTACGTGACGTCTGAAATCATCATTCTTAAACGGTGGGTCACGCCACCAACAAAAGTTGAAAATCTTCAATTTGAGTTTTTTTTCTTATTTTGCAAATTCTTCAATTTTCAAATTCTTCAAGTTTGCAATTAATTCCACCATTCGAATGGTGTTCTTCATTGCCTATATATATATATATATATATATGTGTGTGTGTGTGTGTGTGTGTGTGTGTGTGTGTGTGTGTATATATATATATAGGGCTGGACTATTCTGTTACTAGTAACAGAATAATATTCTGTTACCCCCCGGCCCTATAAGTACGCGACGTGCCTACACCGTAGAATCCCCCAACCCAGCCCGAACCCAACCCACCTCCTTCCATCGGAGGCAACCATCATGGGTGAGCGAGGACGATATCAGCCGGAGCTCCTTCGATGGGGTCGTGGTCCTCGCCTCCCCCCTCGTCGGAGCTCCTTCGACGGGGCCCTGATCCCCGCCTCCCTCCTACCCCTCTCGCTGGAGCTCCTTCTACGGGGCCGTGATCCCTGCCACCAGCCTCCCCCTCGCCGGAGCTCCTTCTACGGATCTGTGATCTCCGCCACCAGCCCCGTCGTCGGAGCTCCACCACAAGCAGGAGCGCCGTTGTGTCCCCAAGCTCCTTGCCTGCATCAATGGCACTGCCTTCCAATATTATGCTAGTACACTGCCCACGAGAGGAAGAAGAAGAAGTCTGATCCAAGAACATGCCACTGGAGGTGATGTCTACTTCCCACACTAATTTTCCTCAAAATTGAATCTGCCTGATTGCTACTGAATCACAAATGACCAGTTCAAAAAAAAAATGTTTTCATGTCTGGGTTTGCCTGAAGAAAAAATACCACGTTTGTGTCAGTTCATCAGTTCATCCGTCCTGCTATGCAGAAGATTCAATTTAAAAATTGCACACACTATGCTCTGCCTACATGTTACACTATTAGATTCATCAGTACTACATGTGTGCTGCATCAGTGGCACATGTTCCTATGATGCAGAAGTTGATAGTACATTGCAAATGCTTGCATCACTTCATTACACCCCTGCCACTTGATGCACAATTTGGATGTCGAGGTTACTGTCAGTACCTCTAATATGCTAGCTTCAGTTCAAGTAAAAAAACATAAACTTATGCGTCGGTCCAAGTAGCTACTAGGCTTTATATAAGGTTCCGCTACCGCTGCAAGTTGTATGTTGTTAATTATAATAGTACATGTCGTGTAGTTGCGTCAGTTCAAAAGAGTAAGAGACTGTTGTTGAAAAAAATATACACTTGTTACACAACAAGTTCAATGATACAGAAACTAGGAGTACTTCTAATGTAGATGCATAAGTTCTACACTGGTGCGCGTCGGTCCTAAACAAATGGTTTTTAACCCCTTTCCGCGATGGCATTTGGAACCGTCGCCAAGTGAGTGTGGGCGATAGGGGGGTCCTTCCCACACGACCCAAAAATCGTCGGGGATAGGCCCTCCTGGGACCCAGGCTGGGGCCGTGTGCGATTGGGCAAGGCATCGAAACCCAATCATTTCCGTAGGTATGTAGATCCCACACGGTAACCCGAGGAAATCATTTCCGTAGGTATGTACATCCCACATGGTGAATCCCAGAAAATCATTTCCGTAGGTATGTACATCACACATAGTCAATCCAAGGAATACGTTTCCGTTCTTATGTACATCCCACACAGTCAATCCAGGGAAAACGTTTCCGTTCGGATGTACATCCCACACAGTTTTATGTGTAGGCTCGTGTGTGAAAGGTATAAGTATCACACACGGTCTGCCTTGGTTAACTGTTTGCTTTTATCAACTATATCGCACACGATTTGATGAAGAAAACTATATGGCATTGGGCTATCCATCGCAAGCGCTTTTACTGCTAGAACCGTTTGCAAAGGTCCATGACACATTTAGTAGGTTTATTAGTTTACAATTAATAATTCCAGTATTACACAAATTCACATTTCATATCGAACAACTGTTTGCCAATTTCATATCAGGCACATAAATATATTATAACATCACAGTACGGTAGCTACTTGAAAACAACATAGTACAACATATAGCTAGTTCAACTTCATAAGAACAATATATTAATTTCCCTAATCGAGATCATCCAGGATCGTCTTATCCACCTCTGCTTTCAGTTTAGTAAGAACCCGTTTTGCACGGGCCAACTAGGAAAGTGCCTCCTCTTTCGCCAACACCATCTTAGCAAAGTCTGATTTAAAAAATCTGAGCTCATTCTCCACCTTCAACTTTTTATCCCGCATCTTGAAATATGCTTCAGTGTTGACAAGACGTTCTCTAAGCCTACGTGTGTTCTCTTCCTCATATTGCTCCATAGCTTTGCTAGGCACATCTTCAAAGACTGTGGCCACTCTTGATCAACCCACTCCAAGTAAGAACACTTCCGTTCATCCTATAATATTTAAAACTAGATCAGTAACAATTGTAGGGGAAATGGGTTTATAGCAACATAAAAAATCACCAATGCTTATTTTGAAAAACAGAAGAAACATGTTAATTATGACATATCTTCTCAAAAAGATCAATGTGCAAATGAAATATTTGGTAATGAGACAACAACCAAATTCTGGAACATCAGAAGCTATAATTAACTACAACGATGCTACAAGTTCTTACTCATGTACAATAAATAACAAATTGAATACTTTATGAGGAAGGTAAATATAACTACAACAACATAGCGACAGTGTTTGGATGACAGCAAATTGATACTAACAGGTGTGTACATGCACAAATTTAGTAACATAGAACTAATAGCACTAAGGCCGTCCACTATGTATGCCAAAACTGGGGTAAAGACAACTGTTGCTACATCTCGCACCGGTGCCCTGCACTAGCGAGCCGGTGCAGCGGAAATAAAAATCAGGGACCCGGACTCCGGAGCACGTAGTTGCTCCGATGCCCAGTTCCTTCATGCCATAAAGATTTAGTATTTTACTGCTTGGCTGCTCGGATGTGTGGACCAAAGTTGGCTGCACAAATTGCTGAAGCGGTGCCAAATAATTTTCTAATGGCACCGCTGATGAGATGGCATCAATTTAAGATACTAGGTACAAACTGTGACACTGTCTTAGGATGCGTTTGGTTGAAGGTGTGGTATGAATGGGTTGGGACCGTGATGTTGTCTCGAATCACATCTAACAAATGATTTGTAACAACGAAAGAGGGTCTAACCTTCTCTGCACATGCCAGAAACTTGCTCCCACTGTCCACAGAATTAAACGCAACTAGCTTCACGCATGGAGATTGATGGTGACAACGAGCAGATAGATCTTCAGCCACCCCGCTCAATTCATTGCCACTGATTGTCCTAGGGAGCTACAAGAGGAATAAATGACTCAAATTGAACGCCGGGTAAAAATCCTTCATTCCAAGTCATAGCCCGAGAGAGAGACGAGAGGCATACCCGGGTGGTGAAGGAGTAGTCACCGGAGGAGGAACCGCTGGAGAGGTCTTTGAAGATGACCATGGCGACCCCGGCGGTAGGATGCAAGATGGCGAGAGCGAGGAAGCGGCTATAGCTTAGCAAGGAAGGAAGGAAGGAGGAAATGGGGGAAATGTGACTTGTGGTCGGGGAGAAAAGGGGGTGGGGAAGGGGGGCGGGGGTAGATATTTTGGCGGTAGGCCAAAATTTTAGAAATGTGGAGGGAAACTTTGCACGCAGTGCCGCCGTACCATTCACTTTGAACGATTGTGTGCATCGCAAATGATTCTTCTGCTGTACGCGCATGGGATGAGTTTGATACTTCATTTTTTGCTGGAAATTTCCCCAGGTACGTCATTGCATAATTTAACATCGCTTGCTAATTTGGGCACACAAAAGAGCGTACAGCAGACATACCACACTTACTGAATCGAGCCATTTTAGTAATTAAACATAGCCAGTTGACCTAAACATTGTTCTAACAAAAGACCAGCATTAAAAAACAAAGCCTAAGTACGCATAATTTTAACAAATCCGCCGCCGCACCGGCCTATGCATCGCCGGTGTGAGATGAGAGGTCGATGACTTGTCCTGGCAACATGCCGCCGTTGGTGGACTCCGCGTCCCCCCTGCTGAAGTCGACCGCGTCCTCATCCTCGTCCTCGTCCTTGGCGCCACCCTCAAGGTTGTAGTACTCGTAGTTGTGGCTGCGCCAGAGCTCGCGTTGGTACTCCACCGACGATTCCTCGACGGACAGACTCTTCTCTACATCGACCTCGGCCACGCGCAACTCCTCCTCCTGGCGCTCCTCGATCTCCGCCGCCTCCTGCATCTCCAGCTCCCGCTCGGCGACCTCATGAGGAAGCAGGTGCTCCATGGCCATCGCCGTCTTTTTAGTCGTGGGTTGCATGCTGGAGTTCGAGGTGGCCTGGAATATCTTGGCGTGTGCAGCCTCGATCTTGGCGTGGATGGCCTCGACCCGGGCCAGGGCGACATCAGCGGCACGGACAGCAGCTCGAGCACTCTCGGCGTTTGCAGCCGCCATCATAGCAGCAGCTGCAGCCATCTCGGCTGCTGCAGCTGCCCTGTCGGCTGCCGTAGACGCCCTCTCGGAGGAAGTGGCCGCGCTCATTGCGGATGCGGCAGCACTCTCGGCATAGGCGGCCGCGCTAGGGGGGGGGGGGACGCGGCCATCGTACGGGCCTTCACGAAGCGATTCCATGGCTTCATCTTTTCTAGGAGGGGGTGCGGGAATGGGGATCAGGATTCGTCCATTCGGGGGTTGCCGACACTAGAGCAGACGAGCCGACGAAGCTTAAGGAGGGAGACTTAACTAGACCCAAATATTTTCATCACAAACGATTCCTAGAAAACAACTGTGTGTGATGTTGTAGATATTTTTTATTAGCTGTGAAAGACGAATTTGGAGTAAAGTGCCAACGGATGGTGTTTTAAATGAACGAGAAATTTTGTAGTACTAATACAACTGTCATGTCAAATTTTGGAAAATTTCAGGGTCATTTGACCTTTTAAGACATTTAAGTGATTTTCTAGCCATTTAATGACCGTAATTGAAATTTGAACTACATGTACATGCAACAGCTAACCATAACAGTTTGAAAACTCATATTCCGTGTACTTGTGTGCGATTTAATTCCATGTGCAGTAAATTGGAAGGAATTTTCAAACATATTGGTCTAACGGCTATGACACAATTAAGCATGGAGTGACATGGCATTTTAATTCCAAAACAAAAAAAATCAGAAACACATGAAACCTTGGTTGATGTAATGTCATGCCACCAAGATGATGTGGTAAAAAAATTGGCATGTTTGACGAAAGTTTGGACACACACCCCATACAAACCGGAGAACCTCACTAGAAGGCTCGTGGTTCCGAGAGGGAACAATGCATGTTTGATGACGAACAGGAGATAGCTTCCACTTACAGCCTTCAATTTTTTTCTACCTCTAACATGCACTACTACAACTGTAATGTGCAATTTTTGAGAATTCTAGGGGTCATTTGACCTTTTAAAGACATTTAAGTGATTTTCTAGCCATTTAATGACCGTAATTCAAATTTGAATTACATCTACTTGCAACGCCTAACCAAAACGGTTTGAAAAATCATATTAGTGTACTTGTGTGCGAGTTAATTCCATGTGCAGTAAGCTAGAAGGAATTTTCAAACATATTTGTCTCATGACATGGGCAAATGCATGCATACGTATGCATGGAGTGACATTGCATTTTAATTCCAAAAAAAATCAGAAACACATGAAACCTTGGTTGATGTAATGTCATGCCACCAAGATGATGGGTAAAGAAATTGGCATGTTTGACGAAAGTTTGGACACACACCCCTCATAAACCGGAGCAAGTCGCTAGAAGGTTCGTGGTTCTGAGAGGGAACAATGCATGTTTGATGACGAATGGGAGATAGCTTCCTCTTACGTCCTTCAAATTTTTTCCCTACGTTTAACGTGCACTAATACAATTGTCATGTGAAGAATTGGAAAATTTCGGGGGTCATTTGACCTTTTAAAGACATTTAAGTGATTTTCTAACCATTTAATGACCGTAATTCAAATTTGAACTACATCTACATGCAACGCCTAACCATAACGGTTTGAAAAATCATATTTTTCTGTACCTGTGTGCGAGTTAGTTCCATGTGCAGTAAATTAGAAGGAATTTTCAAACATATTGGTCTCAAGGCATGGGCACATGCATGGAGTGCCATGTCATTTTAATTTCAAAAAATTAAAAAATGATCAGAAAAACAGGAAACCTTGCTTGATTTAATGTCATGCCACCAAGATGATGTGGTAAAAAAATTGGCCTGTTTGACGAAAGTTTGGACACACACCCCTCACAAACCGAAGCAACTCACTAGAAGGTTCGTGGTTTCAAGAGGGAACAATGCATGTTTGATGACGGATGGGAGATAGCTTCCTCTTACAGCCTTCAATTTTTTTCCTACGTTTAACGTGCACTAATACAATTATCATGTGAAACTTTGGAAAATTTCAGGGGTCATTTGACCTTTTTAAGACATTTAAGTGATTTTCTAACCATTTAATGACCGTAATTCAAATATGAACTACATCTACATGCAACGCCTAACCATAACGGTTTGAAAAATCATGTTTTTGTGTACTTGTGTGCGAGTTAATTCCATGTGCCGTAAATTAGAAGGAATTTTCAAACATATTGGTCACAAGGCATGGGCACATGCATGGATTGCCATGGCATTTAATTCCAAAAAATTAAAAAATTATCAGAAAAACATGAAACCTTGCTTGATTTAATGTCATGCCACCAAGATGATGTGGTAAAAAAAATTGGCCTGTTTGACGAAAGTTTAGACACACACCCCTCACAAACCGGAGCAACTCACAAGAAGGTTCATGGTTCCGAGAGGGAACAATGCATGTTGATGACGGACGGGAGATAGCTTCCTCTTACGGCCCTCAAATGGTTTCCTACGTTTAACGTGCACTAAAACAACTCTCATGTGAAAATTTGGAAAATTTCAGGGGTCATTTGACCTTTTAAAGACATTTAAGTGGTTTTCTAACCATTTGATGACCGTAATTCAAATTTGAACTACATCTACATGCAACGCCTAACCAAAACGGTTTGAAAAATCATATTTTTATGTACTTGTGTGCGAGTTAAAAAATCATCAGACGATGTAAATATCTGGTGTTCAAAAAAGAAAATATAAATATCTGGCAAGACAACCAGCCCCCACACGATTGGCACTCTATCTCGCGGCTCGAGGTTTTGTAGGTGATTGGCGGGGATCATTAATCAGGCACGGTTTTGTATTGGAAACCGTTAGCTATTATGTTCACACATGGATTTTGCTGCGGGAATCGTGTGTAATTCGAACTACAATACTCGTAAATTTCGGCGACCGGCGTGTGCACTAGGCCTGTCGATCTAGATTCCAGCCGCCAATAAATACTACCTTGCTCATGTCGTCCCGCCTGCATTCTAATCTACATACTCCCCTCGCTCGCCCTCTCTCTCTCTCTCTCTCTCTCTCTCTCTCTCAAATCTCTGCCATGGCACCGCCGGCCTGCCCACGCGCCGACGAGGAGTCGCCGTCCCCCAGAGGACGCTCACTCGATTAGCAGCGACGAGGACCCCTACGCGCCGGACGAGGTTGCACCGGACCGCCCAACTTTGGATTGGTTTTGGGGCTAGTACAATCTTTGTCTGTGGAAGTCGCTGCCGCCGGCTGAGAAAGTCAGGAAAGTGGTGTTCAAGAAGGAGATGGCGGAGGAGGAAGCCAGGTATGAGGCGGCCTGTGAAGCCCGTGATGCCGCCTGGAAAAAGGAGGCGGCGGAGCTTTGGGGGCGGGCGCGTCGTCGTGCCGAGGAGGTGTACGAAGACGGGTACTTCACGAGGAAGGTCATAGGCGCTGGGCGCCTCGTTGCTGCGTGGAGGTGGACCGATAAGCTCCAGCGTGCCACCGGCGAGGAGCTCCGGTGGGCGCCCAACGAAATGGCAAGATCGGCCGCGTGCGTCCGCCAGCAAGAGGCAAATCGGTACGTCAAGCGCTGCAAGGCGAAGGATTCGAATCGCCTCCGACTCGGGAAGACGCCGCACTGTGGAGCTGGCGAGGGGCTGCCGGAATCCGCCCTGTGGAGGGATTATTAGTTTTAGTATTGTTCGTTTTCAATTTTATGCATTGTACCTAGTAGTTAAGTATCATCACGTATATGTGATGATATTATATATATATATATATATATATATAATATATATAATATATATATATATATAGGACAACACTATTCTAATCCCAGGATTAGAATAGTTATTTGGATCACAACAGCCCTATATAGGGCCCGAAGACAGGTTCCCGAACTTCCCTGGACTGCCGGCCCGGCCCGACATAATCCCACCTAGACCCCGATCCCGACAGAATCCCACCTGGACCCCGATCCCGATCGAGCCGCCCCTCCCCATCCCCCCTCCTCGCCGCTCCTCCCCTCGATCTTCGCCGTGATTCGCCGCTGAAAATCCGCCAGATCCAGCGCCTCCCTTCCTTCTCAAGATCCTGGACGACCGGATCGAGCTCCTCCCCCTCCGACTCCACCTCCTGCCCGACCGTCGGCGCGGGCGAGCGAGCGACGTCGGACGCCGACGTGAGGGAGCCCGCGTCGCCTGGAGCCGGCGAAGCCGCCAGATTTCTGCGAAGAACGACCGCCATGGACTTCCGAAAGCCTCATCCACGGTCCACCATCATCGCCAGACGGCTTGGCAGTGCTCGTGACGGCCAAGGCGCAACCTACGGCGAACAACAAACCCAAGGAAGCATCTCGGCGGCGGAGGCCGCATCGGCGGCGCCTTCAAATTTAAGAACTGTATATGAATTTCCTCCCTGATCTTGCCTCCTTCTTCAATCTTGCCTTCTCTGACCTTCTTGCTTCGTGCAGATGAACTTCGCGCCCCCTGAAAGACATGGATTGCCATGCGGTTCCTCTCCTACCTCCACGATGAATTTTTCTCAAGGTGGCCTATCAGCTGCTGGAAAAAGGTTGGCCGAACTTCTAGCCAGGGTATGGTTGAACTTCTTCCTTCCTTTGGTTTGTTATTTTCTTACAGCTATGTGAAGTTAAGGTGGTGTGTGAGCATCACCTGTGCTACAAAAGCTTTTTAAAATCTGCCGCTTACAACCATGTGAAGTTACGGTAGTGTGTGAGCCTCACCAGTGCTACAAAACAACATTGTAAAATCTGCCCGCCATGTGCATGTGAAGTTCAGGTAGTATGTGAGCCTCAGTCCAGGCTACAAACACTATAAAATCTGCCTGCATTCACATTCACATGTGGAAAAGCCATGTGAAGTTCAACTAGTAAGTGTGCTAGAGTTCAGGTTGGTGTGTGTCTGGTTCTGTGCAAAAAAATAAAAGGAAAATAGAACATGCATGACATGAAGGTCAGGTTGGTATGCACTAGCAGTCCAACCATTCAAAAACTCATGAAGGTTCAGGTTTTTTAACTGTAGACAGTATTTCCCCATTTCAAAACAAGAAGTTCGGGTTGTGGAGAGTGCTCAGTTCAGGTACATATAAGTAATCAAATATTGTAGAATTAAAAAACAAGATGTGAAGTTCATTCTCTGAAGGGTGCTCAGTTCAGGTACAAAGGCATTGGCAGATGCTCAACTCAGTGCATAGTGTGATGGCTCTCACCACTTTTATATGAGAAGTTCAGGCTGTGAATAATGCTAAGTTCAGTTACAAAGGTATATGCAGATATAACTTGTGTGCTAATAGACATTTTTCCTTTTATGTCAAGAAGACGAGACGCATGAAGAAGCTTAGAAGTTCCCAAAGCAAGTACACAATCCAAAGCACATGCAGACGTTGCAACACCCTCTCAATGGGTCACACCTCAAACGCACCAACATCATTACCAACCTGCTCCAGACCAAAAATGGATGACACCCGAAACACACGGATACTCCCAAGAAGCTGGGTCACAACCCTATCCGCACAAGTTTGAGCCTCCACCTAATTGGGTGACGCCGGAAATCCCCCGTGGATTCTTTGTATCCACCAGCAGACTCCCAAGCACGCGGATGGAGGAGGGGGTTAGCTCAAGTCCTGCGTGTAGCTCTGGAGGGTATCCTGGTGTGCCTCATCAATGCCAAAGAGAAGCAACTAAACCGGATCCCAGGACAAATCCAACAGCAACACACACACACGGAGGAGAGTGATTTGCACACTACCACCGTTTGATCCTGCTGCTGCTGCTACAAGTCAGAATTGTACGGGGCATAAGGTAGATGGATTGCTTCACAAAACAAAAGAGCAAACCAAGACCAGGATCGCAGTACCTCCACAACCACCTCAAGCAAAACGGACGCAAACAAGAGAGATGCCATCTTCAGCCCTCCTTCCTCCTCGTGATCCACTGCTGCATCCTGCTATGATTACTCCGCCATGCCCCATCCCAGAGGCACAGCAGCTGACATCAGCGGAGTTGCGATCATACATGCACGTAAGTGAAACAAAAAATATTTATAGACGCATCTTGTACTATCTGCAATTTTTTTGCTCCCTCCAGGATAACAAGTTCATAAACTGCATTTTAAGGTGCTGTTTGGATTTTTTTCTTTTTCTGCAGACGCCAGATCTACCGGATTATCTAATACCAAGACTAAAGATGCGATTCAAAGATGTAGAGAAAGCAAGGGAATTTTATAACAGATACGCCAGACACGCTGGTTTTGGAATCAGGAAGACGGGTGGAAATGACAACCACAAGTATTTTGTTTGCGCCTTCCAAGGGATACACACATCTTCTGTTTCAGAGGCCAGCAGGAAGCGAAACAAAACATCGCAGAGGACGGGCTGCAATGCAAGAATGAGGGTGAAGGTGCAGGAGGATGGCACATGCGTGGCAGTGGACATTGAGTACAATCATAATCACCAGCTCATGCAAACCGATGACATGCTGGTATTTTTGCACTCACACAAGAATTATGACCCCACTATTTTGGAGTACGTAAAGCTCCTACAATACCATGATGTCAAGCACACAACAATCATGTCCATGCTATCTGAAAATGAAGATGGAAGCTACTTCCTAAGCATGACCGGACGAGACCTGCTAAACCAGTAAGTATTCGAACACCCACATACTGCAATTTAAAATAGCATCCTAGCTCACAACCCTTTGCTAGCAAAAAATAAACAAATGCATCTTTGCATGTGATTTGCAGGAAAGCCATGAATGCAAGGAAAGATTATTTGGATGATGTATTGAAACTGGTTTCATTCTTCAAAGACATGAAGGCGATAAATGATGAGTTTTTCTATGACATCCAAGTGGACAAGGACAAGTCAATTAAAAACATTTATGGTCCAATGCAAGCTGCCGAGGAGCCTATAAAGACTTCGGCGATTGCGTAACATTCGACACGACTTACAAGACCAGCAGATTTCATATGCCCCCGGGAGTGTTTGTTGGAACAAACCATCACTTGCAGTCAACGATATTTGCTGTTGCCCTGATAAGAGACGAAGATGCAAAGTCATTCAAGTGGTTGTTCGATACATTTCTACGGTGCATGAACAACAAGCACCCAACTTGCATTCTAACAGGTGAGTTAAAAAAACTCCTCAAGTTTCATCATCTTTTCAGTCTATGGGTCTGTGTTGGTTGGTTGGGTACATTGGTTTTGTCTCAAAATAATGTAAAGAATGCAGTTCAACCACTGTTAGCACAGAAGTCCAACTAGCAGCTGAAAATAATGTAAATAATGCAGTTCAACCACTGTTAGCACAGAAGTCCAACTAGCAGTACAAGAAAGCAAAATTATCTGTCACGTGTTTAGAAAAAAATTTAGGTATGAATGTGAAGTTCAAAAACATGAATCATAGAAGTTCAAGGACAAAATATGTAAGATAAATATATGTAGCATGTTCAGAAAAAATATAGTTAATTACGTGAAGTTCAAGCACTGCCACCACAGAAGTTCAACAACAATGCTTTAAGAAAAATTTTGATTGCGCCACCACTAGTTTGTCCTACTAATAACTGTGAAGTTCAAGCACTGATACCACAGAAGTTTAGCAACACTGCTGTAAAGAAAAAATACATGTGACATTGTTAGATACCATACTGCCAAGATGCGTAGTTCAAGTACTTGTACAACATAAGTTCACCATCAGTACAAAAAAAAGAATCAAGTTTCATTTTTTAAAATTCATGCAGATCAATGCCCATCGATGGCGAAAGCTATACCACAATCATTTCCAAACACCGTCCACAAGCTATGCCATTGGCACATCTTGAAGAAGTACAGGGAATACCTCGCGCTTCTGTACAAAAAGTATAAAACATTCAAAGAGGAGTTCACAGCAATATTAAACTGGCCGCTGATGCCAACGGAGTTTGAAGATGCCTGGGCTAAACTCGTGCACAAGTACAACCTGGAGAACGACCAGATGATGATGTAGCTCTGGAGTGATAGGAAGATGTGGATTTCAGCATATTACAAGAACATTTTCTGTGCTAGAATGACTTCCACACAACGAAGCGAGAGCATGAACCACGTGCTAAAGGAAGGGTTTGTCAAGGGACCCAGAACCTACACAAGTTTGCTAGGCGGGTCAATGCTTGCATACAAACTCGGATGCAGAAGGAGAACAAGCAAACAATGAGCAGCATGGTATGATGACAAGTACAAAACACCCCATCATGTTCTGTTTTACCTTCAACATGTGCACTTTGAATTTAAAAAGATGAAACCCATGACTCTGCTTCGACTAATATCTCACTTTTTGACATGTGCAGACCAATCCTGTGACAAAAACAACTTACGGCTACGAGGAAGACATGTCTATCAAGTACACAAGAGCCGTGTACACCGAGATGAGGAATAGGATGAGAAAGGCCACGCTATTTCGTGCAAAGCGTACAGCAGAGCCCACTAAGTACCTTGTGTACTACCACAACAAGCCTGGCCATGATGATGAAGAAAGATTTTCCTGGTCAAAGCATGAATTCTGTGTTGTAATGACCCAGAGAATGAAATATACGAGTGTGAATGAAGCTCTGGACACACACAGGTGAGCGAAAAAACAAGCTCATTAAATAGCTAGACTAGTAGTATCATATCAAAATTTATGAAACTCATTGCTGGCTCACAAACTATGTATTCTGCATTCATCACAAAAATGTAGGCCTGTTCTGCCTTCACATCATGAACATACTGGACTACCTCAAGCCTGACAAATTTCCAAACAAGTATATCCTCAAACGATACACAAGGACTGCAAGATCACAACCAACCATTGATACAAGGGACTACAACACAACCGCATCGGATGGCATCTCAAGGCTATCGAAGCAAGACATCTTGCTGCAGCTGAATTTGATGGTTAACAACAAAGCGATGAGATGTGAACAACAATATGACAAAGCCTACTATGTTCTCAAGAGGCTTGTGGAATAGATTGATGCAATACATTCAGCAAATCAAGCGTATGCTGACGAAAGGATGGCTGAAGAGGATGCTGAAATTGAAGATGACCTTCATTATTATGCAGCTGAAATGCTCAACGCCGCCGCTGAAGCCAACCAATGCAAGCAGGGTGATGGCCAATCAATGGAGCAGCGACAACAAGAAAGCCAACGAATTAAACACGTCGCAGCTTAAGTACAAATACAGTTAAACAGATGTGATAAAGAGAAAAAGTGGAACTCATACTTGTTTTGCTGCTGGGGGACATCAATCCAATCCAGAGGGAAATTGTCGATGCTAACAGGACTGAAGGGTGTCTCCCTGTCGTTGCTGGCATCCTTCCAAAGCCTCTTGATGTTGTCGGTCATCCACGGAAACAGGCCGACCGCACATTCATCTTTTGGTCCATAGTAGGAATCGAGAAGCTGGAACCTTGAATTCTTCAGGTCAAGGAATACCGACACCCAATGACCGACACCACCCATGGAAGCAGGAACCTCAGGCGGGTCAAAAGTAGGGAAAACAACCTGAAGCATCATAAACACACGAATCATTAAAAAATGAGAATTAATATCAGAACGGTACAAAAGAAAAATAAAACAAATATTAACACAGTGGATCGCACTACAAAACTAATACGGAGGCAAAGAACAAGATATTGCATATCGAATCATGTGCATCCATGCTATCTGGACCACTCGCCATGAAGTACCTCCTCACATGGGAATCAAATTGACCTCTGAAAATCTTGTCCTAAAATAATGCAGACAACACCAACATATGAAAAAATACAAAAATGAGACAAACAAGTTTTAACTAAAAAAATGGTAAGGAAAAAAACGGAAAAGAAATCACTGTATGGTTGACTTACACAAACCCAATACAGTAGGATGAGTTTTTCTGATCCCTGGAATATCGCACGTAGACAGTAGAGTGCACACTCAGCCACATTAGACCGAAGCATTCCGCGAGGACCAAAAGATATTGCGACATCTTCAACAGAAGCTTCACACTCCTTGTTTTGGAACATAATCATTGATCTAAAACAAGCTTAATGTAAAGTAAAAGAAGTTCAAAGATCGTGAAACTCAGGAAGTTCATAACACATGTTAGCACAGAAGTTCAGCTATATCACAACAGGCGGTACAGTACAAAAGAGGCCAGAAGTTCAGTACCAGAGAAGTAAAAAATAAGAAGTTCATGTACATAGAGTTGGGAAGTTCAGGTAAGAAACCACACGCAATTCACATGGGGTACATGGATGATGTAAATATTGAGCAGCTGCACTCACCTCTTGGAACGATCATTCCTAAGCCTAGTTACACTGTAATAAAAGTCATCAACCTTCTTTTGGACGACAGCAAGGTCGCTATCTGCTCACCAAAAAGAAAATAGCAATTAACAGCAACACTCAAAGCACATAGATTCACGACAGTTTCAATTAAGACCAACATTCAAGCACAAACATTCGAAACATAAGCACATCTCATTGCTACATCGAAAGGATAAAACCACAGCATCATAGACATCACAACACATGCATTACAAACCTCCACCCACATAGAAAAACAGGTTCACTTAACATTCTTTACAACCCACACGACAAACAACAAAACCAGAAGTTCAACTTAGACCACACAGGCAGTTCACAGGGGATATCATGGACTAAAACCAAACAACAAAGAGGGAAGGGGATGGGGAAAGAAGAGAGAAGCATGCTCCTCTCTTCATGGATCCTTGCCTAGACCAGTGGCAGCACTGGAATGATCAACCTCCTCTCCATAGCTATCACTTTCGGTATCTTCATCATCGTCTCCAGTAGACGTTGCAGCGTCGTCGGGAAGGACACCAGCAGTAGCTGGAGCAACGGAGAATCTGAAACAAGAAAAACATTTGGTTGTGCCTGTACAGCATCAACATCAACTGATGGCTCTGCTCCAGGAGATTTCTCCGGGCTTGCAGCAGCTCTACCACCAGTTTGTACAACAGACTCAACATGATCTTTCTCCAAAATGATGTCTCCAGTTGTCTTGCCCTGCTCAACATCAGAAACCTCAGCGCCAATGGACGACTGAGGTTCAGTCAGGACCACCCCGTCGGAGCAGCCGGTGCCCTGAGACGAAAATGTCTGCAACCTTCTCTGGAGCAACACTAACATCATCATTCTGCCACTGCAAAAAGAAACAAAAATTCATTACAAAGGGCTGACTGAACCTCATGCATAGGGGCAGCAAGTCCGTCTCAGGGGCAACAAGACAAATGGACAAGAAAAAATGGTACCTTATTTTCACTGCCATGAACCTCATCAACTAATACGTCACTAGAGGGGCAAGGATCATGCACAGGGGCAGCTTCATGCACAGGCAAAACATCCTCCCTAACCCCAGCACCTGTTGGGGAACGTAGTAATTTCAAAAAATTTCCGACGCACACGCAAGGATCATGGTGATGCATAGCAACGAGAAGGGAGAGTATTGTCCACGTACCCTCGTTGACCATAAGCGGAAGCGTTATGACAACGCGGTCGATGTAGTCGTAGGTCTTCACGATCCGACCGATCCAAGTACCGAACGTACGGCACCTCCGAGTTCAGCACACGTTCAGCTCGATGACGATCCCCGGACTCCGATCCAGCAAAGTATCGGGGATGAGTTCCGTCAAAGACGACGGCGTGGTGACGATGATGATGTTCTACGGCGCAGGCTTCGCCTAAACTCCGCGACGATATGACAGGAGGTGGAATATGGTGGAAGGGGCACCGCACACGGCTAAGGAACGATCCGTAGATCAACTTGTGTGTTCATGGGGTGCCCCTGCCCCGTAGATATAAAGGAGTGGAGGAGAGGAGGGCCGGCCCTCTCTATGGCGTGCCCTAGGGGAGTCCTACTCCCACCGGGAGTAGGATTCCCCCTTTCCTAGTCCAACTAGGAACCCTTCCATATAGTAGGAGTAGGAGAGAAGGAAAGGGAAGAGAGAAGGAGAAGGAAGGAAGGGTGCGCCTCCCTAGTCCAATTCGGACTAGTCCAAGGGGAGGTGCGGCCACTCTTTGGCCCTTTCTCTCCTTTCCCGTATGGCCCAAAGAGGCCCAATACGAATTCCCGTAACTCTCGGTACTCCCAAAAATACCGAATCACACGGAACCTTTCCGAACTCCGAATATAGTCGTCCAATATATCGATCTTTATGTCTCGACCATTTCGAGACTCCTCGTCATGTCCCCGATCTCATACGGGACTCCGAACTCCTTCGGTACATCAAAACTCATAAACTCATAATAAAACTGTCATCGTAACGTTAAGCGAGCGGACCCTACGGGTTCGAGAACTATGTAGACATGACCTAGAACTATTCTCGGTCAATAACCAATAGCGGAACCTAGATGCCCATATTGGCTCCTACATATTCTACGAAGATCTTTATCGGTCAAACCGCATAACATACGTTGTTCCCTTTGTCATCGGTATGTTGCTTGCCCGAGATTCGATCGTCGGTATCCAATACCTAGTTCAATCTCGTTACCGGCAAGTATCTTTACTCGTTACGTAATGCATCATTCCGTAACTAACTCATTATCTACATTGCTTGCAAGGCTTATAGTGATGTGCATTACCGAGAGGGCCCAGAGATACCTCTCCGACAATGGAGTGACAAAACCTAATCTCGAAATACGCCAACCCAACATGTACCTTTGGAGACACCTGTAGTACTCCTTTATAATCACCCGATTACGTTGTGACGCTTTGATAGCACCCAAAGTGTTCCTCCGTAAACGGAGTTGCATAATCTCATAGTTACAGGAACATGTATAAGTCATGAAGAAAGCAATAGCAATATACTAAGCGATCAAGTGCTAGGCTAACGGAATGGGTCATGTCAATCACATCATTCTCCTAATGATGTGATCCCGTTAATCAAATGACAACACATGTCTATGGTTAGGAAACATAACCATCTTTGATTAATGAGCTAGTCAAGTAGAGGCATACTAGTGACTATATGTTTGTCTATGTATTCACACATGTATCATGTTTCCGGTTAATACAATTCTAGCATGAATAATAAACATTTATCATGAAATAAGGAAATAAATAATAACTTTATTATCGCCTCTAGGGCATATTTTCTTCAGTCTCCCACTTGCACTAGAGTCAATAATCTAGTTCACATCATCATGTGATTCAACACTTATATTCACATCTGTATGTGATTAACACCCATAGTTCACATCGTCATGTGACCAACACCTAAAGGGTTTACTAGAGTCAATAATCTAGTTCACATCGCTATGTGATTAACACCCAAAGAGTACTAAGGTATTATCATGTTTTGCTCGTGAGAGAAGCTTAGTCAACGGGTCTATCACATACAGAGCCGTATGTATTTTGCAAATATTCTATGTCTACAATGCTCTGCACGGAGCTACCCTAGCTAATTGCTCCCACTTTCAATATGTATCCAGATTGAGACTTAGAGTCATCTGGATCAGTGTAAAAAGCTTGCATCGATGTAACTCTTTACGACGGGCTCTTTTATCACCTCCATAATCGAGAAATATTTCCTTAGTCCTCACTAAGGATGTTCTTGACCAATGTCCAAAGGATCTACTCCTAGATCACTATTGTACTCCTTGCCAAATTCAGAGCAAGGTATACAATAGGTCTGGTACATAGCATAGCATACTTTATAGAACCTATGACTAAGGCATAGGGAATGACTTTCATTCTCTTTTCTATTTTCTGCCGTGGTCGGGATTTGAGTCTTACTCAATTTCACACGTTTGCAACACAGGCAAGAACTTTTCTTTGACTGTTCCATTTTGAACTACTTCAAAATCTTGACAAGGTATGTACTTATTGAAAAACTTATCAAGCGTCTTGATCTATCTCAATAGATCTTGATGCTTAATATGTAACTAGTTTTATTGAGGTCTTTCTTTGAAAAACTCCTTTCAAATACTCCTTTATGCCTTGCAACATAATTCTACATTATTTCCGATCAACAATATGTCATTCACATATACTTATCAGAAATGTTGTAGTGCTCCCACTCACTTTCTTGTAAATACAGGCTTCTCCAAAAGTCTGTATAAAACCATATGCTTTGATCACACTATCAAAGCGTTTTATTCCAACTCCGAGATGCTTGCACCAGTCCATAGATGGATCGCTGAAGCTTGCACATTTTGTTAGCTCCTTTAGGATTGACAAAACCTTCTCGTTGCATCATATACAACTTTTCTTAAATAAATCCATTAAAGAATGCAGTTTTGACATCCATTTGCCAGATTTCATAAAATGTGGCAATTGCTAACATGATTCGGACAGACTTAAGCATCGCTACAGTTGAGAAAATCTCATTGTAGTCAACACCTTGAACTTGTCGAAAACCTTTTGTGACAAGTCGAGCTTTGTAGATAGTAACACTACTATCGGTGTCCGTCTTCCTCTTGAAGATCCATTTATTTAACATGGCTTGCTGATCATCGAGCAAGTCAATCAAAGTCCATACTTTGTTCTCATACATGGATCCTATCTCAGATTTCATGGCCTCAAGCCATTTCATGGAATCTGGGCTCATCATCGCTTCCTCATAGTTCGTAGGTTCATCATGGTCTAGTAACATGACTTCCGAACATGATTCTTGTACCACTTTCGGTTGCGGATCTTACTCGAAGACCTACGAGGTTTGGTAGCAACTTGATCTAAAGTTTCATGATCATCATCATTAACTTCCTCACTAATTGGTGTAGGAATCACTTTGGAACTGATTTACGTGATGAACTACTTTCCAATAAGGGAGAAGGTACAACTACCTCATCAAGTTCTACTTTCCTCCCACTCACTTCTTTCGAGAGAAACTTCTTCTCTAGAAAGGATCTATCTTAGCAACGAATAACTTGCCTTCGGATCTGTGATAGAAGGTGTACCCAATAGTTACCTTTGGATATTCTATGAAGACGCACTTCTCCGATTTGGGTTCGAGCATATCAGGTGAAAACTTTTTCACATAAGCATCACAACTCGAAACTTTAAGAAACGACAGCTTAGGTTTATTGTTAAACCATAGTTCATACAGTGTCGTCTCAACGGATTTAGATGGTGCCCTATTAAACGTGAATGCAGTTGTCTCTAATACATAACCCCAAAATGATAGTGGTAAACCGATAAGAGACATCATAGATCTCACCATATCCAATAAAGTGCGGTCACGACTTTCGGACACACCATTATGTTGTGGTGTTCCATATGGCGTGAGTTGCGAAACTATTTCACATTGTTTCAAATGAAGACCAAACTCGTAACTCAAACATTCATCTCCACGATCAGATCGTAGAAACTTTATTTTCTTGTTACGATGATTTTCCACTTCACTCTGAAATTCTTTGAACTTTTCAACTATTTCAGACTTATGTTTCATCAAGTAGATATACACATATCTGCTCAAATCATCTGTGAAGGTCAGAAAATAATGATACTTGTCACGAGCATCAACACTCATTGGATCGCATACATTGCTATGTATTATTTCCAACAAGTCAGTAGCTCGTTCCATTGTTCCGGAGAACGGAGTTTTAGTCATCTTGCCCAAAAGGCACGGTTCGCAAGCATCAAATGATTCATAACCAAGTGATTCCGAAGATCCATCTTTATGGAGTTTCTTCATGCGCTTTACACCAATATGACCTAAACGGCGGTGCCACAAATAAGTTGCACTATCATTATTAACTTTACATCTTTTGGTTTCAATATTATGAATATGTGTATCAAACGATCGAGATCCAACAAACCATTTTCATTGGGTGTATGACCATAGAAGGTTTTATTCATGTAAATGTAACAATAATTATTCTCTAACTTACATGAATAACCGTATTGCAATAAACATGATCAAATCATATTCATGCTCAACGCAAACGCCAAATAACATTTATTTAGGTTCAACACTAATCCCGAGAGTATAGGGAGTGTGCGATGATGATCATATCAATTTTGGAACTACTTCCAACACTCATCGTCACTTCCCCTTCAACTAGTCTCTGTTTATTCTGTAACTCCTGTTTCGAGTTACTAATCTTAGCAACCAAACAAGTATCAAATACTCAGGGGCTACTATAAACACTAGTAAAGCACACATCAATAACCTGTATATCAAATATACCCTTGTTCACTTCGCCATCCTTCTTATCCACAAAATATTCAGGGCATTTCCGCTTCCAGTGACCATTTCCTTTGCAGTGTAATCACTCAATTTCAGGCTTTGGTCCATCTTTGGGCTTCTTCGCAGGAGTGACAACTTACTTGTCTTTCTACTTGAAGTTCCCTTTCTTTCCCTTTGCCCTTCTCTTGAAACCGGTGGTCTTGTCAATCATCAACACTTGATGCTCTTTCTTGATTTCTACCTTCGCCGATTTCAACATCACGAAGAGCTCGGGAATCGTTTTCGTCATCCCTTGCATACTGTAGTTCATCACGAAGTTCTAGTAACTTAGTGATGGTGACTAGAGAATTCTGTCAATCACTATCTTATATGGAAGATTAACTCCCACTTGATTCAAGCGTTTGAAGTACCTGCACAACTTTGAGCACATGCTCACTAGTTGAGCGATTCTCCTCCATCTTTTAGCTATAGAACTTGTTGGAGACTTCATATCTCTCAACTCGGGTATTTGCTTGAAATATTAACTTCAACTCCTGGAACATCTCATATGGTCCGTGACGTTCAAAACGTCTTTGAAGTCCCGATTCTAAGCCGTTAAGCATGGTGCACTACACTATCAAGTAGTCATCATATTGAGCTAGCCAAACATTCATAACGTCTGCATCTGCTCCTGCAATAGGTCTGTCACCTAGTGGTGCATCAAGGACATATTTTTTCTGTGCAGCAATGAGGATAAACCTCAGATCACGGATCCAATCCGCATCATTGCTACTAACATTTTTCAACTTAGTTTTCTCTAGGAACATATCAAAATAAAACAGGGGAGCTAAACGCGAGCTATTGATCTACAACATAGATATGCTAATACTACGGGGACTAAATTCATGATAAATTTAAGTTCAATTAATCATATTACTTAAGAACTCCCACTTAGATAGACATCCCTCTAATCTTCTAAGTGATCACGTGATCCATATCAACTAAACCATGTCCGATCATCACGTGAGATGGAGTAGTTTCAATGGTGAACATTACTATGTTGATCATATCTACTATACGATTCACGCCGACCTTTCGGTCTCCGTGTTCCGAGGCCATATCATTATATGCTAGGCTCGTCAAGTTTAACTCGAGTATTCCGCGTGTGCAACTGTTTTGCACCCGTTGTATTTGAACGTAGAGCCTATCACACCCGATCATCACGTGGTGTCTCAAAGACGAAGAACTTTCGCAACGGTGCATACTCGGGAGAACACTTATACCTTGATAATTTAGTGAGAGATCATCTTATAAAGCTACCGCCCGAACTAAGCAAAATAAGATGTATAAAAGATAAACATCACATGCAATCAAAATATGTGACATGATATGGCCATCATCATCTTGTGCCTTTGATCTCCATCTCCAAAGCATCGTCATGATTTCCATCGTCACCGGCATGCCACCATGATCTCCATCATCTTGATCTATATCAATGTGCGTCACATGGTCGCCTCGCCAACTATTGCTCTTGCAACTATTGCTATCGCATAGCGATAAAGTAAAGCAATTATTTGGCGCTTGCATCTTATGCAATAAAGAGACAACCATAAGGCTTACGCCATTGCCGATAACTTCAACAAAACATGATCATCTCATACAACAACTTATATCTCATCACGTCTTGACCATATCACATCACAACATGCCCTGCAAAAACAAGTTAGACGTCCTCTACTTTGTTGTTGCAAATTTTACGTGGCTGCTACGGGCTGAGCAAGAACCGTTCTTACCTACGCATGAAAACCACAACGATAGTTTGTCAAGTTGGTGCTGTTTTAACCTTCGCAAGGACCGGGCGTAGCCACACTCGATTCAACTAAAGTGAGAGAGACAGACACCCGCCAGTCACCTTTAAGCAATGTGTGCTCGCAGCGGTGAAACCAGTCTCGCGTAAGCGTACGCGTAATGTCGGTCCGGGCCGCTTCATCTCACAATACCGCCGAACCAAAGTATGACATGCTGGTAAGCAAGATGACTTGTATCGCCCACAACTCACTTGTGTTCTACTCGTGCATATAACATCAACGCATAAAATCAGGCTCGGATGCCCTTGTTGGGGAACGTAGTAATTTCAAAAAATTCCTACGCACACGCAAGGATCATGGTGATGCATAGCAACGAGAGGGGAGAGTATTGTCCACGCACTCGTAGACCGTAAGCGGAAGCGTTATGACAACGCGGTTGATGTAGTCGTACGTCTTCATGATCCGATCGATCCAAGTATCGAACGTACGGCACCTCCGAGTTCAGCACACGTTCAGCTCGATGACGATCCCCGGACTCCGATCCAGCAAAGTGTCGGGATGAGTTCCGTCGACGACGGGCGTGGTGACGATGATGATGTTCTATCGTGCAGGGCTTCGCCTAAACTCCGCTGACGATATGACCGAGGTGGAATATGATGGAAGGGGCACCGCACACGGCTAAGGAACGATCCGTAGATCAACTTGTGTGTTCATGGGGTGCCCCTGCCCCAGAGATATAAAGGAGTGGAGGAGAGGAGGGCCGGCCCTCTCTATGGCGTGCCCTAGGGGAGTCCTACTCCCACCGAGTAGGATTCCCCTTTCCTAGTCCAACTAGGAACCCTTCCATGTAGTAGGAGTAGGAGAGAAGGAAAGGGAAGAGAGAAGGAGAAGGAAGGAGGGTGCGCCTCCCTAGTCCAATTCGGACTAGTCCAAGGGGAGGGGTGCGGCCACTTTTTTGGTCCTTTCTCTCCTTTCCCCTATGGCCCAAAGAGGCCCAATACGAATTCTCGTAACTCTCCGGTACTCCCAAAAATACCCGAATCACTCGGAACCTTTCCGAACTCCGAATATAGTCGTCCAATATATCGATCTTTATGTCTCGACCATTTCGAGACTCCTCGTCATGTCCCCGATCTCATCCGGGACTCAACTCCTTCGGTACATCAAAACTCATAAACTCATAATAAAACCACATCGTAACGTTAAGCGTGCGGACCCTACGGGTTCGAGAACTATGTAGACATGACCTAGAACTATTCTCGGTCAATAACCAATAGCGGAACCTGGATGCCCATATTGGCTCCTACATATTCTACGAAGATCTTTATCGGTCAAACCGCATAACATACGTTGTTCCCTTTGTCATCGGTATGTTACTTGCCCGAGATTCGATCGTCGGTATCCAATACCTAGTTCAATATCGTTACCGGCAAGTCTCTTTACTCGTTACGTAATGCATCATTCCGTAACTAACTCATTAGCTACATTGCTTGCAAGGCTTATAGTGATGTGCATTACCGAGAGGGCCCAGAGATACCTCTCCGACAATCGGAGTGACAAAACCTAATCTCGAAATACGCCAACCCAACATGTACCTTTGGAGACACCTGTAGTACTCCTTTATAATCACCCGATTACGTTAGGACGTTTGGTAGCACCCAAAGTGTTCCTCCGTAAACGGGAGTTGCATAATCTCATAGTTACAGGAACATGTATAAGTCATGAAGAAAGCAATAGCAATATACTAAACGATCAAGTGCTAGGCTAACGGAATGGGTCATGTCAATCACATCATTCTCCTAATGATGTGATCCCGTTAATCAAATGACAACACATGTCTATGGTTAGGAAACATAACCATCTTTGATTAATGAGCTAGTCAAGTAGAGGCATACTAGTGACTATATGTTTGTCTATGTATTCACACATGTATCATGTTTCCGGTTAATACAATTCTAGCATGAATAATAAACATTTATCATGAAATAAGGAAATAAATAATAACTTTATTATTGCCTCTAGGGCATATTTCCTTCAGCACCATCATCAACAGCCTAGAAAATAATCATGTAGAAAACAAATACCTAATCAGCAAAAGTTCACGTTACATAATCAGAGAAGGTCAGGTATCACAACTGGCACATAATGGAAGTCCAAATACAGTAAACATAGCAGACCAGATATCAAACTACCATTAAGATACAAAAGAAGACAAAAAGGGACAGTCATCAAAGTCATAGAAGTTCAGGTGCTGAAGCACTTGAAGTTCAGGTCCTATAAACAGAGAAGGTCACCTAGGAAACACTAGTACCAAAAAGAAAAAAGACTAGAAAATAATCATGTAGAAAACAAATACCTAATCGTGAAGTTCACATTACATAATCGAGAAGGTCAGCTATCACAACTGACATATCATGGAAGTCCAAATACAGTAAACATACCAGATAACATACCAAACTACCATAAGATACAAAAAGGAACAAAAGGGCCACCATCAAAGTCATAGAAGTTCAGGTGCTGAAGCACTTGAAGTTCAGGTCCTATAAACAGAGAAGGTCACCCTATAACTGCATAACAATAATAACTCAAAGCTAACAATGGACACTAGTGCAAAAGAAATATCAAAAGCCAACATAAACAAACCTCTTCGGTACGATCCACATGGGCTCCTTCATGACCCAAATGAACGGGATCCTGCCTCTGAATCTCTCTCACAACAACACTCGCCTCATGTTCAAAAGGCTTGCAACGGGCGTCCTGCATTTGCTTGAACAACACAAAACTAGCCCGGAGGTGGGAAGTGCTCTCACGAAGCTCAGCAAGATATTTAGCTTCAATCGATAAAAGCTCCTTCGAAGACTCAGCATCAAAACCGTGGCCGGGAGGAAGAATCCCATCCACGTGACTAAGATGCTAAACCGTTGTTGGAACACGAGCCATCTCTCCACAAACAGTTTCCAGAAGTCCATCAATACTAGAAAGGGAAATATTCGCAGCATCGAACAAACTCTAGGAAGAAACGCCACCTGCAGCACTCACACGGGCAGAAGAACCTCCTGGATCTACGGGGGGGTGTGACACTCAAAAAATTTTATTTGGTTTTCAACAAAAACTTTGTTGGATTTGAAGAAGGTCATTTAAACTCTTCCAAAACACTTCTCTCTCAAAAACTTTTTCCCTTGGCAAGGATTTTATTTTTGTATCTTCTTCAACCCTGGTGTTTGGTTAATGAGAACCTTCCTTCTGATTGTTCCCTCCTCAAATATATTTTCTTGGAAATTATTTTCTTTAAAAAAAACCCTATGAGTTTTGGGGCTTCTTTCATTTTGAAACCACCCATGGTTTTACCATGCCTCATGTGGTAAAACCTCCCAAAACCCCTCCTTCCTCTTTGCAGCAATCTAAACTTTCTGTTCCATTAAGTCCAACCCATTTTGGATTTTATTTCATTTATTTTATTTCCAAACAAAATTCTGTCATTTATTTTAAGCCAAGGTGATTTGAAAAGCAAGAACATAATACCCTTTTAGTTATGATCTCAAACCAAAACCACTGGATAATCTATAGCACCCCCAACCAAGATCCATCATGATCCACTCTTCCTCTTTTCAAAATTTTCAAGTTTCATCCTCTGCAAGTTTGGACCAGATTTGTCAAATTTGGTGAAATTCATATTTCCTCTTCCCCATAAATTCTACCAGAATTCAGGAAGCCCCCAGATGCAATGAGAGGCCACCCCACCAAGAATCAGCTCAAGGAAAATTCCCCACATACCAAAATCATTTCGTCGAACACTTGGCCTTGTTCTGTACACTTTCGTAAAGTTCAGAGTTTCAGAGTTTGCGATGTCGTTTTCGGAGAGTTGTCATCGATCACCAGGCGCCTGGCGCGTCATGACCCCTTCTCCTTTACCAGAGCACCGCACGCCTCTCAGACGGACGCAGGTGTCGGTGGCGGCGAGCATCGCTAACGCCGGCAGCCTTCAAGGGTGGCAGAGCCACCGTGGCGGCCAACGGTGGCCATTGCTCGCTACGCCGTTCTGCGCCGCCTTGCCCTCCGGTGGCCTCATGCATGCCAGCGCACCGCAGCACCGTCGCTGCGTGGCCCAGCCGAGCAGGTGCGCTTCTGCCGCCGACGGGCTCAAGGCCGCCTGCCTGCTGAAGCCACCCAGAGAGCCTAATCCAAACTTGGTTAGCACCTAAATGGAACCGGTGAACCTCCACGTCGACGCCCAACTCCCTAAATCCACCCGACCAAGCACTGCGCCGCCGTAACCATCGCCGGAGATCCCCGTTCACGGCCACCGCCTCGGCTCGCCTATAAAAAGGGGCCCCGAGCTCGCTCTCGAGCACGCATCACCACTGCACCTCACCAACACCCCGCCAAGCCACTCGGAGGACCTCGAGGAGGTCTCCTCCCCCAACTCCGGCCGCCATGATCCGACTCGGCCACCAGCTCGAATCACTCTGGTGAGGCTATCCTCACGCCCAAATCTCGCCAAGAGCCTCCTCGGGAACCCAGGTGGTCTAACCCCGGCTTCAATTCGACCTTCGCAGCCCTCCCCGACGAGATCCAACTCCACCCGAGCCGCCGTCCGCCGGAGCAAGGGTCGTCATCGACGTGGTGCTCGCCGATGACCACCACCACCACCCACCGACGCGGAAGGACACGTTGAACACATAGGTACCGCCCGATTCCCCTGCCTCGCCGTGGATCGCCGCCGGCGACCACCGCATGACTCTCGGTGCCGGGCTCTGTTCTTCCCGCTTGAAATTTCAAACTCGACGGTGGGACCCGCCTGTCGACCTCTCTTTTCTTTTAAACGAACCGCTTTCTAAAACGTATTCGGGCAAATACGCTTCGATCTGAAGCGTTTTTCTGGTATTTTCTGTTCAGCCCCCTGAGAAGTTTCTGTTTCATTACAGAAAGGTCCCTGGATTAAAACCCTTAGAACTTTTAAACAGAAAAGGCTTTTTGATTGGTTCTTTTTCTATCCTCTTTAAAATTTTGTCTAGTTTTTTATCAGATTTATTTGGAAAATATTTGGAATACTTTTGTGCACCCCATGGTATTTACGATAGTACGTGTGTTTCAGATGTCAGAGATACCGAAGGAGGTGACGGAACCAGAACTTCACCGAGCTAGGCTCCGACTACTCCGAACCAGTGCAAGCATGTTTGAACTTTTGATATGATGAGTGTCTTTGGCATGTTTGCATTAAGTAGTTCATGGCATATTTATGAGCATCTCGATGAATGTCATATTTCATGCAAAAGTTGAGGCAAGTGAGTTTCGATAATCCATAAGTTGTTGAATGTGAGTTGGCATGGCCATGTGATGGCATGAGGATTGGTAAGATGGCAGCGTTGTAGCATGCTAGTCTTATCCTGCACTAATTGACTCAAAGGTCAACATGAATCAGTCCAGCTTCCGTCTGCTTTTCCCTACTGTACTACCACATGTTTTCCGCAAGGGATATGGCTTAGTAAGTTGCAAACCGTTTTCCTGGTACACACCAAATAGAGAGGCCGGGATGAGGGTTCCATGGCCCTGGATTAAAGCCCGTCATCCAGTCAGGGGGCATGGGTGTTTCCAGTTGGGACCAAGAGGGGGGCACCCCTTAGAGCGCACATATATAAATTTTATCCCATGCTATTCGAGATTGTGATCTCCCCGTCTCAAAGTTTTTCTTGAACGCTGTCTAGGGTGATTCCTGGCATCGTGAGGTGGGACGGGTGTGTACTGGTTAGATGTGTTTCTTTCGAAATACCGTAAACGGAACTAGTCCCTCGTGACTACGGAAATCCGTTGGCTGTGGGTATTTTAGTACAAACTCTGCAGAGTCAAAAATCATTTGAATCATCTTATCCATGTCTAAGTGTTATATTCAACTTATCTTGTCAGTATCCGTCTCAGTGTCAAAACTCCGGTGAATTACATGAGTGTTAAGTCCGGTTAAATGTTGATTCCCGTGGATGGACTAACCCATTTATTATTATGTGTTGAATATTTCCTATGAGTATTATATCTTTGTGAACTTATCAGATATGATTATAAGCCCTTTCTGCGATGTCGCTCAGACGTCCGATCGTGGGTAATACACTTTGTTATTTACTTTTGATATAAGCCCTTTCTGCGATGTCGCTCAGACGTCTGACTGTGGTACACTTGTTATTTACTTTTGATATAAGCCCTTTCTGCGATGTCGCTCATACGTCTGACTGTGGCACGCTTGTTGTTTATTTTAGATATAAGCCCTTTCTGCGATGTCGCTCAGACGTCCGACTGTGGCACACTTGTTATTTACTTTTGATATAAGCCCTTTCTGCGATGTCGCTCAGACATCCGACTATGGCACTCTTGTCATTTACTTTTCAATATAAGCCCTTTATATGGTGTCGCTTAGACGCCCGACTGCGGCATGATTCATTTATTCGTTTACCCTTCGAGTCGTCGCTCCAGACACCCGATCGGTTTTCTTTTATTTTGTTGGGATTTCGGGAGGACTACCGCTCGACTTCCTTTTTACTTATCATGTTGTGCAATTATTTATTATTTGAATGTGCATTGTTATTTGCTCATGACGCATTCATGCATGCATTTGTTATATCTTATGTATGAACTGTCTTGCGAGTACTTTCAAAGTACTCACCTGGCTTGTTGATTTGGCCAGATGTTGATGAAGGCGATCTCATGGATGAAGAATTCGATAGCAAGTCCGACGCCTAGAGGAGTCCCAGTCAGTCTCGTGCGACCCTGGATTGGTCATCAGATTATATGCGCTTCCGCTACCCAAATAAATTCATCGAGCCTCACCTCGACGCTCGATGAGCTGCCAGTTTAGGAGTCATATTACCCACTCCGCTGTGTTATTCCACTACCACTTTATTCTCGAGTCAGTAGTATGACACCCCACACCATTGTGTCATATCCGCCATTATGCATAATTATTGGCGTGCTTATAATAATATGCTGAGCACCCTCAGCTCGACCCTGTAATATGTCTTAATGCTACTGGCTTTCTGTATCAAGATTTTGTCTACCAGTAAGGAGGATTTTCCTCATACTGGACTCAAAAGATCGGTTCTCAACAATCATTTTATTGAAAAAAACCAGTCGTGACAAGCTTGGTACCAGAGCCAGCCGATCAGAGGAAGCCACTAGGTGCGATCGCTAATCGGTTATTAGCATAATAGAGTTTATTCATATTTTTTGCAAATGTAGTCATTTTCTGACAGTCAGCATAAATTTATGATCTGACCATTCAGAATTTTTGCCTACTTTTGTAGATGGCTGGCAACGACTGTGAGTCACAGGTGTTCGCCAACGTGTCTGAGGGGTTCATCAAGCTCCTCTCCTTCATCGTCCAGGTCGCGATGGGGCCATCGGTGCGCCCAGTCTTCACACTCTACCCACACAAGATCAACGACAGTCTGACCATGCACCAGGCCGAGGTGCAATTCAAGGGAGGGCGTGTTGAGTTACGCCGCTTCCGGTTCTTGGGGAGAGCCATGCATACGGAGAGGCATGCTATGCAGATGGCTGCCCGTGAGGCGATAGCTCGTCTCCGGGATGTTCTTCCTTCGATGAAGTCTCGTCACTACCGCTACCTTCCATGCCACGTGCCATACACCTGTCACTACTCATTCGCTTGCCCCAGAGGAGAGCGAGACGAGGCTATTGAGATGCTTGTCGAGTACCTCCGAGCTCTGGAGGCAGCCTTCGACAGCCTGGTGGACGACCTTGTGGCTGCCCGCATGGACTCAGTCCATGGCTGTGCCGCCAAAAGGAGGGAGCTCCTGCACACCGCACCGCCACTGACTTTCGTCTCGTCCTCGGCATCTTATGCACCTACCACCCTCGCCACTGCTCGTCGCCTGCCTACCACTAAGGAGTTCAACCAAGTCATTGCACCCACTCCAGTTCGTTCTGCACCACCCATTGCGCCTACTCCTATTCGTGTAGCTCCGCCTATGGCACCCGCTCCATCAACTCAGCGCAGCGCTTCACGTCTGGAGCCTATTAGCGAGGAGGAGGTTGAGTCCCCAGCCTCACTGCGCCTCACCCTCGGCAGGCCAAGGGAGATCCTTACCATCTCCGACCAGGGGCGGAGCTGGAGCAAATGTTACCCGATGCACCACTTTAACAAAGCTTTTAAAAATTAAGCAACGACTATATTAAATAAAGGTGTGTTTCATAACTTCTAGCACACATTATTGGATATAACAAGAAGGCGGTTTGTAAAAATAAAATGTAGCCATCAAAATGCTTACTATAATAATAAAACAAGGTTCAAAATTACTTGAAAAGATCACGCTGCATTTCCAAATCCCAAATACATCATCGGACAATAAGGTTCAATAACCTACAAGATACAAATAGAATTAAACATACTAGTAGAGTATACTAAGATGGTCGAATGAAAGTACTTAAATGGCTAAAAATTGAAAGTTACCTTTAGTACGTTCTGTTCCTCCGAGCCATGAAATACTCAACCACTTGAGCATTAGTGACCTTGTTCATTTCTTCTTTCTCCACATAACAAATAAGATCATCACTCAAACTATCATCATTGAGGCGATCACAAGAAGCAGGTTTTGACCAGTTTCATAGCTAAAAAGCATCTCTCAACTGTAGCTGTGGCAATAGGCAAGACAATTACTAGTTTCAACAACCGATAAAACAAAGGATACACAATGTGCCTCCCTGTCTACACCATTTTTTTTCGAAAGCTCAGTGATTGTTGCTATGTTGGAAAAACTATCATCTGTGCGTACATCAGCAATATAGAGGCGTAGATCCTTATCCAGATCCCTCAATTCCCCAGAATCAAAATCTTGGGGGTATAGTTTAGCCAAACTCATAAGATTCTCCAAATTGAAATCACGAAATGAGTCTCTTGGACTCAAAGTCACCGACCAAACAAGCAAATTAGTGGAGTTCTCACTTGAACCGCTTTGTCAAGCTCTTGAACTAGCCAATCAAAACATCATTGAAACAATCAACTTGATAGTGATGTTTGTTGGTAATTCGATTACCTGCCTTCTCTTTTTGGATTAACATATGCTTCTTCCATGTCCAACTCTACAATATCATGTGTCTCACAAAACACATGAACTTCACCTAGCATAGATTCCCATTCATTTTCTCTAAGTTCATTCAGAACAATTCTAGTTGACTTCACACATTTCATGGCATTTACTATGTCTTGATCCTTCCGTTGCAATGCTAATGACAATGTGTTTGTAGTCGTGAGGATTGTCAACATAAGATGCAAATAGAATACTGAAGTCAAAAGATTGAAAATACACTAGAAGACCATTTGCTTGGTCTCTATTTGTTCTATCGTGTCTTCTTCTTCCACAAATTCTAGAACTTTAACAACCGACCTTGAACATGTGAAGCAAACTCTTAAGTGTTTTAGCATGGGAACCCCATCGAGTGTCTCCGGGCCTTTGAAGACATTGCTCTTGATTTAATCCTGTTCCTGTTGTAAGCTATCCACACCCTAAAGCCTTTCTCATTTCTTCAAGACTAATATCTCTAATCATGTCCATTCGCTTGGAAGATCCACCCACAACATTTAGCAAGGTAGAAATCATGCTGAAGAAATTACTAACTCCTTTATGTTTTCTTACCACAGCCACAACAACTAATTGAAGCTGGTGAGCAAAGCAATTAACATAATAAGTTGTGCTACTTTCTCTCATGATCAATGATTTGAGGCCATTAAACTGACCTCGCATATTGCTAGCACCATCATACCCCTGTCCTCTGACTTGATTGTAACTCAGTTTATATTTTGCAAAAAGGGAATCAATTGAACTCTTGAGGTATGAAGACGTTATTTCTTTCACATGGACAAGACCAACAAAACTTTCTTTAGAATCCCCGGAACTATCAACATACCTCAAGGCCACGGCCATTTGTTCTTTGCCAGAGACATCCCTAGACTCGTCAACAAGCAAACAAAACACATTATTGCGAACTTCTTTCAGAATAGATTGCACTATCACATGCGCAAAACCTTCACCAATATCTTTCTGGACTTCAGGAGCAGACATAAGATTGCAGCATCTTTTCCCACAGCCTTGCGTACAACTGGATCATGCCCATCTAAGAAGTCACGAACTTCCAAGAAGTTCCTTCTATTGTGCGAGTTCTTTGACTCATCATGTCCCCGAAAAGGCAACCCTTGCTTCAGCAATAGTCTAGCTGTGTCAATAGTGGCATTCAATCGAGCAAAATATGCAGCCTTCAAAGTTTCACCTTGAACCTGCATAGCAACATCAATGTGTTGATCTTTTTTTTCTGAAAATCAAGTAATTTTTTCATTGCTTGATTATGGACACTGCCCACCTCACCAACATGTTCTTTTAACCTTGATTTCATGTTCCAGCTCTTCCAACCATTCACAACGAATGCCTCATATCCAGCTTCTTTCTTACGACTACGATCCCTAAATAAGAAGCAAGGAAAACAATATGCCCTTTTCTTCTCTTCGCTGTATTCAAGCCAGCTCTCAAATTCATCAAACCATTCGAATTGAACTTTCTCTGTTTACCCCAAAATCTGAGGATTCAAAATCAATCTCTCTTGGTCGACAAGGTCCATTCAACAAATACTTCCTTCTTACCAGATCTTTTAAATTAGGATGATAATGCACTATCAATTTTCTCTTGCCGGATCATATTGAATCTCCTCTTCCCAATTTATTTCTTCCGAACATCCTGTGATGATGCTTTTCTTTGAGAAGAAACTTGTCCATAGTATCTGTATTTGACAAATAACAAACTACAAATGCGACATTCAGACTTGTATCGGCAGATGAATATACCCCAATTACGTGTATAGGGACAAAGATTAAATATTGGAAAGGTCGCTAATCATCGAAGCTCGGACCGCCGACGGCGCAGTAGCGTCGTCGCGTGCGTCTGTAGTCAGCGGCTCACCGTCGCCGCCGCGTGGTTCGCGGGCGTCCGGCCGGGCGCCTGCCGCTAAGCGCCTGTCGGCCATCACGCGACGGTGGACAGCGATACGAGAGCTAGATCGGCTCAGACGCGGAAACCTAATCGATCGATAGTCGATGGATCGATTGGTTTTTCTTTTTTGAGGGAGATAGGAGATGGATCGATTAGTTTACTACGTTTTTTCTTTTAAGTGGAGGGAGCTGTACGTGACGTGACTACGTGAGAAGGTCGATCGGTAAGTCGTGCGTGGGTGCGTACTGCTATGTTGGGCCGACCTTGATGCACCATTCCTAGGCCACCATGATGCACTGGGCTTTTTCTTTTATATAGGTACTACTAGCCAATTTTTGGACCCGTATTCCTGTGCATACGGGAAGGCCCAATGGGCTCCGCCCTGTCTCCGAATGAGCACCCTTAGCCGCCATGCGATGTACCGACTTGTACGATATGTTTATATGTACATAGGTTGTGAGAAGTAGCTTGTTTGCGCATCATGTAGGAACTGGGAGAAGTGTACTAGCCTAAATAACATGTCAGGAATATGTACGCATATCCAGAGTGATGTATTGTATAATTACTGCTCACATGTAAGATATGTAATAGTCCTTCTCCGTGCGCAATCGTTTATTATCTTAAAAAAATCTTGGAGCTTTTGAATATTTCCCGTATTTATGAATTTATTGACTTTTGCGACTCAATTTCTTTTCTCATGAGTTTTACAAAATATATCCCCAGAGTGAAAAATGTCTCGTCCTTGGACGCGCTCCATGCCAAATCCGCCAGAGGAAAATTATGGCACACCACCAAACAATAATTTCACACAGGGGCAGTCAAGTCAACAGGGCAGTGAAACATCATTTACCCAAGTATGCCGCCTTTACGAACGGAGTCAGCAACAACATCAGGAAATGATGAACCAAGTCATCAATATGGGAAATCACCGTGGACAGTATCATCAGCAATCCAAGTTGTCTGAACTACAGAAGACACGTCCCCCAACATTTTCTCATACTGACAAACCTCTTGAGGCCGACGACTGGCTTCGGGACATGGAAAGAAAATTAATTATTGGACAGTGTTCAGACCGTGAGAAAGTACTATATGCACCGCACTATCTCGCTGTAGTAGCTGCATCATGGTGGGAAAATTTCCTACACATGCACCCCAACGAAAATGAAATAACATGGGAGGAATTCAAAGAAGGTTTTCATGGGGCGCACATTCCAAAAAGTGTTATGAAGATCAAGAAGAGAGAATTTGATGACCTCAAACAAAGGACCATGACGGTGTCGAATCACAACAGCCAGTTTACTCTGTTGTCTCGCTACGCCAACGAAGAGCGTATGACTGAAAGCAAAAAGATGGAAAAATTCTTGGAAGGCCTGGCACCCGCGCTTAAATGCCAGCTGGTTGTGCACACCTTTCCATATTTCAAGACGCTGGTGGATAAGGCCATTACCTTGGAAAATGAAATACGCAGCCTGGAGGATTTCCGCAAGCGAAAAAGGGACAAGACTACTCTTTCTCGCAACCACCGAAGCAAGACAGATTTTCAGAAAGGTGGGACACACAAACCCACGACAAACGTCTCACGCCCAATCAAGAATTTCCATGCAAGGGACAAGGAGTTCACATATCGCCTAGGCGCATTTGCTACGCTAGGAGAGGAAGGGCACTATGCCAAGCCGTGCCCCAAGCCAAGGAACTCGACCCCAAAGCCGAACAACGGTGGCAATAATTCAGCACCCAAGCGAAACAATTTCAACCCCAATAACAACCACAGGAAGGGTCATCCGAACCACATGACCAAAGAGGAAGCACAGAACGCCCCGGATATCATACTCGGTATGTTCCCTGTCAACACAATACCTGCCATGGTTTTGTTTGATTCTGGAGCTTCTCACTCATTCATTTCGAAGAGTTTTGCTTTGCAAAATAATTTTTCGATGCTTTCCTTGGAAAAATCCATGATCATCAAGTCCCCTGGGATTAAGCAAGTGACTCAGAGTTACTGCCAAGGTGTGGTTATTGAATTTGAAGGATTGAAGTTTCACGCCAACCTTATTGTATTGGAAAATAAAGGACTGGATGTCATCCTAGGGATGGATTGGTTAACCACCAACAAAGGTTTTATTGACTGCTTCAACCGGACCGTAATTCTCACCCACCACCACGGGAAGACAATAAGAGTTTCAGCCAAAAATAGAAAAATATCCCGGCAACTGAGATTGAACAAGGTGGACGTTTCTGAATTAAGCAAGGTTCCAGTAGTGTATGAATTTCTAGACATATTTCCCGAAGAACTACCAGGCATGCCACCAGACCGAGAGATAGAATTCAGCATTGAGCTAGCACCCGGAACCGCCCCCATTTACAAGAAACCATACAGAATGGCACCATCCGAATTGGTAGAATTGAAGAAGCAAATAAAATAATTACTAGACAAAGGATATATTCGAGCCAGCTCCTCACCTTGGGGTTCACCAATTTTATTTGCCAAGAAAAAGGATGGGACACTGAGATTATGTATAGACTATCAAGCACTTAACATGGTCACAATCAAGAATAAATTCCCAATGCCTCGGATAATTGATTTATTTGATCAGCTCGCTGTGGCCTAGTTCTTCTCAAAAATTGTCTTAACGTCGGGATACCATCAATTAAAAGTACGAGCAGAGGATATCCCCAAGACAGCCTTCACCTCCGTGATACAGATTGTATGAGTTCACAAGAATGCCGCTTTGGACTAACAAACGCCTTTAAGACATTTTGTTCACCTCATGAACAAAGTATTTATGAAGTTTATGGACAAGTTTGCTGTGGTATTCATCGACGATATTCTAATATACTCCAAGACACCAGAAGAGCACGCTGAACATCTCAGAATTGTACTAGGAGAACTCAGGAAACATCAATTGTACGCCAAGTTCAGCAAGTGTGAATTTTGGCTAAGATAGGTAGGTTTTCTGGGCCACGTACTGACCCAAGAAGGTATTGCCGTAGACCCGGAAAAGGTCAAGGCCGTGCTTGGCTGGAAACCACCAGCCAGCGTAACAGACGTACGAAGTTGGAATGGCAGGATACTACCAAAGATTTATTGAAGGATTCTCCACCATAGCAAAGCCAATGACGCAGTTACTCAAGAAGGACAAGAAGTTTGAATGGACTGAAGCTTGCGAGAAAAGTTTCCAAGAGCTAAAAAGGAAATTGACGACAGCACCAGTATTAATCGTGCCAGATATACACAAGAATTTTGAGGTGTATTGTGACACATCCCGGAAAGGCCTCGGATGCGTATTGATGCAAGAAGGCAAGGTGGTTGCGTATGTTTCCAGACAACTTGGCAAGCATGAAGAAAATTATCCTACTCATGACCTAGAGTTGGCAGCAGTCATTCATGCACTCAAGGAATGGAGACACTTTTACTTGAAATCATTGTGAAATATACACGGACCATAAAAGCCTCAAGTATATTTTCACACAACCAGAACTCAATTTACGGCAACGACGCTGGTTGGAATTAGTGAAGGATTATGATGTTGGAATCCACTACCATCCAGGAAAAGAAAATGTAGTGGCAGATGCTCTAAGTCGGAACCCTAGCCCGAACAACGACAACCTACCAAACCTGAGACCTGAATTTCGGCAGGATTTTGCTAAACTCAACTTGCTGGTGGTCGCCAAGGCGGTGTCGAATTTAGAAATGCAGCCTACCCTGATAGAAAAGATTAAAGAGGCTCAGCATGGGCACCCCAGCATTGAAGGCATAAAACGGAAAGTGAGTTTGGGCAAGGCCTCAGAATTCGTTATCGATGAGCAAGGAATATTGTGGTACGGAGATAGACTTTGCGTACCAAATATCGAGGACCTTAAACAACAAATCTTAGCTGAAGGCCACACTGCTCCGTATTCAATCCATCCTGGAGGAACAAAAATGTACAAGGATATTCAGGAAATTTTTTGGTGGCACGATATGAAAAGGGACATAGCCACGTTCATCGCATGTTGTGACTCTTGTCAACGATCAAGGCCGAGCACCGTAAACCAGCCGGACTTTTACAGCCAAATAAGATACCCGAGTGGAAATGGGACGAAATTGGAATGGATTTTATTATTGGACTACCTCGGTCACGACACGGAATGATGCCATATGGGTCATCAGCGATAGATTGACTAAGGTAGCACACTTCATCCCCGTAAAGACAACCCACACCACTCAGAAGCTTGCCAGGCTTTATCTTTCCCGTATCGTCTGCTTACATGGAGTCCCAAAGACAATAATATCAGACAGAGGCACTCAATTCGTCTCCCGATTTTGGGATCACTTACAACAAGCTCTGGGAACTCAACTGGCGTTTAGTACCGCATACCACCCCCAGACTGATGGACAAACTGAACGCGTAAACCAAATTCTAGAAGACATGCTAAGAGCATGTGTCCTCACCTATGGAACCAGTTGGGAAGAAAGCTTGCCATACGCGGAGTTCACATACAACAACAGTTACCAAGCCAGCCTGCAAATGGCACCATTTGAAGCTCTATACGGGCGAAGATGTCGTACCCGGCTAAATTGGTCAGAAACCGGAGACAGCCATATCTTCGGCCCAGACATGCTCAAGGAGGCTGAAGATAAAGTTAAGGTAATTAGGGATCGACTCAAGACAGCCCAAAGTCGACAGAAGAGTTATTACGACCAAAAACATCGGGGAGTCAGTTTTGAACCCGGTGAGTTTGTGTACCTAAGAGTATCTCCTATGAGGGGCCTAGCTAGCACCAAGATTCATCGGACCCTTTTGTATAGTGGCACGAAGAGGCAAAGTAGCCTACCAGCTAGACCTACCCGAAGAATCATCCGATGTCCACGAAGTGTTCCACGTCTCGCAGTTGAGGAAGTGCGTGAGCAATCCAGAGAAACAAGTATCTCATGAAGACATTGACGTGCAACCAGACCTCACTTATCGGGAACGTCCAATAAAAATATTGGAGGAGTCTGAGAGGAGGACCCGACAGAAAACCATCAAGTTTTTCAGAGTTCAGTGGAGCAATCACACCGAGAGTGAAGCAACTTGGGAAAGAGAGGATTTTCTTCGGACAGACCACCCACACTTATTTGGGGATCAGCTGAAATCTCGGGGACGAGATTTTTCCTAAGGGGGTAGGTGCCGTGACACTCAATTTTTTTTATTTGGTTTTCAACAAAAACTTTGTTGGATTTGAAGAAGGTCATTTAAACTCTTCCAAAACACTTCTCTCTCAAAAACTTTTTCCCTTGGCAAGGATTTTATTTCTGTATCTTCTTCATCCCTGGTGTTTGGTTAATGAGAACCTTCCTTCAAATTGTTCCCTCCTCAAATATATTTTCTTGGAAATTATTTTCTTTAAAAAGAAACCCTATGAGTTTTGGGGCTTCTTTCATTTTGAAACCACCCATGGTTTTACCATGCCTCATGTGGTAAAACCTCCCAAAACCCCTCCTTCCTCTTTGGAGCAATCTGAACTTTCTGTTCCAACAAGTCCAACCCATTTTTGGATTTTATTTCATTTATTTTTATTTCCCAAAACAATTCTGTCATTTATTTTAAGCCTAGGTGATTTACAAAGCAAGTACCTAATTCCCTTTGAGTTTTGACCTCAAACCAACTCCTCTGGATAGTCTTTAGCACCCTCAACCTAGATCCATCATGATCCACTCTTCCTCTTTTCAAAATTTTCAAGTTTCATCCTCTGCAAGTTTGGACCAGATTTGCCAAATTTGGTGAAATTCATATTTCCTCTTCCCCAAAAATTCTACCAGAATTCAGGCAACCCCCAGATGCAATGAGAGGCCACCCCACAAAGAATCAGCTCAAGGAAAATTCCCCACATACCAAAATCATTTCGTCGAACACTTGGCCGACACTGTTCCTGTACACTTTCAGAAAGTTCAGAGTTTCAGAGTTTCAGTGTGGTTTTTAGTCAGAGAGTTGTCATCGATCACCTATGCGCCTGGAGCGTTGCGCACGGCCCCTTCTCCTTAACCAGAGCACCGCACGCCCTCTCGGACGGACGCAGGTGTCGGTGGCGGCGAGCATCGCCAATGCCGGTAGCCTCTGCGGTGGCAGAGCCACCCGTGGCGGCCAACGGAGCCAGCGCCGGCTCGCTACGTCGTTCTACGCCGCCCAACGCCCCCTAGCCCTCTGCGTGGCCTCATGCATGCCAGCGCACACCCGCAGCACCGTCGCCATGCCCCGGCAAGCACAGGGCGCGCCCTCTGCCGCCGACGGGCCCGCGCCGCCCCGTTCCGTCGAAGCCACCCACAGAGCCTAATCCAAACTTGGTTAGCACCTAAATGGAACCGGTGAACCTCCACGTCGACACCCAACTCCCTAAATCCCCCCGACCAAGCACTGCGCCGCCGTAACCATCGCCGGAGATCCCCTGTCATGGCCACCGCCTCGGATCGCCTATAAAAAGGGGCCCCGAGCTCGCTCTCGAGCACGCACCACCACTGCACCTCACCAACACCCCGCCAAGCCACTCGGAGGACCTCGAGGAGGTCTCCTCCCCAACTCCGCCGCCCGATCCGCCTCGGCCACCAGCTCGAATCACTCCGGTGAGGCTATCCCGCCGCCCAAATCTCGCCAGTAGCCTCCTCGGGAACCCAGTGGTCTAACCCCGGCTTCAATTCGACCTTCGCAGCCCTCCCCGACGAGATCCAACTCCACCCGAGCCGCCGTCCGCCGGAGCAAGGGTCGTCATCGACGTGGTGCTCGCCGATGACCACCACCACCACCCACCGACGCGGAAGGACACGTTGAACACATAGGTACCTGATTCCACCCTTTCGCCGTGGATCGCCGCGGCGACCACCACCGCGACTCTCGGCGCAGCGGGCTCTGTTCTTCCCCGTTTGAATTTTCAAACCTGACGGGTGGGACCCGCCTGTCAGCCTCTCTTTTCTTTTTAAACGAACCGTTTTCTGAAAACGTATTCGGGCAAATACGCTTTCAGTCTGAAGCGTTTTTCTGGTCTTTTCTGTTCAGCCCCCTGAGAAGTTTCTGTTTCATTACAGAAAGGTCCCTGGATTAAAACCCTTATAACTTTTAAACAGAAAAGGATTTTTGATTGATTCTTTTTCTGTCCTCTTTAAAATTTTGTCTAGTTTTTTTATCAGATTTATTTGAAAAATATTTGGAATACTTTTGTGCACCCCAACGTATTTATGATAGTACGTGTGTTTCTGTATGCCGTAGATACCGAAGGAGGTGACGGAACCGCAAACTTCACCGAGCTAGGCTCCGACTACTCCGAACCAGGCAAGCATGTTTGAACATTTGATATGATGAGTGTCTTTGGCATGTTTGCATTAAGTAGTTCATGGCATATTTATGAGCATCTCGATGAATGTCATATTTCATGCAAAAGTTGAGGCAAGTGAGTTTCGATAATCCATAAGTTGTTGAATGTGAGTTGGCATGGCCATGTGATGGCATGAGGATGGGTAAGATGGCAGTGTTGTAACATGCTAGTCTTATGCCAGACTAATTGACTCCGGTGTCAACATGAATCAGTCCGATTTTAAATCTGCTTTTCCCTACCTGTACTACCACATGTTTTCCGCAAGGGATATGGCTTAGTAAGTTGCAAACCGCTTTTCTGGTACACACCAAATAAAGAGGCGGGATGAGGGTTCCATGGCTCTGGATTAAAGCCCGTCATTCGATTAGGGGCATGGGTGTTTCCGGTTGGGACCGAGAGGGGGCACCCTTAGAGCGCCAGATATAAATTTGATCCCATGCTATTCGAGATTGTGATCTCCCTGTCTCAAAGTTTTTCATGAACGCTGTCTAGGGTGATTCCTGGCATCGTGAGGTGGGATGGGTGTGTACTGGTTAGATGTGTTTCTTCTGAAATACTGTAAAAGGAACTAGTCCCTCGTGATTACGGAAATCCGTTGGCTGTGGGTATTTTAGTACAAACTCTGCAGAGTCAAAATTCCTTATCCATGTCCGAGTGTTATATTCAACTTATCTTGTCAGTATCCGTCTCAGTGTCAAAACTCCGGTGAATTACATGAGTGTTAAGTCCGGTTAAATTTTTATTCCTGTGGATGGACTAACCCGTTTATTATTATGTGTTGAATATTTCCTATGAGTATTATATCTTTGTGAACTTATCAGATATGATTATAAGCCCTTTCTGCGATGTCGCTCAGACGTCTGACTGTGGCACACTTGTTATTTACTTTTGATATAAGCCCTTTCTGCGATGTCGCTCAGACGTCCGACTGTGGCACACTTGTTATTTACTTTTGATATAAGCCCTTTCTGCGATGTCGCTCAGACGTCCGACTGTGGCACACTTGTTATTTACTTTTGATATAAGCCCTTTCTGCGATGTCGCTCAGACGTCCAACTGTGGCACGCTTGTTGTTTATTTTAGATATAAGCCCTTTCTGCGATGTCGCTCAGACGTCCGACTGTGGCACAATTGTTATTTACTTTTGGTATAAGCCCTTTCTGCGATGTCGCTCAGATGTCCGACTGTGGCACTCTTGTCATTTACTTTTCAATATAAGCCCTTTATGTGGTGTCGCTTAGACGCCCGACTGCGGCATGATTCATTTATTCGTTTACCCTTCGAGGCGTCGCTCCAGACACCCGATCGGTTTTCTTTTATTTTGTTGGGATTTCGGGAGGACTACCGCCCAACTTCCTTTTTACTTATCATGTTGTGCAATTATTTATTATTTTGAATGTGCATTGTTATTCGCTCATGACGCATTCATGCATGCATTTGTTATATCTTATGTCCGAACTGTCTTGCGAGTACTTTCAAAGTACTCACCTGGCTTGTTGATTTGGCCAGATGTTGATGAAGGCGATCTCATGGATGAAGAATTCGATAGCGAGTCCGACGCCTAGAGGAGTCCCAGTCAGTCTCGTGCGACCCTGGATTGGTCACTGTATTATATCCGCTTCCGCTACCCAAATAAATTCATCGAGCCTCACCTCGACGCTCGATGAGCTGCCAGTTTAGGAGTCATATTACCCACTCCACTGTGTTATTCCACTACCACTTTATTCTCGAGTCAGTAGTTTGCCACCCCACACCATTGTGTCATATCCGCCATTATGTATAATTATTTGCGTGCTTGTAATAATATGCTGGGCACCCTCAGCTCGACCCTGTAATATGTCTTAATGATAATGGCTTTCTGTATCAAGATTTTGTCTACCAGTAAGGAGGATTTTCCTCATACTGGACTCAAAAGATCGGTTCTCAATAATCATTTTATTGAAAAAAACCGGTCGTGACAGGGGGCACCAGTGTTAACATCCTGAGAGAATTCAAATCTCGGAGAACTTCCACTACCTAGGCCGGCGGCACGAGGCATAGTAAGAACAGGACGTTCGATAACCCTAAAGAACACAACCTCAGCCTGTGTCTTCCACTGCATATATGAAAACAAAAATCAACACGTCGCAGAACAAATGAAAGAACATGGAAGCAGAAATACAGAAGACAGTAGCAGAAGTTCAAGTTAGTACCACAAGCTGATACTAAAAAAAAGACAATGACAAGGAAAAAAAGGCGGAACAATCAGATACACAAACTACACCAAAAGTTCCACTAATGCCTACACACGCAGTACATTTCAGAAGTCCAACTATGTCTACATAGGCAGTACAACCATGTATGACCAGAAGTTAACATGCTTTCAAAAATGTTGGCAATTTACATAGCAGAAGTTCAACCATGCATGTGCAACACCAAAGTTTAGCTTATTTCATATGAATTTATCCAGAAGTTCACCTATGTACACAAAGGCAGTAATACCATATAAGCCAAGCAGTTCAGCTAATTTACTCGTCTATATGAACCAGAAGGTCATCTATGCACATAGCAGAAGTTCAACCATGCACACAAATGCAGCACTAACTACACAGAAAAGAAGAAACACTCACAGGTAGTCTCCCAAACACCCAGTTGGTTGGGTCGTCATCACCTTTCCTGACCAAGTCAGCCACAACGAGCTCAAGAAGCTTGGCCCGATCCATGTAATTGATGCGAGGCGTCCTCAAGTCAATATTAGGCATCTTGCCAATGATAAGGCATTCCAGGTACATAAGAAGCGGCGCGATGGCACAGCCTGTGACAGCTTTTCCTCTGCTAGTACCTTGCTGATACCTAATAACAGCACTTCGAAGGTCATCAACAACCAACTGGCAGTAGTCCATATCTGCCATATCCTCAAACACAAGATTCTCAGCCATTGCTGCCTCCCTGGACATTCGTGTAGATGTTCCAGGGATAACCACCTTCATGAAAACAATCAGGTAAAACACCTGCAGAGCAAGATCATCCTTCGTCTCATCCTTCACAAGATCCGCGAGGATATTCCGTAGATCCTTTGTCTTGATGTCGTCACTCCTAGCGTACCAAAGCTTGCCCTTCAACCTCATAACAACATCATCAAACCCATCACTCGAAGGCCTAGGAGGGGTACGATTACCTTGAGGGAATCCAAACAGATGGTGAATGGCATCACTTGTAATCCGCAGAACCTTGTTCGCCTCACCCATGTCCAGAATCATGGTTGCAGGGTCAATCCTCGTGTAGATGTTGCCCATCAAAGGACGAGAAATGTTGGAATCAACCTTCAAGTCAAACACACAACCAAAACCAGCCTTGATAACCCTCGTCTTGTGCCTAAGCTGTAGCATTTTCGCACATGTCTTGTTAAAACATTTCGCCTCACCTCCTCCTTGGCCACCTTCTTCGGGCGCTTTGCATCCTCTCTTCCTCCTCTCAGGCCGCTCCACAAGCTAATACTGGAAAAAAATGAGATACACAATGAGATACACAAGCTACACCAAAATTCCACTAGTGCCTACAAAATTACACACTCAGTACATTTCAGAAGTCCAACTATGTCTAAATAGGCAGTACAGCCATGTATGACCAGAAGTTAACATGCTATCAAAATGTTGGAAATTTACAATGAAGTTCAACCATGTACAACAAGGCGGTAATAAAACATGAATACGGAAGTCCAACTATGTCACATAGGCAGTACAATCATGTATGACCAGAAGTTAACATGCTTTCAAATTGTTGGAAATTTACAAAGCAGAAGTTCAACCATGTATACCAAGGCAGTAATCAAACATGTATCTCAGAAGTCCAACTATTTCTACATAGGCAGTACAACCATGTATGAACACTAGTTAACATGCTTTCAAAAATGTTGGAAATTAAAAGCGTAAGTTCAACCATATACACTAAGGCGGTAATCAAACATGTATACCAACAAGTTAAGCTAATTTCTTCATGTATATACCCGTAAGTCCAACTATGTACACAAAGGCAGTAATACCATAAAAGCAAAGCACGTCGGCTAATTTATTCGTCTATATGGAGATGGAGCAGAAGGTCAGTTATGTACGCCAAGGCAGTGCTAAAAACAATAAAACTACAGCAATAGCGACAAATACTCTAAAAAACAGTAAACATGAGACATTCATACCTGATTAGCGGCAACATCATCATCGACGTCGTCCTCATCTTCAGCATTGAAATCAACATCATCCTTGTCCTCTGGATTAACACGAGAACCCTTCTTCACACCCTTGTTGACCTTTGCAGGTGGAACCTTGCGCTTCACCCCGCATTTGTTCCCCTTACGAGATGCACCAGCACCAAGCGGAGAAGATGTAGGCGCGACAGTGGCAAGCACACGAGGACTACGGCATGGCGTACCACCAAGGCATAACCCTTCATCTTCAACAACTTCCACAGGCCTTGAAACACGTGGGCTCCTCCGAGGAGTAACTTCACCAACTACTAGCTTCCTCGCAGGAGTCTTCTTGATTTTCTTCTTAACAGGGACAACCGTGCCATCACTAGCACACGATACGTCTTCCTCAACAGTGAGCTCAGCCGCATGAACAGATCCAGGAACATTAGAACCTTTCTCAAGGCGGGTCGCCCTCTTCTTGTCAAAATCTTCTTGCTTCTTCCTCTTACGTTGGTCCTCCAGGAGAAGCTGAAGAGGCACATCCACGGGTTGCGTGACAGGTTTAGTGCCATCAATCACGATCAAGGCGTCTCGACATCTGAAGAGAGCACAAAGGATCCCGAACGGAATCACAACCTTTGATCGACGGAGCCCCCTCCTCGAAGCAGCAGGGGTTTCTGATAAACCCAACTCAGATAAAACATCGTTGATGGTGTTCACAGCTTCCTCCTCCGTGGACACATCTGCAAAGAACACAAAAAATCGAAGCAAAAAATAAAAAAAGTTAGGAACAAAAACAAAAAAAAATGACATGAACAAGCTAAAAAAACATGGCTCAAAACATTAAAATGAAAAGAAAAGCGGTTTCACATACTAGGTGAAGCAAGAGCTGCAGAAGCAAGATCCTCAAGGCTTGAAAAATTCTCAAGGCTCGAAGCAACCTCAACAATCACAGTCAAAGGAATAATGGGTGATTTAGCCGCATCAGATATTGGAGCATCCGTATTAACCTCTGAAGCTCCATCTTGATCGCAGGCATTTTTTTTAGAACTATTCAACTCATCACCAACTACAAAAATGCAAGTAAAAAGGCAGCTGAGTTCTAATGCACAATCCTACACCAAAGGGACTTCCACTTTTACATTAATGTCCAATACCCTGAAGTTCAACAATACCTAACAAAGCAGTAAACACAACAAAACAATCTAAAAATTACATACTAAATATAAAAACAATCTACACCAGAGGTGCTACTACATACAAGATTAATCTCCAGAAGTTCAACAATATATAACAAAGCAGTAAAACAAAAGGTGCATAACAGAACTTCAACCAAATTTCATTATAAACAAACAATAACTAAAACCAGAAGTTCAACTACGTGAACAAAGCTAGTAACACATAAAAATGATGTAGCATGACCACAAATAGTATTTCACAGGAAAACTAAATATACTTACCACGAACATGATAACAAGAAAACAATAAACAAAGGTATACACTTTAAAATATGAAATGGCACACACATAAACTATGTGTAAAACGCATACACACAAACCTTGTTAGAAGTTCACACTACTAAGACTGGCAGTCCAACAAGAAGACCAAATAAAGATATGGGCAGACATATATAACAATACTACTATTTAAAATACAAGATACAACTACATTAAGATACCAGGAGAAGATTTTGAAGCCATGACAACACAACCGCCTCGATGAATGCAACTCCAAACACTAGAACAACTCAGAACACGTAAGATTGATTCCATACAGGTTAGCAAGTAGAAAAACATACAACAAAATGCAAAAAGGAATCTGAATCAAACCCTAGAACCAACTACATACAACTAGAACCAACAAGTATGAATAGATGATGAGCACATATAGTCAAGCACAACAAAAAATATATCCAGAAACTAACTACAATGTCACAAACATAATCTAGACCTCCAAATCCACAGCACTAATGCCATTAGATACAACAGATCTAGCATCAACAATCACACCACACCCTCTCTGACATGCATCTGACTGCTAAAATCAACAAAGGGGAAATGAAAATCCACACACAAGCATATCACAAACAAATCTGGCCAAGGGGGAATGCATTCCAACCACCACACGCCCAAGAACTACTACTGGAATCAGGGAATTTGCCATCAGCTTGTTCTTTGCCGTCACGCTAGGCGGCAAGAAAGTCTTTGCCGTCTGCTTTCAAAAAGCAGACGGCAAAGAACTTGCTGATGACAAATATACAGTTTGCCATCTGCCATTTCTTTGCCGTCGGCTAGCGGACGGCAAAGGACCAGAAGGCAGACGACAAAGAGTCCAACTGGGCCCCACTGGACCCTGCGGCTGATTAGGGCAGACGGACGGGTTGGATGCCATCTGACAGATCTTTGCCGTCTGCCTTTGGGACCTTTGCCGTCCGCCAGCAGACGGCAAATGGTCGTTAAGCAGATGGCAAAGAAACACTCACGCAAATCAATCACCTGGATCGATGAGTTGGCAAGATCTGAGACGCACGCTGATCACTCCGTCGGACGCATACCCAACCCACCCACGATGCACGCGCCCCCAGGGAAACACCCACATGCCCCATGTCTCACCCCACCCCACAGTCCGCCTTATCCACGTCTCACCCCCACCCCACCACGTCTCTCTCTCATCTCTCTCCCTGCTCTCGATAGACTTCCCCCGCAAGCGCTCGCCACCACCTCACCGGCAGTCCCCGGCCTTGCTGGCCGCCATCGCGCCCGCCGGCCATGGCACGGCCCCGGCCTCGCTGGCCGCCATCGCGCCCATGGGCCATGGCCCGGCCCCGGCCTCGCTGGCCGCCATCGCGCCCGCCGCCATGGCCCGGCCCGGCCTCGCTGGCCGCCATCGCGCCCGCCGGCCATGGCCCGGCCCGGCCTCGCCGGCCGCCATCGCCTTCGCCCGGCCATGGCGGCCCCGTCGCCGTCGCCGGGCTGATTCCTCTGTGCCCCGTCGCCTCTCGCCCCCGTCGGCCTCCTCACCCCGTCGCCTTTCGCCCGGGTGACCTCCGCGCCACGTCGCCTGTCACCACCGGCGGCCTCCGCGCCCCGTCGCCTATCGCTCCCGCAGGCCTCGGCCCCGTCCCCCCAGGCCTCTGTCGGCCCCGTCCCCCCAGTCCTCTGTCGGCCCCGGCGCCGTCACCCTCCCTCGACGCCGCACCATATTCTGCCACAAGGAGTAGCGGCAGGTCCTCGGGCGTCCATGGTGGCGGTGGATACTGTGGTTTTTGTGCTGATTTTGTTTAGATGGATAATGTGGTGTTCATGTAAATAGAGTAATTTTGTGTAGATGGAGCAGATGCGAATCTATTCTGTGTAAATAGACTAATTTGGTATTGCGAAATTTGATCATTCGTCGTTGATTGTTGGAACAAAGCGTAGATGGATACTGTGGTGCACTTGGGCTGCTGGTTCACTATATTTTAATAGACAAGATCCTTTTATGTCTCTGATTTTAATAAACGTGTAGATGGACATTTTTGCCGTCTGTTATTAGTCGGCAGACGGCAAAACATTAGTTTGGCGGACGGCAAAGCATCGGTTAGCACCTAACATGGCTAACACCCACTATTCGCCATCCAATTTCTTTGCCGTCCGCCACTGACGGCAAAGGCCTCTTTGCCGTCCGCTGCAAAAAGCAGACGGCAAAGAAGGTGTTTGCCGACCCTCTCTTTGCCGGAGCTGTTTGCCGTCGGCCGCGGACGGCAAAGCTCTTTGCCGTCTGTCGTCCGTGACTTTGCCGTCCGCCGTGGCAGACGGCAAAATACGGGATTCCTGTAGTGAACCCTACCTAATGTTCCACCAAACCATCAGAAAAAGGGGTAGGAGGCGGACGAGAGAGAAAACAGAGCAAACAGGCAGGCCTCCACAGATCTGGCAAAAGTGAATACAAGCATTATGGTGGGAGGGTGCGGGAGGGGGGGGGGGGCAGCGTTTGTACCTCTCCAAATGACCCGCGCACGCACGAATCTGCGGTGGTTCTTCACTCCCCACGACGCCATGCGCAAGCAGTTGCCACCCTCGCGTCAGAGCAGAGGAGAGCGGGCTGGGCGAGGAGGCGCTTGGGGAGAAGTGGGCGGGAGTGCACCACTTACTCCACTCGCGAGGGCAGGGGACAGGGTCGGAGAAATCGGGGGGAGTTGCAGTTGAAGGAGGCAGCGGAGCGACGGAGAGGGGGGGGGGAAGCGAGCGACAGAGGGAGAGGGGTTTTCTGACAGGTGGTGGCGAGGGAGATGGTCAGTTAATGCCTATCTGTCGTGGTGGGAGTTGCAACACACGTGAAATTGCAGTTTTACCCCCCAACAGCTAAATACATCTATAGATAAATGAATGCACCATTTGAATGCATATATTATAATGAGATAAGATCATACAACAACACTGCTGATATCCTTAAAACCAAAAATAGATGGCAAATACAATACCAAGGGAAGAAAAATAGAAACAAAAAATATGCACCTAAAAAACAAGAGAAAAGAGGTTCAAAAAATAAAGAATAGAAGTTCAAGTACTCAAATAAAAGAAGTAAAGGAATAAGAATAAATAAACCATAAAGAAACAAAAAGAAGAAGTTCAAGTACAAAAACAGATGAAGTTTATATCTAACCCTAAAGACTCTAAGATAGATAGTGGGGTCATGGATGTGACGGACTCGCCTCCGCATGCGATGATGCAGCACGCCGCGTCGTCGCCTGCTCCGGCTCGTTCCTGTCTCGGCCTCGCAGGGGGAGGGGAGGGGGGTCCCGACCCCCTCCCCTGTGCTTGGCCTCGCGCTACCGCATTGCTGCGCGCTAAGGATTCTATGAGGGCCTTAATGCGGTTATTACATTTCCACCCCACCGCACGCACCCTAAACCCTAAGAACCCTAAGATAGATAGTGGGGTCACAGATGTGACGGACTCGCCTCCGCATGCTACGGCAGCGCACGCCCGGCGTCGCTCCGGCTCGTTCCTGTCTAGGCCTCGCAGGGGGAGGGGAGGGGGGTCCCTCCCCCTCCCCCCTGCTCGGCATCACGCTACCGCATTGCAGTGCGCTAGGATTTGACAGGACGCAATGCGGTTATTCTGTTTCCACCCCCACCGCACGGACCCTAAACCCTAAAAACCCTAATATAGATAGTGGGGTCACGGATGTGAGGGACTCGCCTCCGCATGCGACGACGCGGCACGCCGCGTCGTCGCCTGCTCCAGCTCGTTCCTGTCTCGGCCTCGCTGGGGGAGGGGAGGGGGTCCCGACCCCCTACTCCTTGCTCGGCCTCGCGCTACCGCATTGCTGCACACTAGGATCTGACAGGACGCAATGCGGTTATTCTGTTTCCACCCCCACCGCATGCACCCTAAACCCTAAAAACCCTAAGATAGTTAGTGGGGTCAAGAATGTGACGGACTCGCCTCCGCATGCGACGACGCGGCACGCCGCGTCGTCGCCTGCTCCGGCTCGTTCCTGTCTCGGCCTCGCAGGGGGAGGGGGGTCCCGACCCCCCTCCCCCCTGCTCGGCCTCGCGCTACCGCATTGCTGCGCGCTAGGATTTGACAGGACGCAATGCGGTTATTCTGTTTCCACCCCCACCGCATGCACCCTAAACCCTAAAAACCCTAAGATAGATAGTGGGGTCACGGATGTGACGGACTCGCCTCCGCATGCGACGACGCGGCACGCCGCGTCGTCGCCTGCTCCGGCTCGTTCCTGTCTCGGCCTCGCAGGGGAGGGGAGGGGGTCGACCCTCCCCCTGCCGACCTCGCGCTACCGCATTGCTGCGCGCTAGGATTTGACAGGACGCAATGCGGTTATTCTATTTCCATCCCCACCGCACGCACCCTAAACCCTAAAAACCCTAAGATAGATAGTGGGGTCACGGATGTGACGGACTCGCCTCCGCATGCGACGACGCGGGACGCCGCGTCGTCGCCTGCTCTGGCTCGTTCCCGCCTGCTCTGGCACGCCGCGTCGTCGCCTGCTCCGGCTCGTTCCTGTCTCGGCCTTGCAGGGGGAGGGCCTCCCCCTCCCCCTGCTCGGCCTCGCGAGGGAGGGAGGGTCCCTCCCCTGCTCGGCATCAGCTACTCTTGCATTGCTGTGCGCTAGGATTTGACAGGACGCAATGCGGTTATTCTGTTTCCACCCCCACCGCACGCACCGTAAACCCTAAAAACCCTATGATAGATAGTGGGGTCACGGATGTGACGGACTCGCCTCCGCATGCAATGACGCGGCACGCCGCGTCGTCGCCTGCTCCGGCTCGTTATTGTCTCGGCCTCGCAGGGGGAGGGGAGGGGGGGTCCCGATCCCCTCCCCCCCTGCTCGGCCTCGCGCTACCGCATTGCTGCGCGCTAGGGTTTCACAGGACGCAATGCGGTTATTCTGTTTCCACCCCCACCGCACGCACCCTAAACCCTAAAAACCCTAAGATATATAGTGGGTGTCCCAGATGTGATGGACTCGCCTCCGCATGAGACGACGCGGCACGCCGCATCATCGCCTGCTCCGGCTCGTTCCTGTCTCGGCCTCGCAGGGGGAGGGGAGGGGGGGTCCCTCCCCCCCTGCTCGGCCTCGCGCTACCGCATTGCTGCGCGCCCGGATTTGACAGGACGCAATGCGGTTATTCTGTTTGCACCCCCACCGCGCGCACCCTAAACCCTAAAAACCCTAAGATAGATAGTGGGGTCACGGATGTGACGGACTCGCCTCCGCATGCGACGACGCGGCACGCCGCGTCGTCGCCTTCTCCGGCTCGTTCCTGTCTCGGCCTCGCAGGGGGAGGGGAGGGGTGTCCCGACCCCACTCCCCCTACCAGCTCGGCCTCGCGCTACCACATTGCTGCGCGCTAGGATTTGACATGACGCAAATCTGGTTATATTATTTCCACCCCCACCACACGCACCCCAAACCCTAAAAACCCTAAGATAGATAGTGGGGTCACGGATGTGACGGACTCGCCACCGCATGCGATGACGCGGCACGCCGCGTCGTTGCTTGCTCCGGCTCGTTCCTGTCTCGGCCTCGCAGGGGGAGGGGAAGGGGGGTCCCGACCCCCCTCCCCTCCCTGCTCGTCCTCGCGCTACCGCATTGCTGCGCGCTAGGATTTGACAGGACGCAATGCGGTTAATCTGTTTCCACCTCCACCGCACGCACCCTAAACCCTAAAAACCCTAAGACAGATAGTGGGGTCACGGATGTGATGGACTCGCCTCCGTATGCGACGACGCGACATGCCGCGTCGCCGCCTACTCCGGCTCGTTCCTGTCTCGGCCTCGGAGGGGGAGCGGAGGGGGGGGGGTCCCGACCCCCCTCCCCCCTGCTCGGCCTCGCGCTACCGCATTGCTGCGCGCTAGGTTTTGACAGGACGCAATGCGGTTATTATGTTTCCACCCCCACCGCACGCACCCTAAACCCTAAAAACCCTAAGATAGATAGTGGGGTCATGGATGTGACGGACTCGCCTCCGCATGCGACGACGCTGCACGCCGCGTCGTCGCCAGCTTCGGCCCGTTCCTGTCTCGGCCTCGCAGGGGAGGGAGGGGGGTCCCTCCCCCCCTCCCCCCCTGCTCGGCCTCGCACTACCACATTAGTGCGCGCTAGGATTTGACAGGACGCAATGCGGTTATTATTGTTTCCACCCCCACCGCACGCACCCTAAACCCTAAAAACCCTAAGATAGATAGTGGGGTCACGGATGTGACGGACTCGCCTCCGCATGCGATGATGCGGCAAGCCGCGTCGTCGCCTGCTCCGGCTCGTTCCTGTCTCGGCCTCGCAGGGGGAGCGGAGGGGGGGTCCCGACACCCTCCCCCCACCTGCTCGGCCTCGCGCTACCGCATTGCTGCGCTCTACGATCTGACAGGAAGCAATGCGGTTATTCTGTTTCCACCCCCACCGCACGCACCCTAAACCCTAAAAACCCTAAGATAGATAGTGGGGTCACGGATGTGACGGACTCGCCTCCGCATGCGACGACGCGGCACGCCGCGTCGTCGCCTGCTCCGGCTCGTTCCTGTCTCGAGCTCGCAGGGGGAGGGGAGGGCGGTCCCGGCCCCCTTCCCCCCCTGCTCGGCCTCGCGCTACCGCATTGCTGCGCGCTATGATTTGACAGGATGCAATGCAGTTATTCTGTTTCCACCCCCACCGCACGCACCCTAAACCCTAAAAACCCTAAGATAGATAGTGGGGTGATGGATGTGACGGACTGCCCTCCGCATGCGACGACGCGGCACGCCGCGTCATCGCGTGCTCCGGCTCGTTCCTGTCTCGGCCTCGCAGGGGGAGGGGAGGGGGGTCCCTCCCCCTCCCCCCTTGCTCGGCCTCACAGGGCGAGGGGAGGTGGGGGGTCCCTCCCCCCTGCTCGGCATCGCGCTACCGCATTGATGCGCGCTAGGATTTGACAGGACGCAATGCGGTTATTCTCGCATTTCCACTCCCACCGCACGCACCCTAAACCCTAAAAACCCTAAGATAGATAGTGGGGTCACGGATGTGACGGACTCGCCTTCGCATGCGATGACGCGCCGCGTCGTCGCCTGCTCCGGCTCGTTCCTGTCTCGGCCTCGCAGGGGGAGGGGAGGGGTGTCCTTCCCCTCCCTCCCCCCACCAGCTCCGCCTCGCGCTACCACATTGCTGCGCGCTAGGATTTGACACGACGCAATGCGGTTATTTTATTTCCACCCCCACCACACGCACCCTAAACCCTAAAAACCCTAAGGATATTGGGGTCACGGATGTGACGGACTCGCCGCCGCATGAGACGACGCGGCACGCCGCGTAAATGCGCCTCTAACTCGTTCTGTCTCGGCCTCGCAGGGGAGGAGGGGGTCCCACCCTCCCCCCTGATCGGCCTCGCACTACCGCATGGCTGCGCGCTAGGATTTGACAGGACGCAATGCGGTTATTCTGTTTCCACCCCCACCACACGCACCCTAAACCCTAAAAACCCTAAGATAGATAGTGGGGTCACGGATATGACGGACTCGCCTCCGCATGCGACGACGGGGCATGCCACGTCGTCGCCTGCTCCGGCTCGTTCCTGTCTCGGCCTCGCATGAGGAGGGGAGGGGGGTCCCTCCCCCCTCCCCTGCTTTCGACCTCGCGCTACCGCATTGCTGCAGCGCTAGGATTTGACAGGGGCAATCACGATTATTCTGTTTCCACCCCACCGCACGCACCCTAAACCCTAAAAACCCTAAGATAGATAGTGGGGTCACAGATGTAGCCGGACTCGCTGCGCATGCGGCAATGGCCAGCGACACGCCGCATCATCGCCTGCTCCGGCTCCTTCATGTCTCGGCCTTGCGGGAGGAGGGGGTCCCGACCCCTCCTCCTCGCTCGGCCTCGCAGCTTCCTTGATCTGCGCGGTAGGATTTGACAGACGCAATGCGATTATTACATTTCCACCCCACCGCATGCACCCTAAACCCTAAAACCCTAAGATAGATAGTGGGGTCACGGATGTAGCGGACTCGCCTCCGCATGCGACGGCGGCACGCGGCGTCGTCGCCTACTCAACTTCGTTCCTGTCTCGGCCTTGCAGCGGGAGGGGAGGGGGGTCCCGACCCCCCTCCCCCCTGCTCGGCCTCGCGCTACCGCATTGCTGCGCGCTAGGATTTGACAGGAAGCAATGCGGTTATTCTGTTTCCACACCCGCCGCACGCACCCTATACCCTAAACACCCTAAGATAGATAGTGGGGTCACGGATGTGACGGACTCGCCTCCGCATGCGACGACGCGGCACGCTGCATCGCCGCATGCTCCGGCTTCGTTCTGTCTCGGCCTCGCGGGGAGGGAGGGGGTCCCTCCCCCTGCCGACCTCGCGCTACCGCATTGCTGCGGCGCCCGGATTTGACGGGGGCCTGTCACGGTTATTCTGTTTGCACCCCCACGCGCGCACCTAAACCCTAAAAACCCTAAGATAGATAGTGGGGTCCGCGGATGTAACGGACTGCCTCCGCATGCGACGGCCAGCGGCACGCGCCGCGTCGCCTTTCTCCGGCTTCGTTCTGTCTCAGCCTCGCAGGGGAGGAGGGGGTCCCGACGCCCTGCCGACCTCGCGCTACCGCATCGCTGCGGCGCTAGGATTTGACAGACGCAATGCGGTTATTACGTGTCCACCCCCACCGCACGCACCCTAAACCCTAAAAACCTAAGATAGATAGTGGGGTCACGGATGACGGACTCGCCTCCGCATGCGACGACGGGGACGCCGCGTAAATGCGCTACCTAACTCGTTACCGTCTCGGCCTCGCGAGGGAGGGGTCCTTCCCCTGCCGACCTCGGCGCTACCGCATTGCTGCGGCGCTAGGATTTGACAGACGCAATGCGGTTATTCTGTTTCCACCCCCACCGCACGCACCCTAAACCCTCAAAACCCTAAGATAGATAGTGGGGTAACGGATGTGACAGACTCGCCTCCGCATGCGACGACGCGGCACGCCGCGTCGTTGCCTGCTCTGGCTCGTTCATTTCTCGCCCTTGCAGGGGGAGGGGAGGGGGTCCCTCCCACCTCCCCGCCCCTGCTCGGTGTCGCGCTACCGCATTGCTGCGCGCTAGGATTTGATAGGACGCAATGCAGTTATTTTGTTTCCAACCCCACCGCACGCACCCTAAACCCTAAAAACCCTAAGATAGATAGTGGGGTCACGAATGTGACGGACTCGCCTCCGCATGCGATGATGCGGCATGCTGCACCATCGCCTTCTCCGGCTCGTTCCTGTCTCAGCCTCGCAGGGGGAGGGGAGGGGGGTCCCGACGCCCCCTGCTCGGCCTCGCGCTACCGCATCGCTGCGCGCTAGGATTTGACAGGACGCAATGCGGTTATTCTGTGTCCACCCCCACCGCACGCACCCTAAACCCTGAAAACCCTAAGATAGATAGTGGGGTCACAGATGTGACGGACTCGCCTCCGCATGCGATGACACGGCACGCCGCGTCGTCGCCTGCTCCGGCTCGTTCCTGTCTCGTCCTTGCAGGAGGAGGGGAGTGGGGTCCCTCCCTCCCTCCCCGCCCCTGGTCGGCCTCGCACTACCGCATTGCTACGCGCTAGGATTTGACAGGACGCAATGCAGTTATTCTGTTTCCACCCGACCGCACGCACCCTAAACCCTAAAAACCCTAAGATAGATAGTGGGGTCACGTGACAGACTCGCCTCCGCATGCGACGACGCAGCACGCCGCGTCGTCGCCTGCTCCGGCTCGTTCCTTTCTCGGCCTCGCAGGGAGAGGGGAGGGGGGTCCCGACCCCCCCTCCCTGCTCGGCCTCGCGCTACCGCATTTGTCAATAGGCCCATTGCCTATTTCAATGTCTACAAATATTTAAATCGTAAAATAACAAACATAATTATAATTAAAGAAGTTCAAATATAAAAGATAGAGAAGTTCGGGGTTTTGTCAAAACCTCAAATTAACATTTTAAAAACGATTAGCATACAGAAGTTCAGGATAGTTATTCACTGAGGACCAACAACTACTATAAGTACGAAAACATACTCGCAAAAATAAGAAATATACGCATATCCGTAGGCCAATTACATGGTTGCTCATGGGACTATAAAAAAAATCCAAAGCAATGCAAAAGAATGAAAAATAACAAAAAAACAGAAAGAAATACATAGGGCTTGCTCCATTACCTTGCAAAGAAGGAAAAACAGAAGTTCTGGTATGAGCGATCTGAGAAGTCCAGCTTTTACAACGACCCTTAGATGATCTGGAAAAAGTGCATGCATACTTGGACTAATCCCATGATTGCCCACGAGACAAACTCTAAAAATAACATCTCAAGAACTAAAATTATAAAAAAACAAAAAAAGAAAATATATAGCACCATGGACCTTCACCTTGCAAAATATGGAATGCAATGTGGAAAACCAGAAGTTCAACCATTAATTAGAAAGAAGTCCAGCATCTACTGAAGATAGTGGATCATCCAAAATAACAACCATCGACTGAAGTCCAGCATCTACTTAGAGCACGGAAGTTCAGGTGCGGAAGTTCTAGTAGTCCAGCTTGTACAACAGAACGAAAATTGATTGAAACAACAACCCCGATTAAATTTGGTTCCCAGATTTAATCGTTTGGGTCAATTCCGACATGTCTACAGCCATTTCGAACGTCGTCATACTCCAGATAAAACATCCAAAAAAGATCCGCCATCAATCAGTGCGCTCGAACAACGAACCACGACGGGAGGCAGAAAGTGCAATCCGCAAATTCGGAATGAATGCGACAGCCAAATCAAATTAACAAAACGGGAAGGATTCAACCGCCATTTCGAACTTCATCATGCTCCAGATAAATAAGAAAATGATCCCCATCATATTTTCGCTCGAACAAAAAACCACGGGGGGAGGCAGAAGATCCAATCGCCGGATTTCAATTTGTATGAGCCCGCATAATCAAATTAACAACATGGGCAGCATTCTGTCTCACTAATGCACGCAAATCCACACCCAATTTGAACAGAAAACCTACAAATGTACAACAGCGGCCGAAACCAATCCTGCAGACAAAGAACAGTGGTGGCAGAACACCAAATCGAATTTGTTCGAAAATAACAACAAATCATGAAGCAAACTCGTACCTAAACCCAATTCTCATCCTGTTAGAGATCCTAGAACATCCAGTACATGCAAAACACTTGTGACAGACCCATGTTCATCACCGCCCGAGAGCAAATCCGCCAAAGAGCTAGATTCCTAATCAAAACAAGCATTTAGATTCTAAAAACCGTGTAAAAATTACACTTACATCGCCAACAACACGAATGATCAGAAAAACTCGCGGTAGAAGGCACGGTTGCGAAGATAGCGAGAAGGTCGGGTTAAATGCAGAGGGAAGTTGGTAGCGTTCTCGTGCGATTCAGGTTGTGATCAGAATAATATTCTGATCCCGTGATCAGAATAGTGTTTATGTATAGGACTATTCTAATCCCAGGATTAGAATAGTTATTTCGATCACAACAGCCCTATATAGGGCCCGAAGACAGGTTCCCAAACTTCCCTAGACTGTCGGCCCGGCCCGACATAATCCCTCCTGGACCCTGATCCCGACAGAATCCCACCTGGACCCCGATCCCGATCGAGCCGCCCCTCCCCAACCCCCTCCTCGCCGCTCCTCCCCTCAATCTCCGCCGTGATTCGCCACTGAAAATCCACCGGATCCAGCGCCTCCCTTCCTTCTCCAGATCCTGGCCGACTAGCTCGAGCTCCGCCCCCTTCGACTCCACCTCCTGCCCGACCGCCGGCGCGGGCGAGCGAGTGATGGCGGACGCCGGCGCGAGGGAGCCCGCATCGCCTGGAGCCGGCGGAGCCGGCGAAGCCGCCGGATTTCTGCGACGAACGGCCGCCATGGACTTCCGGAAGCCTCATCCTCGGTCCATCGTCACTGCCAGACGGTTTGGCAGTGCTCGTGACGGCCAAGGCGCAACCTACGGCGAACAGAAAACCCAAGGAAGCATCTCGGCGGCGGAGGCCGCATCGGCGGCGCCTTCAAATCTAAGAACTGTATATGAATTTCCTCCCTGATCTTGCCTTCTTCTTCAAGCTTGCCTTCTCTGACCTTCTTGCTACGTGCAGATGAACTTCGCGCCCCCTGCAAGACATGGATTGCCATGCGGTTCCTCTCCTACCTCCACGATGAATTTTCCTCAAGGTGGCCTATCAGCTGCTGGAAAAAGGTTGGCCGAACTTCTAGCCAGGGTATGGTTGAACTTCTTCCTTCCTTTGGTTTGTTATTTGCTTACAGCTATGCGAAGTTCAGGTGGTGTGTGAGCATCAGTCCAGGCTACAAAAGCTTTTTTAAAATCTGCCTGCTTACAACCATGTGAAGTTCTGGTAGTGTGTGAGCCTCAGTCCAGGCTACAAAACAGCATTGTAAAATCTGCCTGCTTACAGGCATGTGAAGTTCAGGTAGTATGTCAGCCTCAGTCCAGGCTACAAACACTATAAAATCTGCCTGCATTCACATTCACATGTGGAAAAGCCATGTGAAGTTCAACTAGTAAGTGTGCTAGAGTTCAGGTTGGTATGTGTCTGGTTCTGTGCAAAAATAAATAAAAGGAAAATAGAACATGCATGACATGAAGGTCAGGTTGGTATGCACTAGCAGTCCAACCATTCAAAAACTCATGAAGGTTCAGGTTTTTTTAACTGTAGACAGTATTTCCCCTTTGCAAAACTAGAAGTTCAGGTTGTGGAGAGTGCTCAGTTCAGGTACATATAAGTAATCAAATATTGTGGAATTAAAAAACAGGATGTGAAGTACATTCGGTGAAGGGTGCTCAATTTAGGTACAAAGGCATTGGCAGATGCTCAGCTCAGTGCATAGTGTGATGGCTCTCACCACTTTTATATGAGAAGTTCAGGCTATGAATAATGCTAAGTTCAGTAACAAAGGTATATGCAGATATAACTTGTGTGCTAATAGACATTTTTTCTTTTATGTCAGCAAGACGAGAGACGCATGAAGAAGCTTATAAGTTCCCAGCAGCAAGTACACAATCCAAAGCCTGTACGCGTTGCACCACCCTCTCAATGGGTCGCACCTCAAACGCACCAACAACATTACCAACCTGCTCCAGACCAAAAATGGATGACACCCGAAACACACGGATACTCCCAAGAAGCTGGGTCACAGCCCTATCCGCACAAGTTTGCGCCTCCACCTAATTGGGTGACGCCGGAAATCTCCCACGGATATTTTGTATCCACCAGCAGACTCCCAAGCACGCCGATGGAGGAGGGGGTTAGCTCAAGTCCTGCATGTAACTCTGGAGGTTATCCTGGTGTGACTCAACAATGCCAAAGCGAAGCAACTAAACCGGATCCCAGGACAAATCCAACAGCAACACACACACGGAGGAGAGTGATCTGCACACTACCACCGTTTGATCCTGCTGCTGCTACAAGTCAGAATTGTACGGGGCATAAGGTAGATGGATTGCTTCACAAAACAAAAGAGCAAACCAAGACCAGGATCGCAATACCTCCACAACCACCTCAAGCAAAAAGGACGCAAACAAGAGAGAGGCCATATTCAGCCCTCCTTCCTCCTCATGATCCACTGCTGCATCCTGCTATGATTACTCCGCCATGCCCCATCCCAGAGGGACAGCAGCCGACAGCTGCCGACAGCGGCGGAGTTGCGATCATACACGCACATAAGTGAAACAAAAATATTTATATACGCATCTTGTATTATCTGCAAATTTTCTCCTCCCTCCAGGATAACAAGTTCATAAACTGCATTTTAAGGTGCTGTTTGGATTTTTTTTCTGTAGACGCCAGATCTACCGGATTATCTAATACCAAGACTAAAGATGCGATTCAAAGATGTAGAGAAAGCAAGGGAATTTTATAACACATACGCCAGACACGCTGGTTTTGGAATCAGGAAGACGGATGGAAATGACAACCACAAGTATTTTGTTTGTGCCTTCCTAGGGATACACACATCTTCTGTTTCAAAGGCCAGCAGGAAGCGAAACAAAACATCGCAGAGGATGGGCTGCAATGCAAGAATGAGGGTGAAGGTGCAGGAGGATGGCACATGCGTGGCAGTGGACATTGAGTACAATCATAATCACCAGCTCATGCAAACTGATGACATGCTGGTATTTTTGCACTCACACAAGAATTATGACCCCACTATTTTGGAGTACGTAAAGCTCCTGCAGTACCATGATGTCAAGCACACAAAAATCATGTCCATGCTATCTGAAAATGAAGATGGAAGCTACTTCCTAAGCATGACCGGACGAGACCTGCTAAACCAGTAAGTATTCAAACACCCACATACTGCAATGTAAAATAGCATCCTAGCTCACAACCCTTTGCTAGAAAAAAATAAACAAATGCATCTTTGCATGTGATTTGCAGGAAAGCCATGAATGCAAGTAAAGATGATTTGGATGATGTATTGAAACTCGTTTCATTCTTCAAAGACATGAAGGCAATAAATGATGAGTTTTTCTATGACATCCAAGTGGACAAGGACAAGTCAATTAAAAACATTTTCTGGTCCAATGCAAGCTGCCGAGGAGCCTATCAAGACTTCGGCGATTGCGTAACATTCGACACGACTTACAAGACCAACAGATTTCATATGCCCCTGGGAGTGTTTGTCGGAACAAACCATCACTTGCAGTCAACGATATTTGCTGTTGCCCTGATAAGAATGAAGATGCAAAGTCATTCAAGTGGCTGTTCGATACATTTCTACGGTGCATGAACAACAAGCACCCAACTTGCATTCTAACAGGTGACTTAAAAAAAACTCCTCAAGTTTCATCATCTTTTCAGTCTATGGGTCTGTGTTGGTTGGTTGGGTACATTGGTTTTGTCTCGAAATAATGTAAAGAATGCAGTTCAACCACTGTTAGCACAGAAGTCCAACTAGCAGTACAAGAAAGCAAAATTATCTGTCACGTGTTTAGAAAAAATTTAGGTATGAATGTGAAGTTCAAAAACATGAATCATAGAAGTTTAAGGACAAAATACGCCACCACAGAAGTTCAACAACAATGCTTTAAGAAATTTTTTGATTGCAACACTACTAATTTGTCCTACTAATAACTGCGAAGTTCAAGCACTGATACCACAGAAGTTCAGCAACACTGCTGTAAAGAAAAAATACATGTGCCATTCTTAGATACCATACTGCCAAGATGCGTAGTTCAAGTACTTGTACAACATAAGTTCACCATCAGTACAAAAAAAGAATCAAGTTTCATTTTTTTAATTCATGCAGACCAATGCCCATCGATGGCGAAAGCTATACCACAATCATTTCCAAACACCATCCACAAGCTATGCCGTTGGCACATGTTGAAGAAGTACAGGGAATACCTCGCGTTGCTGTACAAAAAGTATAAAACATTCAAAGAGGAGTTCACAGCTATATTAAACTGGCCGCTGATGCCAACGGAGTTTGAAGATGCCTGGGCTAAACTCGTGCACAAGTACAACCTGGAGAACGACCAGATGATGATGCAGCTCTGGAGTGATAGGAAGATGTGGATTTCAGCATATTACAAGAACATTTTATGTGCTAGAATGACTTCCACACAATGAAGCGAGAGCATGAACAACGTGCTAAAGAAAGGGTTTGTCAAGGGGACCCAGAACCTACACAAGTTTGCTAGGCGGGTCAATGCTTGCATACAAAATCGGATGCAGAAGGAGAACAAGCAAACAATGACCAGCATGGTATGATGACAAGTACAAAAGCACCCCCATCATGTTCTATTTTACCTTCAACATGTGCACTTTGAATTTTTAAAAATGAAACCCATGACTCTGCTTCGACTAATATCTCACTTCTTGACATGTGCAGACCAATCCTGTGACAAAAAAACTTACGGCTACGAGGAAGACATGTCTATCAAGTACACGAGAGCCGTGTACACCGAGATGAGGAATAGGATGAGAAAGGCCAAGCTATTTCGCACAAAGCATACAACAAAGCCCACTAAGTACCTTGTGTACTACCACAACAAGCCTGGCCATGATGATGAAGAAAGATTTTCCTGGTCAAAGCATGAATTCCAGGTTGTAGCTGACCCAGAGAATGAAATATACGAGTGTGAATGCAAGCTCTGGACACACACAGGTGAGCGAAAAAACAAGCTTATTAAACAGCTAGACTATTAGTATCATATCAAAATTTATGAAACTCATTGCTGGCTCACAAACTATGTATTCTCGTGATTCATCACAAAAATGCAGGCCTGTTACGCCTTCACATCATGAACATACTGGACTACCTCAAGCCTGACAAATTTCCAAACAAGTATATCCTCAAACGGTACACAAAGACTGCAAGATCACAACCAACCTTTGATACAAGGGACTACAACACAACCGCATCGGATGGCAACTCAAGGCTATCGAAGCAAGACATCTTGTTGGAGCTGAATTTGATGGTTAGCAAGAAAGCGGTGAGATGTGACCAGCAATATGACATAGCCTACTATGTTCTCAAGAGGCTTGTGGAAGAGCTTGATGCAATACATTCAACAAATCAAGCGGATGCTGACGAAAGGATGGCTGAAGAGGACGCTGAAATTAAAGATGACCTTCATTATTATGCAGCTGAAATGCTCAACGCCGCCGCTGAAGCCAACCAATGCAAGCAGGGTGATGGCCAATCAATGGAGCAACGACAACAAGAGACGATGAATTTGCCGTTGTATTCTGAAACAAAGGGTAGGAAGAAAATTACTGCAGCAAAGAAAAGTGACAAGAGAGCTCAAATAAAGGCACCACCTGCAGGAAGAGTCGTCGTGGACGATGTGAACGGAGTGCCACTTGGACACAGGAAATGCAGTGTGTGCAACCAGGTTGCGGGACACAACAAGCTGACCTGTCCAACACTCTTGGAAAGAAACAATGCCGAGGAGGTCAAGCAACCCAAATCTCAAAAACAGCAGCCCAAAGTTATGGAACAAAAGAAGGGACCACACCCACAGAAAGCAAGCAGCAGACTTTGTAGCATATGCAAGGAGTATGAACCACATAATGCAAGAACATGCCCGAAGCACGCAGATGCTGAAAAGACAAGCAAAATGCCAGAGAAGAAACAGAAAGCAAGACCTAGAGCCAAAAACCAGAAAGTGGTGGAAGATGAAGAGGAAGACGAAGATGAAGACACCGTCGAAGAAGAGGAAGACGAAGAGGAAGAGGAAGTGGAATGCGACGATGAAGAGGAAGACGACGATGAAGAGGAAGAGGACGATGAAGAGGAAGAGGTACATGTCAAGCAAAAACCTCTACCACCAAAGCCTAGGAGGAGCGCAAGGCTCATTAACAGTTAGAATAGGTCAATTAACACAATGCAAACTTATGTCATGTCAATGTCCAGAACATTATGTCATCCCCTGGTAATCTACTCTGTGAAGTTCAAGTAATATTACTGCAGAAGTCCCGGTATGTTATGGCAGGAAGTGATGTGCTGGTGTTGTACTGCATGAAAGTGCAAGAAGTGTTAAATTGAAAAACATACACTGTGAAGTTGAAGTAATATTACTGCAGAAGTCCTGGTATGTTATGAGAGGAAGTGATGTGCTGGTGATGTATTGCATGAAAGTGCAAGCAAGAACAAACATGAAAAACATACATTGTGAAGTTCAAGTAATATTACTGCAGAAGTCCTGGTATGTTATGAGAGGAAGTGCTCGTGTTGTATTCCATAAAAGAGCAACCAGCAAATAATCATACAGTTTTGAAGTTCATGTCAGCTTACAGAAGAAGTTCTGGTATGTAAAATCGATGTAGGAAAAGAATATTCTTAAAAAATAAAGTTTCGCCGCATAATCTAAGGTTAGCAAGGCTAAGACAACGCGTTCAAATGTGAAGTTCTGCTTGGATACGTGCAGAAGTTCATGTACAATGCCGACAAAGATAAAGAAACATCAACAATATCTCTGCACAAATTTACATATGAAATACATTCGCACTTGAAAAAACACAAAAAACAAATGTAGATTCTACGCAAAAGCATACATATTGGTTGGGTTGAAAATTACCAATACATTACACAACACAGAATATCCTCTCCATCTGAAACCAGCAGCCCAGCCACATCTCAAAGCAGAAGTTCAAGTCTACGATCATATGTTGGGGGCCCAAAAATAAACAACACAAAAAAATCAAGCAGTGCAACCAAAACCGAGGCAGAAGTTCAGGTACATCTATTGGGGCAAAAACATTCAACACATGAATACTGAAAAGCGACGCAGTACATTGAAATTCACAAAGCCAAATCATTATTCACACCGAATGCATTTGTCCACAATATCATAAGTAATAGTGCTGCACCTATAGATACACAAATCACTAAAAACTTTCTTACAACCAAATCTTTACGGAATTGTTCCAATCATTATCAAACCTAAAAATCCGTAGGAAATCAAATCTACAATGATACTAATGCTTCGAATTCACGGGCCAAAGGATTGGATCTCTTTAGGGAGCTCTGAACGCATGACTTCATTCTTCTCGCTAAAAACCAGAGTGTGCATGAACTCAGCCTTCTAGTCATCTACAACAGCCTGCAAACAAAAGAAAGGTGAAAACGATGGTTTAGTAACGGATATCTAAAACCACATCAGGAGCGTCACAGCAAAAACACACAAGAAAAGTCAGAGGATGATGAGACAAGAACAAGACAGAACATACTTCCACATCACCAAAATCTTCAACAATCTCATCGCCGTCATACGAAGAGCTGAACTTTATGGCAAAGAAACCACAATCATTACTCTTCTGCTTCGGAACATCGATGAAAGTCGGCCTCTTTGCAATAGTCACCCAGTTAGGCTGCTTGCTCGCCTTGTATACAGCCTTACTGTACACCTCCTCGAGCAACCCAACAAATCTCTTCATCTGCCAAAAATAACAAAATTAGATGAAGTCAAAAACATGTTAACCAAAATAGTTAAGTTCAGGTACATAAAAAAGCGACACCTGCATAAGATCCACCTAAACAAAATAGCAGAAGTTCAACTTCTAAATGATAGTCAGTTCAAGCAGTATTACCAAAACAGAGAGAGCAACATATTTTGTCAACACAAGGCATAACAAACTTCGTGTCAAACAAGAGAATGTGAAAGGAGGTTCAGGCTAAGAAACAATCACGATATTTTGGCAGTCCCCGTGGAAACTCGATCGCGACATTTCCATATTATCGTAAGAAAGTGAATCAAGGATGTCAATGCTCCCACGATATCTATTCACCACGTACACACTGTAGTGCGCCATTGTACCAATTGGCTTAAATAGAATCAAGAAAACCTGCCAAGAATGAAAGGACCGGTGAACACAAACTTTAAAGCATATGTACTGAAGAACCGGCATGAACAAAAACTTATTGACAAACTCTGCAAAAGGATGCACATGAAATTAAAAAACGCAAGAGTTATGAAAAACTAACCAGCTTTGTGTTAAGAAGGTCTTCTTCCATGCGAACAAACATTGGGAGGAGTTTAGCCGAATTTTTTGCATCAAACTTTGGAACTGTTGCGGCGTAGAAATCATACTCCAGGCAGTACTGTGCATTCACCAAAACCCAATTAAAACACCTCCCAGATGCCACTACAACAAAACTAAGGCAAAAAAAAGGAGATAGGGGGGCAAAGAACTAAAACCTGTATGAAGTAGGGACTAAGTACAACTCTGTCAGCATTAGTGAATATCTCAAAGGTCTCTGGCTTATCCTTCCACAAATTTATGAGATAATCCATTATGTCTCCTTCCATCTGCTGCCCTTCACCGAAAATCCTACAAAGGAAATTTCCTGTGTGGTCAATCACATTCCCAGGGATGGTAAACATGCAGTAGCGTGTCCTGCAGAATACAAAAGGATGGTAAAAAGAATATTAGAAGTTCAGATACAACAACAAACAGAAGTCCAGACACTATAACTCAATAGGCAAGAGGATACATAAACAAAAGTTCAGATACTACAACAACGGCAGTTCAGACAATACAACAACAGAAGTTCAGACACTACAACTCCAAGGCAAGGGAACGACAGATGAGGGTAACTCACCCAGAATACTTCTCCAGACCGTCTTTACTCAGCACATACTGTTTCAACTTCCGGGCCTCGGATAGATGAGGGTAACTGTATTTTTTCAGGGGAGCGACAGGAGAACGCAACTTCAAGGGCAATCTTGATTCTCGCTTGGAGGTAGTTATGTTCCCAGACTCAACTGTCGGTTTCCTCCTGGTCATCACAGCATTCTTCCCACCTCTACCAGCAACACTTCCAGCAGCAGATTTAACATTCTTCAGGTAAGCAATCTTCTCAAAATCATCATCGGACGAAATCACTTCTGCTTCGGCTGCTTCGACTGCATCAGCCTTCCTGTAGCAAGGGGTTTTTGGAGTACCACGAATACCACTAGCCTGCTCCCCCAACTTGGAAGGAATGAGGGTCCGAGGTCTATCATCTTCTATCGGAGCTGTACTCATCGGTTCCTCCTTAGGCTGGTATTCCTGTGACCCGAGGAATGAGTAGTGGTAATCGGTCAACTCCAACGGATCCACTGTCAAAGAAAAAAAGAAGAGAAAACATCACCATTAAAATACAACTGAAGTTCAGGAACATCACAATGTGCAGTCCAACTAATAAAGATGACATGGTTACTACTCAAGCTGACCTAAAAAAATTAGTTGCAGTAAAAAACTAAATGAAGTTCAGGCACAACCAGAGGCACAGTTCAAGATAAACCGATGAACTCGAAATCATTCAACTACAGCTAACAAAAACCATAGAAAGGCATCATCTCTGAAGTTCAATTAGAAAAAAAAATGCTCATGTCCATTTAAGCAATGGAAGGACAGAAATTACTGAAACCAAACACACAAGCAAAATTAAAAAAGATAGAAATGAAGTTCATGTACAAAGAAAATACTCCTCTCCTTCTGAAACCAGCAGCCCAGCCAGATCTCAAGCAGAAGTCCAAGTTTGAGAGAAAAAATATGAAGTTCAGGTAGAATAAAAGATGCAGTGCAGGTAAGCAGTCCAACTTCCAAATACTTACATGTGTAGTAGCCAAACAGAGATTGGAAGTCTGTCTCAAACAGGTTAGAAGAAGCGATTGAGTACATCCACGTTGAGGGAGTTCCGGACTAGGGGGTGTCCGGATAGCCGAACTATCATCATCGGCCGGACTCCAAGACTATGAAGATACAAGATTGAAGACTTCGTCCCGTGTCCGGATGGGACTTTCCTTGGCGTGGAAGGCAAGCTTGGCGGTACGGATATGTAGATCTCCTACCATTGTAACCGACTGTGTGTAACCCTAACCCTATCCGGTGTCTATATAAATCGGAGGATTTTAGTCCGTAGGACGAACAACAATCATACCATAGGCTAGCTTCAAGGGTTTAGCCTCTTTGAACTCGTGGTAGATCCACTCTTGTAACACACATCATCAATATTAATCTAGCAGGACGTAGGGTTTTACCTCCATCAAGAGGGCCCAAACCTGGGTAAAACATCGTGTCCCTTGTCTCCTGTTACCATCCGCCTAGACGCACGATTCGGGACCCCCTACCCGAGATCCGCCGGTTTGACACCGACATTGGTGCTTTCATTGAGAGTTCCTCCGTCGCCGTCGCCATCGTAGGATGCCTCATCTCGCCTTTAAAGATGATACTATCACGAAAGGAGCCTTGGCCGTTGGCGGACTCTTGACTAGGTGGTTTTCTTATGACCGCCAGCCCGGCCATCAGCTACCGACGATGACCTCTCGAGTCATCGAAACCAATCTCCATGTTAGTTCGGAACTTACCGAACAGTTAGATCCGATCGAGCTCTCCTCCATAAACGAGCTCTTGGATCGCATCGCCGCCCTGGGAGTTGCCACAGACTACGACCGGATCGGGCCTAAAACCGATCTGAGAGAGATCAACTCTCCCCAGGCTACCCATCATGTTGCTGTGATAGAGCAGCAATGCGGCGATTCTTCTTGTATCTTAAGGACTAGTTACGTCCGATTCCCGATCCCTCCATGCCGGATTCCCTTGAGGGACGGATGTCGATCAAGCCACGAACTTAAAGTCAGCGGCGGGTTGGACTCATTGGATAACACTCAAAATCCAAACTTCCAAGTTCGGAAACTTCTCAGCCCTTGAGTCCTAAATTGGACGGGGTTCGGATCTAGTTCCACCCGCCCACCCAAACATTAGCGATCTCTCTCGAATTCGCAAGAGCCCGCTGAAACAGTACATTATTCTTGGGCGATTCCTCCTGGTTATGAACATGATAAAGGACTGCCGAGCGGAGGACGCAATCCCAATTTTTTGCAATAATTGCACGGACAAGGGAATCCTAAACGCCATAAGTCGTCGCGAAATTACACGCTTTACTGACTTGGTGACAATAGTACAAAAATACTGTGCAATGGAGAGCGCCTGGAAAACCGAAAGTAAATTTTGGGATAATCCGGCCCCGAATACATCCCTAGTCCGAAACAAAAGGGTGCATCATTATCAATCACCCGGGTTGAATACCAAAAAACCAAAACCCCCTAAAAGTGCGGAACCGTCTTTGGAGGGTTGGCTCAACGGACCTGCAAAATCCACAAGACGGAGGCGCCACTCCAACACACAACCTTCGAGCGTGTTGGATACTACGGCAGGTGGCCAAAAGTGGCGAGGCTTTTTAGCCCCGGCAACCAACCGAAAGCAGTACCAAGACGGTATTAGGTCTTGAGACTTTCGCATCAAATAACATGCGGAAGCGAATAATCCGCAGCCTCGCCAAGTCTACCAAGTAGCAACAACAAATCCATGGAGCGACACGGCTATCACCTTCAACGCCAAATGATTTAACCTAAATTCTGAACAGCTAGAGCACCACCGCATTGGTCCTCGGTCCGATAGTGGACGGTTTTCGCCTTACTAAGGTGCTCATGGATGGCGGCAATGATTAAACCTCATCTATGAGGAAACTCTTCAAAAAATGGAAATTGACTGGAGCCGCATTGAGCGGCAAAGCACAACCTTCAGAGGGATAATCCCTAGTCGAGAAGTACGCTGCACAGGAAAAATCACACTAGATGTAGTGTCCGGCTCACCGGACAATTACAGGTCCGAGGAGGTCATGTTTCAAGTGGCCCCATTCGGCAGCGGATATCACGCTTTGTTAGGGAGAGAGGCATTCACAATCTTCCAAGCTGTACCTCATTACGGGTACATGAAGCTCAAAATGCCCGGACCCAATGGGATAATCACTCTTGCCAGTGATCCAGATACAGCACTCCGCGCTGAAAATATGACAGCCGCACTGGCCCTAGAGGCATTGTCCGAAGCACTAGTGGCAGAGGAACTAACTACGCTGCGCTCCACGGTGGATAGGGACGATGTGATACTCGATAAGAGGTCCAAGTCCACCTCTTTTAAACCAGCAGCAAAATAGTCAAATTTCAGGTCCATCCAACGGACCCCACAAAGACGGCCTCAATTGGGGCACAATTAAGTCGTGATGTCGAAGCAAGACTACGAGAATTCCTTGGGAAAATTGGGACATTTTTGCACGGCACCCTTCAGACATGCCAGGAATCCCACGCAGGCTGGCAGAGCACAGCCTAAATATCCTAAAGGGATTCAAGCCAGTCAAACAAGCTCTTCGGCAATTTTCCGAATCCAAAAGACAGGCAATGGGAGAGGAGCTAGCCAAACTCTTAGAAGCTGGATTCATCAGAGATATAAAACATCCGGACTGGCTAGCCAATCTAGTAATGGTACCAAAAAAGGACAAATCCACGGCGCCTTTATGCGTCGATTTTAAAGACCTTAACAAGGCCTGTCCAAAGGACCCTTTCCCCCTCCCTCGCATCGACCAAATCATCGATGCTACCGCAGGGCACGATTCATTGTGCTTCCTCAACGCATACTCCGGATACCATCAAATCAAGATGGCGGAGAAAGATCAGGCCGCAACGGCATTCATTACTCCATATGGGCCATTCTGGTTCAACACAATGCCCTTCGGACTCAAAAACGCCAGCGCAACATATCAGCGCATGATTCAAACATGTCTGGCTACCCAGATAGGCAAAACAGTAGAGGCATACGTGAGACGATGTGGTCGTCAAGACCAAACACGTCGGAACTCTAGTAGAAGACTTGAGGGTGACATTCGACAACCTCCGAGCATATGACATTAAGCTCAATCCGGAAAAATGCATCTTCGGCGTACACCGGTAGGAAAGCTCTTGGGCTTCATCGTATCCGGTCAAGGAATTGAAGCAAACCCGCCAAAATCCGAGCTCTGTCACAATTGGATATTCCAAAAGACCTCAAGCGGATACAAAAACTAACCGGATGTGTAGCAGCCTTTAAGTCGCTTCATCTCCCGTTTGGGAGAAAAGGCTCGCTTTCTACCGCCTCCTCCGGCAAGACCGAACATTTTGAATGGACGGATGCTGCCACAAATGGACTCGAAGAAATAAAGGCCACACCGGCAACAAATCTGGTTCTGGCCGCGCCCAACCCGGGCGAATCCTATGTTATTATATATCGCAACAACACATCAAGTTGTCAGCGGTACTCGTCGTTGAACGAGAAGCGAAGGGCACAAATTCCTCTTCAAAACCAGTGTACTACGTATCCAATTGTTCTAACTCCATGCAAATCCCGGTACCCACATTATCAAAAGATAGCGTATGCGGTGTTCATGGCATCCCGGAAGCCGCGACACTACTTTCAAGAGTGTTCAATAACGGTGGCCTCCGAAGTACCTCTCAACGATATTATAAATAATCGCGACGCAACAGGCAGGATTGCAAAATGGGCTATCGAGCTCTTACCATTTGACATAACCTACAAACCACGGCGAGCTATAAAGTCGCAGGTTCTGGCTGACTTCATCGCTGAATGGACCGAAGTCGAACTCCCTAAAGAGTACGGCGCGTACTCCAACTGGATCATGCATTCCGACGGATCCAAAATGTTGGCTGGCTTGGGGGCTGGCGTCGTCCTGACGTCCCTAACTGGAGACACAATCCAATACGTACTTCAAATATTGTACATGGACTCCAACAACGCAGCCGAATACGAGGCCCTTTTACATGGCCTCCGGATGGCAGTCTCCATGGGCATTCAACGCCTAGAGGTGTGCGGGGATTCAAACCTCGCAATATCCCAAGTAAATGGAGACTTTGACGCCAAAGATCCGAAAATGGCAGCTTACCGCAACGCCGTCCTAAAAATGTCATCTCGGTTTGAAGGACTAGAATTCCACCATGTAGCCCGGGATAATAACCAGGCAGCAGACGTGTTAGCACGCATCGGCGCGAAACAAGACGCCGTCCCTCCAAACATCTTCCTGGAACGGCTCTTTAAGCCATCCGTATTATGGGAAGAGGAGTCCGGAAATAACGATCCGGAGCCAGCTGCATCACCTAACTCAGACCATTCGGACACAATCGGCGGCTCAACCAATGAAATAACACCTTCAGCTCACGAAATAATGGCAGTAATTGCCCGTGCGGGATGTAACCATTCCTAGCCTACTTATGCGGCAGGAACTTCCGAAGACCAAAATGAGGCCCGCTGCATAGTTCGGTGATCTAAAGCCTACAAGGTCCATGAGGGAGAACTTTATAAGAAAAGCACAACCGAGTCCTTCAAAGGTGTATCTCAAGAGGATGGGCGAAATCTCCGGCTGAAATTCACGCCGGGACTCGGCGGGCACGCCGCAGCCCGGGCCCTAGTAGGCAAGGCCTTCAAGACAGGATTTTATTGGCCGACAGCCCAGGCAGATGCTCAGACTTAGTCCAACGATGCGTCGGTTGCCAGCTCTTTGCTAATCGAGCCACATGCCACCCACCGCCTCAAAACTATACCCATTACACGGCCGTCATGTCCGGGGGCTTGACTTGGTTGGACCACTTAAAGGGGGAACCCACAAGCACAAATACTTATTGGTCATGGTGGACAAATGCACCAAATGGATTGAGGCCAAGCCGGTTAAAACGGCAAAATCCGGACCGGTGATAGACTTCATATCCGGGGTAGTACACCGTTTTGGCGTCCCCCACAGCATCATCACTGATAACGGCACAAACTTCACGGCCGACGAGGTTAAACTCTGGTGCAAAAACATGGGCATCAAGCTCGATAACGCTTGATCTATCACCCCCAAACTAACGGTCAAGTCGAGCGAGCAAATGGTCTAATCATGAGCGGCATCAAACCCAGACTAGTGCGGTCCCTCAAGGAATCTAACACGACCTTTGGGTAGAGGAGCTCGACTCCGTACTGGGGCTGCGGACCACGCCAAACCGAACTCATCGGATTCACACCATTTTTTATGGTATATGGCGGAGAGGCAGTTCTGCCCTGCGATATAATTCATGACTCACCTCGTGTGCGCATGTACGAAGAAAGAGAAGCCGAGTTGGATCGGCAGGATAGTTTGGACGCCTTAGAGGAGGAGCGGGACGTGGCAAAGGCTCGTTCCGCATTTTATCAGCAGCAGGCTCGAAGATATCAAAGCAGAGAAGTACGGGCCAAAACTTACAATGTTCTTGAGCTTATTCTACGCCTGCCGGATAAGAAAAAGGACAAACTTAAGCCCAAGTGGGAAGGTCCCTTCATCATCGACCAAGTCCTGACCGGTGGAGCATACCGTCTACGTAACGCATCTGACAACCGACTCAAGCCGAACCCATGGAACGCAGCCCGTCTCTGAAGATTCTACGCCTAACGCCGGACTCCGGGTTCGTCTCACTCCCCCGTCCACCCCTTTTTATATTTTTTACTGTCTCTTGTCCCCCTCCTTCTTCCTACTTTCTTTTTTCAGTACCTTCTATAGGCTGATTTGCGCTTTGTTCGCACACACTTGATGTGCTCCTGGCACTCATTATACCTGGGGCCTTCTTTAACAGAAGCTTATTCATACGGGCTTCATGCCCAACACATGTGTCATACTTCCTCATGTACCTTTTATTCACCATTATATGCATCGATATGACTTAAGTTTTGTCCAAGCTGGGTTGCCTGGGTCCTGTGCTTACCCCTACGTTCCCGATTGTTCGGCTAGGAGGTAAAGGGAGCACCTCTGCGATTGTTACTGCCGGGTCACCGGATGTGTACCTCGACTGGTGAAGCCGAAAGCTAAGCGTTCTTAAGAGAATATTCGGTCGGTGACTTGAAAGATGATTTATTACTTACTTATTTATCTGCCCCGGATGCTTTTTCTGCTATTTTTGCAAAGGCGGCATTGCACTTTAGGGCATGCCTCCTGTGGAAAGGAACCCTTAACGAAACTATTCTCCCTGGAAGATGTTTCTTACTAACCATGTAATATAGCATAACTAGTTGGGCACTTGTCTGATAAAGCAATTATGACCCCGACGCCTTGTCTCCATGCATGCCCCGGTTCTTTTATAACCTTAAGGGTATTCGGATACACTCCGGACTGTTGGGTCCCGAGGTTGAAGCGAAACGGTCCGCAAAGACAAACGATCTACAATCCGGCTAGAAGGCATTTTACATGTCATTTCAAATTACATCGTCAAACCGACTGATTGTACTCCTCCTCAATCCCATCTAACAGGGTGTCTAATTTACAGTCCCGTTGGGAATATTTCGCGGCCGGTTCTACTTGGCCGTACATCAAGCTCACAGGGATCTCCTTCCCATCAGGCCCCGCAGGTCCGACCTCGGCCATGTGGTTTGGGTCGGACTTGTAACGATGTCTTCACCATGGCCCAGGCCTCCTGGCTCCTCGACGGCAGCCGATATCTTCCACAAACGGAGGCGTCGCCGTGCTCCCTGACGCTTCTCAGCAAGCTCACCAAGGCCCTCGGGTAGGGAGACGGATGGCCATAAAGCATGAACGACGCCACTCATCGCCTGCCGAACACGTTCGAGCCATTGCACTAGCTCGGGAAGTTGGTCACCCATTGACTCAGGCATTTCCTCCAGTAGGCGTAATTCGTGAGCACACCTAAAGACATATTTCTGTCACTCGACTTCCTCGCCGAATTCTTCTTTTCAAAGGAATTTGTTCAAGCACTTACTATAAATGCCGCGACGAAGCCGCTGATTCTCCTTCACGGAGCCAGACAGTTGGGCCCGAACACCTTTCAGCTCTTCTCCTTGCTGGGTGTGGGCATCTTGGAGCTTGTTTCTCTCCTGCTGCACCTTCATAAGCACCCTCTCGCCGGCCTTTAGCTGACGCAGTAGCTGTTGCTTGTCCGGATCTAGTCCGGCGCCCTCTGCAATATTATTGTCAGATTCACACCACACTTTGCTAAATAATTATCTTTTCAAAGTACGTCTTACCAACGGGGGTCTCTGTGGCTCCCCCTGTGGTGGCCAGTGCGGCCTCAAGTTGGGCCTTGCACTCTTGGAGCACCTGGGACAGATGGGTATTCTTCTCTGTAAGACCCTGCATAATAATTGATCCTTAAATCAGTTATTTCAACTATTTTAAGTCTCGGGGGCTACTGTCATATATAACTATTAAAATTACTTACCCATATGTCTTTCACATACTGCTCCGTGGCTCTGGTTAACCCATCTTGAGCGGCATGGAGGTGCGCGTTTCCCGCTTTAAAGGCATTTAACGCCTCCGGAGAGAAACACGCGTCACGAAGAACTGTCCGGCGACGCCTGTGATTCATGGCGCTCTCCACCTCAGACCGGGTGCCGGACAGCCTGTCGGCATCCTCCGTCGGAGGAGCGTCCGGCTGTCCGGAGAGGTTGCCAATCAAGCCTCCGCCGGCCATGCTCCAACGCATGGTCTGGGAGCGTCCGGCTCACGCCTTGTATCCGCCTCCCCTCCCGGACCATGCGTTGGAGCATGGCCGGCGGAGGCTTGATTGGCAACCTCTCCGGACACTGTCCGGCGAGCGCTCTTTCTAGAAAAGTTATGAGCATTAATATACCTTCTGGGGATCCTTCCCTTAAAAATAGCGGTGCTCCGTACCGTTGCGGCGACGTCTCGGTTCGCGCCGCACTCCTCTTCCGCCTGCTGGGCCGGACTGACCCTTGTTGGTCGGCCGCCGCGGGTTCGGCTTCCTGCCTTACAGGCACATCCTGTGATACACCATCAGTATGGGATGGTCAGAATTGAGCGCGGATCAAATGATGGTGTCAAGACCTCGGTCGTAGTCACCTGAGGCCGAAAACAAACCGGGGTAGTCAGCCGTAATGGCGACTAGGGCATTGTCTATGCTACGTTGGTGGAACACCTCGTCAATCAGCTCCACCTTTATGTCCGGATCCTCTTCGGTGGCAGTATCAAGTGATCGTTCCGGATCCTCGGGCTGTGGAGCTAGGATTCGTATGCCCTCCAAGTCCCGGCGCAGCTCCTGAGTCGAAATCACTGAGTAATATACTTTACTTTAAAAATGTATGGATCGGGTAGATGAACATCCGCTTCCCAGCTTCGAGGGTTATGCATAGAAAATCCATTCAACGGATTCTTGCGGAGGAAGTCCTCCTCCTCTCCCTTGTACAAGCCGGACATGATCTTTGCCAGATCGGCTGCCGAGCCTGGCCCTTTGCGGCCATGACGGGTGGCGTCGTCTTCCCCGTTGAAATCCCACATAGGGTGGCCCCTATATTGGAGTGGCTGCACCCCTCACATAATGCACGTGGCCATGACTCCAATCATGGTCAATCCGGAATGGGCGATGACCTAATCCGCCCATCGGATAATGGACGCTCCTATCATCTTCCCGTTGAGGGCTCATGGGCGCCAACTCAGCGCTTTCTTCAAGGGAGCATTGTTGAACTCCGGGAGGCCGATCCGAACTGGATCCGCAGGGGCGTCCTCCATGTAGAACCATTCGAAGGCGGTCTTGAGACGCCTTCTTCAGTGGTGCCGGATAGATATCCGGTCCCGGCGATGCGCATATTTCGGCTCCGCCCACTTGATATATCGACCCTCATGAGAACGGGGTACAAGACAAAACAATCTCTTCCACAGGGCAAAATGGGGCTCGATGCCCAAGAACAGCTTCATAAAAAGCTGCGAAGCCCGCGATGTGCAAAATGGAGGCGGGCGTGAGGTGGTGAAGTTGGAGTCCGTAGAACTCTAGGAGCCCGGAGAAAGCGGATGTATGGGAAATCCGAGTCCCCTTATTAGATAGGAGACAAAGCATACCCGCTCCCCTTTGGAAGGGTTAGACGCTCTCCGCCTGCTTCCACCCTTGTAGGTGGCGGTCCGGCTCGAATCGGAACCATGAAAGCTGGGGAAGATATCCCTCGGTTTGGAGTACCACTAGATCACTTTGTGTGGAACCGAGCATCTCCCCAATCTCACGGCTTAGGGCTGGGAGCGCGAGAGGAGGAGCCGCGTCGGCTATCCATGATGGAATGGATTTTTGTCAGAGGCGCTTCGATGAGAACTTGCGGATGGAGGATGGTGTGAGTTGGATCTAGATACTCGCCTCTCTTATAGGCGGCTCGTTCGCACGGCTAGGGGGTAAAATGTAAAAATACCCCAGCCTTTCGCATTCGTACGACACGTGGAAGAAGGCCATTATTAGGCGTAGAAGCCAAGGAGCGCAACATTTATAAAGAAGCCGGACACTATTCGACGGGAACATGAAGACTGAAGGAGAACCCGCCTTGCAACGCCGAAGACAATATACGCGCCGGACTCGTCGTCGCTGAAGCCCGGTTCGGGGGCTACTGAGGGAGTTCCGGACTAGGGGGTGTCCGGATAGCCGAACTATCATCATTGGCCGGACTCCAAGACTATGAAGATACAAGATTGAAGACTTCGTCCCGTGTCCGGATGGGACTTTCCTTGGCGTGGAAGGCAAGCTTGGCGTTGCGGATATGTAGATCTCCTACCATTGTAACCGACTCTGTGTAACCCTAACCCTATCCGGTGTCTATTTAAACCGGAGGGTTTTAGTCCGTAGGACGAACAACAATCATACCATAGGCTAGCTTCTAGGGTTTAGCCTCTTTGATCTCGTGGTACATCCACTCTTGTAACACACATCATCAATATTAATCTAGCAGGACGTAGGGTTTTACCTCCATCAAGAGGGCCCGAACCTGGGTAAAACATCGTGTCCCTTGTCTCCTGTTACCATCCGCCTAGACGCACAGTTCGGGACCCCCTACCCGAGATCCGCCGGTTTTGACACCGACACATGTCTTCCTGATATCCCCGATATTCTCATGGGAATAATTTGCAACAACCCCGTCGTGATACAAATTAACATTTGTAAGCATGTAGAATCCGCAGTCGATACTGCCATAAAACAAAGTAAAAGAATAGTGTTAGAACAAAAAAAGAAAGCCAACAAATTAAACACGTCGTAGCTTAAGTACAACTACAGTTAAACAGATGTGATAAAGAGAAAAGGTGGAACTCATACTTGTTTTGCTGCTGGGGGACATCAATCCAATCCAGAGGGAAATTGTCGATGCTAACTGGACTGAAGGGTGTCTCCCTGTCGTTGCTGGCATCCTTCCAAAGCCTCTTGATGTTGTCGGTCATCCGCCGAAACAGGCGTACCGCACATTCATCTTTTGGTCCATAGTAGGAATCGAGAAGCTGGAACCTTGAATTCTTCAGGTCAAGGAATACCGACACCCAATGACCGACACCACCCATGGAAGCAGGAACCTCAGGCGGGTCAAAAGTAGGGAAAACAACCTGAAACATTATAAACACATGAATCATTAAAAATGAGAATTAATATCAGAACGGTACAAAATAAAAATAAAACAAATATTAACACAGCGGTTCACACTGCAAAACTAATACAGAGGCAAAGAACAAGACATTGCATACCGAATCATGTGCATCCATGCTATCTGGACCACTCGCCATGAAGTACTTCCTCACACGGGAATCAAATTGACCTCTGAAAATCTTGTCCTAAAATAATGCACACAACACCAACATATGAAAAAATACAAAAATGAGACAAACAAGTTTTAACTAAAAAAATGGTAAGGAAAAAACGGAAAAGAAATCATTGTATGGTTGACTTACGCAAACCCAATACGGCAGGATGAGTTTATGCGATCCACAGTACTTCGTGACGTAGATGAGAGAGTGCACACTCAGCCACATTAGACCGAAGCATTCCGCGAGGACCAAAAGATATTGCGACATCTTCAACAGAAGCTTCACACTCCTTGTTTTGGAACATAATCATTGATCTAAAACAAGCGAACAGAAAGTAAAAGAAGTTCAGCATCAGGAAACTCAGGAAGTTCATAACACATGTTAGCACAGAAGTTCAGCTATATCACAACAGGCAGTACAGTACAAAAGAGGCCAGAAGTTCAGCACCAGAGAAGTAAAAAACAAGAAGTTCAGGAACATAGAGTTGAGAAGTTCAGGTAAGAAAGCACAGGAAATTCACAGGGGGTACAAGGATGATGTAAATATTGAGCCGCTGCACTCACCTCTTGGAACGATCATTCCTAAGCCTAGTTACACTGTAATAAAAGTCATCAACCTTCTTTTGGATGACAGCAAGGTCGCTATCTGCTCACCAAAAAGAAAATAGCAATTAACAGCAACACTCAAAGCACATAGATTCATGACAGTTTCAATTAAGACCAACATTCAAGCACAAACATTCAAAACATAAGCACATCTCAGCTGCTACATCAGAAAGGATAAAACCACAGCATCATAGACATCACAACACATGCATTACAAACCTCCACCCACATAGAAAAAAAGTTCACTTAACATTCTTTACAACCCACACGACAAACAACCAAACCAGAAGTTCAACTTAGACCACACAGGCAGTTCATAGGGGATATCATGGACTAAAACCAAACAACAAAGAGGGAAGGGGATGGGGAAAGAAGAGAGAAGCATTCTCCTCTCTTCATGGATCCTTGCCTAGACCAGTGGCAGCACTGGAATGATCAACCTCCTCTCCATAGCTATCGCTTTTGGTATCTTCATCGTCGTCTCTAGTATACGTTGTAGCGTCGTCGAGAAGGACACCAGCAGCAGCTGGAGCAACCGGAGAATCTGAAACAAGAAAAACATTTGGTTGTGCCTGTACAGCATCAACATCAACTGATGGCTCTGCTGCAGGAGACTTCTCCGGGCTTGCAGCAGCACTACCACCAGTTTGTACAGCAGACTCAACATGATCTTTCTCCAAAATGATGTGTCTAGTTGTCTTGCCCTGCTCAGCATCAGAAACCTCAACGCCAATGGACGACTGAGGTTTGTTGGGGAACGTAGCAGAAATTCAAAATTTTCCTACGTGTCACCAAGATCTATCTATGGAGAAACCAGCAACGAGGGGAAGGAGAGTGCATCTACATACCCTTGTAGATCGCTAAGCGGAAGCGTTCAAGAGAACGGGGTTGAAGGAGTCAGACTTGCCGTGATCCAAATCACCGGAGATCCTAGTGCGAGCAGGCGGCACCTCCGCGTTCAACACACGCAGACAGCCCGGATGGCGTCTCCCACGCCTTGATCCAGCAAGGAGAGAGGGAGAGGTTGAGGAAGACTCCGTCAGCAGCAGACAACGGCGTGGTGGTGATGGAGGATCGTTGCAAACCAGCAGGTCTTCACCAAGCACCACGGGAGAGGAGGAGGAGGAGAGGCAGGGCTGCGCCAATAGAGGGAGAAACTCATGTGTTGGGCAGCCCCCAAGCCTCAAGTATTTATAGGGGAGAGGGAGGGGGCTGCGCCCCCTCTAGGGTTCCACCCTAGGGGCGGCGGCCAGCCCCAATCCCATCTGGGTGGCGGCTGTGGAGGGGAGAGGGAAGCATCAGTATGGGCCCTAAGGCCCATCTCGCCTTAGGGTTTGCCCCTCTCCTCTCCTTAGGCGCCTTTGGGCCCCTTGTGGGGGCGCACCAGCCCACCCGGGCTGGTTCCCTCCCACACTTGGCCCATGCAGCCCTCCGGGGTTAGTGGCCCCACTTGGTGGACCCAGGGACCCTCCGGTGGTCCCAGACGTTCTGGGAAAACCCGAAACTTTTCCGATGACCAAAACAAGACTTCCCATATATAAATCTTTACCTCCGGACCATTCCGAACTCCTCGTGATGTCCGGGATCTCATCCGGGACTCAACAACATTCGGTAACCACATACAAACTTCCTTTACAACCCTAAAGGCCATCGAACCTTAAGTGTGTAGACCCTACGGGTTCGGAGACATGTAGACATGACCGAGACGTTCTCCGGTCAATAACCAACAGCCGGATCTGGATACCCATGTTGGCTCCTACATGTTCCACGATGATCTCATCGGATGAACCATGATGTCAAGGACTCAATCGATCCCGTATACAATTCCCTTTGTCTAGCGGTATTGTACTTGCCCGAGATTCGATCGTCGGTATCCCGATACCTTGTTCAATCTCGTTACCGGCAAGTATCTTTACTCGTTTAGTAACACATCATCCCGTGATCAACCCCTTGGTCACATTGTGCACATTATGATGATGTCCTACCGAGTGGGCCCAGAGATACCTCTCCATTTACACGGAGTGACAAATCCCGCCTCGATTCGTGCCAACCCAATGACACTTTCAGAGATACCTGTAGTGCACCTTTATAGCCACCCAGTTACGTTGTGACGTTTGGTACACCCAAAGCATTCCTACGGTATCCGGGAGTTGCACAATCTCATGGTCTAAGGAAATGATACTTGACATTAGAAAAGCTTTAGCATACGAAATACACGATCTTTGTGCTAGGCTTAGGATTGGGTCTTGTCCATCACATCATTCTCCCAATGATGTGATCCCATTATCAACGACATCCAATGTCCATGGTCAGAAAGCTGTAACCATCTATTGATCAACGAGCTAGTCAACTAGAGGCTTACTAGGGACATGGTGTTGTCTATGTACCCACACATGTATCTAAGTTTCCTATCAATACAATTATAGCATGGATAATAAACGATTATCATGAACAGGGAAATATAATAATAAATAATTTATTATTGCCTCTAGGGCATATTTCCGACAGTCTTCCACTTGCACTAGAGTCAATAATCTAGTTCACATCGTCATGTGATTAACGCTGATAGGTCACATCGCCATGTGACCAACATCCAAAGAGTTTACTAGTGTCTGTAAACTAGTTCACATCATCATGTGATTAAGACTCAATGAGTTACGAGGTTTGATCATGTTTTGCTTGTGAGAGAGGTTTTAGTCAACGGGTCTGAACCTTTCAGATCCGTGTGTACTTCGCAATTCTCTATGTCATATTGTAAATGCTGCTTCCATGCTCCACTTGAACCTTATTCCAAATGGTTGCTCCACTATACGTATCAGGTTTGCTACTCAGAGTCACTCGAATAGGTGTTAAAGCTTGCATCGACGTAACCCTTTACGCCGAACTCTTTATCACCTCCATAATCGAGAAACATGTCCTTATTTACTCCAAGGATAATTTTGACGGCTGTCCAATGATCCAGTCCTGGATCATTCTTGTACCCCTCGATCGACTCATGGCAAGGCACACTTCGATGCGGTACACAGACATAGCATACTATAGAGCCTACGTTCGAAGCATAGGGACGACCTTCGCCCTTTCTCTCTTTTCTGCCGTGGTCGAGCTTTAACTCTTAACTTCATACCTTACATCTCGTGCAAGAACTCCTTCTTTGACTGATCCATCTTGAACACCTTCAAGATCATGTCAAGGTATGTGCTCATTTGAAAGTATTATTAAGCATTTTGATCTAACCTTATAGATCTCGATGCTCAATGTTCAAGTAGCTTAATCCAGGTTTTCTATTGAAAACATCTTTCAAATAACCCTATATGCTTTCCAGAAATTCTACATCATTTCGATCATCAATATGTCAACAACATATACTCATCGAAATTCTATAGTGCTCCCACTCACTTCTTTGGAAATACAAGTTTCTCATAAACTTTGTATAAACCCAAGATCTTTGATCATCCTATCAAAGTGCATATTCCAACTCCGAGATGCTTACTCCAGTCCTTAGAAGGATCGCTGGAGCTAGCATACCTTTTAGCATCCTTAGGATCGAAAAACTTTCTCGATTGTATCACATACAACCTTTCCTTACGAACCGGTAAGGAACTCGTCTTGACATCCATCCGCCAGATTTCATAAATGCAGCTAATGCTAACATGATTCCGACGGACTTAAGCATCGCCACGGATGAGAAAATCTCATCGTAGTCAACTCCTTGAACTTGTGAAAAACTCTTCGCCACAAGTCGAGCTTCATAGACGGTGACATTACCGTCCACGTCCGTCTTCTTCTTCTTAAAGATCCATTTATTTCAATGGCTTGCCGCTCATCGGGAAAGTCCACCAAAGTCCATGCTTTGTTATGATACATGGATCCTATCTCAGATTTCATGGCTTCTAACCATTTGTCGGAATTTGGGCCCACCATCGCTTCTCCATAGCTCGCAGGTTCATTGTTGTCTAGCAACATGACCTTCAAGACAGGATCACCGTACCACTCTGAAGCAAAGACGCATCCTTGTCACCCCACGAGGTACGGTAGTGACTTGATCCAAAACTTCATGATCACTATCATAAGCTTCGACTTCAATTGGTGTAGGTGCCACAGGAACAACTTCCTGTGCCCCGCTACACACTTGTTGAAGTGACGGTTCAATAACCTCATCAAGTCTCCACCATCCTCCCACTCAACTTTCCGAGACAAACTTTTCCTCGAGAAAGGACCCGATTCAAGAAACAATCCCTATTGCTTCCGGATCTGAATTAGGAGGTATACCCAACTGTTTTGGGTGTCCTATGAAGATGCATTTTGTCCGCTTTGGGTTCGAGCTTATCAACCTGAAACTTTTCCACATAAGCGTCGCAGCCCCAAACTTTTAAGAAACGACAACTTAGGTTTCTCCAAACGGTGTCGTCTCAACGGAATTATGTGGTGCCCCATTAAAGTGAGTGCGGTTGTCTCTAATGCCTAACCCATGAACGATAGTGATAATTCGATAAGAGATATCATGGTACGCACCATATCCAATAGAGTGCAACTATGATGTTCGGACACACCATCACACTATGGTGTTCCAGTGTATTAATTGTGAAACAACTTGCACAATGTCTTAATTGTGTGCCAAAACTTCGTAACTCAGATATTCATCTCTATGATCATATCATAGACATTCTATCCTCTTGTCACGAAGATCTTAAACTTCACTCTGAAATTACTTGAACCAATCAATAATTCAGACTTGTGTTTCATCAAGTAAATATACTCAACATCTACTCGAATCATCTGTGAAGTAAGAACATAACGATATTCATCAGATGCATGCCTCAAAGACTCATTGGACTGCACACATCAAAATGTGTTACTTCCAACAAGTTGCTATCTAGTTCCATCTTATCAAACCGAGGCTTTTCACCATCTTGTCCATGTGGTATGATTTGCATATCTCAAGTGATTCAAAATCAAGTGAGTATAAACGATCCATCCGAATGGAGTTTCTTCATGCAAGATGCACCAATAGACATGGTTCGCATGTCTCAAACTTTTCAAAACGAGTGAGTCCAAAGATCCATCAACATGGAGCTTCTTCATGCTTTTATACCAATATGACTTTCATGGCGGTGCCACAAGTAAGTGGTACTATCATTACTATCTTATATCTTTTGGCATGAAAATGTGTATCACTACGATCGAGATTCAATAAACCATTCTTTTAGGTGTAAGACCATTGAAGGTATTATTCAAATTAACAGAGTAACCATTATTCTCCTTAAATGAATAACCAGACATGCATGCACATAATCCAATCATGTCTATGCTCAACGCAAACACCAAATAACAATTTTAGGTTTAACTCCAATCTCGATGGTAGAGGGAGCGTATGATGCTTGATCACATCAACCTTGGAAACACTTCCAACACGATCGTCAGCTCACCTTTAGCTAGTCTCCGCTTATTCCGTAGATTTTGTTTCGAAGTTACTAACACTTAGCAACCGAACCGGTATCTAATACCTGGTGCTACTAGGAGTACTAGTAAAGTACACATTAACATAATGTATATCCAATATACTTCTATCGACCTTGCCCGCCTTCTCATCTACCAAGTATCCAGGTGGTTCCGCTTCAAAGGTCCGCTCCTCTCATTACCGAAGCACTTAGTCTCGAGTTTGGGATCAACCTTGGGTTTCTTCACTAGAGCAGCAACTGTTTTGCCATTTCATGAAGTATCCCTTGTTGCCCTTGCCCTTCTTGAAACTAGTGGTTTTACCAACCATCAACAATTGATGCTCCTACTTGACTTCTACTTTCGCGGTGTCAAACATTGCGAACACTTCAAGGATCATTATATCTATCCTCGATATGTTATAGTTCATCACGAAGCTCTAGTAGCTTGGTGGCAATGACTTTGGAGAAACATCACTATCTCATCCGGAAGATCAACTCCCACTCGATTCAAGTGATTGTTGCACTTAGACAATCTGAGCACAAGCTCAACGATTGAGCTTTTCTCCCCGAGTTTGCAGGCTAAGAAAATCGTCGGAGGTCTTATACCTCTTGACGTGGGCACGAGCCCGAAATCCCAATTTCAGCCCTTGAAACATCTCATATGTTCCGCGACGCTTCGAAAACGCCTTTGGTGCCTCAACTCTAAACCGCTTAACCGAACTATCACGTAGTTATCAAAACGTGTATGTCCGATGTTCGCAACATCCACAGACGACGTTTGGGGTTCAAAGACATCGAAAGCGGTGCATTAAGGACATAAGCTATCTACTGTCCGCATAATTGCTACTATCAACATTCAACTATATTTTCTCTAGGAACATATCTAAACAGTGGAACTAAAGCGCGAAGCCATTTACATAATTTGCAAAAGGTCTTTTGACTATGTTCAAGATAATTAATTTCATCTTATGAACTCCCACTCAGATAGACATCCCTCTGGTCATCTAAGTGATTACATGATCCGAGTCAACTAGGCCGTGTCCGATCATCACGTGAGACGGACTAGTCATCATCGGTGAACATCTTCATGTTGATCGTATCTACTATACGACTCATGCTCGACCTTTCGGTCTCTCGTGTTCCGAGGCCATGTCTGTACATGCTAGGCTCATCAAGTTAACCCTAAGTGTTTCGTGTGTAAATCTGTCTTACACCCGCTGTATGTGAACGTAAGAATCCATCACACCCGATCATCATGTGGTGCTTAGAAGCCACGAACTTTAGCAACGGTGCACAGTTAGGGGAGAACACTTCTTGAAATTGTTGTAAGGATCATCTTATTTACTACCGTCGTTCTAAGTAAACAAGATGCATAAACATAATAAACATCACATGCAATTACATATAGTAGTGACATGATATGGCCAATATCATATAGCTCCATTGATCTCCATCTTCGGGCTCCATGATCATCATCGTCACCGCATGACACCATGATCTCCATCATCATGATCTCCATCATCGTGTCTTCATGAAGTTGTCTCGCCAACTATTACTTCTACTACTATGGCTACCGTTAGCAATAAAGTAAAGTAATTACATGGCGTTGTTTAATGACACGCAGGTCATACAATAAATAAAGACAACTCCTATGGCTCGCCGGTTGTCATACTCATCGACATGCAAGTCGTGAATCCTATTACAAGAACATGATCAATCTCATACATTACATATCATTCATCACATTCTTCTTGGCCATATCACATCACATAGCATACCCTGCAAAAACAAGTTAGACGTCCTCTAATTGTTGTTTGCATGTTTTACATGGCTGCAATGGGTTTCTAGCAAGAACGTTTCTTACCTACGCAAAACCACAATGTGATATGTCAATTGCTATTTACCCTACATAAGGACCCTTTTCATCGAATCCGTTCTGACTAAAGTGGGAGAGACTGGCACCCGCTAGCCACCTTATGCATCAAGTGCATGTCAGTCGGTGGAACCTGTCTCACGTAAGAGTACGTAAGGTCGGTCCGGCCGCTTCATCCCACAATACCGTCGAAACAAGATTGGACTAGTAACGGTAAGCATATTGAACAACATCAACGCCCACAACTACTTTGTGTTCTACTCGTGCAAAGAATCTACGCAATAGACCTAGCTCGATACCATCATGGGGAACGAGCGTAAATTCAAAATTTTCCTACGTGTCACCAAAATCTATCTATGGAGAAACCAGCAACGAGAGGAAGGAGAGTGCATCTACATACCCTTGTAGATCGCTAAGCGGAAGCGTTCAAGAGAACGGGGTTGAAGGAGTCGTACTCGTCGCGATCCAAATCATCGGAGATCCTAGTGCCGAACAGACGGCACCTCCGCTGCTCAACACACGTGACAGCCCGGTGACGTCTCCCACGCCTTGATCCAGCAAGGAGAGAGGGAGAGGTTGAGGAAGACTCATCCAGCAGCAGCACAACGACGTGGTGGTGATGGAGGAGCGTGGCAATCCAAAGAGGCTTCGCCAAGCACCACGGGAGAGGAGGAGGAGGAGAGGCAGGGCTGCGCCAATAGAGGGAGAAACTCATGTGTTGGGCAGCCCCCAAGCCTCAAGTATTTATAGGGAGAGGAGGGGATGCGCCTCTAGGGTTCCACCCTAGGGCGGCGGCCAGCCCCAATCCCATCTGGTGGCGGCTGTGGAGGGGGAGAGGAGGCGCACCAGTATGGGCCCCAAGGCCCATCTCGCCTTAGGGTTTGCCCCTCTCCTCTCCTTAGGCACCTTGGGCCCCTTGTGGGCGCACCAGCCCACCCGGGGCTGGTTCCTCCCACACTTGGCTCCATGCAGCCCTCCGGGGTTAGTGGCCCCACTTGGTGGACCCTCGGGACCCTCCCGGTGGTCCCAGACGTTACCGAAAAACCCAAACTTTTCCGGTGACCAAAACAAGACTTCCCATATATAAATCTTTACCTCCGGACCATTCCGAACTCCTCGTGATGTCCGGGATCTCATCCGGACTCTGAACAACATTCGGTAACCACATACAAACTTCCTTTACAACCCTAGCGCCATCGAACCTTATGTGTAGACCCTACGGGTTCGGGAGACATGTAGACATGACCGAGACGTTCTCCGGTCAATAACCAACAGCGGGATCTGGATACCCATGTTGGCTCCCTCATGTTCCACGATGATCTCATCGGATGAACCACGCTGTCAAGGACTCAATCGACCCCGTATACAATTCCCTTTGTCTAGCGGTATTGTACTTGCCCAAGATTCGATCGTCGGTATCCCGATACCTTGTTCAATCTCGCTACGCAAGTCTCTTTACTCGTTCCGTAACACATCATCCCGTGATCAACCCCTTGGTCACATTGTGCACATTATGATGATGTCCTACCGAGTGGGCCCAGAGATACCTCTCCGTTTACACGGAGTGACAAATCTCGATCTCGATTCGTACAACCCAATGACACTTTCAGAGATACCTGTAGTGCACCTTTATAGTCACCCATTGCCAGGACGTTTGGTACACCCAAAGCATTCCTACGGTATCCGGGAGTTGCACAATCTCATGGTCTAAGGAAATGATACTTGACATTAGAAAAGCTTTAGCATATGAAATACGATCTTTGTGCTAGGCTTAGGATTGGGTCTTGTCCATCACATCATTCTCCCAATGATGTGATCTCGTTATCAACGACATCCAATGTCCATGGTCAGGAAACTGTAACCATCTATTGATCAACGAGCTAGTCAACTAGAGGCTTACTAGGGACATGGTGTTGTCTATGTACCCACACATGTATCTGAGTTTCCTATCAATACAATTATAGCATGGATAATAAACGATCATCATGAACAGGGAAATATAATAATAACTAATTTATTATTGCCTCTAGGGCATATTTCCAACAAGGTTCAGTCAGAACCACCCCGTCGGAGCAGCCGGTGCCTGAGACGGACATGTCTGCAACCTTCTCTGGAGCAACACTAACATCATCATTCTGCTACTGCAAAAAGAAACAAAAAGTCATTACAAAGGGATGACTGAACCTCATGCACAGGGGAAGCAAGTCCGTCTCAGGGGCAACAAGACAAATGGACAAGAAAAAATGGTACCTTATTTTCACTGCCATGAACCTCATCAACTAATACATCAATAGAGGGGCAGGATCATGCACAGGGGCAGCTTCATGCACAGGATCATCTTCATGCACAGGTAAAACATCCTCCCTAACCCCAGCACCATCATCAACAGCCTAGAAAATAATCATGTAGAAAACAAATACCTAATCAGCAAAAGTTCACGTTACATAATCAGAGAAGGTCAGGTATCACAACTGGCACATAATGGAAGTCCAAATACAGTAAACATAGCAGACCAGATATCAAACTACCATTAAGATACAAAAGAAGATAAAAAGGGCCAGTCATAGAAGTTCAGGTGCTGAAGCACTTGAAGTTCAGGTCCTATAAACAGAGAAGGTCACCTAGGAAACACTAGTACCAAAAAGAAAAAAGACTAGAAAATAATCATGTAGAAAACAAATACCTAATCAGCAGAAGTTCACGTTACATAATCAGAGAAGGTCAGCTATCACAACTGACACATCATGGAAGTCCAAATACAGTAAACATAGCAGATAACATACCAAACTACCATAAGATACAAAAAGGAACAAAAAGGGCCAGTCATCAAAGTCATAGAAGTTCGGTCAAGCACTTGAAGTTCTGGTCCTATAAATAGAGAAGGTCACCCTATAACTGCATAACAATAATAACTCAAAGCTAACAATGGACACTAGTGAAAAAGAAATATCAAAAGCCAACATAAACAAACCTCTTCGGTACGCTCCACATGGCCTCCTTCATGACCCAAACGAACGGGATCCTGCCTCTGAATCTCTCTCACAACAACACTCGCCTCATCTTCAAAAGGCTTGCAACGGGCGTCCTGCATTTCCTTGAACGGCACAAAACTAGCCCGGAGGTGGGAAGTGCCCTCACGAAGCTCAGCAAGATATTTTGCTTCAATCGACAAAAGGTCCTTCGAAGACTCAGCATCAAAACCGTGGCCGGGAGGAAGAATCCCATCCAAGCGACTAAGACGCTCAACCTTGTCGGAACACGAGCCATCTCTCCACAAACAGTTTCCAGAAGTCCATCAATCCTTGAAAGGGAAATATTCGCAGCATCGAAAAAACTCTGGGAAGAAATGCCACCTGCAGCACTCACACGGGCAGAAGAACCTCCTGGATCTACATGGGGGCACCAGTGTTAACATCCTGCGAGAATTCAAATCTCGGAGAACTTCCACTACCTAGGCCGGCGGCACGAGGCATAGTAAGAACAGGACGTTCGATAACCCTAAAGAACACAAGCTCAGCCTGTGTCTTCCATCGCATATATGAAAACAAAAATCAACACGTCGCAGAACAAATGAAAGAACATGGAAGCAGTAAATACGTAAGACAAGAGTGTAAGTTCAAGTTAGTACCACAAGCTGATACTGAAAAAAAACACAATGACAAGGAAAAAAGGCAGAACAATCAGATACACAAACTACACCAAAAGTTCCACTAAGGCCTACACACGCAGTACATTTCAGAAGTCCAACTATGTCTACATAGGCAGTACAACCATGTATGACCAGAAGTTAACATGCTTTAAAAAATGTTGGAAATTTACATAGCAGAAGTTCAACCATGCATGTGCAACAACAAAGTTTAGCTTATTTCATTTGAATATATCCAGAAGTTCACCTATGTACACAAAGGCAGTAATACCATATAAGCCAAGCAGTTCAATTTAATTTACTCGCCTATATGAACCGTAAGGTCATCTATGTACATAGCGTAAGTTCAACCATGCACGCAAAGGCAGTACTAACTACACGTAAAAGAAGAAACACTCATAGGTAGTCTCCCAAACACCCGATTGGCTGGGTCGTCATCACCTTTCCGACCAAGTCACCGCAATGAAGCTCAAGAAGCTTGGCATGATCCATTTAATTGATGCGAGGCGTCCTCAAGTCAACATTAGGCGTCATGCCAATGATAAGGCAGTCCAGGTACATAAGAAGCGGTGCGATGTCACAGCCTGTGACAGCTTTTCCACTGCTAGTACCTTGCTGATACCTAACAACACCACTTCGAAGGTCATCAACAACCAACTGGCAGTAGTCCATATCTGCCATATCCTCAAACACAAGATTCTCAACCATTGCTGCCTCCCTGGACACTCGTGTAGACGTTCCAGGGATAACCACCTTCATGAAAACAATCAGGTAAAACACCTGCAGAGCAAGATCATCCTTCGTCTCATCCTTCACAAGATCTGCGAGGATATTCCGCAGATCCTTTGTCTTGATGTCGTCACTCCTAGCGTACCCAAGCTCGCCCTTCAACCTCATAACAGGATCATCAAACCCATCACTCGAAGGCCCAGGAGGGGTACGATTACCTTGAGGGAATCCAAACAGATGGTGAATAGCATCACTTGTAATACGCAGAACCTTGTTCGCCTCACCCATGTACAGAATCATGGTTGCGGTGGTCAATCCTCGTGTAGATGTTGCCCATCAAAGGACGAGAAATGTTGGAATCAACCTTCAAGTCAAACACACAACCAAAACCAGCCTTGATAACCCTCGTCTTGTGCCTAAGCTGTAGCATTTTCGCATACGTCTTCACCTCTCCTAGTGAGCAACAAACCGTCTTGTTAAAATGTTTCGCCTCACCTCCTCCTTGGCCACTGAGGGAGTCCTGGATTAGGGGGTGTCCGGATAGCCGGACTATGACCTTTGGCCGGACTCCTGGACTATGAAGATACAAGATTGAAGACTTCGTCTCGAGTCCGGATGGGACTTTCCTTGGCGTGGAAGGCAAGCTTGGCGATACGGATATGTAGATCTCCTACCATTGTAACCGACTGCGTGTAACCCTAACCCTCTTGGTGCCTACATAAACCGGAGGGTTTTAGTCCGTAGGGACGAACAACAATCATACCATAGGCTAGCTTCTAGGGTTTAGCCTCTCGATCTCGTGGTAGATCTACTCTTGTGCTACCCATATCATCAATTTTAATCAAGCGGAGTTGGGTTTTACCTCCATCGAGAGGGCCCGAACCTGGGTAAAAACATCGTGTCCCTTGTCTCCTGTTACCATCCGCCTAGACGCACAGTTTGGGACCCCCTACCTGAGATCCGCCGGTTTTGACACCGGCATTGGTGCTTTCATTGAGAGTTCCTCTGTGTCTTCATCCTTAGGCCCGATGGCTCCTCCGATCGTCAACGACGATGCGATCCAGGGTGAGACTTTTGTCCCCGGACAGATCTTCGGCGGCTTTGCACTGCGGTCCAATTTGCTTGGCCATCTGGAGCAGATTGAAAGCCACGCCCCTGGCCACCAGATCAGATTTGGAAGTTTGAACTACACGGCTGACGTCCGCGGAGACTTGATCTTCGACGGGTTCGAGCTACAGCCAAGCGCGCCGCACTGTCACAAAGGGCATGATCTAGCTCTGCCGCCGAACAGTGTCCTGGAGGCCGCACCAGTGTCTGCTCCGACCTTAGGCTCGGAGTCGACTGCGCCGATCGAGGACGGGAGGCTGGACACCGCCTCGGGGGCTGCGATCTCTACGGCGATTGAGCCCTACACCTACCCCGTCCTTTGCGAAGCTCGTGACTCCAAGGTGCCAGACTCCTCTCTGGACTCCGAACCTTCCGCGCCCCCGCCAATCGAATCCGATTAGGCGCCGATCATGGAATTCACTATCATGACATCTTTCAAAGAATCGCCTTTGGCGACATCCTGAATTCACTAAAGTCTCTCTCTTTATCAGGAGAGCCCTGGCCGGACTACGGTCAGCAAGGCTGGGACGCGGACGATGAAGAAAGTCAATGCTCACCCACCACCCACTTCGTAGCCACTGTCGATGATTTAACCGATATGCTCGACTTCGACTCCGAAGACATCGACGGTATGGACGACGATGTAGGGGAGGAACATGAACCAGCACCTATAGGGCACTGGAGAACCACCTCGTCTCACGATGTATGCATGGTGGACACACCTAAAGGAAGAGACGACGAGGAACAACGGACGCCACGGCGATCATTCCCTCGAAAAGCAGTCAAACGGGCGACGTAATCGCCGCCAAAGTCCCGCCGACAAAAACAACAGCCATACAGACCCAGCCATAGAGCAGGGGCGAACCGGTGGACGCATTTAACATGCTATCGAGCAACCGTTTAACAGGACAACCTGGATAAACAACCCGCCCCGATTAAAGATAACCGTCCGGACGATCTCACGCGGACAAGTTGCCGGAGCAGAAGAACCTCCACAAAGGCTCGCCGCCATCGCACGTAGCCTGAAAAAAGCGAAGCGGAAGCTCAAAACAGCGGAAGATGCACTCGTAATTAGATGGAGCAAAGTACTCAACACCGCAGACAAATACGACGACGATCGCTGAACAAAGAGCTACCCAAAGCGAAAATTCATCGCCTGAATTTGATGAGCAGGCCGTAGAGCCCCCGCAATCAAAAAACAAGGAGGCCACCCGGTCGGATGGACGACCCCATGGCAAACATAGAGCGGAAAACGGCGCCGCACACAAGACGGCACGCGATCCGCACAGGGATTCGCATGAAAAAAATGGCCCAGTTAGATCTATCTACGGGCCAAGAAAGCAAGCTCTAGTAAGCAATGCAACACATCAAACATCCGAACATCACGGTACACCTAAATATAGGGGTGCCGCACACCCCCTATGTTTCACCGATGAGGTGCTGGATTATTAATTTCCAGCGGGATTCAAGCCCGTAAACATAGAGGCATACGACGGAACAATGCACTCGAGTCCGGATTGAGGATTACATCCTCCACATACACATGGCTAGAGGAGATGATCTCCACGCCATAAAATACTTACCCTCAAGCTCAAAGGGCCAGCCCGAATTGGCTTAAAAGCCTTCCCGAAAACACCATTGGAAGTTGGGAGGAGCTTGAGGATGCTTTTCGGGCAAATTTTCAAGGGACCTATGTCCGACCTCCGGATGCCGACGATTTAAGTCACATAACTCAACAACCCGGAGAGTCAGCCCAGAAATTCTGGAACAAATTCCTTACTAAAAAGAACCAAATAGTCGACTGTCCGGACGCCGAAGCCTTAGCAGCTTTCAAACACAACGTCCGAGACGAATGGCTCGCCAGACACCTCGGCCAAGAAAAGCCAAGAACAATGGCCGCATTAACAATCCTCAAGACCCGCTTCTGCGCGGGAGAGGTTAGCTGGCTGACAAGATGCGATCAAAGTGACCCAAGTACATCCGAAGTCCGATGGAAACAGAAACCACAACGCAGCAAGGACCAAAGCGTCGGACCAAGGGAAACAGCCCAAGAGCACGATACCAACGCCGGATTCAAAAGCTCTCGGCAGAATCATAAAAAGCTGCCCTTAAGGATAACAGGACGAGCTATCTAACTTAAAAATCTTGGACAAGATATGCCAAATCCATCAGATTCTCGGAAGCCTGCAAAGCATACCCACAGAGATTCTTGGGTCTTCAAGCAGTCCGGCAAACTCAACGCCGAACACAAGGGGCTCGACACACCAAGTGAGGACAATGATGAACCCCACAAGCAGAGCACCAGAAAACAAAAGAATTTCCCACAAGAAATCAAAACAGTAAACTCACTTCACGTGACAAAAGGGAAAAATAGAGCGGCGCCCATAGAGGTACGCGCCATACGGCCTATCCCGGAGGAGTCCCGCCACTGGTTGTTAAAACCAATCACCTTCGACCATCAGGATTACTCTAGAAGTATACGGAATGCAGGTTGGACTGCCTTGATATTAGATCTGATAATTGGCGGACTCCAATTTACACAAGTCCTAATGGACGGCGGCAGTGATCTAAACCTGCTATATCAGGACACAATCCGATAGACCCAACCAAATTTCGCCACAGCAACACTTCCTTTCAAGGGGTAATGCCAGGCCCATATTCCCATTGTACGGGCTCTCTACGGCTAGAAGTTGTGTTTGGATCACCCGACAACTTCCGCCAAAAAGTTAACCTTCCACCTCGCCCCATTTACAAGTAGCTATCAAGCACTATTGGGATGCGAAGCTTTCGCCCGCTTTAACGCAATACCGCATTATGCATCTCTTACACTTAAAATATCCGGTCCACGCGGCATCATCTCATTAAAGGGAAACATCGAGGGTTCCTCGAGTCCTTGAAAATTGTGCGGTTGCCTTGACAGCCACACAGTAAACCGGCTTCACTAATACAAGCACTTAGACAGGTCGTCCAGACCCCGGACACGGCTGGACGAGTCCGGCGTAAATATACAAGGGCTTACTAGACGCATACCCCCGTACAAGGGGCTCCACGCATGCACAACAAGAGACAATAAAGCTCAATTTTAGTCATTTTTTGAATTGTACTTCGTTTATTTAATATAACATACATTTTCGCAAGATCTTTTTCAACTAAGTTCCTCTCTTTTACAGATGAACACCGTGCTACACCTGTCCAGGATACGGCACAACGGAGACACAGCAGGCGCAGACGCGATGAGGGACCCGTTGCAAGGATTCTTTTCAGATTAAGACCCTGCGTAAACCTTTTTTACTGTCTCTTGTTGATACACATCCCCTGGTTTCTTGCTACAACCGAGGAGGAGGCTGGTGTTTTGGCATAGGCCACGTCAGAATTTTGCGCATACCTGGACACTAGGGGCTTACTACCAAGGGCGTTGTTCGGCCCGTTTTCATAAAGACCGAATACCTTAGGGAGTGTTCGGCTTTTCGAGTTAGGCCTTATATGCATCAGCTCTGAATCATGTCTTTGGTCAAATGTTGGGTTTGCCCGGCTCCTGTGTTTTGCTGCCTTACGTTCCGCTCTATCGGCTAATGCGACACCAGGAGAACTATCGCGACAGCCCCGGTTCGCCAAAGCGAAAGCACCTCAGTAGAGAAAGCCGAAAACTGACTGTCATGATATAGCGTGAGACTTGTCAACCACTCGATGACCCACTGGAATCTTTAGAATTCCTCCGCATTGACGAAGGGCCATTTCCCGGTCAGGCACATACGCGCCCCGAATTCGGGTGAGTGCGGTGCCCCTAGGGGCTATATAGTAGCCCCACTGTCGAACTCCTATGGCTAAGTGAAAGTGATAAAGCATTATAGTCTGGTTGCCTTGTTTGCTGCGCTATCACCTCCTTTGAAGGACCAAGACGTTGGATCAAGTGTGAAACGACGCTTTCTGCAAACACCCCCACATTATATGCGTGGGGGCTGAAGCCAAAGACTGCCATCTTTCAGGTTATATACACATATACATTAACGGCCGCACATGAGGTATTTTAATTCTTGAAGGCACAAGTATAAAAAGCTTTTATATTTCATCGAAACATTGTTTCACAATAATACATGTTATTCGAACATAATATCCTTCGAGCACTGCGTCTTTATTAAATGAGCGCCCTGCAGAACTTCCTGAAAATAGTGCTCGACAGGTACTCGGCTTCCGTCCGAATCTTGGGATGTACCATCGGTGGCCTTCATCTCCGCCCAGTATGTCTTGACACGGGCAAGAGCCATCCGCGCACCCTCTATGCATGATGACCGCCTCATTGCTTCGATATGCGGCACCGCACCAAGGAACTGCTGCACCAAGCCAAAATAACTCTTCGGCTCAGGCCTTTTCGGCCACAAATGAGTCATGACACCCTTCATGGCAAGTCCGGACAATCTATTCAGCTCCGCCCATTCGGCCAAACGATCGGTTAGTGGAAGTGGATGCTCTGGATTACGGAACTGCGACCAAAAAAGCTCTTCCATCTCGTGATCCTTTTGATCTCCGAAGTGTTCGGCCGTGTCCGCGACACTCGCTGCCATGTCCAGATAAGCATCCTCCGCACTCCACAGCCGGTCCAACTGAGCATATTTAGGATCCGTGAACTTCCTCCGCAGCAGAAAGGGCTCTCCAGCCGCGATGTCTCCGGCCTGACGTAGCTCCTCCTTCATAGCTCTCATCGCAGAGCGAGCATCCTTGGCCTTGGTGGTGGCCTTCTTCAGGTCCTCTTGCTCCGCTCGACCTCTTTTTCAAGAAGCTCACAGCGGTCGGTAGCACTCTTCAACTTCACGGCCATCTCAGCCATTTCCTTCTTGCTTCGGCAGTGAGAAGCCTGTTCGGCTTTTAGCTCTTCGGCCGCCTTTAAGGCAGATGCATCACTTTTTCTGGCCTGCTCCTTGGCTCGGGCAAGCTCCGCCCGAAGGTTCTCCATGGCAGCGGCACCATCTGCATCAAGCATACATGTTGTAAGGTACGGGCATTAAGCTCCCTTACCAGGTGTCCGCGGAGAAACTGCATACCTTGTGACTCGTCAAGCCGCTTATTGACAAGGGCGATGTCGGCATCCGCCACGTCAAGTTGCCGATTTAGTTCGGCAAAATCATCAGTCCGGCTAGCCACCGGACGCTCCGCCACCTACATAGGAAGGGCGGCATATTATAGCTGGGATTATGATCCTCGGCACGCTGTCATTTTTGACAACGTACCAAGTCTCAGGGGCTACTATCTACACAGGGCGCATCTTATAGATGCGGAACCGTCAAAAGGTACATCATTGCACGTACCTCAAAACCCGTCAGTAAACTCCTGGCGGCCTGCATAACCCGCTTTCATGACGAATTTTTTTCAATCACCGTACCCATCAATGCACGGTGATCCTCTGAGATAGACCCTCGCCTGAGCAGATCCTTCAACTCCTCCGACCGTGCACCAAGAGGTGCCGGACTCGTCTGATGGCCTTTTTCGAAGGCCGAACACGAAGGGCTCTGGGGGGCCCTACGACCACCCTCCGCCCCTGCCGGATTCGGAGAAACCCTCCGCGACGACACCTCAGGATCGTCCGCCTCGCTAGGCGGTACGACAAGGGGAGGCGTTCCGCTCTCCATCATCTCCGGACGAAGATCCCCTGAAGACGAGCTCCGCTGAGAAGGGCTGAGATCCGAACTACAAGGAAAAATTTCGGTCATCTTCAGTAATAAAACAGGGATGTCTCTTATTTTAAAACTGCCCTCTCTACTTATGGCTTGCTGGAGGGCTGATCTCCTTGGGGAAATAATGCGGCCGAGGCATCTCCCGGCGCAGGACCCTCTGGCGAAGATTTCTTCCCCCGCTTTGAGGCCTTGGTCTTCGGATCTTCAGAGGTGGTCCTCTTCTCCCCTTGTATGGAGGGATTCTCGATCCCTCCTTTCTTGATAACCTCCTTAACGGAGGCAGTAGCTTGCTTGTTCCCCCCTTCACCTTCTTCCAAAGGCGCAACCTCCAGCATCTTGGTTAACACGGGATCCGGTATGGTCTCAGGGAGGGGGGCCGGACACCTGATCAGTTTTGCTTTCGCTATCCACTCCTGTTTAAGGGACAGCTCTTTTAAGGGCAAGTTTATGATAAATATACGGATAGCGTGTCCGGGTACGAGACTACTTACTTGAGTATCCGGGCGATTGCAGCTCAGACCTGCGTCCTCGGTCAAGTCCGGACATATTGCTTGTGATCTGAAGAACAGTTTGTACATATCCACGGGCGTTGCGCCCATAAAATGTTGGAGAGCTCGTGGTCCCTCCGGATTGAACTCCCACAGGCGGAGGGGGCGACGTTTGCAGGGCAGGATGCGACGAATCCGCATGACCTGCGCTACTACGACCAGATTGATATCTCTCTAGGAGGTCTCGAATACGGCCCTGCAACAAGGGCACGTCCTTGGACGGCCCCCTGTCAAGCCCTTTATTGACCCATGACGGCAGCCGCGGTGGAGGACCCGAGCGAATGGCAGGTGGCGCCACCCATTTGGTGCCCCTGGGAGCTGTGATATAAAACCACTCTTGTTGCCATAGACTGAGCTCCTCTTGAAAAGAGCCCTCGGGCCATGAAGCGCCAAGATTCTTGCTTATAACAGCCCCTCCAAGACTCGCTGTTGCCGCTTGATCATCTTCGGCTCCACCTTGAAGGTCTTGAGCCACAATCCAAAGTGAGGGGTAATGCCGAGGAAGGCTTCGCATACGACGATGAACGATGAGATGTGGAGGATGGACTCCGGATCCAAGTCGTGAAATTCCAGCCCGTAAAAAATATGAGTCTCCTCACGAAGGGGTCCGTCGGGAAGCCTAGCCCCCGAAGGAAGTGAGACACGAACACCACGCTTTCACCGGGCTTGGGAGTGGGAATAACCTGCCCTTGGGCAGGCAGCCTATGCGAGATTTCGCCGGTTAGATACCTGGCATCTTTTAGCTTTAGTACGTCTTCTTCCGTGACGGAGGAAGGCATCCACCGGCCTTGAAGGTCGGAGCCGGACATCATCGAAGGTCCAAAGCGCCTGAATCTGGAGCTTTGGGTGTTGGAACTCGAGGCGAGGGGCAGATTCGATTGAGACTGAGAAAAAGGAGTGGGGCCTTGGTCTCTTTATAAAGAGGTTGAATACTGTGAGCCCTCCCGTGACCGTGCTCGGGACTCGCCTTCGATAGAGGAGGCTTGCCAATGGGCACGACTGGGTTACCCACGCCCGTATTGATGAGAATCCCGGAATAAGGGGACACGATCTCTGCTTTGACAAGACATGCCAAGGAAACCGCCTCGCTAAACGCGCTGAGGTGGGACAGTGAAAATGATTCGAATAAAGGCTTGGCCGTGGTGTGATGTCACGCCATGGAATACGCCGCCAGATTGAGTTTGTGTAAATAGTATTCTCTCTACGGTGGTATGTGGAACTTATTTTGCAGAGCCGGACACTATCCTTGTGTTCAAAATCTTCTATGAAGAACTCGGAGGAGGAACCCGCCTTGCAATGACAAAGACAATATGCGCGCCGGACTCGTCATCATTGAAGCTTGGTTCAGGGGCTACTGAGGGAGTCCTGGATTAGGTGGTGTCCGGATAGCCGGACTATGACCCTTGGCCGGACTCCTGGACTATGAAGATACAAGATTGAAGACTTCGTCCCGTGTCCGGATGGGACTTTCCTTGGCGTGGAAGGTAAGCTTGGCGATACCGATATGTAGATCTCCTACCATTGTAACCGACTGTGTAACCCTAACCCTCTTGGTGCCTATATATAAACTGGAGGGTTTTAGTCCAGAGGATCTAACAACAATCATACCATAGGCGAGATTCTTGGGTCTTGCCTCTCTGATCTCGTGGTAGATCTACTCTTGTACTACCCATATCATCAATATTAATCAAGCAGGAGTAGGGTTTTACCTCAATCTAGAGGGCCCGAACCTGGGTAAAAACATCGTGCCCCTTGTCTCCGTTTACCATCCGCCTAGACGCACAGTTCGGGACCCCCTACCCGAGATCCGCCGGTTTTGACACCGACAGCCACCTTCTTCGGGCGCTTTGCATCCTCTCTTCCTCCTCTCCGGCCGCTCCACAAGCTGATACTGGAAAAAATGAGATACACAAGCTACACCAAAATTCCACTAGTGCCTACAAAATTCACACTCAGTACATTTCAGAAGTCCAACTATGTCTAAATAGGCAGTACAACCATGTATGACCAGAAGTTAACATGCTATCAAAATGTTGGAAATTTAAATAGCACAAGTTCAACCATGTACAACAAGGCAGTAAAAAACATGAATACGAGAAGTCCAACTACGTCACATAGGCAGTACAACCATGTATGACCAGAAGTTAACATGCTTTAAAATTGTTGGAAATTTACAAAGCAGAAGTTCAACCATGTATACCAAGGCAGTAATCAAACATGTATCTCAGAAGTCCAACTATGTCTACATAGGCAGTACAACCATGTATGAACACTACTTAACATGCTTTCAAAAATGTTGGAAATTTAAAAGGTAAGGTCAACCATATACACTAAGGCAGTAATCAAACATGTATACCAACAAGTTAAGCTAATTTCTTCATGTATATACCCAGAAGTCCAACTATGTACACAAAGGAAGTAATACCATAAAAGCAAAGCACGTCGCCTAATTTATTCGTCTATATGGAGATGGAGCAGAAGGTCAGCTATGTACGCCAAGGCAGTGCTAAAAACAATAAAACTACAGCAATAGCGACAGATGCTCTAAAAACAGTAAACATGAGACATTCATACCTGATTAGCGGCAACATCATCATCGACGTCATCCTCATCATCAGCATTGAAATAAGCATCATCCTTGTCCTCTGGATTAACACGAGAATGCTTCTTCACACCCTTTTTGACCTTTGCAGGTGGAACCTTGCGCTTCACGCCGCATTTCTTCCCCTTACCAGATGCACCAGCACCAAGGGGAGAAGGTGTAGGCGCGGCAGTGGCAAGCACACGAGGACTACAGCGTGGCATACCACCAAGGCCTAACCCTTCATCTTCAACAACTTCTGCAGGCCTTGAAACATGTGGGCTCCTCCGGGGAGTAACTTCACCAACTACTAGCTTCCTCGCAGCAGTCTTCTTGATTTTCTTCTTAACAGGGACAACCGTGCCATCACTAGCACACGGCGTGTCTTCCTCAACAGTGAGCTCAGCCGCATGAACAGATCCAGGAACATCAGAACCTTTCTCAAGGCGGGCCGCCCTCTTCTTGTCAAAATCTTCTTGCTTCTTCCTCTTACGTTGGTCCTCCAGAGAAGTCAAGAGGCACATCCTCAGGTTGCGTGACAGGTTCAGTGCCATCAACAGACTGCGACTGCGTCTCTGACATCTGAAGAGAGCACAAAGGATCCTGAACGGAATCACAACCTTTGACTGACGGAGCCCCCTCCTCAGCAGCAGCAGGGGTTTCTGATAAACCCAACTTAGATAAAACATCTTTGATGGTGTTCACAGCTTCCTCCTCTGTGGACACATCTGCAAAGAACACAAAAAATCGAAGCAAAAAATAAAAAAAGTCAGGAACAAAAACAAAAACAAACGACATGAACAAGCTAAAAAAACATGGCTCAAAACATTAAAATGAAAAGAAAAGGGGTTTCACATACTAGGTGAAGCAAGAGCTGCAGAAGCAAGATCCTCAAGGCTTGAAAATTTCTCAAGGCTTGAAGCAACCTCAGCAATCACAGTCAAAGGAATAATAGGTGATTTAGCCACATCAGATATTGGAGCATCAGTATTAACCTCTGAAACTCCATCTTGATCGCAGGCATTTTTTAGAACTATTCAACTCATCACCAACTACAAAAAATGCAAGTAAAAAGGCAGCTGAGTTCTAATGCACAATCCTACACCAAAGGGACTTCTACTTTGACATCAATGTCCAATACCCTGAAGTTCAACAATACCTAACAAAGCAGTAAACACAACAAAACAATCTAAAAATTACAAACTAAATATAAAAACAATCTACACCAGAGGTGCTACTACATACAAGATTAATCTCCCAAAGTTCAACAATATATAACAAAACAGTAAAACAAAAGGTGCATAACAGAACTTCAACCAAATTTCATTATAAACAAACAATAACTAAAACTAGAAGTTCAACTACATGACCAAAGCTAGTAGCACATAAAAAAGATGTAGCATGACCACAAATATTATTTCACAGGAAAACTAAATATCAATACCATGAACATGATAACAAGAAAACAATAAACAAAGATATACACTTTAAAATATGAAATGGCACACACATAAACTATGTGTAAAATGCATACACAAAAACCTTGTTAGAAGTTCACACTACTAAGACTGGCAGTCCAACAAGAAAACCAAATAAAGATATGGGCAGACATATATAACAATACTACTATTTAAAATACAAGATACAACTACATTAAGATACCTGGAGAAGATTTTGAAGCCATGACAACACAACCGCCTCGATGAATGCAACTCCAAACACTAGAACAACCTGTAAACACAGAAGATTGATTCCATATAGTTAGCAAGTAGAAAAACATACAACAAAATGCAAAAAAGGAAACTGAATCAAACCCTAGAACCAACTACAAACAACTAGAACCAACAAGTATGAATAGATGACAGTAGCACATATAGGCAAGCACAACAAAATATTTATCCAGAAACTAACTATAATGTCACAAACATAATCTAGACCTCCAAATCCACAACACTAATGCCATTAGATACAACAGATCTAGCATCAACAATCACACCACACCCTCTCTGACATGCATCTGACTGCTAAAATCAACAAAGGGGAAATGAAAATCCACACACAAGCATATCACAAACAAATCTGGCCATGGGGGAATGCATTCCAACCACCACACGCCCAAGAACCCTACCTAATGTCCCACCAAACCATTAGAAAAAGGGGGTAGGAGGCGGATGCGAGAGCAAACAGAGCAAACAGGCAGGCCTCCACAGATCTGGCGAAAGTGAATACAAGCATTATCGGGGGAGGGGGCAGGGGGGGGCAGCGTTTGTACCTCTCCAAACGACCCGCGCACGCACGAATCTGTGGCGGTTCTTCACTCCCCACGACGCCACGCGCAAGCAGTTGCCGCCCTCGCTTCAGAGCAGAGGAGAGCGGGCTGGGCGAGGGAGAGCGCGGCGCGGGGGAGAAATAGGAGCGGGGGAGTGCGCCGGTTACTCCACTCGCGAGGGCAGGGGACAGGGGCGGAGAAATCGGGGGGAGTTGCAGTTGAAGGAGGCAGCGGAGCGACGGAGAGGGGGGAGAGAGCGAGCGACAGAGGGAGAGGGGTTTTCTGACAGGTGGTGGCGAGGGAGATGGTCAGTTAATGCCTATCTGTCGTGGTGGGAGTTGCAGCGCAGGTGAAATTGCAGTTTTACCCCCCAACAGCTATAAAAGTAAATACATCTATAGATAAATGAATGCACCATTTGAATGCATATATTATAATGAGATAAGATCATACAACAGCACTGCTGATATCCTTAAAACCAAAAATAGATGGCAAATACACTACCAAGGGAAGAAAAATACAAACAAAAAATATGCACCTAAAAAAACAAGAGAAAAGAAGTACAAAAAGTAAAGAACAGAAGTTCAATTACTCTAATAAAAGAAGTAAAGGAATAAGAATAAATAAACCATAAAAAAAGTAGAAGTTCAAGTACAAAAACAGATGAAGTTCATATCTAACCGTAAAAACCCTAAGATAGATAGTGGGGTCACGGATGTAACGGACTCGCCTCCGCATGCGATGACGCGGCATGCCGCGTCGTCGCCTGCTCCGGCTCGTTCCTGTCTCGGCCTCGCAGGGGGAGGCGCTGGGGGGTCCCACACCTCCCCCTGCTCGGCCTCGCTACCGCATTGGCGCGCTAGGATTTGATAGGACGCAATGCGGTTATTCTGCTTCCACCCCCACCGCACGCACCCTAAACCCTAAAACCCTAAGATAGATAGTGGGGTCACGGATGACGGATTGCCTCCTCAAGATGCGACGACGCGGCACGCCGCATCGCCGCCTGCTTTGCTTGTTCTGTCTTGGCCTCACGAGGGGAGGAGGGGTCCCGACTCCCCTCCCCACCTTTCGGCCTCGCTTGTTGCCGCATTTGCTGCGTGCTAGGATTTGAGACGTAATCACGGTTATTCTGTTTCCACCCCACCGCACGCACCCTAAACCCTAAAAACCCTAAGATAGATAGTGGGGTCACGGATGTGATGGACTCGCCTCCGCATGCGACGACGCGGCACGCCGCGTCGTCGCGTGCTCCTGCTCGTTCCTGTCTCGGCCTCGCAGGGGAGGGTAGGGGGTCCCGACCCTCCCCTGCCGACCTCAAGGCCACCGCATTGTTGCGTGCTAGGATTTGACAGGATGCAATGCGGTTATTCTGTTTCCACCCCCAGCACACGCACCCTAAACCCTAAAAACCCTAAGATAGATAGTGGGGTCACGGATGTGATGGACTCGCCTCAAGATGCATTTACGACACGGCACGCCGCTGCTGTCGCCGCCTCCGCTCATTCTGTCTCGACCTCGCAGGGGGAGGGGAGGGGGTCCCACCCTCCCCCCTGCCGCCTCAAGGCCACCGCATTGTCAGGCGCTAGGATTTGACAGGACTCAATGTGGTTATTCTGTTTCCACCCCCACCGCACGCACCCTAAACCCTAAACACCCTAATATAGATAGTGGGGTCACGGATGTGACGGACTCGCCTCCGCATGCGATGACGCGGCACGCCGCGTCATCGCCTGCTCCAACTCGTTCCTGTCTCGGCCTCGCGAAGGAGGAGGGGTCCCTCCCCCTCCCCCTCGCCCTCGGCGCTACCGCATTGCTGCGCGCTAGGATTTGACAGACGCAATGCGGGTTATTCTGCTTCCACCCCACCGCACGCACCCTAAACCCTAAAAACCCTAAGATAGATAGTGGGGTCACGGATGTGACGGAATCGCCTCCGCTGAGACGGCAGCACGCCTGGCGTCGTCGCCTGCTCCGGCTCGTTCCTGTCTCGGCCTCGCAGGGGGAGGGGAGGGGGGTCCCGACCCTCCTCCCCCCTGCTCGGCCTCACGGTACCGCATTTGTTAATAGGCCCAATGCCTATTTCAACGTCTACAAATATTTAAATCCTAAAATAAAAAACATAATTATAATTAAAGAAGTTCAAATATAAAAGATAGAGAAGTTCGGAGTTTTGTCAAAACCTCAAATTAACATTTTAAAGACGATTAGCATACAGAAGTTTAGGATAGTTATTCACTGAAGACCAACAACTACTATAAGTACGAAAACATACTAGAAAAAATAAGAAATATACGCATGTCCGTTGGCCAATTACATGGTTGCTCATGGGACTATCAAAAAAATCCAAAGCAATGCAAAAGATTGAAAAATAACAGAAAAACAGAAAGAAATACATAGGGCTTGCTCCATTACCTTGCAAAGAAGGAAAAACAGAAGTTCAGGTATGAACATTATAGAAGTCCAGCTTGTACAACGACCCCTAGATGATCTGGAAAAAGTGCATGCATACTTGGACTAATCCCATGATTGCCCACGAGACAAACTCTAAAAGTAACATCTCAAGAACTAAAATTATAAAAATATGGAAAAAAAGAAAATATATAGCACCATGCACCTTCGCCTTGCAAAATATGGAATGCAATGTGGAAACCAGAAGTTCAACCATTAATTAGAAAGAAGTCCAGCATCTACTGAAGATAGTGGATCATCAAAAATAGCAACCATCGACTGAAGTCCAGCATCTACTTAGAGCACAGAAGTTCAGGTGTGGAAGTTCTAGCAGTCCAGCTTGTACAACAGAATGAAAATTGATTGAAACAACAACCCCGATTAAATTTGGTCCCAGATTTAATCGTTTGGGTCAATTCCGACACGTCAACAGCCATTTCGAACGTCATCATACTCCAGATAAAACACCCAAAAAAGATCTGCCATCAATCAGTACGCTCGAACAACGAACCACGACGGGAGGCAGAAAGTGCAATCCGCAAATTCGGAATGAATGAGCAAGCCAAATTAAATTAACAAAACGGGAAGGATTCAACCGCCATTTCGAACGCCATCATGCTCCAGATAAATAAGAAAATGATCTCCATCATATTGTCGCTGGAACAAAAAACCACGGCGGGAGGCAGAAGATCCAATCGCCGGATTTCGATTTGTATGAGCCCGCATAATTAAATTAACAACATGGGCAGCATTCTATCTCACTAATGCACGCAAATCCACACCCAATTTGAACAGAAAACCTACAAATCTACAACAGCGGCCAAAACCAATCCTGCAGACGAAGAACAAAGGTGGCGGAACACCAAATCGAATTCGTTCGAAAATAACAACAAATCATGAAGTAAACTCGTACCTAAACCCAATTCTCATCCTGTTAGAGATCCTAGAACATCCAGTACATGCAAAACACTTGTGACAGACCCATGTTCATCACCACCCGAGAGCAAATCCGCCAAAGAGCTAGATTCCTAATCCAAACAATCATTTTGATTCTAAAAACCGTGTAAACATTACACTTACATCGCCAACAACACGAATGATCTGAAAAACTCAAGGTAGAAGGCACGGTTGCGAAGATAGCCAGAAGGTCGGGTTCGTACAGAGGGAAGTTCAGCGCCGCTTTCTCGAGCAGTTCAGTTGTGATCGAATATTATTCGATCCCGTGATCGTAATAGTGTTTATGTGTGTGTGTATATATATATATATATATATATATATATATTCTGTGATGAACTAATGAACAATTAATATACTATATATTATGAATTGCATTTTCTATCTGTTTTTGTATACTAATTTGAATCTAGCTATTATCATCCACATATATAGAATGGAAAGCGTATACACACATTTAAATATAACATATAAAAATGGAAAACAGAGCACACACATTGAAACAGAGCAATACTATGATTGCTATGAGTACATAGCTATCCACGTTGAAATGACTTTCCAAAAATAAAACGCGTCCATGAGACCATGACCAACAACCCTTGCCTAGGGTAGCTCTTGGCTGTGCCTGAACTCGTGCAGGCGTTCGTCCAAGCGGTCAACACGCTCGCGGTACATCTGGAGCGCGATCTCGAGCTCCAAGTTGGCTATTTCATCGGAGATCACCAGCTCGAGGATGCGACGGCCATGTTCCTCTACTGCGCCCAGGTGGACACCTGGGCCAAGGAGGCGGTCGAGCCTGCAGACCAGTGCATTGGCATCCAGCGGGCCACGGAAAAGGCGAACAGCGGCACCCATGCGAACGACATGGCGGGCGTCCGGTGCAAGTACGGTGCGGCCGGCCTCTAGTGCAAGTACGGCGCTGAGGGCCTCTGCCCACTCCTGGCGAGGAATGGGGGTACTGACGGGACATGTACCCAGCTGCGACGCCGTGTCGACAGCAGGCAAGCGCCGATGGATCCGCTCTTGCCGTGTGGAGCGCCGCGCCTCTTGCTCCGCAGCGCTCCAACGGTCTCGCCATGCGGCGAGCTGCATCCTTTTGGCGCGGACGCGCTTAGCTTGCTCTGCGGTGCGCCATCGATCATGTTGTGTGGCGAGCTACAGCCTGTCGGTGCTGTCATGCCTATCTTGATCCGCGGCACTCAAGCGCCATGCGCCAAAGGTCTCCTCAACCCTGGTAATGACGCGCATCACAACATTGTCCATCGCGTTGCCGGGGAGCGCCTCGGCCTTGACGGACCGTGGCGCTTGCTCGTTTTCCTTATCGACAAGGTTGATGGCAGAGGTGGTGCTTTGGTGGGTTGGCATGCTTGGAGAAGGTGGATGTGCTACAGGCTGCTTGTCGCCTCCGTGCGTCGCACGCCCCCTATGCGCAATATAGCAGGGTGGTGGGAAACAGGTGAGGTAATGGCGGGAAACGGCTGTGTGTTCATAAAACGCCATCAATTAATGTAAACTTAGCATAGAATAAGTAACATCGAGCTAGCACAAGAAGTAGATGATGATCAGATGAACACAGACCACACTAGGGAAACCGTCGGTGATGAATTCATCAATCCCAAACGGTTGAATACTAGCAAGCATTTGCCCACAACACACACGGCCTATTCCATCACAAACAGGTCGGATGGATCAACTGTGTGCCATGTATCGCACGTTGTCAAAAAGTAATGTGGTAGACCTTCTTTAACATGTGTTAAAAAATAAAATAAATAAAAAACAAGGACCTCGAGGTTAAATTAGCTGAGGGAACTGGTCATTTCGGTCATTTGACCGAAATGAACCATCCTATCATTTAATTTAACATCAACACAACTTCCAATCTAGTCACCCATCTGATGGCTGCTCCATCCTGAGCACACTTAACTTGATAGTTTTCTTAGATGAGCTACTGGTGGAACAACTAGTCCTTGCTGATACGAATGCCTCTTCGCATCCTTATGGTGTATCCGGATGACCGCTCGTCCCACAGTGGACAATAGATGTTGTGTAGACAGAGCATATCACATACGTCTTATTAGAAGCAATCGCCTGTGTTATTATCGGTCTTCACACACATTTCTGATTACAGACCTGTTTGCCGCGTATCACACACATCTTGTTATATTGAACCGTTTTTGTTCTCTTGCCTAATCACAAACAGTTCATCCGAGTGAACCGTATGTCGTAAATCGCACACACCTTGTTCGGGCTGAACATTTCTTTTGTGTTGCCTAATCACAAACAGTTCATCCAAGTGAACCGTATGTTGTACATCACACACTCCTTCATCTGGCTGCCCATTTCTTTTGTCCCTCCTCATCGCAAACAGTTAATTGAGCTGAACCGTATACGATGCATCGCACACGCAACTAAAATCTGAACTGTGTTTGATGCATCCTCCATCGCAAACGTTTTGCACCTTTTTGACGGTTAATTTACACCACCGTTTGCGATTATGGCATCGCACACAGTTTCGTTGAAGGGTCTCCGATCGTAGTGTCGTGTTAGCAGCATCCTGCAGTAGTGCTAGATGAAAAAAAGAGAAGACATGCATTAGTTATATATATATATATATATGTATATATATATATGTATATATATATATATATACATATGCATATGCATACTGCTCCGAAGTTCAATGTTCAGTTTACAAGTAGTGCACCAAATGTTTATGCATCAGTTACAGGGAAAAAGATAAAAAACAATGCATAACAGATGCATCAGTGCTAAAATCAGTACATCAGTACATCACTGCTGAACATGTCCATTCATCAGTTCGACTGAAACTACATCAGATACAAAATAGACAACAAAGTTTAATAACGCCCAGCGATTCAAGTTCAACTTGTATGTTACCTTCAGTGCATGACATGTTACCCACATCATGTATACGAGAAAATGCAGAAAAGATTAATCCCCAAATTGTTGAATGTCATTGCAGAAACATGAAAGGCGGCACACATAGCGAGGGTTTGATGAACCAAGCAGATATGGGGCACCGCTTGGTTTGGTAACACCAGAAATAGCACCTGGATACTTCAACAATACAAACAAATTTGAAGCTACACCAAAATCATCAGAAGCACGTTCTGGTTCTTCTATGCAGCAAACACCGATATCTGGGAATACAAGCTTTGCCACTGCAGGGGTGCAACACGGTCAACAAATTCCCCAACAACAAATGTTTTCCTTCCCTAGCGCATGCATAAAGGCAAGGACACACATGCTTCCACTAGTCGCTTCGTTAACATCAATCATCTGTGCAGCAAAAGCGGTTGCGACGGGATGACCAGGCCAAAGAGACAGAAATGTTGGCCACTCTAGCAGGGTGCAAAGTAGAAGATATGAGCCATATAGATAGGAGCTCACAACGAATCTGAGGGAAGACGGCCATACAATGATAGGGTGCAAAGTAGAAGATATGAGCCATATAGACAGGAGCAACCTCACAACGAATCTGAGGGAAGACGGTCGTACAATGAGAGATGGAGAGCTTCATCAACATTGCTCCCTCCAAGAGATGCATTGCTGCATGTGCCGAGGCTGACACCGCCCATGCCCATACACGAGGGTGAACAGCAAACACTGGAGGCAGCACATAGCTATACACATGTAAGTATCCATTCAGAAAAAACATACAAGCACAGTCCATACCCTATAGTACTGTGACCACCCCATCTAATATTTTCATCACTGTGTTTTTGTCTGCTCACTGTTGCGTGCAGCCACCTAACATTGAAGCTCACGTTCTGCCAAGGCTCTAGATGCGCTTTGAAACTTTCAAAGAAGCAAAGAACTTCTACAATGTCTATGCAAAGCATGCGGGTTTTGCTATCAGGGAAGGCTCCAAGGTTAACACCAGAGTCTACCTTTATTGCACGTGCTATGGAGTCTATGAATAAAAGGTCTCAGAAGCAAATAGACAACGGAACAAGACCACAACCAGGACTAACTGCGGGGCTAAAATGAGGCTGAAGAGGGAAAAGGATGGAACACTTGTCGTAAAAGAAACAGTCTGGGAACACAACCACAGACTACAACTCACCCCACAAATGCTTGTCTTCTTGCACTCCCACAAAAACTTTGACAAAACAATCTTGGAGTACGTCAAGTACCTGCAGTTCAAAGGCATTGAACACGCGCAAATCATGAGCATACTGGGCGGCGATCCCAGTAGCTACTTCCTCGAAATGAATGCCAAAGTCCTGATTAACATGTAAGTACAAACTTGTTATCCTCCCATAAACCCCCTCTGTCTTTTTCCTCTGTCAGTACAAACATATTACGCAACGCATGACCTGATGCCAGCTCAACATGCATTTTTGAATGACTGTTCACTTTTAATATGCAGGAAAGCATAGAATTCAAGGATGGATGATGTGGACGATGTCCTGAAGACTGTTAACTTCTTTAGGGAGATGAAAGCGATAAACAGGGAATTCTTCTACGACATACAACTTGGCGAGTTCGACAGAGTGAAGAACATATTCTGGGCAAATCCAAGTTGTCGAGGGGCGTATCAAGACTCTGGTGACTGAATAACATTTGACACCACATGTAAGACCAACAAGTACCATATGCCACTTGGGGTGTTTGTGGGGTACTAAAAACCACTTACAAACTACATTCTTTGCTTTTGCCCTGATAAGAGATGAGGATGCAGATTCATTCAGATGGCAGTTCAAAACATTTTTAAGGTGCATGAGAAGGAAGGCTCCTACATGTATCCTCACAGGTACAACCGCCAACACCCCCCTCAAAAAAAGGAAAATAACACAGTAAAATTGTTGTGTCAGTTCTATTTGTATATATGCACTACCATCTGCTGATCACTCCACGTCTCTTTTCTCATTACCAGACCAGTGCCCGGCAATGGCTTTGGTGACCCCAGATGCTTTCGGGAACACAGTACACAAGCTATGTCGCTGGCACATTATGAAGAAGTACAGGGAACACCTCGCATACCTATACAACCTCCACGAAGACTTTAAGGATGAATTCACAACAATCCTCAACTGGCCCCTCATGCCAACTGAGTTTCAGGCTGCATGGAAAGCACTCATGGATAAGTACAACCTCCATGATGATGCCACGATGGTGGCAATGTGGAACTTGCGCGAGAGATGGATATCAGCTTACTTCAAAGAAATTTTCTGTTCCAAAATAACGTCCACAGAACGGAGTGAGAGCATGAACTATGTGCTCAAGAAGAACTTCGTAACTGAGAGACAAATCCTGCACAAGTTTATCAGCCAGGTAAACTCCTGCGTCAAAACCAGGAGGTAGACAGAGAACCAGGAGACAATGGGTAATTGGGTATAGCTCTATCACCCGTCGTAAGACAAAATAACATGCTTACTAAAGTAAATCTTTCTTAGTTAGACAAGTTTTTTCTATGAGAAAACTAATAATTTGTTCATCACTCTTGCTTGCGCAGAAGGAACAAAACACACTGACCTTCTATGGGTTTGACACTCAGATGGCAAAGCATTACCCACGAGCTGTGTACAGCGAGATCAGAAAAAGGCTAAAACTGAGCACCCTCTTCACGGTGACAGAGACGGAAGAGCCCACAAAGTACCTCATGCGCTACAACAACCCGCAAAAACTGTTTGCGTGGTCTCAGCACGCGTTCCAGGTGGTTGCAGACCCCATGGGAGAAATATATGACTGCGAGTGCAAGCTGTGGGACCACACAGGTGAGGACTAAAAAAAGATGTTAAATACTGTACTACTTATTTTTTGCAAAGTTTTTGTTAGAATGAAATGACAAAAAACATGCACCTCTTCCAAAAAGTATACATGTATTTTCTGCCTGCATGTCCTATGCATGATGCAGACAATTAAGGCTGCCAGCGTTCGAGAGAAATACATCCTCAGGAGATACACCAAATGCCCGAACATCCAGCCAACATTCAATACAAATGACTTGAGGACAGTAGCGTCAAACAAGGTCTCCCAATATTGAATTGAAAGCGCACTGCTGCAGCTGAACATGAGGGTGCATAAAAAAAGCTAGAGAAGCCAAGACGAAATGGCAAGGTCACAGGTCGTCATGGAAAGACTTGAACAACAACTCGACGCCATGCATTCTGCTGAAAATAGAGGTGTCATGGACAATGAAGACATTGAGCAGGATATTGCTACAATCTTATCCGAGATGAACCATCTGGGAGCTATTGACCCATTCGACAACGAGGAAGAGGAGCAACAACAACCATAGCTTGCCCATGTTCACACTCAAGAGCAGCATGCTCACGTGCAAGATCATGAGCTTGACGGTGCTGTAGATGAACAACATGACAACAGGACATCCTACCAGCAGCAGCAGGAAAGGGTAATTAAACCGCTCATATTCTCAAACACAAAGGGGAGGAAGAGTAAGACGCAAGCAGCGAAAGCAGCAAACGCAGTGATATGTCTCCAAGGTATCTATAATTTATGAAGTATTCATGCTATTATATTATCTATTTTGGATGTTTATGTGCTTTACTAAACACTTTTATATTATTTTTGGGACTAACCTATTAACTGGAGGCCCAACCCAAATTGCTGTTTTCTTGCCTATTTCAGTGTTTCGAAGAAAAGGAATATCAAACGGAGTCCAAACGGAATGAAACCTTCGGGAGAGTTATTTTTGGAACGGAAGCAATCCAGCAGACTTAGAGTAGACGCTGTGGAAGCTTCAAGGAAGCCACGAGTCAGGGAGGCGCGCCCTACCCCTGGGCGCGCCCTCACCCTGGTGGGCCCCTCGTGGCTCCCCTGACCGACTTCTTTCGCCTATATATGTCCATATGCCCTGAGAACATCGGGGAGCACAATAGATCGGGAGTTCCGCCGCCGCAAGCCTCTGTAGCCACCGAAAACCAATCTAGACCCGTTCCGGCACCCTGCCGGAGGGGGTAATCCCTCTCTGGTGGCCATCTTCATCATCCCGGCGCTCTCCATGACGAGGAGGGAGTAGTTCACCCTCGGGGTTGAGGGTATGTAGTAGTAGCTATGTGTTTGATCTCTCTCTCTCTCTCTCTCTCTCTCGTGTTCTTGATTCGGCATGATCTTGATGTATCGTGAGCTTTGCTATTATAGTTGGATCTTATGATGTTTCTCCCCCTCTACTGCCTTTGTAATGGATTGAGTTTTCCTTTGAAGTTATCTTATCGGATTGAGTCTTTAAGGATTTGAGAACACTTGATGTATGTCTTGCATGTGCTTATCTGTGGTGATAATGGGATATTCACGTGATCTACTTGATGTATGTTTTGGTGATCAACTTGCGGGTTTCGTAACATTGCGAACTTACGCATAGTGGTTGGCACACGTTTTCGTCTTGACTCTCCGGTAGAAACTTTGGGGCATTCTTTGAAGTACTTTGTGTTGTTTTGAATAGATGAATCTGAGATTGTGTGATGCATATCGTATAATCATACCCACGGATACTTGAAGTGACATTAGAGTATCTAGGTGACATTAGGGTTTTGGTTGATATGTGTCTTAAGGTGTTATTCTAGTATGAACTCTATGATAGACCGAACGAAAAGAATAGCTTCGTGGTATTTTACTTCGGACTCTTGAATAGATCGATCAGAAATGATAACTTTGAGGTGGTTTCGTACCCTACAATAATCTCTTAGTTTGTTCTCCTCTATTAGTGACTTTGGAGTGACTCTTTGTTGCATGTTGAGGGATAGTTATATGATCCAATTATGTTATTATTGTTGAGATAACTTGCACTAGTGAAAGTATGAACCCTAAGCCTTGTTTCAACGCATTGCAATACCATTTGTGGTCACTTTTATCGTTAGTTACCTTGCTGTTTTTATAATTCCAGAATACAAAAACCTATATCTACCATCCATATTGCACTTGTGTCAAAATCTCTTCGCCGAACTAGTGCACCTATACAATTTACCATTGTATTGGGTGTGTTGGGGACACAAGAGACTCTTTGTTATTTGGTTGCGGTGGTTGCTTGAGAGAGACCATCTTCATCCTACGCCTCCCACGGATTGATAAATCTTAGGTCATCCACTTGAGGGAAATTTGCTACTATCCTACAAACCTCTGCACTTGGAGGCCCAACAACGTCTACAAGAATAAGGTTGCGTAGTAGACATTACGCAGCAGCCAAAAAGTCGCCACGCCCTATTATACGCGTGGAATTCGACCCGGACGACAAACCTCTCGGGATAAGGGCATGCCAATTCTGCAACGTGGTGACCAATCATAATTACCGCACATGCCCATTCCACACAGATGCCATTGTCAACAAGCAAAATCTCCAGAAGCAGATTGGAGCCGCCCAGGTTTCTACCAATGGAGATGACACACGTAACAGCTACACTTGCCGCAAGTGTGGAGGAACTGACGGACATAATGCCCGCACATGCAAAGTGGGCAAGGAGGTCAGTCGCGCTGAACAAAAACAGGGCAAGGTCCAGAGTTCCAAAAAATTAAATGAAGAGGATGAAGAAGAAGAGTTTGACGAGAATGACGACCAATCAGACGATGACAATTAAGATGGCAGTATTGGGGAAGAGGAAACTGAAACTGACGATGAAGCTGCCAAGGCTCAAGCACGAAAGGGCGCCGACAAGGGACAACATTCGTGGCTAGTTAGGAGGAGCTCAAGACTGAAGAATCCATTGTGGTTGCTGCTGCGTCAATTAAAAAATAAGCTTGTACTCTCGGTTGCCTCGGTACACAATGAGGAATCATATCGGAAACACTGTCGTTACCAAAACTTATTTAGCTATATCATCGATTTCTCGATCAGTACTATAGTTAAGATATAATTTGTCATTTGTACCCGCTGGACCAGTGACATTATTATGTAAACCATTTGATAAACCTTTTGAATGAGGTCACAAATATATATGAAAAAACTGATATGGATTTATGTAACGTCAACACTACTGTCGACCAGTAACTCAGCAAAAATATGTTAAGAAAAATTTAAACTCTTGTAGTACATCAGTACTGATAATTCTCACTCGTCGGTACAAGGTAGAGTAACCAAAGACACCCGTGAACACCTCAAGTAACATCGTTTTAGAAACAAGCTATGACTGGTTCTGCCAGTCCTAGTTCAGAAAGTCCATCGGTTCATAAAAATAATTACCTCAAGCAAACAGAAAAAATTGAAAGTGCAAATATAATACACATGTACTGATGAAAAACTAATTTATGTGTAAAAATACTTTCAAAGATTATGTTGATATAAACAATCCTTTAAAAAACAAAAAATGTTTAAAAAAGATCAGCATGACACAAATAGTCTGACTGGTATTTGGTAAGTTCAATTACATTTCAAACACCAGTCCAAGTACCCACAGTAGAGGAGTACAAAGCGCCATCATTGTCGGTGTCAAAACCGGTGGATCTCGGGTAGGGTGTCCTGATCTGTGCGTCTTAGGCTCATGGTAAAACCCTACTTCCTGCTTGATTAATATTGAAGATATGGGTAGTACAAGAGTAGATCTACCATGAGATCGTAGAGGCTAAACCCTAGAAGCTAGCCTATGATGGTATGATTGTAATTGTGATCGGCCTTCTAAGGACCAACCTCTCCGGTTTATATAGACACCGGAGGGAGCTAGGGTTTACACAGAGTCATTTAAAAGGAAGGAAATATAATATCCGGATCGCCAAGCTTGCCTTCCACGCCAAGGAGAATTCCATCCGAACACGGGATGAAGTCTTGAGTCTTGTATCTTCACGCTTCAATAGTCCGGACGCTGTATATAGTCCGGCTGTCCGGATACCCCCTAATCCAGGACTCCCTCAGTAGCTCCTGAACCAGGCTTCCATGACGATTAGTCCAGCGCACAGTCTTGTCTTCGGCATTGTAGGGCGGGTTCCTTCTCCGAATACTCCAAAGTAACTATCGAACACTTAGATCATGTCCGGATCCACGAGGGGATTCTTACACACCGTTGTAGGGAACATAGCATAAATCTGATCCACTGGCAATCTTCGTACGCCGTGCCTTCGCATCGTGGCCCAGTTCAACACGAACCGGTGCTTCTCGCCCCACCTCGACTCGCGCTGCGAGGCGGTTTTATTGGCACGTCCTGTCGAGGCAGAGATCGTGTTCCTCTTATTACGGGATCTTCCATTAATGAGGGCCTGCGTAGCCCAATGACGACCGTTGGTATGACTCCGTGTGCCGTCAGGTAAACCTCAAGCGGTCACCCTAAGAACTCTTGATATTCACCCCCTTTATAAAAGGGGTCGAGGCCTATGCCTCTTTTCCACCTCGCTCGCGCCTTCTCGCACCTCGAGTTCTAACACCCGAGATCTAAGCTCCAACACCCCAGATCCTCCAATATGTCCGGATCTAACCCTGAAGGCTGGTGGGTGGCCTCCTCGATTCAAAAGGAGGACATTGCGAAGCTTAGGGATGTCGGATATCTGACCGCCGACATCCAGCACAGGCTTCCTACTCCAGGGCAGGTCATCCCTACACCGGAGCCCATTGAGTGCGTCGTGTTTGTTCCTCACTTCCTCTGTGGCTTGGGCCTCACCCTCGATCCTTTTGTGAGGGGGCTCATGTTCTATTATGCGTTGGATTTTCATGATCTAGCTCCGGACGCTATCCTCCATATCTCGCTGCTCATTATAGTGTATGAGGCCTTTTCCTCCATGTCACCCCACACTTCGGCTTATGGCTCAAGACCTTCATTGTGAAGCCGAAGATGATCGAGGGGCGACACGCGGAGTGCGGAGGTGCCATAATAAGCAGGAACGCTGATGCCCCATGGCCAGAGGGTTCTTTCCAAGAAGTATCCGATGTATGGCAACGGAGGTGGTTTTATGTCACGGCTCCTGTGAGGCACAAAGTGGGTGGCCGCCCCTGAGTTCCGCTCGGGCCCTCCGTCACAACTAGCGTCTTGGACCGACGTAGGACGGAATTGGGGGCCCGCTGGTGATGTACCAGTACTGCAGAGCCGCATCCGAGAGCTTCTTGAGAGGGACATTAACCTTGTTAGCATAATGCAAGTGATGTTAATCCGACGAATGTTGCCGTGCCAACGCCCGGCCTCTCTAGAAGTGGGAGTTCAATCCAGAGTGTCCACGGACTGTTCATCACTTCTTCGGCCTGAAGCTCGAAGGGATGTGCAAATTATTCTTTGGACCGAGAGTAGAGTGTCCGGACGCCACCGGGGATGCGGGCCTAAGCTGCAATCGCCTAGATACCTAAGTAAGTAAACTTGATACCGGACACCTTGTTTTGTATTTGTCATAATTGTTTATTCTGAAAATCATCAGTGGCCAGGAATGGCTCAGCAAGGCGGAGAGAATCAGGTGTCCGGCGCCACTTCCCGAAGGCTCGTCTGGTCCCACCATGGCCAAGATGCTTGACCGGGTACTCACCAGAATGCCCTCAGGGAAAGACAAGGGGAAGAATGAAGAAACCGAACTTCACACGCTACGCATCCGAACCGGGGGAATTGTTGCCTCCCCTAAGGAGGATAGTTGGGAAGGGGAGGCTAAGGCCTCCTCCCCGCGCGGGAAGAAGAGGACTGCCTCCAAAGACTCAGAGATGGAGATGCCCAAACCAGGGAAAAAGATATTACCAGGGTGCTCTGCCCCGACGGGCACCCTCACCGCATCGTGCCCACCAACGGGCCAGCCGTCCACCGAGCTGTAAGTTAATTTTTAATTCGAAGGTACTGCGTTTCTCCGGGATCCATGACCAGGATTCGTCTTTTGCAGTCCGGTTAGCAGCTCTTCTCAACAAAGTTCATCTTCGGGGGATCTTCCTCCGGAGATGATGGAGAGCGAGACCCCACCCACCTCTCCGCCTTATGAAGCGGGCGACACCGAAGTGTCGTCACGGAGGAGTCCGGATCTGCCGAAGCCGAAAGCCAATGCGTCAGCCGCCCTGAGCCCGGAGTGTTTGGCTCCCACGAGGGGTGATGGGAAGGGTCCGGCACAGTTCGATGTCCGGCTGGACGTACTGACAGGCCTACTGGAGCGAGCTGCACTCTCGGAGGAGCACCGCTCTTTAATGAGCGCGGTGCTCAAGAAGATTTCATCCGCTACAAGCGGTTTGAATGAAGCATTTACAAGCCTGCTCAGAGGCTTTGAGGTATGTAGTGAAGAATACACAAGTTTTGGCTGTGAGGCACGCGCTAGGTGTGCTCCATATAGATAGTAGCCCCTGAGCCTCTGCTTGCCCGCCCTAGGCAGCAAACGGGGGATCATAAATCAATGATTGCTTTGTAAATACGTGCAGGTACCTGTGGGTCCGGCCGCCGATCAGTCCGTTGAAGTTGCCGAACTAATGAGGCAAATTGGATCGATTGATGCCGATATCGCTCTGGTGAATGATCGGCTGGACAAATCACAAGGTATGTGCTCTGCCTTCCCTTGTATAGGAAAATATGAAGGCGGCATGATACTAATGTAATATGTTTGGACTGTAGATGGTGCTGCTGCCATGGAGGCCCTGAGGGCAGAACTTGCCCAAGCTAAGGAGCAAGCTCGGGTTAGCAATGCGGCTGCCCTAAAAGCGGCCGAAGATTTGAGAGCCGAACAGGCTGCTCGTCGCTAGAGCGAGGAAAAGATAGCCGAAATGGCTGTGGAGTTAAAAAATGCCACTGACCGGTATGAGCTTCTTAAAAAGGAGCATAAGGATAGTTCGGCCGACCTGAGCAAGGCACTTAATGCCACCAAGGAAATACGGACCGAGCTTAGGGGTGCACAGGAGGAGCTTCAACAGGCCGGTAAAATCGCGGCCGGGGGCTCCTACTTGCTGTGGACGAAGTTTTTCGATCCGAAGTACGCACCCCTGGATGGACGCTGGAGTCCTAGGAACGCGTATGCTTTGGCTTGGTGCAACAGTTCCTTGGAGCCGTGCCTCAGATTGATGCCATGAGAAGGTCTGCGTGCATAGAAGGTGCACAGATGGCCCTTGCCAGCGTTAAAGCATTTTGGACAGACATGGAGGCCACCATTGTGGCGACCCAGGATCCGGAGGGAGGCCGATATCCGGCCGAGCACTATTTGGCGCAGGTAACAGAAGGTGCCCGCCTAATAGAGGCGCAGTGCTCGAAGGATGTCTTGTTCGAGTGACAAATCATATCATTGTAAAAACAATGTTATTTTGGTTATAATGCTATATTTATACTTTGTGCCTGAAAGTATTATTGTGTCCCCTGTGCGTCCGTCTTGTATATATATATATATATATACATTTAATCAGCAAGATAGCAGTCGTTGTCTTCAACCCCCACGCAAATAATACGGGGGTGGTTGAGAAAAATATGCATAATCACACTTGATCCAACGTCTTGGTCCATTAAGGAGGTGATCGCACGTCGAACTAGGCAACCGGACTATATAGCTGTAACGCTTTCGCTTAGCCATGGGAGTCTAATGGTGGGCCTACTATGTAGCCCCTGGTACCTTCGCTTGCATCTGTCGGTGTTCTGAGAACGGGAGTCCCCAGACTTGCCTGCCTGCGGCCTGCGACGTGGCTCAAAGGAGGCCCAGGACGGCCCATCTTCATCAACACAAGCTCAAGACCCTCGCGAGGGGCCAAGCCTCGCGGGGCGGACGACCAGGAGCTTCCTCAGGCGCGGCCTCGTCAGGCTGGCTCATGAGGAGGCAGAGAGTTCAAGGCAGGGTACCTCGCGAGGTGCCCGTAACGCAAGCCATGACGACCGAGGGCGCCAGCCGCGCAGCGTCCTCCTTTCCTCTTTGGTGCAAAGGGAGCAAGCGCAGGAGAGAGCATCAAGTAAAGGCATCCGTTTCGGTGCAACAAGACCAAGACCAGCCCTAACGGCTGGAAGGGAGTCATCGTGGAGCCCAAGCAGGTGTCATCACCAGAGCCTTTGGCGGGCGAGGACCAACTTTAGTCAGGATAAGTGTACCCGCTGTTCCCCTTCAAAATGGCCAATTGTTGGCGCCCTTCCCGCTCAATATTTGGGAAGAGGCCCAGGGCCTTCGCCTATATAAGTAGAGCTAGCCCCATAGTGGAGGGGGACGATCGGATAGAGTGGGCATTTTGGAATCCAGAGAGAGAGATAGAGACCCGATCCTCAAGCTAGAGCGACGGGACACCACTTAGCAGTTCATCACACCCACCAAGAACAGACCCTCGCGAGGCTGTTCTTCCCTATCTTATTCTTCATCAGCCCCAGAGGCAATCCACCACACCACAAACTAGAGTAGGGTATTACACCACAACGGTGGCCCGAAACTAGTATAAATCTTGCGTCTCTTGTGTTGTTCTTGCTAATAGTTTTAGGTCCCTGCGATTCGGCGAGGTACGAGACGGTGGAGGGTTGGATCTCCGCGCGCACCCCAGAGTTCGAACCTTAAGGGTCTGCCGGAACCCGAAGTTCGACATTTGGCGCGCCAGGTAGGGGTGCGCCGGAATCTGCCTTTCGTCGCCTCGTTCTTCCCCGACCACCGCAATCATGTCAGACGCCCGTCGGGCCCGCGCCGGGCGCCGAGCCACCCTTGCTTCCTACGCCGCCCAGACAGCTCCCGTCGGTGGGCTCCCTCGACGTCCCCCGTCACCTGCCGTCAGCACCGCCACCGGCTCGGCGGGGGACGGGCAGCAAGCATCGTCCCTGCGCTCCTCGGCGGCCACAGGGGAGAGGCCGCGCGGCTCCTTGGTCACCTGCCACATCGCGCGGGCTCCCCCACTCGTCGCGGCCCTCCTCGGCGGCTCGCAGGCGCCGCCTTCCAGCCGCCATGTCAAGACATTCGTCCGCCGGGTCGGTGCCGCCTCCACGCGGCAAGGGGCTCCCTCGGGCCGGACGGAGTCGTCGGCCCGGCTGACCTTCGACTCTCAAGACCACCCCACCAACTCGGCCGGCTCGGGTGCGCTCCCCATGCTCTGCACACCCACCATCTGCCAGGTTGCCATCACCAGGACCCTCATTGACGGCGGCGCTGGCCTCAACGTGCTCTTAGTCGAGGCCTTCAACCTCCTCTGCATACCCAGGGAGCGGCTGCAGCCCAGCTGGCCTGTTACGGGCGTAGGAGGATGGTCATCCAGCTCCTTGGGGCAAATCCGGCTTCCGGTGACCTTCGGCACGTACGACAACTTCCACACGAAACTGGTCGACTTCGACATCGCCCCCATCGGCCTCCCCTACAATGCCATCCTTGCTTATCCAGCATTGGCTAAATTCATGGCCGCAACCCACCCGGGGGACAACCTCATGAATATGCCTGGGAGTAGCGGCGTCCTCACCGTGCCCGGGGATACTGAGGGTGCGCTGCGAGCGCTCCAGCTCACCCACAAGACGGCGGCCGCAGCACAGCCCACCGATGCGGAAGCCCCCAAGCCCAAGGGGGTTGCGCCGACCAAGAAGAAGCAGTTGTTCACTCAAGACAAGGCAGAAACCAAGCAGATACCTGTCGATGAGGATGGGTCTACAAACGCCACCTTCACCATAGGCGCCAACCTCGAGCCCGAACAGGAGGAGGCCCTTGTCAAGTTCCTACGTGCGAACAAGAAGGTGTTCGCCTGGGAACCCGATCAGCTGGCGGGGATTCCACGGGCGTGTCGAGCACCACCTCAACGTGTGCCCCAACGCAAGGCCCAAAGGAAGCAAAAAGCGAGAAGGCAGTCCACTGAAAAGCAGGCCTTCATCGTCCAAGAAACCCGCAAGCTAGAAGCTGCGGGGGTTATTCGCGTGGTCCGATACCCAGATTGGATGGCCAACCCCATGGTGGTGCCAAAGAAGGGAGGAAAGGAGCGCATGTGTGTCGACTTCACCAACCTCAACAAAGCATGCCCGCAGGATCCGTTTCCGCTCCCTCGCATCGACCAGATCGTTGATTCCACCGCCGAGTGTGATCTGTTGTGCTTCTTGGACGCCTTTTCCGGGTATCACCAAATCAAGATGGCGGTGGAAGACGTGGAGAAGACGGCCTTCCTAACCCCGTGTGGAGTGTACTGATATACCTGCATGCCATCTGGCTGCGCCAGCGGGGCAACCTTCCAAATGCTCATGCACATCACCTTGGGCCCACAGCTTGGGCAGAATGTGGAGGCATATGTCGACGACATCGTGGTGAAGTCTTGCGAGGCCAAGACTTTGATACAAGACCTGGAAGAAACCTTCGCGAGCCTCAACGCAGTGAGCCTGCAACTCAACCCGGTGAAGTGTGTGTTTGGAGTTCCCTCAGGCAAGCTCCTGGGTTTCCTCGTGTCCCACCGAGGCATTGAGGCTAACCCAGAAAAGGTCAAGGCAGTGGAAGACATGAGCCCACCAAAGACCCTCAGGGAAGTGCAGAAGCTCACGGGGCGCGTAACGGCGCTGGGTCGTTTCATCTCCCGATTGGGGGAGCGGGCGCTGCCTTTCTTCCAGCTGTTGAACAAAAAGGGGCCCTTCGAGTGGATCAAGAGGCCGATTGCGTTTCAAGACCTCAAGAGGTACCTCGACCAGCCCTCCAAAGTGATGGTGGCCCCGCACCCTCGGGGAGCCCTTGGTACTCTACTCGCCGCCACTCCCTACTCCGCTTAGCGCTGCCTGGGTGGCAGTTAGGGAGGTGCGTCAGGCCAAGACCACGGCGGCCACCCGAGCTAAGGAAAGACCGAATCGGAAGGAACTAGCAGAAGCCAGCATCGCAATGGAAGAAGATCAGCCGTCACAGCAGAGCGCACCAAGGACGGGGGAGGCCTCCCATCCGAGCACCCAGCTTCCGGAGGCGCCGACGCCTCGGGAGGCACCACAGCTTCTGAAAGATGCCACCAGCGCCGACGCCCCTAACCTCGTCGAGCACCCGGTGTACTTCGTCAGCATCGTGTTACGGGATGCGAGGGCACGGTACCCCATGCCGCAGAAGCTCCTCCTCGCACTGTTGGTGGCTTCGCGCAAGCTGCGGCACTACTTCCAGGGTCATCCAATCAAGGTTGTCTCAGCATACCCCGGAGAGGGTGCTCAGAGCCCCAACTCGGCGGAAGGGTCGCCGAGTGGAACATTGAGCTGCAAGCATTCCAGCTCGAGTTCAAGACGACCAGAGTCATCAAGGGGGCCAGACTTGGCAGATTTCGTGGCCGAATGGATGAAGCACCGGCCTCAGGGCCAGCGAGGATCGGTCCCTCTCCCGAGGAGCGGTTACCGGAAGGTTGGGTCATGTACTTGATGGAGCGTTCTCAGACAGGCACTGGGGCTGGGGGCGGTGCTCATGTCTCCCGCCAGACAAGCTCTACTATGCCGTGCAGCTCTGCTTCCAAAGATGGCGAGAAGGTCTCCAACAATATAGCAGAATACGAGGGGCTGATAGCGGGTCTGAAGGCTGCCGCTTCCCTAGGGGTGAAGCGCCTTACCATCAAGGGCGATTCGCAGCTCCTCGTCAATTTCTCCAACAAGGTGTATGACCAAGAGATGAACACATGGAAGCCTACCTTGCGGAGGTCCGCAGGATGGAGAAACAGTTACGGGGTTGGAGGCTGCAGACGTGCCCCGCAGCACCAATCAAGAGGCTGACGACATTGCCCAACGAGCCTCCAGGAGGTTACCCCAGGAGCCGGGCGTCTTTGAGGAACGGCTCTTCAAGCCCTCAGCCCTGCCGCCGTTATCAAGCACAGCACAGCCTCGGGAGGAGCTCCCTCACCACCATCCTCGGGAGCCCCACTGTGGCCCGGCCTCGAGAGCACACCGCTTCTAACAATGGAACCTCAAGAGGAGGCTTTGGATCACGGAGCTCAAGAGTTACTTAACGCTGGAACTTTCTTGGGAGAAGGAGGAGGAGGCAAGCGTGTGGCGTGACAAGCCACGACATACAGCATCATGGATGGAGAACTCTACCGAAATGACCAAACGACGTATCCTCGCTGCATCACCAGGGAACACGGAAGGAATTGGCAGACATATACATGGCGGAGATTGTGGGCACCATTCATCGTCACGGACCCTTGTCGGCAAGGCGTTCCGCAGCGGTTTCTATTGGCCTACCGCACTCAATGACGCTATCAAACTCGTGAAGGCTTGCGAGGCTTGCCAATTCCATGCCAAGCAGATCCACCAGCCAGCAGGAGGTCTGCAAAACCATCCCCCTCACTTGGCCATTCGCGTTCTGGGGGCTGGACATTCTGGGCCCTTTCCCTCGGGCGCCAGGGGGCTATCGCTACCTCTATGTCGCCATGGACAAATTCACCAAGTGGGCCGAAGTCGAGGCCGTCCGCGCCATCCCCGCCGGTTCTGCGGTCAAGTTCATCAAGGGCATCGTGAGCCGTTTCGGAGTGCCGAACCGCATCATCACCGACAACGGTTCGCAGTTCACCAGTAAGCTTTTTAAAACATACTGCGACAACCTTGGAACGCAGATATGCTACGCTTCGGTGGCGCACCCCCGCAGCAATGGGCAGGCCGAGCAGGCCAATGCAGAGGTCCTGCGAGGCCTCAAGACCAGGACGTTCAAGAAGAAACTGGAAGCCTGCGGCAGAGGCTGGTACGACGAGCTTCCATCCGTGTTGTGGTCCATCCGCACAACCGCGACCAAGCCAACTGGAGAGACCCCCTTCTTCCTGGTCTACGGAGCCGAGGCGGTCCTCCCTCACGAGGTCAAGCGTCGATCCGCGCGGGTCCTGGCGTTCGATGAAACGCTGCAGGACGCCATGCGGGGGACGGCCCTTGTGCTGGGGGAGGAGCGCCGTCGAGAAGCTGCACTGCGAGCGGCAAGGTACCAGCAGGCACTCCGGCGATACCACTGCCGCAACATCCACCCCAGAACCCTCGAGGTAGGAGATCTCATGCTCCGACGGGTCCTCTCTAGGGAGGGACTGCATAAGCTCTCTCCCATGTGGGAGGGCCCATTCAAGGTTGTTCATGTTTCCAGGCCTGGATCCGTGCGCTTGGAGACTCAAGAGGGAGTACCTATACAGAACGCGTGGAACATCCAGCACCTCCGGAGGTTTTACCCCTAAAAGGCCCTGAGCCTGTGAAGAAGGCGAATGCCTGTGAAGTTATCTTTTTGGAAAGGCCCTGAGCCTGTGAAGAAGGCGAATGCCTGTGAAGTTATCTTTTTGGAAAAGGCCCTGAGCCTGTGAAGAAGGCGAATGCCTGTGAAGTTATCTTTTGGAAAGGCCCCGAGCTCGTGGAAGAAGGCGAATGCCTGTGAAGTTATCTTTTTGGAAAAGGCACTGAGCCTGTGAAGAAGGCGAATGCCTGTGAAGTTATCTTTTTGGAAAAGGCCCTGAGCCTGTGAAGAAGGCGAATGCCTGTGAAGTTATCTTTTTGGAAAGGCCCTGAGCCTGTGAAGAAGGCGAATGCCTGTGAAGTCCATCTTTCTGGAAAGGCCCGGAGCCTGTGAAGAGGGCAAACGCCCGTGAAGCTTGCTTCCCAGAAGAAAGGCCGGGAGCATGTGAAGAAGGCGAACGCCTGTGAAGCTCGCCGCTCGTGACACTCTCACGTAATAATGAGTGGGGCTGTACACGCCCCGGAGTCTCAGGAGTGCCGGCCTCAGGCCCTGGGGCTCCCTCCCACGCCCAGTGGCAGCACTTAGATCCGCGCTGGTGAGAAGACGTCGAAGACTAGACTAGGTGCCGGATGCGGCTTTTTCATTTGCTTTCTACAGTTGACTGGTTATTCCCATTTGGAGTTTTTATTGGAATTATCGCCCCCTTTTTGGTCCGTGGTTCTTCGATCTTTTTCACCCCCCTGCCTTGATTTCTCTTGCATGGGGACTCGTGAGGCGGAAGCCTCGGGAGCCCCCGCGAGCGTTCCTACCCCTATCTCTCAAGTTTTCACGGCCCTGGTCCACAGCTGGAGCACCCCTCCAGACCATGCCTCACGGGCAGCACAACGCGAACATGGGGCCAGGTCGGTCGCCCATGACCCACGGCCGGGTTCACTTGCAGTGGGTGCAGCAGAAGGAACAAGATCGTGGATAACAAAAGCAAGATAATAATTAACGGCGTTGTTCTAAACGCACCACGGGCCACCCATTGTTCACTTTTTACGCAGGAGAAAAGGAAGGAAAAGGACAGATTCAGTGAAGCACGCCTGCGTCGGGCTCTCTTGGAAGGCCCGAGCCGCTTGAGCTCGGGCCGACTCCATCTCATGCTTCAAGGCGTGGCGGGCGGACCCGCTACCACCCCCAAGCGGCTGGCGTGGCGTGGGGCTGGCGCGACCAGCTTCTGGAAGAATCGCCACCGAAGAAGAGCTGGTGAAGCGTGAGGAGTCGCAGACATCGCCCGGCCGCCCAGCTGCCCTCTCCGCCAGCCGAAATTTGAGTCCGGAGACATGATTAAATGCGTCCTCGGGTAGCACCCCATGCGGCCGTCTTCCCCAACACCCTCACGTAGAGGGTGGCGTCGCCATCATACTTGAAGTGGAGGGAGCACCGGTGGCGGAGACCACGCCCATGACGAACGTCACTACCAGCGGGCCGTGAACAGGTTCCTCGGCAGAGACCTCCAGAGAAGCCCACGAAGCCCGGCTGCAGCAGCCATCTGCCTGGAGCCAGAGGCCACTCAGGGTGCCATCTGGGAGCTCACCCAGGAGGAAGCACGGGAGCTGAAGCTGGACGCCGGACGGCTCCTCCGCCCTCACCATGAACTCCGGCAGCGCTTCAGCAGCATGAAGGCACGGCCTCGGGGACACGCGGCCGGGGCACGCCCTCCGACCATGGCCAGCCGCTCGTCACCATGCTGAGAGCTTCCCCCACGTCCGCGGGGGACTACCGTGGAGGCCACAGGGTGCTTGCGAGGGCGACCTCGACCACGCTTAGGTGGAGGAGAGGAGGACTCAACCTGGCGGCCCTTCCCCTTCTCTGCGGCCGAGAACTTCCTTGGTGGAGCCATGGAGAAGAAGGAGAGACAAGAAGGATAGACTGGAAGGGCGCACGCCGTTCCATGCTTATAGCCGGCGAAGGCCAACCACCGTCCTCCACGATCACCAGTAATCATGACTGACCATGCATGCAGGGACTTGTCGAGTCCGAGCGGTTACCGAGGCATTGTGGGGATGCAAAGGCGTGACATCGCCCAATCAACCGCCACGCTGCCGCCCCAGCCGCTTGAGCTGTTAGGGCCCGCGACGCCAGACTTGCCCTTTCGCCTCTGCACGGCCAAGTTCGGGCGCTGTGGCCCGGGTGGGCTACTTGTCGGCGTTCTCGAGAACGGGGTCCCAGGACTTGCACTGCGGCTGCGGCGTGGCTCAAAGGGAGGCCCAGGCGGCCCATCTTCATCAACACAAGCTCAAGACCCTCGTGAGGCCAAGCCTCGCCAGGCGGACGACCAGAGCTTCCTCGGGCATGGCCTCGTCGGTGGCTCATGAGGAGGCGGAGAGTTCAAGGCAGGTACCTCGCGAGGTGCCCGTGACGCAAGCCATGACGACCGAGGGCGCGATCGGCGCCCGGCCGCCTGGCGTCCTCCTTTCCTCTTTGGTGCAAAGGGAGCAAGCGCAGGCGAGAGCATCAAGCAAAGGCATCCGTTTCAGTGCAACAAGACCAAGACCAGCCCCAACGGCTGGAAGGGAGTCATCGTGGAGCCCAAGCAGGCGTCATCACCAGAGCCTTTGGCGGGCGAGGACCAACTTTAGTCAGGATAAGTGTACCCGTTGTTCCCCTTCAAAATGGCCAATTGTTGGCGCCCTTCCCGCTCAATATTTGGGAAGAGGCCCGGGGCCTTCGCCTATATAAGTAGAGCTAGCCCCATAGTGGAGGGGGACGATCAGATAGAGTGGGAATTTTGGAATCCATAGAGAGATAGAGACCCGATCCTCAAGCTAGAGCGACGGGACACCACTTAGCAGTTCATCACACCCACCAAGAACAGACCCTCGCGAGGTTGTTCTTCCCTGTACTGTTCTTCATCAGCCCCAAAGGCAATCCACCACACCACAAACTAGAGTAGGGTATTACACCACAACGGTGGCCCAAACTAGTATAAATCTTGCGTCTCTTGTGTTGTTCTTGCTAGTAGTTTTAGGTCCCTGCGATTCGGCGAGGTACGAGACGGTGGAGGGTTGGATCTCCGCACGCACCCCAGAGTTCGAACCTTAAGGGTCTGCCGGAACCCGAACTCTGACAGCATCCGAATACGGGCGCGTGTGTACATGATCGGGAAACGGTCCTTCGTTAATGCGGAGGGATCCTAAAGATTTCGATAAGTCTTCGAGTGGTTGAACATTCTCTCGCTGTATCATGAAAGTCAATTTTCGGCTTTCTCTACTAAGGTGCTCATCCGGAATAATCAGGGCACAATCGTAGTAGTTCTCCTTTGGCCACCTTAGCCGATAATAACGGAACGTAAGGCGGCAAAACCCAGGAGCCGGGCAAACCCAACATTTGACCAAAGACATGATTCGGAGCTGATGCATATAAGGCCAAACTCGTGACGTCGAACACTCCCGAAGGTATTCGGACTTTATAACAGACGATGGGCTCAAGAATGCCCATTCATTATAAACCATGTGTTTCCAGGTACGTGCGTTGATCTGTCGTGGCGAAATGCCAATAACGCCAGTATCCTCTGTGGGTATGGAACCCCTGGGATGGTTAAACAACAAGAGGCAATAGAAAAGGTTTACACAGGGGCTTAATCTAAAAAGAAACCTGTTGAGCGGGGCCTTGCTGCACGTCTGCGCCTTTATGTCTATTGTGCCGTGTCCTGGAAGGGTATCGCGTGAACGTTGTCTGTGAAAAAGAGAACTCGCAGGAGAGAACAACGTAAGTATGCGATGGATAATAAAAGTGTAAGATGTTGGCCTGCCAATAAGGTTGAGCCAAGTGTGGGGCTGTATTAAATATTTATAGCCCCTGGTGTCCGCTATGGGATTACATACACAGTGCCCGATTCAATTTTATCCGGGCGACCGGACTCGTCTAACCGTGTCTGTGGTCTTAATGACCAGTCATGTTTTCTAATACTGGAGGTCGCTTATAGTCTGGCTGCTAGGGACGTCGCGTGTTCCTCTACGCGTGAAGAGCGCTCTGTGATTCCATTAACGGTGATGACGCCACATGGACAGGGCATCTTGAGTATAAGGTAGCCATAGTGCGGTAATGCGTTGAAGCGGGCGATGGCCGTTCTTCCAAGCAATGCATGATAGCCGCTTTGGATGGGTGCGATGGTGAAGAGTAGTTCTTCGCTTCGGGAATTGCCTGGGTAGCCAAATGTTACCTCCAGTATGATGGAGCCCCTGCCGTAGGCTTCAACGCCTGGTATCACCCCTTCAAAGGCGGTGTTGCTTTGGCTAATTCTGGATGGGTTTATCCCCATCCTGCGGACAGTGTCCTCGTATAAATTGAGACTGCTGCCGCCGTCCATGAGGACACAGGTGAGATGGTATCCTTCGATTATTGGGTCAATTACCAAGGCCTTTGATCCTCCGCGCCAAATACTAGTTCGGTTGTCCAAGTGATCGAAGGTGATCGAATAAGACATCCAGTAGTTGGATGTGGGTACGATGGGTTCTATATCGAGCGCATCTCTATGCGCGCGTTCGTGCCTTCTCATGGATGCGTGAGTCGCGTGGATCATGTTCACTGTTTTAACCTCTGGCGGGAATTTTTGCTGTCCCCCAGTGTTCGGCTGGTGAGGTTCATCCTCGTCTTCACTTGGTGTTTCCCTTCCCTTGTGTTCGGCATTTAATTTGCCAGCCTGCTTGAAGACCCAGCACTCTCTGTGCGTGTGGTTCGTAGGTTTGTCAGGGGTGCCATGAATTTGGCACAGTCTGTCTAGGACTCTATTCAGACTGCACGGTCCCTCTTCTTGCCTTTAAATGGCTTCTTTTGCTGATCAGGTCGGGAGCGCCTGAATCCGGCGTTAACCGTTGTGTTATCCGGGCTCTCTTCCTTGTTTTGGCATTTGTTTTTATTACGTCGTGGCTTTCCGTTGCCATCCCTTTATTTCTGATGTGCTGGGGTCGCTGGTGCCTTTACGGGCTAGCCAGGTATCTTCACCCGCACAAAAGCGGGTCATAAGGCTTGTTAGGGCTGCCATTGTCCTTGGCTTTTCTTGGCCGAGGTGTCTGGCGAGCCACTCGTCGCGGATGATGTGTTCGAATGTCGCTAAGGCTTCGGCATCCAGACAATCGACAATTTGATTCTTCTTAGTGAGGAATCTGTTCCAAAGCTTGCGGGCGGATTCTCTGGGCAGTTGGATTATGTGACTTAAATCGTCAGCATCCGGAGGCCGGACATAAGTCCCTTGAAAATTGGCCCTGAAAGCGTCCTCGAGTTCCTCCCAACTCCCCATTGAATTTTCGGGAGGCTTTTCAACCCGTGTCGAGCTGGTCCCTTTGATTTGAGGGGGGGTACGTGATGGCGTGGAGGTCATACTCACGAGCCATATGTATATACAGGATAAAATCCTTGATCCAGACACCTGGGTCTGTCGTTCCGTCATATGCCTCTATATTCACAAGTTTAAAGCCCTGTCGAAATTCATATTCCAGTACTTCTTCGGTAAAGCACAGGGGGTGAGCAGCCCCTCTGTATCTGGACGTGCTGTGGCATGCCGTCGGCTGTTGTTGTGTCCGGTGTTTATTCCGAACTGGTATTCGATTGGCATAATCATTTTGGTGACCATAGTCCCTCACCGGGGTGTGTCCTTTAGATCCATAAATGGACCTGGCCGCGCCAGCTTTCTTATCCAGGTGCTCACGTAGATCGTGCGCGGCGTCGGTAGCCGCTTTGTTGCGGTTATGAAGTGGCACGACTTCGTCGTCGAATTCTGGCAGTAGCTTGCGTTTTGGATAGCTCTTTGTATGGCGATCATCACCGTATCTTTCTTCAGTGTCTAGCACTTTATTCCATCTACGGTTGAGCGTTTCCTGTGCGGCTTTGAGACGTTGCTTCTGCTTCTTTAGACTTCTTGCGGTGGCCATAAGCTTTCTGTGGAGGTTATCTCATTCCACGCGTTTTTCCGGGATGATGAATGCATCGTCATCCGGACTGCTTTCTTGTGTTGGTTCGGTTTGATGACCTCATCCTTCGGGATCATTGTCCTCGGGCGTCTGCTCCGAACTATGTTCGGGGTGGCCTGGTTCGCCCTGTTCCATCGCTGGGTCCGTATGGTCATTGTTGCCTTCGGAGTTGACTGTAGTATCGATCCTTCTGGCGCTCTTGTCGCTAATTTTACTGTTGCTGGACTTAGAACGGCGTCTGCGCCATCGCTTTGGCTTTTGCCCGGGGGTTTTATCTTCCAGATTGTCCTCTTTGGGCGTATCCACCATGCATATGTCGTGTGACGAGGCAGAAGTCCAGCGCCCCATAGATTCCGAATCTTCTCCTGCATCGTCGTCCATACCGTTGATGCCTTCGGAGTCAAAGTCAGGCACGTCGATTAAATCATCGATCGTGGCTATGAAGTGGGTGGTGGGTGGGCAACTAATTTCTTCGTCGCCTGCTTCCCAATCGAGCCGGACATAGTTTGGCCCGGAATTTTCTGTCAAAGAGAGAGTTTTTTAACGAGTTCAGCATGTCGCCAAATTGCGAGTGCTGGAAGATATCCGCAGCGATGAACTCCATTACCGGAGCCCAACCTGGCTCAACTGGCTGGGGAGTGTGCGGACCGGAACCAACATCCGGATACGAATCCGGGGGTCCGGAGTCACAGGCCACCACAGAGGTAAGGCCCGTGTTCGGCTGCACCACCGATGAGTGTGTGACCTACGGGGCGGGGTCCAGCCCTCCGTCCTTAGGCAACGCAGCCTGCTCCGGATTTAGGTCCGAGGCTACTGCGGGTGATACTCGAGCTTTGTCCGACAGCAGGTCTAAGCCATGCTCGTCGTGACTGTCCGGTGCTCCTGGCATAGGCCCGAATCCGTCGAAGATCCAGTCTCCGCGGATGTCCGCCGAGTAGTTCTGGTTTCCGATCTCGACCGTGGCTGGGCGAAGCTATCGATCTGCTTCCAGATGGCTGCTTAATTGGCCCGCATGACAAAGCCGCCGAACACGAAGATCTGTCCAGGGAGAAATGTCTCACCCGGGACCGTGTTGTTGACGATGGTTGAAGGAGCCATCGAGCCCTATAGCAACGACACAGAGGAACTCTCAATGAAAGCACCAATGTCGGTGTCAAAACCGGTGGATCTCGGGTAGGGGGTCCCGATCTGTGCGTCTTAGGCTGATGGTAACAAGAAGCAAGGGACACAATGTTTACCCAGGTTCGGGCCCTCTCGATGGAGGTAAACCCCTACTTCCTGCTTGATTAATATTGAAGATATGGGTAGTACAAGAGTAGATCTACCACGAGATTATAGAGGCTAAACCCTAGAAGCTAGCCTATTATGGTATGATTGTAATTGTGATCGGCCTTCTAAGGACCAACCTCTCCGGTTTATATAGACACTGGAGAGGGCTAGGGTTTACATGGAGTCGGTTACAAGGAAGGAAATATAATATCCGGATCGCCAAGCTTGCCTTCCACGCCAAGGAGAATTCCATCCGGACACGGGATGAAGTCTTGAATCTTGTATCTTCACGCTTCAATAGTCCGGACGCGGTATATAGTCCGGCTGTCCGGATACCCCCTAATCCAGGACCCCCTCAGTCATCACCAACCCTGACACATGCAAGTGGGATAAGCAGCTAATAAGTACAACTTGACAAGACGGATCAGTGCGACAGTAAAAATGCCATCATCACCGACCCTGAGACGAGCAAGTGGGATTAGCAGCTGATAAGTACAGCTTGACAAGACTACTCAGTGCGACCAAATTAATACCCTGGCAAAGAAATTGGCTTGGACGGTTGGTTCTTCCAGGCCACCGCCCGCGCCACCCACTAGGCGGTTGCCACGACGGACTGCAACTGCGCCCCATGACCACTACCCCCACGTCCCCGACGAAACGTCTCCCACACATCCCCGTCCACGCCCTCATTGTCTTCCATCTCTGCCTCATTCCATTCTGAGAACCACCGTTGCCGCTTCCATCTCCACTACAAACAACACAGAAACTTATCTCTTCCAAGCCCACAGTCGCCGGAGGAGGGCAATGGCGGAGGAACCCTCTTCCAAGCGTCATCATGGGGAGACGTCCGACCAGAGCAGCAACCTCGACGACGTTCACCTCCCGGCGAGAAGCGCGAGTACACCAAAACCATCACATGGGTTGAGCTCCACGGCAAAGAGACGCTGGAGATTGTCTGCACCAGCGAACCAGACAAGGCCGACAAGATGATCAACAGGCTCTAGATGAAGGCTGGCGACTTGTATCCTAGGATCGTCGGCGTTGATGTGGAGTACACCACAGAAGATGAACCTTCGCAGATGGCAGCAGTTTTGCAGTTGTGCGTGGAGGAACTCTGCCTGGTGTACCACATCGCAACGGTCACAAAATGGTGAACCATAGTACTCATTTTCCCTATTTGGTTCATCTGTTTAATTAGTACTGTATCCTCAAAATTTCATTAAACTTGTTTCCCAACTAGATGTACTAGTGTAGTTTGTGAAAGTGGATGCACTACTGCACTTTCTCAAGTAGATGCACTACAATGTATTTTGAACCTGATGCACTGGATTACTATTTGAAAATCATGCAGAAGATTAATTTCTAAAGTTGATGTACTACTGTAGTTTGTGATCTTGATCCAGTAGTGTAGTTTCTGCACTCTATGTATTAAAAGGATGTTTTTGAACTTGATGTAGTGAAGTAGTTTCTGAACTTGGTCTGGTGTTATTTTCATCAGCAAAAAAACTAAGAACTTGGTAAAGCACTGGTATGTGTTGTTCTACTCAACAAAAGTAAACTAAACTAGTACTAAAGCAGCACATTCATCATTGACTCAAACTGTATATATTCCCAAAAAGAAAAATAACATGGTGTACTTGAATTTAATTTCAGAACTGTGTTTACTAGTTTTTGAAGTACATTCATCCATTAGTTATACTATATAAGCATCTACTTCATGGATTCATCACTTGTAAAACAAAAAAACTGAAGAATTCAAACATCAAAATAATACTAATCTTCAATATGTCTCTCCCCTTGCAGGCCCAAGCGCCTCAATGACATGCTGGAGCATGAGAAGTTGTTCACATTTGCCGGTTTCAGCATTGAAGGGGACAAGGAGAAGCTTGTCTGGTTTGGAGATCGACCCCAACAAGTACATCGACATTATGCGGAACTGGAGAGTTCCATACACCAGAAAAGAGTACGACTCCTTGGCTGATGTTGCAGCCAGCGTCATCCACCCATTCTACAAAGGCATCAAGAAAAAGATCGACAAAGAAGACCACAAACTATGGGGGATCAGCCCGCTGCCAGAGAAGCTCATCGAGTACGCATGAATAGATGCGTACGCTAGGTACAAGTCATGGAAGATAATCGACAACATCACAACAGGTTGGGAAATTTCAAAAGAGCAGGAGGCTGACCCCTACTACCACTGCCACTATGCGGGATGTAGAGCCATCAAAGTGTGCCTTCGTGTTGCTTGCGCTTGTGCTTGCCTTTTATCTTGTTGTTTCAAATTCGTAGTTTGCTCTTTTTAGGTTAAACCAGTTTGATTATGTCTTGTGTGTCAGGGTTGAACCAGTCTACTTATGTCGTGCTTGTCACGGTTGAACAAGTCTGCTTATGTCATCAAGTACATTGTTTTCTTATCTTGTTATATAAGTTTGGTAGCTTCGTATTTTGTTTATGCATCATTTCAAATTCAAAAGTAGCTTGTGAATGGAACTTTGTGGCTGCTCTTCAGTACTAGTTATGAAGCAACTAATCACACAAGGATGTTCCATTTGTAGATTCGATGAAGTATTGTATGGAAAACATAACATTGAAAACAATCAGTACAATTTTAGTTGCTTAACAATGCTTCCAAAGTTGAAGCAAAAAATATTAGTACTTCATGTACTGTTGTCATTCATATGTAGCTGCTAGAAAATTAACAAGTACTACAATAGAAAAAGTTAAGAAGCATCAGCACACACTTATATTGGTCACTTGCAGACTAAGTATGATAGTACTAGTACTCTTGAATGGACAATACATACTTACTACAATATAAAGTACAAAGAAGCATCAGTTCGCAATCCCTCAAAAAATAAATGTCAGACTAAGCACAACAGTGCTACTATAGTGCTATTGTACAATTTAGTTTACACACAAGTACTATAGTGCTAAAAAATAATACCAGAAGACCCTTGAGAATAATCACAAAAAAACAAAAAAAGGCTAAAACTCAATGAAAAGATAACAGTTCGAGAAAACTCACAAGAACTACAACAAAAGTATCAGTCCACATTACTGGTGGAGTCAAGTACTAGATTTGAAACCAAAAAATAAAAAAAATGACAGCCCGAGGACAGGCAGGCCCTAACGTAGGTAAATACTTGAGCTCGAGACCACAGCGGAACCGTTGGCAAATCCCTAGTAATCTGCACAACGCTGGGCCAGCCGACCAGGGCCCACAGGTCATGATAGAGAGCGAGCGCGGTGTATAAGTGCTCAGGTAAGTATTCAGAGGAGTTCAACCAGTTGGACTTGCCAGCGCTTATAAACAGGTTGAGAGCCCCCTCGCTTAGTGAGGTGGGACTAAACCCAGACCACGCGCACAACCAGCAGTCCTCAAATCACCCGCGAGGCCAATTTGGGCCGAAAAAGGGCCCAATAGCCTCCCTCATCGCTGAACACCCCACCCATAAGGCCCGTTCGATAAAGCAGAGCGCAGCGCAAAGAAAAATAAACTACAACAAAAAATGTTCGAAAACTGAATGTACAAAAGTTCAAATACTTTTCGCAGGCAATAATTTTAAATCCAAAAATAAAAATAAAAATAAATTGAGCTCTGCACCACGGATCAGATGATAAAAAAAGGGAAAAAATAAGATAGAAAAACAACAAAACTTTGAAAAGCGGAGAACTTAATAGGCTATCTATTAAATGCACATAATTTAAACCAGCGTATTAAATTTTACTATCGAGTTCAACTACTAAAATGCAAGAAGTTCAAATAGATATTGTTTGTCAATTATGCTAAATTTCTTATTTATATAAAATCTGACTAGAGCTCAACTAACGATTTCGTCGTAAATAATCTCAATCCCAAAAAAATCTCAGTTCATACATACATATGATATCAGTACTACAAAATGAGGCCACTCATGCTACATCCACACACCATTGTGACACCAATTTTCAAAAACCTTACGCTGTATTAAATTACAATTCAGTACCCGCAACGCTAAACAATAAGTACACTAAAAAGAGAGTACAAAAACTATAAAGGCCTAACTTAGGTTGGGACAGATGACAAAAATAAGTCTCAGTTTTGAGCAACAACTCGTAGTGCACTGAAAAAAATTCAGTTCAACTAGTATATAAGACTTTAATGCAAAAAAAAGACTTAACCTCCACACTGAAAAACATCACAAAGTATAACATCACTCAAACAGTACAAAATGCCATCATCACCGACCTTGAGACGAGCAAGTGTGATTAGCAGCTGATAAGTACAGCTTGACAAGAGTACTCAGTGCGACCAGATTAATACCCTGGCAATGAAATTGGCTTGGACGGTTGGTTCTTCCAGGCCACCGCCCGCGCCACCCACTGGGCGGTTGCCACGACGGACTGCAACTGCGCCCCACCACCACTACCCCCACGCCCCCGACGAAACACCTCCCCCACATCCCCATCCACGCCCTCATTGTCTTCCATCTCTGCTTCATTCCATTCCGAGAACCATCATTGCCGCTTTCGTCTCCACGACAAACAACCTAGAAACTTCTCTCTTTCAAGCCCACAGTCACCGGAGGAGGGAAATGGTGGAGGAACCGTCTGCCGAGCGTCATCCTGAGCCTGCTCATCATCTCATCGACCTTTCCTGGCGTGAAGCACGAGTACACCAGAACCCTCATAGGGGTTGAGCTCCACGGCAAGGAGACACTGGAGATCGTTTGCACCAGCAAACCAGACAATGTGGAGTACCACACCATTATCCTAGCTTCATCGGAGTTGATGTGGAGTTTACCACAAAAGATGAATCTCCCCAGATGGCAGCAATCCTGCAATTATGCATGGAGGAACTCTGCTTGGTGTACCACATCACATCGGCCACATAATGGTGATCCATACTACTCTTCATTCATCTGTTCTACTAGTACTACTCCCTGAAAATTTCTTTGAACTTGTTTCCCAACTAGATGAAACTACTGTAGTTTGTGAAAGTGGATGCACAAGTACATGTTTCTCAAGTACATGCACTATAATATATTTTGAAACTGATGCACTGGATTAGCATATGAAATTGTTTCACCAGATTAATTTCTGAACTTGATGTACTCGCATAGTTTCTGATCTTGATGCACTAGTGTAGTTTATAGAGTTGATGTATTAAATGATGTTTCTAAACTTGATGTACAAAAGTAGTATATGAACCTTGTCTGATGTTATTTTCAGTAGCAAAAAGAACTAAGAACTTGTTGAAGCACTGGTATAGGTCTTTTATTCAACAAAAAGAAAACTAAACTTGAAGTAAGCAGCACATAGATCATTGACTCTGGTAAATAGGTTCTTGAACTTGGTGAAGATACCAAAAAAGAAAAATAACATGGTTTAGTTGAATTTAATTTCAGAACTTTGTCTATTAGTTTCTGAACTACATTTATCCATGACTTATACTATATAAGCATCTACCTCATGGATTATCACTTGTAAACCAAAAAACAGAAGAAATAAATCTTAAAAAAAGAACACTAATCTTCAATATGTGTCTCCCCCTTGCAGGCCCAAGTGCCTCAAAGAGTTCCTGCAGGAGGAGAAATTGTACACATTTGCCAGTTTCAGCATTGAAGGTGACAAGCTGGTGCTGAACAAGTCTGGTTTGGAGATCAACCCGAAGAACTTCACCGACATTCAGCGATTTTGGAGAGTTCCAGGCACTGTAAAAGAGTATGACTCCTTGGCGGATGTTGCTACCAGTGTCATCCACCCATTCTACAAATATATGAAGAAGAAGATCGACAGGGAGGAAGACCACAAACTGTAGGGGATCAGCCCGCTGCCAGACAAGCTCATCGAGTACGCAGGAATAGATGCGTACGCCACGTACAAGTCATGGAAGATAATTGACAACATCGTAACATGTTGGGAAATTTCAAAACAGCAGGAGGCTGACTCCTACTACCACTGCCACTACGCGAGATGAAGAGAAATGATAGCCTGCCTTCGTTTTGCTTGCGCTTGTGTCTGTCCTTTATCTTGTTTCAAATTTTTAGTTTGCTTTTGTTAGGTTGAACAAGCTTGCTTATGTCATGTGTATCAGGGTTTGAACAAGTTTGCTTATGTCTATCAAGTACATCGTTTGCTTATGTCGTTCAACAAGTTTGCTAGCTTCCTATTTTGTTTATCCATTATTTGAAGTTGAAGTAGGTTGTGAATGAAACTTGATGGCTGCTATGAAGCACTAGTCATGGAGCAACAAATCACACATGGACATTTTCACAAAAACAGTGGCAGACTAAGGACAACAACAAATAGTAGCCTTGGACGCTCAGTACAGTTTAGTTCTTCACGGTAGTACTATCACACTAAAAATCCGTTTTTAGTTTCAAAAGAACACTAAAAAGACTAAGTTGCAGCCGAGGACAACATTCAGTGCTAACAGCATCATGCTAATAGTAGTTAGAAAATACTAAGTAGCGCAACAGGAAAAGCCAAGAACCATCAGTACGTATTTCATAGTCACTAGCATACTAAGAGTGAAAAAGTACTGGTATACTTGAACACACAGTACATCCATTCTACAAAAAATAAAAAGGAACGGGAAGCTTCAGTTCGCATTCCCTAAAACAGTGACACACTAAGAATAACAGTGCCAGTACAATTGAAATCTTAGTACTACTTAGTTTATACGGCAAGTACTATGATGATACCAAATAATGGCTAGAGAATAACCAGAGCCTAGAAAAACAAGGACAAAACTAAATCAAAAAGATATCAGTTCGACCAAGGAGAAAAATCTCAAGAAATACAATAGAAGCATTAGTCCACATTGACCAGTGAGGTACTAGTTTCAAACAACACAAAATAAAATGACTACAATGCTAGTACAATTGAAATCTTAGTACAACTTAGTTTATTCGGTAAGTACGATGATGATACCAATTAATCCCTTGAAAAAGAAGGCGAAGACTCAACCAAATAGATTACAGTTCAACCAAGGACAAAAATTCACAAGAACAAACAACAGAAGCATCAGTCCACATTGACCAGTGAGGTACTAGTTTCAAACAACAACAAAAAAAGATGACCGCCCAAGGACAGGCTAGCCACGCACAGGAGGATACACTTGGACTCGAGCCCACAGTGGAACCATTGGCGAATATATAGTAATCGAGAATGTGCAGGCCAGCTGCCAAGGGCCCACAGGTCATGGAACAAAGAGCGAGCACCGTGTATAAGCTTCCAGGTCAGTATACAGAGGAGTTCGACAAGCAAGGCACGACAACGCTTATAAACCGGTGGAGAGCCCCCTTGGCTAGCGAGGTGGGACTAAACTCAGAGCGCACGCACAGCGAGTAGTCCACAGTCGCGCGCACGGGCCATTTGGGCCGGAAAAAGGGCCCAATACGACTGCTACTCCCTCCTCTTGAAACTCTCCTCACCCCACACCATAAGGCCAGCAGAATAAACCAGAGCGCGTGGCAAAGGAAATATAAACTAGTACAAAAAAGTTCGAAAACTGAATATAGAAACGTTCAAATACATGTATGTTTGCACGCAAATAACTCTAAATACAAATATAAAAATAAAATAAATTTACCTCTTCAGCACAGATAAAATGATTAAAAATATGCTACAAAAACAATGATACTTTGAAGTTCAACTATATATGCTACAAAAATAATTATGAACTTAATAGGGCTATCTGTTAAATGTAGCTAATTTAAATTACTGCTTTAACTTTTACTATGAAGTTCAACCACTAAAATGCAAGAAGTTCAAACAAATATTTGGCTCTCAATTTTGCTAAAATTTTTATATTTAAATAAAATCTGGCTAGAGATCACGTATCAATTTCATCGTAAATATTTTTAATCCCAAAAAAACTTCAGTTCTAATACATTATATGACATCAGTTGTACATAACAAGGAAGCGTCACTCCACTCATGCTAGATCCACAAATACTATTGTGACACCAAATTTTAAAAGCCTTACGCTGAATGAAATTACAATTCAGTACTCACAGAACTATACCATAAGTACAAGAAAAGAGGGTGCAGAAACTATAAAGGTCCAACTTAGGTTGAGACAGATGAAAATGAAACAAATCTCACTTTTTCAGCAACAACTCATAATGCACTTGAAAAAAAGTGTTTCAGTTCAACTAGTGTATAGACTTCAGTGCAAAAATAAAACTTAATCAAAACGAATTCCTGATGAAACATACACAAGTGAAACAGCTATTCAACCACATTCTCATCATGAAAATAAGTTTGTTAAACGTTGTGCCACACTTAAAAACATCACAAAGTATACCGGTTATTACATAGTTGACAAGACATCCAAACACTACAAACAAAGCCTACAATGCTTTCAAGACATAAATCACACAAGTATCCCATTCACTACGCAAATGTTAACCATTTCTTCTATGCACCAGGAGCCAAAGCCTGAACCTCCTTGGGAGGCTCCGTCACCAGAACCTGGTTATTCCAGTTGAACACAATTGAATACAGATCCTCAACGTTCCAATCAACAATATGCGGCTGCAAAACAATAAAACAAATTATCAAAAATCATGACACATGAACAAAGAATATACAATCAACCAAACACAGAAAGTGAAAGCTAAACTAGAACCCACGTCATTATTTCGAATGTTCTCAACAATCTTTTCACCATCAAAGGTTCCCGCATACTTCAGAGTATAATGGCCACATTCATTCGACCCTTGAAGTGGAACCTTGACAAACATTGGTTTCTTTGCAAAAACCTCCCATTTGGACTGCTTGCTCGCATTATACTGAGCATCACCATACACAGCCTTCAGTACTTGGACCAATCTAGAGATATGTAAAATAAGAAAAGAAACCACATATTTTCATGTCTCAGAAAAGCAGAAACAAAAGAGGCAGAAAAATTAATCTAGTACAGATAATAAATGTCACTCACAATCTTCTCGCAGTCTTTGTGATAGGTGTTCTTTGAAGGACGATGGTTCTTCACATAAGGTAAAAGGTCAAGGATGTCAACGGTACTTCGGTACCGACTCATGACATATAAGGAAAAGTGGTTCACTTTCAAATCCTTTGATAAAACCATAGGTTTGAATAGAGGCATCATGATCTAAAAACAAATGACCAAAAAAAAGAGATATTAAATATTCAAAATAAAAACCAGCATCACAGTAAACAAATAAAACCAAAAATCAGCTAGTAGATCTCACAAGGTTGGCACTGAGCAAGTCTTCCCCATCTCTAACATAGCTCTTGAAATCTCTCGCTGCACTCTCCACATTAAACTCTTTATCTTCATCACCGTAAAACGTACAGTCAAGCACAACCTGCAAAAAGGCAAACAGAAGTAGACAGGGGAAAAGGATCAACAAGCAAAGTATTTTTAAAACTCGTAAAACAATAGGCAGTCTTGTTTCAGAGAAACAAATGATCTGATTCATTACCATGATGAAATATGGACTCAACAAGATCCTTTTTCCAGATGCGAAATCAATGAGGAAGCCCATTACATCACCCTCCATCATTTGTCCACGTGCAAAAACTTCCGAGATGCGTTTCCCAGTGAAGGTAGTACGTTATCATCGGGATGAGGTATCATTGAGAATGCAGTCCTGTAGCACACACAAGAACAAAAAGCAGGGGAAGCAAGATAAGGCATTCATAGTAGTTCAAGTTTTATAAAAAAGAGCAGTTCAGGTCATATTTATCTAGCAGTTGGAAACAACAAAAGAAAAGAAGATGAAACATAATGAGAGATACTCACTCGGCATACTTCTCACGTCCTTCATCACTAAGCAATAGATTATACAACTTGCAAGCCTTGTCCAGGTGAAGGAGTTTATGAGGGTGAAGCTGCTGCAAAGGGGAGCAAAACTTTATAGGAGCTCTGGGTGCACGCTTTGTGCTTGTAACATTGCCAGAATTCAAAGCAGGATCCTTCCTAGCAACACCAGCTCTACGTCCCATTATAATAGCAAGGGGAGATACACCCTTGGTAGCAGAGCTCCTGGTGACTCTTCCCATGCCATCGATCTTGTCAAACGCATCATCATCACTGTCTAACAATTGCACAATGGAATTCTTGGGTGTAGAGGGGCTCTCTGCACAAGCAGTCGTAGAACTTTTTAGAGCTCCCAACCGCCCCTTCTTAACACCAGATCTTGTCTTTTCGGGAGAACGCCCCTGGCTCAAATCAATAGCTGTACGCTCGAGCTTCGAGAACTGGCTGCCAAAGATCCTGTAGTCATGCTCACCAAGGTCCAGCCAGTCACCTGCAAATAAAAAAGAAGGAGCACAACAAGGGTAAGTTCAAATACAGAATCCATGACAGTACTAGTCAAGAAGTACAAGCTGGAAAAATTTATAAATGGTCATGCATACGTACATGGTTCGATGCCAAACAAACCCCGGAAGTCAACATCAAACACATCGCTAGTCGCGCAGGTATACAGCAAAGTCTTTCTAATGTCAAGAATGTCTTTGTGGCTGTAATCCAACATTTCAATCACACCATCCTCCCAGCAATGATAGGTCATGCAGTTTTGTAGAATAAAGAAGCCACAATCATGCCTGTTAACAAAAGAAAAAACATAATGATACATAACAAATTAGAAATACAGGAATACAACCAAAAATTGGAAAACCACGGATTCCAGCAACAAAAACAACTAATAAAAATCATTAAAAACGGATACTCACGTGTTTTGCAGCTGCGGCACACGCACAACCTCGCAAGAGAAACCATCAATATGTGCCGGTGATAACAGTTTGGCCCTGTCTATGTTGGACTCCCTCCAAAGCTTCATTATATTATCTGTCATAGTCCTTAAGAATTTAACTGCAACACTCCAGGTTTCATCGCAGAGTGAATCAAGACACTCGGAACGACGGAACCTCAAATTCAGAACAATCAAGCACCAATGCCCAGATTCTTCACTAGGCTTCATGGCAGCCGCAAATGATGGCGGATCAAAAGTAGGGAAAAGAAGCTGACAAAAAAGTCGTAAAGGAAAAATGAATTTACCAAGTCATAATGAAACAAAATATTCAGCCTCCAAAACAATAAATAAAAGAGGGAAATTGAAATTCAGAAGTGCAAACAAATCAGATAATCATAAGTTCTAATTGAGTAAGCAAGTCACTACAAAAGATAAATGCTACTCAAGTTTATATCCACCGCCCAAACTTGCAACAAACATATCAGTTCAATTTCCTTGCGACAATAAGTGCAGCTTCAAAAAAGAAGCACACATCATTCATAAATACAGGGGAAAAAAGCATGCTACTCAAGTTCATTCCCACCTCCCAAACTTGTAAGAAAACATGACCGTTCTAGTTCATGAGTAAAATAAGTTCAAGTTCACCTACTTGGTCAAAACCATCAGCCCCTAATCTCGTGAACCACTGTAGCACATTGGCATCAATATTTCCATCACGGATCTTGGTCTGTTGTACAAAAAGAACAATAACATTTAGAAAATTTCCAAAATAACGTATCATCCTATGTAGAAAGCAAAATACTGACCGCCACCCATCTGGGAACTATCAACTTGTCAGTGTCTCGGTACTTCTGATGTAGAGAATATAAAACAACATCAACACTGTCTGAGTTGATCATGCCAGTGGGGACAAACGCTTTAGCAACAAAACCAACACTGGCATCACTTTCACTATTTTGAAACATTGGCTTTTCACTAGGAAAACACAAAAGATGACATGAATTAAAACTATTGCAATAACAACAATAGTCATATGAGAGAAAGAAAAGGAGACAAAAATGATACGAGCAAAATCCCAAACTAACTGTTTCCCATGGTTCGTGTGCAACCTTGTAACAGAGAAGAGAAATGAATCAACCTTAGCAACATTAGCACCTTCTACTTGAAGAAAAAGAAGAAAAAACAATAAGTTCAAGCACTACAAGTGAACATGTCCAAAATGCCATAAATGAGAAGTATGCCTCATTTACAAGTCCTTACCTACACTTTCAGCGTTTGACGACGGGAGTTCCGGTGGCATCTTGGAATGCATCACCGTAACCAAGCCCTCCAGGCGGGAAATTTTCCGGCGGCAAATCTTCACAATCAGAAAGATTTTCAGTATCAGCAATACCAACACCAGATGATTTGGCATCAAGTAAGCTGGCAGCCCCAACATCCTCATCAGCAACTTTGCTACCAACATCGTGCCCACTGCTCAATGGAACACCACAAGCATCATCTCCAACACTAATCGCAGCCTCGCGCTCAACATCAGTCATCTGAAAAAATAAAAATTCAGAAAGTTAATAATGTGAGCAAAACTAACAATCAGAAAAACTAGCAACGGGTGCACAGGCTAACTTTTACAGCTACAAAGAAACAACAGAAAAAACTGCATATAAAATTAATGCAAGCACACAAAAAAACCTTAGCTGCATCCACAACAACATCACCGATTTTGCTGCTACTAACATTCAAAGGAACATCATTGATGGTCGAGCAAGGCTCATCACCAATAACAGGACCCTGATTCATAGTAATAAAGAAAAAAATGCTATTATTAGCAACAATACACACAAGGAATTAAACTACACTAACAAAAGGTAGGTATCACCTACAAACTCTTAACGGTGTGGGATAGAAAAATGAACATGTAAGGCACAATGGTGCGCATGAAAATTCAAGAATATATATACACACAATAAAATTAAAAATAACCTTGCTCTTATCAGTAGATGGATCATTAACTCCACAGTCAGCAGCAGCCTCAACATCATGACTGGTCTCCTGCATGAAAGAAAAATTAATAAATAGATGAACATGAGAAAGTTCAACTACAACACTGACAGCAGAACAACATAGTAAAAAATTTAAACATCAAGGACTGACTCACATCAACAACAAGGGAATCCAAGCCAACATCATTCGTATGGTGGTCAGAAACATTAGCCTCAGTACCATCACCAGCCCTGCTCTCAGTGGCAGCAACCTCATCCTGCTCAATCTGCTTGATAACAACATTGGCACTTTCTTCATATGGCTTGCAGCGAGAGTCTCGCATAGTTTTGAAACGCCCCATGTTGTTCAACAGACGAACCTAGCTCTGAATTAGTTGAGCAGCACCATCACACATATCACTAATGAAAATTCTCTCCATCTCAATATAGTCCGCTGCTTCCTCAGCATTAAATTGATGACCGTCAGGGAGGATACCATTGATACAGCTCGGACGCTCAACTGTAGTTGGGACCTTCTAGCTCAGAACACACATTACTAAAAATATGCTCAGCATGCTCCAACACAAAAACAGCTACATCAATACCAAAACCCTGCCTCTGTGAAGTACTAGCCTTATAGGGCCAGGGGGAACATAACCAGCACCCTCAACACCACGGCCATCTCTCAACTCATCATGCAGAGATGAAATCTTGGGAACCTGAGATGACATCTTCAGGACTGGCCGTTTATACACTCGGAAAAAGACAACTTCCTCTTGAGTTTTTCACTACGTACAAGGGGAAAAAGAGTTAATTAATCAATGCAACACAGGGAAAATAAACATTATATTAACAGATTTAAATCCGCAGTACTAAGATCTTTCACTATCACTGTGAATTTGTTAGTACTTACAAAGCTAAAAACATACCTAAACCTAAGAAAGCTTAAGAAATGACAAAATCTAAATAGGTAACTCTGCAGTACACATGTCCACTCCAGAAAAAATAGCTAAACCTAAAAAAAGGTCTGCAAGACACGAGAGAAATAAAACTGACCGGAAGCTTCCCAAACACCCAAGTCTTTGGATCTGCGTTGCCTTTTCTTATAAAATCTGCATCAGCTAGATCGGAAAGCTTGCCCTGATCCATGAAACATATGCGGGGGAGTCGCATGTCAACCTCCGGAATCTTGCCACGGATAAGGCAGTCAAGGTACATTAGTACAGGCCCTATAGCACAGCATGTGATTGCCTTCCCAAGGGTAACACCATCTTTGTACCTCACAACAGCCCTTCTAAGTTCATCAACCATCAGCTGGCAATAATCCATATTAGCCATGTCCTCAATGACGAGATCCTCAAACATTGCTGCCTCTCTAGAAACACAAGGGGTGGCACTAGGCAACACAACCTTCGTAAACACAATAATGAAGAACACTTTGAGAGCAAGGTCATCTTTGCTAGGATCCTTGACAAGCACCTTGAGCTTATCCTCAAATCCTTTGTCTTGATATCTCTATTCCTGCTAATGTCAAGCTCCGATCTTAACTTCGTCAGAGCATCATCATATCCGTCCTCTGACGGCCTTGGTGCAGAACGACCACCACGAGGGAACCCAAATATTTTTTGTATACCATCGCTGGTGATGCGAAGCTTCTTATTAGCCTCACCCATGTTAAGAGTCATCGTATCAGCATCTATCTTCAGGTACAAAACTCCCATCAGAGGGCGGGAAATGTTAGACTTCACCTTCCACTTGAAGATAGAACCAAAACCAGCTGCATGAACCCTAGCCACATGGCGACTCTCAAGCAATTTAGCACAAGCATCAATCTCTCTCAACGAACATTGCACAATTATATTCAATCGCTGTAGATCACCTTCATCCAAAGCAACCTTTTCGTCATTGCCTCTCAGCGGCTTGACCGGACCCATAACGCTAATAGGCTGTAAATGAAAATAAAGAAGGCACAACTTAATTAAATGAATATAAAAAACAAAACAAACATATGAAGGCAAGAAGGAAAAAAAGATTGCACAAGTTCAACTCTTAAAACAACATCAGTATCACACTCAATTGATGCAAACAATGACCAGCCCTCACCTGGCCAGCATACCAACATAGACACGGTTAAATCATTGCAAGTGCAACTAGTAAGTCACATACAATACAAACACGTACCACTGCATATTCATCTTCGGAATCAACTTCGATATCTTCTTCAGATGCATGATCTTCAGCTTCGAAACGAGCATGCTCCTTCACACCTTTGTTCACCTTCGCAGTAGCAACTTTACACTTCTTATTTTCCTTAAACAAAGAGCGCTCTGGAAGAGGAGATGAAGAAGGCTTCTTATTTGACAAAACTCGTGGACTCCGACGAACAGGGGAGACACCAAGTGTGCTGGGACCAATCTTCATAGCAACACTATCTCCATCAGCTTTGCTATTACCAGGTTGGGAACCAGCTTTCACACATGGGCTACGCCTCTGTGTGCCATCAGGATTTGGATCTGACATCTTCCTCTTCAAAACAACTTTCTTTTGCTTAACTGCATCATGAGTAAACACTTGCGTCAAGCGAGTCTGCAACAGGTTTGTCTTGACAAGCATGTAAGTTCCATGAGATCCAGCATCAACAGTTGAAAAGGCCGTGTCACCACCTTCATCACCTACACCTTTAGCAACTTGAGCAACATCCTCATTGCTTCGTTGCACGCAAGCAGCCTTTTGACGTCGTTCCAACTCCTTTCTCCTCTGGAAATCACACTTCTTCTTTATTTTCCTTTCATCCTCGAGCTGTAAACTGCATAGGAACATCCTCAACCTGAGTAACAGGCTCAGTGCCATCAACACTCTGTGACTGAGTAATAGACAACTGCAAGCTCCCATCACCATCACCAAAATTAAGAGAATAAATTCCATCATTAATATCTTTCACAACAGCAGCAATGTCCTCAGCACCAGCATGGCTATCATTAACTGCATAAACCAATAGCATAAGCACACACATATAAAATTAAAACATAACTAACATTGCAAAGACAAGTAAAATAAGGTGCATCACATCAGACACAAACAAAAGGAACAACAGATGTAACTAAACACATTTATGTATGCAAGGCTGTTAAAAAAGAGCAAATATAAGGGAAACACCAGCAGCACTCGCAAGTTCTTCTAGAGCATTTGGTATCTCAAAAATAATATTCACAAGATCTTGAAAGCGTTCTGGTTTGTCAGAATCAGGAGGCACCGGCACTCCAACATTTGCAACAACATCATAATCAGCAAAAAAGTAAAAAAAGAAAAGTACATGAACAAGCAATCAGTCCAACTATATCAACACTACAAGTGCAACCAATAAAACAATATCACCCCACCACTCACACACCAAACTTCAAAATGTCAGCTCTTTCAACATCATAGTAGTTGTTCTCAGACTGCTACAAACTACTCAAATGCCAGTACAACAGTTCAAACTACACATGGTGATCAGTACTCCAACCTGTGTGCAGGTTACAGCAACCTAAAAACTAGACGTACCACACATTCTACGGCAAAAATTAACAACTATCAAAATCCATACAACTTGTAAAGTCCATACGACAACACATACACAACTAAAAACCTATTAAGCACCGGATATGATAAAACATCATTAGCAGAAAACACAAAAAAAAGGTTTCAGCACAATGAATTACCTACATTCAACTTGTCTGGACTGGATGATGTACTCATTGAGATCTACAGACCTAAATTCTGCCGAACCAGAACTGCAAGACACATGAACAAAAATTAGGGTTCTTACCTATTTCAGAAACGAAGGACGCCAAACAAAGCAAAACTCTTACCAGCAAACACAAACTCCACCACCGAATCCAGTATCACTCACGTGAACCGCTCGTTCAAGAGCAAAGGAACCCTAGCGAATCCAGCCTGAGACAGCACGAGAGCAATAACTTAGAAATACAGGAAAAATCTGTACATAAGAGGACGCAAGGGAAGTTGAGGGCAGAGCAAAGGAGCAAACAGAGCAAACAGACCTCCACCCTGGAGTTCAACCCACCGGCCGATGCTCCCACGGTGTAGCAGGAGAAGCAGCTTCTATGCAAGAAGAGGAGAGGAGGGGAACAAGGAAGGAAGCGAGTTGTGGAGGGGAGGGGAGCGGAACGGGGGAGAGCGGAGGTTAAAAGGTGAGTGGGAGAAAACCGACGGCTAAAGCCCACGATCGTGTAAGAAAAAGAAAAAGGGCAAAGCCAAATATCTCAGGGTAGTTACTAAAAGAAATAGAAAAAATTAAATACAAAAACATTAATATAGAGGGACAAAACGAGCGACTAAAGTACAAATAATACCTCATAATAGTACAATAAAAATTATCAAAAAAGTACAATTGAAATACCTTACATAGACTATACAAAATTAAGTACAATATTTCTCAAAAAAATAACGAAAAGTACAAAAAAATGGTGGTACGCTTTGAATCACAAATTCATGTTAAGAACTTGCATCCTCACACTCGTGTACACATATGACGCTGCAGCACATTATACAATGCAGACACCTAACAAAGATACCGAACTGACACAAGTTGTGTTACAGATTCACCTCACTGTATGACAAACCTCTTCTTACCGACAACGTGTGTTCATCAATCAATACAACAAAAAAGATGTATCAGTACAACTATGCCCCTCAGTGCGGTGCTGGTTTTTCCCCTAAAAAAGATAAGATAATGGGGGCAATTCCATACAAGGAAGATGTGTCAGTACAACTATGCCCCTTAGTGAGGTGCTGTTTTTCCCCTAAAAAGATAAGATAATGGGGGCAAGTCCATCTAAGGAAGATGTGTCAGTACAACTAGCCCCTCGGTGCAGTGCTGGTTTTTCCCCTAAAAAAGATAAAATAATGGGGGCAAGTCCATACAAGGAAGATGTGTCAGTACTGTTGGGGAACGCAGTATTTCAAAATTTTTACCTACGATCACGCAAGATCTATCTAGGATATGAGTAGCAACGAGCAGCGAGAGTGTGTCCACGTACCCTCATAGACCAAAAGCGGAAGCCTTTAGTACTGCGGTTGATGTAGTCGAAAGTCTTCGCAATCCAACCGATCCAAGCACCGAATGTACGGCACCTCCGCGTTCAACACACGTTCAGCTCGATGACGTCCCTCGATCTCTAGATCCAGTTGAGGACGAGGAAGAGTTCCGTCAGCATGACAGCGTGGCGACGGTGATGATGAAGTTACTGGCTCAGGGCTTCTCCTAAGCACTAGGACAATATGACCGAGGTGTGTAACTGTGGAGAGGGGCTCCGTGCACGGCTAAGAGAAGGCTTGGTGTGCCTTTGGGGTGCCCCCTCCCATGTATATAAAGGGGGAGGAGAGGTGGCTGGCCCAAGGGGTGGTGCGCCATGGGGGGCAGTCCTTCTTGGACTCCTGGTCCAAGTAGGATTCACCCCCCCCCTTTCCTATTCCCACTAGGAGAAGGTGGGAAGGAGGAGGAGGAGAGAAGGAAATGGGGCCGCCCCGCAAACCCTAGTCCAATTCGGTTTGGGCTTGGGGGGCGCGCGCCTCCACCTGGCCGCCTCCTCCTCTCTCCACTAGGGCCCATGAAGGCCCATTAACTCCCGGGGGGGTCCGGTAACCCCCGGTACTCTGAAAAATGTCCGAACCTTTCCAAGACCATTCCGGTGTCCAAACACAACCTTCCAATATATCAATCTTTATGTCTCAACGATTTCGAGACTCCCCGTCATGTCCGTGATTTCATCTGGGACTTCGAACAAACTTCGGTACATCAAATCACATAACTTACAATACAAATCGTCATCGAACGTTAAGCGTGCGTACCCTATGGGTTCGAGAACTATCTAGACATGACCGAGACACATCTCCGGTCAATAACCAATAGCGGAACCTGGATGCTCATATCGGCTCCTACATATTCTACGAAGATCTTTATCGGTCAAACCGCATAACAACATACATTGTTCCCTTTGTCATCGGTATGTTACTTGCCCGAGATTTGATCGTCGGTATCATCATACCTAGTTCAATATCGTTACCGGCAAGCCTCTTTACTCGTTCCGTAATGCATCATCCCACAACTAAATCATTAGTCACATTGCTTGCAAGGCTTATAGTGATGAGCATTACGGAGAGGGCCCAGAGATACCTCTCCGATACACGGAGTGAAAAATCCTAATCTCGATCTATGCCAACTCAACAAACACCATCGGATACACCTGTAGAGCATCTTTATAATCACCTAGTTACGTTGTGATGTTTGATAGCACACAAGTTGTTCCTCCGGTATTTGGGTGTTGCATAATCTCATAGTCAGAGGAACATGCATAAGTCATGATGAAGGCAATAGCAATAAAACTAAATGATCATTTATGCTAAGCTAACAGATGGGTCTTGTCCATCACATCATTCTCTAATGATGTGATCTCATTCATCAAATGACAACATATGTCTATGGTTAGGAAACTTAACCATCTTTGATTAACGAGCTAGTCAAGTAGAGGCATACTAGGGACACTATGTTTGTCTATGTATTCACACATGTACCAAGTTTTTGGTTAATACAATTCTGACATGAATAATAAACATTTATCACGATATAAGGAAATATAAATAACAACTTTATTATTGCCTCTAGGGCATATTTCCTTCAGTCTCCCACTTGCACTAGGGACAATAATCTAGATTACATAGTAATGATTCTAACACCCATGGAGTCTTGGTGCTGAACATGTTTTGCTCATGGAAGAGGCTTAGTCAACGGTTCTGCAACATTCAGATCCGTGTGTATTTTGCAAACTTCTATGTGTCCCTCCTTGACTAGATGGCGAATGGAATTGAAGCATCTCTTGATGTGCTTGGTTCTCTTGTGAAATCTGGATTCCGTCGCCAAGGCTATTGCTCCAGTATTGTCACAAAAGATTTTCATTGGACCCGGTGCACTAGGTATTGCACCTAGATCGGATACGAACTCCTTCCTCCAGACTCATTCATTTGCTACTTCCGAAGCAGCTATGTACTCCGCTTCACACGTAGATCCCGCCATGACGCTCTGCTTGGAACTACACCAACTGACAAATCCACCATTCAATATAAATACGTATCCGGTTTGTGACTTAGAGTCATCTGGATTAGAGTCAAAGCTTGCATCGACGTAACCATTTACGACGAGCTCTGTGTCACCTCCATAAACGAGAAACATATCCTTAGTCCTTTTCTGATATTTCAGGATGTTCTTGACCACTATCCAGTGATCCACTCCTGGATTACTTTGGTACCTCCCTGCTAAACTAATAGCAAGGCACACATCAGGTCTGGTACACAACATTGCATACATGATAGAACCTATGGCTGAGGCATAGGGAATGACTTTCATTTTCTCTCTATCTTCTGCAGTGGTCGGGCATTGAGTCTGACTCAACTTCACACCTTGTAACACAGGCAAGAACCCTTTCTTTGACTGATCCATTTTGAACTTCTTCCAAACTTTATCAAGGTATGTGCTTTGTGAAAGTCCAATTAAGAGTCTTGATCTATTTCTATAGATCTTGATGCCCAATATATAAGCAGCTTCATCGAGGTCATTCATTGAAAAATTCTTATTCAAGTATCCTTTTATGCTATTCAGAAATTCAGTATCATTTCCGATCAACAATATGTCATCTACATATAATATCAGAAATGCTACAGAGCTCCCACTCACTTTCTTGTAAATACAGGCTTCTCCAAAAGTCTGTATAAAACCATATGCTTTGATCACACTATCAAAGCGTATATTCCAACTCCGAGAGGCTTGCACCAGTCCATAAATGTATCGCTAGAGCTTGCACACTTTGTTAGCACCTTTCGGATCGACAAAACCTTCTGGTTGCATCATATACAACTCTTCTTTGAGGTATCCATTAAGGAATGCAGTTTTGACATCCATTTGCCAAATTTAATAATCATGAAATGCGGCAATTGCTAACATGATTCGGACAGACTTAAGCATCGCTACGGGTGAGAAGGTAGCATCATAGTCAACTCCTTGAGCTTGTCGAAAACCTTTCACAACAAGTCGATCTTTGAAGACAGTAACATTTCCTTTAGCGTCAGTCTTCTTTTTGAAGATCCATTTATTCTCTATTGCTTGCCGATCATCGGGCAAGTCAACCAAAGTCCACACTTTGTTCTCATACATGGATCCCATCTCAGATTTCATGGCCTCAAGCCAATTAGTGGAATCTGGGCTCATCATCGCTTCCTCATAGTTCGTAGGTTCGCCATGGTCAAGTAATATGACCTCCAGAACAGGATTACCGTACCACACTGGTGTGGATCTTACTCTGGTTGACCTATGAGGTTCAGTGGTAACTTGATCTGAAGTTTGATGATCATCATCATTAGCTTCCTCGCTGATTGGTGTAGGAACCACTGGAACTGATTTCTGTGATGAACTACTTTCCAATTCGGGAGAAGGTACAATTACCTCATCAACTTCTACTTTCCTCCCACTCACTTCTTTCGAGAGAAACTCCTTCTCTAGAAAGGATCCATTCTTAGCAACGAATATCTTGCCTCTGGATCTGTGATAGATGGTGTGCCCAACAGTCTCCTTTGGGTATCCTATGAAGACACATTTCTCCGATTTGGGTTCGAGTTTATCAGGTTGAAGCTTTTTCACATAACCATCGTAGCCCCAAACTTTAAGAAACGACAACTTGGGTTTCTTGCCAGACCACAGTTCATATAGTGTCGTCTCAACGGATTTGGATGGTGCCCTATTTAACATGAAGGCAGCCGTCTCTAAAGTATAACCCCAAAATGATAGCGGTAAATCAGTAAGAGACATCATAGATTGCACCATATCCAATAAAGTACGGTTACGTTGTTCGGACACACCATTACGATGTGGTGTTCCAAGTGGTGTGAGTTGCGAAACTATTCCGCACTGTTTCAAATGAAGACCAAACTCATAACTCAAATATTCACCTCCACGATCAGATCGTAGAAACTTTATTTTCTTGTTACGATGATTTTCCACTTCACTCTGAAATTCTTTGAACTTTTCGAATGTTTCAGCTTATGTTTCATCAAGTAGATATACCCATATCTGCTCAAATCATCTGTGAAGGTCAGAAAATAATAGTACCCACCGCGAGCCTCAACACTCATCGGACCGCATACATCAGTATGTATTATTTGCAACAAGTTTGTTTCTTGCTCTATTGTTCCGAAGAACGGAGTCTTTGTCATCTTCCCATGAGGAATGGTTCGCAAGCATCAAGTGATTCATGATCAAGTGATTCCAAAAGCCCATCATCATGGAGTTTCTTCATGCGCTTTACACCAATATGACCTAAAAGGCAGTGCCAAAAATAAGTTGCACTATCATTATTAAACTTATATCTTTTGGCTTCAATACTATGAGTATGTGTATCACTACTATTGAGATTCAACAAAAATAGACCACTCATTAAGGGTGCATGACCATAAAAGATATTACTCATATAAATAGAACAACCATTATTCTCTGATTTAAATGAATAACCGTCTCGCATCAAACAAGATCCAGATATAATGTTCATGCTTAACGCTGGCTCCAAATAACAATTATTCAGGTCTAAAACTAATCCCGAAGGTAGATGTAGAGGCAGCGTACCGATGGCGATCACATCGACTTTGGAACCATTTCCCACGCGCATCGTCACCTTGTCCTTAGCCAATCTTCGTTTAATCCGTAGCCCCTGTTTCAAGTTGCAAATATGAGCAACAGTACTAGTATCAAATACCCAGGCGCTACTACGAGCATTAGTAAGGTACACATTAATAACATATATATCAAATAAACCTTTCACTTTGTGTAAGTGCATCTAGTTCCCCTTAGTGATTTTGGTGTATTGAAGACTTATAGGTTAAGGGACTAATGTGTTTATGAGTATACACAGGTCTATAAGTCTATGAGGAGTTTGATATTCACAGAGAAAGTCGACCCCTAAAAATGAAGTTCTTCGTCTGAAGACTTTGGATTTCTTAAGACTTTCTGAAGACTTTGCAAGTGAAGAAATTGGTGTGACCTTGAAGACTTGGTATTCATTCGAGGAACATGAAGCGTGAAGACTTTTGTTTTCGTAGTTTCATTTTCTCTTTCTTGAGTCATAGGAAACATCGTACTGTTAAAGGGGGTCGAGGAAATACTAAGGAAAAATTTCCATGTGATGCTCAACTCAAAATCCTACACCTACCAATACCTTCGAGTGAAGCCATTGGAAATCTCATACAGTTCAATCATATTCTTCAGTGACAGAGACGAAGTTCTTCTGGTCTCTGAGGAATTTTTTTCTGAATGAGGAGTTAGGAATTCACCAGTGCGGATTGCCTACACAGTGAGGAACATGATAGCCCTGAGGAATTTGATACTCAAATTTCTGACCATTGCTATGCTATGCGCTAGCAGTCCCAAAATATCTACCCACCTAACGGTCATATTATTGAAGGGCATTTATGTCTTATCATGTTGGGCTTCTCCCTAGGCTATAAATAGCCGCTCCCTACAACCACTAGCTGGTTGGCTGCTCGGAGAGAAACTGACACTTGTCATTTGAGAGCATCCCATCCTCCGAGGACTTTGAGCGAAAATCATCAAGTGAGGAAAACCCAAACCCAAACACCCACAAACCCAAAGTGATTGAGCATCACTGAAGAGATTGATCCTGCGTGGATCCGACGCTTGTTACCTTTGAAGACTGTGCTTCTTCCAGACGGTTAGGCGTCATGGTCTAGAGCATCCAAGAGGAATTGTGGATCGCCGAGTGACCGAATTTGTGAAGGTTCGGAAGTCACCTGAAGACTTACCACAAGTGATTGGGCGAGGTATGTGTGACCTTAGCTCAAGGAGAATATGGTGAGGACTGTGTGTTCGGGACTGTGTGTCCTCAGGTTTAAATACCTAGCCGCTCCAACCAGATGTACAACTGAGACAGCCGTTGGAATTGGTCTAACAAATCATTGTCCTCACCAAGCTACTGGTTCTATCTCCTCAACTCTTTCATTTCCTCGTAACTGTGTTGTGCGCTTGTTCATATCTGTGTTTGAAGACTTTGACTGAAGACTTTCTCAATTTCCTCAGTTCAATTTCTTCACCGCTTTGTCTTCATCCTGTGTTATCCTGTGTTCACGCTTTCTATACTTTGTGCTTGTCTTCATTTCATCATGATGACCATGCTTGTGTTCTGCTATGTTTACTTTTGAGTACTTATTCCGCTGCAAGTAGTTCTTCGCTAAGGAATTTTCTCACCTGCAAATTCCTCAGTGAAGAATTCATAAAAATCGCCTATTCACCCCCCTCTAGTCGATATAACGCACTTTCAATTGATATCAGAGCAAGGTACTCCCTTGTTCTGTGTGATTTTGGTTTAACCGCCTGGAGTTTTAGTTATGTCGACCACATGAATGAAGACTGTGTCATGCCCCATCTTTGACGGTCACGAGTATCCCATGTGGAAGGCCATGATGAAGAAGCGGCTCATGGCGATGAATAGCAAGCTGTGGACCGTCACTGAGATTGGTCTGACCGATCTATCCAAGATGGCGGAAGCTGATGACATCCGCAAGTACACTCTTCTCAATCTCACGGCGAAGGACGTCATCTTCTCATGTCTGTCTCAAAATCAGTTCAGGAATATCGTGCATCTCGATCATGCGAAGCTTATCTGGGACCGTCTCTCTAAGGTCTATGAAGGTCATCGAACCCGTCATGATACTTGGTTTGAGGACTTCAAGGAATCTCTCAAAGCGATGACATTCGAACCAGAATCATCATCTTCTGCACCATGCCTTATGGCAAAAGATGCGAAGGTAACTGAATGCTATCTATCTGAATCCAGTGATGATGAATCTGGTGATGAATTTGGACCCAGCTATGTCAAACTTGCTTCCCTTGCCACTAAACAACAAAGATCTTTGGAAAAAGTTCAATACATGCTAAACAAGAGTGATGATATGTTGGGTGAAGAAATGGATCAGTCGAAAGCTTTGGCTGAGAGTCTTCAGAGACTTCAGTCTAGGTTTGATAACCTCCAAAGTCATCACAACACTCTCTTATCTGATCATGAGAAGCTTTATTATGAATTTCTTCAAAAAAAGCAAGATCTTGAAAAGCTAAGAGTGAGTTATCAAGATCTTCAGAAGGAGCGCAATTCATTACTTGCTCAACAAATCAGCTCTTCTCAAGAAGAATTTGTTCCTCCATGTTTGAAATGAATTGAACGTGAATCTGCTAATTCTTCACCTGAATGTTCAAATGCTTCTAATGCTACAAATTCTTCAAATGTCTCTGCTATCACTAATTCCTCATCTGAGGACATTGCTAGTATCACTGATGATGCAGGGCTGAAGGAATTGTACATGACAGGCATGTACAAAAGCCTCAAAGGGCATCAGACTCTTTGTGATGTGCTTAAAAGCAGATCCTCAACAGGAACCCTAGGAAAGAGGGTATTGCCTTTGAGAGGAAACTCAATGCTGATGGTACATATTGGAAGCTTTGGCGGTACCCCAAAACCTCATGGGTTGCTGCAAAGGGACCTCCAGTTGATCCATCCAATTTATCTGGCTTTACATGTGAATATCCTCATTCTTATGATGAGTCATTTGACTCCAACTATAAACTGTTCAAAAATCAGAATGGTGAGGTATTTTCTGGATATGTTGGCACTAACTACTGGAACGGTTCACCTATGAAGAAAATCTGGTTTTCCAAAAGGTGCCTTGAAAGCCTTCAGGTGAATGTCCTAATGACACCATCTGTGAAGAATAGGAACCCTAGATCAAATTCTTCATATGGACCAAATTCTTCATATGGATCCAAGTGCTCATACGGACCAAATTCCTCACGTGGATCAAATTCCTCAAAAGGATCAAAGTCCTCATATGAATATCATCGTGCTAACAACTCTGTTTCGCAGGGAAGAGCTAAGGGCTGTGAATATGAGCATTATTCTTCAACCATTATGTTCATATGTCCTCGAAGAATTTCTCTGCTTATTCATATGCTTATCCCAACTCCTCTTATGTGAAACGAAATGGGCTGGCTTCTATGCCACCTTTCTCGAATGGAGCTCGCAGAGTGATGCTCTTTGCCACCCCTTCAGATGTGGGTGGTGAAGAAAAAGAAATAATCTCTTCTGCAGGGTCAGGTCTCCAGACATGCTCAAACGTCTGAAGAATTTGCTGGAGACCTGAAAATTGCCTGATAGGACGCATGCTAATCATGAAGAAATGAACTTTCATTTCTCACGTCCCCATATTGCTTTATCTGTTCTATTGCTTGATGAAATTGATCTGATAAATTGATGTCATGTTCTTCACTAATGAAGTATATGAGTTCGTAAGCTGCACTAATTCATCTACAGGATGATCAACTCAAAGCCATTGAGTGGGTCCTCGATAGTGGATGTACAAATCACATGACTGGTGACAAGAATCTATTGATGGATGCTCCCTTATCTCCATCGCATTTGAAGCATATCATCTTCGCTGACAAAGGCAAAATTTAGGTATTTCGTCTAGGTAAGGTTGCGATCTCAAAGGATCGACACATGGACAAAGTCATGCTTGTCGAGTCCTTAGGATACAACCTCATGTCTGTCTCAATGCTTTTTGATCTTGATATGGTTGTTGTCTTTGGCAAGTATCATTGTGTTGTGGTCATGGAAGCTGACAATTCCAAAGTCTTCGAAGGCTTTAGGAGAGGAGACTTGTATATTGTTGATTTCTCTACAAGTCCACAACCAGCCGTGTGCCTACTTGCAAAAGCTTCGTATATTGGCTATGGCATCGCATTTACTTGGTCATGCAGTTCGAGGAATTTGCACACGCTTGCAAAGAAGAAGCATGTCATTGGCATTGAGAATGTCAAATTCCTCAAGGATCACTTATGCGGAGCCTGTGAAGCTGGAAAGATGACCAAGGCTAAGCATCCAGCGAAGACTATCATGACTACTACTCGTCCATTTGAATTGCTTCATATGGATCTCTTCGGTCCTAACCGTTATTTTGTAGTTTCAAATGATGCATCTCAATATGCCTTTGTTATTGTTGATGATTACTCTCGATACACATGGGTACACATTGTTACTTACAAACATGAAGTTTAGGAAGTCTTCAAACGATTTTCCTCGAGGGCTTGAACCAACTTTGGTGTGAAGATCAAGCACATCAGAAGTGACAATGGAACTGAGTTCAAGAATTTTGGTCTTGATGACTATCTTGACGAACTTGGTATTACTCATGAGTTATCTGCTCCTTATACTCCTCAGCAGAATGGCGTTGTGGAGCGCAAGAATAGGACTCTTGCTGAGATGGCCCGCACTATGCTTGATGAATACAAAATGCCTTGTTGTTTCTGGATTGATGCAATTGATACTGCGTGCCATATCATCAACAGAGTATATCTTCACAAATTCTTCAAGAAGACTTCCTATGAACTCCTCACTGACAAGAAACCTAATGTGAGTTATTTCAAAGTCTTCGGTGCTAAATGCTGGATTAGAGATCCTCATCACAACTCAAAATTTGCACCGAAAGCACATGAAGGTTTTATGCTTGGTTACGGAAAGGACTCGCACACCTACAGAGTCTTCAACAACGTTCTTCACAAGGTTGTTGAAACTGTAGATGTGCGTTTCGATGAAACTAATGGCTCGCAAAGAGAGCACCTACCTTCTGTGATAGATGAACCAACACCTGAGGAAACTATCAAGTTCAAGGCTACTAAGGATGTCATTCCGACCGAGGTATCTGCTGAAGAATTCATTCCAGAACGTGAAGAGAGTCGAGCTAATGCACCTGAAGAAAATGCTGAAGAAAATGGTGCTGAAGAAAATGCTGATCAAATTCCTCGATGACAACCAGCTCATCCTTGTGTTGCCAATGAAGTGCAGATTGAGAAAATCATCAGCGACGTCAACATTCCAGGTCCTCTCACACGCTCAAGAGCTTCACATTTATCTAACTTTTGTGGGCACTTTGCTTTCGTCTCTATTACAGAGCCCACTAAGATAGATGAAGCATTTATGGAGCCAGAGTGGATTCAAGCTATGCAAGAAGAATTACATCAATTCGAGCTCAACAACGTCCGGGAACTGGTCAAACATGCAGATCCTCCCAAGCACAATATCGTTGGCACAAATTGGATCTACTGCAACAAGCAAGATGAAAATGGCCTTGTGGTGAGGAATAAGGCACGACTAGTAGCGGAAGGCTACACACAGGTTGAAGGAATTGATTTTGATGAAATTTTGCACCTGTTGCTAGACTTGAGGCTATTCGCATATTACTTGCTTATGCTAACCATCATGATATCACTTTATATCAAATGGATGTGAAAAGTGCATTCCTCAATGGTAAGCTTGAGGAAGAAGTATATATAGCTCAACCCCCAGGTTTTGAAGATCCAAAGAATCCTGACAAAGTCTTCAGACTCAATACCCTCTATGGCCTCAAGCAGGCCCCTCGGGCGTGGTATGATAATTTGAAGAAATTCCTCATGAAGAAAGGCTTCAAACCCGGTTCACTCGACCCTATTATTTTCACTAAATCTTATGATGGTGAACTGTTTGTGTGCCAAATATATGTTGATGATATTATCGTTGGCCGTACTGACCAACATTATAGTGATGAATTTGCCTATATGATGAGTGAAGAATATCAAATGTCTATGATGGGAAAATTGAAATTCTTCTTAGGTCTTGAAATTAAATCAACGCAATGGCATATTCATATCTCAGGAGAAATACCTCAAGGATGTACTGAGGAAATTCGGCATGCAAGATTGCAAAGGCGTCAAAATTCCTATGCCCACAAATGGCCATCTGTGCACTGATGAAAATGGTATTGACTTTGATCATAAGGTATACCGCTCCATGATTGGTTCTTTATTGTACTTATGTGCATCTAGGCCAGATATAATGCTTAGTGTTTGCATGTGTGCCCAATTTCAAGCTACACCGAAGGAATCACACCATAAGGCTATGAAGCATATTCTTCGATATCTAGCTCACACACCAACACTTGGATTATGGTACCCCAAGGGCTCGGCTTTTGATCTTATTGGATATTCTGACTCTGACTATGCTGGTGATCATGTGGACCGCAAGTCAACATCTTGTACATGTCATTTCCTCGGACGATCTTTGGTCTGTTGGTCATCGAAGAAACAGAATTGCGTATCACTGTCTACTGCTGAAGCTGAGTACATAGCTGCTAGTTCTTGCTGTGCTCAATCGTTGTGGTTGAAGCAAACTCTCAAGGACTACGGCGTCAACGTGAAGAATCTGCCTCTCTTCTGTGACAATGAGAGTACCATCATGATTGCTCACAACCCAGTTCAGCACTCGAAGACAAAGCACATTCAGATTCGTCATCATTTTCGCGATCATGTGTTGAAGGGCGACATTTCTGTTGAGCATGTGAAGACTAAAGAACAGCTAGCCGATATCTTCACAAAGCTCTTGGATGAGAAGAGATTTAGCAAGTTGCGGTGTGAGCTAAATATCTTAGAATCTTCGAATGTTCTTTGAAAAGGACACTCATCCTAACACTTATGCAAAATTGATGACTTAGATGTGCAACACATGAAGAAACGTTTTTCTTCAATCAATGAAGAATAACACTCTAAGTGTGAAGAAATTAACAAAGAATTTTATTCTCAGAACCCTACGACAATTGTACGCTGGGTCTGAAATCATCATTCTTATACGGTGGGTCACGCCACCACCAAAGTTGAAAATCTTCAATTTGAGTTTTTCCTGAGTTTTGAAATTCCTCAGTTGTTCATGTTCTTCAACTTTGCATTGTCTTCACCGTTTTCGTCGTTTTTATTCATTTGGCTATATATATATATATATATATATATATATATATATATATATATATATATGAGTTTATGTCCTCTACAACATTCACTTATTGCTATTTCTTCAAGTTGCCTTTTTCTGCTAAGTGAATGTGATCGGACCCTTCCCCCTCTATGCTAAACTCAACCCATTCTATTCACAAATTCTTCATGTGCGTTCTATTTGAAACTCGTTCAAAATCTTCACTATGTCCTTGTCAGCTGAAGAATTTGTGAACAAAACTTTTAACTTATCTTATCCAAAATTTTCGGTTTTGCCGCTCAAACGGTTCCCCATCCCACGAAAACACTTATCTATTCACCCACGATCTCACACGATCTCCACTTCTCAGTATGTGGTGACACATGTCAAGCGAATGAGAAGGGTCAGGGGCACGTTCGTCCAATTTCTTCGGGCGAACAGTTTTTCACCGTGGCTATAAATACCCCCTTCCCTTTCTCACTTCTCCTTTACTCCGCTCAACCTCTCTCCAGCTCGAGCTTCTCAAACCCTAGCGCCGCCGCTACTTCATCGTCGCCGGTGAGGAAGAGCTTCACTGCCTCGACCTCGTCGCCGCCGTACTCGCGACGACCGCGGATTTCTTCACTCCGCCGCTGCCATAGCTGTCTTCCTCTGCTGAGTTAGGGCGTGGAAGATCTAAACTGACGAACTTCACATCTCCACTTCCCAGTTCGTCATGTTCTTCGTCCACGGTAATTAAAAGTTACTTTTACTGCCCTCTTTGATTCAAATGATTTCTACAAAATCCTCAAAGGTGTTTTTTTTAATCTTCACACACTAAACACCTCACATGTCATCTGTTCTTATTCATTTCTGTAAGTTATATTTTTCTTCAAGATTCCTCAATTGTGTGGATTTCTGATTTGTACAACTCTGGAACCTAAGACAAAGAACGCTTAGTGTAATTCTTCAAGACTCATCTGGTAAAATTCCTTAAACTTGTTCTTTTTTACAAAACCTTCTGAGAACGCATATGTCCTCTCCAAATTCCTCGCAACTATACTCTGTTCACAGGTACTCATGTCCGCTGCTGAATCACTAGGTTCTCATCAACTTAACTCATTTGCAACGTTCCTCGAAGAAAAGTTGCATACTTCTTCAGAGAATTCCATTGTTCAAATTCCTCATCTGATGAAAATGGCTGATGGAAAGAAGTCACAAAAGGGAGGAAAGAGGCCTGAGGTCAATACTGCATTTGAAATCCCTGATGACATATATGTTGACTACTGCACTCCTGATGAGGCCAAGTTTGGAAAAGAGGACAAAAATCAGCGCAAGGTGTGCATACATAGGATAGAAAGGAGATGGGCAAGAGAGTGGAGGGAGTACCGGTATGTAACTCCCAAGTACATGAAGAAATTTGCACTCAACCCTCCATGCCCAAGACCTCCATTGGCACCTGGCCAAGAAGCAAATCCCACTAGCCTCAAGCGCGGTGAGGATTATCCTGATGAATGGGCTGCGTCAGGCCAAGTTGGCCGACAAGCTAGAGAAGCGGTGAGGAAATTCAATGAAGACTTCTGCTGCTGCTGCCACTGCTGAGCCCTCTGCTAGCAAGCCGAAGAAGGCCATGGCAAAGAAGCCTGCGCATAAGCCAAGTGCTTCACCTTCAATGCCCTCAAGGCCAAGTTCCTCAGCAATGCCCTCATGGCCAGATTCTTCAAATCCCTCACGGCCAAATCCTCAAACTGCTCCTGCTCCTCCGAAGTCCTCAGCCCCTCCGCCTAAGTCTTCGGTTGCTCCGTCCAAATCCTCTGCAGTAGTGCATCTCGCTACGTGCCAAAGGACCACATGCATATCTATTGCCTCAGGAACCTCTGCAAGTTCCTCAGCTGCTCCAAGTTCCTCAGCTGGCCCCTCTCTACTGAAGAAGAAGACCACTGCTGGACGAGATCCTCGACCAAGTCCTCACAAGAAGCAGGTTGCTTTCCAAGTACCCTCTGATGATGATGAGGCTGGTGATGAAGAACTTGCTGAAATCATCAGAGACAGACAAGTCAAGGCCGCTAGTGCCAAAGGAAGCAATGTGCCACTGCTTTTGGATCCGGGTTGATCCTAGACTTCATCGATCTACGCACAAGGATCCCAACACACCTTTGCCTGAGATGAACCTCAGACCTGGTCAAAGTCATGTTTTGACTGCCTTCATTGAAGAAGAGAAATGGAAATTTCAGAAGGCCAGGCAGCTGAAGAAAGCTCAGTACAGGAAGGAGCGCTTCCTGAAGAAAAACGTTATCACTATGACAACTGAAGAACTAGTGAAGATCCAGGCTGAAATCAAAGGCCTCAGTGATGACTTTAATGCTTACTATGCTGATTGGCAAGGAGCCAAAGTCAGGTTTGTAAAACTGACTGAGCAATACACCTCAAAGGTTGCAGCTCCATCGCAACCAGAAATTCCTCAAGCCGAAGCATATGCTCAACCAACAGAAGAGCACGCCAGCACTGCTGATGAAAATCAGACTGCTGAAGAAAATGAAGAAGTCAGGGCAACTGCATCAGTTGTGCCTGAAGAAACTCAACCAAATTCTTCTGCTCCTCCTGCACCTACTCCAACTCCAATACTTCCATCTGCATCAGATGTGAAGAAGACCAAGGCTGCAGAGCGTGCAGCTGTGAATAAAAGGAAAGCATCAACTTCATCAGATTCTTCAGCACCCAAGAAGATGAAGAAATTGACAAGCTCATTTGCAAATCCAATTGATGCCGTTCCTATTTCCAGCATGCCACCAAAGGAAATCGTCCCTTTCGATGAAGAATATGTGATCCCCAACGGATCTGATGAAGACATTCCCTCTGCTGCTTCTTCAGAGCAGATGGATGAAGAAATTGAAGCGGACACAATCCCTTCAACTAAAATTGTCTCCTCGCCCATGCCTCAGTTCACTGCTGAAGAGGCCGGCGTTGAGGAATTGGATGAACAAAATTCTAACATGGACATTGGGAGTACCACTCCATTGATGAATGATGATTTTTGGGATAGTCAGCATCCCAACTCCCCTCTGTTCACGCCATTGCAACAAATCCCTCAGTCCCCTGCACAAACTGTTCAAATGGGCTCTGAAGAAAATCAACCCACTGCATCTGTACATGAAGAAATTCCAGCCACTAGTGCTGAAGAAACTGCTGCTGCTGATTCATTGAAGACACAGACTGCCACTGAAGAGGAACCAGAAATTCCTCAGCCTGAAGAACCTGAGATTGCGATTCCTGAGGTTGTGATGCAACTGACTGAGACTCCTCAACCCAAGCCAAAGGATCCATTCTCAAGGAAGCAAAAATTCAAAACTGATGATTTCTTCGGCGAGCACGTATTCTTCACTGATTACAACCCCTATGACTCTGCTCGCATTAGGAAGAGGCGTTTCTGGACTGCCAGCCAGGCAAATTTTTATTCCTCAGTGCTGTTCAACAAAGACAAAGTCTTCGATCATGAGCATGCTCCTCACGTGGATATGGAATATCTGTCGTGCTTCGTGCCAGTCCTCAGTGTTCTTCACGACGTGATGACCCACAAGTATAGGGGATCTATCGTAGTCCTTTCGATAAGTAAGAGTGTCGAACCCAACGAGGAGCAGAAGGAAATGATAAGCGGTTTTCAGCAAGGTATTCTCTGAAAGTACTGAAATAAGTGGTAACAGATAGTTTTGTGATAGGATAATTTGTAATGAGCAACAAGTAACAAAAGTAAATAAAGTGCGGCAAGGTGGCCTAATCCTTTTTGTAGCAAAGTACAAGCCTGGACAAACTCTTACAATAGGAAAAGCGCTCTCGAGGACACATGGGAATATCGTCAAGCTAGTTTGCATCACGTTCATATGATTCGTGTTCGGTACTTTGATAATTTGATATGTGGGTGGACCGGTGCTTGGGTGTTGTTCTTAATTGAACAAACATCCCACCTATGATTAACCTCTATTGCAAGCATCCGCAACTACAACAAAAGTATTAAGGTAAACCTAACCATAGCATGAAACATATGGATCCAAATCAGCCCCTTAAGAAGCAACGCATAAACTTGGGTTTAAGCTTCTGTCACTCTAGCAACCCATCATCTACTTATTACTTCCCAATGCCTTCCTCTAGGCCCAAATAATGGTGAAGTATTATGTAGTCGACGATCACATAACACCACTAGAGGCTAGACAACATACATCTCATCAAAATATCGAACGAATACCAAATTCACATGACTACTAATAGCAAGACTTCTTCCATGTCCTCAGGAACAAACGTAACTACTCACAAAGCATATTCATGTTCATAATCAGAGGGGTAATAATATGCATAAAGGATCTGAACATACGATCTTCCACCAAATAAACCAACTAGCATCAACTAGAAGGAGTAATCAACACTACTAGCAACCTACTAGTACCAATCCCGGACTTGGAGACAACAATTGGATACAAGAGATGAACTAGGGTTGAGGGAGTCCTGGATTAGGGGGTGTCCGGATAGCCGAACTATCACCGTTGGCCGGACTCCTGGACCATGAAGATACAAGATTGAAGACTTCTGTCCCTTGTCTCCTGTTACCATCCGCCTAGACGCACAGTTCGGGACCCCCTACCAGAGATCCGCCGGTTTTGACATTGACATTGGTGCTTTCATTGAGAGTTCCTCTGTGTCGTCATCTTTAGGCCCGATGGCTCCTTCAATCATCAACAACGACGCGGTCCAGGGTGAGACTTTTCTCCCCGGACAGATCTTCAGATTCGGGCGGCTTTTGGACTGCAGGCCAATTCACTTGGCCATCCGGAGCAGATCGAAGCTACGCCCGGCCATCAGGTCGATTTGGCAGTTTGAACTACACGGCCGACATCCGCGGAGACTTAATCTTCGACGGATTCGAGCCACAGCCAAGCGCGCCAAGATTTGTCTCGATGGGCACGATCTAGCTCGCCGCGAGCAAAGGTGCTCGAGGTCGCATCAGCGTCCGCTCCGACCCTTAGCCCAGAGCCGACTCCGTCGATCGAGGACGAGTGTTTGGACACCGCCTCGGGGGCTACGATCTCTACGGCGATTGAGCCGAACTCCATCCCTGTCCTTTGCGAAGACCGTGACTCCAAGGTGCCAGACTCCTCTCCGGACTCCGAACCTCCCGCGCCCCGGCCAATCGAATCCGATTGGGCGCCGGTCATGGAGTTCATCACATGACGCAGTTTCAAAGACTCGCCTTTGGCGACATCCTGAATTCACTAAAGTCTTTCTCTTTATCAGGAGATCCCTGGCCGGACTACGGTCAGGAAGGTTGGGATGCGGACGACGAAGAAATTCAACGCCCACCCACCGCCCACTTTGTAGCCACTGTCGAAAGCTTAAACGACGTGCTCGATTTCGACTCCGAAGACATCGACGGTATGGACAACGATGTAGGAGACAACCATGAACCAGCACCTATAGTATACTGGATTGAGGATTACATCCTCCACATACACATGGCTAGAGGAGATGATCTCCACGCCATAAAATACTTACCCCTCAAGCTCAAAGGGCCAGCCCGGCATTGGCTCAAAAGCCTCCCTGAAAATACCATTGGAAGTTGGGAAGAGCTCGAGGATGCTTTTCGGGCAAATTTTCAAGGGACTTATGTCCATCCTCCAGATGCAGACGATTTAAGTCACATGACTCAACAACCCGGAGAGTCAGCCCGCAAATTTTGGAATAGGTTCCTCATCAAAAAGAACCAAATAGTCATTGTCACGGGCCTTGAAGCCTTAGCAGCTTTCAAACACAACGTCCGAGACGAATGGCTTGCCAGACACCTCGCCAGAGAAGCCGAGAACAATGGCTGCATTAACAAGCCTCATGACCCGCTTTTATGCTGGAGAGGATAGTTGGCTGGCAAGATACAGTACCAGCGACCCAAGTACATCCGAAGTCAGGGATGGAAATGGAAAACCACGACGCAGCAAGGACCAGCGCCGGACAAAGGGAAACAACCCGAAGAGCACGGCAGTCAACGCCGGATTCAGAAGCTCCCGACAGAATCATAAAAAACTGCCCCTCAAGGACAACAGCGACGAGCTATCCAACCTAAACAAAATCTTGGACAAAATATGCCAAATCCACAGTACTCCCGGGAAGCCTGCAAACCATACCCACAGAGATTGTTTGGTCTTCAAGCAGTCCGGCGAACTCAATGCCGGACACAAAGGGCTCGACACACCAAGCGAGGACGATGACGAACCCCACAAGCAGAGCATCGGAAAACAAAAGAATTTCCCACAAAAAGTCAAAACAGTGAACTCACTTCAAGTGAAAAAAGGGAAAACAGAGTGGCGCCCATAGAAACACGTGTCGCACGGTCTAATCCCAGAAGAGTCCCAACGATGGTTGTCAAAACCAATCACCTTCGATCATCAGGACTACTCCGGAAGTATCCGGAACGCAGGAGGGACTGCCTTGATATTAGATCCTATAATCGACGGACTCCAATTTACACAAGTCCTAATGGACGGAGGTAGCGATCTAAACCTGCTATATCACGACACAATCCACAAAATGGGGATAGACCCAACCAAAATTCGCCGTAGCAACACCTCCTTCAAAGGGGTAATGCCAGGCCTATATGCCCATTGTACGGGCTCCCTACTGCTAGAAGTTGTGTTCGGGTCATCCGACAACTTCCGCCGTGAAAAGTTAACCTTCCACATCGCCCCATTCGAAAGTAGTTATCAAGCACTACTGGGACGTGAAGCTTTCGACCGCTTTAACGCAATACCGCATTATGCATCTCTAACACTTAAAATGCCCGGTCCACGCGGCATCATCTCATAAAAAGGAAGTACCAAGTGTTACTCGAGCACGGAAGAACGTGAGACTGCCTTGACAGCCCCACACTAATCCGGCTCCGCTAATCAAAGCACCTGAATAGGTCATTCAAACCCCGGACATGGCTAGACGAGTCCGGCGTAAACATATAAAGGCCTACTAGCGGCATACCCCCGTACAAGGGGCTGCACGCATGTATAGCAAGAGACAATAAAGCTCAATTTTATTCACTTTTCGAACCGTACTCTGTTTATTTAATATAAAGTACATTTTTCGCATGATCTTTTCTTTTTTCAACTAAGTTCTTCTCTCTTACAGATGAACACCGTGCTACACCTGTCCAGGATACGGCACAACGGAGACACAAGCGCAGACATGCAGCAGGGACCCGTTGCAAGGATTCTTTTTAGATTAAGACCCTACGTACATCCCCCGGTTTCTTGCTATAACCGAGGAGGAGGCTGGCGTTTTGGCATCGGCCGCACCAGAATTTTTTATGCGTGCACTGACACCAGGGGCTTAGGGCATTATTCTGCCCATTTTCATAAAGACCAAATACCTTACGGAGTGTTCGGCGTCTCGAGTTAGGCCTTATATGCATCAGCTCCGAATCATGTTGGGTTTGCCCGGCTCCCATGTTTTGGTACCTTACGTTCCTTATATCGGCTAAGGTAGCGCTGGGAGAACCACTGCGATTGTGCCCCGGTTGAGCCGGGTTGAGCACCTCAGTGGAGAAAGCTAAAACTGACTGTCATGATATAGCGTGAGACTGGTCAACCACTCGATGACCCACCGAAATGTTTAGAATTTCAAGATTAACGAAGGACCGCTTTCGGTCAAGCACATACGCCCAATTCAGGAGAGAGCACGGTGACCCTAGGGGCTATATAGTAGCCCCACCATCGAACTCCTATGGCTAAGTGAAAGTGATAAAGCATTATAGTCCGGTTTCCTAGTTTGCTACGCTATCACCTCCTTTACAGGACCAAGACGTTGGATTAAGTGTGAAAATGCGCCATTTTTGCAAACATCCCCGCACTATGTGCGTGGGGGCTGAATGTCAAGATCTGCCATCTTTTCAAAGTTATATACACATATACATCAACGCGGCCGACAGAGGTGTTTTAATACTAGAACGCACAAGTATAAAAGCTCTTATATTATATTGAAACATTGTTTTCACAAATCATACATGTCATTTAAACATAATATCCTTCGAGCATTGCGTCTCTATTAAACGAGCGCCCTGCAGGACTTCCTCAAAATAGTGCTCGGCAGGTACCCGGCTTCTATCTGAATCTTGGGATGCAACGTCGGTGGCATTCATCTCCGCCCAGTATGTCTTGACACGGGCAAGAGCCATCCGCGCACCCTCTATGCATGCTGACCGCTTCATTGCATCGATATGCGGCACCGCACCAAGGAACTGTTGCACCAAGCCAAAATAACTCTTCGGCTTAGGGCTTTTCGGCCACAAATGAGTCACGACAGCCTTCATGGCAAGTCCGGACAACCTATTCGGCTCAGCCCATTCGGCCAAATGATCGGTTAATAAAAGTGGACGCTCCGGACTATGGAACTGCGACCAAAAAAGCTTTTCCATTCCGTGATCCTTTTGACCTCGGAAGTGTTCGGCCGCGTCTGGGCACTCGCCGCCAAGTCCAGATAAGCATCCTCCGCACCCCACAGCCGGTCCAATTGAGCGTACCTAGGATCCGTGACTTTCCTCCGCAACAGAAAGGGCTTTCCAGCCGCAATATCTCCGGCCTGACGTAGCTCCTCCGTCATAGCTCTCATTGCAGAGCGGGTATCCTTGGCCTTGGTGGCGGCCTTTTTCAGGTCCTCTTGTTTCGCTCGATCTTCTTTTTCAAGAAGCTCACATCGGTCAGTAGCATTCTTCAATTTCACGGCCATCTCGGCCATTTCTTTCTTGCTTCGGCAGTGAGCAGCCTGTTCGGCTTTTAGCTCTGCGGCCGCCTTTAAAGCAGCCCATCACTTTTTCTGGCTTGCTCCTTGGCTCGGGCGAGCTCCGCCTGAAGGCTCTCCATAGCAGCGGCACCGTCTGCATTAAGCATACATGTTGTAAGGCACGGGTGTCAAGCTCCATTACCAGGTGTCCGCGGAAAAGTTGCATACCTTGTGACTCGTCAAGCCGCTTATTAACAAGCATGATGTCCTCATCCGCGACGTCAAGTTGCCACTTCAGTTCGGCAAATTCATCGGCCCGGCTAGCCACCGGACGCTTCGCCACCTACATAGGAAGAGCGCATATTATACCTGGGGTTATGATCCTCGGCGAACCGTCATTTTTGACACCGCACCAAGTCTCAGGGGCTACTATCTATACAGGGCACATTTTATATGCAAAACTGTCAGAAGGTACATCATTTTGTGTACCTCAAAACCCGTCAGTAAACTCACGACGGCTTCATGCAATCCGCTCTCAGCGGATGAAATCCTTTCAATCACCGTACCCATTAACGTACGGTGATCTTCTGAGATAGACGCTCGCCCGAGCAGATCCTTCAGCTCCTCCGACCGTACACCCGTTGGTGCCGGACTCGTCCGATGGCCTTTTTCGAAGGCCGAACACTGAGGGCTTTGAGGGGACATACGGCTGCCTTCTGGCCCTGCCGGATTCAGAGAAGCCCTCCGCGACGACACCTTAGGGTCGCCCGCCTCGCATGACGGTACGGCAGGCGGAGGCGTTTCGCTCTCCATCATCTCTGGATCAAGATCCCCTGAAGACGAGCTCTGCTGCGAAGGGCTGAGGTCCGAACTACAAGGTAAACTTTCGGTTACCTTCAGAAATAAAACGGGGATGCCTCTCTTTTAATAAAAAACGCCCCCCTTTACTTACGGCTCGCTGGAGGGCTGACCTCCTTGGAGAAATAGTGCGGCTGGGGCATCTCCCGCCGCAGGACCCTCTGGTGAAGATTTCTTCCCCTGCTTGGAGGCTTTGGTCTCCGGATCTTCAGAAGCGGTCCTCTTCTCCCCTTGGAGGGAGGGATTCTCGATCCCCCCTTTCTTGATGGCCTCCTCCATGGAGGTAGTAGTTCCCTTGTTCCCCCCTTCGCCTTCTTCAAAAGGCACAACATCTAGCATCTTGGTTAATACAGGATCCGGCGTGGTCTCAGGGAGGGGGGCCGGACACCTGATCAGTTTTGCTTTTGCTATCCACTCCTATTTAAAGGATAGCTCTTTTAAGGGCAAGTGTATGATAAATATGCGGATAGCATGTCCGGGTACAGGACTACTTACTTGAGTATCCGGGCGATTGCAGCTCAGACCTGCGTCCTCGGTTAAGTCCGGACACATTGCTTGTGATCCGAAGAACAATTGGTACATCTCCACGGGCGTTACGCCCATAAAATGTTGGAGAGCTCGTGGTCCCTCCAGATTAAACTCCCACGGGCGAAGGGGGCGACGTTTGCAGGGCAGGGTGCAACGAATCAGCATGACCTGTGCTACTACGACCAGATTGATCTCTCTTTCTCGGAGGTCTCGAATACGGCCCTGCAACAGAGGTACGTCCTTGGACGGTCCCTAGTCGAGCCCTTTATTGACCCATGACGTCCGCCGCAATGGAGGACCCGAGCGAAAGGCAGGTGGCGCCGCCCATTTAGTGCCCCTGGGAGCGGTGATATAGAACCACTCATGTTGCCATAAATTGAGCTCCTCTTGAAAAAATCCCTCGGGCCATGGAGCGTCCGCATTCTTGCTTATAACGGCCCCTCTGCACTCTGCCTGATGCCCCTTGACCATCTTCGGCTCCACTTTGAAGGTCTTGAGCCACAATCTGAAGTGAGGGGTAATGCGGAGGAAGGCTTTGCATACGACAATGAACGCATTTAGATGTGGAGGATGGACTCGGATCCAAGTCATGGAATTCCAGCCCATAATAAAACATGAGCCCCCTCACAAAGGGGTCCGTCGGGAAGCCTAAACCCCGAAGGAAGTGAGACACGAATACCACGCTCCCACCAGGCTCGGGAGTGGGAATAACCTGCCCTTGGGCAGGTAGCCTAAGCGAAATTTCACCGGTGAGATACCTGGCGTCTCTCAGCTTTAGCACATCTTCTTCCGTGACGGAGGAAGGCATCCACCGGCCGTGCAGGTCGGAGCCGGACATCGTCGAAGGTCCGAAGCGCCTAAATCTGGAGCTTTGGGTGTTGGAACTCGAAGTGAGGGGCGGATTCTATTGAGATTGAAAGAAAGGAGCGGGCCTTGGTCTCGTTATAAAGAGGTTGAATACCAAGAGCCCCCCCCCCCCGTGACCGTTCGGGACTCGCCTTCGATGGAGGAGGCGTGCCAACGGGCACGACTGGGTTACCCACGCCCGTATTGATGAGAATCCCAGAATAAGGGGGCACGATCTCCGCTTTGATAAGACGTGCCAAGGAAACCGCCTCGCTAAACGCGTTGAGGCGGAACAGTAAAAATGATTCGTATAAAGGCATGGCCGTGGTGTGATGTCACGCCACGGAATACGTCAGCAGATCTGTGCAAAGGTTATTCTCTCTACGGTAGTATGTGGAACTTGTTTTGCAGAGCCGGACACTATCCTTGTGTTCAAAATCTTCTATGAAGTATTCAGAGGAGGAACCCGCCTTGCAATGCCGAAGACAATATGCACACCGGACTCGTCGTTATTGAAGCCTGGTTCAGGGGCTACTGAGGGAGTCCTGGATTAGGGGGTGTCCGGATAGCCGAACTATCACCGTTAGCCGGACTCCTGGACTATGAAGATACAAGATTGAAGACTTCGTCCCGTGTCCGGATGGGACTTTCCTTGGCGTGGAAGGCAAGCTTGGCGATACGGATATGTAGATCTCTTACCATTGTAACCGACTATGTGTAACCCTAACCCTATCCGGTGTCTATATAAACCGGAGGGTTTTAGTCCCAGAGATGAACAACAATCATACCATAGGCTAGCTTCTAGGGTTTAGCCTCCTTGATCTCGTGGTAGATCTACTCTTGTACTACCCATATCATCAATATTAATCAAGCAGGAGTAGGGTTTTACCTCCATCGAGAGGGCCCGAACCTGGATAAAAACATCGTGTCCCTTGTCTCTTGTTACCATCCGCCTAGACGCACAGTTCGGGACCCCCTACCCGAGATCCGCCGGTTTTGACACCGACAAGGGTTTTGAGAGGAGATGGTGCTGGTGAAGATGTTGATGGAGATAGCCCTCTCCCGATAAGAGGAGTGTTGGTGATGACGATGACGATAATTTCCCCCTCCCGGAGGGAAGTGTCCCAGGCAGAACAGCTCTGCCGGAGCCCTAGATTGGTTCAGCCAAGGTTCTACCTCGTGGTGGCAGAGTTTCGTCACGAAAGGTTGATTATGATTTTTTCCTCGAAGAAAGACCTCATATAGCAGAATATGGGCATCGGAGGGCCACCAGGGGGCCCACGAGGTAGGGGGCGCGCCCAGGGGGTTAGGGCGCGCCCCCACCCTCGTGCCCAGGTGGGCCCCCCTCCGGTGAACTTCTTCCGCTGGATACTTTTTATTATTTCCCAAAATGACTTTCGTGGAGTTTCAGGACTTTTGGAGTTGTGCAGAATAGGTCTCTAATATTTGCTCCTTTTCCAGCCCAGAATTCCAGCTGCCGGCATTCTCCCTCCTTATGTAAACCTTGTAAAATAAGAGAGAATAGGCATAAGTATTGTGACATAACGTGTAATAACAACCCATAATGCAATAAATATCGATATAACAGCATGGGGCAAAATGTGTTGGGGAACGTTGCAGAAAATTAAAAAAATTTCTACGGTTTCACCAACATCCATCTATGAGTTCATCTAAGCAATGAGTCAAGGGAGTGAGTTTGCATCTACATACCACTTGTAGATCGAGTGCGGAAGCGTTCAAGGGGATGGTGATGATGGAGTCATACTCGCCGTGATTCGGATCACCGATGACCAAGTGCTGAACGGACAGCACCTCCGCATTCAACACACGTACGGTATGGACGACGTCTCCTCCTTCTTGATCCAGCAAGGGGGAAGGAGAGGTTGAGGAAGATAGCTCCAACGGCAGCACGACGGCGTGGTGTTGTTGGTGCAGCAGTACTCCGACAGGGCTTCGCCAAGCACGTACGGAGGAGGAGACGTGTTGGGGAGGGGAGGGGCTGCGCCTTGGCCTGTGTTTGCAGCCCTCCCCTCACCCCTCTATTTATAGGGGGAAGGGAGAAGGGCCGGCCCTCTAGATGGCATCTAGAGGGGGCGGCGGCCAAGGGAGGGGACTTGCCCCCAAGCAAGGCGCCCCTCTAGTGTTCCCCCCCCCCAACCCTAGGCGCATGGGCCCAAGGGGGGGGGCGCACCCAGCCCACCAGGGGCTGTCTCCTGCCCCACGCAGCCCATGTGGCCCCCCGGGAGGGGTGGCCCCTCCCGGTGGACCCCCGGAACCCTTCCGGTGGCCCCGGTACAATACCGATATGCCCCCGAAACTTTCCGGTGTCCGTTTGACAACTTCCCATATATAAATCTTTACCTCCGGACCCTTCCGAACTCCTCGTGACGTCCGGGATCTCATCCGGGACTCGAACAACATTCGGTAATCACGCATAAGTCTTCCTAATAACCCTAGCGCCACCGAACCTTAAGTGTGTAGACCCTACGGGTTCGGGAGACACGCAGACATGACCGAGACGGCTCAGGTCAATAACCAACAACGGGATCTCGGATACCCATGTTGGCTCCCACATGCTCCTCGATGATGTCATCGGATGATCCACGATGTCGAGGATTCAAGCAACCCCGTATACTATTCCCTTTGTCAATCGGTCGTTACATGCCCGAGACTCGATCGTCGGTATCCCAATACCTCGCTCGGTCTCAAGTATCGCAAGTCATTTTATTCGCACTGTAATGCATGATCCCATGACCAAACACTTGGTCACTTTGAGCTCATTATGATGATGCATTACCGAAAGTGGGCCCAGAGATACCTCTCCGGTCATACGGAGTGACAAATCCGATCCTCGATCCGTGTCAACCCAATGACACTTTCGGAGATACCTGTAGTGCACCTTTATAGTCACCCGATTCACGTTGTGACGCTTTGGTACACCCAAAGCACTCCTACGGTATCCGGGAGTTACACGATCTCATGGTCTAAGGAAGAGATACTTGACATAGAAAAAGCTCTAGCAAAACGAACTACACGATCTTGTGCTATGCTTAGGATTGGGTCTTGTCCATCACGTCATTCTCCTAATGACGTGATCCCGTTGTCAATGACATCTGATGTCCATAGTCGAAACCATGACTATCATTGACCAACGAGCTAGTCAACTAGAGGCTTACTAGGGACGTATTGTGGTCTATGTATTCACACGTGTATTACGATTTCCGGATAATACAATTATAGCATGAATAAAAGACAATTATCATGAACAAGGAAATATAATAATAATGCTTTTATTATTGCCTCTAGGGCATATTTCCAACAGTCTCCCACTTGCACTAGAGTCAATAATCTAGTTACATTATGATGAATCGAACACCCATAGAGTTCTGGTGTTGATCATGTTTTGCTCGCGAGAGAGGTTTAGTCGATGGATCTGCGACATTCAGATCCGTATGCACTTTGCAAATTTCTATGTCTCCATCTTGAACATTTTCACGGATGGAATTGAAGTGACGCTTGATGTGCCTGGTCTTCTTGTGAAACCTGGGCTCCTTGGCAAGTGCAATAGCTCCAGTGTTGTCACAGAAGAGTTTGATCGGCCCCGACGCATTGGGTATGACTCCTAGGTCGGTGATGAACTCCTTCACCCAAATTGCTTCATGCGCTGCCTCCGAGGCTGCCATGTACTCCGCTTCACATGTAGATCCCGCCACGACGCCTCGCTTGCATTTGCACCAGCCATCGCTCCACCATTCAACATATACACGTATCCGGGTTTGTGACTTAGAGTCATCCAGGATCTGTGTCGAAGCTAAGCGCCGACGTAACCCTTTGACGAGCTCTTCGTCACCTCCATAAACGAGAAACATGTCCTTTGTCCTTTTCAGGTACTTCAGGATATTCTTGACCGCTGTCCAGTGTTCCTTGCCGGGATTACTTTGGTACCTTCCTACCAAACTTACGGCAAGGTTTACATCAGGTCTTGTACATAGCATGGCATACATAATAGATCCTATGGCTGAGGCATAGGGGATGACGCTCATATCTTCTTTATCTTTTGCCGTGGTCGGGCATTGAGCTGAGCTCAATCTCACACCTTGCAGCACAGGCAAGAACCCTTTCTTGGACTGATCCATTTTGAACTTCTTCAAAATCTTATCAAGGTATGTGCTTTGTGAAAGACCTATGAGGCATCTCGATCTATCTCTATAGATCTTGATGCCTAATATATAAGCAGCTTCTCCAAGGTCCTTCATTGAAAACACTTATTCAAGTAGGCCTTAATGTTGTCCAAGAATTCTATATCATTTCCCATCAAAAGTATGTCATCTACATATAATATGAGAAATGCTTCAGAGCTCCCACTCACTTTCTTGTAAACGCAGGCTTCTCCATAAGTCTGCATAAACCCAAACGCTTTGATCATCTCATCAAAGCGAATGTTCCAACTCCGAGATGCTTGCACCAGCCCATAAATGGATCGCTGGAGCTTGCATACTTTGTTAGCATTCTTAGGATCGACAAAACCTTCCTTTGCATCATATACAGCTCTTCCTTAAGATAACCGTTAAGGAACGCTGTTTTGACGTCCATCTGCCATATCTCATAATCATAGTATGCGGCAATTGCTAACATGATTCGGAAGGACTTAAGCTTCGCTCACGGAGAGAAAGTCTCATCGTAGTCAATCCCTTGAACTTGCCGATAACCCTTAGCGACAAGTCGAGCTTTATAGATGGTGACATTACCATCCGCGTCCGTCTTCTTCTTAAAGATCCATTTGTTTTCTATCGTCGCCGATCATCGAGCAAGTCACCAAAGTCCATACTTTGTTTTCATACATGGATTCTATCTCGGATTTCATGGCTTCTAGCCATTTGTTGGAATCTGGGCCCGCCATCGCTTCTTCATAGTTTGAAGGTTCACCGTTGTCTAACAACATGATTTCCAGGACAGGGTTGCCGTACCACTCTGGTGCGGAACATGTCCTTGTGGACCTACGAAGTTCAGTAGCAACTTGATCTGAAATACCTTGATCATCATCAGCCGTACGTGGACGTTACCGCCCATACAGCTCCCAACCAGCAAGCAGTTAGCTTTCCTCTAGAAGTCATGGAAGTGTGGATAAATCGACAGTAGGTTTTTATTTCTTAAAAAATCTCCCTAACCGTCCTAAATATGGACGGAGAGCGGTCTCGAGTTTTTCGGGGTCCTCGAGATCGCATTTTAGGTCGAGTAGAGACGCTAGGAGTCTGTGGGCTTCCCTTGGCATTTCAAGATGGCCTCTATCGTCTTTTCGAGAGCCTCCCGTTTGCCCGTTATTTTCCTCTTCAGTTGGTGTAGGCATCACAGGAACATTTTCCTGAGCTGCATTACTTTCCCGTTCAAGAGGTAGTACTTCATCGAGTTCTACTTTCCTCCCACTTACTTCTTTCGAGAGAAACTCTTTTCCGTAAAGGATCCGTTCTTGGCAACAAAGATCTTGCCCTCGGATCTTAAGTAGAAGGTATACCCAATGGTTTCTTTAGGGTATCCTATGAAGACGCATTTTTCGGCTTGGGTTCGAGCTTTTCAGGTTGAAGTTTCTTGACATAAGCATCGCATCCCCAAACTTTTAGAAACGACAGCCTTAGGTTTCTTCCCAAACCATAATTCATACGGTGTCGTCTCAACGGATTTAGACGGTGCCCTATTTAAAGTGAATGTAGCTGTCTCTAGAGCTGCACTTCAAAATGATAGCGGTAAATCGGTAAGAGACATCATGGATCACACCATATCCAATAGAGCGCGACACGACGCTCGGACACACCGTTATTACCGAGGTGTTCCAGCGGCGTGAGTTGTGAAATGATTCCACATTTTCTTAAGTGTGTACCAAATTCGTGACTTAAATATTCTCCTCCACGATCTGATCGTAGAAATTTTATCTTTCGGTCACGTTGATTCTCTACCTCATTCTGAAATCCCTTGAACTTTTCAAAGGTCTCAGACTTGTGTTGCATTAAGTAGACATACCCATATCTACTCAGGTCATCAGTGAGAGTGAGAACATAACGTTATCCTCCGGGAGCCTCAACGCTCATTGGACCGCACACATCGGTATGTATGATTTCCAATAAGTTGGTTGCTCGCTCCATTGTTCCGGAGAACGGAGTCTTGGTCATCTTGCCCATAAGGCATGGTTCGCATGTGTCAAATGATTCATAATCGAGAGACTCCAAAAGTCCATCAGCATGGAGCTTCTTCATGCGCTTAACACCAATGTGACCAAGGCGGCAGTGCCACAAGTATGTGGGACTATCGTTATCAACTTTACATCTTTTGGTATTCACGCTATGAATATGTGTAACATTACGCTCGAGATTCATTAAGAATAAACCATTGACCATTGGAGCATGACCATAAAACATATCTCTCATATAAATAGAACAACCATTATTCTCGGATTTAAATGAGTAGCAATCTCGCATTAAACGAGACCCAGATACAATGTTCATGCTCAAACTTGGCACTAAATAACAATTATTGAGGTTCATAACTAATACCGTGGGTAAATGTAGAGGTAGCGTGCCGACGGCGATCACATCGACTCTGGAACCATTCCCGACGCGCATCGTCACCTCGTCCTTTGCCGCCTCCGCTTATTCCGCAGCTCCTGCCGTGAGTTACAAATATGAGCAACGGCACCGTATCAAATACCCAGGAGTTACTACGAGTAATCGGTAAGGTACACATCAATTACATGTATATCAAATATACCTTTGGTGTTGCCGGCCTTCTTATCCGCTAAGTATTTGGGGCAGTTCCGCTTCGGTGACCCTTCCTTGCAATAAAAGCACTCACCTCGTGCTTGGGTCCATTCTTTGACTTCTTCCCGGCAACTTGCTTACCGGGCGGCAACCTCCTTGCCATCCTTCTTGAAGTTCTTCTTTCCCTTGCCCTTCTTGAACTTAGTGGTTTTGTTGACCATCAACACTTGATGTTCTTTCTTGATTTCAACCTCTGCCGACTTCAAAGATTGAGAATACTTCGGAATGGTCTTCACCATCCCCTGCATATTGTAGTTCATCACAAAGCTCTTGTAGCTTGGTGGGAGCGATCAAGGATTCTGTCAATGACCGCCTCGTCCGGAGGTTTATGTCCACTGACAAAGCGGTTGTGCAACCCAGACATTTTGAGTATGTGCTCACTAGCAGAACTGTTTTCCTCCATCTTACAACTATAGAACTTGTCGGAGACTTCATATCTCCCGACCCGGGCATCATCTTGAAAAACTAGTTTCAGCTCCTCGAACATCTCATATGCTCCGTGTAGCTCAAAACGCTTTTGGAGCCCCGGTTCTAAGCTGTAAAGCATGCCGCACTGAACGAGGGAGTAATCATCAGCACGAGTCTGCCAAGCATTCGTAATGTCTTGGTTCTTCCGGGACGGAGCTGCCACCTAGCGGTCCTTCTAGGACATATTGTTTCCTGGCAGCTATGAGGATGATCGTCAGGTTCCGGACCCAGTCCATATAATTGCTGCCATAATCTTTCAGCTTGGTTTTCTCTAGGAACGCGTTGAAGTTCAGGTTGACATGAGCGTTGGCCATTTGATCTACAAGACATATTTGCAAAGGTTTTAGACTAAGTTCATGATAATTAAGTTCATCTAATCAAATTATTTTAATGAACTCCCACTCAGATTAGACATCCTCTAGTCATCTAAGTGTTACACGATCCGAGTCGACTAGGCCGAGTCCGATCATCAAGAGAGACGGACTATACATCGTCGGTGAACATACTCATGTTGATCGTATCTTACATAAGACTCGTCTTCGACCTATCGGTCTACGAGTTACGAGGCCCTGACTGAACATGCTAGGCTCGTCAAGTTAACCCTAAGTGTTTTGCATGTGTAAAACTGTCTTACACCCGTTGTATGTGAACGTAAGGATCTATCACACCCGATCATCACGTGGTGCTTCGAAACGCATTTAACTTTAGCAACGGTGCACAGTTAGGGGAGAACACTTCTTGAAATTTTTGTAAGGGATCATCTTATTTACTACCGTCGTTCTAAGTAAACAAGATGCATAAACATGATAAACATCACATGCAATTATATAGTAGTGACATGATATGGCCAATATCATATAGCTCCACTGATCTCCATCTTCGGGGCTCCATGATCATCCTGTCACCGGCATGACACCATGATCTCCATCATCATGATCTCCATCATCGTGTCTTCATGAACTTGTCACGCCAACGACTACTTCTACTTCTATGGCTAACGCGTTTAGCAATAAAGTAAAGTAATTTACATGGCGTTCTTCAATGACACGCAGGTCATATAAAAATAAAGACAACTCCTATGGCTCCTGCCGGTTGTCATACTCATCGACATGCAAGTCGTGATTCCTATTACAAGAACATGATCTCATACATCACAATATGTCATTCATCATTCATCACAACTTCTGGCCATATCACATCACATGACAATTGCTGCAAAAACAAGTTAGACGTCCTCTAATTGTTGTTGCATCTTTTACGTGGCTGCAATTGGGTTCTAGCAAGAACGTTATCTTACATACGAATAACCACAACGTGATCTTTGTCAACTTCTATTTACCCTTCATAAGGACCCTTTTCATCGAATCCGCTCCAACTAATGTGGGAGAGACAGACACCCGCCAGCCACATTATGCAACTAGTGCATGTCACCGGTGGAACCGGTCTCACGTAAGCGCACGTGTAAGGTTGGTCCGGCCGCTTCATCCCACAATACCGCTGAAGCAAGATAAGACTAGTAGCGGCAAGCAAGTTGACAAGATCTACGCCCACAACAAAATTGTGTTCTACTCGTGCAATAGAGAACTACGCATAGACCTAGCTCATGATGCCACTGTTGGGGAACGTTGCGAGAAAATTAAAATTTTTCTACGGTTTCACCAAGATCCATCTATGAGTTCATCTAAGCAACGAGTCAAGGGAGTGAGTTTGCATCTACATACCACTTGTAGATCGAAAAGGAAGCGTTCAAGGGATGGTGATGATGGAGTCGTACTTTCGCCGTGATTCGGATCACCGATGACCAAGTGCTGAACGGACAGCACCTCCGCGTTCAACACACCTACGGTACGGACAACGTCTCCTCCTTCTTGATCCAGCAAGGGGGAAGGAGAGGTTGAGGAAGACAGCTCCAACGGCAGCACGACGGCGTGGTGTTGTTGGTGCAAGAAGATCTCGACAGTGGCTTCGCCAAGCACGCACGGAGGAGGAGAGGTGTTGGGGAGGGAGGGCTGCGCCTGGCTTGTGTTTGCAGCCCTCCCTCACCCCTCTATTTATAGGGGGAAGGGAGAAGGGGGCCGGCCCCTCTAGATGGCATCTAGAGGGGGGGCGGCGGCCAAGGGGAGGGGGGACTTGCCCCCCAAGCAAGGGGGGCGCCCCCTCTAGGGTTCCCCTCCCCAACCCTAGGCGCATGGGCCCAAGGGGGGGGGGCGCACCCAGCCCACCAGGGGCTGTCTCCTGCCCCAGCAGCCCATGTGGCCCCCCGGGAGGGGTGGCCCCTCCCGGTGGACCCCCGGAACCCTTCCGGTGGCCCCTGTACAATACCGATATGCCCCCGAAACTTTCGGTGTCCGTTTGACAACTTCCCATATATAAATCTTTACCTCCGGACCCTTCCGGAACTCCTCGTGACGTCCGGGATCTCATCCGGACTCAACAACATTCGTAATCACATACAAGTCTTCCTAATAACCCTAGCGCCACCGAACCTTATGTGTAGACCCTACGGGTCGGGAGACACGCAGACATGACCGAGACGGCTCTCAGGTCAATAACCAACAGCGGGATCTGGATACCCATGTTGGCTCCCACATGCTCCTCGATGATGTCATCGGATGAACCACGATGTCGAGGATTCAAGCAACCCCGTATACTATTCCCTTTGTCAATCGGTACGTTACATGCCCGGGACTCGATCGTCGGTATCCCAATACCTCGTTCAGTCTCAAGCACGGCAAGTCACTTTATTCGCACCGTAATGCATGATCCCGTGACCAAACACTTGGTCACTTTGAGCTCATTATGATGATGCATTACCGAGTGGGCCCAGAGATACCTCTCCGTCATACGGAGTGACAAATCCGATCTCGATCCGTGTCAACCCAATGACACTTTCGGAGATACCGTAGTGCACCTTTATAGTCACCCAGTTACATTGTGACGTTTGGTACACCCAAAGCACTCCTACGGTATCCGGGAGTTACACGATCTCATGGTCTAAGGAAGAGATACTTGACATAGAAAAAGCTCTATCAAAACGAACTACACGATCTTGTGCTATGCTTAGGATTGGGTCTTGTCCATCACGTCATTCTCCTAATGACGTGATCCCGTTGTCAATGACATCTGATGTCCATAGTCAGGAAACCATGACTATCTGTTTACCAACGAGCTAGTCAACTAGAGGCTTACTAGGGACGTATTGTGGTCTATGTATTCACACGTGTATTACGATTTCCGGATAATACAATTATAGCATGAATAAAAGACAATTATCATGAACAAGGAAATATAATAATAATGCTTTTATTATTGCCTCTAGGGCATATTTCCAACAAAATGGACGTATCAACTCCCCCAAGCTTAGACCTCGCTTGTCCTCAAGCGAAAGCCGATAATTATAACTATGTCCCCATGTTTAGTGGTAGAGGCGTCGATAAAAATAAAATTCGGACATGAAGGCATCATGATTATTCTCATAACAGCAACATATATAGATATTGTCATATGATTTCTTATGTTCAAGTAATAATCCATTCACAATGCAGAGTACGAACCATAAATTTATTGAGAACCAACAAACTATAATCTCAGTCATTGAAGCAATTGTAATTTATCATAACATCAGAAAGAGTCTATGTCAGAGCTTAATAGCAAGTCCACATACTCAACTATCATTTAGTCTTTCTTAACTTCTAACACTCATGGGATACTTGTGTTTACGGAGTTTTAATCGGACACAGAGAAAGATAGGGGCTTATAGTTTCGCCTCCCAACCTTTTACCTCAAGTGTAATGTCAAAAATAATAACTCATGCCCCCTACATCCAATTAGATATATCAATCAGGATCTTTCCAACACACTGTGCTTGCCAAAGGATAAAATGTAAAAAGGAAAGGTGAAGATCACCATGACTCTTGCATAAGGTAGAAGATAAATAATAAAAGATAGGCCCTTCACAGAGGGAAGCAGAGGTTGCCATGCGCTTTTATGGTTGGATGCACAAAAGAACGTCACTTTATATTGCCCCTTGTGATATGAGCCTTTATTATGCAGTCCGTCGCTTTTATTTCTTCCACATCACAAGATTGTATAAATCTTATTTCTCCCACACCAATCAATCATACATATTTAGAGAGCAATTTTTATTGCTTTGCACCGATGACAACTTACTTGAAGGATCTTACTCAATCCATAGGTAGATATGGTGGACTCTCATGGCAAAACTGGTTTAAGGGTTTTGGAAGCACAAGTAGTATCTCTACTTGGTGCTGAAAATTTGGCTAGCATGAGGGAGAAAGGCAAGCTCAACATGTTGGATGATCCATGACAATATACTTTATCTCAGATATAAGAAAAAAAAACCATTAAGTTGTCTTCCTTGTCCAACATCAACTCTTTAGCATGTCATATTTTAATGAGTGCTCACAATTATAAAAGATGTCAATAATAGTATATCTATATATAAAACCTCTCTTTCCTTATTACTTCCTATTAATTGCAACGATGACCAAACCTATGTTTGCCAACTCCCAACAACTTTTAATCATCATACTCTTCTATGTGAAGTCATTACTCTCAATAAGATCAATATGAACTCTTTGTTTCTTTTTATTCTTTTTCTTTCTTTTATTCACTCAATATCATGGCAAAATAATCAAGCCCATGACTCAACACTAATCTTTATTATATAGCTCACATACTCAATTACATAGAGAGATCATAAAGCAAAAACTCAAAACTAGATCATGCCATAAACTTTATTCTACTAGATCAAGATACTACTAATAGGATCAAACTAAGAAAACGGTAAAGATAGGAGATGTGGTTGTGATACGATACCGGGGCACCTCCCCCAAGCTTGGCAGTTGCCAAGGAGAGTGCCCATACCCATGTGATTATGTCTCCTTTGCTGGTGAAGAAGGTGGAGATGTTGTTGATGATGCGGGCTTGTCGTCCATCTTCCAAGGTATGGGCTCACCATCATAGAAGGATGATCGAGTGTCCGGGATCCTCAAATCTGCAGCCAAACTCATCCTTTTGAATCTATATTCATACTCACAGTTTTGGTTTTGCAGGTCATAGATTTGGGCTTGAAGGTGCTCGAACTTCGCATGAAGCTTGAAGATGGCCTCCCCGATGTTGGCGTCCAACTTGTGGTTGCTAGTGAACTCCGCGATCATCATGTGGTTGGAGTTGAGTCCACGTTCCACCATCCCCTGACACTTGAAAACTTGTTGCTCCACTGCTTCGAGCCTCGTCTCCACGCTTCCGGTCCCGTTGGGTCCCTCTTCATCGCGGATGTGCTGCAACCCATCACCCATCTCAATGGTTTGAGGGTGTCGCAGCACCTCCGCGAGGTAAGGGTTGATGACCTTCTCGAAGAACTTGTCCTTGGAGGCACTTGGGGACGTCATGATAATCTAGATCTGTCAGAAAAACAGCTAGAAACAATAACAGAGGATATTTGCGTGATATGGGAGTCAAAACCTTCGAAAGAATATATAATGAATTTTTATCGACCAAAATACGTTTCGTGCAAGAAAACGGAGTCCGAAAGGCACACGAGGTGCCCACGAGGTAGGGGGCGTGCCCTACCCCTCTGGGCGCGCCCTCCACCCTCGTGTCCTTCCTGGACTGCCTCTTATTTTTCTATTTTTCTAAATATTCCAAAACAGAGAAATATTGCCTTAAAAATTGTTTTGAGTCGGTTTACTTACCGTACCACATACCTATTCCTTTTCGAGTGCAAACGTTAGGAAAGTGTCCCTTATGTGTTCCTCTGGGGTTACAGTTTCAATAACATTGGTTTCAACATTTATAGGATTACCTGAGATATAGTGTTTGATTCTTTGACCGTTTACCACCTTCAGATTTGTGCCTTCGAAATTATTGATTTTTATGGCACCGGAACGATAGACCTCCTCGATAACGTAGGGTCCTTCCCATTTGGAGAGAAGCTTTCCTGCAAAAAATCTTAAACGAGAGTTGTATAGCAATACATAATTACCTACATTAAACTCACGCTTTTGTATCCTTTTGTCATGCCATCTTTTGACTTTTTCTTTAAACAACTTGGCATTTTCATAAGCTTGGGTTCTCCATTCATCAAGTGAGCTAATATCAAACAACCTCTTCTCACCGGCAACTTTGAAATCATAGTTGAGATCTTTAATAGCCCAATATGCCTTATGTTCTAGTTCGAGAGGTAAGTGACATGCTTTTCCATAGACCATTTTATACGGAGACATACCCATAGGATTTTTGCAGTTCTGTAGGCCCATAATGCATCATCAAGTTTCTTGGACCAATTCCTTCTAGACCTATTGACAATCTTTTGCAAAATTAATTTGAGCTCTCTGTTACTCAACTCTACTTGACCACTAGACTGTGGGTGATAAGGGGATGCAATTCTATGATTAACATCATACTTAGCAAGCATTTTTCGGAAAGCACCATGAATAAATTGTGAACCACCATCAGTCATTAAATATCTAGGGACTCCAAACCTTGGAACGATAACTTCTTTAAGAATTTTAATAGAAGTGTTATGATCAACACTACTAGTTGGAATAGCTTCTACCCACTTAGTAACATAATCGACAACAACTAAAATATGTGTATTTCCATTAGAGGCAGGAAAAGGTCCCATATAATCAAAGCCCCAAACATCAAATGGTTCAATAACAAGTGAATAGTTCATAGGAATTTCTTGACATCTACTAATATTACCAATTCTTTGACATTCATCACAAGATAAGACAAACTTACGGGCATCCTTGAAGAGAGTAGGCCAATAAAAACCGGATTGCAATACCTTATGTGCAGTTCTATCTCCAAAGGTGGTGCCCTCCATAAGCCTCGGAGTGACACTTGCGTAGGATCCGCTCCTGTTCATGCTCGTGTACACAACGTCTAAAAACACCATATACTCCTTCTTTATAAAGATGTGGGTCATCCCAAAAGTAATGTCTCAAATTATAGAAAAACCTTTTCTTTTGCAGGTATGTGAAACTAGGTGGTATAAATTTAGCAACAATGTAATTAGCATAATCTGCATACCATGGAGTACTACGAGAAGTACTTATGACATTTAATTGCTCATTAGGAAAGCTATCATCAATAGGTAGTGGGTCATCAAGAACATTTTCTAACCTAGACAAGTTGTTCCAGAACGGGTTCTCAGCTCCCTTTCTATCAACAATATGCAAATCAAATTCTTGTAGAAAGAGAACCCATCTAATAAGTCTAGGTTTAGCATCTTTCTTTTCCATCAGATATTTAATGGCAGCATGATCAGTGTGAATAGTTACTTTAGAATCAACAATATATGGTCTGAACTTATCACAAGCAAATACAACTGCTAAGAATTCTTTTTCCGTAGTAGCATAGTTTCTTTGAGCATTGTCTAAAGTTTTACTAGCATAATGGATAACATTAAATTTCTTATCAACTCTTTGCCCTAGAACAGCACCTACATCTTAATCACTAGCATCACACATAATTTCAAAGGGTAAATTCCAATCAGGTGGCTGAACAATAGGTGCAGAGATCAATGCTTTCTTAAGTATTTCAAATGCTTCTACACAATCATCATCAAAGACAAATGGTATATCTTTTGTAATAAATTAGCCAGAGGCCGAGAAATTTTTAAGAAGTCCTTAATGAACCTCCTATAAAATCCGGCGTGACCAAGGAAACTTCTTATACCTTTGATGTCCTTGGGACATGGCATCTTTTCAATAGCATCAACCTTGGCTTTATCAACTTCGATACCTCTTTTAGAAACTTTATGCCCCAAGACAATACCTTCATTAACCATATGTCACTTTTCCCAATTCAAGACAAGATTAGTTTCTTCACATCTCTGCAAAACTCGATCAAGATTTCTCAAGCAATCATCAAAAGAGGATCCATAGACGGAAAAGTCGTCCATGAAAACCTCACAAATCTTTTCACAAAAGTCAGAGAATATAGCCATCATGCATCTTTGAAAGGTAGCAGGTGCATTACATAAACCAAAGGGCATACATCTATATGCAAAAGTACCAAAAGGGCATGTAAAAGTAGTCTTTGATTGATCCTTAGCCGACACAGGTATATGAGAGAAACCAGAATAACCATCTAGAAAGCAATAATGTGTATGTTTGCATAATCTTTCTAGCATTTTATCAATAAAAGGTAAGGGGTAATGATCTTTCTTAGTAGCTTTATTTAATTTGCGGAAATCAATTACCATCCTATAACCTGTAATAATTCTTTGCGGAATCAGTTCATCTTTATCATTAGGAACAACAGTAACACCTCCCTTCTTAGGGACACAATAACAGGACTTACCCACTGACTATCAGCAACGGGATAAATTATACCTGCCTCCAGAAGCTTTAGTATCTCTTTCCTTACCACTTCTTTCATCTTAGGATTCTACCTTCGTTGATGATCACGAACCGGTTTGCCATCTTCTTCCAAATTTATTTTATGTTGACATAGAGTGGGACTAGTGCCCTTAAGATCATCAAGAGTATATGCAATAGTAGCACGGTGCTTCTTCAGAGTTTTCAATAATCTCTCTTCTTCATGCTCTGAAAGGTTAGCACTGATAATAAAAGGATATATTTTCTTTTCATCAAGATAAGCATATTTAAGATTATCAGGCAACGGTTTAAGCTCAAACACGGGATCACCCTTGGGTGGAGGAGGATCCCTAAGATTTCAACAGCAAATTATGTTTCAGAATAGGTTCCTGTTTAAAGAATACTTCATCTATTTCCCTTCTTTCATTCATAAACATATCATTTTCATGGTCTAGCAAATAATGTTCTAAAGGATCATTAGGAGGTACGGCAATGGAAGCAAGACCAATAATATCATCCTTACTAGGAAATTCTTCTTCACGATGTTGTTTACTAAATTTAGAGAAATTAAACTCATGAATCATATCATCCAAGCTAACAGTAACAACATTCTTTTTGCAATCAATCTTAGCATTGACAGTATTCAAGAGGGGTCTACCAAATATAATGGGACAAAAGCTATCTTGTGGGGAACTAAGAACAAGAAAATCAGCAGGATATTTAGTTTTCCCACACAAGACTTCAACATCTCTAACAATTCCCACAGCTGATATAGTATCTCTATTGGCAAGTTTAATTGTAACATCAATACCTTCTATCTCAGCAGGTGCAATTTCATGCTTAATTTCTTCGTACAAAGTATAAGTTATAACACTAGCACTGGCACCCATATCACATAAGCCATGATAACAATGATCCCCTATTTTAACAGAAATAACAGGCACGCCTACCATAGGTCTATGTTTATCTTTAGCGCCGGTTTTAGCAATTCTAGCAGTCTCACCACAGAATTGAATAACATGCCCTTCAATATTATCAGCCAAGAGATCTTTAACAATAGCAATATTAGGTTCTACTTTAACTTGCTCAGGAGGTGTATAAGTTCTAATATTACTTTTATGAACAACAGTTGAAGCTTTAGCATGATCCTTTATTCTAACAGGGAAGGGTGGTTTCTCAACATAAGAAGTAGGAACAATAGGATCATTATAAGTGACAGTCTTTTCTTCAACTTTAATAGGTGCAACTACTTTTACTTCTATGGGAGGATGATATTTAAAGCATTTATCCTTGGGGAGATCAACATAAGTAGCAAAAGATTCACAGAAAGAAGCTACTATCTCAGAGTCAAGTCCATATTTAGTGCTAAACTTACGGAAAATATCGGTATCCATAAAAGATTTAACACAATCAAACTTAGGTATCATACCTGACTCCTTACCTTCGTCAAGATCCCAATCTTCAGAGTTGAATTTAATTCTATCCAATAAATCCCATTTAAATTCAGTAGTCCTCATCATAAAAGAGCCAGCACAAGAAGTATCGAGCATGGTGCGATTGTTTTCAGAAAGCCGAGCATAAAGATTTTGAATAATTGTTTCTCTTGGGAGCTCATGATTGGGGCATGAATACAACATGATTTAAGCCTCCCCCAAGCTTGAGCGATGCTTTCTCCTTCGCGAGGCCAAAAGTTATATATATAATTGCGATCATGATGAACAAGATGCATAGGATAATACTTTTGATGAAATTCCAATTTCAATCTTCTATAGTTCCATGATCTCGTATCATCACATAACCTATACCATGTCAATGCATCTCCCTTCAAAGATAAAAGGAAGACCTTCTTCTTAACAACATCATCGGGTATACCTGCAAGCTTAAATAGTCCACAAACTTCATCCACATATATTAGGTGCTCATCAGGATGCTTTGTTCCATCTCCTACAAAAGGATTAGCTAGCAGTTTTTCCATCATACTCGAAGGGAATTCAAAGGGAACATTTTCATATTCATTTTTCAGTAGGTTCATTAGGTTGAGGATCAACTCTTTGCTCTACTGGTCGGGATGAAGATACCCCGAACAAGCCCCTCAGAGGATTACTTTCCATAGTAACAAGTGACAGTATTTTTAGCACACTATATAAATTTTTCCTTACCAAATTCCACCTACCAAAGGCGCTTCACTCCCCGGCAACAACGCGAGAAAAGAGTCTTGATGACCCACAAGTATAGGGGATCTATCGTAGTCCTTTCAATAAGTAAGAGTGTCGAACCCAACGAGGAGCAGAAGGAAATGATAAGCGGTTTTCAGCAAGGTATTCTCTGCAAGCATCAAATAAGTGGTAACAGATAGTTTTGTGATAGGATAATTTGTAATGAGCAACAAGTAACAAAAGTAAATAAAGTGCATCAAGGTGGCCCAATCCTTTTTGTAGCAAAGGACAAGCCTGGACAAACTCTTATAATAGGAAAAGCACTCCCGAGGACACATGGGAATATTGTCAAGCTAGTTTTCATCACGTTCATATGATTCACGTTCGGTACTTTGATAATTTGATATGTGGGTGGACCGGTGCTTAGGTGCTGTTCTTACTTGAACAAACATCCCACTTATGATTAACCTCTATTGCAAGAATCATAACTACAACAAAAGTATTAAGGTAAACCTAACCATAGCATGAAACATATGGATCCAAATCAGCCCTTACGAAGCAACGCATAAACTAGGGTTTAAGCTTACGTCACTCTAGCAACCCATCATCTACTTATTACTTCCCAATGCCTTCCTCTAGGCCCAAATAATGGTGAAGTGTTATGTAGTCGGCATTCACATAACACCACTAGAGGCTAGACAACATACATCTCATCAAAATATCGAACGAATACCAAATTCACATGACTACTAATAGCAATACTTCTCCCATGTCCTCAGGAACAAACGTAACTACTCACAAAGCATTTCATGTGCATAATCAGAGGGGTAATAATATGCTCAAAGGATCTGAACATATGATCTTCCACCAAATAAACCAACTAGCATCAACTACAAGGAGTAATCAACACTACAAGTAACCTACTAGTACCAATCCCGGACTTGGAGACAAGAATTGGATACAAGAGATGAACTAGGGTTTTGAGAGGAGATGGTGCTGGTGAAGATGCTGATGGAGATTGCCCTCTCCCGATAAGAGGAGCGTTGGTGATGACGATGACGATGATTTCCTCCCGAGGGGGAAGTGTCCCTAGAACAGCTCTGCCGGAGCCCTAGATCGGTTCCGCCAAGGTTCCGCCTTGTGGCGTGAGTTTCATTCCCGAAAGGTTGCTTATGATTTTTTCCTCGATTTAAAGACCTCATATAGCGTAAGATGCGATCGGAGGGCCACCAGTGGGGCCCACGAGGTAGGGGGCGCCTGTGGGGTAGGGCGCGCCCCACCCTCATGGCAGGTGGGGCCCCTCCGTGAACTTCTTCCGCTGGATATTTTATTATTTCCCAAAATGACTTTCGTGGAGTTTCAGGACTTTTGGAGTTGTGCAGAATAGGTCTCTAATATTTGCTCCTTTTCCATTGAGAATTCCAAATTACCGGCATTCTCCGTCCTTATGTAAACCTTGTAAAATAAGAGAGAACAGGCATAAGTATTGTGACACAACGTGTAATAACAACCCATAATGCAATAAATATCGATATAAAAGCATGATGCAAAATGGACATATCACGACGCTGGACTGTTAAATTTCTGCACTGACATCTGTGATTGGAATGAAGCACTCATTCTTCAATTCCATGCAACGCTGCACATCACCGGAGATTCTGAAGATGTGAATTCATGGGTGCTGGACTAGATGACCGAAAATACTCACTATAAGGCACCATCTACTGAATTGCTTCGTGCTTTGCCTCTCAGTCCTCCCCTTGAAGCTGTCGTTGCATGTACTAAGAGCCCGAGCTTACAGATCACTATATGCAAGTGCTGATGAAGCCATTGAAGCCAGGTCAGGTCCCAAGAACAAAATTCCTCATGAAGGAATTGTTATATGTGCCTCGAACTGTCTATCGCATTCTGACGAAGATATTGAGTCCTATCAAGGGCCACGACTCGAATGAAGAAGAAGTCGTTGGCATCATGAAGAATCTGCTTTTCAATATCATGCATGTCGTTCCCGTCAACTTCCATGATTTCTTCATGAGGACTCTGGCCAATGTCGCAATGTCACCATTTGAGTTGAAGCCTTATGCTCCCTGGATTATAAGATTCATCAGAACAAGGTATTCACTCAACTACAAAGCTGATACACTAAACCATTGCAGCTACTTGCCCCCGATTGAAGTCCTCAAACGGACATTTTCCTCAGCTGAAGACAAGGGCAAGGCCGCTGCTGTTACTGATGAAGGCATTCGTCCATTGGATGGTCAATTTTGCAAAGCTGCATCTTATTCCATCAATGATGACTCTGCCACTCATGACTCTGCCGCCAACGCAACCAAGCCAAATCCTCAAGGCACAGCTCCCAGGGTGATGACTGATCGTGAGCTTCTCCTCAGTCTTCACCAGAAGGTTGATCGCAATCACAAATGGGTCAAGCGTCAGTTTGGTTCAATTCTTCACAACATGACTGCTACCCACAATGCAGTGAAGAAAAACCATTACTACCTTCATGAAACCCTCAACTGCACCTGGGTTGTTCTGTCTCACATTTATAGCGCAGAAGATCTGAAGAAAATGGGTCTCAAGGAAGATTTTGACTGGTCTGCTCCTCCACCGAAGAAATACAAGAAGATCAAGGTTCCTTCCTTGGTGGCCAGCTCATATTCTTCATCGCGCGACACCGATGAGCATGAAGACTTGGACGACATTGCGGCAGGCCCTACATCATCACACGACCCCAACAACGCTGGCGCTCCTTCATCATTTTGATATTCTTCAGGGGCGTTAGTCCTCAGTTTCGATCCTTTTGGTCATTCGATGACAAAGACAAAGCGGGAGAAATTTGAGTTAGTCTTCAAGCGGGTCTATCTTATATGGGCGTTTTTTTGCTAAGTTACAACTCTCGTTCTTCTGATGACTTTGCTGGATCGAGTTGTAAACTTAAACTCTATGGTGGCCTGATACTTTTGCTGTAGTTTTTCTGCATGCTTATTCCTCATTAATGTTTATACACGCATGCTGAATCATATCAGTCACCATACTTCATCATGCATTTCAAATTCTTCATATATTATGTCAAATGCGTGTATGAATTACAAGATATAGCGGGAGATCTCCATGATTCTACTCTTCAAGTGTGCATTGCTTCAAAAGAAAATTCCTCTCTATGCACATCTTCAGGGGGAGTTCTTCTATATCTTGCAATCAAATTCCTCAATATCAGTATTTACACTTCATATTTTTAACCCCGTTGAAAAATTAACCTATATTGTCATCAATCACCAAAAGGGGGAGATTGTAAGTGCATCTAGTGCCCCTTAGTGATTTTGGTGTATTGAAGACTTATAGGTTAAGGGACTAATGTGTTTATGAGTATACACATGTCTATAAGTCTATGAGGAGTTTGATATTTATAGAGAAAGTCGACCCCTAAAAATGAAGTTCTTCATCTGAAGACTTCGGATTTCTTAAGACTTTTTGAAGACTTTGAAAGTGAAGAAATTGGTGTGACCTTGAAGACTTGGTATTTATTCGAGGAACATGAAGCGCGAAGACTTTTGTTTTCGTAGTTTCATTTTCTCTTTCTTGAGTCATAGGAAACACCGTACTGTTAAAGGGGGTCGAGGAAATAATAAGGAAAAATTTCCATGTGATGCTCAACTCAAAATCCTACACCTACCAATCCCTTCGAGTGAAGCCATTGGAAATCTCATATAGTTCAGTCATATTCTTCAGTGACAGAGACGAAGTTCTTCTGGTCTCTGAGGAATTTGTTCTGACTGAGGAGTTAGGAATTCGCCAGTGCGGATTGCCTACACAGTGAGGAACATGATAGCCCTGAGGAATTTGATACTCAATTCCGATCGTTGCTGTACTATGCGCCAGCTGTCCCAAAATATCTACCCACCTAACGGTCATATTATTGAAGGGCATTTATGTCTTATCATGTCGGGCTGCTCCCTAGGCTATAAATAGCCGCCCCCTACAACCACTAGCTGGTTGGCTGCTCCAAGAGAAACTAACACTTGTCATTCGAGAGCATCCCATCCTCCGAGGACTTTGAGCGAAAATCATCAAGTGAGGAAAACCCAAACCCAAACACCTACAAACCCAAAGTGATTGAGCATCACTGAAGAGATTGATCCTGCATGGATCCGATGCTTGTTACCTTTGAAGACTATGCTTCTTCGAGACGGTTAGGCGTCATGGTCTAGAGCATCCAAGAGGAATTGTGGATCGCCGAGTGACCGAGTTTGTGAAGGTTCAGAAGTCACCTGAAGACTTACCACGCGTGATTGGGCAAGGTCTGTGTGACCTTAGCTCAAGAAGAATACGATGAGGACCGTGTGTCCGAGACTGTGTGTCCTCAGGTTTAAATACCTAGCCGCTCCAACCAGATGTACAACTGAGACAGCCGTTAGAACTGGTCTACCAAATCATTGTCTTCACCAAGCTACTGGTTCTATTTCCTCAACTCTTCCATTTCATCATAACTGTGTTGTGCGCTTGTTCATATCTGTGTTTGAAGACTTTCTCAATTTCCTCAGTTCAATTTATTCATTCTGTTTGTCTTCATCCTGTGTTATCCTGTGTTTACGCTTTCTGTACTCTGTGCTTGTCTTCATTTCATCATGATGAACATGCTTGTGTTTTGCTATGTTTACTTTTGAGTACTTATTCCGCTGCAAGTAGTTCTTCACTAAGGAATTTCCTCACCTGCAAATTCCTCAGTGAAGAATTCATAAAAATCGCCTATTCACCCCCCCTCTAGTCGATATAACGCACTTTCACTTTGCCATCCTTCTTATCTGCCAAATACTTTTGGGGCAGTTCCGCTTCGAGTGACCAGTCCCTTTGTAGTAGAAGCACTCAGTCTCAGGCTTAGATCCATACTTGGGCTTCTTCACTTGAGCAGCAACTTGCTTGCCGTTCTTCTTGAAGTTCCCCTTCTTCCCTTTGCCCTTTTTCTTGAAACTATTGGTCTTGTTAACCATCAACACTTGATGCTCGTTCTTGATTTCTACCTCCGCAGCCTTTAGCATCGCGACGAGCTCGGGAATTGTCTTATTCATCCCTTTCATATTATAGTTCATCACGAAGCTTTTGTAGCTTGGTGGCAGTGATTAAAGAACTCTGTCAATGACACTATCATCAGGAAGATTAAGTCCTAGTTGAGTCAAGTGGTTGTGGTACCCAGACATTCTGAGTATGTGTTCACTGACATAACTATTCTCCTCCATTTTGCAGTTGTAGAACTTATTGGAGACTTCATATCACTCAATCCGGGCATTTGCTTGAAATATTAACTTCAACTCCTGGAACATCTCATACGCTCCATGACGTTCAAAATGTCGTTGAAGTCCCGGTTCTAAGCCGTAAAGAAGGCACACTGAACTATCGAGTAGTCATCAGCTTTGCTCTGCCAGACATTCATAACATCTGGAGTTGCTCCTGCAGCGGATCTTGCAACTAGCGGTGCTTCTTGGACGTAATTCTTCTGTGCACCAATGAGGATAATCCTCAAGTTACGGACCCAGTCCGTGTAATTGCTACCATCATATTTCAACTTAGCTTTCTCTAGGAACTCATTAAAATTCAAAGGAACGGTAGCACGGGCCATTGATCTACAATAACATAGACATTCAAAATACTATCAGGTACTAAGTTCATGATCAATTAAAGTTCAGTTAATCATATTACTTAAGAACTCCCACTTAGATAGACATACCTCTAGTCATCTAAATGACCACGTGATCCAAATCAACTAAACCATGTCCGATCATCACATGAGATGGAGTAGTTTTCAATGGTGAACATCACTATGTTGATCATATTTACTATATGATTCACGTTCGACCTTTCGGTCTCAGTGTTCCGAGGCCATATCTGCATATTCTAGGCTTGCCAAGTTTAACCCGAGTATTCTGCATGTGCAAAACTGGCTTGCGCCCGTTGTATGTGAACGTAGAGCTTATCACACCCGATCATCACGTGGTGTCTCGGCACGATGAACTGTAGCAACAGAGCATACTCAGGGAGAACACTTATACCTTGAAATTTAGTGAGAGATCATCTTATAATACTACCGCCGTACTAAGCAAAATAAGATGCATAAAGGATAAACATCACATGCGATCAAAATAAGTGATATGATATGGCCATCATCATCTTGTGCCTTTGATCTCCATCTCCAAAGCACCATCATGATCACCATCGTCACCGGCTTGACACCTTGATCTCCATCGAAGCATCATTATCGTCTCGCCAACTATTGCTTCTACGACCATCGCTACCGCTTAGTGATAAAGTAAAGCAATTACATGGCGATTGCATTTCATACAATAAAGCGACAACCATATGGCTCCTGCCAGTTGCCGATAACTGTTAAAAAACATGAGCATCTCATACAACAATTTATATATCATCACGTCTTGATCATATCACATCACAGCAAGCCCTGCAAAAACAAGTTAGACGTCCTCTACTTTGTTGTTGCAAGTTTTACGTGGCTGCTACGGGCTAAGCAAGAACCGTTCTTACCTACGCATCAAAACCACAACGATAGTTTGTAAAGTTAGTATTGTTTTAACCTTCTCAAGGACCGGGCGTAGCCACACTTGATTGAACTATAGTTGGAGAAACTGACACCCGCTAGTCACCTGTGTGCAAAGCACGGCGGTAAAACCAGTCTCGCGTAAGCGTACGCGTAATGTCGGTCCGGTCTGCTTCATCCAACAATGCCACAAGAACCGTTCTTACCTACGCATCAAAACCACAATGATTTTTCGTCAAGTGTGTTGTTTTAACCTTCAACAAGGAAAGGCGTAGTCAAACTCGATTCAAAGTTGGAGAAAATGACACCCGCTAGCCACCTGTGTGCGGAGCACGCGGTAGAGCCAGTCTCATGAACGCGGTCATGTAATGCGGTCTGGGACGCTTCATCCAACAATACCACCGAACCAAAGTAAGACATTGCTGGTAAGCTACGTAGCGTCGCCTGGTCGGGCAAGTTCAAGCCAGATCTGGCTCCTCACTACGACGGCACTCCCGACTGTCGGTGTCAAAACCGGCGAATCTCGGGTAGGGGGTCCCGATCTGTGCGTCTAGGTTGATGGTAACAGGAAGCAAGGGACACAATGTTTACCCAAGTTCGGGCCCTCTCGATGGAGGTAAAACCCTACTTCCTGCTTGATTAACATTGACGATATGAGTAGTACAAGAGTAGATCTACCACGAGATCGTAGAGGCTAAACCCTAAGAGCTAGCCTATGATGGTATGATTGTAATTGTGATCGGCTTTCGAAGGACCAACCTCTCCGGTTTATATAGACACTAGAGAGGGCTAGGGTTTACATGGAGTCGGTTACAAGGAAGGAAATACACTATCCGGATCGCCCAGCTTGTCTTCCACGCCAAGGAGAGTCCCATCCGGACACGAGACGGAGTCTTGAGTCTTGTATCTTCACGCTTCAATAGTCCGGATGATGTATATAGTACGGCTGTCCGAATAACCCCTAATCCAGGACTCCCTCAGTAGCCCCTGAACAAGGCTTCAATTACGATGTGACCGGCACGCAGTCTTGTCTTCGGCATTGCAAGGAAGGTTCCATCTCCGAATACTCCAAAGTATCTGTTACGACGAATAGTGTCCGGCATCCCATCAATGTTGTACTCCTAGGCTTCAGTGCCTCAATAATGACCATCTCCACGTGTCGAACGAATGCGAGGAGCCGAAGCATTTTCGCATTTGCCACCTCCAATCTTTCGGGCTGACCGCCTATTTGAAGAGACGGGGATTCTTAGATCCAAACCTCACTCTCCCCCCTCAAGCAAGCATCCAACAGAGCGCTCCGGAAAAACCATTCCAACATGGCCGGTCGTCGCAGATCCTCTGCTCGCTCTCCTTGCTCCAAGCCGGGGGACTGGGAAGAGTGTTCAGTTCCCCATAGCCGTTTGATCGAGTTACAAACCCAAGGGTTTCTCCCAGCGGCGTTCATGGTCCCCGTCCGAGCCGGAATAGCCACCTATAACGGTGGGGAACAGGCGGAGGGATCTGCTAATCCATCTCCAGAGAAGCGAATATGCCTCATCCCGCATCTGCTAAGGGGCGCCGGGTTTCTCATCCACCCGTTCCTTTGCGGGCTCCTGGAGTTCTACGGCCTCTAGTTGCCCAACTTTACCCCTGCCTCTATACTACATATAGCAGGGTATGTTGCCCTTTGTGAGCTATTTTTAGGCTGCGAGGCTCACTTCGGGTTATGGAAGAAGTTGTTCTGCCTTGTCCCCCGCAACCAGGGAGAATCCCTATGTCAGGTGGGCAGGGCCGAAGTATGGCGCATTGCCGAGACCGGATACCTATCCGGCACTCCCAAGAAGGACAGAGAACTGGCTTTCAGAGTGGTTGTACATTGATGACGTTCCCCTTCAGGATCCAGTCCGGATAGGTCTCCCCAAGTTCAGTAACGACCCGCCGAGGGCACGTCTAAGCTAGCGCCCCCGAGGCCCCCAAGAGGAGGATACCAGGGAAATACATTACCTGATGAGCAGGATAAAGTTACTGGCCAAATCCGGACTGACGATAGTCGAGGTTACGACAATATGCATAATACGGGGAGTGCAACCACTTCAATATCGGGGGAAGCCCATGTGGCACTTCAACGGGGAAGGTGATGACACCCGCTGTGGCCGTAAGGGTCCGGACTCCGCCACTGCTCTGGCAAGGATATTGTTCGATTTATACAAAGGGGAAGAGGAAGAATACCTTCACATCAAACCGCGAGATGCATTCTCCATGAACAACCCCACAAACTGGGTAAGTTGTCATTCCTTTCACCGCGTCACTTATTGTGGCGTTCTTCCCAAAGATTATCTGCCTCGATATTCCCAAGCAGGAACTGAAGAGGGCCGTAGAAGGAATCTCCAGCCCCTCCCCGCAGTCAGAGGACCCCGGAAGGGCCCTCGATCCATGACTCGTAGAAGATCCGGATATTACCGTGGAGCTTGTCAACGGGATATTTTGTCAAGCGAGCTGCGATGGCGCCTTAGTGGCCATTATTGCCGACTATCCCGGACCGCTGCCTATGTCGCGCGTAAGCCAAGCTGAAAACCCCTATCCTCCAAAGAGGACTCCCTTCAGATGTCATGCCTTACCCTTGAAGTGTCGTGCTTTTGCAGAGATGACAGTTGGAGCGTGGGGCCGAGCCCCTAGGGACTCGTCGGCCAAGGGCGTCCGGATCGGGCAGGCTCAAGAGGAAGGCGGTAAGGGTCGACTCGCCACTACAGAGGTAAGGCAAAAACCTGTGTTGTGATTATGGTATTTTTGAAGTATAACAGCGCCCTTTGTGTCCTGGCAGGAAGAGGAGTAGCCGGACTATATCCGGGGATCCTGCCAACCACGCCTCCACCAAATGGATTCCGTAACCGGCTTGAGAGCGGCGGGGAGCGGGCCGATGCCGCATAGTTCTCTGATAGAGGATGCATATATGCTCTCGGCCACGAATTCCAAAGTAGAGAGCGCCATGAATCACCGGCGCCGACGGGCCGTACTTCGGAACAACATCTTTTCCGAAGAGGTATTTAACGCCTTCAACTCGGGAGACGCATACATCCGAGCTGCTCAAGGCGGGCTTGCCCGAGTGACGGACCAGTATACCAAAGATATATGGGTAAGAAAATTTGATAAGCATGTAGCAGTAGCCTCGAGACTTGAAACGGTTGGAACAACTGTTTTAAGGATCAATTTATGCACATGTCCTTGTAGATAAGAATGAGAAATTGTCTCGGGAGCTGGAGGAGTGCAAGGCCGAGCTGAGGGCCACAGTTGCCAAGTCAGAGGGAACCCAAAAGCCCTCATTTGGTAACATTTGTCACAATTGTATGAAGATGCACCAGTTAGTAAATGGCTGATATGACAAGTCTAACAGAAAATTCTGCAGACAATCCCGGGGTGAATCCGGAGGACGTAAGAGATGACGAATCACATCTGAAAAGGCAGCTGAAGGCTGACGAGCGCATTCTTACGAAAGTTAGGCAGGAGAAGAACAATCTTCAAGATGCCAAAGTCCAGCTGGACGTGGAGTTAAAAGACGTCCGCGCTCAGCTGGCGGACTCCATGAAGGAGAACAAAAGGCTTCGAGCGGCATTTACGGTAAGTGCCTAGACGAACTGTAGTATAGTTCGGCACAGAAGTATATTGAAAGGATTTTGCTTGTAGGAATGTTACCGGATCGCCCTGAGGAGGAGATGCCCTCATCTATAGGCGATTTACTACAAGACCTCTTACAACTGCACGAGCGAGCTCGGCAGGTGATGCAGGGCATTGCTCAGGCCTTCTGGCCATCAAGCTTCCTGCCGAATGGCATGGGGGAGCTTGTGGATATGCTTCAGGGAGCACGGCGGCGCTTCCGATTGTGGAAGATGTCAGCCCGCTGGCAAGGTGCAAGAGAAGCCTGGGCTATGGTGAAGACGCGCTACACCAAGCTGGACTCGAACCATATGGCCGAGGTCGGACCGGCGGGGCCAGATGGGCAAGAAATTCCCGTGAGTCTAGTATATGACCAGGTAGCGTTAGCCGCAAAGTATTCTCAACAGGATTGTAAGCTAGATAGCCTGTTGGATGGTATAGAGGAGGAATATAGTTAGTCCAAGTTACTGTGTAATTCAATGGACATAAGTAGTCCCTAGCCAGATTAAAATCATTTGCCATGGCGGACCTTTTCGCTTTAGCCCCCGGATCCTATAGTCCGGGGTGTGTCCGAATACCCACTCAGTTATACAGAACCCGGGTATGCGTGGACACCAGGCGTAGGGGTCATAAGTGCTTGAATGCATAAGTACCCAACTAGTTATGTTATATTACATGGATAGTAAGAAACATCTTCCAGGGAGAATAGTTCCGTTAGGGGTTCCTTTCCCTGGGTACACATGCGACGATGCACATGTCCGGACTGCGAACAAGGCGTAGGATACAAAACTTCTAGGGATTGACGTTGTAATAAACGAATACATCTTTTGTTCACCGAGCGAATATTCTCTTAAGGAAAGTAGCTTTCGGCTTCACCCAGTCTGAGGTACACATCCGGCTGAACCGGCAGTAACAATCGCAGAGGTGCTCCCCTTATGCCCTAGCCAAATTAACGGGAACGTAGGGCATAAACACTAGAGCCAGGCAACCCAGCTTGGCCACATCTTAAGTCATATCGGTGCATATAATGGTGAACAAAAGGCACATATGGAAAAAGAAACGCATATGTGATGGGCAAAAAGCCGTTAGAGTAATTATTTTTAGCTTCCGTATAGGAAGCCCCCAGGTATTACTTACACACATAGTGCGGCCGGAAGGATCCGGGAGTCCGCATCTTGTATTAAATAGTTTGTGTGAAGAGGAAAAAGGTCGAGAAAGGAAAAGGGAGGGAGCATAATTAAAAGGAGGGGTAAGGAGATGAACACTTAGTTCGGGCGCTAGGCGAGAATCTCCGGAGTCCGGCCGCTCCATGGGTTCGGCTCGAGTCTGTTATCGGATGCATTACGTAAGCGGTACGCTCCTCCGGTGAGAACTTTGTCAATGATGAAGGGACCTTCCCACTTGGGTTTGAGATTCTCCTTCTTCTTCTCCGGTAGGCGTAGAACGAGCTCGCCAACATTATAAGTTTTGGCCCGCACTTCTCTGCTTTGGTATCTTCGAGCCTGCTGTTGATAGAATGCGGAGCGGGCTTTTGCGACGTCGCACTCCTCCTCCAGGGAATCCAAGTTATCCTGCCGATCTAACTCGGCTTCCTTCTCTTCTTACATGCATACGCGTGGCGAATCATGTATTATGTCGCAGGGTAGTGCTGCTTCCGCACCGTATACAATAAAAATGGTGTATATCCGGTGGTGCGATTCGGCGTGGTCCGCAGCCCCCAGAGTACGAAGTCGAGCTCCTCGACCCAGTGCGTATCCGACTCTGTCAAGGATCGCACTAGTCTGGGTTTGATGTCGCTCATGATGAGACCGTTTGCCCGTTCGACCTAGCCGTTTGTTTGGGGATGGTAGACAGAAGCGTAGTCGAGCTTAATGCCCATTTTGCCGCACCAAGTTTTCACTTCATCGGCTGTGAAATTGGAGCCATTATCAGTGAGCACTACTGGAATCAGCTACTTTGCCATCTGCCAACTCTTTGCCGTCTGCTAGCAGACGGCAAAGAAGCTCTTCCCATCGACTTACCATTCAGCAGACGGCAAAGAATCGGCCGATGGCAAAGAAGGTCTTTGCCATCAGCCTGTTCTTTGCCGTCCGCTGGTGGACGGCAAAGATTCTTTGTCGTCCGCTAGCAGATGGCAAAGAGGGACGGGGCCCCACTGAGGAGCTGGTTAAAAAATACTTAACGGCCCCCCCTCTTTGACGTCTGCTAGCGGACGACAAAGAGCACATTAGCGGACGACAAAGGTGGCGGACGACAAAGATTAAGCATATCTAACAGCGCGCCCCCACCCTGCCCCTCTCTCTCTGTTTCTCTCCCCTGCTCCCACACGCGCGCCCCCACCACTCGCCGCCTCGCACCACCGCCCCGCCCGCCCCCCGCCCCCACCCCGCCCGCCGCCTGCCGCCGCCTTGGCGCCCCGGCGCCCAGCCGCCCGAACGCAGCGCCGCCTGCCGCCTCGCCTCCTCCACTGCCCCGCCTGCATCGCCGCCGGCTTGCCGCCCCATGCCCCCCGCCGCCGCCCCGCCGTCTCGGCCGCCCTGCCCCCGCCCGCCCGGACAGCGCCGCCTCCTAGGCCGCCCGCCCCTCCTCCACCGCCACTTCCTCCACCGGCCCAGGTGAGCTCTACCTCTCCTCTGTTTTTCCTTTTTTTCTGTTTTTTAGTTTTAGGTTTATGTTTAGTTTAGATTTAGTTTTAGTTTTAGTTTTAGGTTTAGTTTTAGGTTTAGGTTTAGTTTTAGTTTAGTTTTAGGTTTAGATTTAGTTTTTTCCTTTTTGTCTGTTTTTTTTAGTTTTAGATTTATGTTTAGTATAGACTTAGGTTTAGTTTTAGGTTTAGTTCAGTTTTAGGAAAGAAGAAGAAGAAGAAGAAAAAACAGGAGAGGAGGAGAAGAAGAAGAGGAAAAAGGAGAAGAAGAAAACAGGAGAGGAGGAGAAGAAGAAGAAAAAAACACGGCACCCCGACCCCGACCCGGCACCCCGACCCGACACCCCGACCCCGAGACCCCGACACCGACACGGCACCCCGACCCCGACACCGACACCCCGACCACGACACCGACACGACACCCCGACCCCGACCCGGCACCCCGACGCGACACCCCGACCCCGAGACCCTGACCCCGACCCCGACCCTGACCCCGACACCGACACCCCGACCCCGAGCCTGACCCGACACCCCGACCCCAACACTGACATGGCACCCCGACTCCCACCCGCACCCGACACCCGACCCCGACACCCCTAATTCCCGACACTGACACGACACCCCGACCCCCGACACCTCCCGAAAAGGTGTTCTTTGGCCTTCCAAAGGCCGACGAGGTCATATATTTGTGAATTATTAGTTAGGTCATGTATTTTTTGATTTTGTTATGAAAAACATCATATATAATTGTGTTGATCGGGTAGTTTTAAATGTGCAGTTGTTTCATCGCTGCAGGTTTGGTGTTCGACGACCTCGCCATGCGTTTGACGAGCTCGCCTTCGCTCGTGGGTGAGCACAAATGACATGTCCTCCTCCCCATTAATTATTTGATCTATTCGATGAAACTTGATAGCTAGCTATATATGTGTCTTGAATCATCAAGATGCGTAAGCAATATGTGTCTCCCTGCTCGAAAGCGTCATAGTTGTAAATATGCATGCATTTGCATATTTATAACCTTGATTCTTTCAATTGTCCAACGCTATCCATGGACAGCCAGTATGTGTAGATTGGGTTCGTTTTCCCATATGCTTTGCTCGGATCCGCATAAATTTCGTCGATTGCCTCCTGTTGTTCTCTGGGTACACATCCTCTCTCGCTTATTGCGTAGACGTGTATCAGGAGAACAGCGGGGAGGTGCTGCCGAAATTTTGCGTCGGATCCGGAGCATAGCATGTGAAAATGAACCCAATCTACACATACACGGGTGGGATTAGGACCTATCATTACCTATTAGAGTGTACGTTGCATGGACGTAATAAAATTAACAAAGTAGATCAACTGATGAATATATACATGGTGAATTACATATATAATTGTTGTGTGTCCAGTAGCTCTGAAAATCAAGATGAGTGATCGTGCATGGATGTATACCGTCACACCGGGTCGTAACAAATGGAGCGCTTGAATGGTTCACAAAATCAAGGGTTTGTGCAAGCCGCATTTGCAAATGGCCGAAGAAAACCTGGTGCCCCTGTTTCCGGTGCGGCAATTGGGAAAAGAGGACAGAGGCTGAAATGGGCAAACACCGGCAGAAGAATGGTTTTACGCCCATTGTACGGTGTGTACATTTCATGGTGAGTCTGCCCAACATGACCGAGCTGAGGTGGATCATCGTCGCACCGACGAGCATGGTACCGGGATGGAAAACATGGTGCAAGACTATGATGATGCTCGGGATTCGGACGAGGAGATGGAGGAATCTGCAGAGGCCTTCAATGAAATGTTGGAGTCTTCAAAATGTCCGCTCCACGAGCACACTGAGCTTTGTCAGTTGGATGCCATCTCACAAGTAATGGCTCTGAAGGCTCAGTTCAACTTGGGCAAGTAGAATGCTATGACGCAATTATGACAGTATTTGGACGCTTTCTACCCAAAGGCCATGTAATGCCTGCAAACCTGTACCGGTCGGACAAAATCCTCCGGTAATCAAGATGCCCTATGAGAAGATACATGCCTATGAGAAAGGATGTGCCTTATTTAGGCTTGACTATGCGGACTTGAACTATTGTCCCATTTGCAAGTCTTCCGGTATATTGTGGTAGACAACGGTATGGGTGAGAAGACATGCACCAAAATCCCGTTAGTGTTCTTCGGTATATGCCAATCGTATCAAGACTTCAACGCCTTTTCGTGGTCGAAGATACGCCGCATGGATGACATGGCACAAAACAGGCAAAAGAACCGAACTAGATACATATGGGAATCTGATGATGGTACACACATCGGATGGTGTTGCGTGGAAAAAGTTTGATGAATTACATGCTGACAAAGCGGCAGATCCGAGGCATCCTCGAGTCGGCATCATCACAGATGGGTTCAGTGTGTTTGGTATGATGGCAGCCCAATACAGTTGTTGGCCCGTATTTGTCTTTCCACTCAATCTCCCCCCGGACAGATTATGCAAAGAAAGAACATTTTCCTGACGTTGATAATTCCAGGGCCCAACTATCCGGGGAAAATTATGAATGTGTACATGCAGCCGCTTAAGGACAAATTGCAAGAAGCCTGGGATAATGGGTTCAAGACATACGATGCCTATAGCAAAAGGAACTTCATAATGCGTGTCTGGTACATGTACTCGACGCATGACTTGCCGGCGTACGCGCTATTCGTTGGCTGGTGCGTGCATGGAAGGTTCCCGTGCCCCACATGCAAGGGAGCTGTCACGCCCAAGATGCGACCCTATCCTAAAGGAACTCGAAGGTCCCACCAAGGATAGAAGCGCATCTTGAAGACTCTTTTGCAAGGTGGATATCATTACATCAACATTACATAATAGGTAGGGATACATCCAATACATACAATGTCACCAGAATACAACTATACAACATACAAGAACAATATCCGACTACGGATGAAACATAAACGGAAACTCAAACAATATCCACCCTGCTAGCCCAGGCTGCCGACCTGGAACCTATCCCTTGATCGAAGAAGAAGCAGAAGAAGAACTCCAAAACAAGCAACATCGCTCTCATGTCATGATCATCGTGACAGCCTGTACTCAACTGTTGGTGTAGTAAAATCGTGAGCCACGAGGACTCAGCAATCCCATTACCATGGGTATCAAGACTAGCAAAGCTTAAAGGGAAAGGAAGGGGTAAAGTGGTGAGGTTGCAGCAGCGGCTAAGCATAGATATGGTGGCTAACATACGCAAATGAGAGCGAGAAGAGAAGCAAAGGAACGGTCGTCAGCTAGTAATGATCAAGAAGTGATCCTGAACTCCTACTTACGTCAGACATAACCCAGAAACCGTGTTCTATTCTCGATCAACCCCGAAAAGAGACACTCACGGTTACGCACACGGTTGGTGTATTTTAGAAGAGTTTACTTGAAGTTTACTACAACCGGATATTAACAAATTCCCATCTGCCACATAACCGCGGGCAAGGCTTTCGAAAAGTTTATACCTGCAGGGGTGTCCCAACTTAGCCCATGATAAGCTCGCGATCAACGAAGGATATTCCTTCTCCCTAGGAAGACCCGTCAGTCTCGGAATCCGGCTACAAGACATTTCGACGGCAATAAAACAAGACCAGCAAGACCGCTCGATGCTACCGACAATCCCGATAGGAGCTGCACATATCTCGCTCGTGGCAACACCGGATGAGCACACCGTACAACTAAAACCAGCCCTCGAAGTTTCCCGAGGTGGCGCCAAAGGACTTCTAGTTTGGACCAACGCTTAGACAAGCATTGGCCCGGGGCTAAAATAAAGATGACCCTTGGGATGTGCGACTCCCAAGGAAAAAGGTAATAGGTGAGGCAAATGGTAAAACCAAGGTTGGGCCTTCTTTGGAGGAGTCTTATTCAAAGCGAACTGTCAAGGGGGTCCCATAAATCACCCGACCGCGTTAGGGACGCAAAATCCGGGAACATAATACCGATATGACGGAAACTAGGGCGGCAAGAGTGGAACAAAACACCAGGCATAAGGCCGAGCCTTCCACCCTTTACCAAGTATATAGATGCGTTAATTAAATAAGAGATATTGTGATATCCCAACATAATCCTGTCCATCATGGAGCAATCTTCAACTTCACCTGCAACTAGCAACGCTATAAGAGGGGCTGAGCAAAAGCGGTAACATAGTCAAACAGTGGTTTGCTAGGAAGGGTGTCAAAGGTTAGAGGCTGACATGGCAATTTGGGAGGCTTGAGCAGCAAGTGATAGGTAACGCAGCATAGCGATAGAACGAAGCAACTAGCATAGCAATGATAGTAATGAGATCCAAGGTGACGGTCATCTTTCCTGAAATCCCGCAAGGAAGAAGAACAAGTCCATGAATAAGACGAATGGATGAAGCCGAACCAAGCGTAGACGAACGAATCCTCACGATCGCAACGAAACAGGAACTAACAAGAAGAAGCACACAACATAGTAAACACACCACACATGAACAAGGCATGATGCACAACAAGTATGATGCATGACAAAGCTACCTGAAGCTAATCATGGCAAGAGATGATGCAAACAAGAGCAACACATCAAAGCAAGTTTAAATGAGGCCGGAAACAACATAGAACAATTCCGGTAAGTCCTCATATGCAAATTTCAAAATTGGTCCAGATCTGAATAAATTTATGTTCAAGTTGTTAAACAGCAAGTTAAGATGCACCACGATGATCTACACGAAATTCTAGTCAAGTTACATATAAAGTTCATTTAATTCGGAGCTACGGCCTAGAAGATATGAGCAAAACAAGTTAAACATGGCATTGATGCAAAATGCATACAAACATCAAGCATACACTCTCAAGACAAGGATGCAACATGATAATATGAAACTACATGCAAATCTAAGCAAGTTTCATATAGAGCACACTCAAAACGGAGCAACGGTTCAACACATACACCCTAAACAAGTCATGACAACAATCTGTCCAAAACAGCAACTAGTCATATTACAAGCACCGAAGCAACAAGCTACAACATCTTAACATGATAACAAAAGGCATGGACGTGATGTACAGGTAAAGCATGACAAAACACGAACACTGAGCTATCTCCGGAAATCACTAGAACATGCTCAAATTGACATGGCAAGATTGCATATAATAACAGTTTCAGACTTTGCAGAAATAACATCAGGTTGCAATGTTTAGAGCTACCAAACAACATGCTACAGGACATTATCGTGGCAAATAAAGGCATGGCCTGATACTACTAAATGAATAGATCAAAAGTCCTTTACTGACCATGAGCCAAAAGGGCACAGAAAATATGATGGCACCCATGTAAACATGGCAAGTTATATGACAGATTCATACATGGCAGGAACAACAATAAGTAGGCATGTTGGTGAGCTTGAACCACTCACTACGGAGAAATAAATGGCATGGCAAGGCAACCAAAAGTAAGAAGACATGTTTATGAATCTAAGAATGGCAAGAGCAAGTTCATATAGTGCATGGATCACTAACAACAATCATGGCAATATTGAACTTAATGTTAACAGGCTGACAGCAACATTATTTACCACTTTGAGAGCAAGATTACAATAAGCTACAGTAGGCTATAAATGCAACCAGGGGCATGGATGGATAGAGCATAATATGTAGAACAAAACATATTTAGTGAACATCTCCAGATTATGCATAGAATGACCTGTAGCAGCAGGTTAACATAGCATCATGATATAGCAGATTCAGACATGCAAAACAGTAACAGCAAGTACCCTACATAACAAGCTTGATCCACTCACTACAGGAATCACAAAAATACTGGGATAGCACCAATGTAGAGATGGCATGGCATAGATCAAAACTCATGTATACATCAACCTCATAGGATGCACACATCAAATGCAACAAAAATGACAAATCACCAAGTTATAACAGTTTCAGCAGGTTAACATCATATAGCACTCTTGCAACAAAGATTCAGGCATCAAGATGAACTCAAATAAACATGATGCAATGGAATGAAATGAAGAACTCGTCGAGGCGAACAATTTGACATATTACACGCACGAAACAGAGCTATGGATGCAGATATATGATGCGTTGAACAGGGCATGAAAATTACACAGATTCGGGGACTTGGACGAAAATATACCCTCCGAAAAGTCAACTCGGGATGGAGATATCCGGGACGCGGGGATCCCGTATGCTTCGTCTCCTGGTGGATCTGATCCAACTTCTCTCCGGTGAGGCGGGGCGGTTCCGGAGAGGATCTCCGGCGAGGAGGAGGTACGGGAGATGGCCGGGGAGGCCGTGGACGACCGGATCCGGTCCGGCGAAGGCGGCGGCGCGAGGTCCGGCGAGGCCGGAGTCGGAGGGCGGCGCGCCGGGCATCGGGCGCAGCCGGGCGGCGGAGCAACCGGCGGAGGTGGGGATCGGTGCGGGGCGCTGCTAACGGCGTGGGGGTGTGGCGGCGCACGGGAGGCGGAGAAGCAGGGTGGCGCGGCCGGGCGAGCGGCAAGGGGCGGCGGAGCGGCCGGGCAGCGGCGCGGCGGAGGCCGCACGGTGAGGCGGTCGGCGGCGCGCCGACGGGGTCCGTAGCGAGATGGCGGCGCTGGGCGGCGGAGGACGCATGGAGTGGGAGACGCGGCCCACACGGGCGGCGGGCGGCGACTCGGGCCCCGCGGGCCCTGGCGGCGGCGGAGGAGAGAGAGGGCCGGCGTGGATGAGGTGGCGCCCTCTGATTCGCCGAGGGACGGCGGCGGACGTGTCCGGCGCCGGCGGACGTGTCCGGCGCGCGGAGGAAGAAGGAGGCTAGGGTTTGGATCCGGGATTTCGGGGGAGATCACATATTTATAGATAGAGGGAGCTAGAAGAGTCCAAATGGGGAGCGGTTTTCGCCCACACGATCGTGATCGAACGACCGAGAGCATGGAGGGGGTTTGGATGGGTTTTGGGCCACTTTGAAAGGGGTGTTGGGCTGCACACAAAAGAGGCTTTTGCGGTTATCCGGTTAACCGTTGGAGTTTCAAACGACCTCCAAATGGCATGAAACTTGACAGGCGGTCTACCGGTGCTATACCAAGGCCGCTTGGCAAACCTCGGTCCATTCCGAGAACGTTTAACACCCGCATACCTAAAAGAGGCAAAAGGGGGCGCCGGGGAACATAGGAGTGCCGGATTGGAAAACGGACAACGGGGAAAATGCTCGGATGCATGAAACGAACACGTATGCAAAATGAAATGCACATGATGACATGGCAAAATGCAACACGCAAGCAAATGACATGGCAACAACGGCGAATAACTGGCAGACACCTGGCGCATCGAATCCGGGGCGTTACAGGAGCTCTTGAGTTTCGTTGGCTTCAGGCCGGTCGCAAGTGTTCTTGCTTTGACATGCATAGACAGTTCCTGGATCCTCGCCATAAGTTCAGGGAAGACAAGAAGAACTTCATCAGAGGTAGAGTTGTCAAAAACTCTGCACCACCTACATTGACAGGCCAATGCACTGGATCAGCTTAAACGCCTCGAGCCAGGATCCACGGCCCGTGGTACTTCAAGGGGTATAATACTAAGCACGCGTGGACTCACAAAACATGCTTATGGGATCTGCCTTACTTCAAAGACCTCCTTTTCCCACACAACATCGACGTGATGCACACTGAGAAGAATATCGCCGAGGCACTTTTGGTGCATTGTTCGGCATAGATGGGAAGTCAAAGGATAATACTAAGGCTAGAGTCGATCCGAGGCGCTATGTGATAGGCCGTTACAAAACATGAAAGAACCGAAAGGAAAGCAGAACTGGACGAAGCCAAAGGCATGGTTCAATCTTGGAAGGCCATCTATGAGGGAAATTATCTTGTGGGTGCAACAGCAGTTGATGTTCCCCGATGGGTATGCAGCAAATCTAAAGAGGGGAGCGAATTTTGATAAATTGAAGATATTTGGTCTCAAGAGTCATGATTGGCACGTATGGATTGAGCGGGTAATGCCAGTGATGTTGCGTGACTTCATCCCTGAGGATGAATGGCTAATCTTGGCGTAACTCAGCTATTTCTTCCGTGTTACGTATGCGATGTAATTATCGCTGGCGTGCTAGAAGAAATGGAAGAGTTGGCGCCGGAGTTGATCTGCAAGTTAGAGAAGATCTTTCCACCGGGCTTCTTTATTCCAATGCAGCATTTGATTATGCATCTCCTGACCGAGGCAAGATTGGGGGGGCCCGTGCAAAATCGTTGGTGCTACCCAACTGAGAGGATGCAGAAGACGCTTTGAGAAAAATGTAAAAATAAACGTAGAATTGAAGCATCGATGGCTGAGGCATTCATCACAGAGGAGGCGGCAAACTTCGACAGCACACTACGAAGCCAAAAATCGTCATTTGCATAATCCGAAGCCTCGGTACAATCTTGACGACCCTAAAAAGGGTGGATCCAACCTCAGCCTATTCAAAGGGAATCTCACACCAGCTAGTGTTTCACATCCATATCTTTGGATAACGAAGAATGGCGGACCATTTCGTTGTATATCTTCAACAACCTGATAGAAGTGCGGGCATACATCGAGTAAGTTCTCGGTACATTGTTTCGCAACTTCTATTTCCTTTGAACTGCTCTTATTCCTGGATATGTCATACAATCGACACTTCGCCATATTCTCGTATGGAGCGGAGATCCAAAAGGATTCCGTCGAAGAGTATGAGCTTCTCGCAAAGCAAGGAGGCGGCTATCCCAGTTTCATCTCTTGGTTCAAAAAAACGGTAATTTCTATTAGACAATTTCATTTCATTCGCTAATTTGTGCGTAATGCAACAATCCTTTCATATTAAACTTGTAGGCTAATTCAGAGTCTATGGACGCTGAATTGATACAAGTCGCTAATGTTTTTGACTATAAGGTCCGTTCATTTGACAAGTACGACATCAACGGGTATCGCTTTCGTACCTATGGCAAAGAGCAATCTATGGCCGACCGAAAGTCTACAAATTGTTGTGTATATGCTATCGGCGAAGGAGGTACCGAGTATTATGGGAGAGTTGAAGCAATTTATGAACTTCTGTTCTATGGTGAAAACCCACCGAATGTCGTGGTCTTCAAATGTTATTGGTTTCAGCCGAAGGAGACTAGAAGGACTCATGAACATATAGGGCTAGTTGAAATCAACCAAAGCACCCATTTAGATGTTCCTGATGTCTATATTACGGCTCAACAGGCGACCCAAGTATTCTATCTACCGTGGGCTGTCAAACTAATCCAAATCTGAAAGGTTGGGATGTCGTTTATGAAGTGCCGCAGAACGTGCTAGACTTTCTCCCCAAAGGAAGAGGATTATGAACCTCACATTAACCCAGACACATATGAAGGAGAATTCTTCCAAGAGACACGTCTTTCCAAAAAGTGTTTCAAGAACCTCTATGCTTCACCCCAAAACATTGAAGAAGACAGCGACAGTGAATCCGACATTACCTCAGAGGAGGAACAAGAAGAGCCGGAACAAGAAGAGGTTACTGTTGCGGATGACCTGTCAATGCTTGACCGATTACGTCAAGGTGGCCTTGCACATGTTGATGCCAATGAACCCTATGAGCCCATCATTTATTATAGTGATGATGATGATTATGCATTTATTGATGATACTGATCGAGATTATTAGTAGTGTCAGGTATTCAATTTTTTTACGTTGTACTTGATGATGATACACTTAAGTGATATACATATTATTATTCATGTCGGTACTTTTTTTTATGTTGTACTAATTTCGTTTATTCTTTGTCATGGCAGGTGTTGAAAGATGGTGGGCACTGGTCGGGAGCGCCGCCGAGGCCCCTTCTTCGTCGGCGCGTGGTTCGAGGTCTTCCATTCCACATGCACCTCTCCGCCGAGCGTTGCTGGAAAGTATGGCGACACCGCCGGGCCCTTCTTCGTCGACCGCGGTGCCCAGCAGGGGACGAGGTAAGAAGAAGAGAGGAGGTGGAGCACATGGTCGCGGGAGAGGAGGTAGGGTGACTCTTACGGCGCCTTCCTCGCCGCCACCCCATTGTTTCACCCGAGCACGTGACTGCTAGGGTGGACTCGTCTGAGGAGGAGGCTACACGGACTCCAGTCCACGAGCCTCCGGTCCACGGGTCTTTGGCCCACGAGCCTCGGGTCGACGGGCCTTCGGCCCATGAGAGTTGGGCCCACGAGACCCCGGAGGAGCACACGTCTGGATGGGGTACTTGGTCGGGTCAGCCTGAGGAGCCGAGTGGCCATGCTGATGATGGCGGGGAGCCAAGTGGCCATGCTGATGATGGCGGGGAGCCGACTGATTTTGAGGAGGAGGGGGAGGAGGGGGGCAACGTCTACCAGCGTGGTGCTACACGGCTCCCGTCCGTGCCGGCGACCCGCGAGAAGAGGTGGTTGATTTTCCCTGATGGGGAGAGGTAAGTGCATTTAATCTTTTGTACCTTTCCGCATTCACGTTTCTTCAAATAACTAATGCGTTGGCCTTGTCATGCTGCAGGGGTTGGGACCACCATGAAAGTGTCCGCCGCCCAACTCCGTCCTTGGAGTTCTGATTCGCAAAACTTCCCGGGGGTTGTCACGTTTCCTGGTGAGGGTCGGCTTCCAGAGGTTGGATTGAGTTGGGAGCACTACTTGGCTGCCCCGGCCCCGCCGGGTGAGATTATCGACGGTGTCTTGTGCAAGACGAGGGCAGACGTGGTGATCAAAAAGTTCTGGGTAATTTCTCCTTTACACAAATAAAAATCTTCATCTAGCTAGTTATTAATTGTACTAATCAATATTGTTTCATTTGATTGCAGACATTCTACAGGTGTGAGGAGGGATACGAGGAGGAGGCGGCAGATGTTATCCACAAGGAGTGCAAGCGCCTACTTCAGAACTTACGGCATGAGGCTCGGGTGCAGGCTGTTCGAGACTACTACGCCGGGCGTGGTATCAAGAAGCCCAAGCAGGAGTGCCGTGATAAGTTCTTGAGTAAGGAGCAGTACATGAAGGTAATTCTTAAGGCCTTGTACTTAATTCCTTCATTTAGTAATTCATAGCCGTAGCGCTGAAGTTTCTATTTGCTAACTTAGGCCCCTCCGAGATGGTGTGCGGATCGGATGGATTGTTGGGAGGTGTTGGTCAATGCATGGTGCTCACAAGAACGGGCCACCGACAACGAGGCCAAGGACAAACATGCCCAAATGGAAGGTGTGCCACACCACCAAGGCAGCTCCAACTTATTTCAGTACGGGCGGAACTGGGTATGTGGTTTGCTTCATGATTCATGCAATTCATTCATAATGCTAGCTTTAGCCCTTTAATTACTAATTAACTTTGTTTCTCTCTTTCGTGCACGCTACAATAAGGCGGATAAGGTGCCAGAGGTGTACGACACAGTATGCCATGGCCCACACCGCCCTTACAAGAAAGTCAAGGCATTCTCTGCGTCTGACCTCGATGATGCAAAGAACTTCACCAACATCTCCGCCCACGACAAGCTCGTGCAATATAGAGATCAGGGGAATGTGAGGAAAGGGGAGGACTTTAACCCAAGCCAGGGTCCCATTGATACAGAGTTGCTGATGATATATGGTGGCGGGAGGTCCCATGGCTCCGTAGCCATGGGAGATGGACTTATCCGTTGTCCTAGCACTCTCCCGGAGATCAAGGCGCGCCAGTCGAGCTCCGCTCCTGAGATAAGGCCTCGTGAACGGCCAGTCCATCTCGCCATCAAGGTTAGTTGTACGTACTCAGCTATCTTTCTCCATTACATTGTGTGCGCTTCCATCAATGATTACAAATGGTCATGTGAGTGGTGTTGCAGGCTGCTATACAGAGTGAGAGAGATAGAACGGAGAAACTTCTGGCGGAGAGGCAGCGGGAGTTGGAGGAGAGGACGACAAAGATGTTGGAGGAGGAGAGGGCACGGAATGACATGCAGGCAAGGGCCATGTATGAGCTCCTTGTGGTAAGTTTCTTCTGCAGATTACTTGCTAGTCTTAACATTTGAGTCTCATTACTAACTAGTATGACTCTGTTGTGAAAACCAAACGTGCAGTCTGTGTGCGAGAAGTACGGTCAGACCGCTCCGCCGATGCCAGTGATTGCTCCTGGGAGCACGGTGAGTTTAATTTGAATGGACATTACTTGCTAGTCATAACATTTGAGTGTCATAATGCTCATAAACGACCCATTTCACCTAGGTTAGCTCATAAACGACCTATTTCACCTAGGTTAGCTCCTAAACGACCCATTTCAGCAAGGTTAGCTCATACACGACCCATTTCACCTAGGTTAGCTCATAAACGACCTATTTCACCTAGGTTAGCTCATAAACGACCCATTTCACCTAGATTAGATCATAAATGATCCATTTCACCTAGTTAGCTCATAAACGATCCATTTCACCTAACTTAGCTCCAAAATGATGCATTTCACCTAGGTTAGCTCATAAACGAACCATTTCACCTAGGTTAGCTCATAAACGACCCATTTCACCTAGGTTAGCTCATAAACGACCTATTTCACCTAGGTTAGCTCATAAACGACCCATTTCACCTAGGTTAGCTCATAAACGATGCATTTCACCTAACTTAGCTCATAAACGATCCATTTCACCTAACTTAGCTCATAAACGATCCATTTCAACTAATTTAGCTCATAAATGATCCAGTTCACCTAAGTTAGCTAATAAATGGCATATACTTCTTCTTCTAGTCTTCTTCTATTCTTTTTCTAACTTTCTTATTTGTCATTTTGCAGGTTTCATTCACTTCACGGAAGCCAGCATCATATGATGGATTGCTTGTTTTTTCCTTTGATGCACTTCTTGTATTCTGCTCGCTTGCTATGATGAAACTTTGCATATTGTAATATGTATGGATTGATGGGACTATGTGCAACCTACTATGTATGTATGTATGGATATATATGTGCTGGATATTTATGGGATGGATATATATGTGCTTTGTGATATTTATGTGATGGATATATATGTCTTTGTGTCTGTGATAATTGTTGGATATAAGAAAACAGAATTAAAAAGAGGCGGTGCAGGCTCTTTGCCGTCCATGTGACGGCAAAGAGCCCTTGCCGTTCCGCCATTTGTAAGCAAAGGGGACACGTGGCGCCCACATTGCTTCCCCGGCACTGTGCCATTTGGCAAATTTGCCTACCGTGGCGGACGGCAAAGGTTTTGCCGTCAGCTGGCTGACGACAAAGAAAAGATGATGGCACAGACAAAACCTTTGCCGTCCGCCATGGCTGACGGCAAACCACCGTGGGCGTTGACGCATTGCTGACGTCAACTGGCGGACGGCAAAGGGGTGGTCAAATTTGCCGTCCGCTGGCTGACGGAAAAGGCCGTCGTTAGCCACCTAACGGACTAACGCTGGCGGACGTCAAGTATTTTGCCGTCCCTCCCCTTTGCCATCCGCCACTGTAGGCAAAGGACTCTTTGCCGTCCGCCGTGAAAAGCAGACGGCAAAGGACCTATTTGTCGACCCTGTCTTTGCCGTCACTCTTGGCCGTCCGCTGCTGACGGCAAAGCTCTTTCCCGTCCGCCGTCCGTGCCTTTGCCGTCCGCCGTGGCAGACGGCAAAATACTGGATTCCTGTAGTGGATGATGCTGTGGGGGACGCCGTATCGGTGTACGACCCCGGATATGAAGTCTATTGCTGGTCCAGATTCGGCCGTTTTGACTGGTTTGGCTTCTATCCATTTGGAGAACTTGTCCACCATGACCAACAAGTATTCTTCTTATGGCTTCCCCCTTTAAGGGGTCCGACCATGTCTAGCCCCCAGACCGCAAAGGGCCAAGTTATGGGGATTGTTTAGAGAGCGGTAGGGGGCATATGACTCTGATTGGCAAAGAGCTGGCAACCGACGTAGTGTTGGACAAGGTCCTGTGCGTCTGCTCGGGCCGTCGGCCAATAGAAGCCCGTACGGAAGACTTTGCTGACTAGTGCTCGAGCCGTGGCGTTGTGTCCGCCCAGTCCGGCATGGATTTCAGCCAAGAGCTGCCGCCCTTCCTCTTCGGAGATGCATCTCTGGAGCACTCCGGTCGCATTTTTATTGTAGAGTTCCCCTTCATGTACTTTGTAAGCTTTAGAACACCGGACGATGCAGCGTGCTTCATTTTGGTCTCCGGGGAGCTCCTGCCTATTTAGGTAGGCCAAGAAAGTCTCGGTCCACGGGGCGATTACAGCCATGATTTCATGGGCCAAAGATGTTATTTCGGTGGTGGAGCCTCCGATTATGTCTGATAGTTCGGAATCTGGGGTGTGTTCGGATCCGTGCTAGTATTGCCGGACTCCCCTTCCCATACTATGGATGGCTTGAACAGCCTTTCGAGGAATATGTTAGGTGGGACAGGGTCGCGTTTAGCGCCGATGCGGGCAAGGACGTCCGCCGCTTGGCTGTTTTCTCGAGCCACATGGTGCAATTCGAGCCCCTCGAACCGAGCTGACATTTTGAGGACGGCTTTACGGTAGGCCGCCATTTTCGGATCCTTGGCGTCAAAGTCTCCGTTGATTTCTGATATTGCGAGGTTTGAATACCCGCTCACTTCCAGGCGTTGAATTCCCATAGAGACTGCCATCAGGAGACCGTGCAACAGAGCCTCATATTCGGCCGCATTGTTGGAGTCTGTGTACAATATTTGGAGGACATACTGGATCGTGTCTCCGGTGGGAGACGTCAGGACTACACCTGCTCCCAATCCGGCCAGCATTTTAGAGTCGTCGAAGTGCATGATCCAGTTAAATCGCGAGTACTCTTTAGGGAGTTCGCTTCATCCATTCGGCGACAAAGTCAGCCAGTACTTGCGACTTGATGGCCCGCCGTGGTTTGTATGTTATGTCAAATGGAAGGAGCTCGATGGCCCATTTAGCAATCCGGCCCGTAGCGTCGCGGTTATTTATTATGTCATTGAGTGGTACTTCGGAGGCCACCGTAATCGAACACTATTTGAAAGTAGTGTCATAGCTTCCGGGATGCCATGAAAACCACGTATGCTATTTTTTGATAGTGTGGGTATCGGGATTTGCATGGGGTGAGGACCGTGGATACGTAATAAACCGGCTTCTGGAGCGGGAATTTGTATCTGTCAACCTCTCGTTCAACGACGAGCACTGCGCTTACAACTTGATGTGTTGCGGCTATGTACATCAGCATAGGTTCGCCGATATTTGGCGCTGTTAGGACTAGATAACTGGCCAATCAGGTCTTTATTTCATCCAGTCCGGACGCGGCTGCATCCGTCCACACGAAGTGTTCTGTGCGCCGGAGAAGGCGGTAAAGAGGTAATGCCTTTTCTCCTAACCTGGAGATAAAGCGGCTCAAAGCAGCCACGCATCCAGCTAGTTTCTGGATGTGCTTGAGGTCTGTTGGTATAGCCAACTGTGACAGAGCTCGGATTTTTGCCGGATTCGCTTCAATTCCTCTATTTGAAACAATGAAGCCCAGCAGTTTCCCCGAGGGGACACGGAAAACGCATTTTTCCGGGTTCAGCTTGATGTCGTATGTCCGGAGGTTATAGAATGTAAGCCTCAAGTCATCTATTAGGGTTTCGACGTGTCTTGTTTTTATGACCACGTTGTCCACGTATGCCTCCACTATTTTGTCGATTTGCTTTCCCAGGCATGTTTGAGTCATGCGTTGATAGGTTGCACCAGCATTCTTAAGCCCAAAAGGCATAGTGTTGAAGCAAAAAGGGCCATATGGCGTTATGAAAGCTGTTGCAGCTTGATCAGACTCTGTCATTTTTATTTGATGGTATCCAGAGTATGCGTCAAGGAAACACAGCGAAGTCGTGGTTCTCTGTGTGGGCATCGATGATTTGATCGATGCGAGGGAGGGGAAAGGGATCTTTGGGGAAAGCCTTGTTGACGTCTTTAAAGTCGACACATAGGCGCCAGGATTTGTCCTTTTTTGGTACCATTACCAGATTTGCCAGCCAATCCGGATGCTTGATATCTCTGATGAATCCGGCCTCGAGTAGTTTGGCTAACTCTTCCCCCATGGCTTGCCGTTTGGGCTCTGAAAACCGCCTTAGGGTCTGCTTGACCGGTTTGTATCCTTTTAGTATATTGAGGCTGTGTTCAGCCAATCTGCGTGGGATGCCCGGCATGTCTGATGGGTGCCAGGCGAAAATGTCCCAAATCTCGCGTAAGAAGTCTCTCAGTGCGGCGTCCATTGTGGGGCTGAACTGTGTCCCGATGGAGGCTGTCTTCGTGGGGTCCGTTGGGTGGATTTGGAATTTGACTATCTCGTCTGTGGGTTTAAATGAGGTGGACTTGGGTTGCTTGTCAAGTATCACGTCGTCCCTGTCCACGTTTGACCTAAGTGTTGTTAGTTCTTCGGCCGCTAGGGCTTCGGATAAGGCTTCCAGGGCTAGTGCTGCGGTCTTGTTTTCGACACGAAGTGTGACGTCCGGATCACTGGCTAGAGTGATGATTCCATTGGGTCCGGGCATTTTAAGCTTCATGTACCTGTAATGGGGTATAGCTTGAAAGTTTGTAAACGCGTCCCGCCCTAGAAGGGCATGGTATCCGCTACTAAAAGGAGCCACCTGGAATGTGATTTCTTCGGACCTATAATTCTCCGGGGTGCCGAATACCACATCGAGTGTGATTTTTCCCGCACACCGCGCTTCCCGACAAAGGATAATTCCCCTGATGGTTGTGCCACTTTGTTCAATGCGACTTTTATCAATTTCCATCTTGTTGAGTGTTTCTACATAGATCAAGTTTAATCCGCTTCCGCCGTCCATGAGTACTTTAGTGAGCCAAAAGCCGTCCATGATTGGGCTAAGGACCAGAGCGGTTGGTGCCCGGACAGTCTGGGATCGAGGTTCATCACTGGCATTGAAAGTTATAGCAGTGCCGCCCCATGGGTTTATTTTTGCCACATGGCAAATTCCAGCAGATCTTCGATGAGCTCGCTTGCGCCTATTGTTTGAGGAAAAAGTCTCGAAGACTGTTAGTACCGTATTGTGTTCGTTGGCGGGATGCTTTTCTTCTTTATGGCTTGCAAGAAGGTCCTCGCCACTTTTTGCGACCTGCCGGAGTATCCAACATGCCCTAAGGCTATGAGTTGGTGTTGTGTCCGGAGTACTGTGGAGTTTACATGGCCCATTGAGCCATTCTTCCAATACGGTTCCCCGCCCTGGGGTGGGCTTTGGTTTCTTGGGGATTTGATCGGCCGACTTACGAGAGTTCGCCCGTTTAGTTCGGACAAAGGTTTTGGTGAGAGCCGGACTATCCCAAAATTCTGTTTGGGTCTTCCAGGCGCTTTCCATCGCACAGTACTTCTGTACTATGGTTGCCAAGTCCGCAAAGTGTACTATGTCACGGCGACTTATAGCATTAAGGATTCCTTTGTTCGTGCAGTTTTTGCAGAAAAGTGAGACTACGTCCTCCTCGCGGCGGTCCTTGACCTTGTTTAGCACAAGGAGGAATGCCCAAGAATGATGTACTGTCTCCTGGGGCTCTTGCCTGATATGGGAGAGACGGTTTAAGTCCGTGTGGGTGGGAATAGCTGAATCCGGATTCTGATCCGCTCTAGCACCCGGGGGATGGGAGCTTCCGAGCCCGATAGCTCGGGATCCGGGGTGTTGCCCAATTTCTTCGGCCCCATGCCCGATTCTAAGTCCGGGGTCCGGGTCATGTATTCCCTTGGGCGGGTGTCCAGCTCAGGGAGCTTGGTGATCCGGACATAATTCCTCCTCAGAATTGAGGGGTAATCCGTGTGTGGTTCCTCCACTACCGCTATCTCATGGGAGGCCGGCAGGGATTTAATGTCCCTTTGGTTGAGTTTAAGCCTGATCCGGTCATAGTTCGTAGCGACTCCCAATGTGGCGATGCGATCCAAGAGCTCATTAAGGGAGGAGAGCTCTATCGGATCCATCTGTTCGTCGAGTTCTGAATTGACGTGAAGGTTATGCGTGATGACCCGAGAGGCCATCGTCAGCGCAACCGCCGATGGGGCAGCCATGATGAAGCCCCCAAGTCGGAGAGTTTGGCCTACAGCCAGCGCTCCCCCAGAGGTAATGTTGTCCTTGACAAAGAGACGATCCATCGAGCCTTGCAACGACGACACAGAGGAACTCTCAATGAAAGCACCAATGTCGGTGTCAAAACCGGCGGATCTCGGGTAGGGGTTCCCGATCTGTTCGTCTAGGCTGATGGTAACAGGAAGCAAGGGACACAATGTTTACCCAGGTTCGGGCCCTCTCAATGGAGGTAAAACCCTACTTCCTGCTTGATTAATATTGATGATATGAGTAGTACAAGAGTAGATCTACCACGAGATCGTAGAGGCTAAACCCTAAGAGCTAGCCTATGATGGTATGATTGTAATTGTGATCGGCTTTCTAAGGACCAACCTCACCAGTTTATATAGACACGGGAGAGGGCTAGGGTTTACATGGAGTCGGTTACAAGGAAGGAAATACAATATCTAGATCGCCAAGCTTGTCTTCCACGCCAAGGAGAGTCCCATCCGGACAGGACGATTCAGACGATTCGGATCCGTAGTACACCTGCCTTCTGATTACCTTAGGCAAGTGCTCGGCAACAACCGCCGTCGTGGCAGCGATACGAGCAGGAGCAGCAGCACCAAAACCATCAGCACCACTCGTCTACATTCCCCCAATGTCAGCGCCACGCGAGGGAATTTGGAGGCTATGTAGGGATTTGGGGGAAATTGGGAAACTGTGGAGATAAGCTAACGGTCGGGAACTACTTATGGCACTATATGTTGTATACGACACATTGTTTATACATGTCATTTGTGTTCGGTATTACAACGTCACACATGATTTCCGCACCAAACCGTGTGAGAAGACGATGTAGGTTAGACACGGTTGCCGTTACATAACCGTATGTGATGTACTATCATTGTCCATATAATTGAGTTATAGTGAGATACCGTGTAAATAGCGGCTCTGCATATAGAGATGGTGGCGGCCGCCTAGGCAGCGGCTACCAGAGAAGAGGTCAACCCTCGGTCGATGGGTGGTGGCGGCGTCATAGGAGGTTAATCCTCGGTCTGCGGCAGGAGATAGGAGGAGCTCAACCATCGAGGTCGGCGGCAGCGTGATTCGAGAACATCCATCGTGGTCGATGGCGGGATAGTGGAGGTCGAACTTCAGGCGGCAGCCGCACTAAGCTTTGCTCCTCGACCCTGCTGTTTTGGTGTGCTGCCAGTGCTTCTCTGTCTGCTGGGTGGAGGTCGCCGCGCGGATAATTAATTAAGTTATTCTTTTTGTGAGTGGCTTAATTAAGGTATTCGATTCCTAAGGTTAGTGCTCTACTAGTACTCTGCGTGTAAATTGACTGGCCATTAATTTTTGTCATTGCACGTCTGGATAACAATATGGTCCGCCCTCAGTAATTATGAAGATAAAACCTTGGATTTATGCACGCATCTTTGGCAGCAGTTAATCCGTGTATTAATATTTTTGTTTTGTTTTTAATTGCCATTCGTGTGGTGCAGATGGAACGATCTCGATGGATGAAGGATCAGAAAACCACAGATTTTATCAGTGGCGTGTTCATGAATTTGGCTAAAAGTACAAAGAGGAGAATTTGTGATGCGGATTACATCCTGTGTCCATGTACTGATTGTGCCAATACAGAGTCACATGAAGTTGCAGATGTCCAGTGGCACTTAGTCTCTCGGGGATTCATGGATGGATATACACGTTGGACCAGACACGATGAAGAGGAGCTCATAGATGGAGATACCCAGGGCTAAGAGATGCCAAACCCCGATCAGTGTCACATGCATGTTGAATCTAACATCAGGGCAGAGGCGTCAAGCTACCAATGGAACACCGGAAAGTCGTAACGCCCACTGGAAAACCAAGACGTCGACGCAGATGACGATGATCTTGATATGCCATATTTTGCTGCTATGATTGTAGATTTCGAGGGCACAAAAAATGATATGATTGGGTACAAGGATCTGCCAACCATTGATGCGGACTCCAAGAAAGAATTGTATCCAGGTTGCAAAAAGAAACATTCCAAGTTGAGTGCCATCCTGGCGCTTCTCAGATTTAAAGCAGCAAATAGTGTAGCAAACAAGGGCTTCACAGAGATGTTAGGTCTTTTCAGAGAAATTCTTCCAGAAGATAATGTGCTCCCCAGAAGCACCAATGAAGCGAAGAAAATTGTTTGCCCATTTGAACTTCAAGTACATAAGATACACGCTCGTGTGAATGATTCCATATTGTACCGTGCTGTGTACAAAGATTTGCATGCATGTCCCCAAAGCAAGCATGCACGATACAAGTGCAGGAGAGCAAAGGACAAGTACAAATTGGACGACGAGATCAAAATAGGAATCTTGTTCACGGTTGTTTGGTACTTGCCTTTAATTCCAAGGTTGAGGCGTTTGTTTGCAAACCCTAGAGAGGCAAAGAGGTTGCGGCGGCATCATGATGAGCGAATTGTGGATAAGTATATGAGGCATCCGAAAGATGGGGCTCAGTGGGAATTAATTGACAACAAGTTTCAACACTTTGCCAAGGATCCTCGAAGTATAAGGCTCGGGGAGTGTACTGACGGGATGAATCCTTTTGGCGATATGAGCACCAATCACAGCACATGGCCGGTGCTTCTGTGCATATATAACCTAGCTCCTTGGTTGTGTATGAAGAAAAATACATTATGATGTCAATGATTATCCAAGGCCCGAAGCAACCTGGAAATGACATCGACATTTACTTTCAGCTACTGGTAGAAGAACTGCTGACAGTGTGGATAGATGCACCTGCTGTAAAATGTTATGATGCTTACAGAAAGGAGATTTTCGATCTACATGCGATGTGGGTGCACACCATTCAAGATATGCCGGCATTAGGCAACACATTGTCGGATGTGGGGTTCCGGCAAACCCTTAAGGTTCGAACACTGGGGTGTGCGCGAAGTCTTTCCCTCCTACCGATCTATGCTCTAGCTTGCTAAGATCTTGCGGACGAACTTGACGAACTCACAACACAGAAAGAGACACGGGGTTATACTGGTTCGGGCCACCGTTGTGGTGTCATACCCTACTCCAGTGTGGTGGTGATGGATTGCCTCTTGGGCTGATAATGAACAGTATAGCGGAAGAACAGCCTCCCGAGGTTGAGGTGTTCTTGTGCGTATGAACTTGTGGTGTGAGGAGTCGATGAACCGACCGTACTACTGTGGTGGCTAGTCCTATTTATAGAGGCCCTGGTCCTCTTCCCAAATGTTGATCGGGAAGGGAGCCAACAACGGCGGGCTAATTTGAAGAGGGGCAGCTAGTACAAGCTATCCTGACAAAAGCAGTCTTCACCTGCGAAAAGCCCTGGGATGACGCCATCTTGGGCTCCATGATGACCTCCGACTTGCCGTCCTCCTGGCCTTGGTCTCGTTGCACCAATATGGCAACCTTTTTGCCTGATGCCTCGGTACTCTTCGCGTGCGCTTGCCTCCTTAGCACCAAAGAGGAAATGGGGACGTTGTGCGCACCGGCGCCCGCCTGTTACCCGCCTGGCGCCGTTCGTCATGGCTCACGTCACGAGTGCCTCGTGAGGTTTGCGCCGCCTTGATATCTCCGCTCCTCGTGAGCCTGCCCGGCTAGGACACTTCAGAGGAAGTCTTGCGCCGTCCCCCTCGCGAGGCTTGGACCCTCGCGAAGGTCTTGGATGCCTTGTTAATGAAGATGGGCCGCACGACCCGCTGCTTAGCCACACTGTGGGCCGCAGGCAGGAAAGTCTGGGGACCCCCGTTCCCAGAACGCCGACAGTAGCCCCAGGGCCCAAGGTGCGCTCGGGCTTGGCTTCGCGGCGAAGCCAAGGGTCAAGTTCGGAACACCGCATGCCCCAAAAGCCTGCGGCCTCGATCGACGCATGGTGGTTGATTGGATGTGGGCATCTCCGCTTCCCCATGCTGCCTCGGCAACTGCACGACCTGACAAGTCCCTGCGACATGCAAGGGAAGCCATCATTACCTGCGATCATGGGAGACGCCGGTTGGCCTTCTCTTGCTATAAATGAGGAGGGGGCGGAGCCCCCGTTGCCCATATCCTCCTCGCTTGCTTGCTCCTCTGCTCCGTTGCTTGCAGTGCCATCAATGGCGCCACGAAAGAAGATTTCCGCCGCCGGGAAGGGAAAAGCTCCTGGCGAGGGCCCCGGCACCCCGGCGCCCAAGCGCGGCCGTGGCCGTCCGCGCAAGCATGCCGCGATCCCCGCCGTGGTACGCGGTGGGGATCGTCCCATCAGTGGTGGTTCAGCCTATGAGGGGAGGCGCGCGATGGTGGCACAGCCTCCCGGCCCACGCTTCCATTCGGCTGAGGTGTCTCTGGAGTTTGTTGTCTGGTTGGAGAGCCCGGCTGGCAGCTGGCTCCAACTCCGCGCTTCTTCGCCGGCAGACTGCCGGCCTCTGGTCCGGGTGGGCTCTGGCTGCAGGCGGACGGCTGCTGCAGCAAGGCCTCTTGGTTTGCGGTCGAGACTTCCGCCGCGGGCAACATTGCCCTGGCCCGCAGCTGGCAAATGTTCGCCCGCGCGCGCCGCCTGGGCAGTTGGTGCACCCTCCACTTCAGGTATGATGGTGAACCGACCCTTTATGTGAGGGTGTTCAGGGAAGATGTTCGCCGCGCCGGGTGCTTCCCCGAGACGAACGACGGTGAAGAGGTGCTCGGCCTTGGTGATGGTCATGACGAGGACGAGGGCGAGCCTGCCCTCAGGGGCGACCGCGCCTCCTCCAGCTACGGCGGCTCTTCCTCCGGTGACAGCTCCAGCGGCGGCGGCTACGACCAGCCACCGCGTCGCCGCGCGCACTTTGACAGAGGCAGCGGGTCATCTCGTCGTCACGCCCCCATGAAGCACGAGGAGTCTGGCTAGGCTTGGGGCGTCACCAAGGGCTTGCCTCCGCGAATTGCTGCAACGCTGCTTTGTTTAGCTTTTCCTTTCTTTCCTGCATCAGGAAATGAAACCAGTATGGGCCCAGAGGGGCGGTATCGAATCGTGGTTCTTTGGTTAATGCATTACGCAAGTTGTTCCCATGCCGTGCTGCTATTTTGCACGAAGATAACTTAACCTGGTGTGTTTAGGAAATCCTTTCCCTCGCGCGGTGTCCGCGTTGCTCGGATACTGCAAAAAATTCGTTTGGGGGTGCACCAAAGACTTGCCATCCACCGAAGCGTCGACTTGGCGCTTTGTATCATGGTACCTGAGGGGCACGGATTTAGGAGAGGTGTGCCAGCTTCCAGGCTCGAACGAGGGTGGCTCGCGAGAAGGCAGCAAAAAGGTAGAGAGAAGAGAAACACTCGCGAGGGCACCTGCCTAGCCCCCTCGCGAGGCATGCGAGAGAGAGAGGACGAGAGCAAACCAGAACCGAAAAAGCGGTAAAAGGTTGGGGAACCAGATCAACAACGAACGCCAAAAGGAACTTGATTAAGGAAAGCGAGCCAACTACGGAAAGCAAATGAAAAGCCGCGTCCGACACCTAATCTAGTCTTCAAGTATTCTCACCAGCGCGGAGCTAAGTGCTGTCCACTAGGCGTGGGAGAGAGCCCCAGGGCCTGAGGCCAGCGCTCCTAAGACTCCGGGGCGTGTACAGCCCCAACTCATTATTACCTGAGAGTGTCATGGGCGGCGATTCTTCACAGGCACCGGGCCTTCTTCACAGGCTCTGGGCCTTTCTTCTCAGGCTCTGGTCCTTGCTTCTCAGGCTCTGGGCCTTGCTTCTCAGGCTCTGGGCCTTGCTTCATGGGTAGAATTTCCGGAGGTGCTGGATGTTCCAGGCATTCTTGATCGGTGTCCCGTCCTGCGTCTCCAGGCGCGCCGCGCCCGGCCTGGAGACATGAACGACCCTGAACAGGCCCTCCCACATGGGCGAAAGCTTCTGCAGCCATTCCCTGGAGAGGACCCGCCTTAGGACGAGGTCGCCTACCTCGCGCGTCGTGGAGCGGATGTTGCGGCAATGGTACCGCTGCAGAGCTTGTTGGTACCTTGCCACCCTTAACGCGGCTTCGCGACGGCGCTCCTCCCCCGGCACGAGGTCCATCCCCCGCGTGGTGTCCTGGCGTGCTTCGTCGAACGCCAGGACCCATGCGGAGCGATGCTTGACCTCGTGAGGGAGGACCGCCTCAGCTCCATAGACGAAGAAGAATGGAGTCTCGCCCGTTGGCTTGGTGGCAGTGGTACGAATGGACCATAGCACGGACTGGAGTTCGTAGTGCCAGCCCCTGCCGCAGGCTTCCAGCTTCTTCTTGAAGGTCCTGGTCTTGAGGCCCCTCAGGACCTCAGCGTTGGCGCGCTCAGCCTGACCGTTGCTCTTGGGGTGGTCCACCGAAGCGTAGAAGATCTGCGTTCCAAGGTTAGCACAGTAGGTTTTGAAGAGGTTACTAGTAAACTGTGACCCGTTATCTGTGATGATGCGGTTGGGGACCCCGAAACGACTCACGAGGCCTTTGATGAACTTGACAGTAGAGCCGGCCGGAATGGTACGGACGGCTTCCACTTCCGCCCACTTGGTGAACTTGTCGATGGCGACGTGGAGATAGCGGTAGCCCCCTGGCGCTCATGGGAACGGGCACACGATATCCAGCCCCCAGACCGCGAACGGCCACGTGAGCGGAATGGTTTGGAGGCCCTGTGCAGTCTGATGGATCTGCTTGGCATGGAATTGGCAAGCTTCACAAGACTTCACCAGATCGGCCGCGTCGTTGAGTGCTGTAGGCCAATAGAACCCACTGCGGAACACCTTGCCAGCAAGGGTCCGTGACGACGAGTGGTGTCCGCAATCACTGCTATGTATGTCAGTCAGCAACTCCCTTCCTTGATCGCCGGAGATGCATCGCAGTGTGACATCGTTCGGTCACTTCCTGTACAACTCATCGTCTTGAATGTAGTATGCCGTGGCCTGTCGGGCCACGCACTCCTTGTCTTCTTCCTTCTCCGGCAGCGTCCCGTGCATCAAGTACTCCTTGAATTCCTTGGTCCAGCATTCCTCATTGGGCTCGAGCGCCAGGATCAGCCGAGCTCCTGTGGTTGGGCCGCAGGCTGGGGCTCCCGTGGCCGGGGGCTATGGAAACTCCTCCCGAGGCTGAGACGTGCTCGAAAGAGGTGGCGTAGCCGATGGCTTGAAGAGCCGCTCTTCAAAGACGCCGAGCTCCTGCGGCTGCCGCTTGGATGCTCTCTTGGCGATGTCGTCGGCTTCCTTGTTGGTGCCTCGGGGCACGTGCTGCAGCTCCAGGCCCGAGAACTGCTTCTCCATCTTGCGCACCTCCGCAAGGTAGGCTTCCATGTGTTCATCCTTTGGCTCGTACGCTTTGTTGGAGAAGTTGACGAGGAGTTGCGAGTCGCCTTTGACGGTGAGGCGCTTCACCCCTAGAGCCGTCGCAGCCTTCAGGCCAGCTATGAGGCCATCGTATTCTGCGATATTGTTGGAGACTTTCTCACCGTGCTGGAAGCAGAGTTGCACGGCATAGTAGAGCTTGTCCTGAGTGGGCGAGATGAGCACTGCTCTAGCCCCCGCGCCCTGGTGCGCAAAGGCGCCATCGAAATGCATGACCCAGCCGTCTGGTGCCTCGCTCCCTGGGGAGGTGGACCGGTAATCTCCTTCCTCAAGAGCCGGGGCATCTGCCCATTCTGCCACAAAATCGGCGAGTGCAGCACCCTTGATGACCCTGGTGGTGCTGAACTCCAGCTGGAACGCTTGCAGCTCAATGTTCCATTCAGCGACCCTTCCGGCCGAGTTTGGGCTCCTGAGTACCCTCTCCAACGGGTAAGATGAGACGACCTTGATGGGGTGCCCATGGAAATAATATCACAGCTTGCGCGAGGCCACCAGGAGTGCGAGCAGGAGCTTTTTGCGGCATGGGGTAGTGTGCCCTCGCGTCCCACAATACGCTGCTGACAAAGTACACCGTGTGTTCAACGAGGGATGGCGCACTGTTAAGGCTCGGGTCCTGCGGAGATTGTGGTGTATCCTGAGGTGGGGGGTTTCCTGAGATCTGACTGTCCTCGGGAGCTTCTGTGACGTTGCCCTGCTGAGCTTGGTGCTCCACCACTGACGGCCCTGCCGTGCCTTCCTGCCCCTGCGCCGCATCAGCTTCGGCTTGGCGCGGCGCTCCCTTGTCTTGGCGCTCCTCCCGAACCGCCACCAGCGCCGCGCTGGCAGAGTACAGGGTGGCAGCAAGGTAAAGTACTAGAGGCTCGAGAGGCCTTGGTGCCACCATCAACGAAGGGCTCGTGAGGTATCTCTTGAGGTCTTGGAAGGCCCGGTCGGCCTCCGGGATCCACTCAAAGGGGACCTTCTTCTTCATGAGCTTAAAGAAAGGCAAGGCGCGCTCACCAAGCTTGGAGATGAAACGTCCTAACGCGGTCACCCGTCCTGCTAGCTTCTGCATCTCCTTGAGGGTCTGTGGTAGGCTCATGTCTTCAATGGCCTTGATCTTCTCCGGGTTCGCCTCGATCCCTCGATGCGATACGAGGAACCCTAGTAGCTTACCGGAGGTGACGCCGAACACGCACTTCTCCGGGTTAAGCCTCAAGTTCACCCAGCGCAAGCTCTCAAAGGTCTCCTCCAAGTCATGAATCAGCGTCTTCCCCTCGCGGGATTTGACCACTATGTCATCAATGTAAGCCTCTGTGTTCCTGCCGAGCTGCCGCCCCAAGGCAATGTGCATCAGCCGCTGAAAGGTTGCGCCCGCGTTGCGTAGGCCGAAGGGCATGCATGTGTAGAAGTACAACCCGCACGGTGTCAGGAAGGCAGTCTTCTCCACATCCTCCACCGCCATCTTGATTTGATGGTATCCAGAGAACGCATCCAGGAAACATAACAAGTCGCACTCGGCGGTGAAGTCGATGATTTGGTTGATACGCGGAAGGGGGAACGGATCTTGGGGCAAAGCTTTGTTAAGGTTGGTGAAGTTGACGCACATCCGCTCCTTCCCACCTTTCTTCGGTACCACGACAGGGTTCGCCAGCCATTCGGGGTATCAAACTTCACGGATGGTACCTGCTGCTTCCAGCTTACGCATCTCTTGGACGATGAAGGCCTGCTTCTAAGTGGACTGCCGTCTTGTCCGCTGCTTCACGGGGCGCATGTTGGGGCACACCCTTAGGTGATGCTGGATCACCTCTCTCGGGACCCCTACCAGCTGATTGGGCTCCCACGCGAATATCTCCTTGTTTGCGCGCAAAAACCTCACCAAGGCTTCCTCTTGTCCTGGGTCGAGGCTGGTTCCTATGGTCAAGGTGGCCCCTGAAGACCCGTCCTCGTCAACCGGTACCTGCATGGTCTCGGCCTTGTCTTGGGTGAACAACTACTTCTTCTTGGCGGGCGCGGTCTCCTTGGCCTCGGGCGTACTAGCGTCGGCCGGCCGTGCTGCTGCTGTGGTCTTCAAGGCGAGCCTGAGCACCGTCACTGCCTCCTTAGCGTCCCCTTTGACAGTGAGGACGCCCTTGCTCCCTGGCATCTTCATGAGGTTGTAGGCTGGGTGAGTCGCCGCCATGAACTGAGCAAGAGCCGGGTATCCGAGTATGGCATTGTACGGGAGACCGATGCGGGCGATGTCGAAGTCCAACAGCTCTGTGCGGTAGTTGTCGCGTGTGCCGAAGGTGACAGGGAGACGGATCTGTCCCAGAGAATGGGCAACTCCACCTCCCACTCCCGAAAAAGGCTTGCTGAGGCTGAGGCGCTCGGGCTGCACATGGAGGAGACTGAAGGCTTCCACGGAGAGCAAGTTGAGGACGGCACAACCATCGATGAGGGTCTTGGTGACGACCACGTTGCAGATGGTAGGTGTGCAGAGCATTGGGAGCATGCAGGAACCGGCAGTGGAGCCAGGGTGGTCTTCCGAGTCGAAGGTGAGGTCGGCCTCCGGCGAAGCCAACCCGACGGAGCCCCCGGGCGCTTGGAGGCTGCTCCAATCTGACGGAGGAAAGGCTTGACGTGGCGATCTGAAGGCGGCGCTTGGGAACCACCCAGCAGCGCCCTTGATCGCATGGTCTTGGCCGGCGCCGTGTAAGCGCGGGCGAAGAGGTTGCGGAGTTCTTCCCAGGACGCCACCGTGGATTCTGGGAGGTTGAGCAGCCAGACGCGTGGCTCACCGGTGAGGGCCATGGGGAACTAGTTGGCCATGATCTTATCGTCGCCTCCGGCTCCAAGGACGGCCTCCTCGTATGCCAGCAGGAACGGCGCCGGATCTGCCGCGCCGTCATAGCGCGGTGGCATCTCCGGCCTGAACTTGGTTGGCCATCACACCTGTCGTAGGGCGGGGGCCAGGCCAGTACCAGAATCCCGCTGGCCGGCGTCGGTCGCTGAGCGGGCGGCGGCCTCCTGCCATGGGAGCGGCCAGCAGGCACGCACTTAAGTTGGTGGAGAGGAGCTCCGGCACACCCCTACCTGGCGCGCCAAATGTCAGATGCGGGGTTCCAGCAAACCCTTAAGGTTCAAACACTGGGGTGCGCGCGAAGTCTTTCCCTCCTACCGACCTATGCTCTAGCTCGCTAAGATCTTGCGGACGAACTCGACGAACTCACAACACAGAAAGAGACACGGGGTTATACTGGTTCGGGCCACCATTGTGGTGTAATACCCTACTCCAGTGTGGTGGTGCTGGATTGCCTCTTGGGTCGATAATGAACAGTACAGGGGAAGAACAGCCTCCTGAGGTTGAGGTGTTCTTGTGCGTATGAACTTGTGGTGTGAGGAGTCGATGAACCGCCACTACTACTATGGTGGCTAGTCCTATTTATAGAGGCCCTGGTCCTCTTCCCAAATGTTGAGCGGGAAGGGAGCCAACAACGGCGGGCAAATCTGAAGGGGACAGCTAGTACAAGCTATCCTGACAAAAGCGGTCTTCGCCTGCGAAAAACCCTGGGATGACACCATCTTGGGCTCCATGATGACCTCCGCCTTGCCGTCCTCCTGGTCTTGGTCTCGTTGCACCAATATGGCAACCTTTGCCTGATGCCTCAGTACTCTTCGTCTGCGCTTGCCTCCTTAGCACCAAAGAGGAAATGGGGACGCTGTGCGCACTAGCGCCCGCCTGGCACCCGCCTGGCACCCGCCTGGCATCGTTCATCATGGCTCACGTCACGAGTGCCTCGTGAGGTTTGCCCCGCCTTGATATCTCCGCTCCTCGTGAGCCTGCCTGGCTAGGCCACTCCAGAGGAAGTCTTGCACCGTCCGCCTCGCGAGGCTTGGACCCTCGTGAAGGTCTTGGATGCCTTGTTGATGAAGATGGGTCGTACGGCCCGCTGCTTAGCCATGCCATGGGCCGCAGGTAGGCAAGTCTGGGGACCCCCGTTCCTAGAATGCCGACACACATCGGGGCAGAAAACAAAGGGAGATGTAGGGTGTGTCACATGCATGGATAGGACAGCTAGCAGAAGACTTCCCAAGTCGCACAAAACCGTGTATTTGTGTCATCGTAGGTTCTTACGAAAAAATCACCCATACCGAAAGATGAAATCTGAATTTGATGGTACGGCAGAGGTAGGTGTGGGCCCAAGACTTATGATTGGGAGGTGGTCGACAACATGGCTAAACAAGTTAACGTTGTGCTTGGCAAGAATCACGTTTTGACGGTGAAACAAACACCCAAGGGTCAAGTGTTTAAGAAGAAATTGGTGTTCTGGAAATTACCCTACTGGGAGATTCTACGTGTATATTACCGCATCGATGTCATGCACGTAGAGAAGAACATATGTGAAAGCATCCTTGGTACTCTGCTCAAGATTAAAGGTAAAAGAAAGGATGGTGAGGGTTCACGGCTAGATATGCTTGCTAATCAAACCAAACGCAAGAGTGAAGCAGAAGATGATGACAAATTCATCAAAGATCGCCAGAATTACAATTTCAGTACAAAAGAAGCAACGCAGTTCTTCACCTATTTGTTGTCAGTTAAGACATCCTCTTCCTACTCCGTAAACATCAGAAGTCTCATGGATGTGAGCTCAGGTAAATTGAAGTTGGGACACATGAAGTCACATGATTTCCACGTAATGTTGACACAAATCCTCCCGGTGGCCATCAGGAATCTGATGGACAAAGATATAAGAAACACACTCATTGAGCTCTGTGATTTCTTCAACCAACTATGGTAGGAAGTTGTAGATGCTGAAGAGTTGGATCATATGCAAGATGATATTGCAAGAATATTGTCCAACCTAGAGATGCTTTTCCCACCGTCATTCTTTGATGTCATGGTCCATCTCACTATGCACCTTGTTGACGAGATAAAGTATTGTGGTCCTGTGTTTCTTCGCAACATGTATCCCTTCGAGCGGTTCATGGGAATACTAAAGTGCTTTTGTCGGAACTGAAACCATCCAGAGGCAAGCATCCTATAAGGTTTTACCGCGGAGGAGGTGGTTGAGTTTTGCACCGAATACATGAAACAAAGACCTATAGGTGTTCCCCTCTCTCACCACGAGGGAAGGCAGAAAGGTATGACGGTCCTTGCTGGCACGCAAATGGCTGCACCCGGATTATTGGCAGAGAAACCCCATTTGACGGTATTGCTTAATATACCAGTTCTCAGCGCTTATGCCGAAGAACACTTGGTGGAGATACGCCAAAGGTTCTTACCGATGGTGCCTTCATCAGATGTGGAGATGAAGGAGCACACTAAAAACTATGCCGAATGGCTGAAGAATCGTTTGGCACAAGGATCCATCGATGACACTGCGACGTGGTTGGCACAAAAGCCATCACCTATGGTGTTGACGTACCAAGCATATGACATAAATGGATACACGTTCTACACTGAGGAACATGATGGGAAGACCTCATATCAGAACAACTCTGTTCGAATAGAATGCATGACTGTAGATGAAGCTGATAAAAGGGTATACTATGGAACCATCAAAGAGATTTGGGAGCTTGACTATGTGAAAGTTAAGGTGGCATTATTCAGGTGCGCATGGATCCCACTTGGTCATGTAAAGGTTGATGATTACAAGAAGACATGTCTTAACAGGACAACGATGGCATATCACGTGGACCCGTTCATTCTTGCCAGCGATGCTACCCAGATTTTCTTTGCGGAAGACCCCTTGCATAAGAACTGTCATGTAGTGATGCATGGGAATAGGAGGGTACTGGGTGTCAATGATGTTGCTGATGAGGACGAGTATGATAAATTTGCTGAGTTGCCAACCAAGGGATCACGCACCCGTGTAACAGAGAAGCGTAAAATCATCAGAAAACCCAAGTTCATTCGGGGTCAATGTAATGATCCCAGTTCCCCCATGTACATGGGAATTAAGCCATAAGACTAGTCTTTATGCCTACCCTGCAACTTAATTCATTCAATTTAGAACTGTCGCGTGTACTGAATTTGTGAGTTATGCCTGTTTTTCTGTTGATGTAAGAACCGTTAATATGTTGACCTTGATATGCTGTCAGCTCAGGCAATGAATATGAACTGTTTTTTGTTATTATCATTATTATATCATAGAGGTAGCACACTCAAATGATCTCACTATAGTATGTGTGAACAAAAATATGCAATCTGGTTTGCGAATAGCACACGATTCGTAGATGAAAGCCGTGTGCGGACCAAACCCCGCCCACGATATGAGTCGTGCTTTCTGATTGGCCAGAACCTAAACCACATGGATCGTACGTCTGCACCGTTGGATGCTCCCAGATCGAACGGCGATCCTCATCCCTTTCGACAGCACATCCAGTTCCGGATTTAATTTTATTTTTATGCACAAAATGCACGTTAAACTCAAAAAATGTCTTAAATATAGCTAGCGATACCTGAAATGCGCCATAAAATCACACTCGTGGTATCATGGTGATTGCGTACCATGGAAATTTTTATGAGGCCAAACAATGAAGTCACCGGCCACTGGAGTTTCAATTGACACGTCTCCTTTTGGAAACCATGATCCTTCATGTGAGATGCTCCGGTTTGGAAGGAGCGATCATCAAAACTTGTGCCAAACTTTACCATTTTTTCCACGAGGTCTTGAGAGCACTCCACGGGCACAAATCGATTTTGATGATGTCCGGACTCCATCTAAATTTCCTGTAATTAAAATACCAACTAGGACTACGCCAGTCGCCGCATCGCGCGATCGTAATGTTCGAAACTTCTCCCCGCTTCTCGAACTAAACGGATGAAAACTCGCAAAAGCGACGCACAAATGATTTGTGCACCTTCTTTCACTATTAGGAAAAGGGCTATAGATAATATGGACATTAATGGCGCACCACACATGTGGTGCGCCACTACTATATACTAATGGCGCACCATGTGTTGGTGCGCCATTAATGTCCAAATACTAATGGCGCACCACATCCACGGTGCGCCATTAGTAACAATTTTTTTTTCAAAACTAGTAATGGCGCACCCGGGGATAGTGCGCCATTACTAGTTAAACTAGTAATGGCGCACCACATCCACGGTGCGCCACTAGTAATTTCTTTTCAATTTTTTTTTAAATTTTTTTATTTTTTTCAAAACTAGTAATGGCGCACCAGGGGATAGTGCACCATTACTAGTTAAACTAGTAATCGCACACCACATCCACGGTGCGCAACTAGTAATTTTTTTTCAATTTTTTTTATTTTTTTTCAAAACTAGTAATGGCGCACCGTGTGTGAGGTGCGCCATTACTAGTTGAACTAGTAATGGCGCACCACTCCCACGGTGCGCCATTACTAACTTGGCCCAAAAAATCCACCGAATGCACCCCCCCCCCCTCCGTGGACCGCCTTTTCAGTTTTAAAAAAAATAAAAGAAAATGATGGAAATGTCAAAAAAATAAAAGAAAATAAGTTTCACATGTGATATGTGGTCTACTTGTTGGGAAAATTTACAAATATGAATTTCGACTTTATTTGCAAAATCTCTTTGGAATTTGTAAAATGGGCATAACTTTTGCATACGAACTCGGATTAAAACGTTTTTATATGAAAAATCATCTACTCGAAAAGTTACATCCAAATTTAACTGGGGGTACCCCGTTAAAATTTTTCAAAATCATCAAAAAACTAACAGAAAAAAGTTACGGGGCTTTTAAGATCTAGAGGGGAAAAATGAAAAAAAAATCAAACTTACTAGTGGCGCACCGTTTGCTAGGTGCGCCACTAGTAATAGAAAAAAATTGTTTCGAATATTTTTTTTGGATTTTTTTTCAAAAAATGATACATAATATGACCGGGAAGTTTGAAATATTTTTCAAAATTTCATCATACTCATCAACATGAACAAAGTCCTAAACATCAACAACGTTTAATAGGATTGATATGATAGATATATCAACAAGTGCTTGTTAAGTGAGGTGGTGATGGGGTTGGATAGAACTGCGAAGTTAAGCATGCTCAGGCTGGAGTAGTGTGAGGATGGGTGACCTTTCGGGAAGTTTGACCACTTAGTGCTATTTGACTTGAGATTAAGCATATTAACCCAATATTAAGCCATAGTGACCTGAGATTAAGAAAAAAACGAAAAAAATTTGAAAAAAATTTGAAAAAAAAATTCTAAAAAAATAATTGAAAAAAATTGTTAGTAATGGCGCACCTCTATGTTTTGCGCCATTACTAAAAAAATTTGAATTTTTTTTTCATAAAAAATAATTGAAAAAAAATGATAGTAATGGCGCACCTCTATGTTTTGCGCCATTACTAAGTCAGATAGTAATGGCGCACCGTGTGATATACTAATGGCGCACTCCCTGGTGCGCCATTAGTATCTGGTATACTAATGGCCTGGTGCGCCATTTGTATTAAATTCTAATGGTGTGGTGCTAGTGGCGCACCTGTAGTGTGCCATTAGTAGGCAAAACAGGTGCGCCACTAGAAGGCCTTTTCCTAGTAGTGTTTGCTAGGCTGATCGTAATGGGAGTATCATAGCTAGTATCATGCATGCCAACTAGGCAATTTTGATGAGCTGTCATAGAATTAAATGAAGAAAGAGAGGGTTAAGTATCATATCACGGTATCGTATCATAATAAATGCTATGCTACTATGTGTCATGCATGACAATAAATAAAATACTACATGATACTAACTTATGATACTATGTGCGCATTACGGAGGTAGTATCATATACTAGTATCATGCATATGATACTAGTATATGATACTACCTATGCGCGCATTACGGAGGTAGTATCATATACTAGTATCATATGCATATGATACTATCTCTGTAATGCGCGCATAGTATCATAAGTTATTATCTTAGGTTGCCTTATTAATTGCCATGCATGACACAAAGTAGTACAACATTTAATATGATACGGTATCATGATATGATACCACAACCTCTCTTTACTCATTTAACTGTGTGCCACATCATCCAAAAAGTCTAGTTGGCATGCATGTATGATAATCCCATTACGACCAGCCTTAGGGTGGCCATAGTGGGGGTATCATAGCCGGTATCATGCACTCGGGAATAGCAAATATGATGATGTGGCAAAGAAGTAACATAGGTAGATACCGTAACATAGTAAATATGCTATACTACTTTGTGTCATGCATGGCCATAAATACGGTCATCTATGATACTACTCTATGATACTATGCACTATGAAGGTACGTACGTAGTATCATACACTATCATATGCATGATACAATAGTATATTATACTCCCCACTATAAGGCTGACCATAGTGGTGGTATCATAGCCGATATTATGCTCTCGGAAATAGCAAGTATGCAGATGTGGCAAAGAATTAAAGAAGAGAGAGAGGGTTAGAGTAACATATAGGTAGATATCGTATCATGTTAAATGCGATGCTAATTTGTGTCATGCATGGCAATAAATATGGTCATCTATGATACTACTCTATTATACTATTGATAACCCACAAGTATAGGGGATCGCAACAGTTTTCGAGGGTAGAGTATTCAACCCAAATTTATAGATTCGACACAAGGGGAGCCAAAGAATATTTGAAGGTATTAGCAGCTGAGTTGTCAATTCAACCACACCTGGAGATTAATTATCTGCAGCAAGTAATCAGTAGCAAAGTAATATGATAGTTTTGATAGTAGTGACAGCAGTAACAGTAACGGTAACAGTGATAGCAGTAATTTTGTAGCAAGTGTAATAGTGATAGCAGTAATTTTGTAGCAAGTGTAACAGTGATGATAGTAGTCGTAACTTAGCAGAAACAATATAAGATAAATTCGTAGGTATTGGATCGGTGACTGTTGGATGATATTCATCATGTGACGGTTATAACCTAGGGCGATGTGGCACTAGCTCCAGTTCATCGATATAATGTAGGACTGTATTCCATAAATAGTCATATGTGCTTTATTAAAATAACTTGCATGACATCTTTTGTCCTACCCTCCCGTGGCAGCGGGAACCATATTGGAAACTAAGGGATATTAAGGCCTCCTTTTAATAGAGAACCGGAACAAAGCATTAACACATAGTGAATACATGAACTCCTCAAACTACGGTCATCACCGGGAGTGGGCCCGGTTGTTGTCACTCCAGGGTTGCCGGATCATAACACATAGTAGGTGACTATAACTTGCAAGATCAGATCTAAAACATGGATATAATGATGATAACATAAACATTTCAGATCTAAGTTCATGGCACCCAGGCCCAAAGTGACAAGCATTAAGCATAGCAAAGTCATAGCAACATCAATATAGGAACATAGTGGATACTAGGGATCAAGCCCTAACAAAAATAACTCCATTACATGATGAATCTCATCCAACTCCTCACCGACCAGCAAGCCTACGAAGGAATTACTCACTCCCGGTGGGGATCATCATGGAATTAGCGATGAAGAAGGGTTGGTGATGATGAAGAACGAAGATCCCCCTCTCCGGAGCCCCAAACGGACTCCAGATCTACCCTCCTGAGGAAGAACAGGGCTTGGCGGTGGCTCCATCTCGTGGAACGCGATAATTCTTTCTCCTTGATTTTTTCTCCGAAAATAAGATTTTACAGCGTTGGAATTAGGGTCTGCGGGGCCACCGGGTGGGGACAACCCACGTGGGCGGGCCAGGAGAGGGGGCGCGCCCTGGTGGGTTGTGCCCACCCAGGTGCCCCTCTCCGGCAGGTCTTGGCTCCAGAAATTCTTATTATTGATAAAAAATCCTCGCAAAGTTTCGTTCCATTCCGAGAACTTGTATTTCTGCACAAAAACAACACCATGGTAGTTCTGCTGAAAACAACGTCAGTCCAGGATTAGTTTCATTCAAATCATGCAAATTAGAGTCCAAAACAAGAGGAAAAGCATTAGGAAACGTAGATAGGTTGGAGACGTATCAACTATGCACTATAATTAAAGGTAGTATCATACACTAGTATCATATATATATATATATATATATATATATATATATATATATATATATATAAATTAATAATAATATTATATGACACTCTCCACTATGAGTAGCCTAAGTATAGCCTAACTAAAACACCCACATGTAGTTGTAGTAGGGCTTTTGACTTTATATGCACTAAAATGCAAGGTAAGTGCAAAGAATGATTTAAACATAGCAGACGAGACCTGAAATGGGCCAGAAAATCAAACCAAGGGTATATCCACGATTGTGAATTTTTTCGAGGCGGAACGATGTAGTGACTGACGATTTTGAGTCCGAAGTGACGCGTCTCCTTTTGGAAACTATGATCCTTCTTGTGGGATGCTCCGGTATGGAAGGTGCGAGCACCAAAACTTGTGCCAAACTTTACCAATTTTTTCCATGCGATCGTGAGAGCATGCCACAGTGACACAATGATTTTCATTATTTTTTGGACTCTATATGCATTTCCTGAAATTAAAATGCCAACAAGGCCTACGCCTCTGGCCGCACCCTGTGGCCGAACTATTTGAAGTTTTTTCCCGTTTCTCGGACAATGAATGAAAACTCGCAAAGCGACACACAAATGATCTTGCTAACACCCACGTGTAGTTACAACTAGCTTAGAGCAATGAGATGAAAATCCGCGGGTTTGAGAGCAAGAACATGGGAGAGAGAGCAATGGAGATTTTTTCTGGAGGTAAGTGATGATGTGGGATGAATAGGTAAGTGATGGGGCCCACGTGGGGACCACAACCCACCTGGGCGTGACAGGACCCCCAGGCGCGCCCTGGTGGGTTGTGCCCACCTGGTGGACCTCCCTTTGGTATTATTTACACCAGAAATTCAGAAATATTCAAAAAAAATCGTACAAAATTTTCAGAGCATTCTGAGAACTTTTATTTTTGGGTCATTTTTTATTGCACTGGAAATTTAGAAAGTAGACAAAACATGGCATTTTATTTTATTTAACTAATAAAAACAGAGAATAAAAAGTAAGAACAGAAGGTAGTGCTTACTAAATTCATCAACTTCATACCTCAAAAAAATGATCCACTAATAAGGTTGATCAGGTCTTATTAACAACCACTTTCGATTAGCATGAAACCGAAGAACGTCCGTAAATACTAAGTTACCTCAATGGGGATATGCATTTCCCCAACAATAAGCATTTCGTATTTCTTTTTGACAGTAGGTAGAGGTATTTGAAAACTTCCAATAGTGATTGTCGGAGATTTTTCAATAACATTAATACCATTCACTTGGAATTGTTTCTTTGGAAAGTGCACCGTATGCTCATTACCATTAGTATGAAAAGCGATCTTGCTTTTATTGCAGTCAATAACAGCCCCTGCAGTATTCAAGAAGGGTCTACCAAGGATAATCGACAAGTTGTCGTCCTCGGGCATCTCAAGTATAACAAAGTCAATCAAAATAGTAACATTAGCAACAACAACGGGCACATTCTCACAAAAGCCGATAGGTATGGTAGTTGATTTGTTAGCCATTTGCAAAGATATTTCAGTAGGTGTGAGTTTATTCAAGTCAAGTATTTTATATAAAGAGAATGGCATAACACTAACACCAACTCCTATATCACACTAAGCAGTTTTCACATAATTCTTTTTGATAGAGCAAGCATAGTGGAGATTCCAGCTTCCGGTATTTTTCTCTTATTAGTGATGATGTCTTTCACTTTGCATAAGGAGGCATTTTCAAGATATCAATCAAGCGAGTACGCAAAAAGAGTGGCCTCGGAATTTCAGCAAAGCGTTCAAATTCTTCATCATCTTTCATTTTAGTTGGTTTGGGTGGAAAAGGCATAGGTTTTTGAGCCCACAATTCTCTTTATTTACCGTGTTTCCTAGCCACAAATTCTCTTTTATCATATCTTTTATTCTTAGGTTGTGGGTTATCAAGATCAGTAGGTGGTTCTTTCTCAACATCATTGTCTGGTTCTTTATCATTAGTTGGTTGAGTGTCTTCATGAACCTCATCATTATCTTTTTCATTATCACTAGGTGAGTGTTCATTACCAGACTGAGTTTCAGCATCAGAGATATAAGTTTAATTTTCATTATCAGGAGGTTTCTCTATCCCAGGTTCACTAGAAGTGTGCAAAGTCCTATCGTTTTTTCTTTTTCTTCTTCCTTTTAGAAGGACTAGGTGCACTAGTGTTATTTCTTTGTGAAACTTATTCAATTCTTTTTGGGTGTCCCTCAGGATAAAGTGGTTCCTGAGTCATTTTACCTCCTCTAGTTGCAACTCTAACGGCAAAGTCACGCATATTATGATTCATTTCATCAACAATTCTCTTTGTGATTTAGCAACTTGTTCTAACTGGGTTTGAACCATAGAAGCATGTTTTACAACACCTCTAACATCATTTGAGATTCTAAATAACAAGTCACTCAAGCGAGCAATCATATCAGAACTATATTTCAATTGTTCCATAACATTTGCATTGAAGTGATCTTGTTTTATAATGTAGTTTTCAAACTCATAAAGGCATTGGCTAGGATGCATATTGTGAGGATTGTCATTATCATTGAACTTCATAAGAGAATTTGCCTCTACCACCTTAGGCACTGGTGGTGTATTAAGCCCATGTGTTTCTTCAATAGGAGGTAAATTTTTAACATCTTCAGCTTTAATACCTTTTTCCTTCATAGATTTCTTTGCCTCTTGCATATCTTCGTGGATCGAGATATAATATACCCCTCTTCTTCGGAGTGGGTTTAGGCGGTGGTTCAGGAAGAGTCCAATCATCATATTTTTTTCAATATGTTATTCAATAATTCTTCGGCTTGTCCAACAGTTTGTTCCAAGAAAACACAACCAACACAACTATCTAGGAAGTCCCTAGAAGCATCGGTTAGTCCATTATAGAAGATATCAAGTATTTAATTTTTCTTAAGAGGATGATCAGGCAAAGCATTAAGTAACTGGCAAAGCCTCCCCCAAGCTTGTGGGGGAATCTCTTCTTTAGTTTGCACAAAGTTAAATATTTCCTGCAGGGCAACTTTTTTCTTATGAGCAGGGAAATATTTTTCAGAGAATTAATAAATCATATCCTGGGGACTACGCGCACAATCACGAGCAAGAGTATTGTACCAAGCTTTAGTATTACCCTTTAATGAGAAAGCAAATAATTTGAGAATACAGTAATAGCGAGTTTTCTCATCATGAGTAAAAAGGGTGGCTATATCATTCAACTTAGTAAGATGTGCCACAACAGTTTCAGTTTCATAACCATGGAAAGGATCAGATTCAACCAAAGTAGTTAACTCTGGGTCGACAGAAAATTCATAATCCTTATCTCAATAAAGATAGGTGAAGTAGCAAACTTAGGATCACATTTCATTCTAGCATTCAGAGATTTTTCTTTATACTTGCATAATAATTTCTCTAGATCATCTCTATCCTTACAAGCAAGAATATCTCTAGTTGTCTCCTCATTCATAACATAACCCTTTGGTACCTTAGGCAATTCATATCTAGGAAGGCTAGTTCTAGCAGGTGTTTCAAGAGATTCAGTTGCAAGCTCATCATCAGATTCAACAACATCATGTTGTATTACTCTAGCAATTTGTGCATCAAGAAATTCACCAAGTGGCACATCATCATTATCAAGCAAGGTACTAGCATCATCATAAGAATTATCCATAACAGAAGTAGCATCATCAATAACTTGCGACATATCAGAGTTAATAGCATGTTTGCAAGTTTACTCATAACAGAAGGTGAATCTAAAGGAGAACTGGATGGCAGTTCCTTACCTCCCTCGTCCTTGAGGGAAATATCTTAGTCTTAGGATCCTTCAGATTCTTCATAATGATAAATTGATAATAATCCCAAGTGACTCAACAAATATAGTTATGTTCCCCGGCAACGACGCCAGAAAAAGGTCTTGATAACCCACAAGTATAGGGATCACAACAGTTTTTGAGGGTAGAGTATTCAACCCAAATTTATAGATTTGACACAAGGAGAGCCAAAGAATATTTGAAGGTATTAGCAGTTGAGTTGTCAATTCAACCACACATGGAGATTAATTATCTGCAGCTGGTAATCATTAGCAAAGTAATATGTAGTTTTGATAGTAGTGACAACAGTAATAGTAACAGTAACAGTGATAGCAGTAATTTTGTAGCAAGTGTAACAGTGATGATAGCAGTAGTAACTTAGCAGAAACAATATAAGCTAAATTCGTAGGCATTGGATCGGTGACTTGTTGGATGATATTCATCATGTGACAGTTATAACCTAGGGCGATACGGCACTAGCTCCAGTTCATCGATATAACGTAGGCATGTATTCCGTAAATAGGCATACGCGCTTTATTAAAAGAACTTGCATGACATCTTCTGTCCCACCCTCCCGTGGCAGCGGGGTCCATATTGGAAACTAAGGGATATTAAGGCCTCCTTTTAATAGAGAACCGGAACAAAGCATTAACACATAGTGAATACATGAACTCCTCAAACTATAGTCATCACCGGGAGTGGGCCCGGTTGTTGTCACTCTGGGATTGCCGGATCATAACACGTAGTAGGTGACTATAACTTGCAAGATCGGATCTAAAACATGGATATAATGATGATAACATAAACAGTTCAGCTCTGAGTTCATGGCATCTGGGCCTAAAGTGACAAGCATTAAGCATAGCAAAGTCATAGCAACATCAATCTAGGAACATAGTGGATACTAGGGATCAAGCCCTAAAAAAATTAACTCGATTACATGATGAATCTCATCCAACTCCTCACTGACGAGCGAGCCTACGAAGGAATTACTCACTCCTAGTGGGGGCATCATGGAGTTGGCGATGGAGAAGGGTTGGTGATGACAAAGAACGAAGACCCCCCCTCTCCGGAGCCCCAAACGGACTCCAGATCTGCCCTCCAGAGGAAGAACAGGGCTTGGCGGCGGCTCCGTCTCATGGAACGCGGTAATTCTTTCTCCCAGATTATTTTCTCCAAAAATAGGATTTTATAGCGTTGGAATCAGGGTCTGCAGGGCCACCAGGTGGGGACAACCCACCTAGGCGCACCAGGAGAGGGGGCGCGCCCTGGTGGGTTGTGCCCACCCAGGTTCCCCTCTCCGGCAGGTCTTGGCTCCAGAAATTCTTATCATTGATATAAAAAATCCTCGCAAAGTTTCGTTCCATTCTGAGAACTCGTATTTCTGCACAAAAACAACACCATGGTAGTTCTGCTGAAAACAGTGTCAGTCCGGGGTTAGTTTCATTCAAATCATGCAAATTAGAGTCCAAAACAAGAGGAAAAGCATTAGGAAAAGTAGATACGTTGGAGACGTATCAACTATGCACTATAATTAAAGGTTGTATCATACACTAGTATCATATATATATATATATATACATGCATGATACTAGTATATGACACTCTCCACTATGAGTAGCCTAAGTATAGCCTAACTAAAACACCCACATGTAGTTGTAGTAGGGCTTTTGACTTTATATGCACTGAAATGCAAGGTAAGTGCATAGAATGATTTAAACATAGCAGACGAGACCTGAAATGGGCCAGAAAATCAAACCAAGGGTATATCCGCGATTGTGAATTTTTTCGAGGCGGAACAATGTAGTAACTGACGATTTGGAGTCTGAAGTGCCGCGTGTCCTTTTGGAAACTATGATCCTTCTTGTGAGATGATCCGGTATGGAAGGTGCGAGCACCGAAACTTGTGCCAAACTTTACCAATTTTTTTCCATGCGATCGTGAGAGCACGCCACAGTGGCACAATGATTTTCGTTATTTTCCGGACTCTATATGCATTTCCTGAAATTAAAATACCAACAAGGCCTACGCCTCTGGCCGCACCCTGCGGCCGAACTATCTGAAGTGTTCCTGTTTCTCGGAAAATGAATGAAAACTCGCAAAGCGACACACAAATGATCTTGCTAACACCCACGGTAGTTATACCCATGTGTAGAAACCCTGGTCCTTCATGTGAGATGCTCCGGTTTGGAAGGAGCGATCATCAAAACTAGAGCCAAAATTTTCCCCGGGGTCGTGAGAGCACGCCACGGGCACACATCGATTTTGATGATGTCTGGACTCCATACGAATTCCCAGTAATTAAAATACCAACTAGGCCTACGCCAGTGGCCGCTCCTCGCGGCCGAAATGTTTGAAACTTCTCCCCGTTTCTCAGAGAATGGATGATAACTCGCAAAGTGACACACAAATGATTTGTACGCCTTCTTTGCTAACTAACACCCATATGTAGTTGTAGAACGGTTTTTGAATTTAATTATATGCACTAAATGCAAGCCAAGTGCAAAAAATTACTTAAATATAGCAATGAGACCTGAAATGGCCCAGAAAGTCAAGCTTAGGGTATATACGCGATTGTTTACCGTGAAAAAAATTCGGGGCGGAACGATGTAGTCACTAATGATTGGAGTTCGAAGTGTCGCGTCTCCTTTTGGAAACTATGATCCTCCTTGTGAGATGCTCCGATTTGGAAGGTGTGAGCATCAAAACTTGTGCCATCTTTACCAAAAAAATTCCATGTGATCCTGAGAGCACGCCACGGTAACACATCAATTTTCTTTATTTTTGGACTCTATATGCATTTCCTGTAATTAGAATACCAAGGCATACACCTCTGGCCGCACCCTGCGGCTGAATTGTTTGAATTTTTTTCCCGTTTCTCAAACAATGAATGAAAACTCCCAAAGCGACAAACAAATGATCTTGCTAGATAGCACCCATGTGTAGTTGCGACTATAGCAAACGACTCAAATATAGCAAACGATACCTCAAATGCACGAGAAAATCGAACCATAGGGTACAATGGTGATTTCTTACCGTGGAAAACAATTTGGAGGCGAAACCATGAACTCTTGTTTTCATTCAAACGAAAATATGATGTTAGTTCATGTAAATGTTTTCAAATAGCACATGGTTCACTCACGAAAGCCGTGTGCCTACCAAATCGTGGCCGATGCGCCCCTTGTTGTGCTCGCAATCTGAGTCATGCGTTCTGATTGGCAGAACCCAAACCCCACGGATCGTACATCTGCACTGTTGGATGCTCCCAAATCGAACGACAATCCTCATCCCTTTCGACAGGAAATGCAGTCTGGCTAGGATTTGATTTATATGCCGAAATGCATGGTAAATGCTAAAAAATGTCTTAAATATAGCACACGAGACCTGAAATGCGCCAGCAAATCAAAGCCGTGGTACAATGGTGATTGCTTAACATGGGAAAATATTAGAGGAGAAACGATGAACTCACATCTTCATTTCAAAATTAGTACGTCGTCATTTCAAACGAAATTATTCTCTTTGTGCACACGAGCGCTTAGAGGCAACCATTTGCATAGGCCTTTCCGTGCGGCGACCGGGGATATTTTTCACCCTTTTCACCTAGGCCGCCAACACCCCCCCACCGCCCGCCTACGTTTCACTCAACGTGTCCACCCAATCTCCATCGCCAGCTCCCCCACCCCCAAATCCACAACAGAACCCTCTCTAGCGCCGACATGCTCACCCCGGCCTTGTGCCCACTCTTCGGCGTCAAGCCTACCTCCACTACCGTTCCCAACACGCGGCTGCCCGTGCCTCGACGTATTCGTTTGCTCGCCAGCCACCCTCGATCATATCGATCATGTAACCCTCGCCTCTCCTATGGTCTGGCCGGGTTTGCATTAAGAAGCCTGTTAGTTACTGCTCTCCATCACGGTGAGGCATATTTCCTTGCAATCCCTCTTCCTATTTTGATCCATATGTTGCCAAATTGGCTATAAAATAATAGAGAGTGTAAATATGTTCATTATCTACCTTCCTAACTAGTACATATAAGTTGTATTTGTTCAAATAAGTTATTGCCGATTTACAGATCGCGGGCGCCCGAGTCACACAAACTTAACAAGTAAGCCGTACATTTTCTAAATTATTACATGACATGTTTACACAGCTTGATACCAAGTTGTTAGTTTTATGCTTATCCTCCTTTCCTGAGTTTCACATCTTTTCTCTGTAGATGCCGATTAGCAGCGACATCACTCATGCTTCAGGCGATGTATCTTCATCTGATTCCGACAACCCTAGGTCTTCGGCAGATGGTGAGGGATCAAGTAATCTTGAACGAGATAGAGCTGCAGCAATTACCCTTCCGGTCAGGACACGGAGGAACGCTCCAAGGAAGCCCACACACCAGCCTAAAGGTGTATATGAAGTAACCGAGATCGATTTAAATTCTAGGGCTCCAACTAAACCAGATAAAGCACGCACGAGGTTCAGGAGTGTGTGTGGATTTGTTGGCAGGGCAAGGCTCAACATTAATCTACCAGAGTTTTAGAAGGCTGACACAGAAACACGGCGAAGGATAGTCCGGGAGATCATGGATCACTTCAATGTTCCAGAGCAGTGGAGAATGCAGGTGGAACACCTTTGCCTTTGAAGAAGGCTAGGGATGCTTGGAGAAACTGGAAGCACATGTTGTACAAGAAGTACTTGAGTGAAGGCAAGGACCCAATCCCCGCATACCCCCAAATTACAAAGGCAGACTGGGTAGAATTCAAAAGGGTCAGGGCAACTAAAGAGTTTGTTGAGAAGAGTGCCAAGCAATCATAACTTCAGAAGAAGAACACACACACACCCACCATATGGGTGTGGCAGGATACTACGGCATGAAACCAATATGGGACCAGGAGGATAAAGAAGCAGTAGTGGCGGGTGGGAAACCGGCCTTTAGTGAAATCAGGGGCGAACGTGCCAGAGACTACTTGCGGGCACGTGCAAGGATGGGTGATGACGAAACTTATTACTTTGAAAACTCACGTGACGAAGAACTGTATCAAGTGATGTTAAAGGCTCCAAGATCGCCAAGAACTCAGGGCCATGTGACATTCTGTTCGATGCTATGGAAACAAGAGAGCCCCCTGGCTGTGCAAGGGGTATACGTGTTAATGTCCCGCATAAGAGGGCTTTCACAGTCAGCAAAGAAGAGAGGCTCAGCATGAAAAAAGCGAGGAGTGAAATGAAGCAGAATGAATTGTATGAAAGGTTGAGGAAGGACATGTATCCGGATGTTCGAAAGGATATTGAGGAGTCAATGATGATGCAGAAGACTCCAACACTGATAGATAGCCAACAGATGGGAGGGGAGGCGGGCATGGAGGATGCTGCTTATTGCGCGACAACACCGCACAAAAGTAGTTGTGCATTAGTTGACCCCAACGACACTGAGACTATAGCTTCTCATGATGATGCTATATCTGATTTATCTAGAATGAAAGACAGACTGAAGGGCGTGCTTACACATTATGAAGGTACATTAAAATGTGCAACAGCCTGGGTTTGCCCACCCTTCTTGGAAGAGGGCCTCTTGTTGGACAATGTGCCATTGAAGCCGGGCTGTGTGAAGTGCTACGTGACTGAAGTAAAGCCTAGATTCAATGAATTTGCCCTGAAGAATGTCCTAGGAGACTTTGATCAGAAAAGGACCTTGGGAGAAACACTATTACATCACATCCAGTGGCCACGAAAGGAAATAGAGTTCATCGATGAGATCCCTAAAGCCCGGCCAAGAGCAACCAATGACGCCCCTCAACTGGTGATGCTCTCCTTGCCACAGCAGCTCTCGCGTTCTTCCCCCAAAGAACCTAATACTCGTAATCCGACGGCTGATGCATCAACCTGTGATCAGCCGGCCCGACTTTGTGCCGTACAGGCCATGTCATCCTCCGCCCCAGAGCAGCCAGTGGCAAGGCCTACAACTGTTGAAGACGCACCACCGGTTCAGATGCCAGTCACTGAAGCAGCGGGGGGAGACCCAGCTGTAGCACATGCTCAGCAGACCAACATGGTGGAACAGACTACTAAGCAGTCTGATGCTTCGGAACCGCCTACTAAGCAGTCTGTAGGTCCATAACCGACTGCTCATCAGTTCGTCGGTCCGCAGTCATGTGATCTGCATACCAATGCATTAGCACTTCCTTCTCAGCAAACCAACGCATTGGCACGGCTCCTCAGCACACCGACAAGTTGGCACCACCTGCGCAGAAACCCGATGTAGCTTCAATGCATGGTCAGCAGTCTGATGCCTCTGCTCCTACAGCCCAGGAATCCGTCACAGCAGCACCGCCAGCTCAGCGGTCCGGCATAGATAAACCATCTGCTAAGCAGTCCATCGAAGCTTCAGCGTCTACTCGGTAGTCTACCTTGCAGCCAACCAGATGTTCTGCTAGAAATGCTTCAAGTACCAAGAAGGAAGCGGCCAAAAAGGCAGCAGCCACGAGAAAGTGCGGCGGGAGAGCAAAGAGGAAAGAGAACGATTTCCTCTTACTTAAAGCACTCATCACCTAGAACTAAATTAACAGTAGGTTATTCGAATCGGGGAGTAATATTATTTCTGATGGCATGGATGATGAAGAAGTAGTTTTGTTGCTTGCTAAAAGTAAAGCAGGCGTACTTGAAGCATGCAATTACGTCCAGGGCCAGCCATTTCTTATTGGCGAATACTTTGATGAGTGCAGCTCCAGTTGCCGCGAGTTACATGAATATTGCATGGATCAAATGTCAGCAGGTCGTCATGGTTTGCTAGTCCACTACAACAGAGATCATTTCTGACACGATGCTGGTTCCATCAATGTGAGTTTGGAGGACTTACATCTCTTCTTCAACTTCAACGAGCTCGATGCCACTCTTGTTAGATGTCTGATTTTGTAAGTACTTAACAAACTCTGGTCAACTTCTCCATACAAGGATGTAAATGATAAACAACTAACTGCATTTTATTCCTCTCAGGGGATTGAACGCGCAGAGAAGAAAAAGGGAGAGTGTATTTCATAGATCCTGCATTAGCAAATGGGACAACATTAGATGGTAAGGACCTACGGGACTGGGCCATTAACACGGTCGTTCGTCTCTTCGAAAACACGTCCCATGCAGAATCATTTCTCTGGTCATATCATGAATGGTAAGTCAAGTAAACAACCACGCATACACTGATTGTCTTTCAGATTTCGACATAATTCCTAAGTTCATGGCTTGCCTAATATGTAGCGATTACTGGATATTGGTATTCATTGTTCCAAACAAGAACACAGTTTACTACATGGATTCTCTCAGAGAGTCAACAAACGCTGAGGGTCTGACGCATCTTCAGCAATTCATGGATAGGTATTGAATTCTATGATGTTGAAATTAATTTGCATTCATATCTAGTTCAATAATTGATGTTGTCAAAATTCATCTTCATTTGGAGTGTGCTGCCATTGTGGAAAACTGAACCAGGGAACCTGTTCAAGAGGGAACTACCTTCAAAGACAAGATCGCTTTCTTGTAACACACCGAAATCCGTTCTTTTCGTAAAATTTATCCAATATTCTGCAAATACCTTTTCTTACGCTAGTCAAATGTTCAAGCTTATAAATAAACCTCTTTCTATTTTTGTCCAAAGAAAAAATAATACATCTAACACCGATTAGGTTGTTTCTAACAGGACAAATACATGACTAATTCTATACAAAAAATATCAGTGTCCTCAGCAACAAGCAGGGACCAACCTTTGTGGATACTATGTTTGCAGGCACGTGATCTCCATCTGCATATCTGTTGATAGTAGTGACGATCCTTGCGAATTAGTACTAGTAAGTCTATCTTAACTAATATCTTCTACTCCACTCATATGGCACATTCTGATCTTAAAAATACTGCAGCTCATCTTAGAACCGAGGACCCCTGAACCGCTCCCGGCTGGTGAATTGCTAATGGTTTGAAGATTTATCAGTGACTTCTTCCTGAATCACTACATCAATCCCACTGGTAATAATGAAGATTTCAGCATGCGTTCTCCTGAAACCTTGAGTAAGAGTTAGCCACTAAACATACACGCATGGATCCATTGTTTTCCATCTGATGAGGTCTTCGTATTTCGTACACTATTATTAATTATGTTATGCATATATGTGTGGACAAATCATTGGAATTTAGCTACCATATGTTCAATTGCAATTATTGCAAAATCTGATGAATGTTCTTCCTGTGGACGCTATTTGTTGAATTGAATATTGTGGCAAATTTGCTTTTTGCATGCCGATTCAAAATGGGATTTTTTTTTATCTGGCAATTGCTCCACACACGGTTCAACTAAATGAGTGTGTGCGATCCACATCGAAAAGCATACGTCAAACATAGAGGAACTGTTGGTGATACGCAGCAGATCGCAAATGATTTGCAGCGCTACTACGTGTGCGTAGGGTCACTAGAACCATTTGTGATATCACGGTATCGCACACGAGAGCTCGGAGTAAACTGTGCCCAATGTAAAATACAGTCCCAGTCGTAATTTTTTCAGGAAATGTGTGGGATCCCAAACGAAAAGCACACGTCACTCTTCCCGCAACCATCGGTGATACACAACAAATCACAAATGGTCTGCAACACTTGTATGTGTGCGAAGGGGCTCCTGAACCGTTTGTCATAGAACATTATCGCACACGGTAATTGTTCGGAAACGTGTGCGATGGGGCACATATCGCACACGGTTCATATGTTAGCCCATGTGCCTTACATACTTTTTCCCAAATGGTTGATTACAACACACCGTTTGGTTTCACTACGTCATTAGAAACATTTAATCACCAATCCCACACGTGCGAAAGAATTTAGTGTGTGTTGCATCGCACACGATTACATTTTGCAAGGCCTGTAGATCATGGCTCCATATCCCCGACGGTTTCTGGGTCATGTGGGAAGGACCCCCCTATCGCCCACACTCACTTGGCGATGGTTCCAAATTCCATCGCGTAAAGAGGTTAAAAACCGTGTGTATAGCACTGACGCGTACTAGTGTGAGGAGTTAGGAATTTGCCAGCGCGGATTGCCTACAAGTGACGAACATGATAGCCCTGAGGAATTTGAGAGCTCAAATTTCCGATCGTTGTTGTGCTATGCGCCAGCTGTCCAAAATATCCTACCCACCTAACGGTCATATCATTGAAGGGAATTTATGTCTTATCATGTCAGGCTGTTCCCCGACTATAAATAAGCACCCGCTACAACCACTAGTTGGCTGGCTGCTCCGAGAGAAACTGACACTTGTCACTGGGAGCATCCCATCCTCCGAGGACTTTGAGCGATAATCATCAGTGAGGAAAACCCCAAAACCCCAACACCTAAAACCCAAAGTGATTGAGCATCACTGAAGAGATTGTTCCTGTATTGAACGGACTCTTGTTACCTTTGAGGACTATGCATCCTCCAGACGGTTAGGCGTCATGGTCTAGAGCATCCAAGAGGAGTTCTGGATCGCCGAGTGACCGAGTCTGTGAAGGTTTGGAAGTCACCTCAAGACTTACCACGAGTGATTGGGCGAGGTCTGTGTGACTTTAGCTCAAGGAGAATAGGGTGAGGACTGTGTGTCCTCGGGTTTAAATACCTAGCCGCTCCAACCAGACGTACAACTATCACAGTAGTTGGAAGTGGTCTACCAAATCTTCGTCTTCATCAAGCTCTTGGTTCTATTTCCTCAACCCTTTCATTTCTTCATTCATGTATTGATGAACTTGATCGTTACTGTTTGAAGAGTTTGACTGAAGACTTTCTCAATTTCCTCAATCCTAATTCTTCAGTCATCTTCTCTTCTGCCTACTTATCCTGTTTACACGCTACCTGTACTCTATGCTTGTTTCATTTCATAATGATGACTATGTTACTGCCATGTTATGCTTGCACCTGAGCTGCTAGTAGTTTGTCGTTTAGGAAATTCCTCACTTTGAATTTCCTCAGTAAAGAATTTTTAAAAATCGCCTGTTCAACCCCCCCCCCTCTAGTCGATACAACGCACTTTCAGTAACGAGATTGAACTAGGTATAAAGATACCGAAGATCAAATCTCGGGCAAATAACATGTCGATGGACAAAGGGAGTTACGTTTGTTGTCATAACGTTTCCACCGATAAAGATCTTCGTAGAATATGTAGGAGCCAATATGAGTATCCAGGTTCCTCTATTGGTTATTGACCGGAGAGGTGTCTCGGTCATGTCTACATAGTTATTGAACCCGTAGGGTCTGCATGCTTAACGTTCAATGACGATATAGTATTATATGAGTTATGTGATTTGGTGACCAAATGTTGTTCGAAGTCTCGGATGAGATCACGGACATGACGAGGAGTCTCGAAATGGTCGATAGGTAAAGATTGATATATAGGACGATGGTATTCGGACACCGGAAGTGTTCCGGAGGGTACTGGGTACATATTGTGTCATCGGAAGGGGTTCCGGGCACCCCCGGCAAAGAGAGGAAATGCACCAGCCACAAGGGGCCTGTGTGCCCCCCATATGGGCCGGCCAAGGTGGAGAAGGAAAGGGGAAGGAGGAAAGGAAAGAAAGGGAATAGGATTCCCCCTTCCTTCCCCTCCCCATCTTTCCTTCCCCCTTCGATATATATGGTAGGGGGCGCGCGGCTCGGGAGAAGCCCAAGTAGGATTCGGTCCTACTTGGGGAACCTCCTGGCCTCTCCCCTCCCCCTCCCACCTATACATATGTGGGGGCGCCCCTAGCACAGACCAGACAATTGCCTAGCCGTGTGTGGCACTCCCCTCCACCGTTTACAGCCCCGGTCATATTTTCGTAGTGCTTAGGCGAAGCACTGCGGAGATCACTTCATCATCACCGTCACCATGACGTCATGCTGACGGAACTCATCTACTACCTCGACGTCTTGGTGGATCAAGAAGGCGAGGGACATCACCGAGCTAAACGTGTGTAGAACGCGAAGAAGTTCGACTACATCAACCGCGTTGTGAAACGCTTCCGCTTACGGTCTACGAGGGTACGTATACACACTCTCCCCCTCGTTGCTATGCATCTCCAATGATAGATCATTGTGTGTGCGTAGAAAATTTTTGTTTTCCATGCAACGATTCCCAACAGTGGTATCAGAGCCAGGTCTATGCGTAGATGATATGCACGAGTAGAACACAAAGAGTTGTGGGCGGTGATAGTCATACTGCTTACCACCAACGTCTTATATTAATTCCGCGGTATTGTGGGATGAAGCGGCCCGGACCAACCTTACATGTCCACGCATATGAGACCGGTTCCACCGATAGACATGCAACTAGTTTTGCATAAAAGTGGCTGGCGGGTGTTTGTTTCTCCTACTTTGGTTGAATTGAATTTGATAGCGGCCGGTCCTTGAAGAAGGTTAAAACAGCAAACTTGATGAATCACCGTTGTGGTTTTTGACGTAGGTAAGAACGGTTCTTGCTAGAAGCCCGTAGCAGCCACGTAAAACTTGCAACAACAAAGTAGAGGACGTCTAACTTGTTTTTGCAGGGCATGTTATGATGTGATGTGGTCAAGACATGATGTGATATACGTTGTTGTATGAGATGATCATGTTTTGTAAATTTCTCGGCAGCCGGCAGGAGCCTTATGGTTTACTCTTTATTGTAACAAATGCAAACGCCATGTAATTGCTTTACTTTATCGCTATGAGTTAGCAATAGTTGTAGAAGGAATAGTTGGCGAGACGACCACGACGCAACGATGGAGATCAAGGTGTCGAGCCGGTGATGGTGGAGATCATGACGATGCTTTGGAGATGGAGATCAAAAGCACAAGATGATGATGGCCATATCATGTCACATATTTTGATTGCATGTGCTGTTTATCTTTTATACATCTTATTTTGCTTAGTACGGCGGTAGCATTATAAGATGATCCCTTCACTAAATTTCAAGATAAAAGTGTTCTCCCTGAGTGTGCACCGTTGCTACAGTTCGTCGTCTTGAGACACCAGTGATGATCGGGTGTGATAGACTCTACGTTGCATACAACGGGTGCAAGACATTTTTACACATGCGGAATACTTGGGTTAAACTTGATTAGCCTAGCATGTACAGACATGGCCTCGGAACACTGGAGATTGAAAGTTCAAACGTGAATCATATAGTAGATATGATCAACATACAGATGTTCACCATTGATGACTACCCCATCTCACGTGATGATCGTACATGGGTTAGTTGATTTGGATCACATATCATTTAGATGACTTGAGGGATGTCTGTTTAAGTGGGAGTTCATTAGTAATTTGATTAATTGAACTTAATTTATCATGAACTTTGTCCTGATAGTATTTGCAAATTATGTTGTAGATCAATAGCTCGCGATGTAGCTCCCCGTTTATTTTTGATATGTTCCTAGAGAAAAATAAGTTGAAAGATGATAGTATCAATAATGCGGACTGGGTCCGTGACCTGAGGATTATCCTCATTGTTGCACAGAAGAATTATGTCCTTGATGCACCGCTAGGTGACACACCTATTGCAGGAGCAGATGTAGACGTTATGAGCGTTTGGCAAGCTCAATATGATGACTACTTGATAGTTTAGTGTGCCATGCTTTACGGCTTAGAAGCGGGACTTCAAAAATGTTTCAAACGCCACGGAGCATTTGAGATGTTCCAAGAGCTGAAATTGGTATTTCAGACTCATGCTTGTGTCGAGAGGTATGAGACCTATGACAAGTACTTTGCCTACAAGATGGAGGAGAATAGCTCAACCAGTGAGCATGTGCTCAGACTGTCTGGGTACTACAATCACTTGAATCAAGTGGGAGTTAATCTTCCAGATAAGACAGTGATTAACAGAGTTCTCTAGTCACTATAGCTACTAGAACTTTGTGATGAACTATAATATGCAAGGGATGATGAAAACGATTCCCGAGCTCTTCACGACGCTGAAATCGACGAAGGTAGAAATCAAGAAAGAGCATCAAGTGTTGATGATTAACAAGACCACTAGTTTCAAGAAAAAGGAAAAGGAAAGAAAGGGAACTTCAAGAAGAATGGCAAGCAAGTTGCCGCTCCCATGAAGAAGCCCAAAGCTGGACCCAAGCCTGAAACTGAGTGCCTCTACTGCAAAGGAAATGGTCACTCGAAGCGGAACTGCCCCAAATACTTGGCGGATAAGAAGGATGGTAAAGTGAACAAATGTATATTTGATATACATGTTATTGATGTGTACCTTGCTTGTATTCGTAGTAGCCCCTGGGTATTTGATACCGGTTCAGTTGCTAAGATTAGTAACTCGGAACAGGAGTTGCAGAATGAACATAGACTGGTTAAGGGCGAGGTGATGATGTGTGTTGGAAGTGTTTCCAAGATTGATATGATCACCATCGCACACTCCCTCTACCTTCGAGATTAGTGTTGAGCCTAAATAAATGTTATTTGGTGTTTGCGTTGAGCATAAATATGATTAGATCATGTTCATTGCAATATAGTTATTCATTTAAGTCAGAGAATAATTGTTGTTCTGTCATACACCCAATGTGAATTGAATCTCGATCATAGTGACGAACATATTCATAATATTGATGCCAAAAGATGCAAAGTTGATAATAATAATAGTGCAAACATACTTGTGGCACTGCCATTTAGGTCATATTGGTGTAAAGCGCATGAAGAAACTCCATGCGGAGGAATTTTGGAATCACTTGATTATGAATCATTTGATACTTGTGAACCATGTCTCATGGACAAGATGACTAGAACTCCATTCTCCGGAATAATGGAGCGAGATAATGACTTATTGGAAATAATACATACCGATGTATATGGTTTGATGAGTGTTGAGGCACGCGGCGGGTATCGTTATTTTTTGACCTTCGCAGATGATTTGAGCAGATATGGGTATATCTACTTAATGAAACACAAGTCTAAAACATTTGAAAAGTTCAAAGAATTTCAGAGTGAAGTAGAGAATAATCGTAACAAGAAAATAAAGTTTCTACAATCTGATCACGGAGGCGAATATTTGAGTTACAAGTTTGGCCTTCATTTAAAACAATGTAGAATAGTTTCACAACTCAAGCCACCTGGAACACCAAGCGTAATGGTGTGTCTGAACATCGTAACCGTACTTTATTGGATATGGTGCGTTCTATGATGTCTCTTACCGATTTACCACTGTTGTTTTGGGGTTATGCATTAGAGGCAGCTGCATTCACGTTAAATAGGGCACCGTCTAAATCCGTTAAGACGACACCGTATGAACTATGGTTTGGAAAGAAACCTAAGATGTCGTTTCTTAAAGTTTGGGGTTGTGACACTTATGTCAAAATGCTTCAGCCTGATAAGCTCGAACCCAAATCGGATAAGTGCATCTTCATAGGATACCCTAAGGAAACAATTCGGTACACCTTCTACCATAGATCCGAAGGCAAGATCTTTGTTGCCAGGAACGGAACCTTTCTAGAGAAGGATTTTCTCTCGAAAGAAGTGAGTGGAAGGAAAGTAGAACTTGATGAGGTAATTGTACCTTATCTCGAATTAGAAAGTAGCACATCAGTGAAATCCGTTCCCGTGATGCCTACACCAACTAGTGAGGAAGCTAATGATGATGATCATGAAACTTCAGATCAAGTTACAACTAGACCTCGTAGGTCGAACATAGCACGTTCCACACTAGAGTGGTATGGTAATCTTGTCCAGGAAGTCATGTTACTAGACCATGATGAACCTACGAACTATGAAGAAACTATGATGAGCCCAGATTCCGACAGATGGCTTGACGCCATGAAATCTGAGATAGGATCCATGTATGAGAACAAAGTGTGGACTTTGGTGGACTTTCCCGATGATCGGCAAGCCATAGAGAATAAATGGATCTTCAGGAAGAAGACTGACGGTGATGGTAATGTTACTGTCTACAAAGCTCGACTTGTCGCAAAAGGTTTTCGACAAGTTCAAGGGGTTGACGATGATGAGACTTTCTCACCCGTAGCGATGCTTAAGTCCGTCCGAATCATGTTAGCAATTGCCGCATTTTATGATTATGAAAAAAAATCTGGCAAATGGACGTCAAAACTACCTTCCTTAATGGATTTCTTAAAGAAGAGTTGTATATGATGCAACCAGAAGGTTTTGTCGATCCTAACGGTGCTAACAAAGTGTGCAAGCTCCAGCGATCCATCTATGGACTGGTGCAAGCATCTCGGAGTTGGAATATACACTTTGATGAGGTGATCAAAGCATATGGTTTTATACAGACTTTCAGTGAAGCTTGTATTTACAATAAAGTGACTGGGAGCTCTGCAACATTTCTAATATTATATGTAGATGACATATTGTTGATTGGAAATGATATATAATTTTTGCATAGCATAAAAGGATACTTGAATAAGAGTTTTTCAATGAAAGACCTCAGTGAAGCTACTTACATATTGGGCATCAAGATCTATAGGGATAGATCGAGACGCTTAATAGGACTTTCACAAAGCACATACCTTGGCAAAATTTTGAAGAAGTTCAAAAAGAATCAGTCTAAGGAAGGGTTCTTGCCTGTATTACAAGGTGTGAAGTTGAGTAAGACTCAAAGCCCGACCACGACAGAAGATAGAGAGAGAGAGTGAAAGCCATTCCCTATGCCTCAGCCATATGTTCTATAAAGTATGTCATGCTGTGTACCAGACCTGTTGTGTGCCTTGCCAATGAGTTTGGCAAGGGGTATGATAGTGATCCCGGAGTAGATCACTAGACAGTGGTCAAAATTATCCTTAGAGGACTAAGGAAATATTTCTCGGTTATGGAGGTGATAAAGAGTTCATCGTAAAGAGTTACGTCGATGCAAGCTTTACATGATCCCGATGACTCTGAGTCTCAATCTGGATACGTATTGAAAGTGTGAGCAATTAGCTAGAGTAGCTCCATGCAGAGCATTGTAGACATAGAAATTTGCGAAATACATATGGATCTGAATGTGGCAGACCCGTTGAGTAAATCTCTCTAACAAGCAAAACATGATCGCACCTTAGTACTCTTTGGGTGTTAATCACATAGCGATGTGAACTAGATTATTGACTCTAGTAAACTCTTTGGGTATTTGGTCACATGGCGATGTGAACTATGGGTGTTATTCACATGATGATGTGAACTAGATTATTGACTCTAGTGCATGTGGGAGACCGAAGGAAATATGCCGTAGAGGCAATAATAAAGTTGTTATTTTATATTTCCTTATTCATGGTAAAGGTTTACTATTCATGCTAGACTTGTATTGATCAGAAAAACCTTGATACATGTGTGAATACATAAACAAACACCGTGTCCGTAATGAGCCTCTACTAGACTAGCTCGTTGATCAAGGATGATTAAGGTTTCCTAACCATGGACATGAGTTGTCATTTGATAACGAGATCACATCATTAGGAGAATGATGTGATGGACAAGACCCATTCGTTAGCTTAGCATAATGATCGTTTAGTTTTATGGCTATTGCTTTCTTCATGTCAAATACATATTCCTTCAACTATGAGATTATGCAACTCTCGGATACTAGAGGAATGCCTTTGTGCTATCAAACTTCACAACGTAACTGGATGATTATAAATATGCTCTACAGGTATCTCCGAAGGTGTCTGTTGAGTTGGCATTCTGATTATCGAAGATGTATCTATGGGCCCTCTCGGTAATACACATCATAATCTTGCAAGCAAACGACTAAGGAGTTATTCACGAGATGATGTTTTACGGGATGAGTAAAGAGACTTGCCGGTAACAAGATTGAACTAGGTGTAAAGATACCGACGATCGAATCTCGGGCAAGTAACATACCGATGGACAACGGGAATTACGTATGTTGTCATAACGGTTCGACCGATAAAGATCTTCATAGAATATGTAGGAGCCAATATGAGCATCTAGGTTCCGCTATTGGTTATTAACTGGAGGGATGTCTCAGTCATGTATACATAGTTATCGAACCCGTAGGGTCCGCACGCTTAACGTTCGATGATGATATAGTATTATATGAGTTATGTGATTTGGTGGACGAATGTTGTTTGGAGTCCCGCATGAGATCACGGACATGACGAGGACTCTCGAAATGGTCGAGAGGTAAAGCTTGATATATATAGGACGATGGTATTCGGACACTGGAAGTGTTCCGGAGGGTATCAGGTACATATTGGGTCACCGGAACGGGTTCCGGGCACCCCCGGCAAAAGATATGGGCCTTATGGGCCAAGAGGGGAAACGCACCAGCCACAAGGGGCTGGTGTGCCCCCCATATAGGCTGGCCAACGTGGAGAATGAAAGGGAAAGGAGGAAAGGAAAGAAAGGGAATAGGATTCCCACTTCCTTCCCCCTTCCCCCTCTTTCCTTCCCCCTCCGATATATATGGCAGGGGGGCGCAGCTTGGGAGGAGCCCAAGTAGGATTCGGTCCTACTTAGGGCGCCTCCTGGCCTCTCCCCTCCCCCTCCCACCTATATATATGTGGGGGCGCTCCTAGCATAGACCAGACAATTGCCTAGCCGTGTGCGGCGCCCCCCTCACTGTTTACACCACCGGTAATATTTTTGTAGTGCTTAGGTGAAGCCCTGGGGAGATCACTTCACCATCACCGTCACCACGCCTTCATGCTGACGGAACTCATCTACCACCTCGGCGTCTTGCTAGATCAAGAAGGCGAGGGACGTCACCGAGCTGAACGTGTGCAGAATGCGGAGGTGTCGTGCGTTTGGTACTTGATCGGTTGAAGCATGAAGAAGTTCGAGTATATCAACCGCGTTGTGAAACACTTCCGCTGACGGTCTATGAGGTTACGTAGACACACTCTCCCCCTCATTGCTATGCATCTCCATGTATAGGTCATTGCGTGTGCGTAGAATTTTTTTGTTTTCCATGGAACATTCCCAACAAGATAGGTACATGACACTTACGTATCGTTTCTATTAAGGGTAAAAAGATGGGGTTTATTCATGCGTTATTTTACTTTGTCTACATCATGTCATCTTGCTTAAGGCGTTACTCCGTTATTTATGAACTTAATAATCTAGATGCATGCTGGATAGCGGTCGATGTGTGGAGTAAGAGTAGTTGATGCAGAATCGTTTCGGTCTACTTGTCTCGTACTTGATGCCTATATACATGATCATTTCCTTGGATATCGTCATGATTATTTGCTTTTCTGAACTGTAATTTGTTTACCCACCGTATGCTGTTTTCTTGAGAGAAGCCTTTAGTGAAAACTATGGCCCCCGGGTCTATTTTCTATCATGTTAAAATCCCAAAATACCTTGTTGCAATTTTTCTTTATTTATTTTATTTTGTATTTTTGTTCGATCTATCTATCTATCTATCACCATACAATTTAATCTTGCAAGTAACCGCCAAGGGATTGACAACCCCTTGTTCGCGTTGGGTGCAAGGATTTGTTATTTTGTGTGTAGGTGTTGTTAATGAGGTGTTGCGTGGTTCTCCTACTGGATTGATAACCTTGGTTCTTAACTAAGGGAAACACTTATCTCTACTGTATTGCATCATCCTCTCCTCTTCGCGGAAATTCCAACGCAGCTCACAAGTAGCAGAAAGAATTTTTGCCACCGTTGTGGGGGAGACATCATCAACATCTATCATGTACCTATGCATAAACTTTCATCTCCTTGCATTTAATTTATTTGCTATTTGTCTCTCGTTTTCATCTCCCCCACTTCTAAAACAATTTTACAAAAACACAAAAATATTTTTGTTTGTTTGTTTGTTTGCTTGCTTGCTTTTATTGCCTTCATGTCAACACACAAATAACGGAAAAGAGAGAGGAAAACTAAAGACATATGGATCCTCATACACTTGATAATCTTTTCAAAAGACAAAATTATGATGAACCAATTGCTAGTGAGTTGAGTGCACTTGATTATCTCTATGAAGTTTGGTTTGAAAATTGTGATGAAGTGTTAAACAAAGAAATTTATAAAGTGATTCATGATAGCTTCTTGAATAAAAAGCATGATTGCGATGATGTTATTATAACGGGCCATTTGCATTTCTGTCCCTAACTCGAACCACCTACTTAGATTTTCCCCTAATTTCGAAGCCTGCTCAAATTTGCCCCTCCGCCCTTATGTTCCCTTATAGAAATGCCCTTCTGCGCCACCACCGTTCGGTCAAAGGGCTTTGTCCGTCTCGAAAAAATAGCACAAACAAAACAAAAAAATCTGAAGTTTTGTGGGATCAAAGGTACTCAGTTGCGTGCAAATTTTCATGCTATTTAGACACTCCAGGAGCTCGTGGCATAGGAAAACAATAAATTTGTACGCATGTGTATAGTAAATTCAAAAAAACAAGAAAATTCAAAAAAATGTGATTATTTTGGCATCCAAGATGCTTGGGTGCGTGCAAAATTTTATTATCAAATGACATGCGATGAGCTCTAGCAAAAAAACCAAAATAGTGTATTTTTCAAAGTTTTTTCCCGAGCCAAATTTTGTTTCTTTCTCCACGAGCTCCTACAATGTCCGAACAGATCAAAAATTTGCACACACCCTGCGCACCCGAGCATTTTTTATGCCAAAAAAATTCATATTTTTTTGAATTTTCTTGCTTATTTTTTTGAATTTACTATTCACATGCACACAAATCCTTTGCCACGAGCTCCTGGAATGTCTAAATAGCATGAAAATTTGCACGCAGCTTGCGCACTTAAGTACCTTCGATCCCACAAAATTTTAGATTTCTTTGGATATTTTTTTCAGATGGTCAAAGCTCTTTGACCAGACGGTAACAACGCAGAAGGGCATTTCTATAAGAGCAACTAATGGTGGAGGGGCAAATTTGAGCAGGCTTCAAAATTAGGAGAAAATCTGAGTAGTGGGTTCAAGTTAGGGATACAAATGTAAAAGACCCTATTATAAATTATATTAATGTCAATTGTGCTAATGATATGCAAAGCTACAAGCTTGGGGATGATAATTTTGTTACATCCACTACTCATTGTAATGATCATGATTGGGGTGATGCTTCTTACAATCTTGAAAATTTATTTATACCTCATGATGAACATGATATTGATAATATCGTTTGCAGTAATATTGAAAGTGGGTTTGGAAGAGTGTCAACTTTAGATAATAATTCCACTACTTTGGAGAGTGTTCGATCTTATGAAATTTTTGATAAAAGTGGGTTTGGAGAGGTCATGACTTTAGTTGATGTTAATCCCAGTATCTTGGAAGATTATAAAACTTTTATGCATGTGGATCATGAAGAGAAATTTTATGTGATAGTTATATTATTGAATTTGATTATGATCTCACATGTAATTATTATGAGAGAGGAAAATATAGTTGGAGAAATTTTTATGTTACTAATTTACCTCTCATTTTGTTAAGATTGCCAATGTTTTATTCTTCCCCTATGCATATGCTAGATATTTCTTGTCTTGATATTTTTTTTGCTTATAAAATGCCTATGCAAAGGAAGTAGGTTAGACTTAAATTTGCTTGACAGTTGTTTTATGATGATCTATTTGTGTTTCAATTATTATCTTTCATGTGAGCATCAACAAAATCTCAAGCCTATCGTAAATGTCTATAAAGAAAGAGCTTGTTGGGAGACAACCCAATAGTTTTCTTTTTCTGGATTTCTGTGTGTGCACAATTATGCTACTGTTATGGTTGTGTTTTAAATCAGTGTTTGTGCCAAGTAAATCCTTTGGGATGATTTCGATGATAGTTGATTTGATTCTGTGAAAAAACAGAAGCTTTTGCATCCAATAGCAGAACTATAAAAAAATGTTGGAGCATGGAAAAATTCTGAATTTTTTAGATATGATTGATATAAAAATTTCCCATGTTGTCAATTTTTTTCAAAAAAAATGGAGCTACAGAAGTATAGTCAATATTCAGATTGCTATAAACTGTTTTGTTTTTGACAGATTCTGTTTTTGATGCATTGTTTTGCTTGATTTGATGGAACTATGGATTTTATCGAGAGTATAAGCCATGGAGAAGTTAGAATACAGTAGGTATAATGCAAAAAAACAAAATATGAATGGGTTTGCAATAGTACCTAAAGTAGTGATTTATTTTATTGTACTAGCGGATCTCGCGAAGGTTTCGTTGAGTTTTGTGTGCTGAAGTTTTCAAGTTCCGAGTGAGATCACGATGGATTAAGTAATAAGGAGTGGCAAGAGCCTAAGCATGGGGATGCCTGAGGTACCCCCAAGGTAATATTCAAGGACTCCAATGTATCGATAATTTTGATTGTTCCATGCTGTTATATTGTCATTCTTGGATGTTTTACAATCATTTTATAGTAACTTTATATCATTATTTGGTACTAACCTATTGACATAGTGCCCGGTGCCAGTTGCTGTTTTCTGCTTGTTTTTTAATTCGCAGAATATCAGTATCAAACAGAGTCCAAACTCAATGATATTTTTTGAAGATTTTTTTGGACCAGAAGACACCTAGTGGGCCAAAGAAGTACCAGAGGGGAGGCCTGAGGTGAGCACAAGACACCTGGGCTCACCAGGAAGCCCAGGCGTGCCCAAGTGGGTTGTGCCCACCTCGGAGCCCCTTGCACCGCCTCTTCGTCCTATAAATTTCCAAATACTCTAGAAACCCTAGGGGAGTCGAGAAACACAATTCCACCTGCGGCAAGTTCTAGAACCACAAGATCCAGTCTAGACACCATCATGGAGGGGTTCATCATCCTCATTGGTGCCTCTCCAATGATGCGTGAGTAGTTCACCATAGACCTACAGGTCCGTAGGCAGTACCGATGGCTTCTTCTCTCTTTTTGATTCTCAATATAATGGTCTCTTGGGGATATATTTGATGTAACTCTTTTTTGCTGTGTGTTTGTTGGGATCCGATGAACTTTGAGTTTATGATCAGATCTATATCCATGAATATTATTTGAGTCTTCTTTGATCTCTTGTATGCATGATTATTTATAGCCTCGTATTTCTTCTTCGAATATTTGGTTTAGTTAGGCCAACTAGACGATTTTTCTTGCCATGGGAAGAGGTGCTTTGTGATGGTTCAATCTTGCAGTGTTCTCTCCCAGTGACAGAAGGTGCAGCAAGACATGCATGTATCGTTGCTATTAAGGATAACAAGATGGAGGCTATTCCTACATGAATAGATCTCATCTACATCAGGTCATCGTTCTTATTGCATTACTCCATTTCTCCATGAACTTAATACACTAGACGCATGCTGGATAGCGGTCGATGTGTAGAGTAATAGTAGTAGATGCATGCAGGAGTCGGTCTACTAATCTTGGACGTGATGCCTACATATTGATCATTGCCTTGGATATCATCATAATTATTCAAAATCATGTGTTATTTTCTTGAGAGAAGGCACTAGTGAAATCTACAACCCCCGGGTCTATTCTTTGTCATATTTGCTTTGAGATATGTTTTTATTTGCTTTTATTTTCAGTTCTATTATTCCAAAAACCCAAAAATACATTGCTGCACTTTTTTATTACTTATTGTATTCTGTGTTTTATCGAGAGCTATTTATCCAATCTACCACAAATCTATGTATCTTTTTACCGTGGAGGGATTGACTGTTGGGAAACGTAGCATGCAATTTCAAAAAAATTCCTACACTCACGCAAGATCTGTCTAGGAGATGCATAGCAACGAGAGGGGGAGAGTGTGTCTACGTACCCTCGTAGACCGAAAGCGGAAGCATTTGACAACACGGTTGATGTAGTCGAACTTCTTCTCGTTCTGACCAATCAAGTACCGAACGTACGTACGACACCTCCGAGTTCTGCACACGTTCACCTCCATGACGTCCCTCAAACTTTTGATCCAGCAAAGTGTCGAGGGAGTGGATGAGTTCTGTCAGCATGACGACGTGGTGACGGTGATGGTGAAGTGATCCGCGGAGGGCTTTGCCTAAGCACTATGAAGAATATGACCGAGGGTGTAATCTATGGAGGGGGGCGCTGGCGGTGTCGTGGACTAGGGGGGTACTCACCACATCGTCTCCCGACCAGGTGGATCGGGCCGAGGACCCTCATGGCGGTTTACTCATGGGCTACTTTGGACAGCCCATGCCGCATTCAAGGAAGATTCCACAAGACTTGGTGATCAAGACAATGACTCCTCTCCACCAACATATTCGACTAGGACTCTTGTTATCCTAGGCCTCTGGTACATTATATAAGCCGAGGCCAGGCTAGAGGCTAGATGAGTATGACATTATTCATCATACCCCTAGGGTTTAGACCACAACATATGGTCTCGGGGTAGATCAACTCTTGTAATGTCTATATTCATCAAGATCAATCAACCAGGAAGTAGGGTATTACCTCCATTAAGAGGGCCCGAACATGGGTAAACATCATGTCTCCTATCTCCTGTTACCCATCGATCCTAGATCCACAGCTTGGGACCCCCTACCCGAGATCTACCGTTTTTGACACCGACAATCGTGCTTTCATTGAGAGTTCCACTGTGAGATCAATGAAGGATCGATGGCTCATCTGCAGATTAAGTGCGACATCGGCATCTTCATTACTTGCTCGACCGGTCACCTTGGCTTGACCGAGGACTGTGCCCTGCCTCCGATCATCATGTTCGGGTGAAGGCCTTCATCAACATCAACTCCGATCTTTATCATGATCATGGAGGTATTATCCTCGGAGCTCGGGGGCTCAACGTCAACATTGCCCTCGGGCGACCGTGCTATTTTTTGGAACAGCGAACTTGTATCCGCTGCCACCACCTCCTTGAGCATCACTTTGACGATTCCTTCGGTAGAATTGTGCGGAATTAAGTCTACAACAACCATGCAAAATTCCGTCGAGTTCCGAAGGAGGAATCTCCGGAAATCTATGATATACCGGAGCCCTGTCAAATATGGACGGGAATCTGGATGAGTTTAGGGCGTGGTCTCGAGAACCAAGCTCGGAGGTCCTTTGGAAGATCCAACCGTTCATCTGCTGCGGAATTCCCATATCTACCACCTCTCAAAATTTCAGCTCGATCCGACCATCCAAACTACGGGAACCTTCCGATGAGTGGACCAATTTTTGGATCTGTTTTCTGCGCGAATACGAATCCGACCCGAGTTTATGTTTCTTCATGAACGTGATATTGGACAACTTTTTTAAAGGAAATTTTCTTCTAAGGTATTGTGTGTTGTTCTTAACACATGCCCAAAAAAACTTAAGCCTTCTATGAGGTTCTCTTCAACATCACGCTGGTGTCAAACCAGCCCGGTAACATTGCTCCACGGCTGCCGACCTGCGCTAGACACGTCGTCGCTTTGTTGAGCCGAGCTCAACTTCTTCAGATCATCAACTCGGTGAGCCAAACAAGAGTTCGGCATCACAAAGGATAAATCATCACCAACATCGCCGCCCCACGGATTACACAAAGCAGGCACACCGGCATTGCCGCACGGTCACTTCATCAAGCCGGCATTGACCACGTCACGAGTTACGACCTGCATCGGCATGGCCACACGGTTGCTTCTTCAAGCCGATGTCTATCACGCCGACCTACTTCGACAAATCGGCTAACATCAAGGCTTCGACACCACGGCTGGACCGGGAGCTCCGCTATTTCTTCATCAACATGATCCGGTGACTTCGGCGTCATCGGCCGACCAACTTTGACACATCGGCTGGCATGGTGGCTACAACGTCACCTTACCGACCTGCTCCGTCACCTCGTCTGGACCGGGGGCTTCTCCATCTCTTCATCAACCTACTCCAGAGACTTCGGCATCACCAGCTGAGGGAGTCCTGGATTAGGGGGTACCCAGACAGCCGGACTATATCCTTTGGGCGGACTGTTGGACTATGAAGATACAAGATTGAAGACTTCGTCCCGTGTCCGGATGGGACTCTCCTTGGCGTGGAAGGCAAGCTTGACAATACGGATATGTAGATCTCCTCCCTTGTAACCGACTGTGTAACCCTAGCCCCTCTGGTGTCTATATAAACCGGAGGGTTTAGTCCGTAGGACAACAACAATCATACCATAGGCTAGCTTCTAGGGTTTAGCCTCTACGATCTCGTGGTAGATCAACTCTTGTAATACTCATATCATCAAGATAAATCAAGCAGGAAGTAGGGTATTAACTCCATCGAGAGGGCCCGAACCTGGGTAAACATCATGTCCCCCGCCTCCTGTTACCATCCGCCTCAGACGCACAGTTCGGGACCCCCTACCCGAGATCCGCCGGTTTTGACACCGACATCGGTGAATTCATTGAGAGTTCCACTTTTCCGTGACCGTAAGGCTTGATGGCTCCTTCGATCATCGGTAACGATGCGGTCCAGGGTGAGGTCTTCCTCCCTGGACAGATCTTTGTATTCGGCAGCTTCGCACTGCGGGCCAACTCGCTTGGCCATCTCGAGCAGATCGAGAGCTACGCCCCTGGCCACCAGGTCAAGTTCGGAAACTTGAACTACACCGCCGACATCCGGGGAGACTTGATCTTTGACGGATTCGAGCCCATGTCAGGTGCGCCGCACAATCACGACGAGCATGATTTAGCTCTGCCGTTGGACAGTGTTCGGGAGATCACATCTGCGACCACTCCGGCCTTCGATCCGGAACAAATTGTGCCATCCGAGGACGGGTGCATAGACCCCGCCTTGGAGGCCGCACTCTCAGTGGTGATAGAGCCGAATACTGACTTTACCCCTCGCGAGAGTCGTGCTGCCGAACCATTGGATTCGTCCCCGGCCACAGGCTCTGAACCGCCTGCGTCCGTGCCTATCGAATCCGATTGGGCACCGATCATGGAGTTTACCTCCGCGGATATCTTTCAGCACCCACCCTTCGGCGATGTGCTAAATTTGTTAAGGTCCCTCTCCTTGTGAGAAGAACCTTGGCTGAACTATGTCCGGCTAGGATGGGATGCAGACGACGAAGAAATTCGCTCCCCACCCACCACCCACTTAGTAGCCACTGGCGACGATTTAACCAACATGCTCGACTTCGACTCCGAAGACATCGACGGTATGGACGACGATGTAGGAGACGAACAGGAACCACTGCCCACAGGGCACTGGACCGCCACCTCATCATATGATACATACATGGTGGATACAGCTAAAGAAGGCAATGGCGATAAGACAGTGGAGGGTGACCCCTCCAAGAAGCAACCCAAGCACCGACGTCAGCGGCGCCGCTCTAAGTCTCGCCATAGCAAAAGTAGTGATGCCGGCACAAGAGACAATAGCACTCCGGACAGTGCCGAAGACGACAACAATCCCCTCCAGCAAGATTTAGAGCAGGAGGATGAACAAGCCAGCCATCCTGAGCGGGCAGCAGACGGAGAAGCGGAGGATGACAATTACATGCCTCTCTCCGAAGACGAGATGAGCCTCGGTGACGAAGAATTTATTGTGCCTGAGGATCCCGTCGAGCAGGAGTGCTTCAAGCGCCGGCTTATAGCCACAGCAAATAGCCTGAAGAAAAAGCAACAACAGCTTCGAGTTGATCAAGATTTACTAGCAGACAGATGGACTGAAGTCCATGCGGATGAGGAATATGAACTCGAATGCCCCTCCAAGGGTTACCCAAAGCGCAGGTTGCTACCCCGACTCAAGGAGGAAGCATTGAAACCTACATCACCAGCGTACGATGCGGCCGATCGGCCACCTCGGGGCCGGGAGAGAGAGGCAATTCAGCCCGAAACTCAGCCTGCACCCCGCCACCACTCAAACAAAAATACCAAGGCCCGGGGCAACACGCGGGACCTGCGAGACGTATTGGAAAACAGGGCAAAACACGCAAGATCGATCTATGGATCAGGGGGCGCGCACCTACGCGGGACGATGACCATCATGCTGGATACACTAAAAGTAAATCCGGACGGGCCGAACACAGCAGACAAGGCTCATATGAACTGCGTCGTGATAGAGCCCAGCACAGAGGCGCCGCACACCCCCTATGCTTCACTGACGAAGTAATGGATCATGAATTCCCAGAGGGTTTTTAACCCGTAAATATCGAATCATATGACGGTACAACGGATCCCGTGGTATGGATCGAGGATTTCCTCCTCCACATCCACATGGCCCGCGGTGATGATCTACATGCCATCAAGTACCTCCCACTAAAACTCAAAAGACCAGCTCGGCATTGGCTGAATAGCTTGCTGATACGTCTCCAACGTATATATAATTTTTGATTGCTCCATGCTATATTATCTACTGTTTTGGACCATATTGGGCTTTATTTTCCACTTTTGTATTATTTTTGGGACTAATCTATTAACCGGAGGCCCAGCCCAGAATTGTTGTTTTTTGCCTATTTTAGAGTTTCGAAGAAACGGAATATCAAACGGAGTCCAAACGGAATGAAACCTTCGGGAATGTGATTTTCTCACCGAATACGATCCAGGAGACTTGGACCCTACGTCAAGAAAGCCACGAGGTGGGCACAAGGTAGGGGGGCGCGCCCCCACCCTCGTGGGTCCCATGAAGCTCCACCGACGTACTTCTTCCTCCTATATACCTACGTACCCCCAAACGATCAGATACGGAGCCAAAAACCTAACTCCACCGCCGCAACTTTCTGTATCCACGAGATCCCATCTTGGGGCCTGTTCTGGAGCTCCACCGAAAGAGAATCCACCACGGAGGGCTTCTACATCATCACCATAGCCCCTCCGATGAAGTGTGAGTAGTTTACCTGAGACCTTCGGGTCCATAGTTAGTATCTAGATGGCTTCTTCTCTCTTTTTGGATCTCAATACAATGTTCTCCCCCTCTCTCATGGAGATCTATTCGATGTAATCTTCTTTTTGCGGTGTGTTTGTTGAGACCGATGAATTGTGGGTTTATGATCAAGATTATCTATGAACAATATTTGAATCTTCTCTGGATTCTTTTATGTATGATTGGTTATCTTTGCAAGTCTCTTTGAATTATCGGGTTGGTTTGGCCTACTAGATTGGTTTTTCTTGCAACGGGAGAAGTGCTTAGCTTTGGGTTCAATCTTGCGGTGTCCTTTCCCGGATGTGATGGGGGCAGCAAGGCACGTATTGTATTGTTGCCATCGAGGATAAAAAGATGGGGTTTTTATCATATTGCATGAATTTATCCCTCTACATCATGTCATCTTGCTTAAGGCGTTACTCTGTTTTCTTGAACTTAATACTCTAGATGCAAGCTGGATAGCGGTTGATGAGTGGAGTAATAGTAGTACATGCAGGTGAGTCGGTCTACTTTTCTCGTGACGTGATGCCTATATACATGATCATACCTAGATATTCTCATAACTATGCTCAATTCTGTCAATTGCTCAACAGTAATTTGTTCACCCACCGTAAAATACTTATGCTCTTGAGAGAAGCCACTAGTGAAACCTATGGCCCCCGGGTCTATTCTCATCATATAAATTTTCCATCACTTTATTATTGCTTTGCTTTTTACTTTAACTTTTATTTTACTTTGCATCCTTATACAAAAAATACCAAAAAATTTATCTATCATCTCTATCAGATCTCACTCTCGTAAGTGACCGTCAAGGGATTGACAACCCCTATTCGCGTTGGTTGCGAGGAGTTATTTGCTTTGTGTAGGTACGAGGGACTCGCGCGTAGCCTCCTACTGGATTGATACCTTGGTTCTCAAAAACTGAGGGAAATACTTACGTTACTTTGCTGTATCATCCTTTCCTCTTCGGGGAAATCCAACACAGTGATCAAGAGGTAGCACTTGCCAGCAGACTCCGTTGGCTATTGGGAGGATCTGGAAGATGTATTCATTGACAACTTCCAAGGCACTTATGTGCGACCACCGGATGCCGATGACTTGAGCCATATTGCTCAACAGCCGTGGGAATCGGCCAGGCAATTTTGGACACGGTTCCTAACCAAGAAGAACCAAATAGTCGACTGTCCGGATGTAGAGGCATTTAAGCATAATATCCATGACGAATGGCTCACCCGACACCTCGTCCAAGAGAAGCCAAAATCCATGGCAGCCCTCACGACACTTATGACCCGCTTTTGTGCGGGTGAAGATAGCTGGTTGGCTCGTAGTACCAATACAACAAGCAAATATGGCATATCAGAAGCCAGGGATAGCAACGGCAAACCGCGACGCAATAAACACAAGTGCCTCAAATATGGTGAAAACGCAGAAAATACGGCAGTTAACGCCGGGTTCAGGGGCTCAAAGTCCGGTCAGCGGAAAGGGCCACCCAAAAATAAAAATCCGGGTCCATCCAGTCTGGACCGCATACTCAATCGCCAATACCAAATTCATGGCATGCCAGAAACGCCAGCCACCCATACAAACAGAGAATGCTGGGTCTTTAAACAAGCCGGCAGGGCAGGCACTAAAGACGAAAGGGCGTCTCAAAGTGACGATAGCAATGAAGAGCCCAGACCACCAAACACAGGAGGCCAAAAGAAAATTCCCCCACATATTCAGTCGGTGAATGTGGTAAATACCACCCAAATTACAAACTCGGACCGGATATGCATCCTTAGGGATATCTACTCAGCGGAACTAGTCGTCCCACAATATAAACTGGGGCTGGTCATCTTCAACCGCAGGATTGTCCGGTTAACGCCAATCAGGGCAATCCGGCCGCACTAGTCCTCGACCCAATAATAGACGGGTTCCACCTCACTCGAGTCCTAATGGACGGCGACAACAGTCTAAATCTGCTTTACCAGGACATAGTGCGCAGGATGGGCATCGATCATTTGGCGATCAAACCCAGTAGAGCCACTTTTAGAGGCATTTGACCAGGTGAGGAGGCTCGTTGTACAGGCTCCATTAACCTTGAGGTAGTCTTCGGTTCACCAGAAAATTACCATATCAAAGAGTTAAACTTCAAAATCATCCCTTTTCGCAGTGATTATCAAGCACTGCTCGGATGAACCGCATTCGCTCGATTCAACGCGGTGCCACATTATGCCTACCGTAATCTCAAGATGCCCGGTCCACGCGGCGTCATCACGGTTAATGGCAAGGCCGAACCTTCCCTCGGCACCAACATACACACCACTGCTTAGCAGCAGAAACAACGAGCAGCACCTCGTAGCCGAACCTCGAGAGGACATCCAGGCCTCCGGACACCGTCAAGGGACTCCGAACTACTACACGGAAGGATAGCCCAGCCCGTCGAGGGCTCAGCTAAAACACTCCGGCAAAGGCCAGGACAGGCCATACTCAGTGGCTCAACCGCCCTCCGGCACATAAATATTTCTTACATTTCCTTCGCAGGTTCACCTTTGCGTCGACCAGGATGGGCTACACGGACACAGCTTGAACGCGTTAGGGAATCCTTAGACATCCCTCGCAGTGACCGTCCAGCTATATTGTGGATCCGCACTCAGCCTCTTCCCCTGGTCTCAGCAGGTTCCGCAATCATATTCCTTTTTTTATCACATTACTTGTACCCATACGCATAGACGTACTATTCAAATACAACATGTGGATTTATATGACGCTTACCTGCTGTTATTTCTTATTATAATCATTCTGTCAAGTGGCATCCGTACACAGGATATGCCGTAAAATATGCCAGGGGCTTCATTTTACCCATAACACAGCAGTAAAGTCCGAACACCTTCATGGAAGTTCGGCACCCCGAACTTATAGCATTATATGCATCAGCTCCGAATCATGTCTTGGGTCAATAGTTGGGTTTGCCCAGCTCCCATGTTTTGGTACCTTACGTTCCGCTATATCAGCTAAGGTAGCACTAGATCGGTTTTTCTCCGATCAGGCGCTCATAGAGCCCCTAGTACGGTATTCCGAAAACCAGGGGCTGCGCCGACATACTAAAGCTCCTATGGCTAAGTGAGAGTGATAAAGCCCTATAGTCTGATTGCCTGGTTCGTTGTGCTGAGCACCTCCTTCGAAGGACCCAAAACTGGGATAAAGAATGCTCAGGTTTATCCCGAACACCCCTGCATTTCATACGTAAAGGTAAGCCGACGATCGCCAACTCTCGATTTAACATATCAAACGGCCGCTGGGAGGGTAAACTTTCATATAACAGCAAGAATCGATATAATAATTGACCTTGTTTAACCATTACAAAGGACAACATGATTTGCATTCATGGAAATATAAAGTCCTTGGTGCATAACTTTGCGGCAAGGTAGGATCCTTTCAGGACATTCCCATAATATAACTCGGGCTTGCGGTGCTCCTTCCCCTCCGGCGGTCCTTCGGTCATCAGCTTTTCAGCATCCATATTCCCCCAGTGCACCTTTGCGCGGGCGAAGGCCATTCGTGCACCCTCTATACAGACCGACCGCTTGATGACGTCAAGTCGAGGACAGGCGCCCACAAGCCACTTCACGAGCCCGAAGTAGCTAGTTGGGATCGGCTCAGCAGGCCATAGCCGGATATTAAATCCTTCATGGCTAGTTCTGCCGACTTCTGTAGTTCGATCAGCTATTTCAGTTGATCGGCAAAAGGCACCGGATAATTCGGTGCCAAATACTGCGACCAGAAGAGCTTATCCACAGTATTCCTTTCTTCGGCTCGGTAGAATTGAGCGGCATCTGATATGCTGCGAGGTAGCTCGGCGAATACCCCTGAGAAATCCGGGTTCAAAATTAGAAACATAAGTCTTCCCCCCAAATACTTACTCCACAGGGAAAAAGCCTTACCAGCCGCGATCTTTCTCGCCTCTTGGATGTCCTGCAGGGCGCTTCGAGTTTTCCCCCGGGCATCACTCGTGGCCTGATGAGCCTCGGCGAGTTCGGATTCTTTCTCCATTAAACTCTGCTCCAAGGTCTCGCATTTCCTTATGGCCTCTTGTAGCTCCTGCTCAACTTTCATAACCCTGTCCTCGTGCTTCTCACGTAGAGCCTGCTCGTGTGGCTGCCCTTTTCTCGGCCTCGGCCACAGCCTTGTTGAGGGCTTCGACTTCGGTCACAATTCCTAGTGCAATGTCATAAAGCTCAGTTCATACTGAAAATTCATTCACAATAAATGCGAACAAGACTTGTGCATACCCTGTTTATCTCTCAACTACATTTTCAACTGGCCAAGTTCTTCCTTGGCCCGCCTGCATTTTGATTCAGTCCAGGAGATTTCCGCAAGATGGGAGGCAAGCGGCCACGGACGCCTTCTTATAACAGAAGAGAAATAACTGTCATTCAATGAGTCTTCCTGCGAATATATATTTGATCCTCTGTCCGGTTTTCTTCACCGAACAGTGTATCAGGGGCTATTGTCCATACTATGACACTCTTCAAAAAACATACCTCAAAGCCTCTTATAAGGCTGATACAGGCTTCGTTCAGTCCACTTTTGGTTGACTGAATTTTCTCAATCACCGCACCCATAAGGGCACGGTGTTCATCAACGATGGAGACGTCTTTCAACGCCACTAACAAAGCATCCGACACTTCTGGATAGACACAGCTCGCTGATGGAACAGGCACTCCCCCTCCAGCCAAAGGAGGCTGTATGCTTGATCCTGGAGCCGTATAGGTCTCTGGAATCGCATGATTTGGGAGCCGAACTCGAAGATCGCTCCCGCCGTCAGCCCCCATGGGAATCTTTTCCCCCATGTGTCCGACCCCTGAGGTTTGACCTCTAGGCGCCGCCTTCACGGTTTTTTCCTTTCCTCCTTGGCCGGGGTCCTTCGGGGACGAAGCCTCGGTGTTGTGCACATGTTTGGAGGAAGGGGGCTGTGGGGGCGTCCCGCTCTCCATGGCATTTGAGCTCTGCAAGTCCTCTAATGAGGATTGTTTGGCACGAGACCCCGTCGGACTACAAAAAATATGGCTTGGGTTAAAATACTAAGCCACGATGAGTCCGGACGCCTAAAACATACTCGGATTTTATACACTTACGAGTTCACCAGGGGCTGGGCCCTGGGATCCCATGCCGGGCCGCTGTCGGCGGCGGCAGTGGACTCCTCCGAAAGAGGAGCCTTTCCCCTTCTAGGCAGCTTGGCCTCCAAGTGTACGGAGGTCGTCCTCTTCTTTCTTCCCCCCGCAGGGGTTCACCTTCCTCCTCCTCCTCGTCCTCTTCAGAGGAGGAATGGGCATTGGAGCCTTCGAATATTGTGTCTGAAGTGCCGCGGCGACGAAGGCCGCCCCGGGTCTTTTTGGCCTCCTTCGCGGCCGTCTTCTTCGGCACCTTGTAAGGTGTCGGGACCAACATCTTCGTCAGAAGTGGGATGGCCGATTCTTCGGGCAGCGGGGCCGGACAATGGATCCGCTCCGCCTTCTTCGTCCAGCCCTGGGAGAGTTGTATCAAATGCATTAAGTGTTTCTTTTGGGTTACGCGGATAAGAAAGTTTGATAACTCACCGAACTTGCCGGGTAGGACAGTTGGTACCCACGGTCTTCGGCGGAGTCCGGCCACGATTTGCTGGACTTGAAAAGCACCTTCCAGATGTCCTTGTGCGAGGAGCCGAAAAGCTCCCGCAAGGTTTGGTGCCGGGCCGGATCGAATTCCCACAAATTGCAAGTCCGGTGCTGACAAGGCAAGATCCGGCGAATCAACATCACCTGGACCACATTGACAAGCCCAATGTTCTTGTCTTCCATATCTTCAACGCGCATCTGGAGCGCCGACAGTTCGTCGGACGAGGACCAGTCCAAGCCTTTCTTGACCCAGGATGTAAGCCGCAGGGGGCGCCGGATCGAACTTCGGAGAGGCGGCCCACTACATGCCGCTGGCCGAGTGATACAAAACCACTGCTGTTGCCACTCCTTGACGGAATCATTAAAGGTTTCTCTTGGCCATATGACGTTGGGCATCTTGCTCACCATGGCGCCCCCACACTCGGCGTGCTCGCCGCTCACCACCTTGGGCTTCACATTAAAAATCTTCAGCCATAAGCCGAAGTGCGGTGAAATGCGGAGAAAAGCCTCGCACACGACAATGAACGTCGAGATGTTGAGGAAGGAATTGGGGGACAAATCGTGAAGATCGATCCCATAATAGTACATGATGCCACGAACGAACGGGTGGAGGGGAAATCCTAGCCCGTGGACAAAATGAGGGAGGAATACAACCCTCTCGTGGGGTTTTGGAGTAGGGACGATTTGTCCCGCCGTCGGAAGACGGTGGCTGATTTTCTTGGCCAGGTACCCGGCCTTCCGAAGCTTTTTAATATCCTTCTCTTGGACGGTAGAGACCATCCATTTTCCTCCCGCTCCGGATCCGGGCATCTTCGGAGGACCTCTTATGGATAGAGAAGAGGAACGCTTGAGTGTTGGAGCTTGAGCAGAAGGGAATGAGCTGGGAGGAAGGCGTGGGTGAAAAGAATAAATCCTTGTCCCCTTATAAGGACGGAAGAGGCGATGCGCCTCCCCACTTACCTGATAAAACCTCTTATTCCCCAAACGCCGTAATGGATGGCGTGGTTGGGTTACCCACACCCGTATTGATGAGAATCCCGTGATAAGGGGACACGATCTCTGGTTCGACAAGACGCGCCAAGGAAACCACTTCGTGATAGGTGCAGTGGCTGGTTGCGAAAAATGGTTCGAGACCGGGCCGTGGTGTGCCGCCAAACGTGTCAGCAGATTAGATTTGTCGAAATGTTGTTCTCTCTATGATGGTATGTGGAACTTGTTTTGCAGAGACGAACACTATCCTTGTTCAAAATCTTCTATGGAGTATTCGGAGGAGGAACCCGCCTTGCAATGCCGAAGACAAATCTACGCGTCGGACTCATCGTCATTGAAGCCTGGTTCAGGGGCTGCTGAGGGAGTCCTGGATTAGGGGGTACCCGGACAGCCGGACTATATCCTTTGGCCGGACTGTTGGACTATGAAGATACAAGATTGAAGACTTCGTCCCGTGTCCGGATGGGACTCTCCTTGGCGTGGAAGGCAAGCTTGGTAATACGGATATGTAGATCTCCTTCCTTGTAACCGACTCTGTGTAACCCTAGCCCCCTCCGGTGTCTATATAAACCGGAGGGTTTAGTCCGTAGGACAACAACAATCATACCATAGGCTAGCTTCTAGGGTTTAGCCTCTACGATCTCGTGGTAGATCAACTCTTGTAATACTCATATCATCAAGATCAATCAAGCAGGAAGTAGGGTATTACCTCCATCGAGAGGGCCCGAACCTGGGTAAACATCATGTCCCCCGCCTCCTGTTACCATTCGCCTTAGACGCACAGTTTGGGACCCCCTACCCGAGATCCGCCGGTTTTGACACCGACACCAGCTGACCGGCTTCGTCACGTTAGCGGGACCGGGGGCTTTGCCTCGGCGAGCCAACCTCTCCTAGCATCGCCATGCCGTCGCTTCATCGCCCATCAGGCAATGGGTGTGCGGATCGAGTCCCAATTTTGGGAGTCACCTTTTTCGGATTGCTACAAATAAACCAGGTGCTATTAATCCTTGTAATTTTGGCTTGTTTGGGTTTATTTTTCCCGAGGAATTATTACTTTGGTTTGTTCCATCATCTGTACACAGGTCTATCAAATGGTTACCTCATTAACGATGGTCGCGTGGTGGTTCGGTCAGTTTCCATACACAGTTCAGCGAATGCCGCATCCGGATCTCGGACCGACCTATGAATTCCGGCTTTGCCACGCCATCACCGCGTCACGCCGACGCCCCGCATCGACATTGGCTTCGGCGCCAGGCCACATCTCTTTAAATAAATTATTTTTGTGTAAAGCAATTATGCAAGGATTTTATCTATATTTATATTCTTATTTTTGGACCACACTATTTTATGTGTGTAGGTAATCGACTTCGACTGTGTCACGCGATCACTTCGGCAAGCCGACGTTGTCGTCCCAATCGGCATAAATCGGCTCGCATGACCACCTTGTTGGTCGAGTTGCCATACTGACATGTTCGGTTGCCTCGGGGACTTCGGCACCATCGAGAGGGTTCTACCTCGTCGGCTGTTCGGCGCACGGGCCATATTCCTTTAATTATTCACTTTGCATAAATTATTTATTATGCTACATTTTTTTAATTTATTATTATTACTATTATCTCCTTCTTGCACTATTTTCTGTGCACAGGTAAATTATCTGGGTTGGGCAGTGCTGTCACCTCGGCGTACTGACGTACCACGTCACCTCAGCTAGACCGAAGGCTTCGTCATCACTTCATTAACCCACGCTGGGAACTTTGGCGTCATACTGCCGGCCTGCTCCATCGCCTCGGATGGACTGGAGGTTCCACCTCGCCACATTGGTCGTGCTACGTCGCCACTTCGGAGTGCCGAGCTCTTCGCTCCGCCACCTCGGGACCGGCTTGGGGGCTGGGACCTTGTCTCGCATCAAGCTCGGACCACGTCATCAATGCCAAACACATTAACCAGCTAAGTCGCTTTCATGCTCAAAGTTTTAAATTTTTAATTTGTGTTCGGTTCCACCATGCTCACAAACGTTGTTTGATTAAAAACACTTCATTTCCCCTGTTAACTCGGGGCTCTTAAATTTATGTGAGCTATTTTGTAATACGTGTTCTTCTTCTTAGTCGTTGCAAAGTCTTTTTCTATCACTCCTTTTTTCGACGCGAGTGTGTGGTCAATAGCCGGGGAGCCTAATTTCTTTCTCAAAGCCGCTAGAGTTTAGTTTGCTAAACTGGCCTAACGAGAAGTACTCCGCCGTCGGGATAGGAGGTTGAAGCTGTAGGCTGGCCCGCTTGAAGTCTTGAGATAGGATGTGTCATGTTAAAGCACGACAGAAGCACAATTTATTTTCATTCTAAGACCAGTTTTCGGATTGGCACCGAACACTTGATCTAGTTCGGACGTCAAGTTTTTACTGAAGTTTTTTGGTTTTCCAAGCCTATGGCACTTTTAAACTATTTGTGTGTTTCCAGCATAAGTCTCATAGTGCAACTTCGGACACTTTTAGAGATTCGGCAAAAACATTCTCGGATATTGCTATATATGCATCGGTTTCGAATTGTGTCTTCGGTCAATAGTTGGGTTGCCCGGCTCCTGTGCTTGCCTCCTACGTTCCGCTTCGTTCGGCTAGGTGTGCAAAGGGAGAACCACAGCGATTGTGCTTCCAGCTAGAATGGTTAAGCGCCTCAGTGGAGAAAGCCAAAAACTGACTGTCACAATAAGTGTAAACTGGTCAGCGATCCAATGACTATATTAAACTATAAGATTGATAGAGGTCACCCCGTGTTAAATGACGGTTCGTTCATAACATTGGCTGAAGTGTTTACGGCTTGACCTCGACTGTCGCTGAACACTAACTGGGGGCCAGTAACTGGCCTCCAAACTTTAAGCTCCTATGACTAAATGAAAGTTATAAAGCCCGCATATATGATTCCCTCATTTCCGCTAACACAACCACCTCCGTGCATCGAGACGTCGGCTAAGAGTTGTCTTGTTATTGCGGAAACACCCTGCGTGTATCTACAAAGGGGTAGAAGCCGACGATGGGTCACTTTCAACTGATAAATGGTCGCAATAGAGTCAAAATAAACATATGATCAGCATTTGTATTCAATATACAGGCGCTGCCTTCCGCAATCATCGTTATAAAGCCATACATATGCATCAATTTGACTTAAGATTTTGACCAAGCTGGGTTGCCTGGCTCCTATGCTTACCCCTACGTTCCCGGTTGTTCGGCTAGGTGGTAAAGGGAGCACCTCTGTGATTGTTACTACCGGGTCATCCGGTTTAGTACATCAGACTGGGTGAAGCCAAAAGCTAGCCATCTTAAAGCATATAATTGGTTGGCAACGACCGAAGTGAAAATTTGGGTTCACTAAAGACCACATAGTTCGGGAACTTTCCCCAAACTAAATCCTCAATATTTTGCTCCCACACTGATCGGAGCTGAGGTTTGATTATCATGCTATAGCGGGACTAATTTTTTTAAAGACATTTCTTATGTTAAATAGTAATATAATATATATCTCTGTGTACCTTTGTTTATAAAACCGTATGGCCGGATTGCCTTGTTTGTCGTAAATCTTTGCCCTCACAAAGGCTTTATAAAGTAGGAAAAACACTCCTCGGCTACTGGCCGAGGAGGTGGAAGCCGATGGTCGATCAACAAAGCTTTGTACAATGAGGATCCGAGCATTAATGATGTAAAGTACTTGGATACATAGAATCATTACACATAACTAGCAAAAGGGCCCATGCTTTCCAACGGGAGAGACAAATTAAATAATCTAAAACTGAAGCAGCACATCTGTGTTGCCATTTTTTCTATGCTATTATCATTGATGGTGGTCATGTTCTCCACCTATTCAAGACGAAGGTGATCAATCCCAAGGCAATGAGGTTGTTCATCACACTCTAGCATGAAACTTTCATGAGCCTCTCCCTGCACCCTATTATAATTTTGCGGGATTGTAGTGACGGTTGGTGCCACCCTTGTCTCGTCTACACATGATGTATGCACTATCCCCACACTCCTGCACATAAATGTAATGATGTACCTTGTGTGGAGCAAAGTTCGAACCATTGAGATTGGATGCTTCGAGTGCAGTAATGTCATGCATGGAAACTTGCGATTTAGCTTGGTTTCGGTTAAGGGGATTCGAACTTGCGTGTGAATTGCTTATTACAAACCTTTCAATCAACTCCTAGCGGGAACCAAGATGATGTTGATGGATGCATGGAACTCATTAGCGGACCAGCAGTAAGTTGACAAAAAAGAAAATAATCATGATAAATACGACTAAGACACTGTAATCACCTGCATTATTTCGATCCGCTGCTGTAAAGACCATATCGATTACAGCTAAATTCAGAAAAAACAAATCTCGGATAGCAAGGAGAATAGTAGAACTAATTAATGTCGTATTAACTTATCTTGTTTCTATTAAAATTGTTCAGTGATCTGGCCAGATTAAATTCACATGCTTGCAGTCTATGAAACAGTTACGCCCCTCACCCTAGGAACATGCACGTATGCATGCAAAACATGCAAACTTAGCGAGACCACATAAGTACCAGGAAGCAACGGATGCTTAGAAATTGATTGACTCGTGAGTTGATGTGTACGTATGGGCAAAAAAAACTGGCATCCATTGCAGCAACAAATGGCCTTGGGGCCATGCAAGGAGATCATAACCTATCTACTCTCTAGTTGTATTTAAGAGCCATCCAGATAATACAGAAGTACGTACACTCAATACAAGTATTTTTTTTAAACAGAATACATATATCAACGAAAGACTTCAAAAATTTGAAACTTGCAAAGATGGTACGTACATACCATATGTGATTGCGTTCGTATATCATGACCACTGGAAAGTTCATCCATGTTCAACACAGTGGTACTGCTACCTGTAGGTTTATATGCACATGTCTATGTAAGTCCACCCGCAAAAAAAAGAAGTCTATGCCTTATGCTTCATCTGAACATATAGTAAATTAACTATAGCGTACACCAAAGGATTTACTTTTATCAAATGAGAGACATCTACATCTGTGTCATGTTTACGGGTAGTCACAATGAAACGGAATTTGGAACCTCCAGCTTGAGAATTAATTCAGAAGCAGCAGGAGCATATATCTCCCTAAACTACAAGAGAGATCACATCACATCCTGGTTCAGTGTCCATCAAGGGCAAGAAGATCACATCCCTGTTCTGAACTGCTATAAGATTTAGCCGAAGGAAAACCATAAATGCTTTTCTACTATTCTCTGAACATGCACACACAGGCCCAGGCTTGTTCAACAGAAGTTATATAATCCCATAATGGTTATACATGCAAGCTTAAACATCAGACTGTAGACCAAACTGTCCTCTAAGATAGGCAGGATATCAAACAGCTCACAACTAATATGCTTTAGTAAGATGATCTATTACATAAAAATATTATTCCATAAGATGACCAAGTTGTTTCATTAAACAACAACCTGAACTCGTATATGAATATGAACATGATAATGTTTAGATGGACAATTTGGCAAGGAAGGCTTTGGCAGATGATATGCATTCAAGTCTCTTCATTCAATCCACAAAACTAACAACCAAGGTGAGGAGCAGAGCATAGGCTCTTGTTGACTCCTCCACACTTCGCCGGACCTGCCTGGCTGTTCTGGTCAGCTCCATTGGTGCTGCCGAAGTGTTAGCTCGCGCCGCCGGCTGCTTGAGGACTAATCAGGTTGGCTACCTTTTGTACCTGCACGATAGTGGATTCAGAGCAATTGCCTTCTTGTGAAAAAACACAGGGATTGAGCAGACCGGAGCAATACGTATTGGCCTGGCGTAGGCCTCGCTGCACATGAAGATGCCTTTGATAAGATGGCTCGTGCCCGCGCCGATGGCCTTGGCAATCATGCCGCTGTAGCTCTCCACCCTCGGCCACAAGTCATTCAAGTACCCGCGACGCCAATGACAATGGGGGGTGGCCTTGAGGCCCTAGAAGGCACGGAAGGCGTGGAGAAGCAGGAGTCGAACTTGAGAAGTGCGTCAGAGGGATGGCAAGAGCATGGCGTCGGCAACGCCATAGTTGAGGAGCACGCCATCCTTGTCTGGCAGCTTGGAGAGGTAGTGCAAGCGGTCGAGCTTGATCATGGTCTCGTTCCTCACCAGCGGCCAGCCGAGGCCACGGCCGACAGGCACCAGGGTCGTCACGCCGTTGTTGAGGAGCACGCCGTCCTTGCCCGAAAGCTTGAAGAGGTAGTGTAGGCGGTCGAGCTTGACCACTGGCTCGTCCCTCGCTAGCGGCCAGCCAACGTCGCAGGCGACCCTGTCACACTCTGATTTTCATGCCATAACACTTAAGCTAATAAATAATGATAAAATGCGGTTTGACAAAAACTTTTGAGTGTTTTGTCTTTGCTTTGATTAATGTTTGACTGATGTTTACAAGTGCTCTAAAAATCAAATAAATTCTCCAACTCTTATACTCCTTCTCCTTGATCCAAAACCTTTCCAATGATCATGCCATGTGTATAGGACATAAAAATAATTTCTTACAAAATTATTTGGCCAAATAGTACTTTCAAAAATTAGATTTCCAAAAACCCCCGAATTGAGATTTGCACAGCAAGTACTTGATTTGGGGTGTGAAAAATCTTTCAAAAGGTATATTTGAAACCTATTAGGCATAGGACTCCCATAAACCCCAAAAATATAATTTTAAAAGTTATTTTCCTATTTTATTTAAAGGCTTTTTCTTAAGGCCAGAAATGGTCTTTAATAGGTTAAAATTATTTTTAAAGCTTCAAAAATATTTGAGAAAAATCAGGGAAACTCAGTGGACATATATATTCCATATATAAGAGTTTCAACACATGGTCATGTTCAAATTATTGGTCAAATTCCTCAAAAACCCTTTCTGGATATTTCAAGCTTTTGAAATATTTACACAAGAAAAGTTCTCCAATAAATCCAGGAAAATTCTACCTTGTCAAAAATGTCCAGCTTGATGATATTGCCAAGTCTCATGTCATGGAGAACAGTATAACCCCATGAAACCCTCTCAAAAGCACTTCTGTCCTTTTTCAAGTTTGAACAACTTTGCACTGTCAAACATGTCCAAATGCTCTCAAACTTGGTGCACATGCTCAAATGGTGTAATAATGCATCTATACCAAATGGCACAAGTTGAAGAGAAGGATATCATGATCAAACTGTTCTAAAAACCCTTTCTGTCCAGAACCAAATTTGAATAACTCTACATTGCCAAGTGTGTCCTTTTGATCTGAATTTTTGTGGACATGTTCAAATCCTCAAATGATGACACTACACCAAGTGGTGCATCAAGGAGAATAGATTTGCATGATTAAATCTTGGTAAAGCCATTTCTGCTGATTTCTAGGGTTTACAAAAGTTGCATTGGCCACTTTCTCCATCTGACCTCAAAACTGGTGGTCACTACTATTATGTGATGCCACTCACTCCTGGTAAATATGATGGCAAGGAGAATGCATTTGCTTGCCCAAACCACCATCAAACACCTTATGGCAAAAACTTAAAATGCATGTTTTGGCCATTTCCACTAATCTCCATGAGCTGAACTTTTTCCCATGGCCTCACCTGCTCCTCCTCTACCTCCTGCATGCTTTGCTGCCCAAGGAGAAATGATTAAGGGGGGGCAGAGGCCCATTTTTCTTCCCTAGACATCAGTTTTGCCTCTCTCTCTCAACCCCACCGCTCCTCCAGTGGCTTCCCAGGGCATACAATGCCACTTTCCCATTGTTTACTCCCCCATGCAGCTGCAAGACACAAGTGGACGCGCTGGTGCGTGCAAAAAGCCGCGGACGCCGGCCAAAGACGCGCTCTGGAGGACGTCATCGCGCTCCCGACCGTTGACGCCGCGTCCCCCGACCACCTCGAGCCTCCCCCTCGTGCCAGTCGAGGACCTCGAAGTCCGCAACACGACAGCTGTGCAGGCCCCCTCCTCTCCCCCTCTCTCTCACCCCTGCTGCCCGTGCCCAACGCCGCCCGGCTCGGCCAATGGGCGCACGAGCTCGGGACCCTCCTGGAGCACGCCCCGCTCCCCCTTTCCTTCTCCCCCGACTTGGACCACGCCCACGAGCGCCGCAGACAACCCCGAGCCTCCTCCCGTGGCCACCGCGACCATTTCCTCGGGCGCCCGTAGGCCGCGTCCACGGTGAGCCGTGGCATCGCCATATAAGGCCGCCCCTGACCTCCCTCTGGAGCTCCATTGCTCTCTCTCTCTCTCTCTCTCTCTCTCTCTCTCTCTCTCTCTCTCTCTCCCGAGCACCCCCCGGACCAACCTACACCTCCTCTCGTGCCCTCCTGCTCCCTCCATGGCCGGAGTGTCGTCGTCGGTCTCCGCCCAAATTTCCGCAAACCGAAGCCTCCCCTCCCCTCCTTTGGACACCAATGGAGCCACCGCACGCCGGCGAGGCTCCTCCGCTCTTTACCTCCTCCACTAGCACCCCGCAACCCCAGAACCCTCTCGCCCGACGCCACCGTCCGCCGCGGGCGAAGCCCTGCTCCCATCCGGTGATGCAGGCACCCGTGGTGGGGTCTCCCTGGTTCGTCTCTCTCCGCTGAGCACGCCGGTGGGCGGAGCATCGCCGGAGACGCCCTGTAGCGCCGGCGGCCGGCACCGAACGCCTCCTCTGTCTTCCTTCGCACCCGCGCGGGAGGTTGAGGACGAACCTGCAGGCAGGCCCCGCTTGTCAGTGGCCCAGCCACTGGGCCACGCTGGCAAGCGGAGGCGGGTTCGCCCTCTCCCTTGTCCCCGCAGCGAAGGTGCACTCCTCCTGGGCGCCTTCGACGTGGCCCTGTCGTCCGCTTGGCTGAGCCTCTGGGCCGGCCCAGTGCGCTGCGGCGCTATGCTGCACCCAGTGCGCAGTATAGGTATAAAACCCCCTTCCTTTGTCTTTTTTCTTTTTTCCAGAAACTTGTAAAATCTCCCAAATATTCATATTACCTCCTAATTTGATGATTCAAATTTCTAGTGACTCTATAAATCATGCTCTACCTCATAGAGGAGCTTGCACATTTTTTCAGAGAACTTTCCTTCACACTTATTTAGTAAATTCCAATTTTCTTAATTCTATGACAAACTTTAGAAAATCACAGAGGGATCAAATTTAACCCAAATGCCATGATTCAAATTTCCAGATACATCTGAGTTCATAACTTAGGTTATGAACATTTTTCTTAATACTTTCTGTGCCACACAAAATAATGAGCCATTTCTTCATGTTTCTCAACTTTGCAAATCCCTAGGGAAATCATTTCAACTCCAAATCTAGTGAAACCAATTCCTAGATGCTTCTAAAATCATAATTCGTTAAATGGGTGCCTTTGCTCATTTTTCAAAAATATATTTATGTACACTTCTTGCAAATCCATAAATCCATTGATTCTATCATATAGAAATGTTCAGAAATAACCACTGATCCAATTCCAATGAAACCACTCTGGTTATTTTTCATATAACCAGGGGATTCCTAGAAAAGTCAACTTCATATTTTTAGAGCACTTTTATTTTTGCCTTGTTGTGTTGCTTATTATGATTGTTTCGACATTAGTTGACGAAGTAGACGGAGTACTTGGAGAAGGACCAGAAGACTTGAAGACTTTGATGAACCAGGCAAGCAGCCCTTTGACCATGTCTATGAAACCCTTTTTATGCATGTCATATAGCACCATATTGTTGCTGCAACGGAATCATGATGAGGTGGTAACCACCTTGATGGGTTGCCTCTGTTACTTCCTTGTTGATACTTGCATTATGCATGACCCTACCTTCCTATGAGGGTCATGCCGGTGGGAGTAGATAGGATGCTAAAGTAGTTGCTACGCAAAAAGGGCCGGGAATATGCATGGTGATGGAGACAAAGTATTTCCAAAAGACTTTTTGAAAACCCCATCGGGTGCCACTTATGCCCGAGGGAGATGATGAGTTGGGTAGCCACTTGATGACGAAGTGGTGTACCGAGGCAAGTGTGTGTGTTGTTTTCCAAAACGGATTGGTTTAAGTTGCGACCGTTATTCCAACCTTACATGCGCAACCACTCTACCCTTATATGGGAAAGGGCATTATTGATTACCTAGGCGATACTAGCTTGGAGCCCGCATTACTAGTGACGGGAGAGTCGTTGTTGCTCTCTCTCGGGACGGGGTCGTGCCAGGTAGGGCGGCCATGACTGTTTTTACAGGGCACCGGACACACCGTTGGTACCCCGTGCTTGTGGTATGAGATGAATATGGGAGCGTGGCTCCATAAATTTTAAGATGTGAAATGTTGGGCACGGGGGCTGCTACCAATCGAGTGGACTCTATGTTTGTGTCGTCTAGGGAAAGATAGTGATCGGGTGCTTACCCCAGGTACTTGAGGTACCGCGGGTCGTGGATGACATGAAAGTTCCCCGGATCTTGTGGGTAAAGTGTGCAACCTCTGCAGAGGTTGCGTCCACGGTCAAGGACAGTTGGGTAACCGCTCTTGGGCTACGTCCACATGTTTATAAACTAGTGTGTGTGTTTGGATAAGTCGGGAGAACTACTTGGGTGAAGTCAAAGGACTTCACATGATTGAGTTGGGTTGATGCCCACTCTATTTATGTTGATATCTGCAACCTGTCCTCATGGTTAATTGAATTCTCCTGATGCATGTCTTACAAGTTGTTGAACATGTCATTGCACTGAAAACTAGCTTTCTGCAAAAATTTACCTATATCATGCATTGTTGTATCTTGAACCAAAACATGGGTTGCTTGCGAGTACATTCAAAGTACTCATTGGCTTGCCACTGGTTATTTTATTGGCCAGGCATGAAAGACAAGATATATTGAAGAGTTCTTTGGTGACGATTGTGTGAGCTAGGACGCTTCCCAGTCAGAATGCCTGTAGGGTTAAGGCAGATGGCATGGGTCCAAGTTATCGACGAAGATTCCCGCTGCGAAGTTATACTCAAGACTTGACCATAATGGTCATAATTTATGTAAGACGGTATGAATGGATGTAAGGCACTTGTTATACAGCTTCTGTGTGTTCAGTGAGCATTGATCTCTGGGATCATTGTACACGTGCATTCGGTGATCACGACTTATGGGTCGGGGTCCCCACAGACCCGCACCACGGTCGTCACTCCCACGTCCTCCTTGAAGATCCTTACGACAGGCTTGACGAAGAAATCTGATCCGATTCAGTCACATAGCAAGGATGGAGGTGGCAGAGGCTGCGGGTGGCTGCGCCGCCACGGTGATCACCAGGCGCGGGGCCGGCGGAGTGGCCGTGGGTGCGAGGCCGCCATGAGCGGGCAGATCGGGAGGAGGCTCCAACCTCTGAGACAGCAGATGGTAAAAACGTTGGGTTGCGAGTCAGATAATTTTTCTAATGGCCAGGAGATGAGATCGATCCGAAGCAAATACATACCGGAAGGTGGAATAGTGATATTGGTGTGGGACTTCGTCCCACATCATTTTTTTCTTTTCTTATGTGTAAATCTAATTTTAAATCTCAACCGTTAATCTTTAAAGTTATCACAAAGTCAACGGATATAAATGTTGGGGAACGTAGTAATTTCAAAAAAATTCCTACGCACACGCAAGATCATGGTGATGTATAGCAACGAGAGGGGAGTGTATCTTCATACCCTTGAAGATCGCTAAGCAGAAGCGTTATGACAACGCGGTTGATGTAGTCGTACGTCTTCACGATCCGACCGATCCAAGTACCGAACGTACGGCACCTACGAGTTCAGCACACGTTCAGCTCGATGACGATCCCCGGACTCCGATCCAGCAAAGTGTCGGGGATGAGTTCCGTCAGCACGACGGCGTGGTGACGATGATGATGTTCTACTGGCGCAGGGCTTCGCCTAAACTCCGCGACGATATGACCGAGGTGGAATATGGTGGAGGGGGGCACCGCACACGGCTAAGGAACGATCACGAAGATCAACTTGTGTGTTCTAGGGTGCCCCCCTGCCCCCGTATATAAAGGAGGGAGGGGGGAGGTGCGGCCGGCACCCAAGGGGTGCACCTGGAGGAGTCCTACTCCCACCGGGAGTTGGACCCCCCCCCCCTCTTGCCTTGGTGGAGAAGGAAAGGGGGGAGGGGAAAGAGGAAAGGGGGGCGCCGCCCTTCCTTGTCCTATTTGGACTAGGGGAGGGGGCGCGGCCTGCCCCGCCGGCCCTCCTCTTCTCCCTCATGGCCCACTAAGGCCCATTATCCCCGGGAGGGTTCCGTAACCCCTGTTGTTAGAAAATCCTGATTTCACCCAGAACCATTCCAATATCCAAATATAGGCTTCCAATATATCAATATTTATGTCTCAACCATTTCGAGACTCCTCGTCATGTCCGTGATCACATCCGGGACCCGAACAATCTTCGGTACATCAAAACTTATAAACTCATAATAAAACTGTCATCGTAATGTTAAGCGTGCGGACCCTACGGGTTCGAGAACTATGTAGACATGACCTAGAACTATTCTTGGTCAATAACCAATAGCGGAACCTGGATGCTCATATTGGCTCCTACATATTCTACGAAGATCTTTATTGGTCAAACCGCATAACAACATACGTTGTTCCCTTTGTCATCAGTATGTTACTTGCCCGAGATTCGATCGTCGGTATCCAATACCTAGTTCAAACTCATTAGCTACATTGCTTGCAAGGCTTATAGTGATGTGCATTATCGAGAGGGCCCAGAGATACCTCTCCGACAATCGGAGTGACAAAACCTAATCTCGAAATACGACAACCCAACATGTACCTTTGGAGACACCTGTAGTACTCCTTTATAATCACCCAGTTACGTTGTGACGTTTGGTAGCACCCAAAGTGTTCCTCCGGTAAACGGGAGTTGCATAATCTCATAGTTACAGTAACATGTATAAGTCATGAAGAAGGCAATAGCAATATACTAAACGATCAAGTGCTAGGCTAACGGAATGGGTCATGTCAATCACATCATTCTACTAATGATGTGATCCCATTAATCAAATAATAACACATGTCTATGGTTAGGAAACATAACCATCTTTGATTAATGAGCTAGTCAAGTAGAGGCATACTAGTGACTATATGTTTGTCTATGTATTCACACATGTATCATGTTTCCGGTTAATACAATTCTAGCATGAATAATAAACATTTATCATGATATGAGGAAATAAATAATAACTTTATTATTGCCTCTAGGGCATATTTCCTTCAGTAAATAGATGACGTATAGAGAACTATGAAAGTCTATGTCCTTTAATATTAGGTAAAGATTTGTGATTTTACTCTAGATATTGATCTTTAATTCGGCCACCAGTGCCCGCATTAAGGCTCGGGGGCTACTGGGCTTTGGGCTTATCATTTACTAATATTAAAGGGGCACATCGATCCCCTGATCTGGTGTTGTCACCCGACCAGTGTCTCGGGGGCTACTACATTGCCTATTCAATGCAGAAAATTCCAAGTGCTGTTCGGCTTGACCGAACTATGGGCAAACACGTATTCGGACAACAATAGGCACCATTTGGGCCCTATCCGGCATCAATCTAAGATATTACGGCGACTTCTCAAAACCCTCTCTCAAGGGCCCGTCCGCCGATCACTATCTCCTCAAATGTGCATCTCGGATTTTAGGCTGACACACACCTTGAGGGCTACTGGCTATATATCTCATAAGTAAATAAATTGCATCAATCGGAAATAAATAATCAAACAATCAGACCGAGCCCGAGGTGGTGCATCACCTTGGAGGCAGTCTGGCATAAAGTTCGGCTGCGAGCGGCTAGCTCCATAGAGAACTTGTCAGCGTTAAGCTCGGATAACGCCCTTCAAACTTTTTCAAGCCAAGGTGATCTATGACACCTCGGATATAGTCCGGCGTTAGAGCTCGGATACAGTCTGGCGTTGGAGCTCGGATACAGTCTAGCGTTGGTGCTCTGCTGCAAAAGATACCTTGAATGCAGTTCGGCGTTGGGGCTCGGATGCAAGAGGACACCGCTGCATGGGAACAACTTCAAACCCGAGGTGGGCATAAAATTAATAAGGCATTGATAAAGGTCGATAACTTAAAGGGGCTCCTTGGATACCCGACGTGTAAACTCTTCGGATTTACTTCAGCGATCCTCAAGATCGAAGATGAGAAGATTTGTTGAACCAGTTTTCAAGACCGGCGACCGAAGATGAAGAACAGTTTGGAAGGATCGAGGAGCATCCCCAACATGAAGACCGGTTCAGGGGGCTACTGACGGTGTCCTGGACTAGGGGGTACTCACCACATCGTCTCCCGACCAGGTGGATCGGGCCGAGGACCCTCATGGTGGTTTACTCATGGGCCACTTCGGACAGTGCATGCCGCATTCAAGGAAGATTCCACAAGACTTGGTGATCAAGACAATGACTCCTCTCCACAAACGTATTCGACTAGGACTCTTGTTATCCTAGGCCTCTGGTACATTATATAAGCCGAGGCCAGACTAGAGGCTAGATGAGTATGACATTATTCATCATACCCCTAGGGTTTAGACCACAACATATGGTCTTGGGGTAGATCAACTCTTGTAATCTCTATATTCATCAAGATCAATCAAGCAGGAAGTAGGGTATTACCTCCATTAAGAGGGCCCGAACCTAGGTAAACATCGTGTCTCCTGTCTCCTGTTACCCATCGATCCTAGATCCACAGCTTGGGACCCCCTACCCGAGATCTGCCGGTTTTGACACCGACAGGCGCCGCACACGGCTAACAGATGTTGTGGTGTGTTCTAGGCGCCCCCTCCCCATGTATATATAGGTGGGAAAGGGAGGGGAGCAGCAAGTGGGCGCCCCAAGTAGGAGGAATCCTACTTAGGCGCCTGTCGGAGTAAATGACCACCGGTAGCCTCATCGACCCCTTATGGTTAAGGATGGCAATTTTATCCATGGACATGGATATCCATGGATATCCGACCCGAATGGATATGGTTTGGATATGCTTTTGTGTCCATGGGCGGCACCCAAAGCCGACCCGATTGCTCGTTGGTAGGGCATGGATATACATTTTTTACCCATGGATATACCCAAACCCGACCCGATAGTATGACTTAAAGGGCAAAAATCTGCTATCCCTACCCCACAGTCACATGTCCCACTGCAATTTTACACTTTGTTATCTAAAACATGCCAAACAAATTACAGAATCCCCATCATAACTTTTATTAGTTGACATTCAATCCCCTCCGTAACATACTCCAACGCCACTTCCCTTATTTTTAACTCCTTGTTAAATGACTCGACATTCTCATCTGTTAGAAAAAATACTAAATGATCTTAGGTTGTTAGTGGACGTTTATTTACCATAAGTTGATGTTTACCGTAACCGAAGCCTAGCCTGCCACGAGGTGAAGAATGGAAGGCCTTATTTCAACATTGTGTTATGTCTTATTTATATGTCTCGAGAGGACCAAATGGATAACCAATGGGTATGGATATCCATCGAGTTTGGACAAGGACACTATTTTTCACCCGTGAAATTTTTCATGGGCGGGCAAAGACTGTCTTCATGGATATGGATATGGATTTGATATTGTTCAAACCGATCCGAACCCGACCCATTGCCATCCTTACTTATGGTATTTCAAGACATCGGGGCTAGCTGCGCCCCTCACACCTCCCGGATGAAAGACTGGCTTCTTGGGCCGCCTGGTCTAAGAGGCCTGCTGCTGAAAGATGGCAAGACAACAGAAGGCGACCACTAGGGAGCCGACTCCTACCAGGCGGCCCCTCATCCCCTCAAAGTTTACGCCCACATAACCACGATGGGACGGGGCGTGGCTACAATGCGACCTGCCACCCCAGAATCCAGGGCGGATCGTGGCCATAGTGCGGTGTACCAAGCGGACACCCCTCGCACGTCGCGACACTATTGCCACGCTACCCATGACATCACTTACGTCAGAGGGAGCCCCGCTCCGATGACGGGCGGTCGGTACGGCCCGCAAGCGGCGGGTCCTACCTATCCGCGAGCCACCAGAAGGCGGCAAACCCCAAGAAGACGGCAACAATGGTGGGCCGACTCTTAGCAAGCGGCCCTTCTCCCCCTCGGAATCTGTGCACCAATTAACCAGATGAGACGGGGTGTGGCTACAGTGAGCGCCCGCCAGGCGTTGGGACTGTAGCCACACTCCCCCCGACAAAGCCTCCGTCATCAGAGGCGAGGCAACAGTATAAAGCAGTCAATAGGACCCGCCAGCGGCGAACCCTACCTGTCGACCGAGATCACGGCAGCTGGTGGGACCCACCAAGCGGCGGGCCCCAGCAGCCAGTGGAGAAGCCGGTGGCTAGAGACACTGACGGCCGGGTCCTACACCCAGCCGGATTACCATTGTACCCCTGGGGGGTAGGCCTATATAAACCCCATGCTTCCCCATGCAAGGGGTTCAGAACCCTAGAGATCATACACACACATAGAGACAAAGGAGTAGAGCTAGCCTTGCCCTTCTTCCTACTCTACCCAAACAGCTCAAGGAGCAGTCTTGTAGCCACTGTATTGACTATAGTCATCATGCGGAGACCCCGTAGAGCAGGACTAGGGGTGTTATCTCCACGGAGAGCCCTGAACCTGGGTAAGATTCACAGGCGTATGCGGTCTCGCTCACTCCCGCTTCTAGAGCCCGGCGACGTACTCTTGTCACCATCCACGATAAGCCACCCCCTGGCATATGTCGCTAGATATCCCCGACATTTGGCAACCACCATGGGGCTAGGTGCACTGTCGTCTGGAAACACGTTCTGTAAGGGAACCCTCTTCCTTCCTGGTGAGCGCAGCCAGCTCGGCACACCCGATGGAGTCTGTGTCGACGCGCTGCGCAGCGCGGAAGCCGTTTGCGGCATGAGCAGCCTTGCTGATCTCATCGGCGGGATCCGCCTCTCTGACGAGCCCGCGCCAGACGCAGGTGCGGCCAACTCTCAGAGTTGCCTCATTGACCTCCTTGGCAAACTCCACATCGCCAACGAGCCCGCCTCTGACCTAGAGTCCGTCGGCTCCACCGACCCGCCTGTCGACATGATCATCGACACTGACGCCGCACCCTCTGATGCCTTCCCCGACCATGTGGTGATCATCGATGAGCCGCTTCCCCTGCGGATAGCAGCACCAGCACCATCACGGAGGTGCTGGTCATCAGCCACGACGGAGCCTCTGAAAGGGCCGGCCAGGACCCACTGTAGGCGGCAATGCGGGGCCTGTTGAAAGCAAAAGTGCTCCCTGGGTGATTTTGGTAATTAATGTCAACATATCTCTTGTTGGTTAATACTTCTACCTAGTATGTTTCAGATAAGTTCAACAATGGACTGGCATGGACTAGAGGATGTGGAACCCCTTCAAAATGCTGAAGACAAAGGATTGGCTCAAGCTCAAAGCTCAGGACTCTACATTTTCTATTTTAGTGGTCCAAGATCACATTGAGTCCATAGGAAAGCCAATACTATTAAGAGGGTATGAGGTGTTGCTTAATGGCTTGCTTGCTCAAAGTGCTTAGTGATATGCTCCAAAGCCCTCAACCACTTTCTCACATCCACACTTGTCCCAAACCAAAAAGTCAAACTTGGCCCCACCGAAACTTTCTATCCGGCGTCACCGAGTTAAGTTGACATAGCCACTGCCAGAAACCCTAATCAATTCGGTCTCACCGATGGGATCCCGGTCTCACCGAGATGGGCTTGCAAACTCTCTGTTGCCTATTGCAGTAATTTCGGTCCCACTGAGACATGCAATCGGCCCCACCGAGTTTGCTTGGCCAACTCTCTGTTTCACTTATTACCCAAATCGGTCCCACCGAGTTTGAGTAATCGGTCAAACCGAGATGAGGTTTTACCCTAACCCTAGCACATCGGTCCCACCGAGTTGATCCATTCGGTCCCACCGAAACACCTAACGGTCACATTATGAACCAAATCGGTCTGACCGAGCTCTCTGAATCGGTCCCACCGAGTTTGGTGATTTGTGTGTAACGGTTAGATTTTGTGTGGAGGCTATATATAAACCTCCACCCACTCTTCATTCGTGGAGAGAGCCATCAGAACATGCCTACACTTCCAACACATATTTTCTGAGAGAGAACCACCTACACTTGTGTTGAGGTCAAGATATCCCATTCCAACCACATAAATCTTGATCTCTATCCTTCCCCAAGTTGCTTTCCACTCAAATCTTCTTTCCACCAAATCCAAATCCTATGAGAGAGAGTTGAGTGTTGGGGAGACTATCATTTTAAGCACAAGAGCAAGGAGTTCATCAGCAACACACCATTTGTTACTTCTTGGAGAGTGGTGTCTCCTAGAATGGCTAGGTGTCACTTGGGAGCCTCCGTCAAGATTGTGGAGTTGAACCAATGAGTTTGTAAGGGCAAGGAGATCGCCTACTTAGTGAAGATCTACCCGAGTGAGGCAAGTCTTTCATGGGCGACGACCATGGTGGGATAGTCAAGGTTACTTCTTCGTGGACCCTTCGTGGGTGGAGCCCTCCGTGGACTCGCGCAACCGTTACCCTTCATGGGCTGAAGTCTCCATCAACGTGGATGTACGATAGCACCACCTATCGGAACCACGGATAGAAAATCTTCATGTCTCCAAATTGCGTTTGCACACTCCAATCCCTTCTCTTTAGATTCTCGCAACTTGCATGCTTTACTTTTCGCTGCTCATATACTCTTGGCATGCTTGCTTGATATGTATTGTGAATGTTTAAACTTGTGCCAAAACTCACTTCAACCTAAAGAACTTAAAAAAATGCAACTTTTTTTTCTTAGAGTCTATTCACCCCCCTCTAGATGCCTCTTCTCGACCCTTTCAATTGGTATCAGAGCTTTGGTCTCCATTGCTTTGGTTTAAACACCATTGGAGGAAGATGGATGAGTCTATGTTGGGGAGTCTTAGACGTAGAGTACCTATTCTTGATGGAGAATATTTTCATGAGTGGAAAAATGAAATGCTTGAGATTTTCAATGAATATCACTTGAACAAGTACATTACTAGCCCTTCTGCACCTCTTATTTATCCTTTGCATCCTACACCCGAAGAGGATCTTGACATGATTCGCAATCTTAGAACTATCAATCTCATCTTTAGAGGATTGCCCAAAATTTTATTGCTAGTCTACATACTCTTGATTGTGCCTATACTATGTGGAGATTTCTTGAGGAACAATTTCTAAATTATTCCTTGAAAAATTTAGATGAAATTCTTCATAAGTCTATTGCCTTGAGTAAGATGAATTCTAGTGATCCTAGCTTTGGTCATTGTCTATTTAAGCTTACCAATCTCATGCGTGCCAAAGGAGATGTTGGAATCATTAGCAAGATCATTTCCGAAGCTATTAGAATTCATAAAGATAACCATAGGAATGATCATTTATCTAATGAATTACCCTCTCTAGGAGTTGATCAATCACAAGATGATGTTGAACATGGATACTATGATGAGGATGATAATAGTGACTATGATCTTGATGATGCAATGAGACACTTTGGTCTTATGGCCAATCTTCGCGGCTACATGGCTGGAGGAAAGGAATGGGTCCTTGATAGTGGATGTACTGATCATATGACCGGAGACAAAGATATGTTTCGTGAGCTTGCTAAAAACGACGGCCCTTGAAAGTATGTCACCTTTGGTGATAACTCAAAGGGTAAGGTGGTTGGCCTCGGTAAGGTGGCCATCTCACATGATAGCTACATACAAAATGTCATGCTCGTTGAATCTCTTGGGTACAATTTACTTTCAGTATCTAGACTTGCTGATTTCGGTTTCAATGTCCTATTTACCGAAGTAGATTGCCAAGTGTTTCGTAGAGACAATCATAAAATGGTCTTTACCGGTATACGTAGAGGTGATCTTTACATTGTTGATTTCACTAAAAAGGCTCAATCTAGAACTTGCTTAATTGCTAAATCTTCTAAAGGCTGGTTGTGGCATAGAAGGCTAGTCATGTGGGCATGCGAAATCTTGATAAGCTTATTAAAGGTGATCATATACTTGGAGTAAAAGATGTTATATTTGACAAGGATAGACTTTCTAGTGCTTGTCAGCAAGGAAAACAAGTTGGAGGGAGTCACCCCGTGAAGAACATCATGACCACGAGAAGACCACTCGAGCTAATTCACATGGATCTCTTTGGTCCCAATGCCTACAAGAGTCTCGGTGGTAACTCATTTGGTCTAGTCATAGTTGATGATTTTTCAAGATTTACGTGGGTGTTCTTTCTTGATCACAAATTGCAGGTCCAAAAGATCTTCAAAAACTTCGCTAGGAAGGCCCAAAATCAATTTGAAGTGAAGATCAAGCAGGTTCGGAGCGACAACGGAACGAAGTTCAAGAACGCAAATGTGGATACCTTTCTTGACGAAGAAGGGATTTCACACGAGTTCTCGGCTACGTACACGCCTCAACAAAATGGAGTTGCTGAGAGGAAGAACCGAACTCTTATTGAGATGGCAAGAACGATGCTTGATGAGTACAAGACTCCAAAACACTTTTGAGCGGAAGCGGTTGAGACAGCTTGTCATGCAACAAATCGCTTGTATCTTCACAAGCTACTCGGCAAGACGGAATACGAGCTCCTCACCGGTAACAAACCCCAAGTTGGATACTTTCGAGTATTCGGCTCAAAATGCTACATTCTTGATAAGCATCGTCGTTCTAAATTTGCTCCAAAATCTCATGAAGGTTTCCTACTTGGTTATGGCTCAAACTCTCACACTTACCGTGTCTACAACAATTTCACCCGAAAGGTTGAAGAGATGGTAGATGTGAAGTTTGATGAATCTAACGGCTCGCAAGTAGAGCAATTGCCAATTGATGTAGGAGACAAAGACCCTTCGGAAGCCATCCAAGATTTGTCTATTGGCAAGATTCGTCCAACGGAGGTGAATGAGACTACCTCGTCCGTCCAAGTGGAAGCTTCCACCTCACGACAAGGTGAACCAAGGATTGATACGGAAGCCTCCACAAGTGGGACATACCAAGACGAAGAAAACAAGGAAGCGCACCAAGATGAACATCAACAACCTCCTTCTCCACCATGACAAGAGAACGACAACGACAACAATGAAGAAGGCCAAGAAGGAGAACAAGATGATGAGGATGTTCCACCCCGAGCCAAGCAAAAGCTCCCACGAGTTCGAGCAAGAGTCGCCAAAGACCATCCCATCGAGCAAATCTACAATGATATCCAAACAGGGAGAATCACTCGCTCTAAAACTCGTTTGGCTAACTTTTGTGAAAATTATTCATTCATCTCTAGCATTGAACCTATGAAGGTTGAAGAAGCATTGCAAGATCCGGATTGGATAAACGCTATGCATGAAGAGCTACATAACTTTGAGAGAAACCAAGTGTGGACATTGGTCGAGAAGCCCAACAACAACCACAACATCATTGGTACCAAATGGGTGTTTCGCAACAAGCAAGATGAAGATGGTCAAGTCGTCCGCAACAAAGCATGTCTAGTCGCCCAAGGCTACACTCAAGTCGAAGGTATGGACTATGGTGAGACATATGCCCCCGTTGCTAGACTTGAGTCCATTCGCATCTTACTTGCTTATGCTAATCACCATGATATCACCTTGTACCAAATGGACATCAAAAGTGCTTTTCTAAATGGTGAAATCTAGGAGGAAGTTTATGTTAAGCAACCTCCCGGCTTTGTCAATCCTAAGAAACCTAATCATGTTTACAAACTTCACAAAGCCCTTTATGGTCTTAAACAAGCTCCTAGAGCATGGTATAAATGCTTGACCAAGTTCCTTATTGAAAAAGGCTTTGAAATTGGAAAAATAGATTCTACTCTTTTTACTAAAAGGGTTAATGGAGAACTATTTGTGTTCCAAATTTATGTTGATGATATTATATTTGGTTCGACTAACCCTCATTTTAGTGAGAAGTTTGGAAAGCTATTGTCGAAGAAGTTTGAGATGTCTATGATGAGTGAACTCAAATTCTTTCTCGATATTGCAAATCAATCAAACTAAGGAAGGTACCTTCATATCTCAAACAAAGTACACCAAGGACTTATTCAATAAGTTCAATATGCAAGAATGCAAAGTATGACTACACCCATGCCTACTAGTGGACTTCTTGATTTGACCAAAGATGGTGAACTGGTTGATCAAAAGGTTTATTACTCCATGATTGGTTCATTGTTATATCTATGTGCCTCTTGTCCCGATATTATGATAAATGTGTGCATGTGTGCAAGATATCAAGCGGCCCCTAAGGAGTGTCATCTTAAGGCCGTGAAAAGGATAGTGAGATACTTAATACACACACCAAATTTTGGCATTTGGTATCCTAAGAGGTCTTCTTTCGATCTTGTCGGCTACTCCGATTCGGACTATGCCGGAGACAAAGTTGATAGAAAGTCCACTTCGGGTACGTGTCAATTTCTTGGTAGAGTTCTTGTGTCTTGGTCCTCCAAGAAACAAAACTCGGTATCCTTATCCACCGCCGAAGCGGAATACATTGCCACTGGTTCATGTTGTGCTCAATTTCTTTGGATGACTCAAACTCTTAAAGATTATGGGATATATGTGAAACATGTTCCATTGCTTTATGACAATGAAAGTGCTATCAAGATTGCTCACAATCCCGTGCAACATTCTCGAACTAAGCATATTGAAGTTCGTCATCATTTCATTCGAGATCACGTTGCCAAAGGGGACATTGATCTTAAGCATGTTCGTACCGATAAGCAATTGGCGGATATATTCACCAAACTGCTTGATGAGAAAGTCTTCTGCCGTTTGAGAAGTGAATTGAACATCATTGATGCTTCAAACTTGGAGTAGGAACTCTTTTTGGATACATGCAAGGCATGATCCTTTGACCAATCCTTGATATTTCTCTCATGATGCTATCTATATGTCTTGGATATATTTGCACCCTTGCATGCTATCTAACCCTTATAGGTACTTGGATGAATCTAAATCCATGAAATTGCAACTCACTCATATCTTGAGCAATTTCTACATCACCAAGTCTCTACGCAATGGTGGTTGAAGACAAGGAAGCACAAAACCCTTCAAACATATCCTTTGACAAATTCTATGTTAAATCTTATGATTGTCATTTTGGATACACAAGTGCTCTTCCTTGCAAAACTAAATCATGTAGGTAGATGAACTCAAATTCCAAGTGGTGCTCCCAACTCTTGATGATCTACATCAACCTTGAGCAACCCACACAAGTTCAACTACATGATCAAGATCATCACCACCACAAAAGGTATGTTATTCCATCTTAGGGAAGCTTTAATCAAAGACATGAGTCAAAGCAACTCAACAAGATGTGAATACATCAAGATGCTTAAACGAAAAATGGTAACCCCATTTTGAGCTTAAACGATGAGTATGACCTATGATCAAGTGCCCTCACTTGACTCCTAAGTCAATATACTCTAACATAGGTGACTTTGTCGCCGCCCAATTCTAGATGAAGTTCTCTTGTGTTTCTCCATGCTCTTGCATTTGTCTCATGCATATTTGTTTCCCCTTTCAAAAAAACTTCATCTAGATTCTTTTTCTATTTATTTTGTGTTCTGCATTCTCTACATCAAATTCATTGCAAAATCTTTCAGCTAATTCCTTGCAAATCCTTGTGAGATCTTAATTGCCTAGTGAGCTGAGGTGACAAGTGTTTTTCCCTGTGATGAATTCGGTCACACCGGTTTTTTTGCTTCGGCCCAACCGAATTCTTTCGGTGACACCGAAGCACACAACTCGGTGCTACCGATTTCACTGCATAAAAGACAACTTGCCATTTGTTTCTGCATTCTTTATGCTCCAGCTCCACTCAATGATTCTTGTCCTCTACCAGCATCACATTCGACTTGCTACTTTGCTTTGTGACTCAAGGACCAAACCCTTTTTGAAATAAAAAATCCAGAAGAGCCCTTCTTGGAAATTGATGCCAGAGGGGGAGAGAGAGATTACATCAAAGGTTAAGCTTAATCATTCCTATAGGGGGAAAGAATACTCAGGGGAAGTGTGTAAGAAACCCCAGATGCTTGGTGTTAAAGAGGAGAGAAGTTACTTGTTTCTAAGAGTGGAAAGACATGTTCATATTTGATTGTTTGCATTAGCTACTCAGTACTCACTCTCTACATGTCATCCCAGTCTTGGTACTCTTGTGGCTTCTTTTGTTTGCTTTGGCTAGTAGATGTATCTGTGTTATCTAACCTTGTTTACTCAGGTTCATTCTTTCCTAAGCCAACTCAAGACCACAAGGTAAGTATATGCATCACAGTCATGTGCATGAGAATCTCTTCCTGATGTATATACTGTTTGCAGGAAGGACTCATGAGCATGAAGGTACATTTCCTATATTTACATCATTTGCTCTGATGCATATAGCCAAGATACATGTAACGCATGGCTTACTCTGTCATGCTTATGCATTCACATGCTCCTATATTCAATATTTATATGATTACATACATGTAGGGGGAGCCTATGCATGTTATATGTGTTTCCAAAGCTTTACTTGTTATTCTCTATATCTTTATCTAAAGCTTTGATGTACGTTGTCATCAATTACCAAAAAGGGGGAGATTGAAAGCAAAAGTGCTCCCTGGGTGATTTTATTAATTAATGTCAACATATCTCTTCTTGGACTAATACTTCTACCTAGTATGTTTCAGATAAGTTCAACAATGGACTGGCATGGAGTAGAGGATGTGGAACCCCTTCAAAATGCTAAAGACAAAGGATTTGCTCAAGCTTAAAGCTCAGGACTCTACATTTTCTATTTTAGTGGTCCAAGATCACATTGAGTCCATAGGAAAGCCAATACTATTAAGAGGGGATGAGGTGTTGCTTAATGGCTTGCTTGCTCAAAGTGCTTAGTGATATGCTCCAAAGCCCTCAACCAATTTCTCACATCCACACTTGTCCCAAACCAAAAAGTCAAACTCGGCCCCACCGAAACTTTCTATCTGGCGCCACCGAGTTCAATTGACATAGCCACTGCCAGAAACCCTAATCAATTCGATCTCACCGATGGGATCCCGGTCTCACCGAGATGGGCTTGCAAACTCTTTGTTGCCTCTTGCAATAATTTTGGTCCCACCGAGTCATGCAATCGGACCCACCAAGTTTGCTTGGCCAAGTCTCTGTTTCGCTTATTACCCAAATCGATCCCACCTAGTTTGAGTAATCGGTCAAACCGAGATGAGGTTCTACCCTAAATCTAGCACATCGTTCCCACCAAGTTGATCCATTCGGTCCCACCGAAACACCTAACGGTCACATTATGAACCAAATCGGTCTGACCGACCTCTCTGAATCGGTCCCACCGAGTTTGGTGATTTGTGTGTAACGGTTAGATTTTGTGTGGAGGCTATATATACCCCTCCACCCACTCTTCATTGGTGGAGAGAGCCATCAGAACATGCCTACACTTCCAACACATATTTTCTGAGAGAGAACCACCTACATTTGTGTTGAGGTCAAGATATCACATTCCAACCACATAAATCTTGATCTCTAGCCTTTCCCAAGTTGCTTTCCACTCAAATCTTCTTTCCACCAAATCCAAATCCTGTGAGAGAGAGTTGAGTGTTGGGGAGACTATCATTTGAAGCACAAGAGCAAGGAGTTCATCACAACACACCATTTGTTACTTCTTGGAGAGTGGTGTCTCCTAGATTGGCTAGGTGTCACTTGGGAGCCTCCGTCAAGATTGTGGAGTTGAACCAAGGAGTTTGTAAGGGCAAGGAGATCGCCACGCCATGAAGATCTACCCGAGTGAGGCAAGTCCTTCGTGGGCGACGACCATGGTGGGATAGACAAGGTTGCTTCTTCGTGGACCCTTCATGGGTGGAGCCCTCCGTGGACTCGCGCAATTGTTACCGTTCATGGGTTGAAGTCTCCATCAACATGGATGTACGATAGCACCACCGATCGGAACCACGGATAAAAAATCTCTGTGTCTCCAAATTGCGTTTGCACACTCCAATCCCTTCCCTTTACATTCTCGCAACTTGCATGCTTTACTTTCCGCTGCTCATATACTCTTGGCATGCTTGCTTGATATGTATTGTGAATGTTTAAACTTGTGCCAAAACTCCACTTCAACCTAAAGAACTTTAAAAAACTGCAACTTTTCTTCTTAGAGTCTATTCACCCCCCTCTAGACGCCTCTTCTCGATCCTTTCACCTGTCCGCCCCCATAGCAGCAGACGCCGATGGTGCGATGCTGGAGACATTCCGCGTCTCGCTCCTCGACAACGCCAACAAGCTGAAGGCCATGAGGCGCCTCACTGAAGCCTACCAGCGCGAGATCGACCGCGATGTGTGCGGCACGCCGGCTGCTGGCGAACCCAGCCGCGTGTGCACGGTCCGGTAGCGCGGTGGCAGCCATCGCCAGCATGCAGGGGGCCGACCATCTGGTCTATGCCACGCCCATGGAGGACTTGCACGCCGCCTAGACAGCGGCAAACGAGCTGGATCACTTGGAGGGAGACGAGCGTCGCTGCATGACGGAGCACGTCCAGCAGCTCCTCGACGCGGCCGCTGCGCAGCAAGAAGCTTGCCGGGTTCTCGCTCCCTCAAGACACTCCCAAGTACATTGGCTAGTTGACTACTCCACAGCCGTCAGCATAACAAATGACAACAAGCGTGTTGTCGTGAAGTACGTTCCGCTCATGCTCCAGGGCATGGCCCGGACATGGCTGAACAGCCTCAAGCCCTACAGCGTCAACAGCTGGCTGGATTTTGCCGATGTCTTCATCTGCAAACTTCACTAGCACCTACAAGCGGAAACCAAAGCCCCACCAGCTCTCTCTGTGCGTCCAAGGCCTGACCGAGTCCACCTGTGACTACTTCACGTGGTGGGCTAAACTGCGCAACTCCTGCAAAGGGGTGCATGATGTCTACTACACAACCTACTTCTTGAAGACGTTGTTGGGCCTCCAAGTGCAGAGGTTTGTAGGACAGTAGCAAATTTCCCTCAAGTGTATGACCTAAGGTTTATCAATCCGTGGGAGGCGTAGGATGAAGATGGTCTCTCTCAACCAACCCTGCAACCAAATAACCAAGAGTCTCTTGTGTCCCCAACACACCCAATACAATGGTAAATTGTGTAGGTGCACTAGTTCGGCGAAGAGATGGTGATACAAGTGCAATATGGATGATAGATATGAGTATTCGTAATTTGAAAATATAAAAACTGCAAGGTAATAAATGATAAAAGTGAGCGTAAACGGTATTGCAATGCTAGGAAACAAGGCCTAGGGTTCATACTTTCACTAGTGCGATCTCAACAACAATAACATAATTGGATCATATCACTATCCCTCAACATGCAACAAAGAGTCACTCCAAAGTCACTAATAGCGGAGAACAAATGAAGAGATTATTGTAGGGTACGAAACCACCTCAAAGTTATTCTTTCTGATCGATCTATTTAAGAATCCGTAGTAAAATAACACGAAGCTATTCTTTCCGTTCGATCTATCATAGAGTTCGTACTAGAATAACACCTTAAGATACAAATCAACCAAAACGCTAATGTCACCTAGATACTCCAATGTCACCACAAGTATCCGTGGGTATGATTATATGATATGCATCACACAATCTCAGATTCATCTATTCAAACCAACACAAAGTACTTCAAAGAGTGCCCCAAAGTTTCTACCGGAGAGTCAAGATTTAAAACGCAAAGCCAACCCCTATGCATAAGTTCACAAGGTCACTTGAACCCGCAAGTTGATCACCAAAACATACATCAAGTAGATCACGTGAATATCCCATTGTCACCACAGATAAGCACATTCAAGACATACATAAAGTGTTCTCAAATCCTTAAAGAATCAATCCGATAAGATAGCTTCAAAGGGAAAACTCAATCCATTACAAGAGAGTAGAGGGGGAGAAACATCATAAGATCCAACTATAATAGCAAAGCTCGCGATACATCAAGATCGTGCCGAGTCAAGAACATGAGAGAGAGATCAAACACATAGCTACTGGTACATACCCTCAGCCCCGACGGTGAACTACTCCCTTCTTGTCATGGATAGCGCCGGGATGATGAAGATGGCCACCGGTGAGGGATCCCCCCTCCGGCAGGATGCCGGAACAGGGTCCCGATTGGTTTTTGATGGCTACAGAGGCTTGTGGCAACGGAACTCCCGATCTATTGTGTTCCCCGATGGTTTTAGGGTGAGGTGAGCCACGAGGGGCCCACGAGGGTGGGGGTGTGCCCTGGGGGGGCAGGCGTGCCTCCCTGCCTCGTGGCCACCTCGAAGCTTCCCTGACTTCAACTCCAAGTCCCCTGGATCAAGTTCGTTCCAAAAATCACGCTCCCGAAGGTTTCATTCTGTTTGGACTCCATTTGATATTCCTTTTCTGCGAAACACTGAAACATGGGAAAAAACAAAAACTGGCATTGGGCTCTGGGTTAATAGGTTAGTCCCAAAAATAATATAGAAGTGTTTAGTAAAGCCCGTAAACATCCAAAACAGATAATATAATAGCATGAATACTTCATAAATTATTGATACGTTGGAGACGTATCAGCATCCCCAAGCTTAATTCCTGCTTGTCCTCGAGTAGGTAAATGATAAAAGAAATAATTTATGAAGTGTGAATGCTAGCAGGTGCATAAGCTTGATCAATGATAATTTTAATCACCTTTTCTAGCATCATTATATGTCATAACAGTAGCTCAACTCATAGAAATTTTCATGGTCAAGTAACAAGCTATTCACATGTTAAAGTATAGATCATAAACTTTCTTGTAAACTAACAAACAGTGCTCTTAGTCATCAAATTGCAATTCATCTTATTTTCAGGAAGGGTCTATGTCAGAGCTTTGATTTAGCAAACTCCACATACTCAACTATCATATAGTCTTCCATGATTGCTACCACCCAAAGCATAGTTTTAGAACAAATAGCATCCATCGAACACAGAGAAAGATAGGGGCTTAATGTTTCACCTCCCAACTTATTTATCATATATATAATTGTCAACAATAATAATTCATGATCATATATATTTGAATGGCCATATATGCTTAGATCTTTCTCCACCACGTGATGCTTGCCAACTAAAGAGTAGGTTTGAATGAGAAGGAATACTACTGACTCTTGCATAAAAGTAAAAGATAGGCCCTTCGTAGAGGGAAGCTGGGATTTGCAGAGGTGCCAGAGCTCGAAGCTAAAACAGACATGAAAATAATTTTGAGAGGTATGCTTTCATTGTCAATATAACGACCAAGAGTTCCCAATATCTTCCATACTAGATACATTATAGGCGGTTCCCAAACAGAAAGGTAAAGATTTTACTCCCCCTCCACCAACATTCACACTCCACGGCTTGTCCGAAACAACGGATGCCGTCCAACTTTCAACAATCCTGGGGGAGTTTGTTTAAATTATTTGCGAATTTCTTTTTGATCCTTTGATCATAGGACTGGGCATCCCAGTTACCAGCCATTTTCTCGTGAATGATGAGCGGAGTCCACTCATCGTGAGAATAACCCACCTAGCATGGAAGATACTGACAGCCCCTAGTCGCTACATGAGCGATTCAGGCATACAAAACAGATTATTATTTGAAGGTTTAGAGTTTGGCACATGCAAATTTACTTGGAACGGCAGGTAAATACCGCATATAGGTAGATATGGTGGACACTCATGGAAGAAACTTGGTTCAAGGATTTTGGATGCACAAGCAGTATTCCCGCTTAGTATAGATATTTTGGCTAGCAAAGGATTCTAAATAGAAATCACCACATGTTAGAGGATCCATAACAATATAACTTATATAAAAATATACCAAAGCATAACTCATTATGTTGTCTTCCTTGTCCAACTTCAACTAATTTGCTCAGGTTTGAAAATAATTAATGGGGCTCACAATCATAGAAGATGTCCAAGATAATACATTTATATGTGAAATCTCTCTTCCTTCAATATTCTTTCATGAATTGTTCAAGTGACCAATACAATGTTTGCTAACCTTCAAAAAATTTACCACCTCTACTTATTATACGTGAAGGCATTACTCCCCATGGGAAAGGCATATGAAACATACATAATTTCAGATTTAGGACATTCAAATCATTCAACCATTTACTCATAGGATATAAGTGAAGCACATGAGTAAATGACAAACTACTCCAAAAAGATATAAGTGAAGATCAATGAGTAGTTAAATAATTATGTAGCTATGTGAAGACTCTCTCTCATTTAAGAATTTCATATCTTGGGATATTATTCAAACAACAAGCAAAACAAAATAAAACAATATTTCAAGGATAGCACTCATCATGTGAAGAAGCAAAACTTAGGCTCAACCGATACTAACCTATAATTGTTGAAGAAGAAAGGTGGGATGCCTACCGGGGCATCCCCAAGCTTAGATGCTTGAGACTTCTAGAAATAGTATCTTGGGGTTCCTTGGGCATCCCCAATCTTAAGCTTTTGTGTCTCCTTAATTCCTCTCAAATCACGGTTTCCTAAATCTCGAAAGCTTCATCCACACCAAACTCAACAAGAACTCGTGAGATAAGTTAGTATAAACCAATGCAAAAACCTTATCATTTTCTACTGTAACAAATCACTAAAATTATTATTCAACATTGCATACTAAATGCCTCTGCATATTTAATACTCCTATCCTCAAATAGAATCATTAAACAAGCAAACATACACAAACAATGGAAACATAACAGCAATCTGCCAAAATAGTATAGTCTGTAAAGAATGCAAGATTCATCATACTTCCCTAACTCCAAACATTATGAAATTCTACCACACTTAGTAAATTTATCAGAGCTTATTATGCAAAAGGTTTCAACATTTTATCAGAGCTTAGTAAATTCTACCACACTATGCAACAGCGGTAAACTTTCTGTTTTCAAATAGCAACATGAAGACTTGTAAAATAGGCATAGTAAAGGCTATCAATGCCACTTTTATTGAAATAAAAGATGCAAAACATTGTTATAAATAACAGCAAGCAAATACTAACAAAATAAATTGACGCTCAAAGCAAAACACATATCATGTGGTGAATAAAAATATAGCTCCAAGTAAAGTTACCGATGAATGAAGACGAAAGAGGGGATGCCTCCCGGGGCATCCCCAATCTTAGGCTCTTGGTTGTACTTGAATATTACCTTGGGGTGCCTTGGGAATACCCAATCTTAGGCTCTTCCCACTCCTTATTCCATAGTCCATCGATTCTTTACCCAAAAATTGAAAACTTCACAACACAAAACTCAAGAAAAAAACTCGTAAGCTCCGTTAGTATAAGAAAATAAAACCACCACTTAGGTACTGTTGTGAACTCATTATAAATTCATATTTGTATAATATCTACTGTATTCTGACTTCTCTATGGTTCATACCCTCCGATACTACTCATAGATTCATCAAAATAAGCAAACAACACACTGAAAACAGAATCTGTCAAAAACAGAACAGTCTGCAGTAATCTATATCAAACGTATACTTCTGGAACTCCAAAAATTCTAAAATAAATTGGTGGACCTGAGGAATTTATCTATTAATCATATTCAAAAAGAATAAACTTAAAAGCACTCTTCTGTAAAAAATGATAGCTAAATTCGTGAGCGCAAAGTTTCTGTTTTTTATAGCAAGATCACATTAACTTCCACCCAAGTCTTCCCAAGGGTTCTACTTGGCAATTTATTGAAACAAAAGCTATAAAACATGATTAATACAGTAGCTTAATCATGTGAACACACAAAAACAGTAGGGGTAAATATTTGGTTGCCTCCCAACAAGCGCTAACGTTTAACGCCCGTAGCTAGGCATGATGATTTCAATGATGCTCACATAAAAGATAAGAATTGAAACATAAAGAGAGCATCATGAAGAATATGACTAGCACATTTAAGTCTAACCCACTTCCTATGCATAGGACTTTTGTGAGGAAACAACTTATGGGAACAATAATCAACTAGCATAGGACGGCAAAACAAGCATAACTTCAAAACTTTAAGCACATAGAGAGGAAACTTGATATTATTGCAATTCCTACAAGCATATATTCCTCCCACATAATAATTTTCAGTAGCATAATGAATGAATTCAACAATATAACCAGCACCTAAAGCATTCTTTTCATGATATACAAGCATAGAAATTTTATTACTCTCCACATAAGCAAAATTCTTCTCATTCGGAATAGTGGGAGCAAACTCAACAAAATAACTATCATGTGAAGCATAATCCAGTTGAAAATTAAAATCATGATGACAAGTTTCATGGTTATCCTTATTCCTTAGAGCATACGTGTCATCACAATAATCATCATAAATAGGAGGCATGCTTTCAGCATAATAAATTTGCTCATCAAAACTTGGGGGACAAAAAATATCATCCTCATCAAACATAGCTTCCCCAAGCTTGTGGCTTTGCATATCATTAGCATCATGGATATTCAAAGAATTTGTACTAACAACATTGCAATCATGCTCATCATTCAAATATTTAGTGCCAAACATTCTAATGCATTCTTCTTCTAGCACTTGAGCACAATTATCCTTTCCATCATACTCACAAAAGATATTAAAAAGATGAAGCGTATGAGGCAAACTCAATTCCATTTTTTTGTAGTTTTCATTTATAGATGAAACTAGTGATAAAACAAGAAACAAAAAGATTCGATTGCAAGATCTAAAGATATACCTTCAAGCACTCACATACCTGGCAACGGCGCCAGAAAAGAGCTTGATGTCTACTACACAACCTTCTTCTTGTAGACGTTGTTGGGCCTCCAAGTGCAGAGGTTTGTAGGACAGTAGCAAATTTCCCTCAAGTGGATGACCTAAGGTTTATAAATCCATGGGAGGCGTAGGATGAAGATGCTCTCTCTCAAGCAACCCTGCAACCAAATAACAAAGAGTCTCTTGTGTCCCCAACACACCCAATACAATGGTAAATTGTATAGATGCACTAGTTCGGCGAAGAGATGGTGATACAAGTGCAATATGGATGATAGATATGAGTATTTGTAATCTGAAAATATAAAAACAGCAAGGTAACAAATGATAAAAGTGAGCGTAAATGGTATTGCAATGCTAGGAAACAAGGCCTAGGGTTCATACTTTCACTAGTGCAAGTTCTCTCAACAATAATAACATAATTGGATCATATAATTATCCCTCAACATGCAACAAAGAGTCACTCCAAAGTCACTAATAGCAGAGAACAAACGAAGAGATTATTGTAGGGTACGAAACCACCTCAAAGTTATTTTTTCTGATCGATCTATTCAAGAGTCCGTAGTAAAATAACACGAAGCTATTCTTTCCGTTCGATCTATCATAGAGTGCTTACTAGAATAACACCTTAAGACACAAATCAACCAAAACCCTAATGTCACCTAGATACTCCAATGTCACCACAAGTATCCGTGGGTATGATTATACGATATGCATCACACAATCTCAGATTCATCTATTCAAACCAACACAAAGTACTTCAAAGAGTGCCCCAAAGTTTCTACCGAAGAGTCAAGACCAAAACGTGTTCCAACCCCTATGCATAAGTTCACAAGGTCACTGAACCCGCAAGTTGATCACCAAAACATACATCAAGTAGATCACGTGAATATCCCATTGTCACCATAGATAAGCACATGCAAGACATACATAAAGTGTTCTCAAATCCTTAAAGACTCAATCCGATAAGATAACTTCAAAGGGAAAACTCAATCCATTACAAGTGAGTAGAGGGGAGAAACGTCATAAGATCCAACAATAATAGCAAAGCTCGCGATACATCAAGATCGTGCTGAGTGAAGAACACGAGAGAGAGATCAAACACATAGCTACTGGTACATACCCTCGGCCCCGAGGGTGTACTACTCCCTCCTCGTATGGACAGCGCCGGGATGATGAAGATGGCCACCGGTGAGGGTTCCCCCCTCCGGCAGGATGCCGGAACAGGGCCCCGATTGGTTTTTGTTGGCTACAGAGGCTTGCGGTGGCGGAACTCCCGATCTATTGTGTTCCCCGATGGTTTTAGGGTATATGGATATATATAGGAGAAAAAAGTCGGTCAGGGGAGCCACGAGGGGCCCACGAGGGTTGGGGCGCGCCCAGGGGGCAGGCGCGCCTCCGTGTCTTGTGGCCACCTCGAAGCTTCCTTGACTTCAACTCCAAGTCTCCTGGACCACGTTCGTTCCAAAAATCCCGCTCCCGAAGGTTTCATTCCATTTGGACTCCGTTTGATATTCCTTTTCTGCGAAACACTGAAACAAGGAAAAACGGAAACCGCACTGGCTCTGGGTTAATAGGTTAGTCCCAAAAATAATATAGAAGTGTTTAGTAAAGCCCATAAACATCCAAAACAGATAATATAATAGCATGAATACTTCATAAATTATAGATACGTTGGAGACGTATCAGTGCACGAGGTGCAAGCCATAGAGTACTTCACGGCCGGGTGCAGAGGAGGCACCCTGCTCAAGCACCAGCTCCTCTGCGACGAGCCGGCCATGCTCAACGAGCTGCTGATCGTAGCAGACAAGTACGCCACTGCTGACTCCTCCATGAAGTCGGAGCTCCGGGTGGACGCTTGCGGGAAAGTGCTCCCTTCGGCTCCTCAGACGCCGGCTGGTGACGCCAGTCGGCGTCGGCAGCATAACGACAACAAGCGCAAGGCCCTGCAGCTGTCTTCCACTATCCGTTAGGTGGCAACAGTTGAAGACTAGCAGCCAGGGGGGCAGCCTGGCCCAAGCGTCAGAAGGGCGGCAAGCCTGCATGGTTGCCCACCTTCTCCTTCAAGCAAACCCTTGATGCTCCCTGCAAGTTGCACAACGGCGCGAAGCCGTCCAACCACACCACCCAGAAGTGCCACTGGCTCACCCGGATTGCCAAGGGCAAAGGACTGCCTCCTCCGCCTGCGGGCCCGCCGGCTCCGCCTCCTCAGCAGCTGGCGGCCCGTCCAGTCGCCGCCATCCAAGATGAATTCCCCGGAGAGCATGGAGCCTACATCATCTTCACCAGTGTGGCCGACGACAAGCACAGCTGGCGTCAGCAGCACCATGAGGTGAAATTTCGTCGCCTCTGAAGTCCCAGAGTTCATGCACTGGTCCGAGAGGCCCATCAGCTGGAGCCGCGCCGACCACCCGGAGGTGATGCCTTCTCCAGGTTCCTACGCCATGGTGCTAGATGCTACCTTTTCCACGGAGAGGCGAGCCTGTCGCTTCTCCCGAGTCCTGATAGACGGCGGTAGCAGCATCAAGATCCTCTACCGCGACAACCTAGAGAAGTTGTGCATCAAGGAGAAGCAGCTCCAGTCAGACTGTCTTCCACGACATTGTACCTGGCTTTCCTGCTCTCCAATCGGCAAGATCAAGATAGACATTCTCTTCAGAGACAAAGATCACTTCCGCCGCGAGCCCATCTGGTTCGAGGTGGTCGACCTGGAGAGCCCCTACCACACGCTCCTGGGCCGGCCTGCTCTGGCCAAGTTCATGGCGGTGCCACACAACGCCTACCTCCAGATGAAGATGCCGGGTACCAAGGGCATCATCACCATAGCCGAGGACTACAGGACGTCAGTCGCATGTGCTGCCGCCAGCAGCCGGCTGGCCAAGTCCCTCATCATCGCCGCCGAGAAGCGACTCCTTGACCGGGTTGTGGCCATGGCTAGCAAGCAGCCGGACCTGTCACCAGACCCCAAGGAGTCGGAGGCCCAGGGCTCCTTCTAGCTGGCCAAAGAGACCAAGAAGATACCCTTGGACCCAGAGCACTTGGAGAGGCACGCTATCGTGGGGACCAACCTCAATAGCAAATAGGAAAGCAAGCTCATCGATTTCCTCTGTGAGAATCGGGACATCTTTGCATGGTCTCCCAAATACATGTCGGGTGTTCCGACCGATTTCGCTGAGCACAAGCTACATGTCAGATCAGATGCAAAACCGGTCAAGCAACCCCTTCGCCGCCTGTCAGAAGAGAAGAGGAGAATTGTTGGTGAAGAGATAGCCTAGCTTCTGGCAGCCGGCTTCATCATGGAAGTGTTTTACCTAGAGTGGCTTGCCAACCCAGTCCTTGTACTGAAGAAGAACAACAAGTGGCGCATGTGTATTGACTACACCAGCCTCAACAAAGCCTGCCCCAAAGATCCGTTTGCTCTGCCTCGGATAGATCAAGTGATAGACTCCACAGCCAGATGCGAGCTGCTGTACTTCCTTGATGCCTCTTTCGGCTACCACCAGATCAAGCTGAACCCGGCTGATCGGCTGAAGACTGCCTTCATCACACCATTCGGAGCATTCAGCTACCTGACCATGACATTTGACTTGAGGAATGTCGGTGCCATGTTTCAGCGTTGCATGCAGAAGTGCCTCCTCAAGCAACTCGGCAGAAATGCCCACGACTATGTAGACTATTGTGGTGAAGACGGAGAAGCGAGGCACCCTCCTAGAGGATCTCAAGGAGACCTTTGATAATCTGTGTCATCTTCAAATCAAGCTCAACCCAAAGAAGTGCGTCTTCGGAGTCCCAGCCGGCCAGCTCCTTGCTTTCCTTGTCTCTGAACGCGGCATCGAGTGCGACCCTGTGAAGATCAAGGCCATTGAGCGGATGGAGAGACCCACCCGCTGCGAGACGTCCCGAAGTTCACCGGGTGCTTGGCATCCCTCAGCTGTTTCATCAGTCGGCTAGGCGAGAAGGCTCTTCCCCTATACCAGCTAATGAAGAAAACCACTCACTTCGAGTGGAACGACAAGGCGGACGAGGCTTTCCTCCAGCTCAAGAAGATGCTGACCACGCCGCTTGTCCTGGCAGCTCCGGCTGCTAAGGAGCCCATGTTCCTCTACATCACCGCCACCAGCCGGGTGGTCAGCACCGTCAACATGGTCGAGCGCCCAGAAGACGGCAGGGCACAGCCGGTCTAGAGGCCCGTCTACTACTTGAGCGACGTGCTGTCGACCTCCAAGAAGAACTACCCCCACTACTAGAAGATGTGTTACGGCGTGTACTTTGCCGCCAAGAAGCTCAAGCAGTACTTCCAAGAGCACTTCATCATGGTCGTCTACACCGCCCCACTTGCCGATATCATAGGAAACAGAGATGCATCAGGCCGGGTGGCGAAGTGAGCCATCGAGCTGGCTCCCCACACCATCCTTTACCAGCCCTGCACCGCCATCAAGTCCCAAGCGCTGGTTGACTTCCTCGTCGACTGGGCCACCGCCAGCGTCGGATTCCACCCATTGGCGGATGCACTTTGATGGCTCGAAGATGCGCACCATTCTGGGAGCCGGCATCATTGAGGGAGTCCTGGATTAGGGGGTATCCAGACAGCCGGACTGTATACATTGTCCGGACTATTGAAGCGTGAAGATACAAGACTCAAGACTCCACCCGTGTCCGGATGGGACTCTCCTTGGCGTGGAAGGCAAGCTTGGCGATCCGGATATTATATTTCCTTCCTTGTAACCGACTCCATGTAAACCCTAGCCCTCTCCGGTGCCTATATAAACCGGAGAGGTTGGTCCTTAGAAGGCCGATCACAATTACAATCATACCATCATAGGCTAGCTTCTAGGGTTTAGCCTCTACGATCTCGTGGTAGATCTACTCTTGTACTACTCATATCTTCAATATTAGTCAAGCAGGAAGTAGGGTTTTACCTCCATCGAGAGGGCCCGAACCTGGGTAAACATTGTGTCCCTTGCTTCCTGTTACCATCAACCTAAGACGTACAGATTGGGACCCCCTACCCGAGATCTGCCGGTTTGGACACCGACATTGGTGCTTTCATTGAGAGTTCCTCTGTGTCTTCGCTGCGGGGCTTGATGGCGCCTTCAATCGTCAACAACACGGTCCAGGGCGAGACTTTTCTCCCCGGACAGATCTTCGTGTTCGGCGGTTTTGCACTGCGGGCCAATTCACTTGGCCATCTGGAGCAGATCGACAGCTACGCCTGGCCACCGTGTCAGGTTCGAAAACCTGAACTACACGGCCGATATCCGCGGAGACTTGATCTTCGACGGAATCGGGCCTGTGCCAGAAGTGCCGGGCAGTCACGATGAGCACGGCCTAGACCTGCTGTCGGACAGTGCTCGGGATATTACCCCTGCAGCAGTCCCGGACCTAAATCCGGAGCAGACTGCGTTGCCTAAGGACGGAGGGATGGACCCCGCCTCGTAGGCCGCACACTCATTGGTGATGGAGCCGAACACAGGGCACACCTTGGCGGAAGCCTGTGACTCCGGACCCCCGGACTCGTATCCTGTTGTAGGTTCCAGTCCGCGCGCTCCTGAGCCCGCCGAGCCTGGTTGGGCTCTGGTAATGGAGTTTACCGTTGCGGATATCTTCCAGCACTCGCCCTTTGGTGACATGCTGAACTCATTAAAGTCTCTCTCTTTGTCAGGAGGCTCTATGCCAAACTATGTCCGGCTCGAGTGGGAAGCAGGCGACGAAGGAATTCGCTGCCCACCCACCACCCACTTCATTGCCACGGTCGATGATCTAACCGACGTGCTTGACTTCGACTCCGAAGACATCGACGGTATGGACGACGATGCAGGAGAAGTACAGGAACCACCGCTCACAGGGCGGTGGACAGCCACCTCCTCCTATGATATATATATGGTGGGCACTCCGAAGGAAACCAACGGCGATGAGGCAACGGAGGATAACCTCTCAGCGAGAAAAACAAAGCATGGGCATCGTCGACGCCGCCCCAAGCCCCGCCACAAGAACACCGCCTGTGAGACGAAAACAATCCGGATGGTGCCGAAGAGGAATACAACCCTGATCGGCCCGCCTTCGAGCAGGCCGAGCAGGAAGGTGAGCAGGTCAGCCCAGACGAACAGGCGACGGGCGGATATCCGGAGGAGGACAACTACATGCCCCCCTTCGAAGACGAGATTAGCCTCAGCGACGACGAGTTCGGCATGCCTGAGGATCTCGTAGAGCAGGAGCACTTCAAGCGCCGGCTTATGGCCACTACAAGGAGCCTGAAAAAGAAGCAGCAGCAACTTCAAGCTGATCAAGACCTGCTCACAGATAGATGGACTGAAGTCCTGGCAACCGAGGAATATGGACTCGAGCGCCACACGGCTGACCGGCCACCACGTGGCCGGGATAAAATGGCGTATCAGCCTGAATACCAGCCAAGATCGATCTACGAATCACGAGGGCACGCCCAAACGCGCGACGACGACCGTCACGCCGGACACACTATCAACAAGTCCGGCCGGGCCGAACACAGCCACCCAGAGCAATTCGAACTACTAGCCACATAGCCCGGCACAGAGGCACCATGCACCCCCTCTGCTTCACTGACGAAGTGATGGATCATGAATTCCCAGAAGGGTTCAAACCCGTAAACATCGAATCATACGATGGCACAACAGACCACACAGTATGGATTGAAGATTTCCTTCTCCACATTCACATGGCATGCGGAGACGATCTACACGCCATCAAGTATCTTCCCCTTAAGCTCAAAGGACCCGCCCGGCACTGGCTAAACAGCCTGCCAGCAAATTCTATTGGCAGTTGGGAAAACCTGGAAGACGCATTCCTCGACAACTTCCAGGGCACATATGTGAGACCACCGGACGCTGATGACTTGAGCCACATTACTCAACAGCCGGAGAGTCAGCCAGAAATTCGGACTCGGTTCCTAACTAAAAGAACCAAATAGTCGATTGTCCGGACGCCAAGCCTGGCGGCTTTTAAGCATAATATCCGTGACGAGTGGCTCGCTCGACACCTCGGCCAGGAAAAACCCAAGTCCATGGCAGCTCTCACAACACTAATGACCCGCTTTTGCGTGGGCGAGGATAGCTGGTTGGCTCGCAGCAGCACTACACCACATTCTGGCACTTCGGATGGCCGCGACAATAACGGCAAGCCACGACGTAACTGACATAAGCGACAGAACAACGGCGACATCACTGAAGACATGGCAGTCAACGGCGGATTCAGCGGATCCAAGTCCGGTCAGCGGAAGAAGCCATTCAAAAGAAACAATCAGGGATCGTCCAATCTGGACCGTATACTGGAGCGCTCGTGCCAAATTCATGGCACCTCAGACAAGCCAGCCAACCACACCAACAGAGACTGCTGGGTGTTCAAACAGGCCGGCAAAATAAACGCCGAAAACAAGGACAAGGGGCTCACAGCGACGATGACGAAGAGCCCCAGCGTCCGAACATGGGGGGACAGAAGAAATTTCCTCCCCAGGTGAAAACGGTCAACGTGATCTATGCCACTCACATTCCCAAGAGGGAACAGAAGCGAGCACTACAGGATGTCTATGCGATGGAGCCAGTCGCCCCCAAATTCAATCCATGGTCAGTTTGTCCGATCAACTTTGACCGTAGGGATCACCCTACTAGCATCCGTCATGGCGGCTCAGCCGCATTGGTCCTAGACCCAATCATCGACGGATTCCGCCTCATGCGAGTCCTTATGGACGGCGGCAGCAGCCTGAACCTGCTTTATCAGGACATAGTGCGCAAAATGGGTGTTGATCCTTCAAGGATCAAGCCCACCAAAACCACCTTTAAAAGTGTGATTCCTGGGGTAGAGGCCCGTTGCACGGGCTCCATAACATTGGAAGTGGTCTTCGGATCTCCGGATAACTTCCGAAGCAAAGAGTTAATCTTCGACATCGTCCCTTTCCGCAGTGGTTACCATGCACTGCTCGGACGAACAACATTCGCTAGATTCAATGCGGTACCACACTACGCATACCTCAAGCTCAAGATGCCAGGACCACGCGGGGTCATAACAGTCAACGAAAACATGGTCGCAGCGGAAGTACAATGCGGCCTCCTCCGACAAACCAATCCAGCGACAACAACTTCGAGCACCGTCAAGCGAGTCCCGAGCACCCCGCAACAGGATCATCAGGCACGCCTAGAGCGCGACTAGCAGTCCGGCCTCCACTCAAGCCCCATCAAAGCAGCATTCGTGCAACGCGTACACAATTACGCACTCAAAATACCATGGGCATAGGCGGAGGCGCAACAATGACTCAGTCAACAGTGCCTATAACCGCTACATACCTTCATAACCCATCCTTCTTATTTTTCAGGACATTGCTTTAGAGCAGCCTCTTCAGAAGAGCCGGATTGTCGGACTTACATAGGAGAGAAAACCAAGGAGGCAACAGGCTTTGCGTGCAAAAGGAAATACCCAGGTGGAATCTGTTCATGATCATTATACCTGTTTTACATACCTACATGCAGCCTGCCCTTGGATAGGACATGTTAAATAGTCCTATTTACTTCTGCTTAATGCTACCGTTGTAAACATACGCTTAAACGTATTATTCATCAATGGGAAAAAATATATAGCGTTGGCTTATTAATCCTATTTGCACATATTTCTTGCAAATGTTTATTTAATATTGCATCCGTACACTTTGGTACGGTTAGTTTGCCAGGGGCTTCTTATGACACCCCATAATACGGCATAACAAAGTCCGAACACATTCAACAATGCGGCACCCCGAACTTATAGCACTATATGCATCAGCTCCGAATCACGTCTTGGGTCAATAGTTGGGTTTGCCCGGCTCCCTTGTTTTGGTACCTTACATTTCGTTATATCGGCTAAGGTAGCGCAGGGAGAACTACTGCGATTGTGTCCCGGTTCTTCTGGACGAGCACCTCAGTAGAGAAAGCCGAGAACTGACCGACATGATGCGGCGAGAGCTGGTCGCTGTTCGAGAAGTCTTAAAATCCTTAAAGATTTTTTTCCGCTTTAGGCGATGAATCGGCCTCGTCCGATTTAGGCGTATATAGCGCCCAAATTCGGCCCTCTGAATTCTAGGGGCTTCGCCGAAATTTAAAATTGTAGACTTCTATGGCTAAGTGAAAGTTATAAAGCCGCATAGTCCGATTGCCTTGTTCGCTGCGCCGGATACCTCCTTAAGGGACCAAAAAATTGGATAAAGAGTGTCCGGGTTTTCCAGAACACCCGGTACTAGTTACGTGGGGGCGGAAGCTTTAATCGCCTACTTTCAGAATTCTATAAACAGCCGCACAGATGGTAATATTTTGAATCAAACAGTGCTACATAGCACAAGTAACTTCGTCTTTATATTACAACAGTGACAGAGGTACATTTATTCAAAGATCTTGTCCTTGGTACATTCATCGGGCACGAGACGAGCGCCCTTCATAACGCCATGATAATACTTCTCAGGATAGTGATGCGCCTTGCCCTCCGGCGGCCCGTCCTTCACCAGCTTCTCCGCATCCAGCTTGCCCCAATGCACCTTCGCACGGGCAAAGGCCCGGCAAGCACCCTCAATGCAAATGGGTCGCTTGATAACCTCAAGCCGCGGACAGGCATTCACCATCCGCTTGATCAGGCTAAAGTAGCTAGTGGGCAGGGGCTCACCAGGCCATATCCGGACTATGAAATCTTTCATAGCCACTTCGGCCGCCCTGTGGAGTTCGACCAACTGCTTCAGTTGGTCACTTAGAGGCATTGGGTGTTCGGCCCCAGCATACTGGGACCAGAACAGCTTCTTCGTGGAGCTTCCCTCCTCGGCACGATAGAACTCCGCGGCGTCTGAGACGCTGCGTGGTAGATCTGCGAATGCCCCTGGAGAGCTCCGAATTCGGTTAAGTAAAAGAAACGCCTCCTCCACATGTTTGCTTTGCATAAAGAATGTCTTACCCGAGGCTATCTTCTGGGCCGCCTGGATTTCCTGTTGTGCCTTGTCGGCTTCAGCCTTGGCATCTTTCATACTTGCAAGGGCCTTCGCAAGCTTGGCCTCTTTCATCTTAAGCTCATGCTCCACGGACTCGAACTTCTTGCCGAGCTCATGGAGCTCTTGATGTACCTCGCCCACTCTAGCATCTTGCTTTTTGCGCTCCTTACATTCCAAGGCCGCCTTGTTTTCGGTCTCAGACAGCGCTTTCTTCAGAGACGCCACTTAGGTGGTGGCCCCTGTTACACAGTCATGACGCTTCGTTGTTAGAATAACCAATTTCATCTATCCTTCATTACATGAGAGCGGGGAATCATTCACCTTTGTTCTCTTCGAGCTGCCTCTTCGTGAGGTAGAGCTCCCCCTGCGCCTGCTCCAGGTCCCGCTTTAGTCCAGCGAGCTTGGCTGTGCGGACAGCATCGCAAGCAGCACAACCTGCTTATTCAAAATACATACTTACTATTAGACTCCTGCGGATTATAATTGACCCTTTGCTCGGCTTTTCCTTCCGAACACCGAACAGAGTATCAGGGGCTACTACCTATCGGGTGGTAATTTTACATATTCCCTACTTACCTCAAAGCATGTTAGGAGGCTGGTGCAAGCTTCGGTTAGCCCGCTTCTGGCGGACAGAACCTTCTGAATCACCGCACCCATAAGAGTACGGTGGTCTTCATCCATGGAAGCGCCGCGAAGCGCTTCCAGCAGACAATCCGACGACTCGGGCGTAATGGAAGTCTTCGGCACGGACGGCTCGCCCTCCCTAACGAGGGGCTGCCCGCCTAAGTCCGGAACCATTCGAGCTTCCGGAACAGTATTCGGCTGAGGGCCCGGCTTACTCCGGCTCTCATCAACAAAATCCGCGGGGATCTTGAACCCCGCGTGTCCGACGCCTGGAATTCCGCCTTGGGGCGCCTCCAGAGTCACCTCCCCCCGCTTTGGGAACCTTTGGGATAACACTTCCGTGTCATCCGCAGGCTGAGGAGTAGTGGCCGTCGGGAGCGAGTTCATCGCTGAAGCACTCAAGGACCCATTCGAAGACAATACCTCGGGATGGACCCTGGCCGGACTGCATATATGTTCGGCGTCATAACAAGACTATCAAACAAAGTTGCGCTAAAAGTACAATAGAGTGTGGACACTCACGATCTAGCTAGGGGCTTCCCCCTGGGCAGCCACTCTTCATCACTGTGAGCGGCCGTGGTGGAGTAGTCCGGGAGGGACGCCTTTCCCTTCTTGGACGCCCTGGCCTCCCCTTCCTGGGCGGCTTTCCTCTTCTTCTCCCCCCCCCCCCATTGCGGGGAGGTAGAACTTCTCCGTGTTTTCCCCCGCCTCCGCGGGAGGAATCTGTCTCGTCGTCTTCGGGCGACGTGGGTATGACGGCCTTGCGCCGGGGGCCTTTCCCGGCCCCCTGGTCTGCCTTCTCAGGCCCCTCATCCTCTCCGGATGGGGCGGCCCCTTCTTCTTCTTCCTCCCCTTCGGGGGAGGAGTTCGCCTCATCGTCTTCGGACGAGGCTTCCAGTACAACCTTACGCCAGAGACCCTTCCTGGTCCTCGGGGCCTTCTTTTCGGCCTTCTTCTCCGGTGCCTTGTAGGGCGCCGGGAGCAGCATCTCCGTCAGGAGGGCATCAGCTGGGCCTTCTGGCAGCGGAGCCGGATAGTCAATCCGCTCCGCTGTCTTCACATAATCCTGATTAAATACACACAATGACTTAAGACTCCCCCATGAATGTATTAGGAAGAACTGAATCCAGCGGTAGTCATAAAACTCACCGGACGGGGGGGGGGGGGGGCGCGACATGAAGTCCGCGGTCCGTGGATGTGGGGGGAGGTACTTCGGAGGCCTTGAACAGAACCTTCCATGCGCCTTTGTGCGTCATGTCGAGAGCTTCTGGCGTTTGGTGTTCGGCCGGGACGTACTCCCACAGATTAAATACCCGTCTTTGGCACGGGAGAATCCGGCGGACGAGCATGACCTGGACCACGTTGACAAGCTTGATGTTCTTGTCCTTCATATTTTTGCTGCAGTTTTGGAGTCCGGTCAGCTCTGAAGGTTCGCCCCAGGTCAGGCCCTTCCTTTCCCAGGAGGTGAGCCGCGTAGGGGTTCTGGATCGGAATTCGGGGGCCGCCGCCCAGTTGGCGCCGCGCGGCTCGGTGATGTAGAACCACTCCGATTGCCACCCTTTCACGGTCTCCACGAAGGAGCCGTCAAGCCAGGTGACATTAGGCATCTTGCCCACCATGGCCCCTCCACACTCCGCTTGCTGGCCGCTCACGATCTTCGGCTTCACGCAGAAGATTTGTAGCCACAAGCCAAAGTGAGGCTTGATGCGGAGGAAGGCCTCGCATACGACGATGAACGCCGAGATGTTGAGGACGAAATTTGGGGCTAGATCATGGAAATCTAGCCCGTAGTAGAACATAAGTCCGCGGACGAAGGGATGAAGCGGAAATCCCAGTCCATGGACGAAGTGGGCAACAAACACGACCCTCGCGTGGGGTAGCGGAGTTGGAATGACCTGCCCGTCATCCGGTAGCCGGTACGCTATGTCTGCGGCCAAGTATCCGGCCGCCCGAAGATTCGCGATATGCTTCTCCTTCACAGTGGAAGCCACCCACTTGCCTCCTGCTCCGGACATGTTTAGCTGTGCGGAGAAAACTTGGGCTAGGGCGTTGGAGCTCGAGGGGGCAGGGGTGAGCGAGGGAGGAAGAAGTCGTGGGTAAAAATGGGGAACTCTTATCCCTTTATAGAGGCAACAAAAGCGGTGCACCTCCCCACTTACCCGTTGAGAATCGCTTGCTTCCCAAGCGCCGCGATTGATGGTGCGGTGGGATTACCCATACCTGTATTGATGAGAATCCCGTGATAAGGGGACACGATCTATGCTTTGACAAGACGTGTCAAGGAAACCGCCTCGCAATATGCGCTGTCGCCGGTTCTGGGAAAACGGTTCGAATAATGACCCGACCGTAATGACATGTCACGTTGTCTAAAAAGTTGTCAGCAGATTGCATTTGTGAGATATCATTCTCTCTACGGTAGTATGTGAAGATCATTTTGCAGATCCGGACACGGTTTAAGTGTTCGATAATTGATATGGAGTATTCGGAGAAGGAACCCGCCTTGCAATGCCGAAGACAAGACTGCGCGCCACACTCATCGTCATTGAAGCTTGGTTCAGGGGCTACTGAGGGAGTCCTGGATTAGGGGGTATCCGAACAGCCGGACTGTATACATCATCCGGACTATTGAAGCGTGAAGATACAAGACTCAAGACTCCGTCCCGTGTCCGGATGGGACTTTCCTTGGCGTGGAAGGCTAGCTTGGCGATCCGGATATTATATTTCCTTCCTTGTAACCAACTCCATGTAAACCCTAGCCCTCTCCGGTGCCTATATAAATCGGAGAGGTTGGTCCTTAGAAGGCCGATCACAATTACAATCATACCATCATAGGCTAGCTTCTAGGGTTTAGCCTAAACGATCTCGTTGTAGATCTACTCTTGTACTACTCATATCCTCAATATTAATCAAGCAGGAAGTAGGGTTTTACCTCCATCGAGAGGGCCCGAACCTGGGTAAACATTATGTCCCTTGCTTCCTATTACCATCAGCCTAAGACGCACAGATCGGGACCCCCTACCCGAGATCCGCCGGTTTTAACACCGACAATCATCCTCACCTCTCCCAAGGGCGACAAGCTCAGATGCATGCTGCAAATTCACTTTGCTGCTTCCAACAATGTGGCCGAGTACGAGGCACTCATCCACGGGCTCCGACTGGCCAAAGAGATTGGCATCCTCCGAGTGTTGTGTTACGGCGACTTGAACTTGGCGGTCCAGCAGTCGTCTGGCGACTGGCATGCCAAGGATGCAAACATGGTGAGCTACCGCTTCCTCGTCCAGCAGATCCGCGGATACTTTGACGGGTATGAGTTCCTTCACGTGCCACGGGCCGACAACGAGCAAGCTGATGCCCTGGCGCGGATTGGCTCCACCCGGCAACCGATACCAGTTGGCGTCTCCCTCCAGTGCCTCCGCAAGCCGTCTATCAAGCCTTCGCCGGTATCAGAGTCCATCTTCGTGTCGGTTGTCCCTGGAACAGTCGGATCTGGCTTAGGGACCGCAGCAGTCGGCCCGAGGACTTCGGCAGGTGGCTCGGGGACTGCAGCAGTCGCACAGCCCGGGGACTTCAGAACCCGGCCCGGGGGCTGCAGTAGTTGGCCCGGGAACTTCGTCAGGCGGCTCGGGGACTGCAGCATTCGCACCCAGCCCGGGGACTGCAGAAGTCACACCTGGCCCGGGGACTTCAGAACCCGGCCCAAGGGCTGCAACAGCCGGCCCGGGGACTTCAACGATACAGCAAGCAGCGGCCAACTCCAAGCCATCGCCTCCCAACCCAACCACCCTGGTACCAGTGGTCGTGATGACAGTGGTTGAAGCACCATCATGGGCGTAGACCATCCTCAACTTCCTGGTGAGAGAGCTACCAGCCAACGAGATATTGGCCCGGCAGGTGCAACGTCGGGCAGCAGCATACACAATAGTAAACAGAGAGCTTGCCAGGCACAGCGTGACTGCCGTCTTGCAGCGCTGCGTAGAGCTAGAGAAAGGCAAGGCAATCCTCAGAGACATCCACCAAGGCGAGTACGGCCACCATGTGGCCTCCAGATCCCTTGTCGCCAAAGCTTTCCGCCATGGATTCTTCTGGGCGACTGCTTTGGACGACGCCAAGGATTTGGTCAGAAAGTGCAAAGGGTGCCAACGATTCAGCTCCAAGCAACATCTACCGGCTTCTGCACTCAAGACCATCCCCCTCACATGGCCTTTTGACGTCTGGGGGCTGGACATGGTGGGCCCATTCAAGACAGCACGCGGCGGCATGACCCATCTGTTGGTCGCCGTGGAAAAATTCACCAAGTGGATTGAAGCAAAGCCAATCAAGAAGCTGAACTGCCCGACTGTCGTGACCTTCACCGTAGATATCACCGTCCGGTATGGCGTGCCGCACAGCATCATCACCGACAATGGCACCAACTTCACCAAAGGTGCCTTGGCCCGTTTCTGTGCGACACAGGGCATCTGACTGGACTTAGCGTCTGTTGCCCATCCGCAGTCAAACGACCAGGTCGAGCAAGCAAACGGTCTCATCTAGTCTGGCATCAAGCCCCGACTGGTCGAGCCGCTGGAGCGCTCGGCCGGTTGCTGGATCGAAGAGCTGTCGGCCATCCTCTGGAGTCTACGGACTACGCCAAACAAAGCAAGCGGCTTCACTCCCTTCTTCCTCTGTACGGGGCCGAGGCCGTCATCCCAACTGACATTGAGTTCGACTCGCCTCGCGTCACCATGTACTCGGAGTCGGAGGCGAAGGAGGCGCGAGAAGAGGCGTCGACCTGCTGGAAGAGGGCCGGCTGCTGGCACTCAGCTGGTCCGCCATCTACCAGCATGGCCTGCGCCGCTACCACAACCGGAAGGTCAGGCCACAATCCTTCCGAGAGGGGGACCTTGTGCTCTGGCTGATCCAGCGAACAGCCGTCCAGCACAAACTCGCAGCCCCTTGGGAAGGGCCGTTCATCATCAGCAAAGCCTTGGGCAACGACTCCTACTACCTCATCGACGCGCGGAAGCCCAGAGCATGCAAGAGGGACTATTCCGGCAAGGAAACAGAGCACCCATGAATGCAAATCTCCTCCGACGATTTTACAGTTAATGCAGTATGTACCACGCTACCTTTTGTATTAAGAGCAAAGACATCGGGTCCCTTGAGGAGCACTCGGGGGCTACCCTTTTTATCTATAAGATAAGATTATGCCTGTGAATGTATTATTTCATTCCTCCGCCCGGCACCGGGTCCGACCAGTCCGCCCGGGGGCTCGCCGCATTGTCCTATGTTGATGCCACCTACAGTTGGACAAGTAGTGTGCTGACATCTAAGCCCTCTCTTGCCTTAAGCCGCTGCTCGCAGAGCGACTATCCGGCTGGCAAGAGCTAAAGGCAGGAAACGGTGTCCACACGAAAAATGACTAAGGAAAAATCATCAGCATAGGCCAAGCCGGCTCCTCGCCTCACCGTCCGGCTGCTGAGCAGCCGGCCGACCAGCTTCTCACTTGACTTGCTACGTTCTAGGCGGCCGAAGTACTTGTCTATCCTAAAACGGCCAAGTCCCTGACCCAGCCATAGACCGTAGAGCGGCTGTCCGGTGATGTCTACTACACAACCTTCTTCTTGTAGACGTTGTTGGGCCTGCAAGTGCACAGGTTTGTAGGACAGTAGCAAATTTCCCTCAAGTGGATGACCTATGGTTTATCAATCCGTAGGAGGCGTAGGATGAAGATGGTCTCTCTCAAGCAACCCTGCAACCAAATAACAAAGAGTCTCTTGTGTCCCCAACACACCCAATACAATGGTAAATTGTATAGGTGCACTAGTTCAGCGAAGAGATGGTGATACAAGTGCAATATAGACGGTAGATAAGAGTATTTGTAATCTGATAATATAAAAACAGCGAGGTAACTAATCATAAAAGTGAGCGTAAACGGTATTGCAATGATAGGAAACAAGGCCTAGGGTTCATACTTTCGCTAGTGCAAGTTCTCTCAACAATAATAACATAGATAGATCATATAACAAGCCCTCAACATGCAACAAAGAGTCACTCCAAAGCCACTAATAGCGGAGAACAAACGTAGAGATTATGGTAGGGTACGAAACCACCTCAAAGTTATTCTTTCGGATCAATCTATAAAAGATTTTGTACTAGAATAACACCTTAAGACACAAATCAATCAAAACCCTAATGTCACCTAGATACTCCATTGTCACCTCAAGTATCCGTGGGCATGATTATACGATATGCATCACACAATCTCAGATTCATCCAACCAACATAAAAGTACTTCAAATAGTGCCCCAAAGCTTCTACCGGAGAGTCAAGAACGTGTGCCAACCCCTATGCATAGGTTCATGGGCGGAACCCGCAAGTTGGTCACCAAAACATACATCAAGTGGCACATGATATCCCATTGTCACAGATAAACACGGCAAGACATACATCAAGTGTTCTCATAAAAGACTCAATCCGATAAGATAACTTCAAAGGGGAAACTCAATTCATCACAAGAGAGTAGAGGGGGAGAAACATCATAAGATCCAACTACAGTAGCAAAGCTCGGGATACATCAATATCGTGCCATAGAGGGAACACGAGAGAGAGAGATCAAACACATAGCTACTGGTACATACCCTAAGCCCCGAGGGTGAACTACTCCCTCCTCGTCATGGATAGCGCCGGGATGATGAACATGGCCACCGGTGATGGATCCCCCCTCGGCGTGGTGGCAGGAAAGGGGTCACGATTGATTTTCGTGGCTCGGAGGCTTGCGCGGCGGAACTCCCGATCTATCTTCTGTTACGGAAGTTTTAGGATGCACGAGGTATATATGGGTGAAAGGAGTGCGTCGGTGGAGCTACGGGGCCCCACGAGGCGGGGCGCGCCTGGGTGGGCGCGTCCCCCACCCTCGTGAGCTCCTCCGTATCTTCGACGTGGGGTCCAAGTCCATCGGTGGGTTTCCTTCCAAAAATAACTTCTCCAATTGATTTCGTTCCGTTTTGACTCGTATGATATTCCTTTTCCTCAAACACTTGAAATAGGCATAAAACAAAGAAATCTGGCCGGGCCTCCGGTTAATAGGTTAGTCCCAAAAATAATATAAAAGTGGATAATAAAGCCCAATATTGCCTAAAACAGTAGATAAAGTAGCATGGAGCAATCAAAAATTATAGATACGTTGGAGACGTATCAAGCATCCCCAAGTTTAATTCCTGCTCGTCCTCGAGTAGGTAAATGATAAAAAAGATAATTTTTGATGCGGAGTGCTACTTGGCATAATTTCAATATAAATCTTCTTACTTGTGATATGAATATTCAGATCCGAAAGATTTAAGACAAAAGTTCATATTGACACAAAAATAATAATACTTCAAGCATACTAATCAAAGCAATCATGTCTTCTCAAAATAACATGGCAAAAGAAAGTTCATCCCTACAAAATCATATAGTTAGGCTATGCTTCATTTTCGTCACACAAAGATGTTCTCAACTTCTATACCCCGATGACAAGCCAAGCAATTGTTTCATACTTAAATAATCTCAAACTTTTTCAACCTTCACGCAATACATGAGCGCCGAGCCATGGATATAGCACTATGGGTGGAATAGAATATGATGATGGGGATTGTGTGGAGAAGACAAAAAAGGAGAAAGTCTCATATTGACGAGGATAATCAACGGGCTATGGAGATGCCCATCAATTTATGTCAACATGAGGAGTAGGGATTGCCATGCAACGGATGCACTAGAGCTATAAGTATATGAAAGCTCTACAAAAGAAACTAAGTGGGTGTGCATCCAACTTGCTTGCTCACGAAGATCTATGGCATTTTGAGGAAGCCCATCATTGGAATATACAAGCCAAGTTCTATAATGAAAAATTCCCACTAGTATATGAAAGTGACAAAATGAGAGACTCTCTATCATGAAGATCTCGGTGCTACTTTGAAGCACAAGTGTGGTAAAAGGATAGTAGCATTGTCCCTTCTCTCATTTTTTTGGGCCTCTCTTTTTTTTGGCCTTGCTTTATATATATATATATATTTTTTTCGTCCGGAGTCTCATCCCGACTTATGGGGGAATCATAGTCTCCATCATCCTTTCCTCACTTGGGACAATGCTCTAATAATGATGATCATCACACTTTTATTTTTCTTACAACTCAACAATTACAACTCGATACTTAGAACAAGGTATGACTCTATATGAATGCCTCCGGCGGTGTACCGGGATGGTGCAATGAATCAAGAGTGACACGTATGAAAAATAATGCATGGTGGCTTTGCCACAAATACGATGTCAACTACATGATCATGCAATGGCAATATGACAAAAGTAATGTATGTCATCATGATGATGATGGAAGTTGCATGGAAATATATCTCGGAATGGCTATGGAAATGCCATGATAGGTAGGTATGGTGGCTGTTTTGAGGAAGATATAAGGAGGTTTATGTGTGATAGAGCGTATCGTATCACGGGGTTTGGATGCACCGGTGAAGTTTGCACCAACTCTCAAGGTGAGAAAGGGCAATGCACGGTACCGAAGAGGCTAGCAAAGGCGGAAAGGTGAGAGTGCGTATAATCCATGGACTCAACATTAGTCAAAAGAACTCATATACTTATTGCAAAAATTTAGAAGCCATCAAAATCAAGTACTACATGCATGCTCCTAGGGGATAGATTGGTAGGAAAAGACCATCGCCGTCCCGACCGCCACTCATAAGGATGCACAAGCTAGGTACACTTCATGTTTCAAATTTGTTACACAAATTTAACCATACGTGCATGCTACGGGACTTACAAACTTCAACACAAGCATTTCTCAAATTCACAATCACCCAACTAGCACGACTATGATATTATCACCTCCATATCTCAAAACAATTATCAAGCATCAAACTTATCTTAGTATTTAATTCACTCAAAAAGAAAGTTTCACATATCTTGAACACTAAGTATATTAACATTAAGCAAATTACCATGCTATTAACGACTCTCAAAATAATCTAAGTGAAGCATGAGAGTTCAACTATTTCTCCAAAATAAAACTACCACCATGCTCTAAAAGATATAAGTGAAGCACTAGAGAAACAACAAACTACTCCGAAAGATATAAGTAAAGATCAATGAGTAGTCGGATAAGTATACAACTATGTGAAGACTCTCCCATTTAATAATTTCAGATCTTGGTATATTATTCAAACAGCAAACAAAACAAAAGAAAATGACAATGCAAGGATAGCACAACTCATGTGAAGAAGCAAAAACTTAGGCTCAACCGATACTAACCGATAGTTGTTGAAGAAGAAAGGTGGGATGCCTACCGGGGCATCCACAAGCTTAGATGCTTGAGACTTCTTGAAATATTATCTTGGAGTGCCTTGGGCATCCCCAAGCTTGAACTTTTGTGTCTCCTTAATTCCTCTCATATCATGGTTTCTCTATTTCTCAAAAGCTTCATTCACAACAAACTCAAAAAGAACTCGTGAGATAGGTTAGTATAAACCAATGCAAAACCTTATCATTTTCTACTGTAACAAATCACTAACATTATTATTCAACATTGCATACTAAATGCCTCTGAATATTTAATACTCCTATCCTTAAATAGATTCATTAAACAAGCAAACATATGCAAACAATGCAAACATAACAGCAATCTGCCAAAACAGTACAGTCTGTAAAGAATGCAAGAGTATCAATACTTCCCTGACTCCAAAAATTATGAACTAAAATTCCCACTGTAATAAATTTATCGTAGCTCAATATGCAAAAAGATTCAACATTATACCACTCTCTGACGTTTCTAGAGAATTTTTGCAACAGCGGTAAACTTTCTGTTTTCAAACAGCAACATGTATACTAGCAAAATAAGCATGGCAAAGGCTATCCTTGACTTTTTTATTGAAACTAAAGATGAAAAACATTAATATAATTAACAGAAAGCAAATACTAACAAGAGAAAATGACGCTCCAAGCAAAACACATATCATGTGGTGAATAAAAATATAGCTCCAAGTAAAGTTACCGATGAACGAAGACGAAAGAGGGGATGCCTTCCGGGGCATCCCCAAGCTTGGGCTTTTGGTTGTCCTTGAATATTACCTTGGGGTGCCTTGGGCATCCCCAAGCTTAGGCTCTTGCCACTCCTTATTCCGTAGTCCATCAAATCTTTACGCAAAATTTGAAAACTTCACAACGCAAAACTTAACAGAAAACTCGTGAGCTCCGTTAGCGAAAGAAAACAAAACACCACTTCAAGGTACTGTAATGAACTCATTCTTAATTTATATTGGTGTTAAACCTACTGTATTCCAACTTCTCTATGGTTTATAAACTATTTTACTAGCCATAGATTCATCAAAATAAGCAAACAACACAATGAAAACAGAATCTGTCAAAAACAGAACAGTCTGTAGTAATATGTAACTAACGCAAACTTATGGAACTCCAAAAATTCTAAACTAAATTTGTGGACCTGAGGAATTTGTGTAGTAATCATCTGCAAAAAGAATCAACTAAATATCACTCTCCAGTAAAAAGCTGAAGCTAATCTCGTGAGCGCTAAAGTTTCTGTTTTTTACAGCATGATCATAAAGACTTCACCCAAGTCTTCCCAAAGGTTCTACTTGGCACAAACACTAATTAAAACATGAAAACACATCTAACCAGAGGCTAGATGGATTATTTATTCCTAAACAGAACCAAAAAGCAAGAAACTAAAATAAAATTGGGTTGCCTCCCAACAAGCGCTATCGTTTAACGCCCCTAGCTAGGCATGGTGATTTCAATGATGCTCACATAAAAGATAGGAATTGAAATATAAAGAGAGCATCATGAAGAATATGACTAGCACATTTAAGTCTAACCCACTTACTATGCATAGGGATTTTATGAGCAAACAATTTATGGGAACAATAATCAACTTGCATAGGAAGGTAAAACAAGCATAACTTCAAGATTTTAAGCACATAGAGAGGAAACTTGATATTATTGAAATTCCTACAAGCATACATTCCTCCCTCATAATAATTTTCAGTAGAATCATGAATGAATTCAACAATATAACCAGAACCTAAAGCATTCTTTTCATGATCTACAAGCATAGAAAATTTACTACTCTCCACATAAGCAAATTTCTTCTCATGAATAGTAGTGGGAGCAAACTCAACAAAATAACTATCATGTGATTGAAAATTAAGATCAAGCTGACAAGTTTCATGGTTATCATTATTCTTTAAAGCTTACGTGTCATCACAATAATCATCATAGATAGGAGGCATGCTTTCATCATAGTAAATTTGCTCATCAAAGCTTGGGGGACAAAAAATATCATCTTCATGAAACATAGCTTCCCCAAGCTTGTGGCTTTGCATATCATTAGCATCATGAGTATTCAAAGAATTGACACTAACAACATGGAAATCATGCTCATCATTCAAAGAATTAGTGCCAAACATTCTATGTAATTCTTCTTCTAGCACTTTGGCACAATTTTCCTTTCCATCATACTCACGAAATATATTAAAAAGATGAAGCGTATGAGACAAACTCAATTCCATTTTTTTGTAGTTTTCTTTTATAAACTAGACTAGTGCTAAAACAAGAAACAAAAAGATTCGATTGCAAGATCTAAAGATATACCTTCACTTACCTAGCCTCCCGCAAACAGCGGCGCGGAAAAAGAGCTTGATGTCTACTACACAACCTTCTTCTTGTAGACGTTGTTGGGCCTGCAAGTGCACAGGTTTGTAGGACAGTAGCAAATTTCCCTCAAGTGCATGACCTAATGTTTATCAATCCGTAGGAGGCATAGGATGAAGATGGTCTCTCTCAAGCAACCCTGCAACCAAATAACAAAGAGTCTCTTGTGTCCCAACACACCCAATACAATGGTAAATTGTATAGGTGCACTAGTTCGGCGAAGAGATGGTGATACAAGTGCAATATAGACGGTAGATAAGAGTATTTGTAATCTGAAAATAAAAAAACAGCAAGGTAACTAATGATAAAAGTGAGTGTAAACGGTACTGCAATGATAGGAAACAAGGCCTAGGGTTCATACTTTCGCTAGTGCAAGTTCTCTCAACAATAATAACATAGATAAATCATATAACAAGCCCTCGGCATGCAACAAAGAGTCACTCCAAAGCCACTAATAGCGGAGAACAAACGTAGAGATTATGGTAGGGTACGAAACCACCTCAAAGTTATTCTTTCGGATCAATCTATAAAAGAGTTCGTACTAGAATAACACCTTAAGACACAAATCAATCAAAACCCTAATGTCACCTAGATACTCCATTGTCACCTCAAGTATCCGTGGGCATGATTATACGATATGCATCACACAATCTCAGATTCATCCAACCAACATAAAAGTACTTCAAAGAGTGCCCTAAAGCTTCTACCGGAGAGTCAAGAACGTGCCAACCCCTATGCATAGGTTCATGGTGGAACCCACAAGTTGGTCACCAAAACATACATCAAGTGGCACATGATATCCCATTGTCACCACAGATAAACACGGCAAGACATACATCAAGTGTTCTCATAAAAGACTCAATCTGATAAGATAATTTCAAAGGGGAAACTCAATTCATCACAAGACAGTAGAGGGGGAGAAACATCATAAGATCCAACTACAATAGCAAAGCTCGGGATACATAAATATCGTGCCATAGAGGGAACACGAGAGAGAACACGAGAGAGAGAGAGATCAAACACATAGCTATCGGTACATACCCTCAGCCCCGAGGGTGAACTACTCCCTCCTCGTCATGGATAGCGCGGGATGATGAAGATGGCCACCGGTGATGGATCCCTCCCAGTGGTACCTAAAAGGGGACCCGATTGGTTTTTCGTGGCTCTGGAGGCTTGCGGCGGCGGAACTCCCGATCTATCTTCTGTTCTGGAAGTTCTAGGGTACGTAGGTATATATGGATGAAGGGAGTATGTCGGTAGAGCTACAGGGGCCCCACGAGGCAGGGGGGCGCGCCCGGGGGGGGGGCGCCACCCTCGTGAGCTCCTCCCGTATCTTCTGACGTGGGGTCCAAGTCCATCAGGTGGGTTTCCTTCCAAAAATATCTTCTCCAGTTGATTTCGTTCCGTTTTGACTCCGTCGATATTCCTTTTCCTCAAACACCGAAATAGGCATAAACAAAGAATCTGGGATGGGCCTCCGGTTAATAGGTTAGTCCCAAAAATAATATAGAAGTGGATAATAAAGCCCAATATTGCCTAAAACAGTAGATAAAGTAGCATGGAGCAATAAAAAATTATAGATACGTTGGAGACGTATCATCCGGCTGGCAGGGCGGCAACCAAAGGAAGGCGGCAAAGGAAAAGGCCAAGAAGAACAAAAAGGCAAAACCAAGTTAGAACCCGGCAGAGCACAAACTTGTGCAAGAATAAATTAATTTACATAGCAAAAGGCTCTTGGCCAGCATTCTACAGAGTTTGAACGTACACCACCTGCGGGTGGAACTGTGCGAATTTAACTTGCTTGTTCAAAAGATTACAAGATAGAAAAACAGGAAAGATAAAGAGGCCGCCTAGGGCAGAGGAGCAGCAGGCGGATCCGATGGGTTGGCAGAGGCAGCGGTGCCGGTGTCTCCCTCCAGTGCCTCCGCAAGCCGTCTATCAAGTCTTCGCCGGAATCAGAGTCCATCTTCGTGCCGGCTGTCCTCGGAACAGTCAAATCCGGCATAGGGCCCGCAACAGTCGACCCGGGGTCTTCGGCAGGCGGCTCGGGGACTGCAGTAGTCGCACCCGGCCCGGGGACTTCAGAACCTGGCCCGAGGGCTGCAAAGAATCGCCCGGGACTTCAAGGGCGGCTCGGGATTACAGCAGCCGCACCTGCCCGGGGACTTGTAACCCGACCTGTGGGTCATGCCCGGGACTTCAACGACGCAGCAAGCGGCGGCCGACTCCAACCCGCTGCCTCCCAACCCAACTGCCCTGGTACCAGTGGCCGTGATGAGAGTGGTTGAAGCACCATCATGGGCGTAGCCCATCCTCAACTTCCTGGTGAGGGGAGAGCTACCAGCCGACGAGAACTTGGCCCGGCAGGTGCAACGCCGGGCAGCAGCATACACAATAGTGAACAGAGAGCTTGCCAGGCACAGCATGACTGGCGTCTTCCAGCGCTGCGTAGAGCTAGAGAAAGGCAAGGCAATCCTCAGAGACATCCACCAAGGCGAGTGCGGCCACCATGCGGCCTCCAGAACCCTTGTCGCCATAGTTTTCCGCCATGGATTCTTCTGGCCGACTGCTCTGGACGACGCCAAGGATTTGGTCAAGAAGTGCAAAGGGTGCCAATGATTCAGCTCCAAGCAACAGCTGTCGGCTTCTACACGCAAGACCATCCCCCTCACTTGGCCTTTTGCCGTCTGGGGGCTGGACATGGTGGGCCCACTCAAGACAGCACGCGGCGGCATGACCCATCTGCTGGTCACCGTGGACAAAGTCACCAAGTGGATTGAAGCAAAGCCAATCAAAGAAGCTGAACTCCCCGACTGCCGTGACCTTCATCGCAGATATCACCGTCCGGTATGGCATGCCACACAGCATCATCACCGACAGCGGCACCAACTTCGCCAAAGGCGCCTTGTCCCATTTCTGCGCTACGCAGGGCATCCGATGGAGTTAGCGTCTATTGCCCATCCGCGGTCAAACGGCCAGGTCGAGCGAGAAAACGGCCTCATCTTGTCCGGCATCAAGCCCTGACTGATCGAGCCGCTGGAGCGCTCGGCCGGTTGCTGGATCGAAGAGTTGTCTGTCGTCCTCTGGAGTCTACGGACTACGCCAAACAAAGCAACCGGCTTCACTCCCTTCTTCCTCGTGTACGGGGCCGAGGCCGTCATCCCAACTGACATTGAGTTCGACTCGCCTCGCATCACCATGTACACAGAGTCGGAGGCGAAGGAGGCGCGAGAAGACGGCGTCGACCTGCTGGAAGAGGGCCGGCTGCTGGCACTCAGCCGGTCCGCCATCTACCAGAAGGGCCTGCGCTGCTACCACAGCCGGAAGGTCAGGCCATGATCCTTCCGTGAGGGGGACCTTGTGCTCTGGCTGATCCAGTGAACAGCCAGCCGGTACAAGCTCCCAACCCCTTGGGAAGGGATGTTCATCATCAGCAAAGCCTTGGGCAACGACGCCTACTACCTCATCGACGCGCAGAAGCCCAGGGCATGCAAGAGGGATGATTCCGGCAAGGAAACAGAACGCCCATGGAACAAAAATCTCCTCCAAATATTTTACAGTTAATGCAGTATGTACCGCGCTACCTTTTGTATTAAGAGCAAAGACATCGGGTCCCTCGAGGAGCACTCGAGGGCTACTCTTTTATCTATATGATAAGATTATGCCTGTGAATGTATTATTTCATTCCTCCGCCAGGCACCGGGTCCGACCAGTCGGCCCGGGGGCTCGCCACCTTGTCCTATGTTGATGCCACCTGCAGTCGGACAAGTAGCTAGTGTGCCGACATCTAAGCCCTCTCTTGCCTTAAGCCGCAGCTCGCAGAGCGACTGTCCGGCTGGCAAGAGCTAAAGGCAGGAAACGGTGTCCATACGAAAAATGACTAAGGAAAAATCATTAGCATAGGCCAAGCCGGCTCCTCGCCTCATTGTCCGGCTGCTGAGCAGCCGGCCGGTCGGCTTCTCACTTGACTTGCAACGATCTAGGTGGCCAAAGTACTTGTCTATCCTAAAACGGCCAAGTCCCTGACCCAGCCGCGGACTGCGGAGCGGCTGTCCGGCAGGCAGGGCGGCAGCTAAAGGAAGGCGGCAAAGGAAAAAAGCCAAGAAGAACAAAAAGGCAAAACCAAGTTAGAACCCGGTAGAGCACAAACTTGTGTAAGAATAAATTAATTTACATAGCAAAAGGCTCTTGGCCAGCATTCAACAGAGTTTGAACGTACACTCCCAGCGGGTGGAACTGTGCGAATTTAACTTGCTTGTTCAAAAGATTACAAGACAAAAAAACAGGAAAGATAAAGTGGCCGCCTAGGCCAGAGGAGCAGCAGGCGGATCCGATAGGTTGGCAGAGGCAGCAGCGCCGGGTGGTGGAGCGGCCGACTGGTGGGTCTCGGCCTGGTCGGCATCGGCAGTAGTCGGCGTGGCGTCCCGTGGCTCGCTGGTCGAGGCTTGGTCAGGCTGAGTCCTGCTATTTGCTCCCTCGTCCGGTGCGGTGTCTTCGACGTCCTCGTCCTCTTCGTCCTCGCCCTCGTCGCTGGAAGTGATCTCCTCCGCCGAGTCCTCCCCATCCTCCGGGCTCAGCCCGAACCAGTTGGGTGGCACCTCAGTGCCCTCCCCGTCCAGCTCGGAGATGAAGACGGTGGTGTTGGCGTACTCGGCGATTGCCACCGCACGTTGAGTGAGCGCGCGGCCCACCGCTACCAGCTCCGGTCCGGCCTCCTGCCGGAAGGTGGCCAGCTAGGCCAGATACAGCCCCGGATACCAAGCCTTGGCGAACTCCAAGGTCATTCCGGCGCTACCGAGCCACGGGCGCCATTCCAGCCTCAAAGCGCCCGATCGCTATCTCGGCCACCGGCAATCCGGCTGGGTGTGCGGGACTGGCGTCGCCGAGGGCGGCCAAGACTGAGACCCAAAGATGCTGCAGCGGCGGAGCATCCGATGAGCTGCTGCGCGCCTTTGACGGCCGAAGTTGCTCGCCGAGATTACGGGTGCGCATGCAATGTCCATGCCCGCCCTCCTTCGCACCTCGTGCCGCGCCTCGATGGCCTGGCTGACAGCAACAGAATGACTGGGAAAGAATTCTGCGCAAGAAGAAGATCAAAAATTAGAAGCCGGAAGACGGCTCCTGCAGCAGTCGGCGGCTGTTGAAAAAGAAGAAGTAACTTACCGTCGATCATATCCTCGATCTCGCCATAGCCGTCAGACAGGAACTTCTCCTTCTCGGCCCAGTTCGAGTGTTGAGTCTCAAACTCGGCCTTGAGGAGGCCTTCGCTCTCCTTCAGCTTCTGGAGCTCCACCTTGTGCCGCTCCGCTTGATCCGCCAGCTCCTTGGTCAGGCGGTCGCACTCATGAGCCGTCTGGCTGCGCTCCTACTCCTTGGTGTGGAGCGCAGATTCAACCTCGCCCAGGCGCTTCCGCAGATCTGTGGCGGCCTCTACAACGACAAGAAAGAAAATGTCAACACCAACCAAAGACAAGTAGTTGCCGAGAGATCCGGCCCGACTTCTAAGCAGTCAGCCCGAATCTCGGGGGCTACACCCAGCGGGTGCGCTGACGCGCCCCCGTGAGAAAGAAGATGGAGTGCTTACTCTGGCTCTGATTCAAGTCGGTGGTCCGCTTGGCCAGCTCCTCATTCTGGGAGTTGTAGGCAGCCACGTGGAGGTTGTGGTAGTCCTGCGATGATGACAACAGAAGAAAAAACAAGTCAGCACTCGGAACTTACCTTGAAGTTCTAAGCCGTCTGCTCAGCAGCCAGCCCGGAACTCGGGGGCTACACCCGGTGGGTGCCATGGCGCGCCCTCACGGAAGATTGCAAGAATTGAAAAACAAGAAGCAAGTAACGTACCCAGACGGTTGCCCGCATTGCCAAGAACTCCTGCATGGATTGCTGGAGGGTGGCACCTTGGGTGTTGAACTGGTCCAAGACGTCCTGCACGGCCACGTTCAGGACACCTGTGCCGCCCCCAGACGTCCAATCCGGTGGGGCGGCGCTGGTGGCCTCGGTGTCGGGCGCCGATGAGCTAGCGGTCCCGACCTCCATTGGCCTTGGTGCCGAGATCGCCATCGCCGGGCGCTGGTGCGCGGGAACACAGATCATGGGAGTCGGACCCACCACCAACTCGCCACTAGATGGCGGCATCGGCGGCGCTTCAGGCCGGCTGCCCTGTGCATCGACAGTCGGTGCGCTCAGAGGCACCTCCACCTCCAAGACAACGAGGCCTCCTCCTCCCCTCTCCAGGACTAGCTGGTCGACACCAGCCCCTCCAGTCGGTGCCTGGCCCTCCGGCACCGACGGCTCCACGCGCTGCGGGCCGGTGGACTCTAGAGCCCTACTGCGGGATGACTTCTCCTCTTGCGCCTTGGCGGCCGCGTCCGCCTGCTCCTTGGCCGCCGCGTCGGCTTGCGCCTTGGCCGCCGCATCAGCCTCCGCTCGTGCCGCCTCCACCGCCTCCGCCTTCTCCCGGGCCACGGCTTCCCGCTCCTCTTGCGCCTCCCGTCCATTCTTCTCCGTCGCCTCCCAGAGGCGTTGAGCGGGTCCATGTGGCAGGGGTCTGCGGAGCCGTCTGCCGCCCCAATCACCGAGCCGAACGAGGCTCGCGACAAAGAGAGCGGAGCTCTATGCACCGGCGGTAGCAAGAAGAAGAAAAGAGAATGAAGGGCGAGGAGAGCGCGCGTGCGTTCTACTACCCCCTCCTCCCCCTACTTATAGGCCCGCGGCGGCGGAGCCGAGGAGGCGAGACGTGGGGGCACGGGATTAACTGCGCTCACTTCGCCCACGACCCTGCACCTTCCTCGCCATAACGGCGTGTACTTAACGCGCCTGGGAAGCGCAACCGCCCACCTTGGCCGCAGCGGATCCGCGCACATGCCGAGGCCCTGTAGTGGCGGGCACAGGCCTGCGGTGACGTCCCGTCACGCGCGTAGGCTGGCAGGCCATCCTGGTCTGCTGGCGCCGCCTGGCAAGCAAGCAACGGGCGGCAAGCCCGTCATCCGGCTGGCTCGCCACACGGCCCCCACCACGGCGATTCGAATTCACCAGGCGGCCGGCCTGGCCCTGGCCAGCTCCTAACAGTCGGCATCTCCGGAAGACGGACGAAGCAAGATTACCAGATCACTCGGAGTAGGAAGCTGCTAAGGCTCCTTGATTTTCAGCCGCAGCGCCCCACCAGCTTCGGGGACTACTGTCGGAGTAAATGACCACGGGTAGCCTCATCGGCCCCTTATGGTATTTCAAGACATCGGGACTAGCTGCGCCCCTCACACCCCCCGGACGAACGACTAGCTTCTTCGGCCGGCTGGTCTAAGAGGCCAGCTGCTGAAAGATGGCAAGACAGTAGAAGGCGGACAAGAGGGAGCCGACTCCTACCAGGCGGCCCCACGTCCCCTCAAAGTTTGTGCCCACACAACCACGATGTGATGGGGCGTAGCTACAGTGCAACCTACCACCCCTAAATCCAGGGCGGATTGTGGCCACAGTGCGGTGTACCAAGTGGACACCCCTCGCCCATCGCGGCACTGTTGCCACGCGACCCATGACATCACTTATGTCACAGGGAGCCCCGCTCCCATGACGGGCAGTCGGTACAGCCCGCAGGCGGCGGGCCCTACCTATCCGTGAGCCACCAAAAGGCGGTGAACCGAAGCAGACGGTAACAAGGGTGGGCCAACTCTTAGCAGATGGCCCTTCTCCCCCTTGGAGTCTGCGCGCCATTAACCATATGAGACGGGGTGTGGCTACAGGCGAGTTTGGATGATTGGGCCGAAGTCTTCTCCTCCAAATCCTCGCATTTGCTGATGGCATCTTTCAGCTCCGGCTCGACTTCGGCCACCCGAGCTTCGTGTTGGCGACGGGTGGCCTGCTCGGTGTTCAGTTCTGCAGCCGCTTTGTCAGCGGCTACCTTGTTTGCCTTTGCCTCCTTCTGGGCTTGGGCAAGGGCGCCTTTGAGGGTCTCGACCTCGGCTGCACCAACTATGATTATAACCAAAAATCATATCGTGAGTTAACCTCTACATATGTGTATCATTTCTGATATAACAATAAATTACTCTTTATACATTATTCGCATACCTTGCGTCTCATCAAACCGCTTGTTAATGCGGTCAATTTCTTCATCATCCACCCGAAGCTTCCGATTGATTTCGAACACTTCGGCGGCTTGGGCGGTTGCCGCCAACAGGGAAGTCTGTTACAATAGCACAGAAGTATGTTAGCTTTCCCAAATTTTATGTGGATCCTCTGTCCAGTTTCTTTCACACCGGACAGAGCCTCAGGGGCTACTGTCTGGATACAGGTATATTCTCTACATGAAACAAAAAGTTTAGGAAATTACGTCACATACCTCAAAGCCTGTCAGTAGGCTGGTGAAGGCTTCGTTCAGTCTAGTTTTTGCAGACTGAACCTTCTCCACCACCGCACACATTAAGGTGCGGTGCTCCTCCATGATGGAAGCACGTTGCAGTGCTTCCTCTAGAGCGCTCGGCGCCTCCGAAGTAGTGGAGGTCGCCGGTGGAGCTGATGCTTCTCCCCCTCCTTTAAAGGGGGCTGCTCATCTGATCCCGGAGCTGGGTTGGTCTCCGGGATAGTGTCGGGCTGGGGCCTGGATTGTTGGGGGTCCCCATCGTCAGTAGCCATAGGGTCGCCTCCCCTAGGTCTTCGGCGACCGAGGTATTAACCTCATGCGCTTTCTCAACAGCCTCGTCTGCACCCCCTCGTCCAGGAGATGTTCTTCGGGACAACACCTCGGTGTCGTCCATGATGATAGGCGAGGGGGCTCGTGGCGGCGTCTCGCTCTCTGCCACATCGGGTGGCAAAGAGTTCCCCTCTGATAACGGAGTTTGCGGGAGCTCGTGGGGAGGGCTGAAAGACACATGTCAAAATAACTTACATCATGGAAATAAGAAAGCTGAAGATAAACAGTGAGTACCCGAATACTTACAATTCGGCTAGGGGCTTCACCCGGGGAAGCTTTTTTGGAGACCAGTTCAGCATCTGAGTCTGAACTGTCTTGAAGGATCATTTTCCCTCTCTTGGGTGCCTCCCCCTTCGGGCCTTCGGAGGCCGCCCTCTTCTTCCTCCTCCCCTTATGGGGAGAGTTTCTCTCCACCTCCTCTTCTTATTCCTCCTCGTCTCCCTCATGGGAGGAGAGGGCTTTCGTCTCTTCGGACACTGTGTCCGAAGGACCCCTAGGGCGGAGGCCTCCCCAGGCCTCCTTGCTTTTCTTCTTCTTGGTTTTCTTCTCCGGCACCTGATACGGCACCGGGACCAACATCTCCATCTCCTGGGGTGTGGCTGGGTTCTCCGGCAGCTGCGCCGGATAGTTGATCCGCTCCGCCTTGGCTGTCCATCTATGTATGAGGGACAGGTGATGTAACTTTCACTATACTTGAAATATTGACCAAATAGGTCTTCGGAAATGCTATACTTACCTCTGAGGCCAGGTTCTCGATGTCGAGTACGATGTCCTCGGTCTTCATCGGCCAACTCTTCTGGGCCTTGAAAAGCTGCTTCCATATGTCTTTGTGTGTGGTGTCGAAGAAGCGCTTCAAGGTCCGTGGTTCTTCCGGATTGAACTCGCACATGTGAGAGGCTCGGAGTTGGCAGGGAAGAGTGCGGCAGAAGAGCATCACCTGAATCACGTTTGTGAGACCAGTGTTTTTTCCTATCATGTTGGTGATGTGTTTTTGCAGCATCTGCACCTCCGCTGGGGACCCCCAATCAAGGCCCTTGGCGGTCCAGGAGGTGGGCCTCGTAGGGGGTCCGAATATGAAGTCAGGCATGGCCGCCCAGTTGGTGTTGCGGGGTTTGGTGATATAGAACCACTCCTGCTGCCACACCTTGACCGTCTCCACAAATGCCCCTTTGGGCCCGATGGCATTGGGAAACTTGCTCACCATAGCACCACCGCAATCCGCGTGCTGCCCATCGACCACCTTCGGCTTCAGATTGAATACCTTGAGCCATAGGCCGAAGTGTGGAGGAATGCGGAGTAGAGCCTCACACACGACGATGAACGCTGATATGTGGAGGAAGGAATTCGGGGCTAGATCATGGAAATCTAGCCCGTAATAGAACATGAGTCCTCGGATGAAGGGGTGGAGGGGAAACCCTAGCCCTCGGTGGAAATGAGGGATGAATACTACCCTCTCACCGAGCTCCGGAGTGGGGATGACCTGATCTTTGGCAGGGAGCATGTGCGCCATGTCCGCGGACAGATAGCACACGCTCCAGAGCTCCTTGACGTCCTTCTCGGTGACGGAGGAGGCCTCCCACTTGCCCTTGGAGCCGGATCCAGCCATGGCTGGGGAGGTTGGTGGCGGCGGGAAAGCTTGAAGTTTTGGGCGCTAGAGCTCAGAGGTGGGAAGGCAGGAGCAAGAAGAAGGCATGAGGAGAAAAAGAAGGGATTTTTTACCTTCTTATAGGCAGTGAAATACCAAACGCCCCCCACTCAACCCTTAAAACTCGCCTGTTCCCGAAGTGATCGTGCGAACGACACGGTTGGATTACCCAAAATCGTATTGATGAGAATCCCGCAATGGGCGGGCACGATCTCTGTGTTGACAAGACGTGCCAATGGAGGCTGTGCCTCAAAATGCGAAACGGAAGGCATGAAAATGGTTCAAAATGTTAAAGAACCAAACGTGACGCTTTGCCAGAAATTTGTCAGCAAAAGACACTGTTTTTATTTTGATATCTTGCCTTCATGGCTAAGGGTTGTATCAATTATACAGAGATGGATACGGTTCGTTTGTGTAGGGAATTATCTTAAAGTGATCGGGAGAAGGAACCAGCCTTGCAATGTCGAAGACAATCCGCGTGCCGAACACATCGCCATCGAAAACTGGTTCAGGGGCTACTCAGGGAGTCCTGGATTAGGGGGGCCGGACTGATGGGCCGTGAAGATACAAGTAGAAGACTTTCCCCCCGTGTGCGGGTAGGACTCCCATATGCGTGGATAGCAAGATTGATGTCCGGATATGTTATTCCTTCCCCTACAAACCGACTCTATACAACCCTAGGTCCCTTCAATGTGTATATAAACTGGAGGGTTTAGTCCGTAGAGACTATCATAATTCTCATAGGCTAGAGAATTATGGTTTAGCCTTTAAGATCTCGAGGTAGATCAACTCTTGTAACCCCTATACTCATTGAATATAATCAATCAGGACGTAGGGTTTTACCTCCTTTAAGAGGGCCCGAACCTGGGTAAACATTGTGTCCCCATCGTCCCTTGTTACCATTGATCCTCAGACGCACAGTTCGGGACCCCCTACCCGAGATCTGCCGGTTTTGACACCGACACGGGTGAGAGTGTGTCTACGCACCCTCGTAGACTGAAAACGGAAGTGTTTGACAACGCGGTTGATGTAGTCGAACTTCTTCTTGTTCCGACCGATCAAGTACCGAACGTACGGCACCTCCGAGTTCTGCACACGTTCAGCTCAATGACGTCCCTCGAACTTTTGATCCAGCAAAGTGTCGAGGGAGTGGATGAGTTCCTTCAGCACGATGACATGGTGATGGTGATGGTGAAGTGATCCGCCAGGGCTTCGCCTACGCACTACGAAGAATATGACCGAGGGTGTAATCTGTGGAGGGGGGAGCCGCACACGGCTAACAGATGTTGCTGTGTGTTCTAGGTGCCCCCTCCCCATGTATATATAGGTGGGAGAGGGAGGGGAGTAGCAAGGGGGCGCTCCAAGTAGGAGGAATCCTACTTGGGCGCCTCCCCAATTTGGCATCCCCCCTTCCATAAGTTCCAGAGGGGGAAGGAAGGAGGAGGGAGGAGGGAAGGAAGGGGGAGGCCGAATCCCCCCCCCCCCTTCCTTCTCTCTTCCCCTCTTTCCTTATCCTCTAGTTCGGCCCATATGGGGGGTGCAACAGCCCCTGCTGGCTGCTACTTTTCCCCTCTTGGCCCATCATTAGGCCCATATCTTTTCTCGGGGGGTCCGCGGAGCCCCTTTCGGTGACCCGATATGTATCCGGTACCCTCCGGAACACTTTCGGTGTCCGAATAGTATCGTCCTATATATCAATCTTTACCTCTCGGCCATTTCAAGACTCTTGTCATTTCCGTGATCTCATCCGGGACTCTGAACAACATCCGGTCACCAAATCACATAACTCATATAATACAAAATCATCTACGAAGATCTATGGGTTCGAGAACTATGTAGACATGACCGAGACACCTCTCCGGTCAATAACCAATAGAGGAACCTGGACGCTCATATTGGCTCCTACATATTCTACGAAGATCTTTATCGGTCGAACCCTTATGACAACATACGTTATTCCCTTTGTCCATCGGTATGTTACTTGTCCGAGATTGGATCGTCGGTATCTTCATACCTAGTTCAATTTCGTTACCGGCAAGTCTCTTTACTCGTTCCGTAATACATCATCATGTAACTAACTCATTTAGTCACTTTGCTTGCAAGGCTTCTTATGATGTGTATTACCGAGAGGGCCCAGAGATACCTCTCCGATACTCGGAGTGACAAATCCTAATCTCGATCTATGCCAACCCAACAAACACCTTCAGAGATACCTGTAGAGCATCTTTATAATCACCCAGTCACGTTGTGATGTTTGATAGCACGCAAGGCATTCCTCCAGTATCCGGGAGTTGCATAATCTCATAGTCAAAGGAATATGTATTTGACATGAAGAAAGCAATTAATAGCAATAAAACTGAACGATCATAATGCTGTCGATTTAATGGGTCTTGTCCATCACATCATTCTCCTAATGATGTGATCATGTTCATCAAATGACAACACATGTCTATGGTTAGGAAACTTAACCATCTTTGATTAACGAGCTAGTCTAGTAGAGGCTTACTAGGGACACAGTGTTTTGTCTATGTATCCACACATGTATCAAGTTTTCGGTTAATACAATTCTAGCATGAATAATAAACATTTATCATGATATAAGGAAATATAAAATAACAAGTTTATTATTGCCTTTAGGGCATATTTCCTTCATTGACAACCCCTCTTACGCGTCCGGTTGCAAGTATTTGTTCTTTGTGTGCATGTACCATTTACATAGTGTTGCTTGGTTCTCCTACTGGATTGATACATTGGTCTCATAACTGAGGGAAATACCTACCGTAGTTGTGATGCATCATCCCTTCCTCTTTAGGGAAATACCGACGTAGTTCAAGCGACATCAATTGCCCAGAAGGCATCACCTCTTTCTTCTAATGACCATCGGTAATATTAATTGGAGCTATTTTTTTATTCATCACATGATATGAGTTTTTATGTGTATTATATGACTCTTTGCTTTGTTTGCTTTTTAGTTTGTCACAATCATCTTTGCTGGACAAACCTATTTGAGAGAAACACGCATTTATCCTGATTTGTTAGGATACTCTATGTGCTTCACTTATATCTTTTGAACTAGGCAGTTGCTTTAGTGCTTCACTTAAATATTTTTGAGCACGGCGGTGATTATATTTTGAAGAAATACATGCACTCTCATGATTCACTTATATTATGTTGAGAGTTGATAAGATTATATTTTGAAGAAATACATGCACTCTCATGCTTCACTTAAAGTTTCTCCATAGTAATGGTAATTTGCATAAGCTATGAATTTAGTCCCAACGTGATGAATATCCAAGAAGGATATAATAAAAAAATCATGAAGAGCATTAGATATGATAAGTTTGATTCCTTGCAATAGTTTTGCGATATGAAGATGATAATATGTGAGCCATGTTAGTGAGTAATTGTGGTTTAGTAAGAATATTGGTGTTAAGGTTTGTGATTCCCTATGCATGCACGTAAAGACAATAGTTATGCAACGAAGTTATATCCATCTTATGTTGCATTATTAGTGTTACTTATGCTCAATGCATGTTTATGACCGTTTTCATTTTTTGGATGGTCGCTTCTCAATCTATTTGCTAGCCTTCATTTGTACTAAGCGAGAATGTTGCTTGTGCATCCAAACCCTTAAACCCAAAGTTGTGCCATATGAATCCACCATACCTACCTATATGCGGTATTTACATGCCGTCCCAAGTAAATTAGCATGTGCCAACTCTAATTATTCAAAATAAATTTCCATTTTGTGTGCCAATACCGCTCATGTGGCATTAGGGGGTGGCCGATATCTTTCATGCTAGGCGGGTTATTCTCACGATGAGTGTTTATTCACTTGTCATTGCATAAGAAAGTGGCGAGTAATAGGGATGCCCAGTCCCACAATGAATCAAAAATAATAATAAAAAAAGTCCTTGGAAAGTGAGAAGTTGGAAGGCACCCGTGGATACGGCTAGCCATGGATTGTGAAAGAATGGTGGAAAGGAATGAACTTTATTTTTTGTTTGGGAACCGCCTATAATGTGTCTAGCGTAGAATATTTTGGGAACTGTCGGTCATAGCGTTGACAGGAAAAGCATGCCTCTCAAAATAATTTTATCTCTAATTTAAGCTTTGAGCTCTGGCACCTTTGTAAATCTCTGCTTCCCTCTGCGAAGGGCCTATATATTTTACTATTATGAAATTTCTATTTTTATTTTGAGTCTCCATCTTCTCTTATAAAGCATCAACTAGAGAACACTATTGTCATACTTGTGCATTGGGTGTAGCTAATATTTGAGTGTATTTCATAGTTGGATCAATGATTGAGCATAATGGGCTAGGGATAACTTTCTTTAGTGTTGATATTTTGAAAGACATGGTTGTATGTTGGTATGCTTGAGTATTTATGTCTTCATGTCAAACTATAGACTATTGCTTTGAATCACTCGAATTCCAATGTCCATGCAACAAAAGAAAATATTATATGATTAACATGATAGGTAGCATTCCACATCAATAATTTTGTTTTTATCATTTACCTACTCGAGGAAGAGCAGGAATTAAGCTTGGGGATGCTTGATAGGTCACCAACGTATCTATAATTTTTATTGTTCCATGCTATTATAGTATCAGTCTTGGATGTTTTATATTCATTTACAAGCAACTTTATATCATTTTTTGGGACTAACCTACTAACTCAATGCCCAATGCCATTTGTTGTTTTTTGCTTGTTTTGGCTTTTCAGGAAATCAATATCAAACAGAAAAAAAAACTTTGGATTAATTTTTTCTGGACCAGAAGAGACCCTAGAAGGTTCAGGAGAAGACCAGACGAGTTACGAGGGAGCGACAAGCTCGGGAGGGCGCCCCCAGGCTTGTGGGCCCCTCGTGGCACCTCTTGACCTAATTCCGCCACTATAAATTCTCAAATATTCCTCTGACACCATAGAGCCACCCGAAATACTTTTTCCGCCGCCGCAAGTTTCTGTTCTCATGATATCCCATCTGGAGGCCTTCTCCGGCACTTCGCCGGAGGATGAATCGATCCCAGAGGGGCTCTACATCAACCTTGCTGCCCTTCCAATGATGCATGAGTAGTTTACCACAGACCTTATACTCAGAACTTTAGCAGTAGCACTTGTTAAAAAAGCGCGCTAGTGCTACATAGCAATAGCGCGTGCAGGATAACCGTACATGTATACATATGTAGCAAGATGGCCTCATGTAAAAGCGCTACTACTAAAATTCCCACTACTAAGCCGATAGGCTACACATAGTAGTAGCGGTCTTATAAAAACAGCGCTACCGCTAATATTGTTGTAGCAGCGCGTTTACGTAGAAAGGCGCTACTGCTAATGAAAATAAAATAAAAAGAAAAGCAAATAGAAAAGTAAATGAAAATGAAATAAATAGAAAAGGAGAAAGGAAAAAAATATAATGTAAATAAAAATAAATGAAAAAAGGAAAAAAGAGAAAGGCATAGCAGTAGCGCGTTTAGTGAAACGCGCTATAGCTAACTTAGCTATAGCGAGTTTTTAGTAACGCGCTACCGCTATGTTTGACTTAACCAGAAGTTTCCCTCCCCTTGACCACCACTTCTCCCCCAAATCCCTCGCCCCACTTCACCGCCGTCTCCCCAATTCGCCGTCGCCCCACTTCGCCACCGTCTCCTGTCGCGTTGATGCCCGCAACTTCACCATCTCCCCCCGAGGCCGCCCTCAACCTCACTGCTGCCGCCCGAGGCCGCCCTCAACCTCACCGCCGCCGCCCGAGGCCGCCCTCGACCTCACTGTCGCCGCCCTTGACCTCACCACCGCCGTCCTCGACCTCACCGCCGCCCGAGCCCGCCCAGGACCGCCGCTGCCCGAGCTCGAGCCCGCCCTCCCAGCCCCTGCCTCCGTCGCTGAGCACCTCCCCGACACCGTCTCTCCCCTCTCTGTAAGCCCTCACCCCTCCTCTCTCTCTCTGCATTTTCTTCCTGCCATGTTAATTAGCAGTAGTAGTAGATGTTAATTAGTAAAAAAAATTCGCCGTCTGGGAGCTTTACCAGGACTCACTAGAAAAACACCTAAATCCGGAAGTAATCTTAAAAATATTCAAGTGGTGGTGGTACTAGTTAACTAGGGCAGGACAGAAATTGAGCTCTTGCCTCTCTTCCTTCTTCTCACATCGAGACCTCCTCGATCATCGAACACTTCATCCACACAAAACTTCAACAGAAAACTCGATAAGATCCGTTAGTATAATAAAGCAAATCACTACTTTAAGTACTATTGCAAACAAATTCATATTTTGTTTTTTCATTGTGTCTATTGTAATATAAATTTTTCATGGCTTAATACACTGATATAAATTGATAGTTTCATCAAAACAAACAAACTATGCATCAAAAACAGAATATGTCTAAAACAGAACAGTCTGTAATAATCTGAACATTCACCATACTTCTGATACTTGAAAATTTCTGCCAAAATTAGGAAGAATAAACAATTTGTACAGAAAGACAGTGCAAAAGGAATAAGAACCATTTGACGTTCCAGTTAAAAACTAAAATTCGCGCACTACAGCCAAAGTTTCTGTCCTGCACCGCACAAACCAACAAGTATTGTAAACATCCTAAAGGCAAAGTTTGGCACATTATTTTTATAATACAATGGAATTGTACAAGGGGATAATTATTTTTGTTGAAAAGTTTCTGTAATCAAGATTCACAAAATTTCCGTGAGCATGAACAAAGTGCAAGGAGCTCTCCCACTTCAACAATGCTTGTCTTTCTCACTTTCACTTTCCTGTTCGAAAAAGTTTTGGGTTCCCCTCTTTATTTTTGTTGTTTTTAAACTATATGAAAGCACTCAACAGAAATAAATGACTCTCTAAAACTTCCGGGTTGTCTCCCTGGCAGCGCTTTCTTAAAGCCATTAAGCTAGGCATATAGTGCTCAAGTAGTGAATCCACCAGGATCCCAAGGTATATCAAAGCCAATTTTAATTAACAATGACTTGGCATTTAGTAGTGAACACAAAGCAGCATATATCAAGCAATGATGAAGTCTAACTCTCTTCCTATGCATCGGCATGTCATAAAAGAACAATTCATGCACACAAAGTAAAGGCCAATGCATAGTATAAACAGTTTCTTGCAATTTTATCATGTTGGAAACATAGAGAGGTGGAGATATAGTTCATCTCTCATAATAATTGCAAGTAGGAGCAGCAAGCACATGCATATTATATCTATCAAAATCATCATGTGCAACGGTAAAAGGCAACCCATCAATATAATGCTTAATAAGAGCAAACTTCTCCGATATAGTGTAGTCGGGAGAATTTAAAAAGATAATTGGACTATCATGCGTGGGTGCAATAGCAACAATTTCAAGTTTAACATAAGGAACTATAGCAAGTTCATCTCCATAAGCATAATTCATATTGGCATCTTGGCCACAAGCATAGCAAGCATCATCAAAACGGGATATTTCAAATGAATCAACGGGATCATAATAGTCATCATAGCAATCATCCTTCGGTAAGCACGAAGGGACATTAAACAATGTATGAGTTGAAGAGTTACTCTCATTAGAAGGTGGGCACGGGTAGCTAATCCGCTCTTCCTCCTTTTGTTATTTGCTCTCCCCATCATCTTTTTCATCCAATGAGCTCACAGTTTCATCAACTTCTTCTTCCATAGATTCCTGCAAAATATTAATCTCTTCTTGGACAGCGGAGACTTTCTCAATAAGTGCATTAATATCATAATTGTATTCATAATTCTCATAACAATATTTAAGGATAGCTAAATTTTCAGGTCTATAAACCGAATACTCAAAATCTTCAAACTCTTTAAACATAGATTCAATTTCATAAGCACCCATAAAAGAAACAAATTCTTCTATTCGTTACACATCATAGTAATCATATATACCTCTAGCATAAGAAGCCAATGTTTCATTATCATTAAATTTGCATGAAAAGGGAAGGTGTGGAGACTTCATCCTAGAGCAACAAGTATAATCATATCTCAAGCATAGTTGCCTAGCATACCAATACAACATATTAATTTGATCCCATAATAATTTCCCTTTTTGTGTCAAGTGATAATCCCTAAAGTATTCACGTTGATCCAACGTAACTCCCATAACATAGTTGAATGGGGTTTTCTCAGGATTATTAAAGTAGTACATAATATCTTTCACATAACCAGCATCGAGGGTTTTAGGAGGTTCCCCATCTCCATGAGCAACAAGTACACCTAATTTTTTTGGTATTTCGTGTTCCATATCCAGATAGAGAACAACTAAGAACAGCAAAAATAAAAATTACTTAGTGATAAAGCAAACAAGAACACACGAGAATATTCACCCCACGCTATGACTCCCCGGCAATGGCGCCAGAAAAAGGTCTTGATAACCCACAAGTATAGGTGATCGCAACAGTTTCCGATAAGTAAGAGTGTCGAACCCAACGAGGAGCTAAAGGTAGAACAAATATTCCCTAAAGTTCTATCGACCATCGATACAACTCTACGCACGCTTGACGTTTACTTTACCTAGAACAAGTATGAAACTAGAAGTACTTTGTAGGTGTTTTTGGATAGGCTTGCAAGAAAAGTAAAGAGCACAAAAATAAAACTAGGGGCTGCTTTGATAAAAACACAACTAAAGTAAATATAGCGAGTGTGGAAAAGTGGTGGTAAGAGTTGTGAAATTGTCCCTAAGCAATTGACTACTTTACTAGACCGATAGCAAGTATTATGTGGGAGAGGCCACTGCTAGCATTTCATCCCTTACTTGGAATTCTATGCACTTATGATTGGAACTATTAGAAAGCATCCGCAACTACTAACGTTCATTAAGGTAAAACCCAACCATAGCATTAAGATATATTAGTCCCCCTTCAATCCCGTATGCATCAATTTCTATGCTAGGTTGAAGCTTCACACTCTTGCCCTCCAATACATAGTCCTATCAACATACAACTAACCCTAAGGTGTGATCCACGCGCGCGCTAATATGATGGGCACCAAAGGACAGCAACATAACCACAAGCAAATTAAATCAATCATAGCAATTCATCAACCACCGATAGGACAACAAAAATCTACTCAGACATCATAGGATGGCAACACATCATTGGATAATAATATGAAGCATAAAGCACCATGTTCAAGTAGAGGGTACATCGGGTTGCGGGAGAGTGGACCGCTGTAGATAGAGGGGGGAAGGTGATGGAGATGTTGGTGAAGATGGCGGAGGTGTGGGTGAAGATCGCAGTGATGATGATGGTGGCCACGGCAGCGTTCCGGCGCCACCGGAAGAGCAGGGGAGAGGGGGCCCCTTCGTCTTCTTCTTCCTTGACCTCCTCCCTAGATGGGAGAAGGGTTTCCCCTCTGGTCCTTGGCCTCCATGGCGTGGGAGGGGCGAGAGCCCCTTCGAGATTGGATCTATCTCTCTGTCTCTCTCTGTTTGTGCGTTCTGTCCTGCTGCCCTTTCACCGTTTCGTATATATATGGAGATTCGTAACTCCGATTGGACTGAAACCTTCGCTGTGACTTTTTACCAAAAATTAGCTTTATTGCGGCCGAAGAAGGGCATCAACCGCCTTATGGGTGGCCCACGAGGGTGGGGGCGCGCCCTCCTGGGGAGGGCATGGGCCCCTGCCTCGTGGCCACCTCGGACACCGTTTTGCGTTGATCTTTCTCCCAGATTTTCCAAATATTCAAAAAATAAGCTCCGTCCGTTTTTATCCCGTTTGGACTCAGTTTGATATGGACATTCTGTGAAACCAAAAACATGCAAATGACAGAACTGCACTGGCAATCGGATCAATATGTTAGTCCAAAAAATAGTATAAAAACTTGCCAAAAATATATGAAAGTTGTATAATATTAGCATGGAACAATCAAAAATTATAGATACGACGGATACGTATCAGCATCCCCAAGCTTAATTCCTGCTCGTCCTCGAGTAGGTAAATGATAAAAAAGATAATTTTTGATGTGGAATGCTACCTAGAATAATCTTGACCATATGTCTAATCATGGCATGAATATTAAGACACGAGTGATTCAAAGCAATAGTCTATCCTTTGACATAAGAACAATAATACTTCAAGCATACCAACCAAGCAATTATGTCTTATTGAAATAACATAGCCAAAGAAAGCTCATCCCTACAAAATCAAATAGTCTGGCTATGCTCCATCTTCACCACACAAAGCATTCACATCATGCACAACCCCGATGACAAGCCAAGCAATTGTTTCATACTTTTGACGTTCTCAAACCTTTTCAACTTTCACGCAATACATGAGCGTGAGCCATGGACATAGCACTATAGGTGGAATAGAATATGATGGTGGAGGTTGTGTGGAGAAGACAAAAAAAGGAGAAAGTCTCACATCGACGCGGCTAATCGACGGGCTATGGAGATGCCCATCAATTGATGTCAATGTGCGGAGTAGGGATTGCCATGCAACGGATGCACTAGAGCTATAAGTATATGAAAGCTCAAACTGAAACTAAGTGGGTGTGCATACAACTTGCTTTCTCATGAAGACCTAGGGCATTTGAGGAAGCCCATCGTTGGAATATACAAGCCAAGTTCTATAGTGAAAATTCCCACTAGTATATGAAAGTGTAACTCAAGAGACTCTTTATATGAAGAACATGGTGCTACTTTGAAGCACAAGTGTGGTAAAAGGATAGTAACATTGCCCCTTCTCTCGTTTTCTCTCATTTTTTTTGTTTTCTCTTTTTTGGGCCTTTTTTGGCCTTTCTCTCTTTTTATTTTTGTCCAAGTCTCATCCCGACTTGTGGGGAATCTTAGTCTCCATCATCCTTTCCTCACTGGGGCAATGCTCTAATAATGATGATCATCACACTTTTATTTACTTACAACTCAATATTACAACTCGATACTAGAACGAAGATATGACTCTATATGAATACCTCCGGCGGTGTACCGGGATGTGCAACGATCTAGCGTAGCAATGACATCAAAAAAGGGACAAGCCATGAAAACATCATGCTAGCTATCTTACGATCATGCAAAGCAATATGACGATAAATGCTCAAGTCATGTATATGATGATCATGGAAGTTGCATGGCAGTATACTCGGAATGGCTATGGAAATGCCATAATAGGTAGGTATGGTTGCTGTTTTGAGGAAGATATAAGGAGGTTTATGTGTGATAGAGTGTATCGTATCACGAGGTTTGGATGCACCGACGAAGTTTGCACCAACTCTCGAGGTGAGAAAGGGCAATGCACGGTACCGAAGAGGCTAGCAATGATGAAAAGGTGAGAGTGCGTATAATCCATGGACTCAACATTAGTCATAAAGAACTCACATACTTATTACAAAAATCTATTAGTCATTGAAACAAAGTACTACGCGCATGCTCCTAGGGGGATAGATTGTTAGGAAAAGACCATCGCTCATCCCCGACCGCCACTCATAAGGAAGGCAATCAATAAGCACCTCATGCTCCGACTTCGTTACATAACAGTTCACCATACGTGCATGCTACGGGACTTGCAAACCTCAACACAAGTATTTCTCAATTTCACAATTACTCAACTAGCACGACTCTAATATCACCACCTTTATATTGCAAAACTATTGCAAGGAATCAAACATATCATATTCAGTGATCTACAAGTTTTATGTAGGGTTTTATGACTAACCATGTGAATGACCAGTTCCTGTCATCTCTCTAAATAGATGTAAGTGAAGCACGAGAGTTTAATTCTTTCTACAAAAGATATGCCCACGCTCTAACAAATATAAGTGAAGCAAAAGAGCATTCTACAAATGGTGGTTTTCTAAGTAAAAGGAAACAGGCAATCCAAACTTCAAATGATATAAGTGAAGCACATGAAGCATTCTATAAAGCCATACTCAAAATATATAAGTGAAGTGCAAAGAGCATTCTATAAATAAACCAAGGACTATCTCATACCAGCATGGTGCATAAAATAAAAAGTGAAAACTAAATGCAAAAGACGCTCCAAGATTGCACATATCGCATGAACGAAACGAATTCAAAAACATACCGATACTTGTTGAAGAAAGAGGGGATGCCTTCCAGGGCATCCCCAAGCTTAGACGCTTGAGTCTCCTTGAATATTTACTTGGGGTGCCTTGGGCATCCCCAAGCTTGAGCTCTTGCCTCTCTTCCTTCTTCCCACATCGAGACCTCCTCGATCATCGAACACTTCATCCACACAAAACTTCAACAGAAAACTCGGTAAGATCCGTTAGTATAATAAAGCAAATCACTACTCTAAGTACTGTTGCAGACCAATTCATATTTTGTTTTTTCATTGTGTCTACTGTAATATAACTTTTTCATGGCTTAATCCACTGATATAAATTGATAGTTTCATCAAAACAAGCAAACTATGCATCAAAAACAGAATCTGTCTGAAACAGAACAGTCTGTAATAATCTGAACATTCACCATACTTCTGATACTTGAAACTTTCTGCAAAAATTAGGAAGATTAAAAAATTTGTACAGAAAGACAGTGCAAAAGGAATCAGAACCATTTGACGTTCCAGTTAAAAATTAAAATTCGCGCACTACAGCCAAAGTTTCTGTCCTGCATCGCACAAACCAACAAGTATTGTAAACATCCTAAAGGCAAACCTTGGCACATTATTTTTATAATACAATGGAATTGTACAAGGGGATAATTATTTTTGTTGAAAAGTTTCTGTAATCAAGATTCACAAAGTTTCTGTGAGCATGAACAAAGTTCAAGGAGCTCTCCCACTTCAACAATGCTTGTCTTTCTCACTTTCACTTTGCTGTTCGAAAAAGTTTTGAGTTCCCCTCTTTATTTTTGTTGTTTTTAAACTATATGAAAGCACTCAACAGAAATAAATGACTCTCTAAAACTTCCGGGTTGTCTCCCTGGCAGCGCTTTCTTAAAGCCATTAAGCTAGGTATATAGTGCTCAAGTAGTGAATCCACCCGGATCCCAAGGTATATCAAAGCCAATTTTAATTAACAATGACTTGGCATTTAGTAGTGAGCACAAAGCAGCACATATCAAGCAATGACGAAGTCTAACTCTCTTCCTATGCATCGGCATGTCATAAAAGAACAATTCATGCACACAAAGTAAAGGCCAATGCATAGTATAAACAGTTTCTTGCAATTTTATCATGTTGGAAACATAGAGAGGTGGAGATATAGTTCCTCTCTCATAATAATTGCAAGTAGGAGAAGCAAGCACATGCATATTATATTTATCAAAATCATCATGTGCAACGGTAAAAGGCAACCCATCAATATAATCCTTAATAAGAGAAAACTTCTCCGATATAGTGTAGTCGGGAGAATTTAAAAAGATAATAGGACTATCATGCGTGGGTGCAATAGGAACAATTTCAAGTTTAACATAAGGAACTATAGCAAGTTCATCTCCATAAGCATAATTCATATTGGCATCTTGGCCACAAGCATAGCAAGCATCATCAAAAAGGGATATTTCAAATGAATCAACGGGATCATAATAGTCATCATAGCAATCATCCTTTGGTAAGCACGAAGGGACATTAAACAATGTATGAGTTGAAGAGTTACTCTCATTAGAAGGTGGGCACGGGTAGCTAATCCGCTCTTCCTCCTTTTGTTCATGGACAGATGGTGTGGCATGTGGTTCATCAGATTCCATTTGAACTGTAGTTGCTGGGGACTGAGGAATCTATTGCAATGGTGTGAAGAGTGGAGAGTTGGGGTGCTGACTTTTCCAAAAGTGTAACACCGCAAAAAATTGGTTTGATTTTTATTAAATTCTTTATTTGATTTAAGGGAGGTTATTTGAATTTTTCTAAAAGAGGGACTCTCCTTCTCAAATCTTTTTCTATGACAAATATTTTATGAGTCCTTCTCAATATTGGTTTTGGTTTTGAGGGTTTTTCAACGTGTGTTGGTTCAACACAAATACTCTTGGGTTGTTTTACTAATTCTTTTATTTAAAAAAAGTATTCCTACAAATTATGGATTTATTCTTCTCTATTCAAAGATTTCTCTTTTGCCATGACCTATGTTGAAAATTTTCTTCCAAACCCACCTCCCTACTTTGGGTCAAGCCTAACATCAAATTCAAGCAAGTTTCAACTTCCCCTAGATTTTATTTCTATTTATTTTAACCTCAAAATCTTTTCTGTCATTTAATTTGGACCTTAGAGATTTACAAAGGAACTGCCAGATTTCCATTGAGTTTTGACTCCAAATAAATTCCTCTGGCTAGTCCTTAGCACCCTCAACCAAGATCCATCAGGATCTGCTGGTCCACAGTTCAAATTTTTCAAAATGTGCTTGCTGCAAGTTTGGACCAGATTTGCCATTTTCTGTGAAATTCATTCTTTTTATTTTCCTAAAAATCTGAGATAATTCAGGCAGTCTCTAGATGCATCAAGAGATCACCTCACCAAGTCCCAGCTCAAGAAAAAATTTCCACGTGCCTAAATCATTTCGTCGAACAGCTGGTGTGCACTGTTTCTGTTCTAATTCAGAAATTCAGTGTTTCAGTTCAGAGACAGTGTCGTTTTCGTCAGTCGGCAGCGTCAATCTCGCAAGTGCTATCGTTGGCTCGTTGCTCACTGCTCCCCCTTCTTATCCATCACGCCGCATGGTCGTCTGGACGGGTGCGAGCGTCGGCGGTGAGTCAAGGGGTACATCGCCCGTGAGCTGGCGAAAAGAACGTCATTGTTGGGGATCGTAGCAGAAATTCAAAATTTTCTTACGAGTCACCAAGATCTATCTATGGAGAGACTAGCAACGAGAGAGGGGAGTGCATCTACATACCCTTGTAGATCGCTAATGGAAGCGCTCAAGAGAACGGGGTTGAAGGAGTCGTACTCGTCGTGATCCAAATCACCGGAGATCCTAGTGCCGAACGGACGGCACCTCCGCGTTCAACACACGTGCAGCCCGGTGACGTCTCCCATGCCTTGATCCAACAAGGAGAGAGGGAGAGTTTGGGGAAGACTCCGTCCAGCAGCAGCACAATGGCGTGGTGGTGGTGGAGGAGCACAGTACTCCAGCAGGGCTTCGCCAAGCACTACGAGAGACGAGAAGGAAAGGGGGTAGGGCTGCGCCAAGAGGGAGAGGTTCTGATGTGTCTGGCAGCCCCAAAACCCCCACTATTTATAGGAGGAGGGGAGGTGGCTGCGCCCCCATCTAGGGTTCCCACCCTAGGGGTGTGGCAGCCCTAGATGGGACTTGGAGGGGGGCGGCCAAGAGGGGGAGAGAGGGGCGCGCCCTAGGGTGGGCCTTTAGGCCCATCTGCGCCTAGGGTTTCCCTCTCCTCCTAGTTGCGCCTTTGGGCCTTGGTGGAGGGGCACCAGCCCACTGGGGCGGTCCCTTTCCACACTAGGCCCATGCAAGCCTCCCGGGCTGGTGGCCCCTCGGTGGACCCGGAACCCTTCCGTGGTCCCAGTACATTACCGGTGACCCCAAACACTTCCGTGGCCAAAACCTCACTTCCTATATATTATTCTTTACCTTTGGACCATTCTCGAACTCCTCGTGACGTCCGGGATCTCATCCGGACTCGAACAACATTCGTAACCGCGCATATACTTTCCCTATAACCCTAGCGCCATCGAACCTTATGTGTAGACCCTACGGGTTCGGGAACCATGCGAACATGACCGAGACGTTCTCCGGTCAATAACCAACAGCGGGATCTGGATACCCATGTTGGCTCCCACATGTTCCATGATGATCTCATCGGATGAACCACGATGTCGATGATTCGATCAATCCCGTATACAATTCCCTTTGTCTAGCGGTATTGTACTTGCCCGAGATTCGGTCGTCCGTATGCCGATACCTTGTTCAATCTCATTACCGGCAAGTCTCTTTACTCGTTCAATGACACATCATCCCGTGATCAACCCCTTGGTCACATTGTGCACATTATGATGATGTCCTACCGAGTGGGCCCAGAGATACCTCTCCATCACACGGAGTGACAAATCCCAGTCTCGATTCGTGCCAACCCAATGACACTTTCGGAGATACCCGTAGTGCACCTTTTATAGCCACCCAGTTACCTTGTGACGTTTGGTACACCCAAAGCATTCCTACGGTATCCGGGAGTTGCACAATCTCATGGTCTAAGGAAATGATACTTGACATTAGAAAAGCTATAGCATACGAACTACACGATCTTTGTGCTAGGCTTAGGATTGGGTCATGTCCATCACATCATTCTCCTAATGATGTGATCCCGTTATCAACGATATCCAATGTCCATGGTCAGGAAACCATAACCATCTATTGATCAACGAGCTAGTCAACTAGAGGCTTACTAGGGACATGGTGTTGTCTATGTATCCACACATGTATCCTGAGTTTCCTGTCAATACAATTATAGCATGGATAATAAACGATTATCATGAACAAGGAAATATAATAATAGTAACTAATTTATTATTGCCTCTAGGGCATATTTCCAACAGTCTCCCACTTGCACTAGAGTCAATAATCTAGTTCACAACACTGATAGGTCACATCGCCATGTGACCAACATCCAAAGAGTTTACTAGTGTCACTAAACTAGTTCACATCACCATGTGATTAAGACTCAATGAGTTCTGGGGTTTGATCATGTTTTTCTTGTGAGAGAGGTTTTAGTCAACGGGTCTGCAACATTCAGATCCGTATGTATTTCACAAATCTCTAGGTCATATTGTAAATGCTGCTTCCAGGCTCCACTTGGAGCTATTCCAAATGGTCGCTCCACTATACGTATCCGGATTGCTACTCAGAGTCATTCGGATAGGTGTTAAAGCTTGCATCGACGTAACCCTTTACGCCGAACCCTTTATCACCTCCATAATCGAGAAACATTTCCTTATTCCTCTAAGGATAATTTTGACCGCTGTCCAATGATCCGTTCATGGATCATTCTTTTACCCCATGACTGACTCATGGCAAGGCACACTTCTGGTGCGGTACACAGCATAGCATACTATAGAGCCTACGTCTGAAGCATAGGGGACGACCTTTCGTCCTTTGTCTCTCTTCTACCGTGGTCGAGCTTTAACTCTTAACTTCATATCTTACAACTCAGGCAAGAACTCCTTCTTTGACTGATCCATCTTGAACACCTTCAAGATCATGTCAAGGTATGTGCTCATTTGAAAGTACCATTTAGCGTTTTGTTCTATCCTTATAGATATTGATGCTCAATGTTCAAGCAGCTTAATCCAGGTTTTCTATTGAAAAACACTTTTCAAATATCCCTATATGCTTTCCATCATTTCGATCAACAATATGTCAACAACATATACTCATCGAAATTCTATAGTGCTCCCACTCACTTCTTTGGAAATACAAGTTTCTCATAAACTTTGTATAAACCCAAAATCTTTGATCATCTCATCAAAGCGTACATTCCAACTCCGAGATGCTTACTCCAGTCCTTAGAAGGATTGCTGGAGCTTTGCATACTTGTTAGCATTTTTCAGGATTGTCAAAACCTTCTGGTTGTATCACATACAACCTTTCCTCAAGGATATCATCGAGGAAACAATGTTTTGACATCCTATCTGCAAGATTTCATAAATCATGCAGTAATTGCTAATATAATTCCAACGGACTCTTAGCATTGCTACGAGTGAGAAAGTCTCATCGTTGTCAACTCCTTGAACTTGTCGGAAAACATCTTAACGACAAGTCGGGCTTTCTTAATGGTGATACTTACCATCATTGTCTGTCTTCCTTTTAAAATCCATATGTACCCAACGGCCTTACGACCATCAAGTATTTCTTCCAAAGTCATGGATCCTCTCTCGGATTTTATGGCCTCGAGCCATTCGTCGGAATTCGGGCCTACCATCGCTTCTCCATAGCTCGTAGGTTCATTGTTGTCTAGCAACATGACCTCTAAGACAAGATTGAATACCACTCTGAAGTAGTACGCGTCCTTGTCGACCTACGAGGTTTGGTAGTGACTTGATCCGAAGCATCATGATCACTATCATCAGCTTCCACTTCAATTGGCGTAGGTGCCACATGAACAACTTCCTGTGCCCTCCTACACACTGGTTGAAGTGATGGTTCAATAACCTCATCAAGTCTCCATCATCCTCCCACTCAATTCTTTCGAGAGAAACTTTTCCTCGAGAAAGGACCCGTTTCTAGAAACCATTACTTTTGCTTCCGGATTCGAGATAGGAGGTATACCCAACCATTTTGGGTATCCTATGAAGATGTATTTATCCGTTTTGGGTTCGAGCTTATCACGATGAAACTTTTTCACATAAGCGTCGCAGCCCCAAACTTTTAAGAAACGACAACTTAGGTTTCTCCAAACCATAGTTCAAACGGTGCCGTCTCAACGGAATTACGTGGTGCCCTATTAAAGTGAGTGCGGTTGTCTCTAATGCCTAACCCATGAACGATAGTGGTAATTCGATAAGAGACATCATGGTACGCACCATATCTAATAGGGTGCAACTATGATGTTCGGACACACCATCACACTATGGTGCTCCAGGCGGTATTAATTGTGAAACAATTTCCACAATGTCTTAATAGCGTACAAAGCTCAGAATCTCAGATACTCATCTCTATGATCATATCATAGACATTTTATCCTCTTGTCACGATGATCTTCAACTTCACTCTGAAATTACTTGAACCATTCAATAATTCAGACTTGTGTTTCATCAAGTAAATATACTCAATATCTACTCAAATCATCTGTGAAGTAAGAACATAACGATATCCACTTCGTGCCTTAGCACTCGTTGGACTGCACACATCAAAATGTATTACTTCCAACAAGTTGCTTTCTTGTTCCATCTTACTGAAACCGAGGCTTTTCAGTCATCTTGCCCATGTGGTATGATTTGCATATCTCAAGTGATTTAAAATCAAGTGAGTCCAAACGATCCATCTGCATGGGGTTTCTTCATGCGTATACACCAATAGACATGGTTCGCATGTCTCAATCTTTTCAAAAACGAGTGAGTCCAAAGATCCATCAACATGGATCTTCTTCATGCGTTTTATACCAATATGACTTACATGGCAGTGCTACAAGTAAGTGGTACTATCATTACTATCTTATATCTTTTCGCATGAAAATGTGTATCACTACGATCGAGATTCAATAAACCATTCTTTTTAGGTGCTAGACCATTGAAGGTATTATTCAAATAAACAAAGTAACCATTATTCTCCTTAAATGAATAACCGTATTGCGATAGACATAATCCAATCATGTCTATGCTCAACGCAAACACCAAATAACAATTATTTATGTTTAACACCAATCTCGATGGTAGAGGGAGCGTGCGATGCTTGATCATATCAACCTTGGAAATACTTCCTACACATCTCGTCACTCACCTTTAGCTAGTCTCCGCTTATTCCGTAGCTTTTATTTCGAGTTACTAACACTTAGCAACCGAACCGGTATCTAATACCCTCGGTGCTACTAGGAGTACTAGTAAAGTACACATTAACATAATGTATATCCAATATACTTCTATCGACCTTGCCAGCCTTCTCATCTACCAAGTATCTAGGGTAGTTCTCGCTCAAAGGTCCGCTCCCTCATTATGTAAGCACTTAGTCTCGGGTTTGGGTTCAACCTCGGGTATCTTCAATCGAGCAAAGAATCGATTTCCCGTTTCATGAAGTACCCCTTCTTGCCCTTGCCCTTCTTGAAACTAGTGGTTTCATTAACCATCAACAATTGATGCTCCTTCTTGATTTCTACATTCGCAGTGATGAATATTGCGAATAGCTCAAGGATCATCATATCTATCCCTGTTATGTTATAGTTTATCACGAAGCTCTAGTAGCTTGGTGGCAATGTCTTTGGAGAAACATCACTATCAAGTGATTGTTGTACCCAGACAATCTGAGTATAAGCTAAACGATTGAGATCTTCTCCCTTAGTTTGTAGGCTAGAAAACTCGTCGGAGGTCTCATACCTCTTGACGTAAGCACGAGCCTGAAATCCCAATTTCAGCTCTTGGAACATCTCATATGTTCTGCGACATTTCAAAAATGTCTTTGGTGCCCCAATTCTAGACCATTTAACATTACCGAACTATCATGTAGTCATCAAAACGTGTATGTCAGATGTTCACAACATCCACAGACCACGTTTGAGGTCCAGCACACCGAGCGGTGCATTAAGGACATAAGCCTTCTACTGTCCGCATAATTGCTACTGTCAACTTTCAATTATATTTTCTCTAGGAACATATCTAAAACAGTAGAACTAAAGCGCGAGCTATGACATAATTTGCAAAGGGCTTTTGACTATGTTCAGGATAATTAAGTTCATCTTATGAACTCCCACTCAGATAGACATCCCTCTAGTCATCTAAGTGATTACATGATCCGAGTCAACTAGGCCGTGTCCGATCATCACGCAGACGGACTAGTCATCATCGGTGAACATCTTCATGTTGATCGTATCTACCATATGACTCATGCTCGACCTTTCGGTCTCTTGTGTTCCGAGGCCATGTCTGTACATGCTAGGCTCGTCAAGTCAACCTAAGTGTTTCACGTGTGTAAACCTGGCTTACACCCGTTGTATGTGAACGTTAGAATCTATCACACCCGATCATCACGTGGTGCTTCGAAACAACGAACTTTCACAACGGTACGCTTAGGGGAACACTTTCTTGAAATTTTAATGAGGGATCATCTTATTTACTACCGTCGTTCTAAGCAAATAAGATGCATAAACATGATAAACATCACATGCAATCAAATAGTGACATGATATGGCCAATATCATTTTGCTCCTTTTGATCTCCATCTTCGGGCTCCATGATCATCATCGTCACCGCATGACACCATGATCTCCATCATCATGATCTCCATCATCGTGTCTCCATGAAGTTGTCTCGCCAACTATTACTTCTACTACTATGGCTAACGGTTTAGCAATAAAGTAAAGTAATTACATGACGTTTATGTTGACACACAGGTCATAAATAAATTAAGACAACTCCTATGGCTCCTGCCGGTTGTCATACTCATCGACATGCAAGTCGTGATTCCTATTACAAGAACATGATCAATCTCATACATCACATATCATTCATCACATTCTTTCGGCCAAATCACATCACATAGCAAACCCTGCAAAAACAAGTTAGACGTCCTCTAATTGTTGTTTGCATGTTTTACGTGGCTGCTATGGGTTTCTAGCAAGAACGTTTCTTACCTACGCAAAAACCACAACGTGATATGCCAATTGCTATTTACCCTTCATAAGGACCCTTTCATTGAATCCGATCCGACTAAAGTGGGAGATCGGCACCCGCTAGCCACCTTATGCAACAAGTGCATGTCTACCGGTGGAACATGTCTCACGTAAGTGTACGTGTAAGGTCGGTCCGGGCCACTTCATCCCACAATACCGTCGAAACAAGATTGGACTAGTAACGGTAAGCTTATTGAACAAAATCAACTCCCACAACAACTTGTGTTCAACTCGTGCATAGAATCTATGCAATAGACCTAGCTCATGATGCCACTGTTGGGGATCGTAGCAGAAATTCAAAATTTTCCTACGAGTCACCAAGATCTATCTATGGAGAGACTAGCAACGAGAGAGAGGGGAGTGCATCTACATACCCTTGTAGATCGCTAAGCGGAAGCGTTCAAGAGAACGGGGTGAAGGAGTCGACTGCCGTGATCCAAATCACCGGAGATCCTAGTGCGTAATCGGACGGCACCTCCGCGTTCAACACACGTGCAGCCCGGTGACGTCTCCCATGCCTTGATCCAGCAAGGAGAGAGGGAGAGGTTGGGGAAGACTCCATACAGCAGCAGCACAACGGCGTGGTGGTGGTGGAGGAGCGCGGTACTCCAGCAGGGCTTCGCCAAGCACTACGAGAGACGAGAAGGAAAAGGGGTAGGGCTGCGCCAAGAGGGAGAGGTTCTCATGTGTCTGGCAGCCCCAAAAACCCCACTATTTATAGGAGGAGGGGAGGTGGCTGCGCCCCCATCTAGGGTTCCCACCCTAGGGGTGCGGCAGCCCTAGATGGGACTTGGAGGGGGGCGGCCAAGATGGGGAGAGAGGGGGCGCGCCCTAGGGTGGGCCTTTAGGCCCATCTGCGCCTAGGGTTTCCCCTCTCCCCTCCTAGCTGCGCCTTGGGCCTTGGTGGGAGGTGCACCAGCCCACTCTGGGGCTGGTCCCTTTCCACACTAGACCCATGCAAGCCTCCGGGGCTCGTGGCCCCTCCTGGTGGACCCCCGGAACCCTTCCGGTGGTCCCGGTACATTACCGGTGACCCCCGAAACACTTCCGGTGCCCAAAACCTCACTTCCTATATATTATTCTTTACCTCCGGACCATTCTGGAACTCCTCGTGACGTCCGGGATCTCAACCGAGACTCCAAACAACATTCGGTAACCGCGTACATACTTTCCCTATAACCCTAGTGTCATCGAACCTTAAGTGTGTAGACCCTACGGGTTCGGGAACCATGCAGACATGACCGAGACATTCTCCGGTCAATAACCAACAGCGGGATTTGGATACCCATGTTGGCTCCCACATGTTCCACGATTATCTCATCGGATGAACCACGATGTCGAGGATTCGATCAATCCCGTATACAATTCCCTTTGTCTAGCGGTATTGTACTTGCCCGAGATTCGATCGTCGGTATGCCGATACCTTGTTCAATCTCGTTACCGGCAAGTCTCTTTACTCGTTCTGTAACACATCATCCCATGATCAACCCCTTGGTCACATTGTGCACATTATGATGATGTCCTACCGAGTGGGCCCAGAGATACCTCTCCGTCACACGGAGTGACAAATCCGAGTCTCGATTCGTACAACCCAATGACACTTTCGGAGATACCCGTAGTGCACCTTTATAGCCACCCAGTTACGTTGTGACATTTGGTACACCCAAAGCATTCCTACGGTATGCGGGAGTTGCACAATCTCATGATCTAAGGAAATGATACTTGACATTAGAAAAGATATAGCATACGAACTACATGATCTTTGTGCTAGGCTTAGGATTGGGTCCTGTCCATCACATCATTCTCCTAATGATGTGATCCCGTTATCAACGACATCCAATGTCCATGGTCAGGAAACCGTAACCATCTATTGATCAACGAGCTAGTCAACTAGAGGCTTACTAGGGACATGGTGTTGTCTATGTATCCACACATGTATCTGAGTTTCCTATCAATACAATTATAGCATGGATAATAAACGATTATCATGAACAAGGAAATATAATAATGATAACTAATTAATTATTGCCTCTAGGGCATATTTCCAATAGCTGCGGCCGCCAAAGAGGCTCAGCATGGAACGGCGCCGTCCAGCACCGCCCACACCACCAGGAGCTTCCGCGTGGCCATCCCCTTCCCCGTGCATGTTGCAAAGCCGTCGTCGTGGCCTGGAAGGCGCAGAGTGCGCTCCCTGCCGCTGACGTGCCCGTGAGGCCGTTCCGTCGAGAACTTGGAGTATCATCCAAGTTGTACCAAGTTTAGCTATTGAACAGAACCAGTGAACCAATCTGAAGATGCCCAGACGCTTAAACCTCCAGTCCAACCTCTGCCTCGCCGTAATCACTCGCCGGAGAAACCCCGTTCGCGGCAACTGCCTCGGGCCGGCTATAAATGGAGGCCCCGAGCTTGTTCCTGACCCAGCACCTCCCCTCCTCGCCCGAGAACCTCACCACGCTCATAGGAGGGCCTCGGGAGATCCTTCTTCCCCGACTCCGGCCGCCCCGATCCGCTTCGGGCTCCGGCAAGATTCTCTCTGATGGGAGCACCCCCGCCTCCCAAACCGTGCCATTAGCCTCCTAGTACACCCACTCCCCTAACCCGCGCTTCAATTTGGCGTATGCGGGCCTCCTCGGTGAAATCCATCACCGCCCGGACCACCGTTCGCCGGAGTGGAGGCCGCCGTCGACGTGGTGCTCGCCGACGACCAACTCCACCACCCACAGACGCGGGAGAGCTCAGTGAGTCCGTAGGTACTTTCCGTTACCCCTACCTCGTCGTGGATTGACGCCGGCGGCCACCATGATCCTCGAGCGCCGGTGTGCTCTGTTTTAAACTTTTAAACCTGACGGGTGGGACCCCCTCGTCAGCCTCTCCTCTCTTATTCGAACCGTTTTCTGAAAACGCCTTCGGGCAAAGTATGTGTTCCCTTTGGGTTGACGTATTTCTAGCCGAAGCGTTTTCTGTTTTTCTAAACTAGCCCCTGGAAAGTTTCTTTTTCATCACAGTTTAGTCCCTGGACTAAAACCTTAATAACTTTTAACCAAAAGATGATTTTGAGTTGATTCTTTGTCTGTCACCTTTATTTTTCTATCTAGTTTTTTATCATATTTATTTGAAAAATATTTGGAACAATTTTTATGCACGCACGGTATTTACCTTAGTACCTGATTTTTTTTAACATAGATACCGAAGGAGGTGACGGAGCCGCAAACTTCGCCGAGCTAGACTCCGACTACTCCGAACCAGGCAAGCATGATTGAACCTTTGATATATGAGTGTCTTGCATGTTTGCTTGAGTAGTTTTCTCATGGCATGTTTATATACGTATTAGTGAATGATATATTGCATGCAAGGCAAGCTACAAGTGAGCTTCGAAATTTGATGTGTTCATATGATGGTGAGATAACCTGATCATGTGGTGGCATGATAGGTTGCAAGCTGGTATTGTTGAAGCATGCCAGTCTTATGTCAACCGTTTAACTCTAGTATTAACGTGGATCAAGTCATGTTCCCGTTCGTCCCCTTTTTCGTGCTGCCACATGTCTTCTGCAAAGAATGCGGTCTAGTCGGTTGCAAACCTCTTTCCTTGTACACACCGAATAGAGAGGCCGCGATGAGGGTTCCATGGCCTGGATTAAAGCCCGTCATCCGGTCAGGGGGCATGGGTGTTTCCGGTTGGGACCGAGAGGGGGGCACCCCTTAGAGCGCGCGATATAAATTTGATCCCATGCTACTCGGGTTGTGGCCTCCCGTCTTAGAGTTTTTCTTGAACGCGTTGCCTAGGGTGATTCCTGGCAGCGGAATGTGGAATGGGTCTGTCTTGGTTAGATGTGTTTCTTCTAAAATACCGTAAACGGAACTAGCCCTTTGTGACTACGGAATCCGTTGCTGTGGGTAAAGAGTACAAACTCTGCAGAGTCAAAACCATTCGAGTAACCGTGTCCATGGTCAAGGACTGTGATCAACATATCAATGTCAGTATCAGTGTCAGTCTCAACGTCCGTCTCAGCGTCAGTCTCAGTGTCAGTCTCAGTGACAATCTCCGGTGAACAAACATGAGTGGTAAACCTGGCTGAATGTTATTCATGTGGATGGACTAACCAGTTTATTATTATGTACTGAGTATTTCCTTGGGATGATTTAAATTCATGAGCTACTTGAATTCGAATGGTGAAATATAAGCCCTTTATGTGATGTCGCTCAGACGTCCGACAGTGGCATTCTCGTTATTTACTTTTGATATAGCCCTATATGTGATATCGCTCAGACGTCCAACTGTGGCATTCTTGTTATTTACTTTTGATACAAGCCCTTTATGTGATGTCGCTCAGACGTCCGACTGTGGCATTCTCGTTATTTGCTTTTGATATAAGCCCTTTATGTGATGTCGCTCAGACGTCCGACTGTGGCATACTTGTTATTTACTTTCATTATAAGCCCTTTTCGAGATGTGCTTAGACGTCCGACTGTGGCACGTATTGTCATTTACATTTCAATATAAGCCCTTTATGTGGTGTCGCCCTGACGCCTGACTGTGGCATGTTAATTTATTTTTACCTTTCGAGGCGTCGCTCCAGACACCCGATCGGTCTTCAGTTATTTTATTGGGATTTCGGGAGGACTACCGCCTGACTTCCTTTTTATGTTACATGCAGTGAAAAATTTATTATCTGAGTGCGCATTACTAGTCTTCTCATGTGCATCATGTTTGCATTTGTTATATCTTATGTCCAAACTGTCTTGCGAGTACATTCAAAGTACTCACCTGGCTTGTTGATTTGGCCAGATGTTGACGAAGGCGATCTTATAGGGGTCCCAGTTAGTCCCGTGCGATCCTGGAGTGTGTCACTTGTATTATATACGCTTCCGCTACCCAAAATAAATCATCGAGCCTCACTCCGGCGCTTGATGAGCTGTAAGATTTTGGAGTCATGTCACCCACTTCACTGTGACATATCCACCACCACTATTGTTACGAGTCACTAGTTATGCCACCATAACTTTTGTGTCATATCCGCCCTTATGTATAATACTGGCGTGCTTGTAATAAATTGTTGAGCAACCTCATCTCAACCCTGTATAATACTTAGTACTTTTGGATTTCTGTATCAAGGATTTGTCTACCAGTAAGGATGATTTTCCTATACTGGTCTATTAAAATGGTCGATTTTTCAATAAATATTTTATTGGGAAACCGGTCCTGACAACCTTGGTATCAGAGCCAGGCTAACTGTAGGAAGCCACTAGGTGCGATCACTAATCAGTTTTTAGCGTATTTAGTGCTGTTATTTAACATTTTGCAAATGTAGCAATTTTCTGTTAGTCATCATAAATTTATGATTTGACTATTCGGAATTTTTGTCTACCTTTGTAGATGGATGGCAGCGACTGTGATTCAGAGGTGTTTGCCAATGTACCTGAGGGGTTTATCAAGCTTCTCGTCTCCATCATCAAGGTCGCGATCAGGCCATCGGCTCGCCCGGAGTTCACACTCTACCAGCACAAGCTCAGCGACAGCGTATCTATGCACCAAGCCGCGATGCAATTCAAGGGAGGATGTTCTGAGTCACGCCGCTTCCAATTTGTGGGAAGTGCCATGCCTATGGAGAGGCATGCCATGCAGATGGCTGCCCGTGAGGCAATAGCTCGTCTCCGGGATGCTCTTCCTTCGATGAAGGCTCGTCGCTACCGCTACCTCCCTTGCCACGTGCCATACACATGTCACTATGTGTTCGCTTGCGCTAGGGGGGAGAGAGATGAGGCTATTGAGATGCTTGTTGAGTATCTCAAAGCTCTTGAGGCAGCTTTTGATAACCTCGTGGACGACCTTGTGGCTGCTCGTATGGACTTTGTTCAAGGCTGTTCCGCCAACAGGAGGGAGCTCCTCCATACAGCACCACCACTAACTTACGTCTCGTCCTCAGCATCCTATACACCTGCCATCTTAGCCACCGCTCGCCGCCTGCCTACTACTGAGGAGTTTGACCAAGTCATAGCTCCTACTCCAGTCAGTGTTGCACCACCTGTCGCGCCCGCACCAACTCCTCAACTCAGTACGTCGCGCCTGGAGCCTATTAGTGAGGAGGAGGTTGAGTCTCCAGCATCACTGGGTCTTACCCTCGGTAGGCCGATTTTTACCATCTCCGACTGAGTGCTCCTAGCAGACGTGCGATGTACCAGCTTGTATGATATGTTTATATGTATATAGGTTTGGTGAGAAGTAGTTTGTGTGCGCATCATGTAGGAACTCGGAGAAGTGCACTAGCCTAAATAACATGTCAGGAAGGTGTACGCACATCCTGAGTGATGTATTGTATAATTACGACTTGCGTGTAAGATATGTACTGAGCGGTCCTTCTCCATGCGCAATCAAGTATTTTCTTGAAAAATCTTGGAGTCTTTAAAAATTCTGCCTTTGCGAAATTATTTATTTTTGCGACTCAGATTTTTTTTTCTCATGAGTTCTGCAAAAACACCCCAGAGTGGAAAATGCCTCATCCCTAGACTCGTTGCATGCCAAGTCCGCCGGAAGAAAATTATGGTACCCAGACAAGCAACAATTTCACACAGGGGCAGTCAAGTCAGCAAGGCAGTGAAGCAGCATTTTCTCAAGTATGTCGCCTTTATGAGCAAAGCCAGCAGCAGCATCAAGAAATGATGAATCATGTTATCAATATGGGAAATCACCGTGAACCATATCAGCAGCATTCCAAATTGTCTGAACTACAAAAGACGCGTCCCCCAACGTTCTCTCACACTGATAGACCTCTTGAGGCCGATGATTGGCTTTGAGACATTGAAAGGAAGTTAATTATTGCACAATGTTCGGACCGTGAGAAGGTAGTTACGCACCTCACTACCTCACTGGAGCAGCTGCATCATGGTGGGAAAATTTCCTACACATGCACCCCAATGAATATAACATCACCTGGGAAGAATTTAAAGAAGGTTTTCATGGGGCGCACATTCCCAGAAGCATTATGAAGATCAAGAAAAGGGAGTTTGGTGACCTCAAGCAGAGAAACATGACAGTGACTGAGTACAATAGTCAGTTTAGTCAATTATCTCGTTATGCCAACGAAGAGCATATGAATGAAAATAAAAAGATGGAAAAAAATTTGGACGGGCTGGCACCAGCACTTAAATGTCAGCTGGTCGTACACACCTTTCCGGATTTCAAAACACTTGTGGACAAAGCCATTACATTGGAAAATGAGCGTCGCGGCTTGGAGGATTTTCGCAAGTGCAAAAGGGACAAGACTACTCATGCTCGCAACAACCGGAACAAGACTGATGTTCAGAAAAAATGGAGCAAACAACTCCACGACCAATGTTCCACGCCCAAACAAAAAATTTCATGCAAGGGACAAGGATTTTACGTATCGCCCAGGTGTTACTTGCTACGCTTGTGGAGAGGAAGGACACTATGCCAAACAGTGCCCAAAACCAAGAAACTCGGCCCTCAAGCCGAACAACAGTGGAAATAATTCAGCCCCCAAGCGTAACAACTTCAACCCCAATAACAATCACAAGAAGGGTCACTTGAACCATGTGACCAAGGAGGAAGCACAGAATGCCCCGGATATCGTACTGATGCGTTCCTGTCAACACAATACCTGCCACGGTTTTTTTTTATTCTGGAGCTTCTCACTCGTTCATTTCAAAGAAATTTGCGTTGCTACATGATTTTTCGATGCTTCCCTTGGAAAAATCGATGACCGTCAAGTCCCCGGGATTAAGCAAATCACCGTAGATTCTTGCCAAGGTGTGGTTATTGAGATTGAGGGACTAAAGTTTCGTGCAAACCTCCTTTGTATTGGAAAATAAGGGACTGGATGTTATCCTAGGAATGGACTGGTTAACCACCAACAAGGGATTTATCGACTGCTTCAATCGGACTGTAATTCTCACCCATCATCACGGGAAGACGATAAAAATTGCAGCTCAAGAGAGACCAATATCACGGCAACCAAGGTTGAACAAGGTGGACATTTCAGAATTAAGAAAAGTTCGATGGTGTGTGAGTTCCCCGACGTATTTCTGAAGAACTACGGACATGCCACCAGACCGGGAAATAGAGTTCATCATTGAACTAGCACTGGAACCACCCCCATTTACAAGAAACCCTATAGAATGGCACCCTCCGAGTTGGTAGAATTAAAGAAGCAAATAAAAGAATTCTTGGACAAAGGATTTATACGGGCCAGCTCCTCACCTTGCGGTTCACCAGTATTATTTGCCAAGAAAAAGGATGGGACACTGAGATTATGTATAGACTATCGAGCACTCAACATGGTCACCATCAAAAACAAATACCTGATGCCACGGATAAATGATTTATTTGACCAGCTCGCACAAGCCAAGGTTTTCTCAAAAATTGACTTAAGGTTGGGGTATCATCAATTAAAAGTAATGCAGACGTAAGATATCCCTAAGACAGCATTCACCTCGTGAATCTGGATTATATGAATTTACAAGAATGCCGCTTTGACATTAAATGCCCTGCATATTTTGTCCACCTCATGAACAAAGTGTTTATGAAATTTATGGACAAATTTGTTGTGGTGTTCATTGATGATATTACGGTATACTCTAAGACACCGAAGAACATCTTTGAACATCTCAGAATTGTACTGGGAGAATTGAGGAAACATCAATTATACGCCAAATTCAGAAAATGTGAATTTTGGTTAAGACAGGTTGGTTTTCTAGGCCACGTATTGACCCAAGAAGGTGTTGCCGTGGACCCAGAAAAAGTCAAGGCCGTACTTGGCTGGAAACCACCGATAGCGTAACAGATGTCTGAAGTTTCCTAGGAATGGCTGTATATTACCGAAGGTTTATTGAGGGGTTCTCCACCATAGCAAAACCAATGACACAGTTACTCAAGAAGGATAAGAAATTTGGATGGACTGAAGCGTGTGAGAAAAGTTTCCAAGAAATCAAAAGGAAATTAACGACAGCACCAGTATTGGTTATACCAAACATACACAAGAGTTTTGAAGTATATTGTGATGCATCTCGGAAGGGCCTCGGATGCGTACTAATGCAAGAAGGCAAAGTAGTCGACACGCCTGTGAAACTACGAAAAGCATGAAGAAAATTATCCTACTCATGACTTGGAATTGGCGTGATCATTCGTGCACTCTAAGAGTGGAGGCACTTTTGCTTGGAAATCGTTAGAAATATATATGGACCATAAAAGCCTCAAATATATTTTCACGCAACCAGAACTCAATTTACGGCAACAGCGCTGGTTGGAATTAGTGAAAGATTATGATGTTGGCATTCACTACCATCCAGGAAAGGCGAATGTAGTGGCAGATGCTCTTAATCGAAACCCCAGCTCGGGCAGCGACAATCTACAAAACTTGATACCTGAATTTCAACAGGAGTTCGCCAAACTCAACTTGGTGATGGTCACCGAAGGCAATGTGTCAAATTTGGAAATACAGCCCATCCTAATGGAACGGATTAAGAAGGCTCAGCATGGACACCCCAGCATCGAAGGCATAAAGAGAAAAGTGAGTCTGGGAAAAGCTTCATAATTCATCATAGACGATAAGGGAATATTATGGTACAGAGACAGACTTTGCGTGCCAAATATAGAGGACCTCAAATAGCAAATTCTAGCCGAAGACCACACCGCTCCATATTCAATCCACCCTGGAGGAACCAAAATGTACAAGGACATTCAGGAAAAATTTTGGTGGCACGGTATGAAGAGGGATATAGCCATATTCATTGCATGTTGTGATTCATGTCAGAGCATTAAAGTCGAGCACCAAAAACCAGCAGGACTATTACAGCCAAACAGGATACTTGAGTGGAAATGGGGCCGAAATTGGGATGGATTTTATTGTCGGACTACCTCGGTCACGACACGGAAATGATGCCATATGGGTCATCACAGATATATTAACTAAGGTGGCACATTTCATCCCAGTAAAGACAACCCACACCACTCAGAAGCTTGCCAAACTTTATCTCTCCTGTATATTTTGTCTGCACGGAATTCCAAAGACTATAATATCCGACAGAGGCACCCAATTCGTCTCTAGATTTTGGGATCATTTACAACAAGCTCTGGGAACTCAACTAGTATTCAGTATATCATACCACTCCCAGACTGGAGGACAAACTGAACGTGTGAACCAAATTCTAGAGGACATGCTAAGAGCATGTGTTCTCACTTATGGAACCAGTTGGGAAGAAAGCTTGTCGTATGTCGAGTTCGCATACAACAACAGTTACCAAGCCAGTCTACAAATGGCACCTTTTGAAGCCTTGTACGGGCGAAGATGCCATACCCCATTAAATTGGTCAGAAACGGGAGACAGTCGTATCTTCGGCCCAGACATGCTCAAGGAAGCTGAGGAGAAGGTTAGACTAATCAGGAATCGACTCAAGACAGCCCAGAGCCGACAAAAGAGCTATTACGATCAAAAACATCGTGAAGTCAGTTTTGAACCCGGTGAATATGTGTATCTACGAGTACCCCCTATGAGGGGCCTGCAGCGATTCAAAGTTAAGGGAAAGCTAGCACCATGATTTATTGGACCCTTCTGTGTAATTGCGCGAAGAGGCACAGTAGCCTACCAGCTAGACCTACCCAAAGAACTGTCAGACGTCCACGACGTGTTCCACGTCTCACAGTTGAGGAAATGTGTAAGCAACCCAGAGAAGCATGTATCTCATGAGAGCATTGACGTGCAACCATACCTCACCTACAGGAACGTCCAATAAAAATATTGGAGGAGTCCGAAAGGAGGACCCGTCAGAAAACAATTAAGTTTTTCAAGGTTCAGTGGAGCAATCACACCGAGGATGAAGCAACATGGGAAAGAGAGGATTTTCTTTGGATAGAGTACTCACACCTATTTGAGGATCAGCTGAAATCTCGGGGACGAGATTTTTCCTAAGGGGGTAGGTGTTGTAACACTCCAAAAATTTTGGTTTGATTTTTATTAAATTCTTTATTTGATTTAAGGGAGGTTATTTGAATTTTTCTAAAAGAGGGACTCTCCTTCTCAAATCTTTTTTTATGACAAATATTTTATGAGTCCTTCTCAATATTGATTTTGGTCTTGAGGGTTTTTCAACATGTGTTGGTTCAACACAAATACTCTTGGGTTGTTTTAGTAATTCTTTTATTTTAAAAAAAAGTATTCCTACAAATTATGGATTTATTCTTCTCCATTCAAAGATTTCTCTTTTGCCATGACCTGTGTTGAAATTTTCCTTCCAAACCCACCTCCCTACTTTGGGTCAAGCCTAGCATCAAATTCCAACAAGTTTCAACTTCCCCTAGATTTTATTTCTATTTATTTTAACCTCAAAATCTTTTCTGTCATTTAATTTAGACCTTAGAGATTTACAAAGGAACTGCCAGATTTCCTTTGAGTTTTGACTCCAAATAAATTCCTCTGGCTAGTCCTTAGCACCCTCAACCAAGATCCATCAAGATCTGCTGGTCCTGATTCAAATTTTTCAAAATGTGCTTGCTGCAAGTTTGGACCAGATTTGCCATTTTTGGTGAAATTCATTCTTTTTCTTTTCCTAAAAATCTGAGATAATTCAGGCAGTCTCTAGATGCATCAAGAGATCACCTCACCAAGTCCCAGCTCAAGAAATACTTTTCACGTGCCTAAATCATTTTGTCGAACAGCTGGTGTGCACTGTTTCTGTTCAAATTCAGAAATTCAGTGTTTCAGTTCAGAGACAATGTCATTCTCGTCAGTCGGTAGAATCAATCTCGTCAGTTCTCTCGTTGGCTCGTTGCTCACTGCTCCCCCTTCTTATCCATTACGCCACACGGTTGTCTGGACGGGTGCGAGCATCGGCGGTGAGCTGGCAGGGGTACATCGCCCCCGTGAGCGTCGGCAGCAACGCTCACTGCGGCCGCCAGAGAGGCTCAGCGTGGAACGGCGCCGTCCAGCACCGCCCACACCACCAGGAGCCTCCGCGTGGCCATACCCTTCCTTGTGCATGCTGCTGAGCCGTCGTTATGGCCTGGAAGGCGCAGAGCGCGCTCCCTGCCGCCGACGTGCCCGTGAGGCCGTTCCGTCGAGAACTTGGAGTATCACCCAAGTTGTACCAAGTTTTGTCGTTGAACGGAACCAGTGAACCAATCCGAAGATGCCCAGTCGCTTAAACCTCCAGTCCAACCTCTGCCTCGCCATAATCACTCGCCGGAGAAACCCCGTTCGCGGCAACCGCCTCAGGCCGGCTATAAATGGAGGCCCCGAGCTCGTTCCTGACCCAGCACCTCCCCTCCTCGCCCCAGAACCTCGCCACGCTCATCGAAGGGCCTCGGGAGAGCCTTCTTCCCCGACTCCGGCCGCCCCGATCCGCTTCGGGCTCCGGCAAGATTCTCTCTGGTGAGAGCACCCCCACCTCCCAAATCGTGCCAGTAGCCTCCTAGTACACCCACTACCCTAACCCACGCTTCAATTTGGCGTCTGCAGCCCTCCTCGGTGAAATCCATCACCGCCCGAACCACCGTCTGCCGTCGACGTGGTGCTCGCCGACGACCAGCTCCACCACCCACAGACGCGGGAGAGCTCAGTGACTCTGTAGGTACTTTCCGTTCCCCCTACCTCGCCGTGGATCGACGCTGGCGACCACCGCGATCCTCGGACGCCGGTGTGCTCTATTTTAAACTTTTAAACCTGACGGGTGGGACCCCCTCGTCAGCCTCTCCTCTCTTATTCGAACCGTTTTCTGAAAACGCCTTCGGGCAAAGTACGTGTTCCCTTTGGGTTGACGTATTTCCAGCCGAAGCGTTTTCTGTTTTTCTAAACTAGCCCCTGGAAAGTTTCTTTTTCATCACAGTTTAGTCCCTGTACTAAAACCTTAATAACTTTTAAACAAAAGATGATTTTGAGTTGATTCTTTTTCTGTCATCTTTATTTTTCTATCTAGTTTTTGTCATATTTATTTGAAAAATATTTGGAACAATTTTTATGCATGCACGGTATTTACGTTAGTACCCGATTTATTTTTTTAACATAGATACCGAAGGAGTTGACGGAGCCGCAAACTTCACCGAGCTAGACTCCGACTACTCCGAACAAGGCAAGCATGTTTGAACCTTTGATATGATTAGTGTCTTTCATGTTTGCTTGAGTAGTTTTCTCATGGCATGTTTATATACGCATTAGTGAATGTTATATTGCATGCAAGGCAAGCTACAAGTGAGCTTCAAAATTTGATGTGTTCATATGATGGTGAGAAGTGAGATAACCTGATCATGTGGTGGCATGATAGGTTGCAAGCTGGTATTGTTGAAGCATGCCAGTCTTATGTCAACCGTTTAACTCGATATGCGTGGATCAAGTCATGTTCCGTTCGTCCCCTTTTTCATGCTGCCACATGTCTTCTACAAAGAATGCGGTCTAGTCGATTGCAAACCTCTTTCCTTGTACACACAAAATAGAGGGGGCGATGAGGGTTCCATGGCCCTGGATTAAAGCCCGTCATCATCTGTCGGGGGCATGGGTGTTTCCGGTTGGGACGAGAGGGGGCACCCTTAGAGCCTTGTGATATAAATTTGATCCCATGCTACTCGAGGTTGTGGCCTCCCCGACTTAGAGTTTTTCTTGAACGTTGCCTAGGGTGATTCCTGGCAGCGGAACGTGGAATGGGTGTGTACTGGTAAGATGTGTTTCTTCTAAAATACCGTAAACGGAACTAGCCCTTTGTGACTACGGAAATCCGTTGGCTGTGGGTAAAGAGTACAAACTCTGTAGAGTCAAAACCATTCGAGTAACCGTGTCCATTGTCAAGGACTATGATCAACATATTAATGTCAGTATCAGTGTCAGTCTCAACGTCCGTCTCAGCGCCAGTCTCAATGTCAGTCTCAGTGACAATCTCCGGTGAACAAACATGAGTGGTAAACCCGACTGGATGTTATTCCTATGGATGGACTAACCAGCTTATTATTATGTACTGAGTATTTCCTTGGGATGATTTAAATTCATGAGCTACTTGAATTCGAATGGTGAAATATAAGCCCTTTATGTGATGTCGCTCAGACGTCCGACTGTGGCATTCTTGTTATTTACTTTGTTGTAAGCCCTTTATGTGATGTCGCTCAGACGTCCGATTGTGGCATTCTCGTTATTTACTTTTGATATAAGCCCTTTATGTGATGTGGCTCAGACGTCCGACTATGGCATTCTCGTTATTTACTTTTGATATAAGCCCTTTATGTCATGTCGCTCAGATGTCCGACTGTGGCAATCTTGTTATTTACTTTTGATACAAGCCCTTTATGTGATGTCACTCAGACGTCCGACTGTGGCATTCTCGTTATTTACTTTTGATATAAGCCCTTTATGTGATGTCGCTCAGACATCCGACTATGGCATCCTTGTTATTAACTTTCATTATAAGCCCTTTTCGAGATGTCGCTTAGACGTCCGACTATGGCACGTACTGTCATTTACATTTCAATATAAGCCCTTTATGTGGTGTTGCCCTGACACCCGACTGCGGCATATTTATTTATTTTTACCTTTCGAGGCGTCGCTCCAGACACCCGATCGGTCTTCAGTTATTTTATTGGGATTTCGGGAGGACTACCGCCTGACTTTCTTTTTACGTTACATGCAGTGAAAAATTTATTATCTGAATGCGCATTACTAGTCTGCTCATGTGCATCATGTTTGCATTTGTTATATCTTATGTCCAAACTGTCTTGCGAGTACATTCAAAGTACTCACCTGGCTTGTTGATTTGGCGAGATGTTGACGAAGGCTATCTTATGGATGAAGAGTACGATAGCGAGTCTGACGCCTAGAGGAGTCCCAGTCAGTCCCATGCGATCCTGGAGTTTGTCACTTGTATTATGTACACTTCCGCTACCCAAAATAAATCATCAAGCCTCACTCTGGCGCTTGATGAGCTGTAAGATTTTGGAGTCATGTCACCCTCTTCACTGTGACATATCCACCACCACTATTGTTACGAGTCTGTAGTTATGCCACCATAACTTTTGTGTCATATCCGCCCTTATGTATAATATCGGTGTGCTTGTAATAAATTGTTGAGCAACCTCAGCTCAACCCTGTATAATACTTAGTACTTCTGGATTTCTGTATCAAGGATTTGTCTACCAGTAAGGATGATTTTCCTATACTGGTCTGATAAAATGGTCGATTTTTCAATTAATATTTTATTGGGAAACCGGTCATGACAAAAAGTCATCATTTAGCACGGGTGTGGTATAGCCAATGTCCACATCTTCATCTTCCATTTCTTCAACGTCGGCCTCTTCAGCAGTAAACTAAGGCATAGGCGAGGAAACAGCTGGAGTTGAAGGGATTTCATCCACTTCAATTTCTTCATCCATCTGCTCTGACATAGCAGCAGAAGGATTTTCTTCATCAGATCCGCTAGGGATCACGTATTCTTCATCAAAAGGGACGATTTCCTTTGATGGCATGGTGGAAACAGGAACAACGTCAATTGGATTTTCGAATGAGCTAGTCAATTTCTTCATCTTCTTCGGAGCTGAAGAATCTGATGAAGTTGATGCTTTCCTTTTCTTCACTGTAGCACGTTCTGCAGCCTTGGTCTACTTCACATCTGAAGCAGATGGAAGGATTGGTGTTGGGGTAGGCGCAGGAGGAGCAGAGGAATGTGGTTGATTTTCTTCAGGCACAACTGATGCACTTGCCCTGACCTCTTCATTTTCTTCAGGCGCACCACTAGTGGATGCCCTGGCAATTTCATTAGCGGCTGGAATGCAGTCATCAGCCCTGGAACTCACATTTTCTTCAGCAGCATGAAAGTCATCAGCGGTGCGGACATGTTCTTTAGTCGGTTGTACAGAAGCTTCAGCCTGAGGAATTTCTTGTTGCGATGGAGCTGCAACATTTGTAGTGAATTTTTCAGTCAATTTTACAAACCTGACCTTGGCTCCTTGCCAATCAGCATAGTTGTAGGACCTTGAAGTATGTCTAGAGGGGGGGGTGATTAGACTACTTGACCAATAAAAACTTAACCTTTTCCCAATTTTAGAGTTTGGCATATTTTAGCTATTTTAGGACAAGTCAAGCAATCATCACACAATTCAAGCAAGCATGCAAAGAGTGTATAGGCAGCGGAAATTAAAGCATGCAACTTGCAAGAAAGTAAAGGGAAGGGTTTGGAGGATTCAAATGCAATTGGAGACACGGATGTTTTTGGCGTGGTTCCGATAGGTGGTGCTATCTTACATCCACGTTGATGGATACTTCAACCCACGAAGGGTAACGACTGCCTTGTGAGTCCATGGAGGGCTCCACCCACGAAGGGTCCACGAAGAAGCAACCTTGTCTATCCCACCATGGCCGTCGCCCACGAAGGACTTTCCTCACTAGCGGTAGATCTTCACGAAGTAGGCGATCTCCTTGCCCTTACAAACTCCTTGGTTCAACTCCACAATCTTGTCGGAGGCTCCCAAGTGACACCTATCCAATCTAGGAGACACCACTCTCCAAGAAGTAACAAATGGTGCGTTGATGATGAACTCCTTGCTCTTGTGCTTCAAATGATAGTCTCCCCAACACTCAACTCTCTCTCATAGGTTTTGGATCTGGTGGAAAGAGGGTTTGAGTGGAAAGCAACTTGGGGAAGGCTAGAGATCAAGATTCATATGGTAGGAATGGAATATCTTGGCCTCAACACATGAGTAGGTGGTTCTCTCTCAGAAATGGTAAGTTGGAAGTGTAGGTTCGTTCCGATGGCTCTCTCCACGAATGAAGAGGAGGTGGAGGGGTATATATAGCCTCCACACAAAATCTAACCGTTACACACAATTTACCAAACTCGGTGGGACCGAATCATCAAACTTCGGTCGGACCGATTTAGTAAACCTAGTATTTATTAGTGATTTTGATTGGGACTGACATGCATCTCGGTGAGGCCGATTCGGTTAGGGTTAGGGCATAACGTAATCTCGGTGAGACCGATTACACAAACTCGGTGAGACCGATTTGGTAATAAGCTTTCCAGAGAGTTGGTCAGGTAAACTCGGTGGGACCGATTTGCTCTTTTCGGTGAGACCGTAATGTTACAAAAAGGAAACAGAGAGTTTACATTGCAATTGTCGGAGTAATGGACTACGGGTAGGCAGACCCGAGCCCCTGAACCTTTCAAAACATCAGGGCAGGCTGCGCCCCTCCAGACCCCAAGACAAAGAGCCGTTTTCTGATAGTCGGCAACAGCGCCGGCCGACTACCCCTCTGGGCCGAGTCCCAGGGGCCGCCTTTAGGAATAGCTGACTCCAAGCCAGCGACCTCCAGCGAGGCCGGCTACAAGGAGTCGGCCCGTGACCTCCACCGCCTTATGCCTGGGCGACTATGGGGTAAAGCCGCCTCGCGGCCCATCCCCGCCCAGTCCACAAAGGGCAGGTATGGCTACAGGGCGCCGTACCAACGGAGATCTCCGTGCGGCGCAGCACTGTTGCCATGCCGGCCCTGACATCATCACCGTGGGCAGATTCCTGTACCCACGTTGGCCTGTCTGTACGACCCGAAGACGGCGGGACCCGCCTGTCGGCGGGAGTACCGAAGACGGCGAGAGCACCCCAAAGACGGGCCCGATGGAGTCGCGTCCTCGGAAGTCGTGGCTCCTCCCCGGGATCCACGCGCCATTAACCGGACAAGGCAGGGAATGGCAGCGGTGATCGCCGCCAGCGGCGGCAGCTGTTGCCATAACCTCACGACCAAGCTCGAGTCATTAGAAGCACGGCTACGGTGATCTGCGGCGGCAAGACCCGTGGCGGACAAGGGCTGTCGGCCCCATGCTGGGCCGTCAGCGGGGCCCACTAGTCGGCGGGCCCCAGGAGTCGGCAGAGAAGCCGGCGACTTAGAGACTGACGGCTTGGACCCACACCCAGCCGGATTACCGTTGTACCCCCGGGGGGTAGGCCTATATAAACCCCCCGGGGCACCCATGCAAAGGGTTGGAAGCTAGTAGTTTTAGACACACACATAGAGGGAGAGAAGAGCAAGCCAAGCCCTTCTCCTTCCTCACCCGAACAGCTCAAGGAGCCTCTTGTACCCATTTTGCCATAGTGATCATGCGGAGACCCCTTGAGCAGCGATAAGGGTGTTATCTCCTCGGAGAGCCACGAAGCTGGGTAAGATTCGCGGCGTGCATGCCTTCGCCTCATCCTGTTTCAGGCACCAGCGACGTTCTACTCGCCTCCTCCATGATAAGCCATCCTTTGGCATATGTAGCACCCAACCCCCGACATTTGGCGCCCACCGTGGGGCCTGGTGCACCGTCGTCTGGAGACCTGCTCTGGACGGGAACCCTCTTCCTCCCTGGCAAGCGCAGCCAGCCCGGCACGCCAGATGAAGTTTGCACCGACACGCTGCATGGCGCTGAGATCGCCTGCGCGGTGAGTTGCCTCGCCGAACTTGCCGGCGAGGTTCGCCTCTCCGACGAGCCTGCATCCGACGCAGGCACGGACGGCCCCGAAAGCCTCCTCGCGGGCCTCCTTGAGCAGCTTCACGTCGGCGGCGAGCCCGCCGCCGACCTGGAGTCCGTAGGCTCCACCGACCCGATGCTGGTCGATTCCGACACCGCGTCGCTCGACGCGTTCCCCACCAACGTGGTGGTCTACGACGAGCCTCTCCCTCGCGCGGAGAGCGGCGGGAGCACCGTCACAGAAGTACTCGTCATCAGTCATGGCGAGCCCTCCGGCGCGGGGGCTCGTGACCCTCTCGACACTGTTCTGCAAGACCTGACCGCCTCCATTCCGGAGGACGCCGATGCCGAAACGCTGGAGGCGCGCCGCCTTCAGCTCCTCGAGGGCGCACAGAAGCTGGCAAGCATGAGACGCTTGTCAGAAGCCTATCAGCGCGAGATGGATCGCGCCGTGGGCGCTTTCGCCGCTCGGATCCGCCCTAGCCGCCTAGGCGCGGTCCGACAGCGCGGTGCGGCCCTCGCCAGTCTGTTTGGGGCCGGCCGCCCTGTATACGCCACGCCAGTGGAGAACATCCGCGCTACCCAGGCAGCGGCGGACGAGCTGGATAACTTCGAGGGCGAGGAGTGCCGCCTGATGACGGAGCGAGTCCAGCAGCTCCTCGACGCGGCCGCCGTGCAAGACGAAGCCGGCTGCCGCACGGAGGCGCCACAACGACAACGCAGCGATGTGCCTCCCCGCCGAGATCAAGGCGCGACATCTCGAACGCCGACTGGCGGCGTCCGCGGAAGAAAGAACCAGGATCCGGCTGTCAGCCATAGCCGGACTCACATCTCCATCGAACGCGACGAAGACGGCCACCCCAGGGCGGTAGAGCGGCGGGCCAACTATCAGCCTCCGCCTCCCCGTAGAGAAAGGCGAGTCTCCCCGCCACCCGTCGAGCATCCGACTCTCGGCGACCGCCTTGGCCGCCGAGAGGGAGTCGGCGAGAACGACGCCCGCCACCGGATCGAGCGACTTCACCGATCCCTGGCGCTAGAAGAAGAAGATGAGTTGGGCCCACCTTGTTTCGGACCTCGCATCCGCGACGAGCCCTTCCCCCGAGGATTCACACTCCCCCGAGACACACCCAAATACACCGGCTCCGTGAAGCCGGAGGACGCTGGTGGACTACTCCACGGCCGTCAGCATAGCGAACGGCAACAAGCGCGTTGCCGTAAAGTATGTTCCCCTCATGCTCCAGGGCACGGCCCGGACATGGTTAAACAGCTTGAAGCCCCGCAGCATCAACGGCTGGGTCGACTTCACCGTGGCCTTCGTCCGCAACTTCACGAGCACATACAAGCGACCTCCCAAGCCTCGTCAGTTGTCCTTGTGCGTACAAGGCCCCAATGAGTCCACTCGCGACTACCTCACGCGCTGGGGCGAGCTCCGGAACTCCTGCGAAGGAGTGCACGAGGTGCAGGCGATCGAGTACTTCACCGCCCGGGTGCGGAGAAGGCACCCTCCTCAAGCACAAGCTCCTTTGCGACGAGCCGGAGACCCTCGACGAGCTGCTAGTCATAGCAGACAAATACGCCACTGCCGACTCCTCCATGAAGACGGAGATCGAAGTCAGTGCGACGGGCAAAGTAGCTCCTCATGCCCCAGAACTCCAGCTGGCGATCCCAGCCGACGACAGCAGCAGCAGAATGATCACAAGCGCAAGGCCCCGCGGCCGGCTTCCAACAGTCGGCAGGTGGCGGCGATCGAAGACCAGCAGCCGGAGGCAGCCTCACTAAGCGGCGAAAGGCGGCAAGTCCAACTGGTTGTCGGCCTTCCCCTCTGAGCAGACTACGACGGACGCCGCAAGTTCCACATGGCGCTGCCGTCAAACCACACCACCGGAAGTGCCAGCACACCAGGATCGCCAAGGAGACGGCCTTGCCCCTCCTCCGCTTGGGCGCCGCCCACCACCGCCCAAAGAGCCGGCTGTCCGCCGATCGGCGTGATACAAGACGATTACCCGAAGAGCACGGGCGCCTATGTCGTGTTTACCGGCATGGTTGATGATCGCCGCGAAGAGCGGCAGCAAAGCAAGAGGTGAATGCCGTAGCATCGACGCCCGAAATTCATACCTTTGGTCCGAGAAGCCCATCACCGGAGTCGTCGCTGATCACCCAGAGGTGATGCGAATCCGGGCTCCTACGCCCTGGTCTTGGGAGCCACCCTTGCCACGGATAGGCGGGCCGCTCGCTTCTCGCGAGTACTGATAGACGGAGGCAGCAACATCAACATCCTGTACAAGGATACGATGGAGAATCTAGGAATCAAGCAAAGGCAGCTTCGGCATAGTCGGACTGTATTCCACGGAATTGTACCTGGCCTTTCCTGCTCACCGATTGGCAAGATTTTGATAGACGTCCTCTTTGGGGACAAGGATCACTTTCACGAGAGCCGGTCACGGTTCGAGGTGGTGGACCTCGAGAGCCCCTACCATGCCTTGCTCGGCCGACCTGCGTTGGCCAAGTTCATGGCGGTCCCCCACTACGCCTACCTCAAGATAAAGATGCCGAGTTCCAAGGGGATTCTGACCATAGCCGGCGACTACAGAAAGTCGTCCGCTGCAAGAATGAAAGCAACCCGACTAGCCGAGTCCCTTACGATCGCGGCTGAGAAGCGGCTCCTGGATCGGGTCGTGGCGATGGCCGGCAAGCAGCCAGAGATATCGCCCGACCCCAAGGAGTCAGAAGCTGAGGGCTCGTTCAAGCCGGCCAAAGAGACCAAGAAGATACCCTTGGACCCGGAGCACCCGGAGAGATACGCTGTCATAGGTGCGAACCTCGACAGCAAATAGGAAGGCGAGCTTGTCGATTTCCTCCGTGAGAATCGGGACATCTTCGCATGGTCCCCCAAAGACATGCCAGGTGTACTGACGGATTTCACCGAGCACAAGTTACATGTCCGACCTGATGTAAAGCCCGTCAGGCAGCCCTTGCGCCGCCTGTCTGAAGAGAAAAGAAGAGTTGTTGGAGAAGAGATAGCCCGGCTCCTTGCGGCCGGTTTCATCATGGAAGTTTTCTTTCCAGAATGGTTGGCGAACCCGGTCCTGGTACTAAAGAAGAACAAGCAGTGGCGGATGTGTATTGACTACACAAGCCTGAACAAAGCCTGCCCCAAGGACCCGTTCGCTCTACCAAGAATTGATCAGGTGATAGACTCCACAGCCAGATGCGAGCTGTTGAGCTTCTTAGATGCATATTCAGGATATCATCAGATCAAGCTGAACCCGGCAGACAGATTGAAGACCGCTTTCATCACGCCATTTGGAGCCTATACGCTGCGACCATGACGTTCGGCTTGAGGAATGCGGCGCCACCTTTCAGCGTTGCATGCAGAAGTGCCTCCTCAAGCAGCTTAGCGAAGCATGCGTTTACGTGGACAACGTGGTGGTGAAGACGGAGAGGCGAGGAACGCTGTTGGAAGACCTCGAGAGACCTTTGAAAACCTGCGCCGATTCGAGATCAAGCTCAACCCGGAGAAATGCGTCTTCGAATTACCGGCCCGGCCAGCTCCTTGGCTTCCTGGTATCCGAACGCGGCATAGAGTGCAACCCCGTGAAGATCAAGGCAATTGAGAGAATGGAAGTGCCCCGCCGACTGCTGGATGTGTAGAAGTTCACCGGCTGCTTGGCGTCTATCAGTCGATTCATCAGTCGGCTGGGTGAGAAAGCCCTTCCTCTGTACCACCTTATGAAGAAGACCACCTTCTTCGAATGGAACTCAAGGCGACGAAGCTTTTCTCCAGCTTGAAAAGAATGCTGGCTACTCCCCAGTCTTTGGCGGCTCCGACTCCAAAGGAGCCCATGCTCCTGATATTGCCGCCACCAGCGGGGTAGTCACCGTAGTTATTGTGGTTGAGCATAAGGAGGAGGGCAAGCGCTACGGTCGAGAAGACGGTATATTACTGAGCAAGGTACCGCCGACCTCCAAGCGAGAACTACCCCCACTACCGGAAGATGTGTTCTGGCGTGCACTTTGCCGCCAAGAAGTTGAAGCCTTACTTTCAAGAGCACTCAATCACCGTGGTTTGCACGACCCCACTAGCAGAGATCATCGAGGCCGAGATGCTTCAGCCGAGTGGCCAAGTGGGCCATAGAGTTGGCCCCCTACACCATCTTTTACCAGCCCCGCACCGCCATCAAGTCACAAGCACTGGCCGACTTCCTCGTCGACTGGGCTAAGACCCAGTATCTGCCGCCAACGCCCGACTCCACCCATTGGCGGATGCACTTTGATGGCTCCAAGATGCGCACCGGCTTGGGAGCCGGCGTGATCCTCACTTCCCCTAAAGGCGACAAGCTCAAGTACGCGCTGCAGATCCATTTCGCTGCCTCCAACAACGTTGCCGAATCTGGCGCTCATCCACGGGCTCCGGCTTGCCAAAGAACTTCGGCATTCGCGGATCACGTGATATGGCGACTCCGACTTGGTGGTCCAACAGTCATCCGGCGACTGGGACGCCAAAGATGCAAACATGGCGAGCTACCGCTTTCTAGTACAGCAACTGAGTGGATATTTTGAGGGATGTGAATTCCTCCATATACCAAGAAACGACAACGACCAAGCAGATGCCCTGGCAAGAATCGGTTCCACCCGACACGCAATACCATCCGGCGTCGCCCTTCAGCGCCTTCTCAAGCCATCCGTCAAACCATCACCAGAATCAGACTCCATTTTTGTGCCGGCTCCCCCCGAAGAAAGTAGATCCGACTCCAGAGCCTCGGCAGACAGCACAAGAATCCGGGAAGACGCCCCCAAGAACGCGGCAGTCGAAGCCGGCCCGGGGACTTCGGAACCTAGCCCGGGGACTGCAGCGACCTTTGCAAAGCCTCCAGTACTCGGCCCAGGGACTGTGCCAGTCGGCCCGGGGACTTCTCCAACGCAGCAAGCTGCTTGCTGCTGCAGACTCCAACCCGCCGCCTCGCAGCCCAGCCGCCCTCGTCCAAGTAGCAGTACTGGCGGTCGAAGAAATAGCAGCACCCTCATGGGCCCAGCCCATCTTGAAGTTTTTGGTAAGCGGAGAGCTACCAACTGATGAAACCTTAGCTCGGCAGGTGCAACGCCGAGCGGCGGCCTATACTATAATCAATAGAGAGCTGGTCAGGCGCAGCGTCACCGATGTCTACCAGCGCTGCGTTGAATCAGAGCAAGGCCAAGCAATCCTCGAAGACATTCATCAGGGCGAGTGCGGCCATCATGCAGCCTCCAGAGCACTCGTCACCAAAGCCTTCCGACACGGTTTCTTCTGGCCGACCGCCCTAGAAGAGGCCAAGGAATTAGTTCAAAAATGCAAGGGGTGCCAGGTGTTCCGCTCCAAGCCGCTCCAGCCGGCTTCAGCGCTCAAGACAATCCCCATCGCCTGGCCCTTTGCTGTCTGGGGCCTGGACATGGTGGGACCATTCAAGACGGCACGAGGTGGCCTAACTCACCTACTTGTCGCGGTGGACAAGTTCACCAAGTGGATAGAAGCAAAACCCATCAAGAAGTTGAATGGTCCTACGGCAGTAACTTTCATCGCCGACATCACGACTCGGTACGGCGTACCACACAGCATCATCACCGACAACGGCACAAATTTCACCAAGGCGCTCGCCCGTTTCGCCGACGCAGGGCATCCGACCGGACTTAGCGTCCGTTGCCCATCCATGATCAAGCGGCCAGGTGGAAGCGAGCGAATGGCCTCATCTTGTCGGCATCAAGCCTCGTCCGGTCGAACCACCGGAGGCGTTCGCCGGCTGTTGGCTTGAGGAGTTGCCGGCCGTCCTCTGGAGTCTGCGCACGACTCCAAACAAGTCAACCGGCTTCACGCCTTTCTTCCTCGTCTACGGTGCTGAAGCCGTCATCCCAACGGATATAGAGTTCGACTCCCCGCGAGTCACCATGTACACCGAAGAGGAAGCAGAAGAAGCACGTCAAGACGGCGTCGATCTGCTGGAAGAGGGCCGGCTGCTGGCACTCAGCCGGTCCAGCATCTACCAGCAGAGCCTGCGCCGATACTACAACAAGAAGGTCAGGCCAAGATCATTCCTAGAGGGCGACCTTGTGCTCCGGCTGATTCAGCGAACGGCCGGCCAGCACAAGCTGTCGGCGCCTTGGGAAGGACCGTTCATCATCGATGAGTCTTTGAGCAACGACTCCGACTACGATCGGCCTTTCGAAGCCCGAAACGCATAAGAGGGACGACTCCGGCAAAGAGACAGAGCGACCATGGAATGCAAATCTCCTCCGAAGATTTTACAGTTGATGCAGTATGTACCACGCTACCCTTTTGTGTTTGAGATACCAAGACTCCGGGCCCCTCGAGACGAGCTCGGGGACTGCCCTCTTTTGTTATCTGTATGATAAGAATTATGCCTTTGGGTATGTTCCCCTTTTTTATTATTCTGTTTGGCACCGGGCTCGACTAGTCGGCCCGGGGACTCGCCGCTTTTGAGCTATGAAGTGCTTCCTGAAGTCCAACAAGTAGCGTGCGGCGCCCAAGCCGTCTCCTGTTAGAAGCCGCAGCTCATGCAGAGCTGTTTAGCAAGGCGGGAGTGAGGTAGAGCGGCGCCACACTAAAAATGGGATATGTACCAAAAGAATACACATTTTTGAAACCGGCTACCAGCCATTTTTTTGAGACCGACTCTTATGTGGCGGGTTTGCCTTTTTATACCAAACTTGATTAAACGACTCTAAAATGGCCAAGTACTTGCCTTCTCAAAAGTAGCCGAGCACTTGACCTAGACGGCATTCACAGAGCAGTTGCCGCCTGACGGCAAGGCGGCATCTAAGGGAAGGCGGCAAGGGGAAAGCCATAAGAGCACTGAGCAACAAAACATGAAATTAGAACAATATTTACATAAACTTAGGCCCTTGGATGGATCTTCGAACAAAGGTTCAGAATACACCCCGCGGGTGGAATTGTGCGAATTAACAAAGTTCTTTCGAAAGACTAACAAGCAGATAAAATAAAGCCAACGCAACGGCCTAAGAAGCAGCGGATGGGACTGGAAGGCGGAGGCTGATGGCGTCAGCGCCGGGCGGCTGGCCAGCTAGGCAGTCTCGGCTTTGATCGTCTCTGGCAGCGGCTGGCTCAGATGGGCGCGGCTCGTTGCTGGAGGCGCGGTCGAGCTGAGGCTGGCCGCCCGCTCCGTCTTCTGACGCCTCCATGCCATCTCCGTCCTCCGCCTCGTCCTCATCCTCGGTGCTGGAGTCGATCACCTCCGCCGAGTCCTCGCCGTAGTCCGGGTTCATCCCGAACCACTCCGGCGGCGCCTCCCCACCGTCTTCAGCCCGCTCCGGGACGAAGACGCTGGTGTCCGTGTAGTCGGCGATCGCCGCCGCACGCTCGACGAGGGCGCCCTCCGCGGCCTGCAGCTCCGCCTGGGCTTCTGACCGGAACGCGGCCAGCCGGTCCAGGTCAAGCCCTGGATACCACGCCTTGACGAACTCCAGGGCTCGGCGAGCTCCAGCCCGGGCCGCAGAGCCCTTCCAAGCCTCAAGACGCCCAGCCGCGACCTCCAGCCAGTCGGCGGTCCGGCTGGGAAGTCTGTGAACCGGCATGTCCGGCCACGAGGCAGCAATCGCCTAGGCCCCGACCGCGGCAAGACGGCGCGGCATCCGATGAGCCGGCCGCGGATGAGCCTCAATGCTCGGGAGCTGCTCGTCAAGGGTCCGGCGTTGGCTGCGATCTCGGCGCCATCCGCCCTCCAGCGCCTCGCGTTCGGCCTCAATGGCCTGATTGGCGCTGCGTATGACCAGGGAAGAAGTCTGCCAGGAAGAAGAAAAAGCAAGTTAGAAAAGACAAGAGCCGGCTTAACCCATAGTCGGCAACCCAAAAGAGAAAGCAAAAGCAAACTTACCATCAACGATATCTTGGATCTCATGGAAGCCGGAGGTCAGATGCGCCTCTCGGTCGGTCCAGCGGCGCCGCTCTCAAACTTGGCGGGAGGCGGCCTCTTTCTTCTCTGCCTCGGCCAGCGCCGCCTTGAGCAACTCCCTCTGCTTCCGCCATTGCGTGGCGGCAGGTTGCGCTCTGTGGCGAAGCTTGCCGCATTCCTCCTCTTTGGCGCTGCGAGGCGGTCTCGGCCGTGCCAGCTGATCCCGTGAAGCGGCGTTGGCCTCTGAAGAACAAAAGAAGAAGGACGCGAAGTCGTCAGATAAGAAGGTCGCCAGGAAGATCCGGCCCGACTGCGCTGCAGTCGGCCCGAATCTCGGGGACTACAGCCCGCGGGTGCGCAAGCGCGCCCCCGCGAAGAAGAAAACTCACCTCGGCTCCTCGCCAGGTCGGCAGCCCGTTTGTTCAGCTCTTCAACATTGCGGTTGAAGGCGGTAGCACGGAGGTTGTGATACTCTGTAACAAGGATTCGGACACGAGATAAAGACTTGGAAGTAAGCAAATAAAGTTCCGGGCGCTCACCGGCAGCCGACCAAACTCGAGACTACACCCGGTGGAGTGCGGCGCGCCTTGAGAGAAGATCAAGAGAAAATTTGGAAATGAAACTTACCCGCATGGTAGAGCGCGACGCCAGGTGCGCCATGGAGAGGTTATGGAGGGCGACGCCTTCGGCCTGCAGCTTCGCTTGGACGTCCAGGAGCGCCGTGTTCAGCAGGCCCGTGCCGCCTCCTCGCGCCCACCCAGTGGGCGCGGCGCTCGATGCTTCAGTGTCGGGGATCGTCGAGCTGGCGCCGCCGGTCTCCAAGGGGCGCGGCGCCGAGTCCGTCTTCTCAAGGCGGCGCCGCGCTGGCGAGGCGACTTGAAGAAGCAGCCGCGCCACAGCTTCATCGTCGGTCGGCGGCGCGGGTGGGTCCGCCGGCTGTTTGCCTCGCGCGACTTGGCTGTGGGGAGGCGGCGGAGGTGGCGCGGCGCCCGAAGAAGCCTCGCCGCCCCCTCCCTGCGGCAGGAGCCTCACCACCAACTCCCTCCGATTGCCCGTGAAGTCCGTGGCGGTGGCGCCGACCTCGAGAGGAATGACGAGCAGCGCCCGGCTGGAGGCAGCGTGGCCTCCTCGGCTTGCCTTTGAGCTGCGGCGGCGGCTTCGACCGCCCTCTCGGCCGCCGCTTTCTCTCGACGGGCGGCCGCCTCCTCATCGCGCTTCTCCTGCGCGTTCCGCTCTGTTGCCTCCCTGAGGGCGGCCGCAGGGTCAGCCCGCCGACTGCTGGCGGACGTCTCTGCCGACCCCATGACGGAGGCGGCAGCGACCCTCTCCAGAGTGAGGGGAGCCCTGATGAGAGAAAAAGACATAAGAAGACTCGGGCAAGACGGACCAGAAGAAAACAAGACGGAATAAAAAGATACTTACACGGAGACCAGCGGTGGCTTCTTCACCTCCTTGCGGAAGCGGTTGGCCTTCGCGACCGCTTCTTCACGCTGAGTCGCGGCGGCTGCTCCCCTGATCCTCTTGGCCTGGCCGCCTGGCTGACTCGGCCCGGCCCGGTGCTTCTTCGCGCCGCCTCGGCCCCCCAAGGCGGCGGAGGAGCTCGCGCCTGGTTGGCCGGTTCTCTCTGGCCGGCGGGGGCAACCGTCATGAGGCGATCTGCAAAAGTGGCCGAGGGCACAAGTCGTCGGCCTCTCCCCCTCCTTGGCATCGATCTCCACCGCCGCCACGCCCAAGTCGGGGTCGTGGCGTCACTCTCCGCCAGTCGGGGACGAACTTCATGAGCCGGCCCAGCGCGCCGGTTGAGGCGGCATGAGAGGATTACAGTCGAAAGAACCAAGACAAGTAAGAGCCGGATCCGGCTAAGGAAGGAAACAAGGAAGCGAGAGGCGACTTACCGTCGGCGGGGATTGGCCCATGAGTATGGCTCCTTGCAGCGCCATTCCTCCTCGAGGTTGCAGTTTGCCAAGAAGTTCACCGTGTCCACCACCTCCGCGTGGGGCATGTCCTTGGAGCACATCCGGCTGGGGTCCCGGTGGCCGCTCATCTGGCAGATCAGATGAGGGCGGCCCTGGAGAGGGAGGACTCGGCGCGCCATGAAGGCGGCAGCAAGTCAGCCCCAGTCAGGCCCTCCGACTGTATCATTACGCGGAGCCGCGCGACGGCAGCGTTATTCGGGAGTCGGCGTCCGGGCCCTCAGTAGGACCAGCTGGTGGGTCGACCCGCTTGATTTACGCCCATGTAGGGCGGCAAGTTGACTCGATCGCCCGTCGGGCGACGTTCTTGACGATAAATCTGGCGCTGCCACATCTTCACCGACTTGATGAGGGGGATGGCAGGGAAAGGATTATCGGACACCGGCCTCCTCTTGGCGATGAAACGCGCCGCCGCAGGCAACGCCAGCGGCGATGTGGGTCCCGAGCTTCGCTTGAAAGAACTCCCCCCATAGTTCGATGGTGGGGAGAACTCCGAGGAAACCTTCGCATAAGGATGCGAAGGCGGCCAGCAGCACCACCGTGTTGGGGGTGAGGTGGTGCGGCTGGATCCCGAAGAACTCCAAGAACGCGCGGAAGAAGCCGCTCGCCGGCAGCCCCAACCCGCGCATGAGGTGCGAGCGGAAGACAACCCGCTCGCCCTCTCCGGCGTCGGCGTGATTTCGCCCTCCGGCGGCGCGGGCTTCGCCGAGGTTGCTGCCGGGAATGCGCGCGTCGACAAAGGAACTTCGACCATGTAAATGCGTCGATGATGGAGCCGTCCCACACGCCGGAAGGCGCGGTGGGGAGGCGCGGCGGTTGATGAGGAGCTCATCTCCATGGCGAGGAAGGAACGAGGCTCGGCGGAGGAGCAAGGAAGAAGACGGGGCAGGGAGCGGGGATGAGAGAGTGCGCGTGCGTCGCCGCCCCCTTCCTCCCCCCGCCTACTTATAGGCGCCTGGGCTGCGAAGCCGAGGGGGCGGGCGTGGGATTAACTGCGCCCACGTCCTCACGCCCCCACAATTTAACCCACGACGTTACTGCACGCAGTAACGGCGCGGGAGCTCTTTCGCCCGCGACGCCAGCGGATCCGCTGCGCGCCGGGGCACGGTAGTGGCGGGCCCGGCCTGGCGGACCTGTCTTGTCACGCGCGTGGGCTGGCAGACCGGCCCTGCCGTGTGGCGTCACGTGGCGGGCCCGCGACAGGCGGCTGCCAGGAAGCTTATCAGGCACGCCACCCGGATCCCGTTGCGACCTTCGAAACCTTTGAAGGGCAAGCGCCCCTTGCGGCGACTCCAGATGGAGACGGCGGGCGAGTCAGATTGTTCCATCGAAGGGATGAAGCCGCCGAGGCTCCACGACGGGCTGCCCTCGGCGCCTCCCGGCAGGGGACTCTGTCGGAGTAATGGACTACGGGTAGGCGCACCGAGCCTGAACCTTTCAAAACATCGGGCGAGGATCGCCCCTCAGCACCCCAAGACAAAGAGCCGTCTTACGATAGTCGGCAGCAGCGCGGCCGACTACCCCTCCGGGCCGAGTCCTGGGGCCGCCTTGAGACAATCCGACTCCAAGCCGGCGACCTCAGTGAGGCCGGCTACAAGGAGTCGGCCCGTGACCTCCACCGCCTTATGCCCGGGCGACTATGGGGTAAAAGCCGCCTCGCGCCCATCCCCGCCCAGTCCACAAAGGGCGAGTATGGCTACTGGCGCCTGCATCAACGGAGATCTCCGCGGCGCAAACTTTGTTGCCATGTCGGCCCTGACATCATCACCGTGGGCTGATTCCTGTACCCACGTTGGCCTGTCTATACGACCCGAAGACGGCAGGACCCGCCTGTCGGCGGGAGTACCGAAGACGGCGAGAGCACCCCAAAGACGGGCCCGATGGAGTCGGCCTCCGGAAGTCGGCCGGCTCCTCCCCCGGGATCCACGCGCCATTAACCAGACAAGACAGGGAATGGCAACAGTGATCGCCCGCCAGGCGGCGGCACTGTTGCCATAACCTCACGACCAAGCTCGGCGTCATTAGAAGCACTGATGATCTGCAGCCGGCAAGAAGACCCGCCACATGGCGGACAAGGGCTGTCGGCCCCATCTTTGGGCCGTCGGCTGGGGCCCACTAGTCGGCGGGCCCTAGGAGTCGGGAGAAGCCGGGCGACTTAGAGACTGACGGCTTGGACCCACACCAGGCCGGATTACCATTGTACCCCCGGGGGGTAGGCCTATATAAACCCCCCAGGGCACCCATGCAAAGGGTTGGAAGCTAGTAGTTTTAGACACGCACATAGAGGGAGAGAAGAGCAAGCCGTGCCCTTCTCCTTCCTCACTTGAACAACTCAAGGAGCCTCTTGTACCCATTTTGCCATAGTGATCATGCGGAGACCCCTTGAGTAGCGAGAGGTGTTATCTCCTCGGAGAGCCACAGGCTGGGTAAGATTCGCCGGCGTGCATGCCTTCGCCTCATCCCGTTTCCAGGCACCAGCGACGTTCTACTCGCCCCCTCCATGATAAGCCATCCTTTGGCATATGTCGCACCCAACCCCCGACAGCAATCTTGGTGGGACCGATCGCTCACTTCGGTTAGACCGAAACGTTACGAAGGGAAACAGAGAGATTGCAACCCCATCTCGGTGAGACCGAGATCCCTATCGGTAAGACCAATTTGCTTAGGGTTTGTGGCAGTGGCTATGGCTTTTGGAATCGGTGGCGCCGGATAGAAAGAATCGGTGTGACCGATTTTGGCTTTAGGTTTAAGTCATTTGTGGATGTGGGAAAGTAGTTGAGGGTTTTGGAGCATATCACTAAGCACATGAAGCAAGAGGCTCATTAAGCAACACCTCATCCCTTCTTGATAGTATTGGCTTTTCCTATAGACTCAATGTGATCTTGGATCACTAAAATGTAAAATGAAGAGTCTTGAGCTTTTGAGCTTGAGCCAATCCTTTGTCCTTAGTATTTTGAGGGATCCACTTTCATCATCCATGCCATGCCATTCATTGAGCTTTCCTGAAACAATAGTCTTGGAATAGCATTAGCTCAATGAGCTATATGTTGTTATGAATTACCAAAACCACCTAGGGATAGTTGCACTTTCAATAGTAAGCATTAAAATCATCGCTGAGGACTTTGATTTCAGACTGGATCTTCACAAGTTCATCAGTTGTCATAGAGACAATGTTGTTCTTCAGGAATTTCTCCTTCCTGTACTGCGCTTTCTTGATCTGCCTGGCCTTCTCATATTTCCATTTTTCTTCTTGGATGAAAGCTGTCAGCACACGTGTTTGGGTCATTGTGCCAGAGGTCAATGTAGTCGAGGATCACCTTTGGATCCAAAAGCAGTGGCACATTTGTGCCCTTGGCTCTAGCGGCCCTGACTTTCCCATCTCTGATGATTTCGGCAAGTTCCTCATCATCAGCTTCATCTTCATCATACGGCACTTGGAAGGCGACCTGCTTCTTGTGAGGACTTGGGCGAGAACCTCGTCCAGTAGTGGCCTTAGTCTTCAGCAGAGAGGGTCCCGTTGAAGAATTTGGTGCAGCTGAGGAACTAGAAGAAGCTCCTGAGGCAATGGAGATGCATGTCGTCCTTTGGCACGTGGCAAGATGCACAGGTGCTGAGGATTTGATCGGAGCAGCTGAGAACTTTGGAGGAGGAGATGAGGACTTTGGAGGAGCAGGAGCAGCGTAAGGAATTGGCCGTGAGGGCTTTGAAGATTCTGGCCGTGAGGGCATAGCTGAGGAACTCGGCCGTGAGGGCACTGAAGAAGAAGCACTTGACTTGTGCGCAGGCTTCTTTGCCATGGATTTCTTCGGCTTGACAGAGGCCTCAGTGGCAGCAGCAGCAGCAGAGTCTTCATTGAATTTCCTCACTGCTTCTTTGGCTTGTCTAGCCAACTTGGCCTGGCGCTTGGCCCATTCATCTGGATAATCCTCACCATGCTTGACGCTAGTGGGATCTGCTTCTTGGCCAGGTGCCAATGGAGGTCTTGAGCATGGAGGATTGAGAGCTAATTTCTTCATGTATTTGGGAGTAACATATATGTACTCCCTCCACTCTCTTGCCCATCTCCTCTCTATCTTCTGAATGCGCACCTTGTGCTGATTTTTGTCTTCCTCAGGGGGTGTGCAGTACCCAGCATAGATGTCCTCAGGGATTTCAAATGCAGTATTGATTTCAGGCCTTTTTCCTTCCTTTTGTGGCTTCTTTCCATCAGCCATTTTCTTCAGTTGAGGAATTTGAACAATTGAATTCTCTAAAGAAGTATGCAACTATTCTTCGAGGAACGCTGCAAATGAGTTAAGTTGATGAGAACCTAGTGATTCAGTAGCAGACATGAGTACCTGTGAACAGAGTATAGTTGCGAGGAATTTGGAGAGGTCATATGCGTTCTTAGAAGGTTTTGTAAGAAGAACAAGTTTGAGGAATTTGACCAGACGAGTCTTGAAGAATTTCACTAAGCTTTCTTTGTCTTAGGTTCCAGAGTTGTATAGATCGAATCCACACAATTGAGGAATCTTGAAGAAAAATTATTGCTTAGAGAAACAAATCAAGATCAGATGACATGTGAGGTGTTTAGTGTGTGAAGAACTTGAAGAATAAACACCTTTGAGGATTTCGTAGAAGTCATTTGAATCTAAGAGGGCAGTAAAAGTAACTTTTAATTACCCTGGACGAAGAACACGACGAACTGTGAGGTAGAGATGTGAAGTTCGTCAATGCAGATCTTCCGCGCCCTAACTCGGCGGAGGAAGACGGCTACGGCGGCGGCGGAGTGAAGAAATCTGCAGCCGGCGCGAGTACGACGGCGACGAGGTCGAGGCGGTGAAGCTCTTCCTCACCGGCGACGATGAAGTACCGGCGTCGCTAGGGTTTGAGAAGCTCGAGCTGGAGAGAGGTCGAGCGGAGTAAAGGAAGTGAGGAAGGGGAGGGGGTATTTATAGCCACGGCGAAAAACTATTCGCCCGAAGAATTTGGACAAACGTGCCCCTGACCCTTCTCATTCGCTTGACATGTGTCACCCACGTACTAAGAAGTGGAGATCGTGTGAGATTTTGGGTGAATATATATGAAGAAAAACGACGGAAACAGTGAAGACAATGCAAAGTTGAAGAAAATGAACAACTGAGGAATTTCAAAAACTGAGGAAAAACTCAAATTAAAGATTTTCAACTTTGGTGGTGGCGTGACCCACCGTATAAGCATGATGATTTCAGACACCGCGTACAATTGTCGTAGGGCTCTGAGAATCAAATTCTTCGTCAATTTCTTCACACTTAGAGTGTTATTCTTCATTGATTGAAGAAAAACGTTTCTTCATGTGTTGCACATTGTCGGTGTACAAAAAGAGGGGTACACTTTTTGTACCCCTATAACTGTGCACGGGCAGTCTGAGCCGCGGGCACCACCGCACTCATCAAGGCAAGGGAGGTGAGCCAAGGTAAGGCCGAAGCTCGAAAGGAGCAGAACGACGCCAAGACCAAGACCACAAAGAGCAAAGTGGAAGAAGCAGACTCCCCCGGCAAGACCCTATCCGGGACGCGGTTTTAGAAACACGGCAAGACCCAAGCCGTGGAAGCTCGCCCACACCTACGGGCGAATAACCCTTGAGTCCACTGCCCCATGGGGCAAGGATTGAGGAGACATCCCGTGGTGGCATGCAGATCTTTGTGACGACATTCAAGATCAGATACACACTATAAAAGATGCCGACCCTTGGCGGGATCCCAGCCAAGGAGGACCACAAGGCCCCCGGCAAGAGCCTTGCTGGGGATGACAGCAGGCGCCATGGCAAGACCCTTGCCGGGGCCCCGGCAAGACCCTTGCCGGGGCTACGGCGAGGCCCTTGCCAAGAACACCTGTAGGGCCACCATCAGGCCCACGCCAATCAAACCTCCACCACCGTTCGCATGCAGCTGCCGACCCAACCAGTTGGGCAGGCACCTGCATGGCGGCAAGCGGATCTTCATGGAGACCCACCACTGCGCCACCTCATTTGCCTGCTGCCTACATGGCACCATGGGCATCGCTGGCGGGCGCGTGTCGACCTGAAAGGAGCGGCTGACGGAAGAGACAGGCTCTCCCGTCCCGACAAAGCAAGGACACCTAAGCAAGGCGCATTAAAGGCGCCTTGTCATGTAATGCGAGGGATAAACTCGCATCACTGTACCCTTTCCACCTCCTGTGTGCCACTGTGGCAACCCCTTTCCTTATAAAAGGAGGCCCCAGGCGACCAGGAGGAGGATTCGCTTTGGAGCTCCTCACGCCCCATTGCTAGTTCAAGAACACAGATAAACAAACCACCAAAGCAGGAGTAGGGTTTACGCATCCTCGCGGCCCGAACACAGATAAGGAAACCGTGTGCTATCTGTTTGATCCGCTCTTCTCACGACCAGCGCCCGCGACCGTAGTAGGGATTCTTGTGATCCGATAGGTGTCATTCCACCGACATCTTTGGCGCGCCCGGTAGAAGCGCGGTTGTGAGAATCGGCTCTAGCAGTTAGTTTGACGCTTCTTCATCGTCATGGCGCCCAAGAAGAAGATGACGGTGGCGGTTGGCCCGTCGGAAGCCGGACATCCCATCCCGACGCGAGCGAGCAGCGGACCGGTCGCAGAAAGGACCCGGGGAGCCGTTCGCGAACACCAACACCGTCCCAGCAGCCGAAGTTTGGGAGGCGGCGATGTTCGTGCGCCTGATAACACGGGCGACGAAATCTCCATAGCATCGTCCGACCCGCGGGCCCACTGTGACCAGCGCCAAGTTCTTTGGGAACGAGAACATGAAGACGCTCGAACCACTATCGAGCGCCAGCGCGGACGCGACACCAATCGAACGGCGGCAGGGCCTGCTTTGAGCCACCCAAGACCGGAGAGCCACGGAGGCCTACCTTACGAGGTAGGCTGTCCGGCTTTACCCATGAGCTGCGGCAGTTCGTTGGCCCACTCACCGCACCTTCAAACCCGGCGTGGGCGAAAAGTACAGCGGCAAGACCCACCCGTCCGAGTTCCTCGGCATCTACACCATCGCGATGCAAGCTGCGGGGAGCCCGCGACGATAAGGTGCTTGCGAATTACTACATTGGCTATTAAACCCAACGCCATGTCATGGTTGATGCACTTGCCGGTAGACTCTATTTCCTCCTGGTCAGATTTGTGCCATGAGTTCGTGGGCGCCTTTCTTTGGAGGCCACCAAGCCCATGGCCAAACAAGCGACTTGCACGCGTCATTCCCGGAAAGGGAGGCGAGAGTCTCCGCAAGTATATACAGAGGTTCAGCCGGATACAGTACAATATCCCTGATGTTCACACTGCCGCCATCATTAGCGCGTTCCATCAGAACGTGCGTAACCGCAAGATGCGCGAAGAGCTGGCAATGAACAAGGTGAAAGATGTAGCAGAACTCCATGTTCTTGCTAACAGATGTGCCCGAGCTGAAGAGGGAAGGAAGTACCCCGGCGAAGATGCCGGCGTGGAAACCGACTCCTTAGATGAGGATATTGCCGCCCCGGCGAACAAAGGTTGGCGCCGCAACAGGAAGCGCAAAGGTAAAGCTGTGCTTGCCGTCGAGGGATCTGATGACGCCGGCTCCACCAAGAAAACCAAGGCATATGACCCCGGCAAGGAAGTTGCCGGATGTGTCGCCTATCGGGCCTTGGCGGCCGCCGAAGCCAGGAAACTCCGACAAGCGATCTTGCAAGATCCATCACACCAAAGGCCATGCTCTCCAAGACTGCCGACGGGTTGAGCTCCTTGCTGAGAAGCAGAGGGCTGAGTATGAGAGGCGGGACAAGGAGAAGGGCCCAGACGGTGATGAGGGGTCCGGCAAGAAGCGTGACGGCCAGGCGGGCCGTCGTGGAAAGGATAAACAACAGGAGAGGCCCGCCCGGGGCCGTGACGGAAAGCCAGAAGATGACGATCACGAAGAGGACGACGAATCTAGCGACCAAGAGTTTCAGAAAGCTACAGAGGCCATGTGCGTCGACGGCGGTGCCTCGCTGCATACTTCTCGCCGCCGGCTTAAACAAAGTAGCGAGAGATTACTGGCAGCGAGCCGTCGTTTGATGCCCAAAGGCGGCTGAAGTGGTCCACACACCTATCATTTTTACATCGAGGATCACCCTGATCGCGACTCTGCGGTCGGGTGCTTGCCGTGTTGGTTTCACCAACAATACGCAACCTCAAGGTGACGAAGATGCTAGTCGATGGCGGGGCGGTCTGAACTTGATCTACTTTGCCGTGATCGAGAAACTGCAGATTCTGATGGAGACCTCTAAGAGGCAGGCACGTTTCAGGGTCAACCGGGAAGAAGCCAGCAAAGGGAAAGGTCACGCTGCCCGTGACTTTTGGAAGCGACCTGAACTACAGGACGGAGAGGATCGTGTTTGATGTTGCCAAGATCCCTTTGCCCTACAATGGGATCCTTGGCCGCCCAGCGCTGGCCAAGTTCATGGCGGTGTCACACTACGCCTACAACACCCTGAAGATGCCAGGACCTGTGACGATCATCACCATCCCCTCCGATAAGAAAGATGCGCTGATTTGCGCCGACCAATACCCGATGGCGATTGCAGCAGCTGCCGCCACTAGGGCACTTGCTCACCTTGGCTGGGACCGGGAGGGAAGAAGAAGAAGAAGACCGGTGAGACCTCGGACACCCACTCCGGAAAGCGCACCTCTTGGAGTGTAGCGCTGCCATCGAGGACGTGCAGAAGAGCTCCACCGGCGGAAACAAGAAGCCCGAGGCCATACCGTCGGGAACCAAGAAGGTTTACATCAATGAGGACGGCATGGGAGGAGCTTTTACCATAAGCTCCACCCTTGACGACAAATAGGAAGATGCGCTCATCACCTTCCTGCGGGCGAATGTCGATGTGTTTGCATGGCAAGCTTCCGACATCCCCGGTGTTCCCAGGGAGGTGATTGAGCACCACCTTGTTGTCTGCCCTCATGCGCGGCCCGTCAAGCAGAAGGTCAGAAAGCAAGCTTTGGAACGACAAGAGTTCATCACATAAGAGATCCGGAAACTGGAAGCAGCGGGTTTGGTAAGACGAGTGCTCCATCCAACGTGGTTGGCCAATCCAGTCGTGGTCGCCAAGGCAAATGGGAAGTGGAGACTGTGTATTGATTACACAGATATCAATAAGGCTTGCCCTAAAGACCCCTTCTGTTGCACAAGATCGACCAGATTGTTGACTCCACGGCTGGGTGTGATCTGTTGTCATTCCTCGGCGCCTACTCCGGCTACCACCAGATCTTCATGACAAGAGAAGGCGAAGAAAACAGCATTCATCACCCCATGCAGTGCGTATTGTTTCATGCGGATGCCTTTCGGGTTGAAGAGTGCTTTGGTTCGACGCTTGCAAGGGCAGTCCAGATTGGTTTTGAACCCGGCTCCATAGAAATATGGAAGCTTATATGGATGACATAGTGGTCAAAACCAAGGACAGGGCAACCCTCATACCATATTTGCAAGAAACATTTGCAAACCTGCACAAGATCAATCTCAAGCTGAACCCTGAGAAGTGCGTCTTTGGCGTCCTGTCCGGCAAGCTTCTCGAGTTCTTGGTGTCACAGCATGGGATAGAGACCAATCCGGACAAAATCAAAGCTATAGAGCAGATTGAAGCACCCAAGCGAATCAAGGATGTGCGTCGGCTTGCTAGTTGCGTCGCCGCCATGGGCAGGTTCATTTCCAAGTTCGCGGCGCGCCCTTCCCTTTTTCAAGATCACGAAAAGGCGGGCCCGATGGAGTGGACGCCGAAGCCAAAGCAGCATTGCGAGGTTTGAAGAAGTACCTCTCCTCCGCGCCAATACTAGTTGCGCCTTAGGCCACGAGGAGCCATTGCTGCTATACCTAGCGGCAACGGACCAGGTGGTCAGCGCCGCACTAGTGGCGCAGAGAGAGGTTGACGACGAGGTAATGGCAGCGGCAGAGCCCGACACCACCAATGCAAAGACGACACAGCCAGTTGAAGTGCCGCCGAAGAATAAAATGATGCAGCATCCGGTCTACTTTGTTAGTTCCCTCCTGCAGGGGGCTAGATCAAGGTACTCCGGCGTGCAGAAACTGCTCTTGACCTTCTTATGGCCTCGAGGAAGCTGCGTCACTACTTCCGAGCACATGAGATCACTTGTCGTCCACTCGCCTCCCTCTGCAGCGGATATTGCACAATCCAGATCCAACGGGAAGAATTGTGGAATGGGCACTGAGCTGTCCAGCTTTGGCCTCAAGTTTGAAAGTACTTGACGATTCAGAGCCGAGTCCTAGCGGAGTTCATTGCAGAATGGACCACAACGCCTGACGAAGAAGCCCAAGAGACTGCTCTCCCCGGCAAGGAGGCAAGTTGTGATTGGATCATGTACTTTGATGGAGCTTTCTCCTTACAAGGCGCCGGGGCTGGCGTACTGCTTGTCGCGCCCACCGGAGAGCACCTCAAGTACATGATCCAGATGCACTTCCCCAGGGAGGTGTCAACAAACAATCTGGCCAGTCTGAAGGGCTGCTTGCCGGTCTTAGGATCGCGGCGGACCTCGGAATCAAGAAACTCATCGTCAGGGGAGACTCGCAGCTTGTCGTCAAGCAAGTCAACAAGGATTACCAGAGCCCGTTGATGAAGGCCTACGTCGATGAAGTGAGAAAGCTGGAAGAGCGTTTCGATGGTATACAGGCTGAACACGTTCCCCGAGCGGAGAACGATATCGCCGATTACCTGTCAAAACGCGCTGCCCTCAAGCTACCTGTGGAACCAGGTACCTTTGTGCTTCAGCTAACTCAGCCATCCGTTGATCCATCAGCAGAGCAGAATAAGAGGAGGAAATCAGGGCCCGGCAAGTACTTTCCCGCCGAGCTCCCCGGAGCCACCCGGCAAGGATGTTCTTGGGGATCTTGAGCCCGCCATGGGACGGCCCGGCTCGCGGAGCGTCAAGCTCTTGCATCGAGACAGCCGCTCCTATAAGCGGAGGAAATGCCTTTAGTCCTCGCCGTCGAGCCCCAGGCTCCAGCGTGAGCACAACATACCGCCCGATTCCTCCAACAGGGGAACTTCACGAGGAAGCGGGAAGAAGCGGAAAAAGGTAGCCCGTCGCTCTACCATGTACCAGTTAAATCGATGGCGTCCTGCATGTAAAGAGGCCGAACGGTGTGAAATTGAAGTGTATCCCTCGAGAGGAAGGACTGGAGCTGTTGGCGGAGATACACGGTGGCATATGTGGATCCCACATTTGGTCAAGGGCCCTTGCCAGCAAGGCATTTCGGCAAGGCTTCTTCTGGCCCACCGCCCTCCAGGATGCGACGACACTAGTCACCAGGTGTGAAGCGTGTCAGTTCCATTCAAAGAAGCATCATCAGCCAGCTCAATCCCTTCAAACCATTCCGCTCTCCTGGCCCTTCTCGGTCTGGGGGCTCGACATACTGGGCCCTTTCCCCCGCGCTGTCGGGGGCTTTGAGTACTTGTACATTGCAATCGACAAGTTCACAAAGTGGCCGGAGGTGGAGGCGATGAGGAAGGTCACAGCTCGATCGGCCGTCAAGTTCTTCAAGGGACTAGTGTGTCGTTTTGGCGTACCCAGAGTTATCACCGACAACGGCACACAGTTCACAAGCCGCACCTTCATGCAATATACCCAAGACCTCGGCGGCAAAGTCTGTTTGCTTCCGTTGCTCACCCGAGAAGCAATGGTCAAGCTGAGAGGGCAAATGCTGAAATCTTGCAAGGCTTAAGGGCCAAGACCTTAGACAGGCTGCACAAGAGTGGAAGGCGCTGGATTGATGAGTTGCCGGCGGTTCTTTGGTCGATCAGGACGACGCCAAATCGAGCCACCGGCCAGACACCTTTTGCCCTAGTATACGGGGCAGAAGCAGTTCTCCCCAATGAACTCATATACGGGTCACCTCGAGTGCTCACTTATGACGAGCTTGAGCAAGAGCAACTGCGCCAAGATGACGCAATGCTCCTTGAGGAAGATCATCTTCGGGCGGCTGTGAGAGCAGCACGCTACCAAAGAAGCCTTGCGCCGCTACCATAGCCGCATAAGGTTCATGCCCGAAGCCTTGAGGAAGGCGACCTTGTCCTTGGCCGCGTTCAATCGGCCAAGAATTCCAACAAGTTGACGCAAAAGTGGGAAGGCCCTTATCGGGTGTCTGAGTCACCGGGCCCGACGCAGTCCGCTCGAGATCAAGATACCGTTCCGGTGAGTAACTCCTGGAACATTGAGCATCTTCGCAAGTTTTACCCGTAAGGCGCGACTTGCCGGGCCCCCCGGCAAGCCACCTTTTGTACAAGCATTGCCGATGATGCATGTAACCCTTTGTACAAAGCCAGGCGCAGACCCTGAGCATAAATAAATGAAGCGCTAGCGCCCTAAGTTATAGCATGCATGGAAGGTCGAGTCTCGTCCTTGGTTAGGGTTGATAGTGCTTAGCGGCGACTAACCCCTAGCTTAGAGGTCGAGTGTGCGTCTCTTTGCCGTTCTTTTGTCTTCTTTGGTTCGTAGGACTCACAGATATCCTTGTCGGATCACTTGAGGACAAAAAAGAGAAGAGGGACAGACCGGATCTAGACCCCGGCAAGCCAGTATTGCCGGGGGCTGCAAGTGCAAAGATTCACCCACGGCCAACCAGAGTTGCCAAGGGCTACAGCTTCAGATAAGTTCTTCATCCCTTATCATGCATTCCCTTATGGACTGAGGTATGTGAAACCTCGTTTTTTCCCAAATCTACCGTGATCCCCTAAAACTCTAGGCCCTAGGGCTCGTTCCTGGGGCCAGGTTTGGTCGTAGTCGCGGCAGCAAAAAGATGAAACGAGGAGCCTGAACCCACCTCATCCCTGCCTCCGCCAAAAGCGTGAGAAAGGTCGAGCGAAGTGGGAAGACGGCGGGGCCTGTTGGGCAAGGAAATGTTTATCTTAGGGATATCAAGGATTTACTCCTTGTCGTGGGTTCTACCCGCAAACAAATAACCCGGCAAGCATCCCTTTTTCATTAAAAACATTCCACTCAGGTATAGCCCATGGGGAATGAAAAACATGAATGATGGGATTACAAGTTTTAAATTCAGCCAAGGCCCAAAGGCTTACAAGATAAAATAGATAAGGTGCCCGTAACCCCTTTCTTGTCCCTCTCCTCAGGAGGCAGGTCAAGGAGGCGAAAAGGGCAAAAGGCGCCCTAGGCGAGCTACGGTGTGGAGACACCAAGAGAACATCTCGGTGGCCGTACGAAGGCAGGATGGTGATGGCGGCGCCGGAAGCAGAGCTCGAAGACGAGGCGGCAGGACGTCAGCACGCGTCGAAGGCGTCGGTGCCCGCGTACTCTGATTTGACGGCCTTGCCGCCCACCCTCTTCCTCTTCCGCAGCCTCCCAACGCCAGCCGCCCAAGGAGACGACCCCGAGAAGTTCAGGGAGCCGGCGACACGGATGATAGGGTCGCCAGTGCTGCACGGAGCGGCGCCCGACACCTAGTCGGACCCGTCATCCTACCGCCTGCTACCCTCGTCGTGGCTGCCGCTGTCCTCCTCGCCACTCCCGCCTGAGGAGGGGTCTTCGCTATCAGAAGAGCTCTCCACGCAGCACCTTGCCCGGGTCCCAAGAGCCCGAAGATCTTGACGGAGAGGAGGCCGCCCTCCATCAGCTTGAAATGGAGAGTGAGCCCCTGCGTCAAGCGGTGGATATGAGCGAACGTCTTCCATCCCCGACGAAGATACATCACCTGAGGGGCTGGGAAGTCGACGCGAACTCGCTGCGCTGATCCCACAGCCCCTCATGTGCAGCCGCAATGACTCCGTGGATCTAGCTCCATCTCCAGCGAATGGAGTCGGGAGGCGAAAGCGGCGAGGCGGCGGCGCAGCGTGACGAAGAACTCGCAAGGGTCATCCCAACATGGCCCCCATGGGGAGGAACTCTTGGCGGAGGCGAGACCGGCGCGTCGCCCGTCCTCCTCTTCCCGGCGCCTCGGCCTCGCCCGGCCTCTCCCACGGCCTCGCCCCTCCCCTTCCCTCGCTGGCTCTGCCACCGCAGGTGTAAGAAGGAAGGACGCGTTGTCGAGTGGCGACCCTCGCCGCCACCGTTGAAGGGCCAGGATTCCCTCTCTCCATGGCGGATGGAGGGGGAGCAGAAGATGAAGGAAGGAGGAGATGGAAGAATGCGGGACGCCATCCCCCCCCCCCCCTCCCGCTCTTTATAAAGTAATAGGGTGGGGGCTCGGCCACCCCGCTCAGCCAATCAAGACGCGGAAGGCGCAGGGAACTGGGACCAACCCGCTGCCCCTGCCCGCGACGGCACGGTTTCCCGCCTCCACCGTTCTCCACCCCAAGCGCATGAGAACCACGTGGCAGGCGTGCGGGACCAAGGCGACGGGTGAGGCGACCTCTCCCCACCCCGTGATCGTGGGGAATGGACACCTTGAAGACCATGCCTCGGCCCCGTTCAGTAAATGGGCCGCGCCTCCACGCCTCCCTCCGTTTATGGGGAAGGCGCGAACCGCCCCCTTTACTACGACGTGACGCATGCGCGCAGAGCTCAGCCCCACGCATGCCGCCCACATCACGCACGCCTCCCCACGCCGAGCCACACGCGGGAGGCGTGGGAAGCGCTTGATCTTGTGAAGAGACTTATCATGGTAAAACCACCCCGCCTTTGCCCGCGCACCGTTTTGGGCCTAGCCCAACGACGCGATTGCGCTTACGTGTGGCCCAGGCCGGGGCTCTGTCGGTGTACAAAAGAGGGGTACACTTTTGTACCCCTATAACTGTGCACGGCAGTCCGAGCCGCGGGCACCACCACACCGAGCAAGGCAAGGGAGGTGAGCCAAGGTAAGGCCAAGCTCGAAAAGGAGCGTAACGACGCCAAGACCAAGACCACAGAGAGCAAAGGGGACGAAGCGGACTCCCCCGGCAAGATCCTTGCCGGGAGGCGGTATTAGCAAACCCGGCACGAACCTTGCCGTGGCAGCTCGCCCCACACCAACGGAGCGAATAACCCTTGAGTCCACTTTGCCCCCATGGGGCAAGGATTCGGGAGACATCCCGTGGTGGCATGCAGATCTTTGTGAAGACATTCAAGATCAGATACACACTATAGAAGATGGCGACCCTTGGTGGGATCCCAGCCAAGGAGGACCACAAGGCCTCGGCAAGAGCCTTGCCGGGATGACAAAGAAGCGCCATTGCAAGACCCTTGCTGGGGCTACGGCGAGGCCCTTGCCAAGAACACCCGTAGGGCCACCATCAGGCCCACGCCAAACAAACCTCCACCACCGTTGGCATGCAGTTGCCGACCCAACCAGTTGGGCAGGCACCTGTGTGGCGGCAAGCGGATCTTCGTGGAGACCCACCACTGCGCCACCTCAGCTGCCTGCCTGCCTACATGGCACCACAGGCATCGCTGGCTGTATGCGTGTCGACCTGAAAAGGGAGCGGCGACAGACGAGACAGGCTCTCCCCATCCCCGATAAAGCAAGGACACCTAAGCAAGACGCATTAAAGGCGCCTTGTCATGTAATGCAAGGGATCAACTCGCATCCATTACCCTTTCCACCTCACATGTGCCACTGTGGCAACCCCTTTCCCTATAAAAGGAGGCCCAAGGCGACCGGGAGGAGGATTCGCCTTTGGAGCTCCTCACGCCCCATTGCTAGTTCAAGAACACAGATAAACAAACCACCAAAGCAGGAGTAGGGTTTTACGCATCCTCGCGGCCCGAACCTGGATAAGGAAACCGTGTGCTATCTGTTTGATCCGCTCTTCTCACGACCCCGCGCCCCGCGACCGTAGTAGGGATTCTTGTGACCCCATAGGTGTCATTCCCACTGACACACATCTAAGTCATCAATTTTGCATAAGTGTCAGGATGTGTGTCCTTTTCAAAGAACGTTCGAAGACTCTAAGATATTTAGCTCACACCGCAACTTGCTAAATCTCTTCTCATCCAAGGGCTTTGTGAAGATATCGGCTAGCTGGTCCTCAGTCTTCACGTGCTCGATGGAGATGTCGCCCTTCAACACATGATCACGAAGAAAATGATGACGAATCTGAATGTGCTTTGTCTTCGAGTGTTGAACTGGGTTGTGAGCAATCTTGATGGCACTCTCATTGTCACAAAAGAGAGGCACATTCTTCACATTGACGTCGTAGTCCTTGAGAGTTTGCTTCATCCATAGCAATTGAGCACAACATGAACCAGCAGTAATGTACTCAGCTTCAGCAGTAGACAGTGATACGCAGTTCTATTTTTTTTGAGGACCAACAGACCAAAGATCGTCTGAGGAAATGACATGTACCAAATGTTGACTTGCGGTCCACATGATCACCAGCATAGTCAGAGTCAGAATATCCAATGATATCAAAAGCCGAGCCCTTGGGGTACCATAATCCTAGTGTTGGTGTGTGAGCTAGATATCGAAGAATATGCTTCACAGCCTTATGGTGTGATTCCTTGATTGTAGCTTGAAATCGGGCACACATGCAAACACTAAGCATAATATCTGGCCTAGATGCACATAAGTACAATAAAGAACCAATCATGGAGTGGTATACCTTATGATCAAAGTCAATACCATTTTCATCAGTGCAAAGATGGCCATTAGTGGGCATAGGAATTTTGACGCCTTTGCAATCTTGCATGCCGAATTTCCTCAGTACATCCTTGAGGTATTTTTCCTGAGATAAGAATATGCCATTACGTTGTTAACGAATTTGAAGACCTAAGAATAATTTCAATTCTCCCATCATAGACATTTGATATTCTTCACTCATCATATAGGCAAATTTATCACTATAACGTTGGTCAAGATCTGACCAAAGATAATATCATCAACATATATTTGGCACACAAATAGTTCACCATCATAAGATTTAGTGAAAAGAGTAGGGTCGAGTGAACCGGGTTTGAAGCCTTTCTTCATGAGGAATTCCTTCAAAGTATCATACCACGCCCGTGGGGCCTGCTTGAGGCCATAGAGGGCCTTATTGAGTCTGAAGACTTTCTCAGGATGCTTTGGATCTTCAAAACCTGGGGGTTGAGCAGCATATACTTCTTCCTCAAGCTTACCATTGAGGAATGCACTTTTCACATCCATTTGATATAAGATGATGTCATGATGGTTAGCATAAGCAAGTAATATGCGAATAGCCTCAAGTCTAGCAACAGGTGCAAAAGTTTCATCAAAATCAATTCCTCAACATGTGTGTAGCCTTGAGCTACAAGCCGTGCCTTATTCCTCACCACAAGGCCATTTTCATCTTGCTTGTTGCGGTAGATCCACTTTGTGCCAATGATATTGTGCTTGCGAGGATCTAGACGTTTGACCAGTTCCCAAACGTTGTTGAGCTCGAAGTGATGTAATTCTTCTTGCATGGCCTGAATCCACTCAGGCTCTAGAAATGCTTCATCTACCTTAGTGGGCTCTGTGATAGAGACAAAAGTATAGTGCCCACAAAAGTTAGATAAATGTGAAGCTTTTGAGCGTGTGAGAGGACTGGTGCTTCAATGTCATCGATGATCTTTTCAACTTGCACTTCTTTTGCAACGCGAGGATGAGCTGGTTGTCATCGAGGAATTTGATCGCATTTTCTTGACACCATTTTCTTGACATTTTCTTGGTCAGATGGCTCGACGTTCTTCATGTTCTGGAATGAATTCTTCAGCATATTCTTCGGTAGGAATGACATCCTTAGTAGCCTTGAACTTGATAGTTTCCTCAGGTGCTGGTTCATCTATCACATAAGGTATGTGCTCTCTTTGCGAGCCATTAGTTTCATCGAACCGCACATCTACAGTTCAACAACCTTGTGAAGAACGTTGTTGAAGACTCTGTAGGTGTGTGAGTCCTTTCCGTAACCAAGCATAAAACCTACATGTGCTTTCGGTGCAAATTTTGAGTTGTGATGAGGATCTCTAATCCAACATTTAGCAATCAAGACTTTGAAATAACTCACTTTGGTTTTCTTGTCAGTGTGGTGTTAATAGGCATTCTTCTTGAAGAATTTGTGAAGATATACTCTGTTGATAATGTGGCACGCAGTATCAATTGCATCAATCCAAAAACGACGAGGTGTTTTGTATTCACCAAGCATAGTGCGAGCCATCTCAGCAAGAGTCATGTTCTTGCACTCCACGACGCCATTCTGTTGAGGAGTATAAGGAGCAGATAACTCATGAGTAATACCAAGTTCATCAAGATAGTCATCAAGACCAGAATTCTTGAACTCAGTTCCATTGTCACTTCTGATGTGCTTGATCTTCACACCAAAGTTGGTTGAAGCCCTCGAGGAAAATCGTTTGAAGACTTCCTGCACTTCATGTTTGTAGGTAACAATGTGTACCCATGTGTAACAAGAGTAATCATCAACAATAACAAAGCCATATTGAGATGCATCATTTGAAAGTGCAGAATAATGGTTAGGACCAAAGAGATCCATGTGAAGCAATTCAAATGGTCGAGTGGTAGTCATGATAGTCTTTGCTGGATGCTTAGCCTTTGTCATCTTCCCAGCTTCACAGGCTCCGCATAAGTGATCCTTGAGGAATTTGACATTCCAAATGCCAATGACACACTTCTTCTTTGCAAGCGTGTACAAATTCCTCATGCCTGCATGACCAAGTCGTCGATGCCATAGCCAGCCTTCTGAAGCTTTTGCAAGTAGGCACACGGCTGGTTCTGGTCCTGTAGAGAAATCAACAATATACAAGTCTCCTCTCCTAAAGCCTTCAAGACTTTGGAATTGTCGACTTCCATAACCACAACACAACGATACTTGCCAAAGACAACAACCATATCAAGATCACAAAGCATTAAGGCAGACATGAGGTTGTATCCTAAGGACTCGACAAGCATGACTTTGTCCATGTGTCGATCCTTTGTGATCGCAACCTTACCTAGACCCAATACGACTTTTCCTTTGTCAACGAAGATGATATGCTTCAGATGAGATGGAGATAAGGGAGCATCCATCAATAGATTCTTGTCACCAGTCATGTGATTTGTACATCCACTATCGAGGACCCACTCAGTGGCTTTGGGTTGATCATCCTGCAGATGAATTAGTGTAGCTTACGAACTCACATACTTCATCAGTGAAGAATATGACATCAATTCATCAGATCAATTTCATCAAGTAATAGAACAGATAAAGCAGTATGAGGACGTGAGAAATGAAAGTTCATTTCTTCATGATTAGCATGCGTCCTTTCAGGCAATTTTTCAGGTCTCCAGGAAATTCTTCAGACATTCACGCACGTCTAGAGACCTGACCCTGCAGAAGAGATTAGTTCATTTTCTTCACCACCCACATCTGAAGGGGTGGCAAAGAATTCATCACTCTACGAGCTCCATATGAGAAAGGTGGCATAGAAGCCTATCAATTTCGTTTCACATAAGAGGAGTTAGGTTAAGCATATGAATAAGCAGAGAAATTCTTTGAGGACTTATGAACAAATGATTAGAAGAATAATGCTCATATTCATAGCCCTTAGCTCTTTCCCGCGAAACAGAGTCGTTAGCACGCTGATTTTCATATGAGGACTTTGATCCTGTTGAGGAATTTGATCCATGTCAGGAATTTGGTCCGTATGAGGACTTGGATCCATATGAAGAATTTGGTCCATATGAAGAATTTGATCTTGGGTTCCGATTCTTCATGTGTGGCGTCATGAGGACATTCACGAAGACTTTCAAGGAACTTTTGGGAACCCAGATTTTCTTCATAGGGGAACCGTTCCTCAGATTAGTGCCAACATATCTAGCAAATACTTCACCATTCTGATTTTTGAACAGTTTATAGTTGGACTCAAATGACTCATCGGAAGAATGAGGAGATTCACATGTAAAGCGGATAAATTAGATGGATCAACTGGAGGTGCCTTTGCAGCAACCCATGAGGTTTTGGGGTACTGCTCAGGCTTCCAATATGTACCATCAGCATTGAGTTTCCTCTCAAAGGCAATACCCTCTTTCCTAGGGTTCCTGATGAGGATTTGCTTTCTAAGCACATCACAAAGAGTCGAATGCCCTTTGAGGCTTTCGTACATGCATGTGATGTACAATTCCTTCAGCCCTACATCATCAGTGATACTAGCAATGTCCTCAGATGAGGAATTAGTGATAGCAGAGACAGTTGAAGAATTTGTAGCATGTGAAGCATTTGAACATTCAGGTGAAGAATTAGCAGATTCACGTTCAATGCACTTTAAGCATGGAGGAATAAATTCTTCCTGAGAAGCGTTGATTTGTTGAGCAAGCAATGAATCGCGCTCCTTCTGAGGATCTTCATAACTCACTCTTAGCTTCTCAAGATCTTGATTTCTTTGAAGAAATTCATAAGAAAAAGCTTCTCATGATCAGATAAGAGAGTGTTATGATGACCTGGAAGGGTGTCGTACTTAGTATGAAGTCTCTGAAGACTTTCAGCCAAAGCCTTTGACTGATCCATTTCTTCACCCAACATATCATCGCTCCTATTTAGCATGTATTGAACTTTTTCCAAAGCTCTTTGTTGTTTAGTGGCAAGGGAAGCAAGTTTGACATAGTTGGGTCCAAATTCATCACCAGATTCATCATCACTAGACTCGAGATAGGTAGCATCTCGATTACCTCAGCACTTTTTGCCATAAGGCATGATGAAGAGGATGATGATTCTGGTTCGAATGTCATCGCTTTGAGAGATTCCTTGAAGTCCTCAAACCAAGGATCATGATGGGTTCGATGACCTTCATAGACCTTAGAGACACGGTCCCAGATGAGCTTCGCATGATCGAGATGCATGATGTTCCTGCACTAATTTTGAGACAAACATGAGCAGATGACGTCCTTTGCCGTGAGATTGAGAAGAGTGTACTTGCGAATGTCATCAACTTCCGCCATCTTGCATAGATCGATCAGACCAATCTCAGTGACGGTCCACAGCTTGCTGTTCATCGCCATGAGGCGCTTCTTCATCATGGCCTTCCACTTAGGATACTCGTGACCGTCAAAGATGGGGCATGACACAGTCTTCATTCCTGTGGTCGACATAACTAAAACTCCAGGCGGTTAAACCAAAATCACACAGAACAAGGGAGTACCTTGCTCTGATACCAATTGACACTGTGTTATATCAACTAGAGGGGGGGTGAATAGGAAATTTTTATGAATTCTTCACTGAGGAATTTGTGGGTGAGGAAATTCCTTAGCGAAGAACTACTTGCAATGAATAAGTACTCGAGTAAACATAACGTAATCGGCATGGTCATCATGATGAAATGAAGACAAGCACAGAGTACAGAAAGCATAAACACAGGATAACATAGGATGAAGACAAACAGACTAAAGAAATTGAACTGAGGAAATTGAGAAAGTCTTTAGTCAAAGTCTTCAAACACAGATATGAACAAGTGCACAACATAGTTATGAGGAATGAAAGAGTTGAGGAAATAGAACCAGTTGGCTTCGTGAAGACAATGATTTGGTAGACCAGTTCCAACTGATATCTCAGTTGTACGTCTGGTTAGGGCAGCTAGCTATTTAAACCTGAGGACACACAGTCCCGGACACCCGGTCCTGAACACGCAGTCCAGGACACTTAGTCCTCACCGTATTCCCCTTGAGCTAAGGTCACACAGACCTCGCCCAATCACTCGTGGTAAGTCTTCAGGCGACTTCCAAACCTTCACAAACTCGGTCACTCGACGATCCACAATTTCCTCTTGGATGCTCTAGACCATGACGCCTAACCGTCTGGAAGAAGCACAGTCTTAAAAGGTAACAAGCGTCGGATCCACGCAGGATCAATCTCTTCAGTGATGCTCAATCACTTTGGGTTTGTAGGTGTTTGGGTTTGAGTTTTTCCTCACTCGATGATTTTCACTCAAAGTCCTCGGAGGATGGGATGCTCTCAAATGACAAGTGTCAGTTTATCTCGGAACAGCCAACCAGCTAGTGGTTGTAGGGCGGCTATTTATAGCCTAGGGAACAGCCCGACATGATAAGACATAAATGCCCTTCAATGATATGACCGTTAGGTGGGTAGATATTTTGGGACGGTCATGATAGCATAAAGAACGGTCGGAAATTTGAGTATCAAATTCCTCGGGGCTATCATGTTCCTCCTTTGTGTAGGCAATTCAAGACCTTTGGCGAATTCCTAACTCCTCGGTCGAACAAATTCCTCGGTGACTGGAAGAACTTCGTCTCATCCTTGAAGAAATTGACTGAACTGTATGAGATTTCCAATGGCTTCACTCGAAGGGATTGGTTGGTGTAGGATTTTGAGTTGAGCATCACATGGAAATTTTTCCTTAGTATTTCCTCGACCCCCTTTAACAGTACGGTGTTTCCTATGACTCAAGAAAGAGAAAATGAAACTATGAAAACAAAAGTCTTCACGCTTCATGTTCCTTGAATGAATACCAAGTCTTGAAGGTTACACCAATTTCTTCACTTTCAAAATCTTCAGAAATCCAAAGTCTTCAGTCGAAGAACTTCATTTTTAGGGGTCTACTTTCTCTGTAAATATCAAACTCCTCATAGACTTATAGACCTGTGTACACTCACAAACGCATCAGTCCCTTAACCTATAAGTCTTCAATACACCAAAATCACTAAGGGGCACTAGATGCACTTACACTACTGCTAGACAAAATACCCGCGCTACTGCTAGGCTTTTCCCTAGTAGTGGGTAATAGGGATGCCCAGTCCCACAATGAATCAAAAATAATAATAACAAAAGCCTTTGGAAAGTGAAAAGTTGGAAGGCACCCGTGGATACGGGTAGCCATGGATTGTGAAAGAATGGTGGAAAGGAAATGGATTTTATTTTTTGTTTGGGAACCGCCTATAATGTGTCTAGCATAGAATATGTTGGCAACTGTCGGTCGTAGTGTTGATAGGAAAAGCATGCCTCTAAAAATAATTTTATCTCTAATTTAAGCTTTGAGCTCTGGCACCTTTGTAAATCTCTGCTTCCCTCTACGAAGGGCCTATATATTTTACTTTTATGAAAAATTTATTTTTATTTTGAGTCTCCATCTTCTCTTATAAAGCATCAACTAGAGAACACTATTGTCATACTTGTGCATTGGGTTGTAGCTAATATTTGAGTGTGTTTCATGGTTGGATCAATGATTGAGCATAATGGGCAAGGGATAACTTTCTTTAGCGTTGATATTTTGAAAGACATGGTTGTATGTTGGTATGCTTGAGTATTTATGTCTTCATGTCAAACTATAGACTATTTCTTTGAATCACTCAAATTCCAATGTCCATGCAACAAAAGAAAAGATTATATGATGAACATGATAGGTAGCATTCCACATCAAAAATTCTGTTTTTATCATTTACCTACTCGAGGAAGAGCAGGAATTAAGCTTGGGGATGCTTGATAGGTCACCAACGTATCTATAATTTTTTATTGTTCCATGCTATTATAGTATCAATCTTGGATGTTTTATATTCATTTACAAGCAACTTTATATCATTTTTTGGGACTAACCTATTAACTCAATGCCCAATAACAGTTGTTGTTTTTTGCTTGTTTTTGGCTTTTCAGGAAATCAATATCAAACAGACAAAAAACTTTGGATTAATTTTTTTTGGACCATAAGGGACCCTAGAAGGTTCAGGAGAAGACCAGACGAGTCACGAGGGAGCGACAAGCTCGGGAGGTGCCCCCCCAGGCTTGTGGGCCCCTCATGGCACCTCTTGACCTAATTCCGCCACTATAAATTCTCAAATATTCCTCTGACACCATAGAGCCACCCGAAATACTTTTTTCGCCACCGCAAGTTTCTGTTCTCACGATATCCCATCTGGAGGCCTTCTCCGGCACTCCGCCGGAGGGTGAATCGATCACGGAGGGGCTCTACATCAACCTTGTTGCCCTTCCGATGATGCGTGGTAGTTTACCACCGGCCTACGGGTCCATAGTTAGTAGCTAGATGGCTTCTTCTCTCTATTTGATCTTCAATACAATGTTCTCATCGATGTTCTTGGAGATCTATTTGATGTAATGACTTTTTGCGGTGTGTTTGTTGGGATCCGATGAATTGTGAGTTTATGATCAGATTTATCCATTAATATTGTTTGAGTTTTCTCTGAACTCTTTTATGCATGATTGTTATAGCTTCGTATTTCTCTCCGATCTATTGATTTGGTTTGGCCAACTAGATTGATTTATCTTGCGATGGGAGGGGTGCTTTGTAATGGGTTTGTTCTTGTGGTGCTCAATCCCAGTGATAGAAGTGGATATGACACGTATGTATCGTTGCTATTAAGGGTAAAAAGATGGGGTTTATTCATGAGTGAGTTTACTTTGTCTACATCATGTCATCTTATGCATTACTCTGCTCTTTATGAACTTAATGCTCTAGATGCATGCTGGATAGTGGTCGATGTGTTGAGTAATAGTAGTACATGCAGAATCATTTCAGTCTACTTGTCTCAGACATGATGCCTATATACATGATCATTGTCTTGGATATCGTCATGATTATTTGCTTTTCTATCAATTGCCCAACGGTAATTTGTTTACCCACCGTATGCTATTTTCTTGAGAGAAGCCTCTAGTGAAAACTATGGCCTCCGGGTCTATTTTCTATCATGTTAAAATCCAAAAATACCTTGCTGTAATTTTTCTTTATTTATTTTATTTTGTATTTTCTTTCGATCTATCTATCTATCACCATACAATTTAATCTTGCAAGTAACCACCAAGTGATTGACAACCCCTTGTTCGTGTTGGGTGCAAGGATTTATTAATTTGTGTGCATGTACTGCTAACAAGGTGTTGTGTGGTTCTCCTACTGGATTGATAACCTTGGTTCTTAACTGAGGGAAATACTTATCTCTATTGTACTGCATCATCCTCTCCTCTTCGAGGAAATCCCAACACAGCTCACAAGTACCAGTGATCTATATCCCAGTGACAGAAGGGGACAAGACACTTGTATTGTTGCCATTAAGGGTAAAACGATGGGGTTTATTCATATTGATTGAATTTACTTTGTCTACATCATGTCATCTTGCTTAAGGCATTACTCCGTTCTTTATGAACTTATTACTCTAGATGCATGCTCGATAGCGGTCGACGCGTGGAGTAATAGTAGTATATGCAAGCAGGAGTCGGTCTACTTGTCTTGGACGCGATGCATATATACATGATCATTGCCTTGGATATCGTAATAACTATGCGCTTTCCTATCAATTGCCCAACAGTAATTTGTTTACCCACCATATGCTATTTTTACGAGAGATGATCATTGGTTAGTAGAAATATCAATATTAAAGCATGTTATTAACTACTCATTTAAGTGTCCGACATGGCATGGTGGGGAGGTTTGAGCATTTTTATGCCTGATTGAAATCCTTGAGTGATGTCTAAGCTGGGGGCGCACGATGGTTAACCCCTACAACCTCCTCCCTAGGGGCATGCGAGTAGTAATTTTCTTCGAGGGCTAATAAACTTCCACAATAAGTATATGAGTTCTTTATGACTAATGTGAGTTCATGGACTATACACACTCTCACCTTTTCGTGTATTTCTAGCCTCTTTGATACCGTGCATTGCCCTTTCTCACCTCGAGGGTTGGTGCAAACTTTACCGGTGCATCCAAACACCATGATATGATACGCTCTATCACACATAAGCATCCTTATATCTTCCTCAAAACAGCCACCATACTTACCTATCATGGCATTCCCATAGCCATTCCGAGATATATTACCATGCAACTTCCACTGTTCTGTCTTACTAAAGGAAATATGCCCTAGAGGCAATAATAACGTTGTTATTTATATTTCCTATATATCATGATAAATGTTATTATTCGTGCTAGAATTGTATTAACCGGAAACTTAGTACTTGTGTGAATACATAGACAAACAGAGTGTCCCTAGTATGCCTCTACTTGACTAGCTCGTTAATCAAAGATGGTTAAGTTTCCTAACCATAGACATGTGTTGTCATTTGATGAACGAGATCACATCAATAGAGAATGATGTGATGGACAAGACCCATCCATCGGCTTAGCATAAATGATCGTTTAGTTTTATTGCTATTGATTTCATCATGACTTATACATGTTCCTCTAACTATGAGATTATGCAACTCCTGAATACCGGAGGAACACCTTGTGTGCTATCAAACGTCACAACGCAACTGGGTGATTATAAAGATGCTCTACAGGTGTCTCCGATGGTGTTTGTTGAGTTGGCATAGATCTAGATTAGGATTTGTCACTCCGTGTATCGAAGAGGTATCTCTGGTCCCTCTCGGTAATGCTCATCACTATAAGCCTTGCGAGCAATGTGACTAATTAGTTAGTTGCGGGATGATGCATTACGGAACGAGTAAAGAGACTTGCCGGTAACGAGATTGAACTAGGTATGATGATACCGATGATCGAATCTCGGGCAAGTAACATACCGATGACAAAGGGAACAACGTATGTTGTTATGCGATTTGACCAATAAAGATATTCATAGAATATGTAGGAGCCAATATGAGCATCCAGGTTCCGCTATTGGTTATTGACCGAAGATGTGTCTCGGTCATGTCTACATAGTTCTCAAACCCGTAGGGTCCGCACGCTTAACGTTCGATGCAATTTGTATTATGAGTTAGGTAATTTGATGTACCAAAGTTTGTTCGGAGTCCCGGATGAGATCACGGACATGACGAGGAGTCTCGAAATGGTCGAGACATAAAGATTGATACATTGGAAGGTTCTGTTTGGACACCGGAATGGTTTCGGAAAGGTTCGGACATTTTCTGGAGTACCGGGAGTTACCGGAACCCCCCCCCCCCCGGGGGGGGAGTTAATGGGCCTTCATGGGCCCTAGTGGAGAGAGGGGGCGGCGGCCAGGTGGAGGCGCCCCCCCCCCCAAGCCCAAACTGAATTGGACTAGGGTTGGGGAGCAGCCCCCCTTTCCTTCTCTCCTCCTCCTCCTTCCCTCCTTCTCCTAGTGGGAATAGGAAAGGGGGGGCGAATCCTACTTGGACCGGCAGTCAAAGTAGGACTCCCCCCCCCCATGGCGCGCTCCCCTTGGGCCGACCACCTCTCCTGCCCCCTTTATATATGTGGGAGGGGGGCACCCCAAAGGGACACCAAGCCTTCTCTTAGCCATGTGTGGTGCCCCCTCCACAGTTACACACCTCGGTCATATCGTCATAGTGCTTAGGCAAAGCCCTGCGCCAGTAACTTCATCATCACCGTCACCTCGCCGTCGTGCTGATGGAACTCTCCCTCGTCCTCAACTGGATCAAGAGATCACTAATGCAGGTTGCTGCTAACGCGACACTACAATCAGAGACCCTTCGATGAAACTGTGTGCATTGCCATAATCGCAAACGGTGGTGTAAAATAACCGTCAAAAAAGGTGCAAAACATTTGCTACGGAGGGTGCATCAAACACGTTTCAGATTTTAGTTGCGTGTGCAATGCAGGGCATATGGTTCAGCTCAATTAACTGTTTGTGATGAGGAGGAACAAAAGAAATGGGCAGCCAGATGAAGGTGTGTGTGATATACAGCATACGGTTCACTCGGATGAACTGTTTGTGATTAGGCAACACAAAAGAAACGGCCAGACAGATGAAGCTGTGTGCGATATACGGCATGCGGTTCACTCGAATGAACTGTTTACGTTGAGACATCAGAACAGAAATGGTTCAACTTAACAATATGTGTGTGATACGCGGCAAACAGGTCTGTAATCAGAAATGTGTGCGAAGACCGATAATAACACAGACGGTTGCGGCTAATAAGACGTATGTGATATGCTCTGTCTACACAACATCTATTGGCCATTGGGGGACGGGTGGTCATCCGGATACACCATAAGGATGCGAAGAGGCATCCTATCAGCAAGGACTAGTTGTTCCACCAGTAGCTCATGTAAGAAAACTCTCAAGTTAAGTGTGCTCAGGTTGGAGCAGCCATGAGATGGGTGACTGGATGGGAAGTTGTGTTGATGTTAAATTAACTGGCAGCATGGGTCGTATCAGTCATATTTGTCAAATTAAATGACTGATACGACCCATCCCATGAGTTAATTTAACCTCGAGGTCCTTGTTTTTATTTTTTAATTTTTTAACACATGTTAAAGAAGTTCTACCGCATTACTTTTTGACAATGTGTGATATGTGGCATACAGTTGATCCATCCGACCTGTTTGTGATGGAACAGGCCGCGTGTGTTGTGGGCAAACGCTTGCTAGTATTCAACCATTTGGGATTGATGAATTCATCATCGACGGATTCCCAAGTGTGGTCCGTGTTCATCTGATCATCATCTACTTCTTGTGCTAGCTCGATGTTCCTTTATGCTAAGTTTCCATTAATTGATGGCGTTTTATGTACACACCACTGTTTCCCGCCATTTCCTCACCTATTTCCCGCCACCCTGCTATATTGAGCATAGGGGGCGCGCAACGCACGGAGGCGACAAGCGCAGCCTGTAGCACATCCACCTTTTCCAAGCATGCCAACCTCGTCGATGAGGAAAACGAGCAGGCGCCACGGCCCGTCGAGGCCGAGGTGCTCCCCGACAAGGCGATGGACGACACCGTGATGCGCATCATCGCCAGGGTTGAGCAGACCTTTGGTGCATGGCGCTTGAGCGCCGCGGATCAAGATAGGCATGTCAGCACCGACAGGCTACAGCTCGCCGCACAACATGATCGATGGCGCGCCGCAGAGCAAGCTAAGCGGCGTCGCGCCCGATAGGCTGACTTCGCCGCCGCAGCAAGACCGTTGGAGCACCGTAGAGCGAGAGGCGCGGCGCGCCGCATAGCAAGAGCGGATCCATCGGCGCTTGCCTACTGTCGACACGGCATCGCAGCTGGGTACACGTCCCGTCAGTACCCCCATTCTTCGCCAGGAGTGGGCAGAGGCCCTCAGTGCCGTACTTGCACTAGAGGTCGACCGCGCCGTACTTGCACGTTCACATGGGTGCCGCTGTTCGCCTTGTCCGCGGCCCGCTGGATGCCAACTCGCTGGTCCGTAGGCTCGACCGCCTCCTTGGCCCAAGTGTCCACCTGGGCGCAGTAGAGGACCATGGTCGTCGCATCCTCGAGCTGGTGATCTCCGATGAAATAGCCAACTTGGAGCTCGAGATCATGCTCCAGATGTACCACGAGCGTGTTGACCGCTTGGATGAACGCTTGCACGAGTTCAGGCAGAGCCAGGAGCTACCCTAGGCAAGGGCTGCTGGTCATGGTCTCATGGACGCGTTTTATTTTGAAAAGTCGTTTTGATGTGGATAGCTATGTATTCACAGCAATCATAGTATTGTTCTATTTATTAATTGGTCATTAGTTCATCACAGAATATATATATATATATATATATATAATATCATCATATACTTGATGATACTTAACTACTAGGTACAAGGCATAAAATTGAAAACGAACAATACTAAAACTAATAATCCCTCCTGGGGCCAGTATTCCAGCAGCCCCTCGCCAGCAGCTCCCTGGTACGCGGCGTCTTCCCAGTGCGAAGGCAGTACTCCGACTCCTTCGCCTTGCAACGCTTGACGTACCGACCTGCCTCTTGCTGGCGGACGCGCGCGGCCGATCTTGCCATTTCGGTGCGCCCACCGGAGCTCCTCGTCGGTGGCACACTGGAGATTATCGTCCCACCTCCACGCAGCGACGAGGCGCCCAGCGCCTATGACCTTCCTCGTGAAGTACCCGTCTTCGTACACCTCCTCGGGACGACAATGCGCCTGCCCCCAAAGCTATGCCGCCTCCTTTTTCCAGGCGGCATCACGGGCTTCACAGGCCGCCTGGTACTTGGCTTCCTCCTCCGCCATCTCCTTCTTGAATGCCACTTGCCTAGCTTTCTCAGCCGGCGGCAGCGACTTCCACAGACAAAGATTGTACTGGCCCCAAAACCAATACAAAGTTGGGGGGTCCGGCGCAACCTCGTCAGGCGGCGCATAGGGGTCCTTGTCGTTGCTAATCGAGTGAGCGTTCTCGGGGGGCGGCGACTCCTCGTTGGCACGTGGGCAGACCAGCGACGCCATGGCAGAGATTTGAGAGAGAGAGAGAGAGAGAGAGAGAGAGAGGGCGAGCGAGGGGAGGATGTAGATGAGAATACAGGCGGGACGACATGAGCAAGGTAGTATTTATTAGCGGACGGAATCTAGATCAACAGGGACAGTACACACGGCGGCCGCCAGAATGTACGAGTACTGTAGTTTTAATTACACACGATTCCCGCAGCAAAATCCGTGTGTGAACATAATAGCTGACGGTTTCCAATACAGAACCGTGTCTGCTTAATGATCCCCGCCAATCACCTACCAAACCTCGAGCCGCGAGATAGAGTGCCAATCGTGTGGGGGCCGGTTGTCTTGCCAAATCTTTACGTTTTGTTTTTTGAACACCAGATATTTACATCGTCTGATGATTTTTTAACTCGCACACAAGTACACAAAAATATGATTTTCCAAACCGTTTTGGTTAGGCGTTGCATGTAGATGTAGTTCAAATTTGAATTACGGTCATTAAATGGTTAGAAAATCACTTAAATGTCTTTAAAAGGTCAAATGACCCCTGAAATTTTCCAAATTTTCACATGACAGTTGTATTAGTGCACGTTAAACGTAGGAAAAAATTTGAAGGTCATAAGAGGAAGCTATCTCTCGTTCGTCATCAAACATGCATTGTTCCCTCTCAGAACCACGAACCTTGTAGCGAGTTGCTCCGGTTTGTGAGGGGTGTGTGTCCAAACTTTCGTCAAACAGGCCAATTTTTTTACCACATCATCTTGGTGGCATGATATTAAATCAAGCAAGGTTTCATGTTTTTCTGATCATTTTTTAATTTTTTGGAATTAAAATGTCATGGCATGCACTCCATGCATGTGCCCATGCCTTGAGACCAATATGTTTGAAAATTCCTTCTAATTTACTGCACATAGAATTAACTCGCACACAAGTACACAAAGATATGATTTTTCAAACCATTATGGTTAAGCGTTGCATGTAGATGTAGTTCAAATTTCAATTATAGTCATTAAATGGATAGAAAATCACTTAATTGTCTTTAAAAGGTCAAATGACCCCTGAAATTTTCCAAATTTTCACATGACAGTTGTATTAGTGCACGTTAAGCGTAGGAAAAAATTTGAAGGCCGTAAGACGAAGCTATCTCCCGTTCGTCATCAAACATGAAGTGTTCCCTCTCGGAACCACGAACCTTCTAGCGAGTTGCTCCGGTTTGTGAGGGGTGTGTGTCCAAACTTTCGTCAAACAAGCCAATTTTTTTACCACATCATCTTGGTGGCATGACATTACATCAACCAAGGTTTCATGTTTTTCTGATCATTTTTTAATTTTTTTGAATTAAAATTCCATGGCATGCACTCCATGCATGTGCCCATGCCTTGAGACCAATATGTTTGTAAATTCCTTCTGATTACTGCACATGGAATTAACTCACACACAAGTACACAAAAATATGATTTTTCAAACCGCTATGGTTAGGCGTTGCATGTATATGTAGTTCAAATTTGAATTACGGTTATTAAATAGTTAGAAAATCACTTAAGTGTCTTTAAAAGGTCAAATGACCCTTCAAATTTTCCAAATTTTCACATGACAGTTGTATTAGTGCACGTTAAACGTAGGAAAAAATTTGAAGGTCGTAAGAGGAAGCTATCTCCTGTTCGTCATCAAACATGCATTATTCCCTCCCGGAACCACGAACCTTCTAGCGAGTTGCTCCGGTTTGTGAGGGTTGTATGTCCAAACGTTCGTCAAACATGCCAATATTTTTACCACATCATCTTGGTGGCATGACATTAAATCAAGCAAGGTTTCATGTTTTTCTAATCATTTTTTTATTTTTTTGGAATTAAAATGCCATGGCACTCCATGCATGTGCCCATGCCTTGAGACCAATATGTTTGAAAATTCCTTCTAATTTACTGCACATGGAATTAACTCGCACACAAGTACACAAAAATATGTTTTTTCAAACCGCTATGGTTAGGCGTTGCATGTAGATGTAGTTCAAATTTGAATTACGGTTATTAAATAGTTAGAAAATCACTTAAGTGTGTTTAAAAGGTCAAATGACCCTTCAAATTTTCCAAATTTTCACATGACAGTTGTATTAGTGCACGTTAAACGTAGGAAAAAATTTGAAGGTCGTAAAAGGAAGCTATCTCCCGTTCGTCATCAAACATGCATCATTCCCTCCCGGAACCACGAACCTTCTAGCGAGTTGCTCCAGTTTGTTAGGGTTGTATGTCCAAACGTTCGTCAAACATGCCAATATTTTTACCACATCATCTTGGTGGCATGACATTAAATCAAGCAAGGTTTCATGTTTTTCTGATCATTTTTTTTGGAATTAAAATGCCATGGCACTCCATGCATGTGCCCATGCCTTGAGACCAATATGTTTCAAAATTCCTTCTAATTTATTGCACATCGAATTAACTCGCACACAAGTACACAAAAAAATGATTTTTCAAACCATTATGGTTAGGCGTTGCATGTAGATGTAGTTCAAATTTGAATTACGGTCATTAAATGGTTAGCAAATAACTTAAATGTCTTTAATAGGTCAAACGACCCCTGAAATTTTCAAAATTTTGACATGACAGTTGTATTAGTGCATGTTAAACATAGGGAAAAATTTTGAAGGCCGTAAGAGGAAGCTATCTCCCGTTCGTCATCAAACATGCACTGCCCCTCTCGGAACCACGAACCTTCTAGCGAGTTGCGCTGGTTTGTGAGGGGTGTGTGTCCAAACGTTCGTCAAACATGCCAGTTTCTTTACCACATCATCTTGGTGACATGACATTATATCAACCAAGGTTTCATGTTTTTCTGATCATTTTTTTATTTTTTGGAATTAAAATGCCATGTCACTCCATGCATACGTATGCATGCATTGTTCCTTCTCGGAACCACAAGCCTTCTAGTGAGTTGCTCCGGTTTGTGAGGGGTGTGTGTCCAAACTTTCGTCAAACATGTCAATTTCTTTACCACAACATCTTGGTGGCATGACATTACATCAACCAAGGTTTCATGTGTGTCTGATTTTTTTGGAATTAAAATGCCATGTCACTCCGTGCATACGTATGCACGCATGTGTCCATATCGTGAGACAAATATGTTTGAAAATTTCTTCTAGTTTACTGCACATGGAATTATCGCGCACACAAGTACACAAATATGATTTTTCAAACCGTTTTGGTTAGGTGTTGCATGTAGATGTAGTTCAAATTTGAATTACTGTCATTAAAGGGTTAGAAAATCACTTAAATGTCTTTAAAAGGTCAAATGACCCCTAGAATTTTCCAAAATTTCACATTACAGTTGTAGTAGTGCACGTTAGGCGAGAAAAAATTGAAGGCCGCAAGAGGAAGCTATCTCCGCTCGTCATCAAACATGCATTGTTCCTCTCGGAACCACGAGCCTTCTAGTGAGTTGCTCCGGTTTGTGAGGGGTGTGTGTCCAAACTTTCGTCAAACATGCCAATTTTTTTACCACATCATCTTGGTGGCCTGACATTACATCAACCAAGGTTTCATGTGTTTCTATTTTTTTTAGTTTTTGGAATTAAAATGCCATGTCACTCCATGCTTAATTGTGTCATAGCTGTTAGACCAATATGTTTGAAAATTCCTTCCAATTTACTGCACATGGAATTAAATCGCACACAAGTACACGAAATATGAGTTTTCAAACCATTATGGTTAGCTGTTGCATGTACATGTAGTTCAAATTTCAATTACGGTCATTAAATGACTAGAAAATCACCTAAATGTCTTAAAAGGTCAAATGACCCCTGAAATTTTCCAAAATTTGACATGACAGTTGTATTAGTACTACAAAATTTCTCGTTCATTTAAAACACCATCCGTTGGCACTTTACTCCAAATTCGTCTTTCGCAGCTAATAAAAAATATCTACAACATCACACACAGTTGTTTTCTAGGAACCGTTTGCGATGAAAATATCTTGGTCTATTTAACTCTCCCTCCTTAAGCTTCACCGGCTCGTCTGCTCTAGTGCCGGCAACCCCTGAATCCACGAATCTCGATCCCCATTCCCGCACCCCCCCCCCTTCTTGCAAAGATGATGCCGTGGAAACGCTTCGTGAAGGCCCGTACGATGGCCGCCCCCGCCCCCCCCCCCCTCCCTCGAGCGTCGTCGCCTGCCCCGAGAGTGTGGTCGCCTACGCTGAGAGTACCGCCGCATCCGCATTGAGTGTGGCCGCTTCAGTCGAGAGGGCGTCTGCGGCAGCCGACAGGGCAGCTGCAGCAGCCAAGACGGCTGCAGCTGCTGCTGCGACAGCGGTTGCAAACGCCGAGAGCGCTCGGGCTGTCGTCCGTGCCTCTGATGTCGCCCTGGCCCGGGTCGAGGCCATCCATGCCAAGATCGAGGATGCACACGCCAAGATATTTTAGGCCACCTCGGACTCCAGCATGCAACCCACGTCTGAAAAGGCGGCGGTGGCCATGGAGCACCTGCTTCCTCATGAGGTCGCCGAGTGGGAGCTGGAGATGCAGAAGGCGGCAGAGATCGAGGAGCGCTGGGAGGAGGAGTTGCGCGTGGCCGAGGTCGAGGTAGAGAAGAGATTGTCCGTCGAGGAATCGACGGTGGAGTACCAACGCGAGCTCTGGCGCAGCCATTACTACGAGTACTACAACCTTGCGGGCGGCGCCGAGGACAAGGACGAGGACGAGGACGACTTCAGCAGGGGGGACGCGGGGTCCACCAATGGCGGCATGTCGCCAGGACAAGTCATCTACGTCTCATCTCACACCGGCGATGCATAGGTTGGCGCGGCGGCGGATTTGTTAAATTTACGCGTACTTAGGCTTTGTTTTTAATGCTGGTCTTTTGTTAGAGCAATGCTTAGGTCAACTAGCTCCGTTTAATTAGTAAAATTGCTTGATCAGTAAGTGTGGTATGTCTGTTGTACGCTCTTTTGTGTGCCCAAATTAGCAAGCTATGATAAATTATGCAATGACGTACCCGGGGAAATTTCCACCAAAATTTGAATTATCAAACTCACCCCATGCGCGTAAAGCAGAATAATCGTTTGCGATGCACACAATCGTTCAAAGTGAATGGTCCGGCGGCACCGCTGCAAAGTTTCCCTCCATATTTCCAAAATTTTGGCCTACCGCCAAAATATCTACCCCGCCCCCCTTCCCCCCTTCCCCACCCCCTTTTCTCCCCGACCACAAGTCACACTTCCCCTGTTTCCTCCTTCCTTCCTTCCTTCCTTCCTTCCTTGCTAAGCTAGAGCCGCTTCCTCACTCTCGCCGTCTCGCATCCTACCACCGGGGTCGCCATGGTCTTCTTCAAAGACCTCTCCAGCGGTTCCTCCTCCGGCGACTACTCCTTCACCACCCGGGTATGCCTTTCTTCTCTCTCTCTCTCAGGCTATGACTTGGAATGAAGGATTTTTCCCTGGCGGTCGATTTGAGTCATTTCTTCCTCTTGTAGCTCCCTAGGATCATCAGTGGCAACGAATGGAATGGGGTGGCTGAAGATCTATCTGCTCGTTGTCACCATCAATATCCCTGCATGAAGCTAGTTGCGTTTAATTCTGTGGACAGTGGGAGGAAGTTTCTGGCATGTGCAGAGAAGGTTAGACCCTCTTTCGTTGTTACAAATCATTTGTTAGATGTGATTCAGACACTGTCACGGTCCCAACCCATTCATACCACACCTTCAACCAAACGCATCCTAAGACAGTGCCACAGTTTGTACCTTCTTAAATTGTTGCCATCTCATCAGCGGTGCCATTAAAAAATTATTTGGCACCGCTTCAGAAGTTTGTGCAGTCAGCTTTGGTCCACACATCCGAGCAGCCAAGCAGTAAAATACTAAATCTTTATGGCATGAAGGAACTGGGCATCGGAGAAACTACGTGCTCCGAAGTCCGGGTCCCTGATTTTTTTCGCTGCATCAACTCGCCAGTGCAGGGCACCGGTGCGAGATGTAGCAACAGATGTCTTTACCCCAGTTTTGGCATACATAGTGGACAGCCTTAGTGCTATTAGTTCTATGTTACTAAATTTGTGCATGTACACACCTGTTAGTATCAATTTGCTGTCATCCAAACACTGTCGCTATGTTGTTGCAGTTATATTTACCTTCCTCATAAAATGTTCAATTTATTATTTTATTGTACATGAGTAAGAACTTTTAGCGTCGTTGTAGTTAATTATAGCTTCTGATGTTCCAGAATTTGGTTGTTGTCTCAGTACCAATTATTTCATTTGCACATTGATCTTTTTTAGAAGATATGTCATAATTAACATGTTTCTTCAATTTTTCAAAATAAGCATTGGTGATTTTCTATGTTGCTATAAACCCATTTCCCCTACAATTGTTACTGATCTAGTTTTAAATATTATAGGATGAATGAAAGTGTTCTTACTTGGAGTGGGTTGATCAAGAGTGGCCACAGTCTTTGAAGATGTGCCTAGTGAAGCTCTGGAGCATGTATGAGGAAGAGAACACACGTAGGCTTAGAGAAAATGTTGTCAACGCTGAAGCATATTTCAAGATGCGGGATACAAATTTGAAGGTGGAGAATGAGCTTAAATTTTTTAAATCAGACTTTGCTAAGATGGTGTTGGCGAAGGAGGAGGCACTTTCCCAGTTGGCCCGTGCAAAACGGGTTCTTACTAAACTGAAAGCAGAGGTGGATAAGGCGAGCCTAGATGATCTCGATTAGGGAAATGAATATATTGTTCTTATGAAGTTAAACTAGCTATATGTTGTACTGTGATGTTTTCATGTAGCTACCGTACTGTGAAGTTACAATATATTTATGTGCCTGATATGAAATTGGCAAACGGCTGTTCGATATGAAATGTGAATTTGCGTAATACTGGAATTATTAATTGTAAACTAATAAACCTGCTAAATGTGGCATGGACCTTTGCAAACGGTTCTAGCAGTACAAGCGCTTGCGATGGATAGCCCAATGCCACACAGTTTTCTTCATCAAATCGTGTGTAATATAGTTGATAAAAGCAAACAGTTAACCAAGGCAGACCGTGTGTGATAGTTACACCTTTCACACACGAGCCTACACATAAAACTGTGTGGGATGTACGTACGAACGGAAACGTTTTCCCTGGATTGACTGTGTGGGATGTACATAAGAACGGAAACGTATTCCTTGGATTGACTGTGTGTGATATACATACGAACGGAAATGTTTTTCTGGGATTCACCGTGTGGGATGTACATACCTACGGAAATATTTTCTCGGATTACAGTGTGGGATGTACATACCTACGGAAATGATTGGGTTTCGATGCCTTGCCCGATCGCACACCGCCCCAGCCTGGGTCCCAGGAGGGCCTATCCCTGACGATTTATGCGTCATGTGGGAAGGACCCCCCTATCGCCCACACTCACTTGGCGACTGTAGGATCTTGAGAAGAGGTGTCTAGAAGGGGGGTGATTAGACACTAAGTACCAAAGTTGTAGTTTTTAACTTCTTTAGTTTTAAGTGGAGTTTAGGCACAAGTTTAACATTCTCAATAGATAACAAGCAAGCATGCAAAGAGTATGTGAGCAGCGGAAAATAAAGCATGCAACTTGCAAGAATGTAAAGGGAAGGGTTTGGAGAATTCAAACGCAATTGGAGACACGAATGTTTTTGTCGTGGTTCCGATAGGTGGTGCTATCGTACATCCACGTTGATGGAGACTTCAACCCATGAAGGGTAGCAGTTCTTGTGAGTCCACGGAGGGCTCCACCCACGAAGGGTCCACGAAGAAGCAACCTTGTCTATCCCACCATGGCCGTCGCCCACGAAGAACTTGCCTCACTAGCGGTAGATCTTCACGGAGTAGGCGATCTCCTTGCCCATACAAACTCCTTGGTTCAACTCCACAATCTTGTTGGAGGCTCCCAAGTGACACCTAGCCAATCTAGGAGACACCACTCTCCAAGAAGTAACAAATGGTGTGTTGATGATGAACTCCTTGCTCTTGTGCTTCAAAGGATAGTTTCCCCAACACTCAACTCTCTCTCACAGGATTTGGATTTGGTGGAAAGAAGATTTGAGTGGAAAGCAACTTGGGAAGGCTAGAGATCAAGATTCTTGTGTTTGGAATGGAATATCTTGGCCTCAACACATGAGTAGGTAGTTCTCTCTCAGAAATATGATGCTGGAAGTGTAGGCTTGTTCTGATGGCTCTCTCCATGAATGAAAAGGAGGTGGAGGGGTATATATAGCCTCCACACAAAATCTAACCGTTACACACAATTTACCAAACTCGGTGGGACCGAATCAACAAACTCGGTGGGACCGAATCAACAAACTCGGTCGGACCGATTTAGCAAATCTAGTGACCGTTAGGGTTTTTGGTGGGACTGACATGCAACTCGGTAGGACCGATATGGTTAGGGTTAGGGCATAACGTAATCTCGGTGAGACCGATTACACAAACTCGGTGAGACCGATTTTGGTAATTAGCTAACCAGAGAGTTGGTCAGGCAAACTCGGTGGGACCGATTACTCAAACTCGGTGAGACCGATTTTGGTAACAAGTTAACCAGAGAGTTTGCATTGTAATCTCGGTAGTACCGACATTACGCAAACTTGGTGAGACCGATTTTGGTAATGGACATACAGAGAGATTGCAATCCCATCTCGGTGAGACCGAGATCCCTATCGGTGAAACCGATTTGCCTAGGGTTTGTGGCAGTGGCTATGACATCTGAACTCGGTGGCGCCGGATAGAAAGAATCGGTAGGACCGAGTTTGACTTTAGGTTTAGGTCATATGTGGATGTGAGAAAGTAGTGGAGGGTTTTGGATCATATCACTAAGCACATGAAGCAAGAGGCTCATTAAGCAACACCTCATCCCTCCTTGATAGTATTGGCTTTTCCTATAGACTCAATGTGATCTTGGATCACTAAAATATAAAATGAAGAGTCTTGAGCTTGAAGCTTGAGCCAATCCTTCGTCCTTAGCATCTTGAAGGAGTTCCCACATCCTTTAGTCCATGCCACTCCATTGTTGAACTTATCTGAAACATACTAGATAAAAGTGTTAGTCCAACAAGAGATATGTTGACATTAATTACCAAAACCACCTAGGGAGCACTTGTGCTTTCAATCTCCCCCTTTTTGGTAATTGATGGCAACATACATCAAAGCATTAGATAAAGATATAAATAATAGCAAGTAAAGCTTCGGAAAGACATGTAACAAGCATAGGCACCCCCTACATGTATGCAATCATGTGAATATGGAATATAGAAGCATGTGAGAGCATAACCATGATAGAGTAGGCAATGTGTTACATGTATCTTGGCCATATGCATCACATCAAAGAATATTAAAGAAAATACCTCCATGCTTATGAGTCCTTCTTGCAAACAGTATGTACATCAGCAAGAATTCCTCATACACATGAGTGTGATGCATATACTTACCTTGTAGTCTTGAGTTGGCTTAGGGTGGAATGAACCTGCACAAACAAGGTTAGATAACACAGGTACATCTACTAGCCAGAGCAAACAGAAGAAACCACAAGAATACCAAGACTGGGATGACATGTAGAGAGTGAGTACTAAGTACCACATTGGATTAGACATGTCCCCAAGAGTAAAGATATGCAATGAATTTAAATGATTCCTTTCCCTTAGATGTCTTGCTCCCCCTGAATCTAGCATGGGATACTGGGAGAAGATAGGGAACAGAAAATCAGGGATGAAAGATATAAATGAACAGAGCTTAATGCAAATAAGCACATATGAACATGTCTTTCCCCCAAAAAGACATGTGGCATCTCTCCTCTTGAGCACCAAGCATCTGGGATCCTTGAGAAACACTTTCTACTTGAGTATTCTCTCCCCCTGGAGATCTCTTTCTCCCCCTTAATACTCTCTCCCATTTGGAAGTGATAAGCTTTGATGTGATCTCTCTCTCCCCCTTTGACATCAATTTCCAAGAAGGGTCTTCTGGAATTTGTTGTGAACGGGTTTGGTCCTTGAGTCACAACACAAAGCACTGGATAAAATTGTGATGCTTGTAGAGGACAAGATTCATTAAGTGGAGCTGGATTTAGAAGAAACACAGAATAAGTGGCAAACTGTTTTTCCTGTTGGGAAATCGGTGGCACCGAGTGGTATGCTTCGGTTGTACCGAAAGGATTCGGTTGGACCGAAAACAACAAATCGGTGAAACCGAGTCCATCACAGAGAAAACACTTGTCACCTCAGCTCACTTGACTAGTAAGATCTCACAAAGATTTGCAAGGAATTTACTGAATGATGTGCAATGAATTGGATGCAAGAAATGCAGAGCAACAGAAAAGAAAAGAAAGAAATCTAGATGAAGTTTTTTTTGGTAAGGGGAAACAAATATGCATGAGTCAAATGCAAAAACTTAGAAAAGAACACGAGAGAACTTCATCTAGAGATGGTTGGCGACAAAGTCAACTATGTTAGAGTATATTGACTTAGGAGTCAAGTGAGATCACTTGATCATAGGTCATACTCATCGTTTAAGCTCAAAATGGGGTTACCATTTTTCGTTTAAGCATCTTGATGTATTCACATCTTGTCGAGTTGCTTTAGCTCATGACTCGCAGTAAAGCTTCTCCAAGATGGAATATCATACCTTGGTTGGTGGTGTCGACCATGTAGTTGAACTTGTGTGGGTTGCTCAAGGTTGATGTAGCTCATCAAGAGTTGGGAGCACCACTTGGAATTTGAGTCCTTCTACCTACATGGGTTAGTTCTTGCAAGGAGTAGCACTTGTTATCCAAAAATGATAATCATGAAGCCCAACATAGAGTTTGTCAAAGGATATGTTTGAATGATTCCGTGCTTCCTTGTATTCAACCACCATAGTGTAGAGACTTGGTGATGTAGAGATTGCTCAAGTTGTGAGTAGATTACAATCTCATGGAATTTGTTTCAACCAAGTACCTACATGGGTTAGATAACATGCAAGATGCAAATATATCCAAGATATAATATTTTCATTATAAGAGAGATATCATGGATTAGTCATAAGCTCATGTCTTGCATGTATCCAATGGAGTTTCTACTCCAAGTTTGAAGCATCAATGACGTTCAATTCTCCTCTCAACCTGCAAAACACTTTCTCATCAAGAGGTTTAGCAAATATATCTGCTAATTGCTTTTAGTGCGAACATGCTTAAGATTAATGTCACCCTTAGCAACATGATCTCGAATGAAATGATGACGAACTTCAATATGCTTAGTTCGAGAATGTTGTACAGGATTATGACCAATTTTGATAGCACTTTCATTGTCACAAAGCAATGGAACATGTTTCACATATATCCCATAATCTTTAATAGTTTGGGTCATCCAAAGTAATTGAGCACAACATGAACCAAATGACAATGTACTCCGCTTTTTGTAGATAAGGATACCGAGTTTTGTTTCTTGGAGGACCAATACACAAGAGATCTACCAAGAAATTGACAAGTACCCGAAGTGGACTTTCTATCAACCTTGTCTCCGGCATAGTCCGAGTAGGAGTAGCCAACAAGATCGAAAGAGGCCCTCTTAGGATACCAAATGCCAAAATTTGGTGTATGAATTAAGTATCTCACTATCCTTTTTACGGCCTTAAGATGACATTCTTTGGGAGCAGCTTGATATCTTGCACACATGCACCCACTTAGCATAATATCGGGATGTGAAGCACATAGGTATAACAATGATCCAATCATAGAGCAATAAACCTTTTGGTCAACTGGTTTACCATCTTTGGTCAAATCAAGATGTCCACTAGTAGGCATGGGTGTAGACATACCTTTGCACTCTTGCATATTGAACTTCTTGAATAAGTCCTTAGTGTACTTCGTTTGAGAGACAAAAGTACCTTCTTTAGTTTGCTTAATTTGCAACCCAAGAAAGAATTTGAGTTCACTCATCATTGACATCTCAAACTTCTCCGACATTAGCTTTCCAAACTTCTCACTAAAATGAGGGTTAGTTGATCCAAATATGATATCATCAACATAAATTTGGCATACAAATAATTCTCCATTAACCCTTTTAGTAAAAAGTGTGGAATCAATTTTCCCAATTTCAAATCCCTTTTCAAGAAGAAACTTGGTCAAGCATTTATACCAAGCTCTAGGAGCTTGTTTAAGACCATAAAGGGCTTTGTGAAGTTTGTAAACATGATTTGGTTTCTTAGGATTGACAAAGCCGGGAGGTTGTTTAACATAAACTTCCTCCTCTATTTCACCATTTAAAAAAGCACTTTTAATGTCCATTTGGTACAAGGTGATATCATGGTGATTAGCATAGGCAAGTAAGATGCGAATGGACTCCAGTCTAGCAATGGGAGCATAAGTCTCACCATAGTCCATACCTTCGACTTGTGTGTAGCCTTGGGCGACGAGATGTGCTTTGTTGCGAACTACTTGTCCATCTTCATCTTGGTTGTTGTGAAACACCCATTTGGTACCGATGATGTTGTGGTTGTTGTCGGGCTTCTCAACCAATGTCCAAACTTGGTTTCTCTCAAAGTTGTGTAGCTCTTCATGCATAGCATTTATCCAATCCGGATCTTCCAATGCTTCTTCGACCTTCATAGGTTCAATGCTAGAGATGAAAGAATAGTTTTCACAAAAGTTAGCTAAACGAGTTTTAGAGCGAGTGATTCTCCCGGTTTGAATATCATTGTAGATTTGCTCGACGGGATGGTCTTTAGCAATTCTTGCTCGAACTCGTGAAAGCTTTTGCTTGGGTCTCGGTTGAACATCTTCTTCATCTTGTTCTTCTTCTTATTCTTGATCTTCTTCATTGTTGGCGTTGTCGTTTTCTTGTCGTGGTGGAGAAGGAGGTTGTTGACATTCGTGATGTTCTTCCTCGTTTTCTTCATCTTGGTGTGTTCCATTTGTGGATGCTTCCGTATCAACTCTTGGTTCACCTTGTCGTGAAGTAGAAGCTTCCACTTGGATGCACGAGGTACTCTCCTTCACCTCCGCTGGACGGACCTTGCCAATAGACAAGTCTTGGATTGCTTCCGAAGGGTCTTTGTCTCCTACATCAATTGGAAATTGCTCTACTTGCGAGCCGTTAGATTCATCAAACTTCACATCTACCGTCTCTTCAACCTTTCGGGTGAAATTGTTGTAGACACGGTAAGTGTGAGAGTTTGAGCCATAACCTAGTAGGAAACCTTCATGAGACTTTGGAGCAAATTTTGAACGACGATGCTTATCAAGAATGTAGCACTTTGAGCCGAATACTCGAAAGTATCCAACTTGGGGTTTGTTACCGGTGAGGAGCTCGTATGTCGTCTTGCCGAGTAGCTTGTGAAGATACAAGCGATTTGTTGCATGACAAGCTGTCTCAACCGCTTCTGCCCAAAAGTGCTTCGGCGTCTTGTACTCATCAAGCATCGTTCTCGCCATTTCGATGAGCATCCGGTTCTTCCTCTCAACAACTCCATTTTGTTGAGGTGTGTACGTAGCCGAGAACTCGTGTGAAATCCCTTCTTCGTCAAGAAAGGTGTCCACATTTGCGTTCTTGAACTCCGTTCCGTTGTCGCTGCAAACCTTCTTGATCTTCACTTCAAAGTGATTTTGGGCCTTCCTAGCGAAGTTTTTGAAGATCTTTTGGACCTGCGATTTATCATCGAGAAAGAACACCCACGTAAATCTTGAAAAATCATCAACTATAACTAGACCAAAAGAATTTCCACCGAGGCTTTTGTAAGCGTTGGGACCAAAAAGGTCCATATGAAGTAGCTCGAGTGGCCTCCTTGTGGTCATGATGTTCTTCACGGGATGCCTTCCTCCAACCTGTTTACACCGCACGACAAGCACCGCAAAGTCTATCCTTATCAAATATGACATCGTTAACTCCAAGGATATGATTTCCTTTAATAAGCTTGTCAAGATTTCTCATGCCAACGTGACCTAGTCGTCTATGCCATAACCAACCTTTTGAGGATTTAGCAATGAAGCAAGTTTTAGGTTGTGCCTTTTAGAGAAATCAACAATGTAAAGATCACCTCTCATTACACGGTAAAGACCATGTAATGATTGTCTCGACGAAACACTTGGCAATCTACTTCAAAGAATAGGACATTGAAACCGAAATCAGCAAGTCTAGATACTGAAAGTAGGTTGTAGCCAAGAGATTCAACGAGCATGACATTCTGAATGGAGCTATCATGTGAGATGGCCACCTTACCAAGGCTAACCACCTTACCTTTTGAGTTGTCACCGAAAGTGACATACTTTCAAGGACTATCATTTTCAGCAAGCTCACGAAACATGTCTTTATCTCCGGTCATGTGATCGGTACATCCACTCTCAAGAACCCATTCCTTTCCTCCTGACACATATCCCCGAAGATTTGCCATAAGACCAAAATGTCTCATTGCATCATCAAGATCGAAGTCACTATCATCATCCTCATCATAGTATCCATGTTCAACATCGTCATGTGGTGGATCAAGTCCTAGAGAGGGTAATTCGTTAGAGTGAGTTTGACAATGATCTTGCTTATGAATTCTTATAGCTTCGGAAATAATATCACCAATAATTCCAACATCTTCTTTGGCACGCATAAGGTCGGTAAGTTCAAATAGACGATCACCAAACATAGGATCACTAGTATTCATCTTACTCAAGGCAATAGACTTATAGATAATTTCATCTAGATTTTCCAAGGAATAATTTGGAAAGCGTTCCTCAAGAAATTTCCATATAGTGTAGGCACACACAAGAGTAGGCAAGATTCTAATTAAGTTTCTAGGCAAGCCTCTAGTGATAAGATTAACAGTTCTAAGATTTATAGTCATGTCAATAGATTCATCAAGGGTAGGATGCATAGGATCAACATGAGGTGCACAAGGGCTAGCAATGTACTTGTTCAAATGATATTGATTGAAAATTACAAGCATCTCATTTTTCACTCATGAAAATACTCTCCATCAAGAATAGGCACTCTATGTCTAAGACTCCCCAAAGTAGACTCATCCATCTTCCTCCAAAGGTGATTAAACCAAGGCAATGGAGACCAATGCTGTGATACCACTTGTAGGATCTTGAGAAGAGGTGTCTAGAGGGGGGTGATTAGACACTAAGTACCAAAGTTGCAGTTTTTAACTTCTTTAGGTTTAAGTGGAGTTTAGGCACAAGTTTAACATTCTTAATACATAACAAGCAAGCATGCAAAGAGTATGTGAGCAGCAGAAAATAAAGCATGCAACTTGCAAGAATGTAAAGGGGGGGGGGGGGTTGGAGAATTCAAACGCAATTGGAGACACGGATGTTTTTGTCGTGGTTCCGATAGGTGGTGCTATCATACATCCACGTTGATGGAGACTTCAACCACGAAGGTTAACGGTTGCGCGAGTCCACGGAGGGCTCCACCCATGAAGGGTCCACGAAGAAGAAACCTTGTCTATCCCACCATGGCCATTGTCGGAGTAAATGACCACGGGTAGCCTAGCCGGCTCCCCCTAGAGCTTCTGAAAAAAATTACAAGCCAAACAAGCCGATCAAGTCATCCGACATCCAAGACATTGGGCCGCCTTCCCCGGGCCGGCTGTCATCCATGCCGGCTATCAGGAGGCGGCCTGGCCCCAAGACCCATAGAAGAAAGCCACAAGAGGGCCGGCTTCCAAGGAGCCGGCTACCCGAGGGCCGACTCCGCTTAGCCGGCCACGAGAAGGCCGACTCCAAGGAGCCGGCCACCCCATAGGCGGCCAAGGCCGCACCCTCAGAATCTGCACCCACATAATGGCGATGAGACGGGGCGTGGCTACAAAGAAGCTCGCCACCCCGCATCCCGGAGCGCTGCGTGTGGCTACAAGATCTGTCAGACGGGGCAGCCACCACCCGTCCGGCGCGGCACTGTAGCCATGTTGACTGTGACGTCATCCACGACAGGCTGTCTGTACCACCTACAGGCGGCGGGTCCCTCTGGTTAGAGAGATGCCCGAAGGCGGCTCGGCCTCCCCCCAGTCGGCCCGAGATATGGCTGGCTCCCATAGCCGGCTTGTTCCCTCCCTCGAAGGAAGCCCCTCATTAAGGAGACAAGACGAAGTGAGGCTACAATGATCGCCGCCAAGGCGGCGGCACTGTAGCCACGCTTACCCCGACAAAGCCCTCGTCGTCGGGATTGAGGCAACAGTAACCAGCCCCCGACAAAGCCCTCAACGGTGGGGCCAGCCTGTCGACCAGGAAGCCGGCAGCCGGCGGGGCCCACTAGTCGGCGGGTCCCAGCGGCCGGCGGAGAAGCGGGCGGACGAAGACACTGACGGCTAGGGCCCACACCTAGTCGGATTACCATTGTACCCCTGGGGGTAGGCCTACATAAACCCCCCAGGGCACCCATGCAAAGGGTTGGACTCTGATAGTTTTAGACACCACGTAGAGGGAAGAGGAGAGCTAGCCGTGCCCTTCTCCTTCCTCACCCCGAACAGCTCAAGGAGCACCTTGTAGCAACTCGTTCATCTAGTGATCATGCGGAGACCCCGCAGAGCAGCAGTCGGGGTGTTATCTCCACGGAGAGCCCCGAAGCTGGGTAAGATTCGCCGGCGTACATGTCTTCGCCTCATCCCGTTTCCAGGCACCAGCGACGTCTTATTGGCTCCCACTATGATTAGCCACCCGTTGGCATATGTCGCACCTACCACCCGACAGCCGTCGCCCACGAAGGACTTGCCTCACTAGCGATAGATCTTCACGAAGTAGGCGATCTCCTTGCCCTTACAAACTCCTTGGTTCAACTCCACAATCTTGTCGGAGGCTCCCAAGTGACACCTAGCCAATCTAGGAGACACCACTCTCCAAGAAGTAACAAATGGTGTATTGATGATGAACTCCTTACTCTTGTGCTTCAAATGATAGTCTCCCCAACACTCAACTCTCTATCACAGGATTTGGATTTGGTGGAAAGAATATTTGAGTGGAAAGCAACTTGGGGAAGGCTAGAGATCAAGATTCTTGTGTTTGGAATGGAATATCTTGGCCTCAACACATGAGTAGGTAGTTCTCTCTCAGAAATATGATGCTGGAAGTGTAGGCTTGTTCTGATGGCTCTCTCCACGAATGAAGAGGAGGTGGAGGGGTATATATAGCCTCCACACAAAATCTAACCGTTACACACAATTTACCAAAATCGGTGGGACCGAATCAACAAACTCGGTCGGACCGATTTAGCAAATCTAGTGACCGTTAGGGTTTTCGCTGGGACTGACATGCAACTCGGTACGACCGATATGGTTAGGGTTAGGGCATAACGTAATCTCGGTGAGACCGATTACACAAACTGGGTGAGACCGATTTTGGTAATTAGCTAACCAGAGAGTTGGTCAGGCAAACTCGGTGGGACCGATTACTCAAACTCGGGGGGACCGATTTTGGTAATAAGTTACCCAGAGAGTTTGCATTGTAATCTCGGTAGTACCGATTACACAAACTTGGTGAAACCGATTTTGGTAATGGACATACACAGAGAGATTGCAATCCCATCTCGGTGAGACCGAGATCCCTATCGGTGAAACCGATTTGCCTAGGGTTTGTGGCAGTGGCTATGACATCTGAACTCGGTGGCGCCGGATAGAAAGAATCGGTAGGACTGAGTTTGACTTTAGGTCTAGGTCATATGTGGATGTGAGAAAGTAGTGGAGGGTTTTGGATCATATCACTAAGCACATGAAGCAAGAGGCTCATTAAGCAACACCTCATCCCTCCTTGATAGTATTGGATTTTCCTATAGACTCAATGTGATCTTGGATCACTAAAATATAAAATGAAGAGTCTTGAGCTTGAAGCTTGAGCCAATCCTTTGTCCTTAGCATCTTGAAGGAGTTCCCACATCCTTTAGTCCATGCCACTCCATTGTTGAACTTATATGAAACATACTAGATAAAAGTGTTAGTCCAACAAGAGATATGTTGACATTAATTACCAAAAGCACCTAGGGAGCACTTGTGCTTTCAGCGATGGTTCCAAATGCCATCGCGGAAAGGGGTTAAAAATCGTTTGTTTAGGACCGACGAGTACCAGTGGATCGAGGGACGTCATCGAGCTGAATGTGTGCTGAACACGGAGGTGTCGTACGTTCGGTGCTTGGATCGATTGGATCGCGAAGATGTTCGACTACATCAACTGCATTACTAAACGCTTCCCCTTTTGGTCTACGAGGGTACGTGGACACACTCTCCCCGCTCGTTGCTATGCATCTCCTAGATAGATCTTGCGTGATCGTAGGTAATTTTTTTGAAATATTGTGTTCTCCAACACTTATGACATGTGTGTTCATTATCATATTGCTTTGCATGATCATATAGAGCCGACAGGATATTTGTGGCAAAGCCATCGTTCATCATTGTAATACATGTTACACTAGATCATTGCACATCCTGGTATACTACCAGAGGCATTCATATAGAGTCATCTTGTATTAGGTTATCGGGTTGTAAGTAAATAAAAGTGTGATGATCATCATTATTGGAGCATTGTCCCAATGAGGAAAAAGGATGATGGAGACTAATGATTCCTGAATCAGGATGAGGTTTCGGACTTAATAAAAAAAGAGGCCAACAAAAAAATGGGAGAAAAAGGGAGAAGGGGCAATGCTAGTATCCTTTACCACACCTATGCTTCACAGTAGCACTATGTTCTTCATATAGAGAGTCTCCAAAGTTGTAACTTCCATATACTAGTGGGAATTTTTCATTATAGAACTTGGCTTGTATATTCTGATGATGGGCTTCCTCAAATGCATGAGGTCTTCATGAGCAAGCAAGTTGGATGCACACCCACTTAGTTTTAGTTGAGCTTTCATACACTTATAGCTCTAGTGCATCCTTTGCAAGGCAATCCCTACTCCTCGCATTGATATCGGTTGATGGGCCTGTCCATTGCCTATTGATCCGCCAAGTTGATGCGAGACTTTCGTCCCTTTTGACTTCCCTTATATATCTCTACCACCGCATTCTATTCCACCCCTAGTGCTATGTCCATGGCTCACGCTCATGTATTGAGTGGAGTTGAAAATGCTGAAGTGTGTTAAAAAGTATGATTTAATTGCTTGGTTTGACACCAGGTGCTCATGATTTATCTTAATGTGGTGAAGGCGGAGTCATGTTCTTACATAATTCAATGAGTAGGGATAACATTCGTTGAGATATTTTGAAAAAGTTATGGTTATGTTCTTGTATTCATGGATATTATTATGTTGATATCAATGAAGTCTTCATCATTTCCCAATATTTATACCGTAAAGAGATTACATGATAGACATGCTAGGTAGAATTCAACATAAAAATTATGTTTTTATCATTTACCTACTCGAGGGCGAACAAGAATTAAGCTTCGGGATGCTGATACGTCTCCAACATATCTATAATTTTTTATTGTTTCATGCTACTATATTCAATCTTGGATGATTTTTATGCAATTTTATATCATTTTGGGAACTAACCTATTAACTCAGTGTCTAGTGTCAGTTCCTGTTTTCTGCATGTTTTTTGTTTTTTAGAAAATCAATACCAAATGAAGTCCAAACACGATGAAACTTTACAGTGATTTTTTCTGAACCAAAATGGACCCTAGAATCTTTGCGAGGAGACCAGACGATCTACGGGAGATCCACAAGCTCACACGATGCGCCTGTGAAGGCACCACCGAGCCAGGGCCCCATGCAGCTTCGTTTGACTTAATTCCACTTCTATAAATTCCATAAATCCCAAAACCAATGTAAAGCCACCGAAACAATTTTTTCGCAGCCGCAAGCTTCTGTTCTTCCGTGACCCCATCTGGAGGCCTTTTCCGGTACTCTGCCAGAGGGGGAATCGACCATGGAGGGCTTCTACATCAACCTTGCTACACCTTCGATGATGTGTGAGTAGTTTACCATAGACCTACGGGTCCATCATGATTAGCTAGATGGCTTCTTCTCTCTCTTTGATCTTCAATACAATATTCTATCTAGGGATCGATTCGATGTAATCTTTTTTTGCGGTGTGTTTGTTGGGATCCGATGAATTGTGGGTTTATGATTTGGAATATTCATTGAAAGTAATGGAGTCTTTGCTGAACTTTATTATGCATGATTTGTTATAGCTTTGTATTCTCTTCGATCTATCTGTTTGGTTTGGCCAACTAGATTGATTTATCTTCAGTGGGAGAGGTGCTTTATAGTGGGTTCAATCTTGTGGTGTCCTCACCTAGTGACAGCAGGGGTAGCGAGGTATGTATTTTTATTGTTGCCATTAAGGATAAAATGACGGAGTTTATGTCGGATTTCGGGTTCCGGCAGACCCTTGAGGTTCGAACACTGGGGTGCACGCGGAGATCTCGTCCTCTACCTACCTGCACCCCGCCGCCTCGCTAGGATCTAAACTACGAAAGGAACAACACAAAAGACACAAGGTTTATACTAGTTCGGGCCACCATTGTGGTGTAATACCCTACTCTAGTTTGTGGTGTGGTGGATTGCCTCTTGGGCTGATGGTGATGAACAATACAAGGAAGAACAGCCTCGCGAGGGTCTGTTCTTGGCCGGGCGATGAACTGCTAGGGGGAGTTCAGTCGCCTTCTCTCTCTATATCTAGATTGCTTGGCTTCTAGCTCTGTCTATCCAAGATGCCTCTACTATGGTGGCTAGCTCTACTTATATAGGCAGAGGCCCTGGGCCTCTTCCCAAATATTGAGCGGGAAGGGCGCCAACAATTGGCCATTTTGAAGGGGAACATCTAGTACACTTATCCCGACTAAAGTTGGTCCTTGCTGTCAAAGGCTCTGGTGGTAGCCTTGGCTTGGGCTCCATAATGACTTCCTTCCCGCCGTTGGACTGGTCTTGGTCTTGTTGCAAGAAATGGTCGCCTTTGCTTGATGCTCTCGCCTGCGCTTGCTCCCTTTGCACCAAAGAGGAAAGGAGGACACTACGTGGGCTGGCGCCCGCCTGGCGCCCTTGGTCGTCATGGCTTGCATCATGGGCACCTCGCGAGGTACCCCGCCTTGATCTCTCCGCCTCCTCGCGAGCCATCCTGATGAGGTCGTGCCTGAGGAAGCTCTCGGTCGTCCGCCCCGCGAGGCTTGGCCCCTCGCGAGGGTCTTGAGCTTGTGTTGATGAAGATGGGCCGTGACGGGCCCCCCTTTGAGCCACGCCGCAGCCGCAGTGTGCAAGTCTGGGGACCCCCGTTCCCAGAACGCCGCCAGTAGCCCCCGGGCCCAAGGCGCGCCCGGGCTTGGCCGAGCAAAGAGGCGAAGGGGCAAGTGCGAAGCGCCGCGGGGCCTAAAAGCCTGCGGCCTTGATCGCCGCGTGGTGGTTGATTGGACGTGGACGGCACTGTTCCCCCACGCCTCCTTACTTTGTGCCATGCTAGGCGGACTCGTAGCCGCACACAGCCGCTCCCCTTTTCGCTGCTCGACCGTCCCCCACTCTTCCTCCTCTCGAACTCCAGCTGCTGCTCTCAATCCAATCTCGAACCTCCCCCCCCCCTTTCCGTTGCCATGGCTCCGACGAAGAAGGGAAGAGGGAAGAAGCTTGTGCCTCCGCCTCGCTCGCCTTCGTCATCGGCGGCCCCCGCCGTCGATCGGTCGATCATACTCAATCGAGAGGGCCTGTGCAAGGTCAGCTCGGCTTTGGCCACCATCTTCAACGAATGCGGGCGGACGACGGCCCGCCCAAGGCCCCACTTCTCCATCGGCGGGATAATCACTAAGGTCCGGTATTTTGTCGACGCCTGCGGGCGGGCTGGTTCCCCCCTTCTCCGATTTCTTCAATGTTGTGCTCTCCCACTATCAGATCCATATGATGCACTTGGGTCCAGAATCCATCACTCTTCTTGCGGTCTTCGCCTTTGTTTGTGAGGCGATGATGGACATCCTTCCCTCAGTTGCCTTGCTGCACCACTTCTTCTCTCTGCGCCTTGTTGACCCCACCCAATGTTCAGGGTGTGTGAGCTTCATTCCTGCATCGGAAACAACGGCTTTAGGGATTGACTTCAGCCTTCCTCCGCCTGCGCCTGGGTTCCGCGAGCGGTGGCTGTACGTGGACGTGGGCCTTCAGCGAGCGTGAGGGATTGCCCAGCCCCCTGCTGTCGGAGCCATATTCGCCTGCTGTCCCCAATTCAGGCTGGGGCCAAGAGACGCTCACGAGTTCCCGGCTCATCTTCGTCTGGCGCCGCTTTGCATTCTTGAAGGAGCTCGGCGTGACGGCGCCCAAGGTGGTGAAGGAGTTCCTGCTATGCCGTGTTGCCCCTCTCCAACGCCACTCTCGCCGGATGTGGGCCTTCAGCGGGCGTGAAGACCGTATGAGGCTCCAGGAAGAGGACCTGACGCCTGAAGCGTTGAGGAAGGTGCTCTTGGTCTTGACTGGCGACCCCACTCCTGGCAGCATCCGGCACGGGGGGGCCTTGCTGTACCTTTGCCCGAACAGGGGCGACTTTGTAAGTCAGATGCCCGTCTTCGACGAATGGGGGCTACGCCCCGCTGGCCTCCGGGGGTCTCGCGAGAACCCAGTGGTGGTGGCCGCCCTTTCAGTCGGCCACGGCGGCTCTTCCTCGAGTGGCGGAGCAGGGAGGCATGGGCCGCTGGAGGCCGAGGGGGCCTCCGCCGGGGTGATGGTGCCAGGCGGCGCTCTTGACGAAGCAGCTCCTAAGGCCCAGGCTGCCGCGGCTGGGGGTGGCGAGCAGCTGCCCGTAGTGCCTACGGCTGAGGCCCCTGGGGCCCCAGTTACTCTTCTTGGTGAGGTGACCGTGGCGTGCATCGTAGACGCACCTCACGCTGGTCGTCTTGACGCTCCTTCCTCGTCGCAGCTGACCCTCGCTCAACTCTTGGGTCGCTTCAGCGTGGACTTTGAGGCTCTCCTAAGAGAAGGGAGGCCTTGGGTGACGATTACCCTTGTCGTCATCAAGCGAGGGAAGTACTTCGCCACCGATGAGTAAGCTTTCCCCTTTTCTAGCTCCTGATCCTTATGTTGCTTTTACTGATCATTGCTCTGCAAGGCCCTTCCTGCCGAGCTCACGGAGATGGCTGAGGAGCCATCCCCCTTGGTTCCGCCCTCTCCACCGTCTTCGAGCACCCCGAGCAGCAGAGTCCTCGTGGTGAGGCCGGTCGGAGAGATGAACCATCCTGAGGCGCACAGCGGCCCCGCGCACCTTGCGACCCTCCTTCGCGAGCCTTCTCGTGGCGTAGCTAGCCAGCCGTGGGCTTCTCGTCTGGTCGTCGACCGTGATTGGCTGAGGCATTCCCCGCGCTCTTCTTTAGGGGATGGGCTGGCTCCCGGCCGGGCTTCTGGCGAGGCGTGCCCGGCCGTGGTGAGGGCCCCAGCCCCCAGCCCCCTGCCCGAAGGGGGAGCGCTGATTCGTGGCCCCCGGCGCTCGCTTGGGGCGGATGATGGTGTGGAAGACGATTTGAGCGCCGCCGAGCGCCGCGCTCTTCGCCAAGGGTTTCTTCGAGGGCGGCTGATGCGGTGAGCACTGCTTGGTGAAGAGCTCGCTGATGAAGACGCTACCGAGGCCGAGGGCTCGCGGCCGTCAGCGGAGAGGCGCGAAGGAAGGCGGCCGTCCGCCTTTGCGCACTATCGCGTGATCTTGACAATGAGGAGGCCAAGGCGGCCGGGCGGCCTCTCGGAAGGTCCATTCTCGCCGTTGAGGAGGCTCGGGAAGCTGACCGCGGCGTAGAGGCGGCGGAGGAGCGGGCGCGGGAACTCCTGGCCCGATGCCGCTCACTGGAGGAGCAGGTGGAGCTGCGCGAGACGGCCCTTGCGTCGATGAAGGTGGCCTCAGGTAACCCAGCAGAGCTCCAGAAGCGTGAGGAGGCGCTGACGCTGGAAGCCGCTGAACGCGCACGTGAGTACGAACGCCTGGAAACAAGGGAGCGCTTGGTGACGAGGGCGGAGGATGATGTCGCTGCGCGGGAAGCCCGTGTCCTGGAGGAGGTCGGGCGTCGGGTGGCGACGGAGCACTTGAACCTTGAGCGCGAGTTCGAGGAGAGGCTAGGGTTGATCCGTGCCGAGGCTGAAGGCAGGACCGCTGCCTTGAGAGCCAAGCAGGAGGAAGTGACGCGGCGGGCCGATGCTTCTCAGGCCGCCCTTGAGGTGGCGCAGGAGGAGCTAACTACCTCCCGTGCCGAGGTGCTTCTTCTTCGCCAACGGGTGGACGAGGCTGAGGCCGTCATACGATGTATCGTGGACGAGATATGCCAGCGGCGGGTCCTGGAGCATGAGCACGGCCCCATGCTCACCACGCTCCGGGAGAAAGCCAACACAGCCTTGGGTAACATCTGCGAGGCGGCAGTTGGCGAGCCGCATACGATTAATTCACGCCGGCAACCTTCGCTTTCACCGACGTGGTGACTCGGCCGAGGCGCGCGGTCGGTCGAGCCAATAGGTTGGTGGAGGAGAGGAGCCGCTCGCTCGGGCGCCGCTTTTTCTCGCGTCTTTCAGCCATCTCCTAACATGGACCCCACTTCGACTTCGACGCCGCCATCGCTTCAGCACCCAGTGCCGTCCGGTGACTGGCGACCGGGTGGAGGACAACGTGGACGCTTCGTCGTGGCCTTTCGCCGTATAACAACGGCGTGATCGTGGCTGCTGATGAAGGCGGCGTGGTGAACGGCCTTGACGCCGCTGGTGACAATGCAGAGAGTGATGGCAAAGCCAGCGACGCCAGCAACAGTTCAGGAGGTGCCTCTGAGGATGCATTGGGGGATTTATCCGATCGATGCGCAGATCGTTCTCGCTTTCCTTACCCTGCACGAATAGAACTCAGGTTTCGCCCTGACGGTTGTGAGAGCATTTTGGGAGGGGGAGCCCCTCATGTAAAACTTGTGTTCTGTGTATTAGTTGATGCTATATCACCCGTATGCATGCGCCAAGTGGCTGGCTAGTTTACCTTTGTCCCGTGCGGGCCTTGAGATAGCCTGTGGAGGGCTGTGGCGTCTCAAGTGTCTCCTGATCGAACCCGTAGGATCTGCAGTAAAAACCTCTAGAGAGGATGCGGCGGCGGCAGTCTGGGCTGCACGCAAGCTAGGCCCAACCCGGCTCGCGAGGGGCTCACGAGGGGAGGCAGCTGAGGCAAAGCGGTAACCGGAACGCGAGAGATTGCTCGAACGAGACTAAGCACCCCTTCCCCAAACACACGCAAATCTCAAGCTCGAATCCAACTTAAATCCAATGGGGAAAGTGACGACCAACGGAAAAGCAATGAAAGCAGAAAAGGCCGCGTCCGCACCTAGTCTAGTCTTGGACATCTTCTCACCAAAGACGGAGCTAAGTGCTGCCATTTGGGCGTGGGACGAGCCCCTGTGGCTCGAGGCCGCACTTCGAGACTCGGGCGTGTACACCCCACTCATTATTACACGAGAGTGTCACGGGCGGCGAGCTTCACAGCGGTGGGCCTTCTTCATGTGTACCGCCTTGCTTCATATCGCCAGACGAGGGCCCCGCTTTGCGCCAAGATTTCTAGTGCCATCAACGACGACCGAAACCAGTGACGCCGCCGATGGGGTAGAGCGGTCGCCAGCGGTTCCCCCGACGACCACGGGTCCTCCGCCAGGGGCAGGCCCTGAGGCACCTCCCCAGCAGAGGGCCTACCTCCTGAGAACGCCTTGCTCCGAACACCGCGGTGGTGATGTCGGATCTCGGCCTTCTCCGCAGCCCCGACGCCTCCTCCCGAGGGGTAGGAGATCATGGGAGCGGGCCGCCGCTCTTGGCGACTGCACCTCCGGGCGTTCATGATTAGCATATGCTCGCTTCCCGAGGAATTAACGGTACCCAATAATCGTCGCTTCCAAAGATGGCCGGTGGGGCCTTCACGGGCTCTTGGAAGAGCTCAGCTGTCGCCTCGTCCCCCGGCTGGCCGAGGAGCGAGCCTTGTTCGCCTCGTGGCCGGGTGCCCTTGGTCCATCACGTGGGGCACGTATTCTTCTGGGGCCGTCATCCCGAAGGCCGCGCCATAGTGCTCCGCGTGCCATGCAGCTCTGCTTGAGGCGCCCACCTGGGGGTGGTAGCACGGCGGCCCACAGGGGCCGGGGGTCGCGGCGAGTCCTTCTTCGCTGGTCGGCAGCGGAGGCAAGATCGCCGATGGCTCGCGGCCGACAGCCACTGGTGTTGGAGTAGCCTTTGGAGCCCGCGGCTGCAGGGAGCTGCTGGGCCGCCTCGACCCGAGGTGGGAGCTGGGTGCGAAGGGGTGAGCTCGAGGCGGCAAAGCCTGTGAGCTCGCCACCCGCTTAGCAAAGACGTCGCGGCCGCTTTCCAGCAGCCTCGCACCGCAGTAGCTCGCCACCGTGAGCGCGCCTCGAGTTCGCTGTTCTTGCTGGTGTCTGGCGCCGCGGCCAGCGCTGGTGGTTGGAGGCCCTCGCTGCCGATCGCGCCTACCGTGGTGTGAGAGTTGTCGAAGCCTGTCCGCGTCACCGGCGGCCCGCAGCGCCCTGCGGACCGCGAGCCGCCTGGGGCATGGGGTCGCCCGAGGCGAGCGGCTCTGCGTGGGCGGGCCAAGCCGCCAGGACGGGGTTGCCGCCTGGTCGCGACATGATGATGACGATGCGACGGGACACGAAGTGGCGAAGGTGGATCGGCGCACCCCTACCGGGCGCGCCAAATGTCGGATTTCGGGTTCGCGGACCCTTGAGGTTTGAACACTGCGCGCTGGAGATCTCTCCCTCTACCTACCTGCACCCCGCCGCCTCGCTAGGATCTAAACTACAAAAGGAACAACACAAAAGACACAAGGTTTATACTAGTTCGGGCCACCATTGTGTGGATTGCCTCTTGGGCTGATGGTGATGAACAATACAAGGAAGAACAGCCTCGCGAGGGTCTGTTCTTGGCCGGGCAATGAACTGCTAGGGGGAGTTCAGTCGCCTTCTCTCTCTATATCTAGATTGCTTGGCTTCTAGCTCTGTCTATCCAAGATGCCTCTACTATGGTGGCTAGCTCTACTTATATAGGCAGAGGCCCTGGCCTCTTCCCAAATATTGAGCGGGAAGGGCGCCAACAATTGGCCATTTTGAAGGGGAACATCTGCACACTTATCCTCGACTAAAGTTGGTCCTCGCTTTGTCAAAGGCTCTGGTGGTGACGCCTTGGCTTGGGCTCCACAATGACTTCCTTCCTGCCGTTGGACTGGTCTTGGTCTTGTTGCACCGAAATGGACGCCTTTGCTTGATGCTCTCGCCGCTTGCTCCCTTTGCACCAAACAGGAAAGGAGGACATCGCTGGCTGGGCGCTCACCGGGCGCCTTGATCGTCATGGCTTGCGTCATGGGCACCTCGCGAGGTACCCCGCCTTGATCTCTCCGCCTCCTCGCGAGCCAGCTGATGAGGCCGTGCTCGAGGAAGCTCCGGACATCCGCCATGAGGCTTGGCCCCGAAAGTGCGTTATATCGACTAGAGGGGTGAATAGGCGATTTTATGAATTCTTCACCGAGGAATTTGCCGTGAGGAAATTCCTTAGCTAAGAACTACTTGCGCAGAATAAGTACTCGTAAGTAAGCATAAGAAAATGCGGGCATGGTCATCATGATGGAATGAAGACAAACAAAGAGTATGTAAAGCCTAAACACAGGATAACACAAGATGAAGACAAACAGATCAAGAAATTGAACTGAGGAAATTGAGAAAGTCTTCTACCAAAGTCTTCAAATACAGATATGAACAAACACTCAACACAATAATGAGGAAATGAAAGGGTTGAGGAAATAGAACCAGAAGGTTGGTGAAGACAATGATTTGGTAGTCCGGGGCCCAACTGTTGTCTCAGCTTGTACGTCTGGTTGGAGCGGGCCGAGTATTTAAACTCGAGGACACACAGCCCCGGACACCCCGCTGAGCACGCAGCTCAGACACCAAGTCCTCACCGTATTCTCCTTGAACTAAGGTCACACAGCACTCGTCCAATCACTCGTGGTAAGTCTTCAGCGACTTCCAAACCTTCACAGACTTGGTCACTCGGTGATCCACAATTCCTCTTGGATGCTCTAGACCATGACGCCTAACCGTCGGAAGAAGCACAGTCTTCAAAGGTAACAAGCGCCGGATCCACGCAGGATCAATCTCTTGAGTGATGCTCAATCACTTTGGGTTTGTAGGGGTTTGGTTTTGGGTTTTCCTCACTCGATGATTTTCGCTCAAAGTCCTCAGAGGATGGGTTGCTCTCAAATGACAAGTGTCAAGTTTCTCTCGGAGCAGCCAACCAGCTAGCGGTTGTAGGGGCGGCTATTTATAGCCTAGGGAGCAGCCCGACATGATAAGACATAAATGCCCTTCAATGATATGACCGTTAGGTGGATAAGATATTTTGGGACAGGCGCCAAGAAGACAAAGAACGGTCGGAAATTTGAATATCAAATTCTCGTGGCTATCATGTTCCTCACTTTGTAGGCAATCTGCCTTTGGCGACCAGAATTCCTCGGAACAAATTCTCGGCGACTGTAAGAGCTTCGTCTACATCCTTTGAAGAAATTGATCGAATCTGTATGAGATTTCCAAAGGCTTCACTCAAGAGTTTGGTAGGTGTAGGATTTTGAGTTGAGCATCACATGGAAATTTTTCCTTAGTATTTCCTCGACCCCTTTAATAAAGACGGTGTTTCCTATGACTCAAGAAAGAGAAAATGAAACTACGAAAACAAAAGTCTTCACGCTTCATGTTCCTCAAATGAATACCAAGTCTTCAAGGTCACACCAATTTCTTCACTTTTAAAGTCTTCAGAAAGTCTTCAAAATCATCAAAGTCTTCAGTCGAAGAACTTCATTTTTAGGGGTCGACTTTCTCTCAGAATATCAAACTCCTCATAGACTTATAGACCTGTGTACACTCACAACGCATTAGTTCCTTAACCTGTAAGTCTTCAATACACCAAAATCACTAAGGGCACTAGATGCACTTACAATCTCCCCTTTTGGTGATTGATGACAATATAGGTTAAGTTTTCAACGAGGATAAACATATGAAGTGTAAATACTGATATTGAGGAATTTGATTGCAAGATATAGAAGAACTCCCCACGAAGATGTGCATAGTGAGGAATTTGCTTTTGAGGCAAAGGTGCACATTTGAAGAGTTGAATCATGGAGATCTCCCCTATATCTTGTAATTCATACACGCATTTGACATACAAAGATGAAGAATTTGAAATGCATGATGAAATATGGTGCTTGATGAAATTTAGCATGCGTATGCGATAACATTAATGAGGCACAAGCATGCAAAATAACGCATCAAGAGTATCGAGCTCAAGAGAATCGAGCTCGATTGCATCAAAAGTATCAGAGCATAGTGCAAGAGCACAGTGCATCAAAAGTATCAAAGCACCATCGGGTTTAAGATTACAACTCGATCCAATAAAAGTTTCAGAAGAACGAGAGTTGTAACTTAACAAAAATAAATTGCCCATATAATAGACCCGCTTGAAGACTAACTCAAATTTCTCCCCCTTTGTCATCGAATGACCAAAAGGATCGAAACTGAGGACTAACGCCCCTGAAGAATTTCAAGTTGAAGAAGGAGCGCCAGCGTTGTTGGGGCCGTTTGTTGTAGTAGGGCCCGCCATGTGTCGTCCAAGTCTTCATTTTCACCGGTTTCTCGTGATGAAGAATAGGAGCTGGCCACCAAGGAAGGAACTTTGACCTTCTTGTATTTCTTCTGAGGAGGTGCAGACTACCAAATTCTTCCTTGAGTCCCATTGTCGCCGCTTCTTCCGCATCAGTAGACATTTGAAAGAACAGCCAGTGCGTTTGAAGGTTTCATGGAGGTAGTAGTGGTTTTTCTTCACTACATTGTGTGTTGAGGTCATGTTGTGAAGAATTGAACCAAACCGACGCTTGACCCATTTATGATTGCGATCAACCTTCCGATGAAGACCGAGGAGTAACTCACGATCACCATCACCTCGGTGCCGTGGGCTTGAGGACTTTGCTTGACCGAGGTATTTGCGAGAGTCATGTGTGGCGTAGTCATCATTGGTGGAGTAGGATGCAGCTTTCTTGGCTGTCCATCCAATGGACGAATGCCTTCATCGATCACAGCAGCTTGCCTTGCCCTTGTCATCAATCGAGGTAAATGTCCGCTTGAGGACTTCAATCGGGGCAAGAAGCTGCAGTGGTTCGTAGTATCAGCCTTTGTAATTGAGTGAAGACCTTGTCCCGATGAATCTCATTATCCAAGGCGCATAAGGCTTCAGCTCAAATGGTGACATAGCAATGTTTGCCGAGTCCTCATGAAGAAATCATGGAAGTTGACGGAACGCCATGGATGATATTGAAAAGCATATTCTTCATGATGCCAACGACTTCTTCATCATTTGAGTCGTGGCCTTTGATAGGACTCATTGTCTTCGTCAGAATCCGATAGACGGTCCGAGGCACATACAATAATTATTTGACGAGGAATTTGGTTCTTGGGGCCTGCCTTGGCTTCAAAGGCTTCATCAGCACTTGCATATAGTGATTTGAAAGTTCTGGTTCGTTGTAGATACAACGAGCACCGTCAAGTGGAGGACTGAGTGGTAGAGCACGAAGCAATTCGATTGTCGGTGCCTTGTAGTGAGTATTTTCGGACATCCAGCCTAATACCCATGAGTTCACGTCTTGGCGTCTCCGGTGATGTGCGTTAGGTACGTAATTGAAGAATGAGTTCTTCATTCCAATCACAGATGTCAGTGCAGAAATTCAAAGTCCTGCATCATGAAGAACACTAAGGACTGGCTCAAAGCCTGGCAGAGACTCCATGTCCACATGAGGAATATGAGCATGATCGAAGACTTTGTCTTTATTGAAGAGCACTGAGGAATAGAAATTGGCTTGACTGGCAGTCCAGAAACGCCTCTTCCTTATGCGCAGCGTAATCATATGGATTATGTCAGTGAAGAATATGTGCTCATTGAAGAAGTCTTCAAATTTCCTTGAACTTTTGCTTTGTTGAGAAGGGATCCTTTGGCTTTGGCAAAGGAGTGTCGATGAGTTGCATCACGACCTCGTGAATCGCAATCTCGTGTTCTTTAGGCTGAGGAATTTCTTGTTCCTCTACAGTGCGATCGAGGATCAGAAGAAGCAGTTCATCCCGCTTAGTGGCTGGAATTTCTTCATGGACAGATGAAGTGGGATGAGTTTCTTCAGAGCCCATTTGAACAGCTTGGAGCAGGGACCGAGGTATCTGTTGGATTGGGGTGAAGAGTGGAGAATTTGGATGTCGATTTTCCCAAAAGTCATCGCTCATCACCGGTGTTGTGCTTCCAATATCCACATCTTCTTCAAGTTCCTCAACACCGGCCTCTTCACCGTGAACCGAGGCATAGGCGAGGAAATGATTGGGGTTGAAGGGATTGCTTCCACTTCAATTTCTTCATCAATCTGCTCTGAGGAAGCAGCAGAATGATTTTCTTCATCAGATCCGCTTGGGATCACATAATCTTCATCAAAAGGAACAAGGTCATTTGATGGAATTGAGGAAATTGGAACAGCATCAATATGATTTTCAAAGGAGCTGGTCATTGGCTTCATTTTCTTCGCAATTAAGAATTTGACGCGGTGATGCTTTCCGCTTCTTCACAAAGCTCTGCTCAAGAACCTTGGTCTTCTTCACATCGAGGCAGATGGAAGAATTGGAGTTGGTGTTGGCACAGAGGAGCCGAGGAATCTGGATGATTTTCCTCAGCGCAACTAATGCAGTTCTCGACTTGTTCGGGCTTTTGAGCGCACTACTAGTGGATGCCCCGGCAATTTCTTGGCCGGAATGGGATCATCAGCCTCGAATCGGCATTTTCTTCAAGACTGAACTTCATCGGGTCTTGGCATGTTCTTCTTCGGCTGAGCCGAGGCTCCGGCTGAGGAATTTCATGTTGCGTTAGGGGCAGCAACATTGGTGAACTTATTCGTCAAAGTTGATTTAATCGACCTTGGCTCCTTGCCAATCAGCATAGTAAGCATCAAGTTTTTGCCGAGGGCTTGGATTTCATTCTAGACCTTGAGAAGTTCCTCGTGTCATTTTGACAACGCTTTTCTTGAGAACTTCTCCTTTACGTATTGAGCTTTCTTGATCTCTCTTGCCTTTTCAAACTTCCATTTCTCTTGAGTGATGAAATGGGTCAAGATATGACTTTGTCCAGGGTCGATGAAAATCAGGCATAGGGTGTTTGGATCCTTGTGCCGAGATCAATATAATCGAGGATTTTCCTCGGATCCAACAAAGAAGGGCACAGATGTGCCTTTGGCTCTAGCGGCCCTTTCTTGGCGGTCTCGATGATTTCCGCAAGTTCATCATCATCGCCTCATCATCTTCAGTGGCTCTTGGAAGGCGACTGCTTCTTCTTAGGACTTGGCCGAGGACCTCGCCCAACAGTGGCCTTAGTCTTCAGCAGAGTCGGGCCGATGAAGACTTTGGTGCGGTGAGAACTTGGCCGAGACACCAGAGGTAATGGAGAAGCCTGCAGTCCTTTGGCACGTGGCCGGATGCACAGTCTTGAGGACTTTGTCTGAATCGCCGAGGACTTGGGAGGAGCTGCTGAGGACTTTGAAGGCGCCGAGGATTTTGGAGGAGCAGGGCAGCATGAGGAATTGGCCGTGAGGGCACGGTGAGGAACTTGGCCGTGAGGGCACTTGTTGGTGAAGCACTTGGCTTGTGTGCGGGCTTCTTTGCCATAGATTTTCTTGGCTTGACAGAGGTCTCGATGGCAGCAGCAGAGCAGAGTCCTCATTGAATTTCCTCACCGCCTCGCTGGCTTGTCTTGCCAACTTGGCTTGGCGCTGGCCCATTCTTCAGAAAGTCCTCACCACGCTTGATGTCGGTGGGGTCGACTTCTTGACCAGTGCCAATGGAGCTCTTGGGCATGGAGGATTGAGTGCGAATTTCTTCATGTACTTTGGAGTTACATATCTGTACTCCCTCCATTCCCTTGCCCATCTCCGCTCAATCCTTTGGATGCGCACCTTGCGCTGATTTTTGTTCTCTTTGCGAACTTCGGCTTCATCAGTTTGCAATAATCAGCATATATTTCCTCGTGGATTTCAAACGCGGTCATGACCTCGTGCCTCTTTCCTCCTTTACGTGGCTTCTTTCCTTCGCCATATTCTTCACCGAGGAATTTGAACAAATGAATTCTCTCAAGAAGTATGCAACTTTTCTTCGAGGAACGCTGCAAAATGAGTTAAGTCGATGAGAACCTAGTGATTCAAAGAATGGACATGAGTACCGTGAATGAGTATAGTTGCGAGGAATTTGGAGAGGTCATATGCGTTCTCAGAAGGTTTTTCAAAAAGAACAGGTTTTGAGGATTTTGACCAGATGAGCCTTGAAGAATTTCACTAAGCGTTCTTTGTCTTAGGTTCCAGAGTTGTACAAATTGAGGATCCACACAATTGAGGAATCTTGAAGAAAAATGATTGCTTAGAGAAACGAATCAAGAGCATATAACTAGTGAGGTGTTTGTGTGTGAGGATTTGAAGAATAAAACACCTTTGAAGATTTTGTAGTGTAAAATTTGGATCAACGAGGGTGAAAAGTAACTTTTAATTACCCTAAATGAAGAACACGATGAACTGGGTGTTGTAGATGTGAAGATCGTCTGTTCAGATCTTCCACGCCCTAACTCGGCGGAGGAAGATAGCTACGGCGGCGGCAGAGTGAAGATTTCCGCAACCGGCGCTAGTTCGACGGCGACGAGGTCGAGGCAGCGAAGCTCTTCCTCACCGGCGACGATGGAGTAGCGGCGGCGCTAGGGTTTGAGGAGCTCGAGCGGGAGAGAGAGATCGAGCGGATTAAAATAAGTGAGGATGAGGAGAGGGGTATTTATAGAGGCAGTGAAAAACTGTTTGCCCGAAGATTTTGGACGAACATGCCCCTGACCATTCTCCTTCTCACGACATGTGTCACCCACGTACTGTGTAGTGGAGATCGTGGTACCATCGTGGGTGAGTAAAATAATGCATCGCCGGATGCGAGAATGGTTTGAGCGGCAAAACCGAAAGTTTGGATAAGATCAGTTTTAAAGTTTTCGCTCGCAATTTCTTCACCGACAAGGACTCAAAGAAGATTTTTAACGAGTTTCAAATAGAACGAAAATTAAGAATTTGTTAATAGATTGGGTTGAGTATAGCATAGAGGGGGAAGGGTCCGATCACATTCACTTAGCAGAAAAAGCGACTTGAAGAAATAGCCATAAGTGAATGTTGTAGAGGACATAAACCCTCTTAATTAATATTGATTAGAATATATATTTGTAAAAATTTATTTCCCTATATTGTTGGTATCAGGTCCAGCGTTTAATCATTGAAAGGTTAAAATATTTAAACTTAGAAGTTAGCGCAGGTAAAGTAATAAATACTAAGGAAAATCTAAATATAAGGTGTAGAGTAAATCCTTCGAAGAGCATATCTCGCATTCATCTCATAGCCGCTAAATACAAATACGATTTGATATATAACTTTTACATATCTTGGGGAAAAAGACAAGATAACTTAGACCAAAAATTTGAAAGTTTATTCAAAGAATACCAAAAACTTGCGGATAAGTATTCAGGTTTGAATAATAAAATTGATCTAGCTTTACATAAGCTAGAGGAAGCAAAAGCAAGATGTAATACAGCTTTGCAAGAATAACGATTATATTAAAGAGGAAGTGTTGTCAATAGGCCATTACTTAAGTAAAGGCAAAGAGTCACTCCCACGACCGATACAAGACAAGATATACATGAAATTAAAAAGTTGGTGCAAGAGGTTAAAACTTTGATTATCTCATAATTTTATGACTGAATATACTCAAGCATTAAACGAAGTAGCTAAATATCTGTCACCTCCTCGTCGGATTCTCCGATCACGACTCCCCAAAGGAAGATTCCAAAGTAATAATAAGACAAAATAACACAATCATCCAACTACTAATCCAAATATTAGATAAGCTAAAAAGTGTTCAAAGCAACAAAGAAATTGTGTTATCATCATCTGGAATAGTTGCCTCTACAAGAAATATTAATTCGTAAAATGGACGTATCTAAAGGCTTCCTTAGAAGAGACAAAACCCTCCAATTAGTAAGACAAGATTCAAGACCTCCGCCATGAAGCATAGGTTATCATGCAAAGCTGATGATATTGATAGCATTGAAGAAGTTATTGATATACAAAGAGATCTAGAAAGATATCAGAAAGATACCCTAAGAAAAATAAAGTCGCAGCAAGTATACCACATGGGAATGTTTGAAAGTAAGAGTGGTCTATACATAATATCTCGAGAAGTAGAATTAAGCGTGTTAACACATCCAAAGAGATTTAAGAATTGTAAGCAAAAATATTGAAAATGAATTAAAATATTGTGGGTACAAATATATTCATCAAGGCATGTATATCATAGGAGTCAAAGGTATGACAAGAAAGAAATTAGGTGCAAAGGTTTTAATAACATTATTAGATAGAAGATGGGAATCAGTAGACAAAGCAGCATTAGGATTTTTAGAAGGAGACATGAATGAAAATAGATTAATAACCTATATAGCTCCTGCACCTAATGATGCCCGTAAAAGAATTTATTGAAAAAATGAGTTTTGGTTTCCAAACTAAAGGTTATGAAGATTTTATAGGAACAAATTTGCTAGTAAGCATAGAATTTATAGGAAGGCTCACTAATAGAAGTAGCTCCAGATATAGAGTAAATGTGAATGACGTAATTGATAGCATGCAATCAAAAGGTATTAAATTTATGAATCCTCTTAAAATTGGCTCAAGAAAGAGCAGGAGAAGAATGGAAGATAGGAGAATTAATAGAGAAAAAGAATTAAAGCAACCTGAAAATTACATAAGCTATCAAAATTGTGAAGGAAGTAGCAGATTCGATTTATGAACTATAAAGCTGCATCAATAGAAGACTCAATCATTTATGTCGTAATCAGAAATTAATGATGATAAGAATAAAGGTATATCTGAATGTATGGAAAAGGCTAATTTAGATGACGAAATAATTCATTGGGAAAAGAAGCTAAAGCATATTGAATGGGAATATAGTCATTCTATGACAAAGGATTGGCCAAAAATTAGAGAAAGAGAACTATTTATCATTCGAGAAATTGCAAGGTTAAAGAAACTAAAAACGATAAAATGTCCGCCACTAGTAGTTCAAGCATGGAAGATCAAATTATAGCATCCGAGAAAGAAAAGCAAATGCGATCATTAACAAAAAATTCTATCATTAATAATAATAATAAAGATAAGAATATTATTCAACAAGAAGAAATTGTTAGTGAAGAAGAGCAATGGGATATCAATAATAAGTTATTATTAGAAAGTTATGAGGAAGAGGAGGAATTAATAAAAGAAATGTGGTTAGAAGATGAAAGATATGATGATTCGTAACAAAATAGTGATTTCTATAACTCACTAGATGATGTGGGACTACATAATTTAGACAATGCAATGGAAGCCATGGAAGTAGAAAGTAGTGGTAAAAGAAGAAGGGGATATGGAGAATCATCTGTAAAAAGAGAAGGAGAAAGAGAGAGAGACCTACCAGGACAGCTGGACAATGGCCTCCAGAAAAAGATGATTATCAACCTACATATATCCCAGGACAATATAGATACATGGGTACTAAAAGAAGAGATTTTGAAAAACCAGTGCAATTCCAAAATTATAAAAATGATGGTGCTATATTAAACCTAGTAGCTCATGATCCAATAGATTGGCCGAATATAATCAGCATATGGAAAGGTTTAATAGTACAAAAATATATACAAAATTAGTATAGCATAGGCACTAAGGTAGAAGATATGTTAACATATCTTGAAACATTTTTAGAAGAATCTGTAAAAGTTCTTTGGGAACAATGGGTAGAATCATACCCTAGTCAATATGAAGAATTAAAAAGGGCAGGAAGTAACCCTAATAACTTTGCGAATGTTATCTCAAATATGATCATAGTAGAAGATCCAGAATTAGGACATACCTCATTGCAAAATGAAAGGTTAAGAGAAATAGAAAAGTTAACATTAACTAGCTGGAAAGGTATTAAAGAATTTTCCCAGCATTATTTGTATAATGCTACTACCGCTAAACAAGGTTTTAATGTAGGCGTAGTAGAAAGATATTTTAATAAGTTGCCTCAATTTCTAGGGTCAATAATATTTGAAGAATATAAAAAGGAAACGGCGGGAAACATGGTAAATATATCTCAAGCTGTAACATTTGTTTTCAAACAATTAAGAAAGGTGTGTACTAGTATTCAAGCCCAAAGATCTATGAAGAAATCAGATTATAATTTTTGCAATAACATAGTCCAAATACCACTTACATATGGAGAAGAAAGGCATAGGAAAAACAAATATTATAAACCACAAAGTAGAGATAATAGAAATTTTAGAACAAAGAAAAGATATTTCTTAAGAAGATCAGAAAATAGAGCTCCATTCTTGCATAAAAGAAATGTAAGAAGATACAATCCTAAGAAAACCTATGATAAAACATGCAGGTGTTTCATATGTAACTCACCAGATCATCTAAGTAGAACTTGCCCTAATAAAGACCAGAAAAGATACTCTAGCAAATATGAAGAACAAGAGAGAGTGTTAATTATATATAGCGTTAATGAAAATATATTAGTATGTGATGATGAAATAAAAGACGCATTTAGTCAATATATTCAATTATAGAAACAGATGAAGTAGAAAATGAGGCTCCAGAATATGAATCAAGTGAAGATGAAATAGACCTAATAGATGATTTAGCAGGTTTAAAAATTGAAATGATGAACCAAGTAGATTGTGAACATGATTGGATTAGAGGAAAAGGTGATTATAACATAAAATGTGCTTTCAGATATATTACCCAAGCCAAGATAATAGGTTCACTTGTAGTTTGTGTTTAAAACAAGCATGTGCCTCATGTCTAAAAGCCAATAATCAAAAATGGAGACAAGAGATAGAATTGCAAACTGTAAGAGCTTAATATTATCCAAGAGGGTTAGAAATTTTGAAAATAGAATAAATAAGCTAGAAGCAGAGCTAGAAAAACTTAAAGATGAGTTAGAAAATAGTAAAGTGGAAAATGATAATGTTCCAAAAAACACAGAAATGAAAGAGCAAATGATAACAATAAGGGATAAAAAAGGAGACAAATTAATACAATTGAAAGATGCAATTACTAGTTTTGGAAACAAATATATTGTTCGATTACCATTCAAAGAAGTGTTAGGAATAAGGATCCCGATTAAGACTGTTCTCAAGCCAAATATTGCATATAAAATACTGGCACTATTAGATACTGGTTGCACTAAGAATATCATCCATGATAAATATTTTATGAGATGTCCCAAATAGTTGAAACTATAGATGATAATAAAGCTGAAGTATCTACCGATATGTCAGGAATAAAGAAGATCCATAATCAGCTAGCATATAATATTGAAGCTTACATAAATGGCACAAAATATATAATAGATGAAATTACAACAAGAGACGGGAGAGCACGAAGCACTCAGAGCATCGAGACTCTCCACCAGAGCACCACTTCCTTCATAGTCTAGCCACCACCACTACTAGTAGAATAGCCAAGAAGGCGCTTAGTTCGCCAAGAGTTTGAAGGTAATTTCCTAGTTGTGTGTAATCCCTTCGGGGCCTCCCGAAAGGGAAAACCATATGTAAATTATGTTGTTGAAATGATGTAGTTTCTTGGTTTCACTTAGTGCTTTTATTTATGAATTTATGGGACGAGTTCTTATGCTAGGGATCCTATAGGAGAAACCTCTGCGTGTGTAGTTCTCGGTGTAGCCCAGAGTGGCGTTTGAATGAGAACCTTGTGGCCGTAGAGAAGTGTTCCCTTCGGGTGGAACTGCCTGGGAAGACGATAGGAATTTACCCCATAAATTTGCAATTAAAACTGCTAAGTGAACGTAACTAGCTACATCTCATACAACATAATGATAAATATGGTGAGTACTGAGTAGGATTTTACACCATCAAGCATATTTTGTCTGTCGATTTGTTGGCCTCGCCAGCCCAGAATAGATCATGTATCAAATATATAATCAAGTTAGAACGTGAAGGTAATCATATTGAATTAAATATTGCTGTGAATAGTGAAATACTATTCCAAATAGTGTATTCAATAGTGGAGCAATATTGTGAATAGTGCCCTACCTAGTGAATAGTAAATACTATTCAAGATAAAAAGCATACCTGTCTACCACTTCCAGCTAATCCCAAATTAACCTAATAAAAATCTAATCACATATTAACCTAATCAAAGTCTTAATTAATATTGATTAGAATATATATTTGTAAAAATTTATTTCCCTATATTGTTGGTATATATATATATATATATATATATATATATATATATATATATATAGCCAATGAAGAAAAACGACGGAAACAGTGAAGATTTTGCAAAGTTGAAGAATTTGAAAAACTGAAGAATTTCAAACACTAAAAAAACTCAAATTGAAGATTTTCAACTTTGGTGGTGGCGTGACCCAATCAGATAAGAATGATGATTTCAGACAAGCGTACAATTGTCGAGGGTTCTCGAGAATCAAATTCTTCATTAATTTCTTCACACTTAGAGTGTTATTATTCATGGATTGAAGAAAAACGCTTTCTTCATGTGTTGCACATCTAAGTCATCAATTTTGCATAAGTGTCGGGATGTGTGTCCTTTTCAAAGAACGCTCAAGATTCTAAGATATTTAGCTCACACCGCAACTTGCTAAATCTCTTCTTATCCAAGGGCTTAGTGAAGATATCGGCTAGTTGTTCTTCGCCTTCACATGCTCGATGGAGATGTCTCCTTCAACACATGATCACGAAGAAAATGATGACGAATTTGAATGTGCTTTGTCTTCGAGTGCTGAATCGGGTTGTGAGCAATCTTGATGGCACTCTCATTGTCACAAGAGAGAGGCACATTCTTCACGTTGATGCCAGTAGTCCTTGAGAGTTTGCTTCATCCACGCAATTGAGCACAACACGAGCCAAAGAAGAATGTATTCAGCTTCCGCAGAGACAAGTGATACACGCTTTTGTTTCTTCGAGGACCAACATACCAAAGATCGTCCGAGGAAATGACAAGTACCAGATGTTGACTTGCGGTCCACACGATCACCAAAGATAGTCGAGTCGAATATCCAATGAGATCAAAAGTAGAGCCCTTGGGATACCATAATCCTAGTGTTGGTGTGTGAGCTAGATATCGAAGAATATGCTTCACAGCCTTATGGTGTGATTCCTTTGGTGTAGCTTGAAATCGGGCACACATGCAAACACTAAGCATTATATCCGCCTAGATGCACATAAGTACAATAGAGAACCAATCATGGAGCGGTATACCTTGTGATCAAGTCAATACCATTTTCATCAATGCATAGATGGCCATTTGTGGGCATAGGAATTTTGACGCCTTTGCAATCTTGCATGCCGAATTTCTTCAGGACATCTTTGAGGTATTTCTCCTGAGATATGAATATGCCATTATGTTGTTGACGAACTTGAAGACCTAAGAAGAATTTCAACTCTCCCATCATAGACATTTGATATTCTTCACTCATCATATAGGCACTATAACGTTGGTCAGTACAGCCAAAGATAATATCATCAACATATATTTGGCACACAAACAGTTCACCATCATATGATTTAGTAAAGAGAGTAGGGTCGAGTGAACCGGGTGTGAAGCCATTCTTCACGAAGAATTCCTTCAATGTATCATACCACGCCTGGGGGGGCTTGTTTGAGACCATAGAGGGCCTTGTTGAGTCTCAAGACTTTGTCAGATTCTTTGGATCTTCAAAACTCGGGGTTGAGCAACATATACTTCTTCCTCAAGCTTACCATTGAGGAATGCACTTTTCACATCCATTTGATATAAAGTGATATTGTGATGGTTAGCATAGGCAAGTAATATGCGAATAGACTCAAGTCTAGCAACAGTGCAAAAGTTTCATCGAAATCAATTCCTTCAACTCGTGTGTAGCCTTTGAGCTACAAGTCGTGCCTTATTCCTCACCACAAGGCCATTTTCATCTTGCTTGTTGCGGTAGATCCACTTTGTGCCAATGATATTATGCTTGCGAGGATCTGGACTTTTGACCAGTTCCCGGACATTGTTGAGCTCGAATCGATGTAATTCTTCTTGCATGGTCCGAATCCACTCAGCTCCAGAATGCTTCATCTACCTTAGTGGGCTCTGTGATAGAGACAAAAGCATAGTGCCCACAAAAGTTAGATAAATGTGAAGCTTTGAGCGTGTGAGAGGACCCGGGCGCTTCAATGTCATCGATGATCTTGTCAACTTGTACTTCTTTTTGCAATGCGAGGATGAGCTGGTTGTCGCCGAGGAATTTGATCATTTTCCTCAAAGACCATTGTCTTCAAAGATTATCTTCAGTGCATCAACTCGACGTTCTTCGCGTCGGAATGAATTCTTCAAAGCAGATTCTTCAAGAGGGAATGACATCCTCAGTTGCCTTGAACTTGATAGATTCCTCGGTGCTGGTTCATCTAACACGAAGGTAGGTGCTCTCTTTGCGAGCCATTAGTTTCATCGAATCGCACATCTACAAAGGGCAACAATCTTGTGAAGAGCGATGTTGAAGACTCAGAGGCGCATGCAGTCCTTTCCGTAACCAAGCATAAAACCTTCATGTGCTTTGTGCAAATTTAGAATTGTGATGAGGATCTCTAATCCAGCATTTAGCAATCAAGACTTTGAAATAACTTACATTGGGTTTCTTGTCGTTGAGGAGTTCATAGGCAGTCTTCTTGAAGAATTTATGAAGATATACTGCTGATGATGTGGCACGCAGATCAATTGCATCAATCCAAAACGACTAGGCGTTTTGTATTCATCAAGCATAGTGCAAGCCATCTCAACAAGAGTTCTGCTTGCGCCCACGACGCCATTCTCACGAGGAGTATAGGGAGCAGATAACTCATGAGTAATACCAAGTTCATCAAGATAGGCATCAAGACCGAATTTTTGAACTCAGTTCCCATTGTCACTCCCGATGTGTCCGATCTTCACACCAAAGTTGGTTGAAGCCCTCGAGGAAAATCGTTTGAAGACTTCCGCACTTCATTTTTGTAAGTAACAATGTGTACCCATGTGTAACGAGAGTAATCATCAACAATAACAAAGCCATATAGAGATGCGTCATTAGTGATAGTGAGTAATGATTAGGACCAAAGAGGTCCATGTGAAGCAATTCAAGGGACGAGTAGTGGTCATGATAGTCTTCGCTAGATGCTTGGCCTTGGTCATTTTTCCGACTTCACAAGCTCCACACAAGTGATCCTTGAGGAATTTGACATTCTCAATGCCAATGACATGCTTCTTCTTTGCAAGCGTGTTCAAATTCCTCATGCCTCGTGACCAAGTCGCCGATGCCATAGCCAGCCTTTTCCTCAAGCTTTTGCAAGTAGTCACACGGCTGGTTGTGGTCCTCAGAGAGAAATCAACAATATACAAGTCTCCTCTCCTAAAGCCTTCAAGACTTTGGAATTGTCAGCTCCGTAATCACAACACAACAATACTTGCCAAAGATAACAACCATATCAAGATCACAAAGCATTGAGATCGACATGAGGTTGTATCCTAAGGACTCAACAAGCATGACTTTGTCCATGTGTATGTCCTTAGAGATCGCAACCTTACCAAGACCTAATACACGACATTTGCCTTTGTCAAGAAAGATGATATGCTTCAGATGTGACGGTGATAAGGGAGCATCCATCTATATATTCTTGTCACCTGTCATGTGATTTGTACATCCACTATCAAGAACCCTCTCAGTGGCTTTGGGTTTATCATCCTGCAGATGTATTATTACAACTTACAATCTCATATTCTTCATCGCTGAAGAATATGATATCAAGTTCATTAGATGAATTTCATCACCAAGATAACAGATAAGCAAGATGAGGACGTGTGAAATGAAAGTTCATTTCATCATGATTAGCCTGCGTCCTTTCGTGCATTTTGTCGTGCCCCAAAGAAATTCTTCAGACGTTTAAAGCACGCCCGGAGACCTCAATCAGAGAAGAGGTTAGTTCTTTTCTTCACCACCCACATTTGAAGGGGTGGCAAAGAGTTCATCACTCTGCGAGCTCCATATGAGAATGGTGGCATAGAGGCCAATCCATTTCGTTTCACATAAGAGGGGTTAGGGTAAGCATATGAATAAGCAGAGAAATTCTTCGAGGACTTATGAACATATTGGTTTGAAGAATGATGCACATATTCATAGCCCTTAGCTCTACCTCATGAAAATGAGTTGTTAGCACAATGATAATCATATGAGGACTTTGATCCTTTTGAGGAATTTGATCCACGTGAGGAATTTGGTTCGTATGAGGACTTGGATCCATATGAAGAATTTGGTTCATATGAAGAGTTTGATCTGGGGTTCCTATTCTTCATGTGTGGTGTCATGAGGACATTCACCAAGACTTTCAAGGCACTTCTTGGGAACCCAGATTTTCTTCATAGGGGAACCTTTCCTGCAGATTAGAGCCAAAGATATCTAGCAAATACTTCACCATTCTGATTTTTGAACAGCTTTATAGTTAGAGTCAAATGACTCATCGTAAGAATGAGGAGATTCGCATGTAAAGCCAGATAAGTTAGATGGATCAACTGGAGGTCCCTTTGCAACAACTCCATGAGGTTTTGGGATACCGCTTGTGCTTCCAATATATTCCATCAGCATTGAGTTTCCTCTCAAAGGCAATACCCTCTTTCCTAGGGTTCCCGTTGAGGATCTGCTTTTTAAGCACATCACAAAGAGTCTGATGCCCTTTGAGGCTTTTGTACATGCCTGTCATATACAATTCCTTCAGCCTTGCATCGTCAGTGATACTAGCAATGTCCTCAGATGAGGAATTAGTGATAGCAGAGGTAGGTGAAGAATTTGTAACAGTTGAAGCACTTGAACATTCAGGTGAAGAATTAGCAGATTCACGTTCAATGCACTTTAAGCATGGAGGAACAAATTCTTCCTGAGAAGCGCTGATTTGTTGAGCAAGTAATGAATCGCGCTCCTTCAAGATCTTCATAATTCACTCTTAGCTTCTCAAGATCTTGCTTTCTTTGAAGAAATTCATAAGAAAGTTTCTCATGATCGATAAGAGAGTGTTATGATGACCTTGAAGGTTGTCAAACCTAGACTCAAGTCTTCAAGATTTTCGGTCGGGGCTTTAGTGCGATCCATTTCTTCACCTAACATATCATCACTCTTATCTAGCATGTTTTGAACCTTTTCAAAAGCCCTTTGTTGTTTTACAACAATCTTAGCAAGTTTTGAGTAATCGGGCTTTAGATCTTCATCGATTCATTTTCACTAGATTCGTGAGGAGGTATATTTGAGTACCTTGGCACCCTTTGCCATGAAGCAATAGGTGGGAGCGTAGTCATCACTATCTTCATCAGCTTTGTTGGTGAGGTCATTTTCTTCAGAGTTGAAGATGGACTTGTCGACAAAAGCAAAGAGCGAGCTAGACTCGCCACACCGGACTCAGATTCTTCCGATGCCTCCTCGTCCTCATGTTCCTCAGATTCAGCTTCAGAGTCCATTTCCTTGCCAATGAATGCCCGAGCCTTTTTGGAGCTGCTTTTCTTGTGAGAATAAGGCTTTGAGGATTTTGATGATGAAGATTTTGACGATTTCTTTTTCTTCTTCGCGTCATCAGAACTGTAATCCTTGTGTTTCTTCTTCTTTAATTCCTTTTCCCACTGAGGACAGTCTTGAATGTAGTGACCAGGTTTCTTGCATTTGTGGCAAAGTCTTCTTATAGTCACCGGATGAGGAATCATTGCTCCTTGAGGATTTTCCAAAGCGACCACGCCTTGAGAACTTCGAATTTCTTCACGGCTGCTAGCTCCTGGCCTAATTCTTCGTGGTCTCCAAGGCTACTTCCGAGTCTTCACACTCAGATTCGCATACGCCTTGGCCTTCGTGGCACGTGTTTTTCCATAGCTAGAACCATAGAGATCTCTCTTTCAAAGAAGTCGAACTCATGAGTATTTAGCCTCTCGAGGATATCACCGGATCAAGTGACTTGTAGTCAAGACGCTCTTGTATCATCGGTGCGAGTATCAAATGAGGAATCGCGATCTCAACAATTTCTTCACCACCTCATGGTCGGTGATGTCAAGGGCACCAAGCGCTTGAAGCTCATTTGAGATGTCGATGAGGCGATCGAAGGTTTGTTGAACATTTTCGTTGTCGAGTCTTTTGAAGCGGTTGAAGAGATTGCGAAGAACATCAACTCGAGAGTCACGCTAAGTTGAGACTCCTTCATTTACTTTGGACACTCGTCCCGTATGAGCTTGGCAGTTTCCAAAGCACTCACTCTTCCATATTGTCCTTTGCTCAGATGGCCACATATGATATTCTTCACGTGAGAATCGAGTTGCTTGAATCTCTTCACATCGGCAGCATTTAGAGAAGGTGTGACTGAGGGAACACCATTTTCCGCAACATACCAGAGATCGTTGTCAATTGCCTCAAGATGCATTCGCATATTGTTCTTCCAGTAGGGGTAGTCCGTCCCATCAAAGGTAGGACACCCTACTGAGACCTTGATCATACCTGCGGTCGACATAACTAAAACTCCAGGTGGTTAAACCAAAATCACACAGAACAAGGGAGTACCTTGCTCTGATACCAATTGAAAGTGCGTTATATCGACTAGAGGGGGTGAATAGGCGATTTTTATGAATTCTTCACCGAGGAATTTCGGGTGAGGAAATTCCTTAGCGAAGAACTACTTGGCAATGGAATGAGTACTCGAAGTAAGCATAAGAAAATGCGGGCATGGTCATCATGATGGAATGAAGACAAACAAAGAGTATGTAAAGCGTAAACACAGGATAACACAAGATGAAGACAAACGGTGAAGAAATTGAACTGAGGAAATTGAGAAAGTCTTCACCAAAGTCTTCAAACACAGATATGAACGAACACTCAACACAATAATGAGGAAATGAAAGGGTTGAGGAAATAGAACCGATAAGGTTGGTGAAGACAATGATTTGGTAGACCAGTTCCAATCATTGCCCTGGGTTGTACGTCTGGTTGGAGCGGCCGAGTATTTAAACTCGAGGACACACAGTCCGGACACCCGACCGGCCGAAAGCACGCAGCTCAGTGACACCAAGTCCTCACCAGATTCTCCTTGAACTAAGGTCACATGACCTCGTCCAATCACTCGTGGTAAGTCTTTAGGCGACTTCCAAACCTTCACAGACTTGGTCACTCGGCGATCCACAATTCCTCTTGGATGCTCTAGACCATGACGCCTAACCGTGTGGAAGAAGCACAATCTTCAAAGGTAACAAGCGTCGGATCCACGCACGATCAATCTCTTCAGTGATGCTCAATCACTTTGGGTTTGTAGGGGTTTGGTTTTTGGGTTTTTCCTCACTCGATGATTTTCGCTCAAAGTCCTCAGAGGATGGGTTGCTCTCAAATGACAAGTGTCAAGTTTCTCTCGGAGCAGCTAACCAGCTAGTGGTTGTAGGGGGTGGCTATTTATAGCCTAGGGAGCAACCCGACATGATAAGACATAAATGCCCTTCAATGATATGACCGTTAGGTGGATAAGATATTTTGGGACGGTGGCCAAGAAGACAAAGCAGTCGGAAATTTGAATATCAAATTCTCGGGCTATCATGTTCCTCACTGTGTAGGCAATCCGCACTGGCGAATTCCTAACTCCTCAGTCAGAACAAATTCCTCAGCGACCAGAAGAGCTTCGTCTCTGTCACTGAAGAAATTGACTGAACTGTATGAGATTTCCAAAGGCTTCACTCGAAGAGTTTGGTAGGTGTAGGATTTTGAGTTGAGCATCACATGGAAATTTTTCCTTAGTATTTCCTCGACCCCCTTTAACAGTACGGTATTTAATATGACTCAAGAAAGAGAAAATGAAACTACGAAAACAAAAGTCTTCACGCTTCATGTTCCTCAAATGAATACCAAGTCTTCAAGGTCACACCAATTTCTTCACTTTCAAAGTCTTCAGAAAGTCTTCAAAATCATCAAAGTCTTCAGTCGAAGAACTTCATTTTTAGGGGTCGACTTTCTCTGTAAATATCAAACTCCTCATAGACTTATAGACCTGTGTACACTCACAAACGCATTAGTTCCTTAACCTATAAGTCTTCAATACACCAAAATCACTAAGGGCACTAGATGCACTTACAGCCCCTCGCGAGGGTCTTGAGCTTGTGTTGATGAAGATGGGCCGTGACAGGCCCCCCTTTGAGCCACGCTGCAGGCCGCAGGCAGGCAAGTCTGGGGACCCCCGTTCCCAGAACGCCGACAGTTTAATCATATTGCTTGGTTTTATTATGTCTTCATTATGTCATCTTGCTTAAAGCATTACTCTGTTTGTCATAAACTTAATAACATAGATGCAAGCATGAGTCGGTCGATTGGTGGAGTACTAGTAGATGCAGAATCGAATCGGTCTATTTGTCATGGACGTAATGCCTATATACATGATCATTGCCATGAATATCATCATAACTATGCGCTTTTCTATCAATTGCCCAAAAGTAATTTGTCTATCCACCGTATGCTATTTTTCGAAAGGGAAGCCTCTAGTGAAAACTATGCCCTCGTGTCTACTTTTCTCATATTACAAAAACCAAAAATACCTTACTACAATTTTACTCTTTTTATTTTACTTTTCAATTTATCTATCTATCATTACCAGATTTAATCCTTGCAAGTAACGAGTTCAAGAGGATTGACAACCCTCTTGCCCGCTTTGGGTTTAAGTATTTGCTTTTGTGTGTGTAGCTACTGCTTACTAGGCATTTGTGTGGTTCTCCTATTGGTTCGATAATCTTGATTCTCACTGAGGGAAACACTATCCGCTACTATATTGCTTCATCCTTCCTCTTCGGGGAAAATCCCAACGCAGCTCACAAGTAGCAGATGCGGTCATCGTGTATGCTGCTAGCTCTAACACTAGGTGTTTCCAGTGTGTGGTCGCCATGATTGCAACATCCCCGGCGAATCAGTATCCGATTCTACAAGCGTTCTTTGGCTTGCACCGTTGTGTCCAAAGAAAATAGATATAAAAGCAACAATCCTCCAATGGTCGGTTGAAGCAAAAAACTACCAAGTTCCGGAAAAAAGAAATATCGGCCCAAAGAAAAGAAACTCCGGCATGGAGAACTCAGTGGTCGATTTTGTACCAAACAAGATAGCTAGTTCCAGCAAAAAGCGTAGCAGGAGACTCCGGTTCAAACAAAATAAAACACTTGGTTCCAACAAAAACGTGTCGGTGACGAGGGCGCCTCCGGTTCCAACACATCGCATGGCTGATTGCATCATTTACCGATGCTAGTTGCAGCGAAATGGTTGGTTGATTGCAGCAGAGGATGTTGTCGGTTCCAACACAAAGTCGCTGTAGTTGTTGTCCATCTTCACTACGTAGACCCCTCCCCGAGGGTCACCAATTCCAGCTTTTGGTTCCAGCTTTTGGCTGGCCAGTTGCAGCAAAAAAGTGTCGCTACGACCGTAAACCTTAGCAAACCATCCTCACCGTAGCAGCACGCAACACTAGGTTGCCGCCAGTGGCTGGGAGCATCGCACCTCCCACCCGCCGGCGGTTGTGCTCCGTGCACCTTCGCTGCCGCCGTGTGTGCCCCGGTGTTCACTAGCTCACCGCACACCTCTTACATCGCCAACGAGCCAGCTGATTTGGAGGTAGGCCACGGGAGAGAAACGTAGAGGAGTGGTGGGGATGCACGAGGGGTATGAGGAAGAAAAAAGAAGCATTGGCGTGAGGAGACAAGAAAGAGGGTGGGGTGAGAGGATAAGGCCGCACATGGGCCACACGATCCGATTCGATTGAACGAAGAGCGCGACCAACCGGAAAGGCCACCAACCAGCCATAAGGGATCATTTGCCTAAAAGATAATGCATGCACAATGAAAGCATATGTTGAGGACTGCACTCAAAAGTTACAAAAACAAAAGCGGCGTGATTTAGCACTCACACAGCGCTGCATGCGCCACGCTTTCCCGTGCTAGTACTCATTTATTAATTTCGCTATAAATATGACGCATAACGCTTACCGGAAAATGCTTATTACAACTGGGCTTGTGTAAGGTCCCTTGCCACTTGGTTGCCCTTTTCGCACGCACCCGTCGCCATCGTAGCGCCGCTCGAGAGAGGAAAAAGATCACCATGGACAGCGAGACACACTCTTTTAATGTCATGGGTAAGCCGGGAGGTTTCCTCTTCGGCGCGAGGGCTTCGTCCCGTAAAAGGGCCCCGCCGGCCGCTTCTGGTAAGGGATTTGTGTTCACCCGTTCCGCCTTTTCGCCGGCCGCTTCGCCGGGCGATGGCTTGATGTGTTTTTTCAATCTTGTTTCCTCTTCTCTCGTGGACCTTTAATTTGCAAAACACACTCTTGAAAAAAAAATCAACGACCGGCCGGAGAGACGCCGTCGGAGCCAAGATCTGGACCAAGACCCTATAGCCCAGATCCTTTTTTTTTTCGGCCCGCCTTGCCCTTCCGGCCATTTCCATCTTCTCCCGTCGCACCCTTTCCGCCGCCCGCCGCCCGCCGCCGTCGGACCGCTTTCCTTGCTCTCCTGGCCGCGCCCTTCCTCCCCTCTCGCGTGGCGGCGCCCCTGTTCCCGTCGCACCGTCCCCCTCCCCTTGACATTCCACGCCCGGCCTCACCCCTGTTTTGCCGTAGCCGCCGTTGCCTTCGCCGCTGTGCTCATATCGGCGTGCAGCGCGCCGCCGGATGTGGGGAGGATTAGGACTGTTGTAGGAGGTATTAACATCAGGTTTCCTGGAATTTCCACGACTTGATCACTAACGCGCGGCGGCGGGTCGAGGCCCTGCTCGTCCCCCGGCCCACTCCTGGGCGGATTCCCACCTCCTGAAATTCTTTCATCTCCCGGCCCTCCGCCCCTCCCCCTCACTCTCCCGTCCCCAGATTTTTTCTAGGGCTTTAGGTCCTTCGTCCCCGCCTCGGGGTCCCTTCCTTCGATCTCCGCTCCGCGGGTTCCTCGGCTTTCGCCCCTTGCGGATAGTGTCGCATCGAGGACGAGCGGCGGCGCGATGAATGTGCCCATAGTCGGTGAGTTTTCGTCGCCATGATTCGAGGGAATTGGGTGAAATTCGTTGGTATCTTGCAGATTAGTGCTGTTATCCGCTGATTTGAGGCGATTTCGTTTAGTTCTGGTAGGGTTGGGTTGGGCGAATTAGGGCTGCCCTGCCCCCCTCCCTCCCCCCCTGTTTTAGGCGATTTGAGACTGTAATTTCGGTGTTTGGGTGCCCATGTACAAATAACCTATTTCTTTTGCCCTAGAATGTAGCAGGCTTGATAGATTTTGGATTCAGTCTTTCAGACTTCCGGTGTTATCGCGGCATCCAGATGAAGTTGAATTTTTGGTCTATTGCTTTGCTAAGAGTTGCAAATGTAAAATTTGTGCATATGGGATATGTCAATTTGGAAAAACTCTACAAGTGTTTGGCTTACAGTTTTGGAATGGCCAGTTTAGCAACCTACCTTATTGCTACAATTGTGTTCATTTACTGTTTTTATTGATCATTTTTAGCATAGTTAAGAAAGGCGTGCCCAGGCGGGCGCCTAGGCTCTAGGTGAAAGCAAAACGCCTAGCACTTAATTGCGCTTAAGCGTGCACTTTGGTCAGAAAAGCGCAAGGCGGTGACAAATGCACAATTATGGGCTAGGGTGTTTTTAAACTTTGGTTTTTAGCACTTCATTTTGTTTGAGAATGGAAAACTTTAAGATGTTGGAAGTAAATATCTATTATCTGTTCTGTGTATGTGTAGATCCGTTGCAAGGGGATTTTCCTGAGACTATTGAGGAGTTCTTGCAGCATGGGAATATGAAATGCATTGCATTTAACCGCAGGGGAACTCTCCTTGCAGGTAAATATCTATGTCAATTCCTGTAGAAGCATGTTTAGTTCACTATTTTGTGCAAATATCATCTTAGTTTATATAAAATGCACTGCTTGTTCTACATAGTGCATGTTTAATGCTTATTAATCTTGTGAAAATTTCTTTAGTGGTAATGAAAGATCAAACTACTGATAAAGCAATTTCTGTTCCTCTTGTTTCTTGTGATCACCTCCTTTTTATTAGGCTATCTTGCCATGCCTGGTGAACAATGTGGTGTTACCATTCTTATATAATTTTCTTGTCCACTGGGAATGTGCTTACAAAGAAGTAATCTGTCTCTGTCTTTAGTGTTCTGTGTAGTCCACATCTGCTTATAAATGAGGATGAGTAGAGATCTGACAATAGGAGATTGATCATTCTTGGTTCCTTTCTGCAAGATTCAATATTTAACTTGCCATTACCATGATACAACACGATGATAAAAATAATAGAATACTGTGTGGACTGGCTTACTTACTCGGTTACTCCCTGTCAACTTCATATTCCATCCATCCGCTTATTTAGGGCCAGTTTCCAAAATTGTAGGGCCGATTCCCTTCGATTTCGCATGCATCGTCTCCGTTTCCTAAAAAAGTGCTGCATTTATTGATTGCGTGGGGGCATTACAAATCTGAAGAGGAGAGATTGATATCATTTCTCTGCATGCCTGATATGAGCCACGATAATTGGGCAACAGTATTAACAAAAAGGTCCACCTGCGGACATTTGTTACGGTATCCCATCTTGTGATGTACCCATCCCCCCCCCCCCCCCCCTCGAATTTCTCTCTGGGGCCTGTGATATACAATTGAATGGCACCACGTCATTCCTGTAAGCTAATTCCATAGGTGTTGCAAAGCTCCACAATTTAGCGGGGAGCTGAGCGGTGAAACACAATTAATGGACACAACTAATTAGAGGAAAATTATGTGCACTTGTTGGCCGAAACTGAATTCCAAATATTATTTCAACTTTCCGCTACAGCCTTGATATGAGAGATTTGAAAGTTGGCCCTAAAAATCTGGATGGAGGGAGTATGAAGTTGGCACATTCTTTTGTCTTTTCATAGAAAAGGATGGCTGAAAATTTGTGAATCGTTCAGGTGAGAAATATTATATCTGCAATAGAATTTTTTTAATTGTTGCAAATGTTTTCTTTACCTGTGAAATTGCATTTGGTGCATTCCTATTTCTGTATGTACCCTGAATCTTACCATTAAATTGTTTCCAATGCTCAAGACTTCTGTTGAAACTTTTCAGCTGGATGTGCAAATGGTAGCTGTGTTATCTGGGACTTTGAAACAAGGGGACTTGCAAGAGAATTTCGTGATAAAGATTGTACTGCACCTATAACCAGTGTCAGCTGGTCTAAGTATGGTCACCGTTTGCTTGCCTCTGCTACTGATAAGTCGCTGACACTTTGGAATGTGGTAACTGGGGAAAAGATTGCCCGCATAACTCTTCAGCAGACTCCATTGCATGCCCGTCTTCATCCTGGTTCATCCATCCCATCTGTATGCTTAGCATGTCCTCTCTCTTCTGCACCTATTCTTGTTGATTTGAATACTGGAAGTACCATCGTCCTTCCAGTTTCTGCATCTGACAGTGGTAATGTCCCTTTACCTAATTCACGTAAATTTTCGGATGGTTCTCCTCCTTTTACACCAACTGCTGCAACGTTTGATAAGAATGGAGAGCTGATATATGTGGGCAATTCCAAGGGAGAGATATTAATTGTAGATTCAAAAGGCATCCAAGTACTTGGGTTAATTCCCATCCCAGGTGGAACAGTTGTTAAGGACATTGTTTTCAGCAGAGATGGCCAATATCTGCTAACGAACTCTAATGATCGTGTCATTAGAGTCTATGAGAATATTCTGCCCATTAATGGTTCTGGGAAGGAGATTGAAAAAATAATCACCAACAACTATAATGACTATGAAAGCAAGTATGAGAAGCTAAAAGCAAATGGTGCACGCTGCTTAGTTCTTTCTTGTGAAGTCTCAGATGCCATTGCAAAGGTACAGTGGAAGGCACCATGCTTCAGTGGTGATGCTGAGTGGATTGTTGGTGCTTCTGCAAGCAAAGGAGAGCACAGATTGCACATATGGGACCGAGCAGGGCGTCTTATAAAGATCCTTGAAGGTCCAAAGGAAGCTCTCATTGATCTCGCTTGGCATCCATTTGATCCTACAATTGCTTCAGTGTCTGTGGCAGGCTTAACATACATTTGGGCAAAGGAGCATGTAGAGAATTGGAGTGCGTTTGCTCCTGATTTTATAGAACTAGAAGAAAACGAGGAATATGTTGAACGAGAGGATGAGTTTGACATAAATGCATATGCAGAAAGGGTGAGTGACGATTCTTTTCTTGTTTTTCTCAGTTGTTTGTAAATGAAAGCATACACACATCCGGCTTAATCCAAATCTTCTATGCTGCAGGTTGAAGAACTGATGATAGATCAGGATGCAGAGATTGATGTTGAAACATGTGAGAAGAACTCATCATTCAGTGATTTTGAGGACTCAGCAGACGAGATCATCTACTTGCCTGCTATTCCTTCCCGGATGCTCCTGATGAGCAGCCAGACAAGTGCCTAGTAAGCTCATCAAAATTGGAGGACAGCAATCATTCTGGTTCCCCCCCATCCTCAATGGATGCTGCGCAGAATGGTCTAGCCATTCCTCCCGCATCTAGTCCATTGGAAGGTAAAGCTGTAGACTATTGTAATTTCTCACTTCAGCAGTGTCTCATTTTGTGCCAGTTATGATTTGTTTTTCAGTTGAAATCTTCCAGCAGTGTTGGTTTATTTCCCATCGAACACAAAAACCTGCAGAATATCTCAAATAATAGCGCACCCATCTGGATGAGATGTTAACATAAGTTGGTCTTCATTTTACTTTAAAACCAAGTTGCAGCAGTGCACTGATTTTGTTGTATAGGTGTGACGTAAACATGGAGTTATACGCTTTTACGCAGGGAAATATAAGATTTATATTATCATACTTACAGACTAGATAATGTTGAACCTGTATTGATGAATGATGATGTAACCGTAGCCAGGAATAGAATCTTGAAAACCTGAACCTTCTGATGTTTGCTTAATGCATTTGTGGTAAAACTGTTATTGTGGTAAAACCGTAGCCAGGAAGGTAAAACTGTTATCATCCTTCCCCAAATGAAGTACATTCTTGGTTTTTGTTTCCCTGGCAGTTGTTGACAATTCCATGGCCGAAGAGCCATCAGCGGAAGCGGCAAACGCGAAGCGGAAGAGGAGGCTTTCAGCCAAGGGGCTGGAGATGCAGCAGGCTGAGAAGGTGAAGAAACCACCCATAAAGATGTCGTCCAACGGCAAGCCGTCGAAGCCCAAGAGCAAGCCGGTGGTGGAACCTGTCAACGGCAACAGCTCGGCCAAGATCAAGCAGCAGGTGCTGGAACCTGTCAACGGGAACAGCTCGGCCGCCGACATTGACGATGAAGCGACCGAGGACGACGAGATGTAAGCAAGCAGCTCGTATGTTTGACGCTGATGGCTCGTGTTTTAATTTCATGCTGCCCTGACCGAAAACAACGGTGGGGGCGTAGAGATAGGGCTGTCACCTATGTTAATTAGTGTTCCCGTAGAAAGAAAGTCTGTCGTGGTTATGCCGAGACATGATAAACATCGTTTGCATATGTGTTGTGTGTAGTCTGAAGTTTCTGCTGTCTTTGCATTGATCTTGATGTGAAGAAACCTGATCAGTATGGACCATGGTTAAGCTTAATTCCTTTATGCCTGTAGATAGATCATTGCAGTTAGGTCTCAGTTGATATCGTTAGGTTGCGCCCATGGGTTGTGCTATGAGCCTATGATTGCCGTAGCATGTGACTTTACAGGTGTGAGATTGTGTGGGAATACCGTTGCCAATAGCATGTGACTTTACAGGTGTGAGATTGTGTGGGAATACCGTTGCCAATTGCATCCATCATTGTGCCGTCGATTGTACTACTGGATGCTGGAAAACGGTATTAGTAGTACTAATCATGCGGCGGTCCGTATATAGAATCTTTGTCCAGTTGTGGTCATATCATTATTGTAGGCTTTTGTAGCATCAAGTCGTATTATCGTTGTTGCTAAAGATGAAGATCTGCGTGCAATGCAAGCCAGGGCACTGATGGAAAGTGGCAAATGTGCCAGTAGGACTGTACAGAACAAATTAGTAAAGCGTGATGATAAATAAAAATATAAGAGAAGGGAGGAGGGTACCAAGCTGATGAATAATTGGCACATCCAAATCTTAGTCTTGCAATATTATGTACTTGTAACAACAGTATAAAAAAGATACTCCCTCCGTCTCGTAATATATTATTGGGACGAAGGGAGTATTATGTACGTATTCCTTCCTTCCAAAAAACTTGTTCCAATCTTGTCTTTCAAATGAATGTATCTAGTAAGTATTCCCTCCGTTCCAATGAAGGGAGTACATACTAATCAAGGGAGTACTCTTTTTAGTTTGTTATTTGAACTCTGATTGACTCCCAGGTTGGGTTGCCCTTTGAGCCCTTCTACAACCGGAAAGCGGGCCGCTAGACAGAATTTGGTCATCATGTGCGCGCCTAAAGCGCACCTATGCCAGTTTAATAATGCAGGCATGGCCACTTTTAGCAAATTATTATTAGTACCATATGACTATAACATACCCAAAGGGATCACTGTATCTAACCTAACTAGCTAGCTAATCAAGCCGGGTTGGCGTTAGGATACTGGGATACGTGCAAATTGCGTGTACGATCGCTGCATATTCATTTCTTCGGTGGATTGTTTCAAGATAATGCTCGCCACTTTGCTCTCGCTTGCTTGCTAATCATGCATCTGGCGCCGGCTTATGTACTGTAAAATTAGTATATACTCCCTAGATGATGACTGATGCTCAAGATTATGTGCAAGTAGACCCGGTCCTACTTTTCTCTCTAGCAAAGCGACTAGGGCAAAGCCTTCCTCCCCTCGGTCTCCGTCTACGAGCCTATGGATTCGCCTCCCTTTCGTCGGCCGCTTCAGCGACAGGTGGCGGGAAGGGGATTCCTGGTGTTCTCGACTCCGGCTAGTACATAGGTTAGGGTTTTTAGTGCAAGCAAGGGTGACGCTCGGACAGATGATGGTGCTTCTTCTTCAAGTCAATCTTCCGGGCTCCAATCCTCCTTAAATTCATCGGGACAGATTAAACGGAGCTCCTATGTAGATTACCGCTAGTTCCTCAGGGCGGCGAGTTTAGGTTTCTCTTGTGCGTACGTGATGGCGCGATTTGGCGTTAGGTTCTTCATACCGATTCAAAGGTTTAACAACGGTGATTGCGGCTCTAGCGTGCTAGTCCTTCTGGACACATGCACGAAGACTTCCCGACTATTATCAACAAGGCCAAACCGGTTCTACCATGGGAGCGACAACAGCGGCGCCTTGGCGGGTCGTTCCACCGACGACATTGGTTGTTCGGTGGTCCAAAGACCTCGATGTAATTTTTATTACGTTTGAGATGCTTTGTACTTCCGATAAACCTTTACTCATGTATAATAGATCCAAGTTTTTTTTCTAGAAAATGATGTAAGTATGGACCTTTACAGCACACTTGCTCATGTGCTTAACTAACTAACGACGCGATGCATAATTGCATATTTGCATTGCATGTATGGACAGACCTACCGCATACGACGAGCTAGTGACGAGGATTATAGCTTGACTGGGTGAGGGTTATAGTTTCATACCGAACATTTTGCTGTGCACTTGCTACCGTTTTCTTTTATTTTCCTTTTCTTTATGACCAAAGTCTCGCCATGGAAGAGAAACTTCAAATATCGGGTTAACCGTTTTTTGGGTTCATTACAGTTTGTTTGCCCTTTCAAAAGTAGTAGTACACATAACCTGGCTGTTCTATTCCCAGAAAGGAATAGTCATTTCTTTCAAAAGTTGGCAACAGTTGGACATTTGAATTATGTTGGAATCCGCGAGTGAAATGTTCTAATTCCAGGTACCTCACCACCAGAATGTATTATTGTGAGTGCCAAATCATCGGCCCAAAAGAAGTCTCAAGTCAAGTAGGGCCAATAAAATTTGTGTACAAAAATGTTATTCCAATCAACATTTTCATCAGTACAAAAGGTGAGCTGTAAAAATGTTACGGAATTACAATTGCTCAATTGGAATGAGTGGGTTTTATAAGAGTTTTCAGGGGACTAAATAATTATTCTAGAAAGCTATGGTAAATAGTTTTTCTTTGAAATAGATGACTAGTATTTGAGTTTTGAATACCTCGTATGTGATCAAGATTAACTGGTAAGCAAATTGTGTCACTGGACAGCATTTACCGTCATTATTACATGTGAATATCAACAATACATGGGCCTATGCTAATTCAACAACAAAACATCACTCCCGCATTGGTATACATATTAAGGTGTAAAAAGATAAAAACTGCATAACTGTTGGTTATGATAATCATAAATACACATGTCTAGTTTTTTTTATTACAATGAGGCATTCCTAAGCATGAAATTGCACTATATCCTTTAAAAGTTGGAAAAAGGTATGTAAATTAACAGCTCAAAGCCCACACACATACACCATTCCAAGGCACTGCCCTAATTGGAGGTGCACATGCTTGCACACACTAACATGACACACAAGCACACACCCAGAAGAACCTCGCCTGTCCTCCCATTGTTTCTGAGCTCAAGGCCCCAATTGAAAGAGAATATGGGACATGAATTTCATGGAGTTTCTCCCAACAATAATGTCGAAAATGAGGTGAATATGTAATTAGTTGTTATTTAGAAACAACTTTTTTTTTCGAGAGTACGCCAATGGCGTACCTTAGCTTTATAGAAGAAAGATATAATTACAAGAGTTTGAAGTTTACAGTCACGCACTCGGTGATCTGCTCGCACACCACTCCCAATACAAAGCAACTACTCACACCAGATTTGAACTCCTCTAGCTCCTGCTAGTACCCATGACTTGAGCTCGTCAAAGATCATGTGCACCAGGCCATCTGCCGGCAAGATATTATGCCGCCTGTCGAACACCCTAGCATTTCGCTGTTTTCACACGTTCCAACACACCAAGATCACAAAAGAATCAAAAGTCCTCCTATGACCAGTAGGAGCACCCATCCTTGCCGAGCACCACCATTGCTCGAGCCGATCAGTAGGGGAAGGGATGAGCTGCGGCTGTAATCTTGCTTTGCCTATGCACGTAGTCCAGACTTGTTGACACATCTAAGAAGGATGTGATCTAGTGAACTTTCAACCACAAGTAGTTCCCATGAAACCTTAATTAAAATAACAATAACAATTTGAGCATCTAGTGAACTTTCAACCACAAGTAGTTCCCATGAAACCGTACCCTCGTGCCGCACCCTTTTTTATTCCTCTCTTCCTCTTCCCTAGTTTTCATTGTAGCACACAATGGTAAGTAGCCTGTTGATTTTTTGTGACATGTTAGATATATTTAGTTATGTTATTTTAATTACTACGTAGATCAAAACCTTATGTCTGTGTTCTTCTCATATGAATTGTTTATTACTCCCTCCGTTCCTAAATATTTGTCTTTCTAGAGGTTTCAAATGGTGACTACATACGGAACAAAATGAGTGAATCTACACTCTAAAATATGTCTATATACATCTGTATGTGGTGACCATTTGAAATCTCTAGAAAGACAAATATTTAAGAACGGAGGGAGTAGACTTCATGTGTCCATGATGTGTTCTACCGCTGGAAGACATAAGCGGTGCTGATGCCAAAAATCACATGAGAGCGAGTACGATGCAAATAAATACCACTGCTGAGATGAAGGCCGGGTACATATATAAATATCATGGATAATGTACTATAGAAATACCTTCTGATCACATACCAAATGGTTGTCAAACCAAAATGAATATTTTTTTTAGTGGTTTTTATCTGTACTCTCATGGTTGGTAGTGTTATGTACAACCATTTTTGGCAATAAATAGCAAGCTCTTGTTCTTACATAAAAATAAATAAAGAGTTGTACTCGCCACACATGCTCAGGAGGACAAAGTTTTTGAATATTGCCAGATTGTGCTCAACTTTATGGAAGTAACCATTGAACATATAGAAGTCAAGCTCATTCTCTTGCCAAGTCATGTAGAAGTTGATCACGTACCTAGAACGCAAAGATTACAAGTGACTCTTCACATCAAAATATAGCCAATTCAACAACCACTCTAGCTCTAGCCAGCTAATGACCGAATTAAGCCCTAGGTAGTTTACAAAGGATCGACGATCATGAGATAACAAGGCTGTTTATAGTTGACATCTTCTTCTTCCTTGGGGCCAATCTGCTGCTCCAAGTCTCTTCTGCCATGATCGGCAAACCGCTACCTGCTTTAGTTGACAAGATTATTATCATTGTGTATACCAATCAATTTCGCAAGATTAAAGATAGGTGCTGCACACGTAAAGTGAGTACGTGACACACTAACCTGATCTACAAAACCTCAGTTCAGTGTCGTAGAATTCCTCCTCGCTTCCATCATGATCATAATCGTCGCCATCGTCATCTTCCTCGTCGTCGCCATCATCGTCGCCGTCGCTGCATCGTAGCATGCGATCATCGCTTCCTATGCGATCATCCCTTCCTACCTTGCCACCACCTGCCGACACGCCGGCGAAGAGCCCCGTCACGCTCATGTGCTTACCGATCATCCTCGCGACGCAGTACGGCAGCTTCTGCTGGTTCGCACCGCGCGCAGCCGTGTTTTGTCCCCCGTGCTTCCGGCGGTCGATCCACGCGCCGGCGAAGGCCAGGCAGTCCAGGAGGCTCTCCCTGGCCATGAAGCCCTTCATATCATACGCCTGCGCGCGGCGCCACAGGCTCCTGGCGTGCGCGTTCGCCGGCCGCGCCAGGGAGAGCGCGCGCGTCGCGTCGCTCGCCGCCGCGTCGGCCTGTCGCCGCGCGAGCCGGCACTGCGCGCGGTTGCTGTGCAGCACAAGCCGGTCCCGCCTCGCGCTCAGCGGGCACGCCTCCAGCGCCTCCGTGTACAGCTCGATGGCCCTGTCCACCTCGCCGTGCCAGAACATGTCGTTGCCTTGTCTCTTCTTCTCCTTGGCCACAAGCTTTCTCTCTAGCAGCTCGTCCCGAGACATTGCTTCTTCCCTCTCCTTCCTCTCGATCTTTACCTCGCGCAAGCTAGCAACTGCTTCCTTTGCTTCCGCGCCTAGCGCGCGGACACGTACATTGCCGTCGTCGTCATCGTCAAGAAGCAGCGCATTTGTTATGGCATCGCCGAGCCGTCGCCTTGGACCAAGACGCCGGAGCTCGGCCAGGTCGACGAGGCACGGTGCTGTGGCATCGGCGACGGCGTGCCATGTGTCGCGGTCGTCGAGGAGGAGGAGCAGGCAGTCGATGGCCATGTACTGCCAGTCGTCAGACGACCGCGCGAGGTCGCAGAGGCCGGAGAGCGCGTCTGGGCACGCCGCGATGGCGCCGCGGCCGACGGCACTTCGGCAGAGAAGGCGAAGCAGCCCGACGCCGGCGGGCGAGTCGCCGTTGGCCAACCCGCCCCACATCCGGCACAGCTCGCTCAAGAAACCGTGGTCCTGGCAGATCGTGGCATGAGATGACGGGTCTCTAGAGGCGAGGCAGCTCAGGAAGTAGAGCGACCAGCACTGGAGCTGGCTCGCCCATTCCTCGGCCTTCCGGTCCTCGGCTGCGTCGACGGCGGCACCGACGAGCCCACGCGTCAAGAGGTCGCGCTGGTACTTAGGACGCTTGCTCGGAGCCAGCGCGACGTAGTTCGCGTACACGTCGCCGATGCACGTGGACGCGGCGCGCACGGCTAGCGGCACCGCCTCGTCGGCACACCGGGCGACGGCGGGGAACGTGGCGTCGTAGCTGGCGAGGTGGCCCAGAGCGCGCGCGGCGGCGCGCTGCTCGACCCACGTCATGGCGCCGCCGAGGAGAGCCAGCAGGGGGCGCACGGCGCCGGCGGCCACGGCCAGCTCCGCGTGCGCGGGGGAGCGGATGGTGTAGGAGCCGACGACGTGCGCGGCGTAGTACGGCACGCACGCGTTCTGGCCGCGGCGGCACCACGCCGCGTCGGCGAGCGCGCGGGCGAGGAGGAGGGACATGCACCGGATGGCGCCGAGCGACGGGAGCTCCGGGTCGTCGGGCGCGTCCATGGCCGCGCGCCACACGGCGACGACCGCCCCGCCGTCGTCGTGCTCACTGTAAGGCAGCTCCCGGAAGAACGCGGCGACGCTGGCGCGGCGGAGCCGCGCGTCCGGCTGCTTGATGGCGCAGAAGAAGCAGCCACAGCTTAGGCCGGGGTCTTCGTCCTCGTCGTCCTCCTCCTCCTGCTCCTCCTCCTCCACGATCTTGGCCATGGCTTTGGACTTGCTCTTGCTGGTGCTGGATTGCACGCTTCTGGTGGTTACCTCCATTTGGATGTGGTGATCTTGCCTTGGTAGTTTGGTCTGTTTCTTGCGCTTGTGCAAGGGTAGAAGGAAGAGATGGAGCGGAGGGAGTAGGGTTTTGTAGAAGTGGGGGACATGATGCAGATGTCAGTCAATTAGGAACTGTTCAGGGAGATGGAACTGTTCTCTATGTTCAGCAGCCGGACGGGATGAACTTTTCAGACCATGTTGTTACTGATGTTCAGGGTTAAAATATATTGCAGACTGAGAACCTGAATTAGTACTCTTGAGTTCATTGTTTGACACCTGCATATATACTCCTTCAGTACGAGGTAGCTAATCCTTTTTGAATGTTGAGCAGGTAAAGGTTAGTGCCAGATGTTAACAGCAGCAAGGCTTGAGTAAGACGAATTAAGTTGTTGGACAAGAGTCCCTAAAAAAGCGGGTGGCCAAGAGTTTACTTGTTGGACCGTAGCAGTACAATAACAACAATGGTGTCAACAAATCTGAAGAGATAAACCTATCCTGAAATTCGGACAAAATTGGAAACCACAGACAGTGGCACTCAATGGGTCATTTGACAATGTTGTAAGTTTTTGTTGTAAGTTTGTAACAACTTTAGTTTGGTTTCAGTTTCTGCAACAATTGCAGGTTTTTTCCCGGTCAGCTCTGAAGGCCCATGACTCCTCTCTCTATCACTGTTGGATAAAGAGAGAAATGCATATTTCAACCTTAAACTCTTGCCCTAGTCTAATATACAACCCTGAACTGTTAAACCACCTAAAAAGCAAACATGAACTCTGAAAACCGGTAACATTCAACCCTCCCCTCCCCACACCCTGGTTTTGACCTTGTTGGGCGGGTTTGACCTGTTGACCATCTAGTCAACAAGTCATGTCAGACAAACTTTAACAACAACAACAACAACAACAACAAAGTCTTTAGTCCCAAAACAAGTTGGGGTAGGCTAGACTTCATTTCCATAAGCAATAATGCTAAACATACAAAGAGTTACATGCAATTACACGTTGACTAGGATTCTTTCCTTCTAGCTAACCACTCTTTCACGGGGGTGGACCTCTCCTCCCCCTTAATCTCCAATCAAAACCCACTTGTTTGTAAAACCCATGTAAACTTATGTACGTGCAGCATTACTCTTCCATAAGAGTGGCTGAGATTTTACGTTGGCTCACCAAGCGTACCATGACCCTCCTCCTTTGCCCGGATTTGGGACCGGCTATGTTGAGACAACATAGGCGGAGTTGTCAGACAACCTTTGCGAAAAAATAAAAAATAAAAAAATCCAGAAAACAATTTTAATCATTCTAGGGAAGTTTCAGCCCTTTTCCTTAAAATAAGAAAATACCATCAAATTTCTTTCTTTTTTTGCGCCAAATTTTGTCGTAAATTCAAAGTTTTCAGAAAAAATCCGTAAAATCAAGAAAAAATACTAACAATTCCGGGAAATTTTAACTTTTTAGCTTCAAATAATGAAAATTACCATAAAATTTCTTTTTTGCCAATTTTTTTTTCAAATTTTCCGAAAACTTAGCAAAATTTCTTTAAAATCAAGAAAGAAGATACTAATAATTGTACGGAAGTTTAATAAATTTTTACACAATGCTTTTTTTGAAAATTTATAAAGTTTGACAAAATTTGGACATAAAATGAAATTCAGCGATAATTTTATTATTTCAATAAAAAAATCTTAAAATTTCCCAGAATACTTAGTATTTCTTTTCCTTGATTTTACAGAAAGTTTTCAACTTTTTCTAGAGAGTTTTTGATTTTTTCTAGAAAGTTTGAATTTTTGAAAAAAATTGGCAGAAAGAAAATTTGATGGTGATTTTCCTCATTAAAAAAAACTGAAACTTCCCTAGAATGATTAGAATTGTTTTCTTGAATTTTCCAGGAAACTTTGAATTTCGATAAAATTTGTGATGATGTGGTTTGCTGATGGTCTTGTTGACTAGATGGTCAACTGATCAAAACAGGAGGGTTGAATTCTGGCCGGTTTTAAGAGGTTTGGGTTTATTCTTAGCCGGTTTCATAGTTCAAGATTGTATATTAGACTAGGGCAAAAGTTTGAAGTTGAAATATGCACTTCTCTCTGGGATAAATGATTCATTAGAATTTATGCCAGTAGTGCACACTAGAAGTTGGAAGAGAATGTGAAGAATTATCGAAGCCTTAAAATATTTGATTGATTGATTCAACCTTCATATGGGGCATATATAGTCTACAATGTGAGCGAGAGAGACTTGAAACACAAAACAGATTGCACTGGGTTTAATACCTTTTTCCATTCTCTTCCTCGTTATCTCTAGCTTAAAAACAATATACTTCTCTTGGTATTGGTTTCTTTGTCAACTCAAAACAATATACTTCTAGTATCAAAGAGGAGTGCATGGCTACCCTCATGACGCTGTACACACCAGGGCTTCTATAAATTGCAGGAACTAGAAAATGTGGGAATAAAAATAGTACAATCCAAAGGGACCCTAAAAAGATTTTTGGATAAGTGTATTTCTAATCGGTGGGTAAACTACTTTTTTTTAAAGGAGTTGAACCCTGCCTCTGCATCTAAGTATGCACATAATCATATTTGTTATATTATTGAATAAAGTCTGACAAAATTAATACATGGATCAATCCAAAGGTACCTTTCTGGCAACCTGTATCACTACACCTAAAAGCTTGATGGTGTGCCCTGACCTCACGCCAACACACACAATTTAATCTGGTGGCCTCTCGAAGCCACCCAACGGCGAGCCAAGAGGACCAGTCGTTCCAGCAAACCCTCCGCGCGCGCAGCATGCACACGCTCAAGAATCCGTTGCCGCAATCTTCCATCGTCCCATTTTCAAAAGGAACCAACACATTGATCTTGCCAGGCCTTACTACTGTCAACGTCACCACAACGCCAATCAGCGCCACCGCTCTATGCTCGTTCATCAAGTCGCATCCATCGCCGAAACTCCAAAGCACCATGTCGCCAAAACCCGTCGTCGTCCATATTAATTGTGTTCATCAAAATTAATTGTAGCAGCTCTAATACAACTTAAATGCATCGATTCTATTGCTAGATGATCATCCTGTGTAGTAACTGTGTGGGGCTCATCATTCTAAAAAGGAAAAAAATTCTAATGTTATATTGTCATCCATATCAAGTACACGTATCCCTCACTTTCTCTTAGCACATGAAAGATGCACGTCTTTCGTGCATGTCAATGCAGATCTACTATACAGTGGTAATTTCGCGGAGGCACGAGACCATATATGCTCTGTGATTCCCTGAGACATTAGTTTAACCAAACTGGGATTAGGGCCGGCCGGCGAGCAAGCGGAGCATCTAGGGCTACGTGGTGCTCGCGCTTCCCTTTTACCGTCTAATCATCGACCGGTCGACAGAAAATTGGCATCAGTTGCTTTCGCAGCTTAAGATTACGCCCATCGGCCCATGCGTGTGGGCATGCATGTCATTTCAGCTGGCATGCCCTCCATAATTTACGATGCGGTTAAGGTCTAAAGTTGCGGCGGTTAAACCCCAACACCTGCAGGCCGGCCGGAAGCCTAACTTAATCTAACCGCACCTTTTCAACCAGTTAATTAGCAGCTCAGAGCTCAATAGCTTAAGCAAAGCTACTGTACTAGCTTCAGTTTTGTCTGTAGCGTTTCGAAGCCTGCCCTTGAAGTTTATTTGTTTACACAATAATATCAATTCTGTACAGTTGGTTAAACTTGATGATAACTGGACACGTTGTTGCGAAAATGTTTTATTGTAACACATTTCAATGAGATTTGATAGTATGAAACGTGGATATCTAGAGTAATAATATGGTGACTAAAACTGAAAATACATACATATAATTTATTGTGTTTGATTAGTTTATAGTTATAAAATATGTATTTAATATAAATACCATACCAGAACGAAATTCGCATGCATGTTTGCATGTTGATGGTGCTTATCCGCATGCATGTGGCATGATGAGGTGACAAGCTTGCATGATGAGAGAAATCAGTTAGTGAGTGCTAGTTATTTGGATTAGAAGATCACAAATTAACTATTCATCATCTCTCGTCTACTTTTTTTGGTGAACTGTTAAAATATGTTTCCCATGTGTACTTTATTTCCATTTTTCTTTCCTTTTTTAAAGTGGCATTCCCACTCACAAAGGTATGTATTGTGGTCCTTCAAGTTTTTTTCTTGAATATTTGTGGTCCTTCAAGTGAGGACTATGCTTCATTGCTTTGCATCCATGCTGCTTGTTGCCGTACGAAGAAAAACCCTATAAGAAAACAGCTTTAGGCGGCCCAAAGCTAATGTATACATGGTAGGATTAGGAACTCGGTTAAACTATACAGTGGGCACCTGTTACTCGAGCAGAACAAACTGCTCAGGAGGCCAATGATAAGTCGAGCGAGTCCCCGTGGATGCGGTTTGGTGAGTTCCTATGAGGCCTCGAATTGCTTCACAAATCGATCACACATGCATGCGGAGTGGGGATAAGCTAGGCTCGGCATTCAGCAAGCACAAGATGATTACGCGGCACTATTGTGATTACATTATACTACCTTTGTGTACTCCGTAGCAGCAGCATCAGAAACAAGAAAGCGCAGTTCTAATCTGAGTTCGAGATCAAATGGTCTTGATATAAACAGTAAAAATTAAAAAAATCGAGTCCTTTTTATGGCAAACATTAAGAAATGTTTTGAGTGCTTGTAAAGTTTCATCATCATATCATATTTATGAAAGTCGTGGCAAAAAAGATAAAATCAACACTCCAAAATGGGTTCGAAAGTGGCATCTTTGGAGAATCTATTTTTTTTACACAACTTCCACGAATGTGATTCCATGATGATACTTTGCAAGCACTCAAAACATTTTTTAATGTTTGCCAAACAAAAATTCAAAAAATAATAATTTATTTTCATATTTTTCGATTTTATTGTTCATCCGGGCTCATTTGAGCACGAGCTAAGAAACTCCATGTCCAAACTTAAACACTTAGCACCATACTTTATCCTTCCCAGTTTATAAGGCCCGTCCGAGTTTTAGGTCATCGATTTAGTCCCCGTTTGGATCCTCTCCATGATCCAGCTTCTGGAAATAGGCACGAGAATCCAGCCGAACGATCCAGCTTCAAGAAGCCCGCTCCCGGAGAAAGAGCAGCCCGTAGTGCAAGTTTCTTTTCTTTTTCTTTTTTTTTTTTTTTTGATAAACGTAGTGCAAGTTTCTGGAGCAGCGGAAGCGCAGCTTCAAGAAAAGGAGAAGGGGAAGTTGCTCGAAATTACACAGGAATGCCCTTCCGAAGTGAATCCTCGAACCGTTTTTCTTTTATCGAACAGTTTTTCTCACACTAGGAGCATCGAACTGGGCCCAAAGCTCCCTTCGTGGGCTACCAGTCCATGCTGAGGCTGGGAAAATCTGGAGCTGCCGAACACATCCTGCTTCCATAGGAAGCTGGCGGCGGCTAGCTTCTCGGGAAGCAGGCTATTCGCTGGAGCTAGCGACGATTTGAACGGGCCTTAGTCAACGGAATACAAGTTATATGTAGGAAAATAAATATATCATTAGAAACTTCTTTCAAATATGAATTTAATGGTATACTTTTTTGGCATACAACTCATATTTCATTGGCCAAGTTATAACAATCTAAAATTACATGTAGACCGAGTAGACTGGAAGAGCAGGATGTGTTTCGTAAAGAAGCATCTTTGGTTTTTTGGCTTCTCTTTCCCTACTCTATTTACGTTTGTGCTAGACATCAACAACCCAATGCATCAATTTACTAATATAAATATATATACACAACAGGATCCCCCCAAACTGGGGTAGTTTCATCCTAGAACTAAGCATTGAAATAACAAAATAATATGAAAACCACATGATCAAATTCCCACTCTAGCTCCATTATTAGCTAAAACCCTCTAAAGGACGACAACAACAACACCATTAAAAACAACAACAACGATGATGACAACGGTTACAAGAAATGATTGGTGCGGATATGGTCGTTGCTGGCTTGTTCGACCATTGTTTTGAGCGCTTCATTTTTTTTTCTTTTACTCCAGCTAGGCATAGCTTTGGTCTTGTATAAGTTTGTCATTTGGCATTGTGATTCTTTGTGTATGTGTGTGCGCACGCGTCGATGTTTTATGTGCGCATCCTTGTTATGTAGAGGCGGGGTGTATGCTTCCTGTGTTTGTATACCCTTGATACTTCATTTTGAGTTAATAGAAAAACATGGAACAAACTCATCAAGTTTGGAATCAATCCAGCCGCGTTTGAGCCTCCAATGAACAAGTTTCGTGAAAATAAACATAGGAGCCACTAACATGGTCAAAAGTTCTCTTTCTATTTTCTCACTTCTCATTCAGGTTTGTGAATCGTGAGCTCATAACAACCACTAAATCTCCTGGATTGAGAACAAGACAAGCTTTTCTTCCACCCTCTCCTCTCTCTTTATCTTAGTGAGACATCTCAGTAATTGATTTAATTGAGATCAACAATTTACAAGTGTTCCATCTAAAAAACAATCTACAAGTGTTCAACATACATGCTTCAGTTTGGCCTCTTAACACATTTGGCCCGTGCATATGGGAGAAAAATTGGATGGCCCTGAACCGCACTGGCTCTCACATGCACGCTCATATGGGTCGCTCGCTATCGCTCACTCGCTGGCTATGTTCTCTCGGCTTGTGTTGGAAAGAAAATCTCTACGAGCACAGAAAAAACCGATTCATTTTTTCATAGATTTGAAAAGGTTAATGAATCTTTATTTTGTGAATTTGAAAGTTGTTTGTGAATTTTTAAAAAAATATTCATGGATTTACAAAATGTTCATTAATTTGAGAAAGTTCACAGAATTTTTTAAAAGGTTCATGAATTTCAAGAAAAGTTTACGAATAAAAAAATATTCAGTAATCTAAACATTGTTCGTAAAATTCTAAAAATGTTTAAAAATCTGAAAATTGTCCACGAAATGCAAAAAAATGTTCATGCTTTTTAAATCACTAATTTGAAAATTATTCACAAATTTTAAATACTTTCATGAGTTTGAAAAAAATTATGAATTGAAAATAAAAAAGGAAATACGCACAAAAAAGGTAAAATATAAAAAATTTAAAATGAAGAACGAAACAGGAAACAAATAACAAAAACCGATACAAAAAGCATCAAAATACCCAAAAAAATGAACCGAAATAATCTAGAAGCTTTCAAAAGCCGGAACTAGTAAAAGCTTTACATGGGCCGGTCCATAGGAAAAGACGAGTGGGCCATTCATATGACCCATACCCGGCAGGCGTCCTGGGTGGGACCTCAAGTCTTTAGATGGTTAGGTTTGGCTGCTTGGTCTGTTTGGTATGAGGCCCAGACTTTCAGCGTCCCTACATCAACTGGATAGGGATAACGACAGTTGTTGCTTAGTTTGGTGGCTTTAGACTTATTGTTGTATGACTCTGTACGGTCTTCTGTCAATAATTAATAAAATGACCGTAATGCATCGTCCAGATGCAGAGGCCGGGGGTCGTCCTTCTTTTCTAAAAAAAAATGAAAAACAAAGTTTTTTTTTTGCAGACTGAAGAACAACGTATTCTTAACAAAGTATTCGGCATTTCTCAAAAGAAAAAGTATTCGGCAAGCTTAAGCGCCGAAAAGGATATAGAGCACCCATGAAAAGTATTTGCGCTGTGTACATGCTACATGCTCCAACCATCATGTAGCATGCGTGTGCGACATTTTCTCAACAAAAAGAGGCGTGGGAGATTGATCCGAGTTTAACTTGCTAGCATGGCTTTGGAATCGCAACTTGCAGTCGAAACCTTTGCCCGGCGTTTTCACCCTTTTTCCTTGGCTGAAGCGACGAGGATGCACCTGCGCGATCCATCGGACAGAGTGAGGTCGGGTCGGTAGGTTTGAACGCGCATACATAGTTCGAAACAGGTTCCGAATGTCACCACGATGTTCGCGCTAGACACGTCTTCTTTTTCTGTAGATAAAAAAGAAACAAGAGCACACAGTGACAACATTATCCTTGTCGTGCAGTGGTCTATGCGCAGACCATGCATGTAATATGAGAGAAACAGATGTAAAATGGCTAATTTAAGACGTGCCTGATCAGTTTGAAAGGCCGGATTTGTAAAATCCAGCTATGGATGCTCTTAGTAGGCTATAGCAGATAGATAAAGATAGATCGATCTAGTATGTCAAATGTAGGTTTTCAGCAACGACAAAACGACTTGACCACCGGCAGGGCAATGCTAGAGCTACGTCTGACCAATTGGCAAATCCAGCCTTTTATATGACCGCGGACGCGTCCGGATATAATAGTGGACGCAGCCGAACGGCCTCTTATATGTTTTGTCTAGCATCCATATATTTCAAATTTGAAGTCTCAAATTCATGCACTTTTCTTTCTTTGATTGAGCTCTTAAAGTTGAGAGTGTGCTCCACCTACCGGTCCATTTTCTCTTGCATGCTTATAAGCATAATCTTGTCCACTTCTTTGTCCGGATCCGACAAATCAGAGAACTCAGCTTCAATCATTTTATCAAGTTTCGTCGATCCATGCTATTCGTCTGACGAAGCATCAAAATTCATCGCTTTCCCTACAAATAAATCACAAAAAATCGGGTCAGACATTGTGTCAAACACATAGTTTTGGTCGTTTATACTCACTCTCGATCTTTAATGTAATACATGCAGTTCTCATGCATGGTTCAAAAAAACATTGTGTCGAACACATAGAGCGCAAGAAGCGGCCTGATAGTTGCCAGACATACCGCGGTGCCGTCTGAAATTTGGCGGCGATGTCGGCAGCCGGCGAAACGCAGGAGAAGAATTGTTGTATCGGTGTCGTGGCGCTAAATTTGAAAGCAGTTCGAGGGCAAGGGTGGCGGCGGAGCTGCGAGACGTCCGGCTCGAAGAAGAATGAAGAGAGGAGAGAGCAAATTGATCCAGTAGGTCGAGGATGGACTTGTGCAATATGTGATCGGATAGGCATGTCGAGTCCGAGGTGGCGGACACGCTCGAGCACGCACGAGCATCCCCATATGTCTTATATTTGAGCTGGATATGAGGGTGCCGGTCAACCGAACGTTTGAGGCACCCGACTTGGTCGGTTTTTTTGACTAGTGAGGGCATCTCTAAAGCAGACCCTCAAATCTCCATTACGTGTCTGGATCATAGTGGTCCGGACCATTTTTACAATTTAACGGGAACCTGTATAAGTCTGCTTAGCAGTCCGGATGTATGGATTCCGGTATCCAAGAGACAAACGTGGGGGACTTTGCGAAGTTCAAACATGCACTTGACCAATCACATGCATGGTCTTTTTCTTCTCTCTCTCCTCTCAGCCACACATGCATGCCTTCTTCACTCTCTCCTCCCAACTGGACAATAAATTACAAATATTTCACCTTATGCATAGTCCCCATCTATTTTTTCTCCTCCTGATACTTTATGATTAGTATTGGATGACTTTCTTCCGCATCATGTTCATGAACCATATTCAAACATAAAAGCGAACATATATCAAGGACATTTTTTATCAGCTTTGGAGATGCTCTGAGGGACCGAACCGTCCGTCCAGATGTTTAAGTGGGGGTTTGGGGTGTCCGGCTCGATGCTCTTAGTGTGGTCACAGGGACGCGACAGGCCAGCGCACCCCACGGATTTTCGTCCGGTCGTCCCGTGGTCAACATCGGGCCGATCGATCGATCGTACGTAATGCTACAATGACTACGAAGATTGATCCGAATGAAAAAGAAATGCCAGCAGCAGAAGGGACGCGCGACACCTGGAAACGATGGACGGCGACACGCCGACTCCGGTGGTAACGTGTACTGTGCTATGTTGGGTGCAGCCTAGCCTTGACTCGTGACTCTGACTCGGTCGGCAGGTCAAAGCTATAGTTCCACGACCACGCCGACCGAGCCTTGAGTACGATGTACGCTTTGCTTGCGTAGACATAAGAGCCGAAGAATCCATCGCTTCTGTTTCAGATCAGAGTACTTCGAGTGAATCGCAGACATTAAAGACTAGGATTGTAGAAACTACATTTTTACAGTTTTCTGTCAAAAATCACTAACTCTGAATCTATTTTTTTGCAAAAAATACTAGTAGTCGGCTTAGGCCGTTTTGAGCACGATTACGATAGATGGGTCCCACCCGACAGGGTGACGTGGCACAACATAGCTGTTTGTGGATAGACAGAATAACAGGCACTAATTTGAAAAGGAGCCTAAGAGGATAATGCCCTCTTTTAAAAAAAAAGAGGACAAGGACACGACACACAAGCAAGGAGCTCCACAGCCGCATACGGGAAAGAGACGATAGCCAGGAGCAGCAGCGAGCTCCACCGCCGGCGCGCTCGAGCCCGCATGCGTGCGGGCCGGCGCCGCCTGGCCACGAGCAGCAGCTCCACCGCGGCTCCCCTGCAGCTCCATCCCTTGCCCCTGCACCTCGCTGCGGCACATCCCGGGGAACCTCGACGATGAGCTCCGCCGCCACTGGGGCGCTCGAGCTCGCCGGCGTGCGGACCGAGGGCGCCGTGAGGCGAGCCGCAGCTCCACCGCGCCTCCCCTGCCCCTCGCTGCCGTGCAGCCCATCAACCCTTGACAGTGAGCTCCGCAGCCGCCGGCGCCCTCCCCTATCTCTCCCATCTCTATCTGTGCTTGCCGCCGTCGTCGTTCTCCTACAGCACGCCATTGAGCTCATCCATGGCCGCCCGATGCTCAAGTCGCCGTCGGAGCTCCGTTGCCCTGCCATCCTAACCGACATCGCCGCTGAATACATGCCGTCTTGCCCATCCCCGACCACGCCGGATCACCCCTCTTCCCCGCTGTCGAAGCACAGCAGTTGCGACGACCGCACACATGGAGGGAGTGCCCGCCGATTGCTTTTTTTTTAGGGGTCCTCTTGCAAAATAAAATTGTAGCGGGATGTAATTGACTGTTTTTTTGCCACGTCACCCTGTCTCGCGGAACCCATTTGTCATAATCATGCTTAAAACGGCCTACGCTGTTGACTAGTGTTTTTTGCAAAAAAATAGACTCAAAATTAGTGATTTTTGACACAAAACTATAGAAGTGTGGTTTCTGCAATCCTAGCCTTCAGTATCGATATTTTTTGCAATTCACTCCAGTACTTCACCCATGTACAGAAGAATCCGGTTCATCTTGCACTCTGAATTGAATATGAATTTCAGAGCACTGGCACCTGAATCTTTTAGCACATGTTCTTCGACGATACTCCCTCTTTAAAATATAAGGCGCGATTGATTATGCACGGTCTTTGATGCATGATTTTGATCACTAATCCATATCAAAGTACATGAATTGAGCATGTATAAATGGCATCGACGTATTTGTCTTGCAAAATAACTTTATTTCATATGTCTCTATACTAATTTTATGGACACATAATACATGAAAATCTTGGTCAAAGTCTTATATTTTGTAGAGGGACTAATTATTTAACAAGGACCACAACGGTACTTGAAATTCCCTGTATGTCTTGTTCAACGGCCTCGTTATCACGGAAGGACCCTCTCCATCCAGTCCACTGCCAGCATATCTTCAAAGCAATTAACCTTTTTTGTCTACTTGCTTTCAACACACCTTCCATCAAGTCGCCGAGACATAATGCCATTTGGAAGATGCCACCCCTTTTGACCGGAGGAAGTCATGAGTGTCGTTTGAACTGATCCACGATAGCTGCAGCAGCAGCAGCCCCATCTCTCGCATTCTCCGGCAAACTGTCCGCAAAGACTACGACCGCTGATGAAATGGTGCGCTCATGCTGCTCTCCACACAGGAGTTTGCCGCCGGCTGCTTGCTTACCAGCGAGCGCTTGAATGTTTTCTTTATAGGGCCCAATCTTTTTTCAGGCGTCCCATAAAAAAAATCAATGCCAGTTGATTTTTTACCCCACATACCGCTGGCCGAACCATCGCTCCCCTCGCTCTCACGCATGCCTCCCCAGACTGTTTTCTACCGGTTTAGCGCTGCCCCGATCATCCCTCTAAGCCCCGTCCTTTTCTAGCGTCATCGACCAGCCATCCCACCGCACCCACGACAACAACCTCCTTCCCGTCCTCCGCCGTTGATGTCGCCGCCACACCGTCTCTAGCTCCGAGCTACTCATTCTAAATCGTTTGACGCTTGGAAAATTTTCATGCGCCTGGTAAATAGCGTATGTGTTTCTTTATTTTACTATCTTTCTCCGTCCGTCGACAACTACTTTCCCGCTCTTGTCATAAAAACAGGACGCGCATAATTAGCGTTTGTTCGCCAGAGCCTGCATGGCAAGCGAACGGGAAGACGGCAGTTTTTAGTGCGTTTAAGGGGGTGGCAGGGTGGCGGTTTTTAGAAACTGCCATGGCAGTTCCTTCCTTTCATGTTTTTTTTTTGTGAAAACCGCTATCCATCGGATGGAGATTGTGCGGTTGAGGGAGGGTTCGCTGGCAAAACATCCGTGGCCGACGTTCGCCAGCTAAGATTTCCCTAAAAACAAGACCATTATTATTTTGAGTAAAATAAAACACGAACATTGGCATAACAGAATTGGAGGGGGCAAATCCTCAAAAAAAATAAAAAAAATTGGAGGGGGCAAAGCAACCTCTGAATTGATCACAGAAGAAGCTTGAGCACAGAGTACCACTTAATTCTCTTCACACCAACACGACACGGCACTGCTTATCTACTAATCTACACAACTAATTAAACATAAATAATCCTCTTAATTCGACGCGGAAAGCAAAGAACGCATGCTCCCGTATCTTCCCTTCCAGAGAGCAAAAGTCGCCGAAAATTAACACCGCTAGCACGTTTACGGTGCCACGTTCGGTGAGCATACACGTCGCTGACCGACCGACCGGCTGGCGAGCTGATTCAGCGCAGCACGGGCCTGGTCGGGTCGTCCCCGTGGTCGTCGGGGCCGAGCGAGAACACGTCGACGGGCGCGCGCGTGCCGTCGATCCCGCCGGCGCCGGCCGTCGGCTGCGGCGTGCCCTCGCACCTGCTGTCGAGGAAGAGCACGACGACGGTGATGTCGTCGTGGAAGCGCCGCCGGCGGCCCTTCTCGATGGCCGCGATGCTCTCGTACTTGATGTCCTTCTTCCTGGCCGCCTCCAGCTGCGCGGCGCGCACCAGCCGCATCGCCACGCCCTTCCTCGGGCTCCGGGACACGATGCCCACGGCGGCCTCGTCGCTGAGCTGCTCCCACAGCCCGTCCGACGCGAAGATGATGAACTGGTCGCCGGGGCGCAGCCTGCGGGACGTGACCGACGGCACGGCGCTCATCACCGGGCGGCGCAGCAGGAACGGGCAGAGCGACTGCATCACCGCCGGGCTGCACAGGTCGGGCCGCTTCAGGTACGCGTCCCCGATGGAGCGGGACACCTGGATGATCCCCTTGATCCGCCACACGCCGTGGCTGCTCATCACGATGTGCGGGTCGTCCGGGTGCGCCTCCGCCACCTCCCGCCGCACCTCCTCGTCGGCTACGTTGTGGTCCCGCGACAGCCGCTCCGCCACCACCGCCCTCCGCTTCTTGCCCCCCGTGCTGGCGAGGCGGCCCAGCACGGCGCGCGAGTCGCCGAGGTTGGCGACGTAGAGCGTGCCGTCCTCGATGGCGCCCACCAGGCAGCAGGAGCCGACGGACATGAGCCGCGGCTGCGACGGCCACGACTTCTCCACCATGCCCATGAACTCCTCCTCCGTGGCGCCGAAGGCCCTCTTGATCACCTGCGCCGAGATGCCCCCGCTCTGGGACGCGAACTCTGCGACGAACGAATCCACCAGTCAACAAATAAGGTCGCCGATTCATTTGATTACGATATTAATAGAGTAGGAAAAGTTATGCATGATGAACACGCGCGTTGAACGAGAGTAGTAAAGTAACCTTGGATGAGGGAGAAGAGGCGCGCGTTGACGAAGCGAGCGGCGTCGGGGCCGCCGTGGCCGTCGTAGACGCCGACGAGCGTGGCGGCGGGGGAGACGAGCACCTGCGCCTGGTCCTCGAGCGCCTCGTTGGCCTGGGCCACGGCGACGGAGTACTCGCCGGAGGCGTGCGCCTTGAGGCCCACGTCCCACACCAGCCCGTCGTCGCCCACGCTCCCCGACCGCCCGGCCCCGCCGCCGCCCCGGCCGAAGCAACAGCAGCACCACCGCGAGCCCCTCATGCCTCCGCACCTCGGTCGACCGTGGGATGGGGTGGTGTGAAAGAGCTGCGGGGGAGAGAGGGAGTGTGTTGTGGAGCGCGAGTGTGACAAGCGGCCGGGCGGGTGGCCTGGTGTACTCATAGGCGGGGTAAGCGCGTGGGATGGCAGCGGTGAATCGCGGGGGCACGGCACGGCGACGAGAAACGAGGGGTGCGTGCGTGGAAGACGCGTTCGTTAAGTTTGGCTGTTCAAACTCTTTTTCCAGTCTCGCTCATGCGAACCGGATGACAGACATCTCAACGACGCACCGGCGACCGATCGGTGGCCGACCGACCGTCTGAACCCGAACGTGTTAGTTTCCTCGACCCCGCGCAGGAATTCTAGCTCTAGCTCAATTCCCATCCGGAGAAATTGATTGATACGCGCATCATCGTAACGGCTGACGGGAAAGGGACGCATGGTTGCTAAATGCTGCTGCCACGTCCGGCCGTAGGACGGAGGATCGGTCACATATCTCGTAGACTTTCGGGGAAAAGTGCACCGATATATCACGGCTTTAGTTTTTTCCTGTCATCGTTTACTCCGAGAGAAGTTGTGTGGAACGGGGTAGTGGAACTCTAGTAGTCTCTGAAATTCCTGAAGATATATCCTTGCTCTGAAATGTGGTATGGTCTGGCAGGCACGGTCGTTCGCGTTCCTCGAGAATGGAAATTGGATTTCAATGCCATCGGATCGGACGTGTGCCAACACTTGTAATCTTGTCTCTGTTCGTCTCTGTTTCCTCACTCGAGCTGCCAAACTCAAAACGGCCACAATTCGCAAAAAAAAGAAAAAAAAACTCAAAACGGGCACTTTGTGATGACACGGCGCTCCCTTTGCTGGTATATGCAACCTTCTTTTTTTCTAGAGGCCTGCTTCCGTTCACATCCGGTGGGGCCAGGTGGGGCCCAAAATAGGCCCACAGAAGATTATATCCCATAGATATACAAGGTGGCACAATAATAATAATAAAAGAAAAAGAAAAGCGCCTTTAAAGGACACGTGTCTAAAACTGCCTAAAGGAGTTTTTTTAAACGTACTGCCTAAAGGAGTTGCCACGTGAAGATAAGCGGCTCTAGGGGATGCCACTTAGCCGAAACCGTCGCACACGTGCCTAACATGCACCACCATCGCCGGCCAGAGGGGAACTCCAACCTTCAACCGAAGCAATAATCAACACCGACAAGCTTGAAGCAATGCAGCCTCTCCCAGAAACAACATAGTGGGCCCTCACGGTGGAGGTTGAAGGGGAGAACGATTGCTTACAGACGAGCCCAGTGACGAAGACCACCCCGCTCACCCACCGACAATGCAGAAGAAGATTCTTGAAGCATTGTTAGTAGGAGATGGTCCCAAAACTTACATCAAACGAATAAACCGTGTCCTGGGCCGAACCAATCCGCTTAGATCTCCCAAGGACTAAAATGACAACACCAGAAGAAGATTGCGAGGGAGAAAAAAGGACCAAATGTGAAAACCAGAACTTGGAACAGAAAAGCAAGGAAACTTATTTTGGACAAAGAAAAAGACAATGATCTGTAGACCATTCTCCTCGATCTGAAAAACTTTAAGGGGATTTGATAAGAACATGATATGAATGATTATTCAGGTGCGTGTGTGTGTTGGGGGGGGGGGGTGTGGAGACCGGGGCAAAGAGAAGACTATGCCAAAGAAGACTATCGCCTACATGAAACCTTTCCTATTATATGTTGTTTACATACAAAAAATGTACCTATAGACTATGGTGTAGACTAGCTAAATTCAAAACACAATTTCCTCACTCGAGTTGTCAAACTCAAAAGGACCACTTTGTGATGACACGACGCTCCTTGCCGACTACCAGGCCACCCTGTTATCCACATTCACAACCTTCTCCCATTTGATGACCCGCTTTCATTCATATCGGTCGGGGGGGGGGGGGGGTGGGGGTTGTCCCATCGAATACATCCCACAAATATACATACACACAAAAAAGATTACATCCCACATATATACAAAGGAGTAAAGTAGAAGAAAATAAAGACCACCCTTAAAAGACGCGTGTCTGAAGCTGCCTTAGGTAGTTGCCACATGAAGATAAACGGTTCCAGTGGTGCCAGATATTCAAAACGGCTATACACGTGCCCGACATGCACCTTTGTCGCTGACTGGATGGGAACTCCAGCCCCGTCAGCAAGCGAAAGAGAAAGCCGGGGTTGGGGATCTCCCATGCGGAGATCTGGAGGTTGGAACTAAAGAAGCCAAAAAATCACATAAAAACAATTTCTTCAGCAATAGATGGCAAGTCCCGACAAGGACACCACTCAGAGAACATGGGAAGGATTACATGTCGATGGCAAATGATGAGTCGAAGCACTTGTGCTGGCAATGACAGAGGACCCTTTGAACGACAAATGACCCCCAACTAGAGAACAAACCATCATCGACGAGCTCGAAATAAAGCAACCTCTCCATGAAACTACATAGTGGGCCTCCGCGATGAAGATTGAAGAGGATGATGGTTGCTTGGGGAAGAGACCGACGACTAAGACCGTCCCGCTCCCAGATATCCTTGAAGCGCCACTAGTAGGAGATGGCTGCAACACCTCAGCAGGCCCAAACCGATTCGTTTGGATCTCCCAAGGCCCGTGATGACAACACCATAAGAAGATTGCCAGGTGGAAGGACCAAATATGACAACCAAAACTTGAAACATAAGTAGGAAAAATTATTTGGGACCAAGAGAAGACCACAATATGCCGACAATTCTCCTCGGTCCAAAGAACAAGAAAAGGATTCAACAAGAATATGACATGAAGAATTTTTCAAAGGGAGGGGGTATACATACCAGTATAGAGAGAAGACAATGTCGAGGAAGAGAAACATTGGTCTACAATCTTCCTATTATGTGGTTTACATACAATGGATTGTACATGTGGATTGTGGTGCAAAATAAAACCAGTTTAAAAAAGACATAACAACTTGACTTTTTGCATAAAAGTGACACCTTCACATGGGCGATGGACCCTAATGATATTCAATATTTTAAGGAAATAAACTAAAACAAATTATAAAAAAATAAAGCCTAAGATTAATTTTCTAAATTTTAGTGAGCATAGCAAAAGAGCCTGTGTATTGCAATGGGATAATGAAATCATGGTCTTCAAATCAAGTTCATATTCACACTCCATGTATATACACGCATTTGAATATTTGTGCATCAACCGGCGCACATGCAGACGTAAGACACATGCATTCTAACATGCTCACAATGATCGATGTTGGACTTGATCCTTGATGCATGTATTTTTTTAATACATCCTCGATGCATGTATGGGAAGGAAACGAAAAGGCCAATCTCATGATGTATGAAAACTGAAGGGCCCTATGATGTACGAATAATTTGGAGTAATGTTCTTTTTTTTACTTTTACGGGTGGTGGGGTGGGAAATTACTTCAACTTTCGGGACAATTTTGATGGCGGATGAAAAATTAAGAGAAACAATTAACGAAGAGTTTTTTCACTTACGGGTGGCGGGGTGGGTAATTTACTTCAACTTTAGGGACAGTTTCGATGACAGACGAAAAAAATCAGAGAAACAATTAACCAAGAGTTATTTTCACTTACAGATGGCATGGTGGGTAATTTACTTTAAGTTTATTTATGAGCAGCTTAGGGGAGGTGGATGGATAAAAAAACCAGAGAAACACACCATCCATTATTATTATAGGCAGAGACTTGTTAAATTTAAAGTAACATTTCCCTGTATGATAAGAACCATGAAATGACTTTAATGCGTATAATTTCTTGCAATACAATTCTGGCTAGTTGATTTCAATTCATGAGCCTCCATATCATCCTCGTTATGGTTGTCCTCACCATGCTCAGCAAGATTGTGCTCACCCCTATATAGCGAACCCTAAAATCCTAAAATCCAACCATCATTGCGAAAACAACACTGCAGCGGTACAACCGCTCCTTGTCCAGGTACAACCGGGACTCACGCGTAACCTGCAGAAACCCTATGAAGCGGTACAACCGGGCAGACAGGCGGTAGTACCGGTTGTGGAGAACAACCGGAAAAACCGCTCAGCCACCGCACAACCACCGCTTTGAAACAGTAGGGAGTCACCCCTGTGAGCGGTGATCGGCTGATCTTGTCTGCAGCATAACCGCTTGGCCACGGTTCCATGGGTGGCTAAGTCCTAAGCGGTAGAACCACTTAGGGCACCGGTGGTACCGATGTGCGCAGCACAACCGGAACAACCGGGCCACCATCGCCCAAGTACCGCATCAAAACAAAAATCGGGCCGGTTGTTGAGCGGTACCTGGCCGGTACAACCGCCAATGACACATCGCAGTCAAGTTTAAGCACGGTGGGGGTACCACCGCCCGTGGGCAGTGGTACAACTTCTTGGTCATGACTGGGCTGTTCAACCCCAAGTTATCACCCCTCGGGGGGGTGGTTGGTTAGTGCCAAGGGCCAGCGGTACAACCGCTTGAATGAGCGGTACAACCGCTGGGAGAACACATCAACAGTTGAAAAAGAAGGGGGAACCTCTCTCACACACAACAAGGAAGGCAAAGGTGGGTGAGGAAGAACTGTACGTGCAATGATTCACCCAACTCCTTCTGATGTGGATTCCCTCTTAATAGTACGGGTTTGCTACGACCAAAGAGATAAACACTTGGACAAACACCGTCTTCAATCTTTTCCTTCGAGAGAGAATAGCTAATCGATGCAAAGCTAATCACCGAGAACCTGAAGCACATAGCACAAGATTAGACCAACAAAGGGTTGTCATCATAATCCAAAACACAAAGTAGGGGAATGACCTTACGATCTCCCCTTTTTTGGTGGATGATGACAACAACACGATTTGCAAGAGAGAGGTCTAGAAAATATAGACGGGACTCTGATACGTCTCCAACATATCTATAATTATGAAGTACTCCCTCCGTCCGCGAATAAGTGTACTTCTACATTTTGGTCTAAGTCAAAGTGTTAAAAATTTGACCAACTTTATAGAAAAGAGTAGTAACATATATGACATCAAATTGGTATATTATGAAACTACATTTCAAAACGAATCTAGTGATATTAATTTAGTGCCATAAGTGCTGATACTTTTTCCTATAAAGTTGGTCAAAGTTTGGGGTATCTTTGTAGTTCTTTGTGTGGATTAATTTTTATGAATATGAACTTGCTTTGGTGTTATTCTAGTACGAACTCTAGGATAGATCGAACAGAAAAAATAGCTTTGTGTTATTTTAGTACGAACTCTTAAATAGATCAAACGGAAAGAATAACTTTGAGGTAGTCTCGTAACCTACAAGCAATATCTATCTTTTGTTCTCCGCTAATAGGAACTTGGGAGTGATTCTTTATTACACTTTGAGGGATAATCATATGATCCAACTATGTTAGCACTGTTGAGAGATTGCGATGGCGAAATCACGGACCCTAGGCCTCATTTTTAAGCATTGCAATTCCGTTTTTGTGCCCGTTTAATATTTGTTACCTTGCTGTTTTTATTTATTTAGATTGTAAAAATATATTTCTACCATCAATATTACACTTTTATCACCATCTCTTTGCCGAACTAGTGCACCTATACAATTTGCCATTAAATTGGGTGTGTTGGGGACACAAGATATTTCTTGTATTTGGTTGCAGGGTCGTTTGAGGGAGACCATCTTCATCCTACACCTCTCACGGATTGATAAACCTTAGGTCATCCACTTGCGGGGAAATTGCTACTATCCTACAAAACTCTGCGATTGGAGGCCCTACATGTGTCTGCAACAATTAAGTTGCGTAGTAGACATCAAGCTCTTTTCTGGCGCCGTTGCCGCAGAGGTTAGGTAAGCGACACTCACACCCTGTCAACGAAGCTCTTTTCTGGCGCCGTTGCCAGGGAGGTGAGTGCTTGAAGGTATATCTTTAGATCTTGCAATTGAATCTTTTAGTTTCTTGTTTTATCACTAGTTTGTTTTATAAACGAAAACTACAAAAAATGGAATTGAGGTTGCATCATATTATTGATCATCTTTATAATATCTTTCTTGAAAATGATGGTTCAGAAAATTGTGCTCAATTGTCAAAAGAAGAAGTCAATAAAATGTTTGGCACAAAATATTTGAATGATGAGCATTCTTACAATGTTGTTAGTATGAATTCTTTGAATATCCATGATGCTAATGATATGCAAAGCCATAAGCTTGGGGATGCTATATTTGATGAAGATGATATTTTTAGTCCCCCAAGTTTTGATGAGAAAATATTTTATGATGAAAGCATGCCTCCTATCTATGATGATTATCGTGATGACATGTATGCCATATGTAATAATGATAAACATGAAGCTTGTCATCATGATTTTAATTTTCAATCACATGATAGTTACTTTGTTGAGTTTACTCCCACTATTATGAATGAGAAGAAACTTGCTTATGTGGAGAGTAATAAAATTTCTATGCTTATGAATCATGAAAAGAGTGCTTTATGTGATAGTTATATTGTTGAATTCATTCATGATGCTACTGAAAATTATTGTGAGAGAGGAACATATGCATTTACATATTGCAATAATATCAAGTTTCCTCTCTTTATGTTGAAAACCTTGAAGTTATGCTTGTTTTGCTTTCCTATGCTAGTTGATTCTTGTTCCCAAAAGTTGTTTGCTCACAAAATCCCTATGCATAGGAAGTGGGTTAGGCTTAAATGTGCTTTTCATGTGATTCATGACGCTCTTGTTATGTTGCAATCCTTATCTTTTATGCGAGCATCAGTGAACTCATCATGCCTAGCTAAAAAGGCATTAAAGAAAAGTGCTTGTCGGGAGACAACCCAACACTTTTACTTGCTGTTTTTGTGTGTTCACATTATTATGCTACTGCATTGATCATGTTTTATTGCTTTTGTTTCAATAAAGTGCCAAGTAAAGCCTTTGGGATCATGTTGGGTGATAGTTCATTTGACCCTGCTGAAAAACAGAAACTTTTGCGCTCACGAAAATGAGTCTCATTTTTAACAGAAGATTGCTCTTGAGTTGATTATTTTTGCAGGAGTTTAATATACAAATTGCTCACATGGTCCAATGTTTTTCATAATTTTTGGAGTAGCATAAGTATGGTAGTTATCCAGATCATCACAGACTATTCTGTTTTTGAAAGATTCTATTTTCAATGCATAGTTTGCTTGTTTTCTAGTTTCTATGGCTTATATTGCTCAATATAAGTTGTGGAAATGATATAATACAGTAGGAATTGTGTGTAAACAATTATGAATCTTGTCTTTGACAGTACCAAAGTGAAATGGTTTGCTCTTTATCATACTAACCTATCTCTCGAAGTTCCGTTAAGTTTTGTGTGATTGAAGTTTTCAAGTTTTGGGTGAGATGTCGATATGAGGAGAATAAGGAGTGACAAGACCCTAATCTTGGGGATGCCCAAGGAACCCCAAGTTAATATTCAAGTAAGATCCAAGCAACTAAGCCTGGGGATGCCCTGGAAGGCATCCCCTCTTTCGTCTCCAACACTATCGGTAACCTCACTTGGAGCTATGTTTTCATTCGTCACATGATATGTGTTTTTCTTGGAGCGTCAATTTATTTTGTTATATTTTCTTGCTGTTATTTATAATAATGTTGTGCATCTTTTATTTTAATAAAAACTTCAAGTATAGCCTTTTCCATGCTTATCTTGCAAGTATACATGTTGCTGTTTGAAAACGGAAAGTTTATCGATGTTGCAAAAATTCCCGAGGAAAGTAAGAAATTGGTAAAATGTTGAAACTTTTTGCATAATAAGATCTGATAAATTTTCTACAGTGTGGTAAAATTTCATAATGTTTGGAGTTGAATAAGTTTTGATACTCTTGCATTCTTCTGATTTGTCTTGTTTTGGCGATTCTTTGTTATGTTTGCATTGTTTGCATATGTTTGCTTGTTTAATGATTCTATTTGAGGATAGGAGTATTAAACATGCAGAGGCATTTAGTATGCAATGTTGAATAATAATTTTAGTGATTTGCTACAGTAGAGAATGATAATGTTTTTGCATTGGTTTATACTAACTTATCTCACGAGTTCTTGTTGAGTTTTGTGTGGATTAAGCTTTAAAGATGTAGGAAACCGTGATATGAGAGGAATTAAGGAGACACGAAAGCTCAATCTTGGGGATGCCCAAGGCACCCCAAGATAATATTTCAATAAGTCTCAAGCATCTAAGCTTGGGTATGCCCCGGTAGGCATCCCACCTTTCTTCTTCAACAATTATTGGTTAGTATCGGTTGAGCCTAAGTTTTTTATTCTTCACATGAGTTGTGCTATCCTTGAAATTTCATTTTGTTTTTTTTGCTTGCTATATTAATAAAATACTTAGATCTAAAAGTTTTTAATAAGAGAGAGTCCTCAAATAGCTACCTATTTATTTAACTACTCGCATGATCTTCACTTATATCTTTTTGGAGTAGTTTGTCATTTACTCTTGTGCTTCACTTATATCCTATGAGTAAAATTGTTGAATGAATTGAATATTATGAAGTTGAAATCATATCATGCCTAGTGGTAGTTCCACATTGGGTTTAGAAAGTGAAATCTTTTGAGGCTTGACAATCGCAATATTGGTCATACAAGCAATTCACAAATAATTAGTATAAGGAAGAGAACTTTCACATGCAAATACACTATCCTAGAAATCTTTTGTGATTGTGAGCCCCCATCAAAATATTATATGCCAAAATTGTTGACATTGGACAAGGAAGACAACGTAATGGTTTATGTTTGTTCATATTCACATAGAAGTCATATTGTCATAGATCCTTCAACATGTGGTGCTTGCCCCCTATCTTTGCTAGCCAAAAATTCCGCACCAAGTAGAGATACTACTTGTGCATCCAAAAACCCTTAAACCCAAATCTTATTTTCAAGAGTCCACCATACCTACCTATATGCGGTATTTTCGTGCCGTTCTAAGAAAATTTGTATGTGCCATCTCTAATTTTCAAAAATAAATTTCTCTTTTGTGTGCTCGTACCGCTCGTGAGGCGGTGAGGGGTGGCCAATATTTTCCATGCCAGATGTTTTATTCTCACGGTGAGTGTTTATTCACTTGTCATTGCACGAGAGTAAGGTAAAGGTTTTAGGGATGCCGAGTCCCGAAATAAAAAATGAATTTACCTTATGTTGTCAAATAATAAATTCCTTGGAAAGTGTTGGTATGGAGGGCACCCGTGGATAAGGCTAGCCATGGAAAGTGAAAGTATGGTGGAAAAAGGAATAAACTTTATTTTCTATTTGGGACCCGCCTATGGTATATCTAGCATGGAAAGTGTTGGGAGCTCTAAGTCGTTTTCGTTGGTGGCAAAAGTATACCTCTCGAAATGTTTTTATCTCTCAATTTTTGCTTTGAGCTCTGGCACCTCTACAAATCCCTACTTCCCTCTGCGAAGGGCCTATATTTTACTTTTATGTATTTACTTTCATGCAAGAGTCAAAGTTATTCTCTCTATTCCTTTTTATTTTTCTCTTTTGGCAAGCATCATGTGGCGAGGAAAGATCTAGGCACATATGTCCAGTTGAATATGGGTAGCATGAGTTATTATTGTTGACATCACCCTTGAGGTGAATACGTTGGGAGGCAAAACAATAAGCCCCTATCTTTCTATGTGTCCGGTTGAAATGTTTTGCTCATGTGTATGCGGTATGTGGAGCTCTTACTTAGACTCCGTTGAATAAGTTGAATTGCAATTGCTTGGTGACTAAGAATATAGGTTGTTGGGTTTCAAGAGAATTCATAATTTGAACCTTAACATGTGAATTGGTTGCCATTATAACATGAGAAGTTTTATGAGAAAGAATTGTTGTTATGATGACTAGAAAAAAGTGATTGAAATTATCATTGATCTTATGCACTTTGCTAGCATTCACACTTCATAAATTATTTCTTTTATCATTTACCTACTTGAGGACGAGCAGGAATTAAGCTTGGGGATGCTGATACGTCTCCAACGTATCTATAATTTATGAAGTATTCATGCCAATATATTATCATTCTTGGATATTTTACAATCATTTTATAGCAACTTTATATAATTTTTTGGTACTAACCTATTGACCCAGTGCCAGTTGCTATTTTTTGCTTGTTTTTTACATCGCGGTAAAACAATACCAAACGGAGTCCAGACGCAACGAAACTCCACGGGGATTTTTTATGGACCAGAAGGAACCCAATGGGCCAGAGCTGCACCTGGGGGGTGCCCCGAGGGGGCACAACTCACCAGGGCGCACCAGGGCCCCCTGGCGCGCCCAGGTGTGTTGTGCCCACCTTGATGGCTTCCTGCACCCCATCTTTGCACTATAAATTCCCAAATACTCCGAAACCCTTCGGGGTTAACCTAGATCATAAGTTCTGCCGCCGCAAGGTCTCTGCATCCGCAAAAACCAATCTAGACCTGTTAAGACTGCCTGGGGGGAATCATCACCGGTGGCCATCTTCATCATCCTGGCGGCCACCACGATGAGGAGGGAGTAGTCCACCCTCGGAGTTGAGGGTTTGTACCAGTAGCTATGTGTTTAATCTCTCTCTCTCTCTCTCTCTCTCTCTCTCTCGTGATCTGTATCATGGGATTTGTAAATATAGTTGGATCATATGATGTTTCTACCCTCTATACTCTTGTTATGATGGATTGAATCTTTACCCTTTGAAGTTTGGTCTTGTCGGATTGAATATTTAGAGATGAGAACACATGATATATGTATTTCGATATGAATACTTGAGGTGACAATTGGGGTATCTTATTGATTCACTTGACATATGTTATGGCATTCAACTCGCGGATTCCCGCAGTGATATTGGGGTAATATATGCATAGGGGTTGATGCACGTTTTTGTCCGGTAGAAACTTTGGTCTCTTTGTAGTTCTTTGGGTGGATTGAGTTTTATGAATATGAACTTGCTTTGGTGTTATTCTAGTACGAACTCTAGGATAGATCGAACGAAAAATAGCTTTGTGTTATTTTAGTACAAAGTCTTAAATAGATCGAACGGAAAGAATAGCTTTGATGTAGTCTCTTAACCTACAAGCAATATCTATCTTTTATTCTCCGCTAATAGGAACTTGGGAGTGATTCTTTATTACACTTTAAGGGATAATCATATGATCCAACTATGTTAGCACTGTTGAGAGATTGCACTAGCGAAAGTACGGACCCTAGGCCTCATTTTTAAGCATTGCAATATCGTTTTTGTGCCTGTTTAATATTTGTTACCTTGCTGTTTTTATTTATTCAGATTATAAAAATATATTTCTACAATCAATATTACACTTTTATCACCATCTCTTCGCCGAACTAGTGCACCTATACAATTTGCCATTGTATTGGGTGTGTTGGGGACACAAGAGATTTCTTGTATTTGGTTGCAGGGTCGTTTGAGGGAGACCATCTTCATCCTACACCTCTCACGGATTGGTAAACTTTAGGTCATTGTGACGCCCGGGTAATCTAGCTACAGTAATCTCTACTTATGACGCCATGTCACCTCCGTTACTGTCGCTAATCTCGCGTTAGTTCAAAACGATTCGAATTCAAATTTGGATTTTTGGCAAACAAACAAAGTTTTCAAACTTCAAAACAAAAATGTTCGGACCGTGTCAAATATTGCATAGATAATTATCGTGAAATAAACACATTTTTATAAAAGGCCTAAATAATTTAAAATTATTTAAAACAGAAAAGTAAATAAATAAAAGAAAAGAAAATACAAAAGAGAAAAACTAAACTAACAGAAAAAAAGAAAGAGAAAACCCTGCTTCGGGCTTCGCTCAAGCCAAGGCCAACGGCCAGCCCACTGCCCACCGGGTCCACCCTAGGCTTAACCCCCCACTCCCCTAGGCCAACCCTAGCCGCCACCCACTCGCCCCCACTCCCCCACTCGTCCCACCCCCGCGCGTCTCAATCGTTCCCCCGATCTGGATCGGGGGGAAACGGCGCCCCGACCCCGCCGCCTCATCCCTACGCCCCCGTCGCTCGACGCCGCAGCCCGTCGCCTCGCCGGCGCCGAGCACCGCCACCTCGGCCTCCTCCTCGCGGCTCCCATCCGCCGCCTCTCCGTCTCCCCTTCCCCCGGTGGATCGGGGAGCAGCCCGACGCGCCTCGCCGCCACATACCGCCGTCGCCAGTGCCATTCCCGGAGCTCCTCGTCGAACGCCGTCCCGTCCTCCTCCTCCGGTCCTCCCCAACCTCCCCGAGCCAGCTGCCTGTCCCTCGCAAACCCCGTGAGGCCCCTCTCCTTCCCTCCCTGCTCGGCCTTTCCACAGCGCGCCCGGCTTCGTCGCACGCGTGCGTCCCGTGCATGCCTCGTCATCCCACCCGTCACGCCCACACGCCCGCTCTTCGCCGGACCGCACTCCCTCTCCCCACGTCGGCCACCACGCCGCCTTGGCCGGCTCGGCCATTGCACTCCACTGGCGGCGCTCCTCAGCGCCCGTCTCCAGCGTCACTTGTGTAGCGCGCCCTTCGGTCGCCAGCCGCGCCCTGCTCCCTACGCCGGCACCGCCTGCTGCCAGTGCGGTGGCCGGCAACCCTCGCCTTGGGCGGGATCGCCCTGCGCCCATCCACAGCAGCGCCGTGTGACCTCCCTCGCTCGGCGCCCTGCCTCCGCCCCACAGGCGTGCGCCCGAACGAGCAGGTGCGGGCACCGTTCTTGCCCGAACCGCTAACACCGACGCCCGCTAAGGCCATGGGCCAATGACACGAGGGGCCCACGCCCCATAACGTTTTAATAAAAAAAAGGAATTTAAAATAATAATAATAATAATAATAAATAATGAAATTAATTAATTAATTAACTAATTAATAGACTTAATTAATTCTGGTTAATTAAACTAAACAGTTAATTAAGCTAACTAATTAACCTAAACCCTAATTAACCTAAATAGAGAATGACAGGTGGGTCCCCCTGGACCCACACGTCAGGTTGACCAGGTCAATGGTCAACGTTGACTGCTGACATCACTCTGATGTCATGCTGACGTCATCATTTACTATTCTGGATAATGTTGGATTTAAATAATTAATTAAAATCAGAAAATTAATAAAATCTTTAGAAAATCATATCTTTTAATCCGTAACTTCGGATTAAAATATTTTCAACATGAAAGTTGCTCGAACGACGAGGCGAACCGGATCACGCAGCCCGTTCGTCCACCACACACCCCTAACATATCAAACACGCAATTTTCCCCCTCCGGTTCATCTGTCCGAAAACGCGAAACACCGGGAATACTTTCCCGGATGCTTCCCCCCTTCACCGGTATCACCTCATACCGCGTTAGGGCCCCTCTAGCATCGTTACTTGTCATGTCATGCATCGATATGCATATATTTACATGGTATTCATTGTTTCTTCCCCCTCTTCTCTCCGGTAGACTACGAGACCGACGCTGCTTTGCCAGTTAAGCCTACGGAGTTGTGACCCCTCTCTCTTGCCAGAGCAACGGGCAAGCCCCAATCGATCACCAGATATCGCCTATTCTACTCTATACCGCTTGCATTAGAGTAGTGTAGCATATTCTTGCTTTTCGTTATACCTATCACGATGCATAGCTTTGTCCTTGCTACTCTTGTTGTTACCTTTACGCAATCCTACATGCTTAGTATAGGATGCTAGTATTTCCATCTGTGGTCCTACATTCTTGTCCGCTCATCTGTGCTATACTATCGGGCCGTGATCACTCGGGAGGTGATCACGGGTATATCTTATACTTATACATGATACATGTGGTGACTAAAGTCGGTCGGCTTGTGGAGCACCATGAGTGATTCACGGATTGGGGGCTGAAAGGACCTTTGTCCCGACGGCCCTCTGGATGGATCTTTGTGGCGGAGCGACATGGCGAGTTGAGACCGCCTAGGAGAGAGGTGGGCCTGGCCTGCTCGGGCGTTCGTGGATACTTAACACGCTTAACGAGATCTTGGTATTTGATCCGAGTTGGCTACGGGCCTATACGCACTAACCAACTACGTGGGAAAGATATGGGCACTTTCGGCGTCGTGGTATCGGCCGGCACTTCGTGACGTCGGCCGATCGAGTGGCGCGCCGGATTGGACTAGAACGCTGTAGGCTAGGTGCGCTTCCCGGCGTCACAGCGTCTTGGTGTGCTCATGGCGATGGGCCTGCACTGCGGCGCTTAGATTTAGACCGGCGTCGGGCCTCTGTTGTGCCTAGGTGGGGCTGCGGCGTGTTGATCTTCCGCGGCCGGGCATGACCCAGGAAAGTGTGTCGGCCAAATGGGATCAAGCGTGTTGGGTTATGTGGTGCACCCTGCAGGGAAGTTAATCTATTCGAATAGCCGTGATCTTCGGTAACAGGACGACTTGGAGTTGTACCTTGACCTTATGACAACTAGAACCGGATACTTAATAAAACACACCCTTCCAAGAGCCAGATATAACCGGTGGTCGCTCTCTCTCAGGGATACGAGGAGGGGATCGCCGGGTAGGATTATTGCTATGTGATGTTACTTGGAGGACTTCAACCTACCCTCTTCTACTGTTGCAAGGCGAAGGTGACGGAAGCGTAGTCTTCGATAAGACTAGCTATCCCCTCTTATTACGGCATTCTGGTTCGGTCCACCGATATGGCCCTTTACACATATATCCATGCATATGTAGTGTAGCTCCTTGCTTGCGAGTACTTTGGATGAGTACTCACGGTTGCCTTGTTCCCCCTTTTCCCCTTTTCTATACCCGGTTGCTGCGACCAGACGGTGGAGCCCAGGAGTCAGGCGCCACCGTCGATGACAACTACTACCCCGGAGGTGCCTACTACTACGTGCAGCCCACTGACGACGACCAAGAGTAGTTAGGAGGATCCCAGGCAGGAGGCCTGCGCCTCTTTCGATCTGTATCCCAGTTTGTGCTAGCCATCTTATGGCAACTTGTTTAACTTATGTACGTACTTTCAGATATTGTTGCTTCCACGACTCGTCTATGATCGAGCACTTGTATTCGAGCCCTCGAGGCCCCTGGCTTGTATTATGATGCTTGTATGACTTGTTTTATTTTTAGAGTTGTGTTGTGATATCTTCCCGTGAGTCCCTGATCTTGATCGTACATGGTTGCGTGTATGATTAGTGTACGATTGAATCGGGGGCATCACAAGTTGGTATCAGAGCCGACTGCCTGTAGGAATCCCCCTTTCCAACTCCTTGGCCGAAGTCGAGTCTAGACTTTACAAAACTCTTAATAACATGGTTGTGCGCCCATGGGCCCACGCCGCCATTGGATGGTATTAGGATCTTTTACTCCTCGACCTTTACTCGGGATTACGAACTCTATTCTATTCGGGTTAAACGAAATTTTTACTAAAATCTAACTTTAGGTTCTCGAAAATACTTTCTCCCGGAGAGGCCCTTCAGTCCAGATGATCACCGACTGCACCAGAAGATTTCAAAGATACTCTTTGTTATTCTCTCGAGACTTTGTGCCCATCACTTTTGCTATTCCGACCACCGATAAATCCTTATGGATAACTACTTACACTTGCCATTCTTACGATCATCCCCCATTGATCTTGTTATTACAAGATACCCCGAAGTTTTCTCTATTGTTCCGAGAATACTTTGTGCCTATTACCTAGCAGTTCTTTGCCACATGAACACCCCTTCAAATAAATCCTCGCACTTGTCGAGTATCCTCTCATCCCCCAGTTGTTCATGTGTTTCACAGTGGTCTTCGAAATACTATTCGATCCTCCAAAAATCCTTAGTAGCTTATTGCTCTGCAATACTTGTCTGCTTGCATGATGGATGCTTTCCATATGTCTGGCAATATTTGTTAACTATCCTTAGGCACCGTCATTTTGATCCTATTGATTCAACATGAGTGCGAATGCACACAATCATTAGTTGATCCTCTTAAATTATCTTTCGACTCAGACGTCATTTTAAACATGAGCTTGATCTCGACCAATCAAATTGTTGTCGATTTTACCCCTAAGCTTACTCAACTTATCCATCCTTAATCGAGTGTTTGCTTCGATCCTTTGATTTAGTAATCATAATTCCTTTACATGTGAGCTTTGAATTAGTCGATTGCTTCTATAATCCAATGCCTTCGCATTGTTTCTTCCCTCCGTTGTGTGCCAATACTCACATCGGTTTCACTATGGACCGTCGGATCCTTTGTTGAAATATCATCCGACGGTGTCCTTCGTATACAAAAACCTCGAGAAGTTCTTTCCACGATACATAATGCCTTAGGTAAATTGTATCCTCTGCTTTCTCAACCATGCTCGCCTTGAGCTTGAGTTAATTACTTCTAAAGATTCGGTATATGATTCTAAGATGCCCGATGGGTTGAACCTATGCCTTCCTTAATATGTGTGAACTCGAAAGTTTTCACGAGTCATACTCTTCTGGTATTTTGCCAAATAAAATTTCAACACTACAACGTCATTGAACGCGAGAAGTGAATGAAAGGTTGTGCATTGGAGAAGTGGGAGTCGACCTTGAACTTTGTGCTCATGCCCATGGACACGATGTAGAACTTATCATGAAAGCTTCTCTTAAATTAAGTATTCCCTTGGTATAAGTTCATCTTATATCTGGGATCTGGCCTTTTGCAATCGTGGTTCCGACCATGTTCTCCTTTAAATACCATTTCTCGTGCAAGTTTAAGCACTTGACTTCTGCAGAGCAATACCCAATCTAACCTCTACTTTGATTTGTCGTCGAGTATTACCCCCTGGTATCTCAAGATTATCACGGAACTGCATAACTTCTTATGAGTTCTTCATCAAGTGCTACATTCTCATTGATTCCAATTTTTCACGGGCTCTGAGTTATTTAACACTCAAAGACACCAATAACTGACTCGAGTCCGCATCGCGATTAAGCAACTCCTGGTAACCTTCCTTACTTACGAGTTTGAACTCAATCACGTCATTCCTAGCCTGGTTGGCTATATCCTTGTCGTGCCGATTTTAACTGTGCTACCTGGTCCTCTTCCCAGAGCATAATTTTTGACGATAAGCTAAGCTTACGTCGATCTTCCTCATCATATCATTTCGCTTTGGACAACAAGCTTGATTTTGAGTTTGTGTCGTACACATGGTTCGAATAACCTTTTGCTTCATAATTCCTTTCACTTGATGTTATCGCCGATCGATTACATCTTCTCGAAACCTCTCGACAAATGTGTCGTGATCATCATCAACATTCTGAGGCCTTCCAAGATATCTATCGAATTCTTGATGAGAAATACCTCCTTGCCCCTCGATGGTTTGTGTTATCATCGGCAACGTTATTGCCCCCCCTTCCATTTCAGACTTGATCATGTTATGGAGCTCCTTCCCATCTAGCTTATGTTATGTTCTACCTTGAAGTATTACTGCCCTTCATATAAAGGATGTTGCGAGGATTGCTCCACCTCTTAAGAATTCCTGATATAGTAATACTTCTCGCCATCTCCATTCGTTTCTAGGTTCCCGTGTTGATTCTAACCGGGATACCAATAGGTGAACTGTGTTGTTCGGATTCTAAAACCTCTAGCAACCCTATTTCTTTGAAGTTAATGGTCGTTAGTTCATTCTTAGGCTATTGATTATTGAATCACCATTCTGACATTGGTCGTGCAACCCAACCCATATTTCGGGCGCACCTTTCAACCAATGTTTAATTATGTATGTTTTCCTCGAGCATACTTCCTTATATCATTTGATCTGACAAATGTTATCTCCTTGTTCACTTAATTGTGGAAATCCATCTTTTGGGAATCTCGATGAATGGCCGATGAGTTCACGGACACCTCCTTGTCCTCTCCTTGGGTTAATGATGGACTCTTGTTAACGGAAATCACTTCATAGTTCATTTCCCGAGAATCTTACAATGTCACCTCGTCAATTTGTGTTGCACCTTTTCTTCTCGGACATCCACGAGTGCGAGGTATCATGACACCAATCGGATCTGAATCTCGGTCGATATGATGGCTGGGACAACTTTCCAAGAGTTATGATATTGGTCCTTTGATGAACCGGTAACATGATGTCATGCCTAGCACCCACAGGTGGAGGACCGATCATTATAAATTCTTTTTCAAGGATAACTATTCTTCACGGAGGAAATTGTAAGACCTATTTTATAAGCTGTCCTGATGGATCCATTGAGTATCTAAAGTCTGACCTTTGCTTGAATACCATGTCAATGCTATCTCGAAGCATGTCTATGGTACCCCGATTTTCAACAAGAACATTTGAAGCCCAATGCTAAATGTTTCCTGCTCAATTATCCAAACACCGTTGTATGGGTAATGTCATGAAAAATTCTCTCCCCTACCTAAAGAGTTTACTACATATATCCTGACATGGATATCATGCTCTGCTTGTCTTTGGGAAGGATATACCCTTGAAATATGTGTTTAAACACATTTTCCTTTCCATTGTTCTGTTTAATATGATAATCATATTTTACTTTCCATTGGTTGGTTTAACGTTTCTTGTGACCTATATGATCTAAGCAGCAATATTCTCCTGCTTATGAAAACACCTCGGTGTACAATTCTGTCAGCAAGACCCTATTGCTATTGTTGATGACATTTCGGTAGCCACCGATGGACGAGAACTTTGCCTAATGGCCCGCCTCGTTCGACGAGCAGGAAAATGGTTCTCTTCGTCCCTCGCCCTTGGTACCAACATTGATGCCAACAAAACTGACAGGCTATCCTATGACATACCTTGCTATCTTGACCATGCAAATGTTAGCGCCTTCCTTCTTTTAACCCACATGGTGGGCCCATAACCCACAGCTCCACAGGATCGAAACCTGACTCACCTGTACAACCCTGGTTCTAATGGTTATTCCCCATGCTTGGCTTTGTATTTAATTCACGGGCCACCTTCCGAGTGCTCTATTATGGTATCAGACGCTATACTTACTCTCACTACTCTAAACCCCTTTCTCACTCTGGTTCAGACTTCGAGCCACTATCTATCTGCTTGGAACCTCTTATTGTACCTTCGAACCTCACTCTCGATGTGTTTTATTTGTTCAACTCGGGAGGTACTCTTATACTCATTCATGGGTTAATCCCAGATTATTACCCTTATAGCATTCTGTCGTTGCGATCTGCCCTGTTACCTATTCGTAAGTACGATGAAGATCCCGAAGTAAGGACGACAACTTCATCATGATGACCCAAAGCAGAGAACTGAAGACATCAATGTAATGGATCGACCTCTTCGAGAAGAGCAACCAAAGACGAGAAGATTCGTTAGGATTTCGTAACCAGACCTTTCCCCCTAGTCCCCCTCTTAAATCTTGGGACGAGATTTCTTGTGGTGGAGGAGAATTGTGACGCCCGGGTAATCAAGCTATAGTAATCTCTACTTATGACGCCATGTCACCTCCGTTACTGCCGCTAAGCTCGCGTTAGTTCAAAACGATTCGAATTCAAATTTGGATTTTTGGCAAACAAACAAAGTTTTCAAACTTCAAAACAAAAATGTTCGGACCGTGTCAAATATTGCATAGATAATTATCGTGAAATAAACACATTTTTATAAAAGGCCTAAATAATTTAAAATTATTTAAAACAGAAAAGTAAATAAATAAAAGAAAAGAAAATACAAAATAGAAAAACTAAACTAACAAAAAAAAGAGAAACCCCCACCTTTGGCTCGCTCACCAAGTTAAGGCCAACCGGCCAAACTGCCCAGCCGGTCCACCTCACGGCTTAACCCCCCACTCCCCTGTGCCAACCCTAGCCGCCACCCACTCGCCCCACTCCCCACTCGTCCCACCCCGCGTCTCCCTCGTTCCCCGATCTGGATCGGGGAAATGGCGCCCAACCCCGCCTCATCCCTTACGCCTGCCGCCGACGCCGCATGTCGCCGTCGCCGGGCGCCGAGCACCGCCACCTCGGCCTCCTCCTCGCGGCTCCCATCCGCCGCCTCTCCGTCTCCCTCCCCTTCCCCCCCGGCTGGATCAGGGGAGCAGCCCCGACGCCCGCGCCTCGCCGCCACATACCGCCGTCGCCGAGTGCCATTCCCCGGAGCTCCTCTGTCGTCGGAACGCCGTCCCCGTCCTCCTCCTCGCCGGTCCTCCCCAACCTCCCCCGAGCCCGCTGCCCCGTCCCCTGCAAACCCCCTCGTGAGGCCCCCCTCTCCTTCCTCCCACCTTTCGGCCTTTCCACGCGCGCCCGGCACTTTCGTCGCCCGCGGCCACCGCCGCAGCGTCGTCCGTGCATGCTCGTCATCCCACCGTCCGCCCACCGCCCGCTCTTCGGCGGACCGCCTCCCTCTCCCCCGTCGGCCACCACGGCCGCCTTGGCCTGGCTCGGCCCGCCCGCGCTCCATGGCGGCGCTCCCCAGCGCCCGTCTCCAGCGCGTCACTTGTGTAGCGCGCCCGCTTCGGTCGCCGAGCGCCCTGCTCCCTGCCCCACCGCTTCGCCTGCTGCCCGGTGCGGTGGCCGGCAACCTCGCCCGCCTTTGGGCGGGATCGCCCTAACGCCCATCCGGCGGCCCGTGGCCACGGCCTCCCTCCCGGCGCCTTGCCGCCTCCACCCACCCCTGGGCATGCGCCCGAACGAACGGGTGCGGGGCACCCGTTGCGCCCGAACCCGCTAACACCGACGCCCGCTAAGGCCATGGGCCAATGACACGAGGGGCCCACGCCCCATAACGTTTTAATAAAAAAAAGGAATTTAAAATAATAATAATAATAATAAATAATGAAATTAATTAATTAATCAATTAACTAATTAATAGACTTAATTAATTCTGGTTAATTAAACTAAACAGTTAATTAAGCTAACTAATTAACCTAAACCCTAATTAACCTAAATAGAGAATGACGGTGGGTCCCCCGGACCCACACGTCAGTTGACCAGTAAATGGTCAACGTTGATCACGACATCACTCGATGTCATGCCGACGTCATCATTTACTATTCTGGATAATGTTGGATTTAAATAATTAATTAAATTCCGAAATTAATAAAATCTTTAGAAAATCATATCTTTTAATCCGTAACTTCGGATTAAAATATTTTCAACATGAAAGTTGCTCGTAACGACGAGGCGAACCCAGATCGTAGCAGTTCGTCCACCACACACCCCTAACATATCAAACACGCAATTTTCCCCTCCGTACATACGTAGAAAACGCGAAACACCGGAATACTTTCCGGGATGCTTCCCCCTTCACCGGTATCACCTCATACCGCGTTAGGGCACCCTAGCATCGTTACTTGTCATGTCATGCATCGATATGCATATGTTTACATGGTATTCATTGTTTCTTCCCCTCTTCTCTCCTAGACTACGAGACCGACTGCTGCTGCCAGTTCGCTTACGGAGTTGGCGACCCCTCTCTCTTGCGAGCAACCAGGCAAGCCCCCTTGATCACCAGATATCGCCTATTCTACTCTATACTGCTTGCATTAGAGTAGTGTAGCATGTTCTTGCTTTCCGTTATACCTATCACGATGCATAGCTTTGTCCTTGCTACTACTATTGTTACCTTTACCTCCAATCCTACATGCTTAGTATAGGATGCTAGTATTTCCATCTGTGGCCCTACATTCTTGTCCGTCATTGTGCTATACTATCGGGTCGTGATCACTCGGGAGGTGATCACGGGTATATACTTATACTTATACATGATACATGTGGTGACTAAAGTCGGGTCGGCTTGTGGAGCACCCATGAGTGATTCACGGATTGAAATTTGAAAGGACCTTTGTCCCGACGGCCCTCTGGATGGATCTTTGTGGCGGAGCGGCAGGGCAGGTTGAGACCACCTAGGAGAGAGGTGGGCACAGCCCTGTTCGGGCGTTCGTGGATACTTAACACGCTTAACAAGATCTTGCTATTTGATCCGAGTTGGCTACGGGCCTATACGCACTAACCAACTACGTGGGAAAGATATGGGCACTTTCGGCGTCGTGGTATCGGTAGAAGCACTTCGTGACGTCGGCCGATCGAGTGGCGCGCGGATTGGACCGGAACGCCTGTAGGCTAGGTCTGCGCTTCGTGGCGTCACAGACGCAACGTCTTGAGTGTGCTTTCAGGCGATGGGCCCGGACCCACAATGCGCTTAGGTTTAGACCGGCGTCTGGCCTCTCTGTTGTGCCTAGGTGGGGCTGCGGCGTGTTGATCTTCCGGCCGGGCATGACCCAGAAAGTGTGTCCGCCAAATGGGATCAAGCGTGTTGGGTTATGTGGTGCACCCTGCAGGAAGTTAATCTATTCGAATAGCCGTGATCTTGATAACAGGACGACTTGGAGTTGTACCTTGACCTTATGACAACTAGAACCGGATACTTAATAAAACACACCCTTCCAAGAGCGAGATATAACCGGTGGTCGCTTCTCTCGGGGATACGAGGAGGGATCGCGGTAGGATTATTGCTATGTGATGTTACTTGGAGGACTTCAACCTACCCTCTTCTACCTATTGCAAGGCGAAGGTGACCAAGCGTAGTCTTCGATAAGACTAGCTATCCCCTCTTATTACGGCATTACGCAGTTTAGTCCACTGATATGGCCCTTTACACATATATCCATGCATATGTAGTGTACCTCCTTGCTTGCGAGTACTTTGGATGAGTACTCACGGTTGCCTTGTTCCCCCTTTTCCCCTTTTCTATACCCGGTTGCTGCGACCAGACGGTGGAGCCCAGGAGTCAGGCGCCACCGTCGATGACGACTACTACCCGGAGGTGCCTACTACTACGTGCAGCCCGCTGACGACGACCAAGAGTAGTTAGGAGGATCCCAGGCAGGAGGCTTGCGCCTCTTTCGATCTGTATCCCGCTTTGTGCTAGCCATCTTATGGCAACTTGTTTAACTTATATACGTACTCAGATATTGTTGCTTCCACGACTTCGTCTATGATCGAGCACTTGTATTCGAGCCCTCGAGGCCCCTGGCTTGTATTATGATGCTTGTATGACTTGTTTTATTTTTAGAGTTGTGTTGTGATATCTTCCCGTGAGTCCCTGATCTTGATCGTACATGTTTGCATGTATGATTAGTGTACGATTGAATCGGGGGCGTCACAGTCATCCACTTGAGGGAAAATTGCTACTATCCTATAGAACTCGGCGCTTGGAGGCCCAACACATGTCTACAAGAATAAAGTTGTGTAGTAGACATGAAGCTCTTTTCTGGCGCCTTGCCGGGAGGTTAGGTAACCGACACTCACACCCCGTCAACGAAGCTCTTTTCAGGCGCCGTTGCCAGGGATGTGAGTACTTGAAGGTATATCTTTACATATTGCAATTGAATCTTTTAGTTTCTTGTTTTATCACTAGTTTGTTTTATAAAAGAAAACTACAAAAAATGGAATTGAGGTTGCATCATATTATTGATCATCTTTATAATATCTTTCTTGAAAATGATGGTTCAAAAAATTGTGCTCAATTGTTAAAAGAAGAAGTCAATAAAATGTTTGGCACAAAATATTTGAATGATGAGCATGCTTGCAATGTTGTTAGTATGAATTCTTTGAATATCCATGATGCTAATGATATGCAAAGCCATAATCTTGGTGATGCTATATTTGATGAAGATGATATTTTTAGTCCCCCAAGTTTTGATGAGAAAATCTTTTATGATGAAAGCATGCCTCCTATCTATGATGATTATCATGATGACATGTATGCCATATTGAATAATGATAAACATGAAGCTTGTCATCATGATTTTAATTTTCAATCACATGATAGTTACTTTGTTGAGTTTACTCCCACTATTATGAATGGGAAGAAACTTGCTTATGTGGAGCGTAATAAAATTTCTATGCTTATGAATCATGAAAAGATTGATTTATGTGATAGTTATATTGTTTAATTCATTCATAATGCTACTGAAAATTATAATGAGAGAGGAACATATGCATTTACATATTGCAATAATATCAAGTTTCCTCTCTTTATGTTGAAAACCTTGAAGTTATGCTTGTTTTCCTTTCCTATGCTAGTTGATTCTTGTTCCCAAAAGTTGTTTGCTCATAAAATCCCTATGCATAGGAAGTGGGTTATGCTTAAATGTGCTTGTCATGTGATTCATGACGCTCTTATTATGTTCCAATCCTTATCTTTTATGCGAGCATCATTGAACTCATCATGCCTAGCTAAAAAGGAATTAAAGAAAAGTGCTTGTTGGGAGACAACCCAACACGTTTACTTGATGTTTTTGTGTGTTCACATGATTATGCTACTGTATTGATCATGTTTTATTGCTTTTGTTTCAATAAAGTGCCAAGTAAAGCCTTTGGGATCATGTTGGGTGATAGTTCATTTGACCCTGCTGAAAAACAGAAACTTTTGCGCTCACGAAAATGAGTCTCATTTTTAACAGAAGCGTGATCTTGAGTTGATTCTTTTTGAAGGAGTTTAATATACAAATTTCTCACGTGCTACAATTTTTTTCATAATTTTTGGAGTAGCAAAAGTATGGTAGTTATTCAGATCATCAGAGACTGTTCTGTTTTTGACAGATTCTGTTTTCAATGCATAGTTTGCTTGTTTTCTAGTTTCTATGGCTTATATTGCTCAATATAAGTTGTGGAAATGATATGATACATTAGTAATTGTGTGGAAACAATTATGAATCTTGTCTTTGACAGTACCATAGTGAAATGATTTTCTCTTTATCATACTAACCTATCTCACGAAGTTCCGTTAAGTTTTGTGTGATTGAAGTTTTCAAGTTTTGGGTGAGATGTCGATATGAGGAGAATAAGGAGTGAAAATACCCTAATATTGGGGATGCCCAAGATAATATTCAGGAAGATCCAAGCAACTAAGCTTGGGGATGCCCCGGAAGACATCCCCTCTTTCGTCTCCAACACTATCGGTAACCTCGCTTGGAGCTATGTTTTCATTCGTCACATGATATGTGTTTTGCTTGGAGCTTCAATTTATTTTTTTAGGATTTGCTAGCTGTTATTTAATGTTTTGCATATTTAATTTCAATAAAAACGTCAAGTATAGCCTTTGCCATGCTTATCTTGCTAGTATACATGTTGCTGTTTGAAAACAGAAAGTTTATTGATGTTGCAAAAATTCCCGAGGAAAGTAAGAAATTGATAAAATGTTGAAACTTTTTGCATAATAAGATCTGATAAGTTTTCTACAGTGTGGTAGAATTTCATAATGTTTGGAGTTGAATAAGTTTTGATACTCTTGCATTCTTTACAGACTGTACTGTTTTGGCAGATTGCTGTTATGTTTGCATATGTTTGCTTGTTTAATGATTATATTTGAGGATAGGAGTATTAATATGCAGCGGCATTTAGTATGCAATGTTGAATAATAATTTTAGTGATTTTCTATAGTAGAGAATTATAAAGTTTTTGCATTGGTTTATACTAACTTATCTCACGAGTTCTTGTTGAGTTTTGTGTGGATGAAGTTTTTGAGATTTAGGAAACCGTGATATGAGAGGAATTAAGGAAACACAAAAGCTCAAGCTTGGGGATGCCCAAGGCACCCCAAGATAATATTTCAAGAAGTCTCAAGCATCTAAGCTTGGGTATGCCCCGGTAGGCATCCCACCTTTCTCTTCAACAATTATCGGTTAGTATCGGTTGAGCCTAAGTTTTTGATTCTTCACATGAGTTGTGCTATCCTTGAAATGCCATTTTGTTTTTTTGCTTGCTATATTAATAAAATACTTAGATCTAAAAGTTTTTAATAAGAGAGAGTCCTCAAATAGCTACCTATTTATTTAACTACTCGCATGATCTTCACTTATATCTTTTTGGAGTAGTTTGTCATTTACTCTTGTGCTTCACTTATATCCGATGAGTAAAATTGTTGAATTAATTGAATATTATGAAGTTGAAATCATATCATGCCTAGTGGTAGTTCCACATTGGGTTTAGAAAGTGAAATCTTTTGAGGCTTGACAATCGCAATATTGGTCATACAAGCAATTCACAGATAATTAGTATAAGGAAGAGAACTTTCACATGCAAATACACTATCCTAAAAATCTTTTGTGATTGTGAGCCCCCATCAAAATATTATATGCCAAAATTGTTGACATTGGACAAGGAAGACAACGTAATGGTTTATGTTTGTTCATATTCACATAGAAGTCATATTGTCATAGATCCTTCAACATGTGGTGCTTGCCCCCTATCTTTGCTAGCCAAAAATTCCGCACCAAGTAGAGATACTACTTGTGCATCCAAAAACCCTTAAACCCAAATCTTATTTTCAAGAGTCCACCATACCTACCTATATGCGGTATTTTCGTGCCGTTCTAAGCAAATTTGTATGTGCCATCTCTAATTTTCAAAAATAAATTTCTCTTTTGTGTGCTCGTACCGCTCGCGAGGCGGTGAGGGGTGGCCAATATTTTCCATGCTAGATATGCTATTATCATGATGAGTGTTTATTCACTTGTCACTGCACGAGAGTAAGGCAAAGGTTTTAGGGATGCCCAGTCCCGAAATGAAAAATGAATTTACTTTATGTTGTCAAATAATAAATTCCTTGGAAAGTGTTGGTATGGAGGGCACCCGTGGATACGGCTAGCCATGGAAAGTGAAAGTATGGTGGAAAAAGGAATAAACTTTATTTTCTGTTTGGGAACCGCCTATGATATATCTAGCATGGAAAGTGTTGGGAGCTCCAAGTCGTTCTCGCTGGTGGGAAAAGTATACCTCTCAAAATGTTTTTATCTCTCAATTTTCGCTTTGAGCTCTGGCACCTCTACAAATCCCTACTTCCCTATGCGAAGGGCCTATCTTTTACTTTTATGTATTTATACTACCGCAGGATGCTGCTGACACGACACTACGATCAGAGACCCTTCGACGAAACTGTGTGTGATGCCATAATCGCAAACGGTGGTGTAAAAAACCCGTCAAAAAAGGTGCAAAACGTTTGCGATGACGGATGCATCAAACGCGGTTTGGATTTTAGTTGTGTGTGCGATTCAGGGCATATGGTTCAGTTCAATTAACCATTTTCGATGTGGAGGAACAAAAGAAACGGGCAGCCAGATGAAGGTGTGTGCGATGTACAGCATACGGTTCACTCAGATGAACTGTTTGTGATTAGGCAACACAAAAGAAACGGTCAGCTAGATCAAGGTGTGTGCGATGTACATCATACAGTTCACTCAGATGAACTGTTTGTGATTAGGCAACACAAAAGAAACGGTCAGCCAAATCAAGGTGTGTGCGATGTACGACATGCGGTTCACCCGGATGAACTGTTTGCGTTGAGACAAGAGAACAGAAATGGTTCAATATAACAAATACCATAAATATTGCAAGGTTCAAGTTCAAAGATTACAACACCCAAATTCAAACATTGCAAGCTGCGTCATTTCTGAAAAGGGATCAACCACTGACAAGTCATGTATGGGTTTGACACAATAACTTCCAATTGCTTTGCCATATGCTCTTCCAATACATAGTTTGACATTTTTGGAGGCACTTCCATTCCGCAGTACTAGCCGCCTCTGATAATTGCTACCTCTTGAGCACTGCGTTGGTTTTCCCTTGAAGAGGAAAGGGTGATGCACCAAAGTAGCGTAAGTATTTCCCTCAGTTTTTGAGAACCAAGGTATCAATCCAGTAGGAGGCTACGCGCGAGTCCCTCACACCTACACAAAACAAATAAATCCTTGCAACCAACGCGATAAGGGGTTGTCAATCCGTGCACGGTCACTTACGAGAGTGAGATCTGATAGATATGATAGGATAATATTTTTGGTATTTTTATGATAAAGATGCAAAGAAAAATAAAAGAAAAGTAGAAAGCAAATGAAATAACAAAGTGTTGGAAGATTAATATGATGAAGATAGACCCGGGGGCCATAGGTTTCACTAGTGGCTTCTCTCAAGAGCATAAATATTCTACGATGGGTGAACAAATTATTGTTGAGCAATTGACAGAATTGAGCATAGTTATGAGAATATCTAGGTATGATCATGTATATAGGCATCACGTCCGAGACAAGTAGACCGACTCCTGCCTGCATCTACTACTATTACTCCACTCATCGACCGCTATCCAGCATGCATCTAGAGTATTAAGTTCATGAAAACAGAGTAACACCTTAAGCAAGATGACATGATGTAGAGGGATAAATTCATGCAATATGATAGAAACCCCATCTTGTTATCCTCGATGGCAACAATACAATACGTGCCTTGCTGCCCCTCACATCCTTTGGGAAAGGACACCGCAAGATTGAACCCAAAGCTAAGCACTTCTCCCATTGCAAGAAATATTAATCTAGTAGGCCAAACCAAACTGATAATTCGAATAGACTTGCAAAGATAACCAATCATACATAAAAGAATTCAGAGAAGATTCAAATATTGTTCATAGATAATCTTGATCATAAACCCACAATTCATCGGTCTCAACAAACACACCGCAAAAGAAGATTACATGGAATAGATCTCCACGAGAGAGGGGGAGAACATTGTATTGAGATCCAAAAAGAGAGAAGAAGCCATCTAGCTAATAACTATGGACCCGAAGGTCTGAGGTAAACTACTCACACTTCATCGGAGAGGCTATGGTGTTGATGTAGAAGCCCTTCGTGATGGATGCCCCTTCCAGCGGAGCTCCGGAACAGGCCCCAAGATGGGATCTCGTGGGTACAGAAGGTTGCGGCGGTTGAATTAGGTTTTTGGCTCCGTATCTGATCGTTTGGGGGTACGTAGGTATATATAGGAGGAAGGAGTATGTCCGAGCAACAGGGGCCCACGAGAGGAGGGCGCGCCCTACATCGTGGCCGCCTCTTTTGTTTCTTGACGTAGGGTCCAAGTCTCCTGGATCATATTCTTCCTAAAAATCACGTTCCCGAAGGTTTCATTCCGTTTGGACTCCGTTTGATATTCCTTTTCTGTGAAACTCTGAAATAGGCAAAAAAAACAGCAATTCTGGGCTGGGCCTCCGGTTAATAGGTTAGTCCCAGAAATAATATAAAATTGAATAATAAGGCCCAGTATTTTCCAAAACAGTAGATAATATAACATGGAGCAATCAAAAATTATAGATACGTTGGAGACGTATCAAGCATCCCCAAGCTTAATTCCTGCTCGTCCTCGAGTAGGTAAATGATAAAAAAGATAATTTTTGATGTGGAATGCTACTTGGCATAATTTCAATATAATTCTTCTTAATTGTGGTATGAATATTCAGATCCGAAAGATTCAAGACAAAAGTTTAATATTGACATAAAAATAATAATACTTCAAGCATACTAACAAAGCAATCATGTCTTCTCAAAATAACATGGCCAAAGAAAGTTATCCTACAAAATCATATAGCCTGGCTATGCTCTATCTTCACCACACAAAGTATTTAAATCATGCACAACCCCGATGACAAGCCAAGCAATTGTTTCATACTTTTGACGTTCTCAAACTTTTTTCAATCTTCACGCAATACATGAGCGTGAGCCATGGATATAGCACTATATAGGGAATAGAATGGTGGTTGTGGAGAAGACAAAAAAGGGGAAGATAGTCTCACATCAACTAGGCATATCAACGGGCTATGGAGATGCCCATCAATAGATATTAGTGTGAGTGAGTAGGGATTGCCATGCAACGGATGCACTAGAGCTATAAGTATATGAAAGCTCAACAAAAGGAACTAAGTGGGTGTGCATCCAACTCGCTTGCTCACAAAGACCTAGGGCATTTTGAGGAAGCCCATCATTGGAATATACAAACCAAGTTCTATAATGAAAAATTCGCACTAGTATATGAAAGTGACAAAATGAGAAACTCTCTATCATGAAGATCATGGTGCTACTTTGAAGCACAAGTGTGGTAAAAGGATAGTAACATTGTGCCTTCTTTCTTTTTCTCTCATTTTTTTATTTGGGCCTTTTTTTTTCTTTTTTTTATGGCCTCTTTTTTTCGTCTGGAGTCTCATCCTGACTTGTGGGGGAATCATAGTCTCCATCATCCTTTTCCTCACTTGGGACAATGCTCTAAAAATGAAGATCATCACACTTTTATTTTCTTACAACCCAAAAATTACAACTCGATACTTAGAACAAAATATGACTCTATATGAATGCCTCCGGCGGTGTACCGGGATATGCAATGAATCAAGAGTGACATGTATGAAAGAATTATGAACGGTGGCTTTGCCACAAATACGATGTCAACTACATGATAATGCAAAGCAATATGACAATGATGGAGCGCGTCATAGTAAACGGAACGGTAGAAAGTTGCATGGCAATATATCTCGGAATGGCTATGGAAATGCCATGTTAGGTAGGTATGGTGGCTGTTTTGAGGAAGGTATATGGTGGGTTTATGATACCGGCGAAAAGTGCGCGGTATTAGAGAGGCTAGCAATGGTGGAAGGAAGAAAGTGCGTATAGTCCATGGACTCAATAAAGAACTCATATACTTATTGCAAAAATCTACAAGTTATCAAAGCAAAGTATTACACGCAAGCTCCTAGGGGGATAGATTGGTAGGAAAAGACCATCGCTCGTCCCCGACCGCCACTCATAAGGAAGACAATCAATAAATAAATCATGCTCCGACTTCATCACATAACGGTTCACCATACGTGCATGCTAGGGGAATCACAAACTTTAACACAAGTATTTCTCAAATTCACAACTACTCAACTAGCATGACTCTAATATCACCATCTTTATATCTCAAAACAATTATCAAGCATCAAACTTTTTCTAGCATTCAACACACTCATAAGAAAGTTTTTACAAATCTTGAATACCAAGCATATTAAGATTATTTAAGAAAATTACCATGATATCTAAGACTCTCAAAATAATCTAAGTGAAGCATGAGAGATCAATAGTTTCTATAAAACAAATCCACCACCGTGCTCTAACATATATAAGTGAAGCACTAGAGCAAAACTATATAACTCAAAAGATATAAGCGAAGCACATAGAGTATTCTAACAAATTCCAAATCATGTATGGCTCTCTCAAAAGGTGTGTACAGCAAGGATGATTGTGGTGAACTAAAAATCAGAGACTCAAATCATACAAGACGCTTCAAGCAAAACACATATCATGTGGTGAATAAAAATATAGCTCCAAGTAAAGTTACCGATGGAAGTAGACGAAAGAGGGGATGCCTTCCGGGGCATCCCCAAGCTTTGGCTTTTTGGTGTCCTTAGAATATCTTGGGGGTGCCATGGGCATCCCCAAGCTTAGGCTCTTGCCACTCCTTGTTCCATAATCCATCAAATCTTTTCACCCAAAACTTGAAAACTTCACAACACAAAACTTAACAGAAATCTCGTGAGCTCCGTTAGCGAAAGAAAACAAAAGACCACTTCAAGGTACTGCAATGAACTCATTATTTATTTATATTGGCGGTAAACCTACTATATTACAACTTATCTATGGTTTGTTTATTGATCAGCAGCAATTGGAATCACTATTTTATCTCGTTTTGGTGATTTTTAACAATTGTTTTCGTGAACAGAGAGTTTCTGGAAATTACAGCAAGATCAAATAACTATCATCCAAGAAGATCCTATAGGTTTAACTTGGCACAAACACTAATTAAAACATAAGAACACATCTAACCAGAGGCTATAACAAATATTTATTTCTAAACAGAAGCAAAAAGTAAAAAATTAAAAATAAAATTGGGTTGCCTCCCAACAAGCGCTATCGTTTAATGCCCCTAGCTAGGCATAAATAATTTTAATGATGCTCGCATGAGAGACAAGAATTGAAGCATAAAGAGAGCATCATGAAACACTTGACTAACACATCTAAGTCCAACATACTTCCTATGCATAGGCATCTCATAGGCAAACAAATTATCATAGCAAGCAAAAACTAGCATATGCAAGGAAGCGGAAAGAAACAATAGCAATCTCAACATAACGAGAGGTAATTTATTATCATGAAAATTTCTACGACCATATTTTCCTCTCTCATAATAATTACATGTGGGATCATAAGAAAATTCAACAAAATAGATATCACATAAAATATTTTCAACATGATCCACATGCATGCAAAGTTGACACTCTTCCGAAATAGTGGGATTAACATTAACTAAAGTCATGACCGCTCCAAACCCACTTTTATCAAAAATTTCATAAGATTGAATATTCTCCAAATATGTGGGATCTAAAGTTGACACTCTTCCAAACCCACTTTCAATATTATTGCAAACAATATTATCAATCTCATATTCATCATGGGGATTAAATAAATTTTCAAGATCATAGGAAGAATCACCCCAATCATGATCATTGCAACTAGTAGATGATACGTCCATTTTGCATCATGCTTTTATATCGATATTTATTGCATTATGGGCTGTTATTACACGTTATGTAACAATACTTATGCCTATTCTCTCTTATTTTACAAGGTTTACATAAGGAGGGAGAATGCAAATTTGGAATTCGAAATTTGGAAAAGGAGCAAATATTAGAGACCTATTCTGCACAACTCCGAAAGTCCTGAAACTCGAGTGGAACATCTTATAAAAAATAATGAAAAATCCTTGCCAAAGATGAAGACCAAGGGACCCACAACCTGTCCACGAGGGTGGGGGCGCGCCCCCCTCCTAGGGCGCGCCCCCTACCGCGTGGGCCCCCTGGTGGCCCTCCGATGCCCATCTTCTGCTATATGAGGTCTTTCGTCGAGAAAAAAATCAGAAGCAACCTTTCGGGACAAAACTCCGCCGCCACGAGGCGGAACCTTGGCGGAACCAATCTAGGGCTCCGGCAGAGCTGTTCTGCCGGGGACACTTCCCTCCGGGAGGGGGAAATCATCGTCATCATCATCACCAACGCTCCTCTCATCGGGAGAGGGTAGCCTCCATCAACATCTTCACCAACACCATCTCCTCTCAAAACTCTAGTTCATCTCTTGTATCCAATTCTTGTCTCCAAGTCCGGGATTGGTGCTAGTAGGTTGCTAGTAGTGTTGATTACTCCTTGTAGTTGATGCTAGTTGGTTTACTTGGTGGAAGATCATATGTTCAGATCCTTTATGCATATTATTACCCTCCGATTATGAACATGAATAAGCTTTGTGAGTAGTTACGTTTGTTCCTGAGGACACGGGAGAAGTCTTGCTATTAGTAGTCATGTGAATTTGGTATTCGTTTGATATTTTGGTGAGATGTATGTTGTCTAGCCTCTAGTGGTGTTATGTGAACGTCGACTACATAACACTTCACCATTATTTGGGCCTATAGGAAGGCATTGGGAAGTAATAAGTAGATGATGGGTTGCTAGAGTAACAGAAGCTTAAACCCTAGTTTATGCGTTGCTTCGTAAGGGGCTGGTTTGGATCCATATGTTTCATGCTATGGTTAGGTTTACCTTAATACTTTTGTTGTAGTTGCGGATGCTTGCAATAGAGGTTAATCATAAGTGGGATGTTTGTTCAAGTAAGAACAACACCCAAGCACCGTCCACCCACATATCAAATTATCAAAGTACCGAACGCGAATCATATGAGCGTGATGAAAACTAGCTTGACGATATTCCCATGTGTCCTCGGAGCGCTTTTCCTATTATAAGAGTTTGTCCAGGCTTGTCCTTTGCTACAAAAAGGATTGGGCCACCTTGCTGCACTTTATTTACGTTTGTTACTTGTTGCTCGTTACAAATTATCTTATCACAAAACTATCTGTTACCACTTATTCAAGATTTGCAGAGAATACCTTCTTTGAAGACCGCTTATCATTTCCTACGCTCCTCGTTGGGTTCGACACTCTTACTTATCGAAAGGACTACGATAGATCCACTACACTTGTGGGTCATCAAGACTCTTTTCTGCGCCGTTGTCGGGGAGTGAAGCGCCTTTGGTAGGTGGAATTTGGTAAGGAAAAATTTATATAGTGTGCTGAAATTTACTGTCACTTGTTACTATGGAAAGTAATCCTCCGAGGGGCTTGTTCGGGGTATCTTCACCCCGACCAGTAGAGCAAAGAGTTTCTCCTCAACATAATGAACCTACTGAAAATGAATATGAAAATGTTCCCTTTGAATTCCCTTCGGTATGATGGAAAAACTGCTAGCTAATCCTTTTGTAGGAGATGGAACAAAGCATCCTGATGAGCACCTAATATATGTGAATGAAGTTTGTGGACTATTTAAGCTTGCAGGTATACCCGATGATGTTGTTAAGAAGTAGGTTTTCCCTTTATCTTTGAAGGGAGATGCATTGACATGGTATAGGCTATGTGATGATACGAGATCATGGAACTACAAAAGACTGAAATTGGAATTTCATCAAAAATATTACCCTATGCATCTTGTTCATTGTGATCGCAATTATATATATAATTTTTGGCCTCGCGAAGGAGAAAGCATCGCTCAAGCTTGGGGGAGGCTTAAATCAATGTTGTATTCATGCCCCAATCATGAGCTCCCAAGAGAAACAATTATTCAAAATCTTTATGCTCGGCTTTCTGAAAACAATCGCACCATGCTCGATACTTCTTGTGCTGGCTCTTTTATGATGAAGACTATTGAATTCAGATGGAATTTATTGGATAGAATTAAACGCAACTCTGAAGATTGGGACCTCGACGAAGGTAAGGAGTCAGGTATGACACCTAAGTTTGATTGTGTTAAATCTTTTATGGATACCGATATTTTCCGTAAGTTTAGCACTAAATATGGACTTGACTCTGAGATAGTAGCTTCTTTCTCGTGAATCTTTTGCTACTTATGTTGATCTCCCCAAGGAGAAGTGGTTTAAATATCATCCTCCCATAGAAGTAAAAGTATCTGCACCTATTAAAGTTGAAGAAAAGATTGTCACTTATAATGATCTGTCGGTGTACTAAAGTAGGGGTACCTTAGTACCCCGAACTTGTGCACGGGCAGTCGCAGCGTCCCCGTGGCAAGCCTCGCCGGGCGTCCGCCAAGACCCTCCGCAGCCTTTCAGAATGCAATACCCTGTCAAGAGGAGCTTGCCGGGAAGGCCTCTCCAGCATCGAAGAAGGCCCGGCAAGAGGAGCTTGCAGGAAGGCCACCTGTGCACGCAGAAGACAAGGCCCGGCAAGAGGAGCTTGCCGGGAAGGCTTGAGCGCGACAAGGATTCGGCCGCGGCAAAGGCGCTTGCCGCGGCATGCAACTTCTCTCCGTCTCTGCTCCAGCTCACCCAGCGACGCGGTCGCCATGGGACCGTTCCATGCGCGTGTCGAGCAGCTGTGCAGCCAGCGGAGAGCAGCGATAAGCGGCTGACAGGCTCGCCATCGTGGCGGCGAAGGCGCACTGACGGTCTCTGTTACTTGTTTGGGCGACAATGACGGGCATTTATTGCTTTTGTCCCTTGCCGTCGAGTTAGGTATTTTGCATCGTACATCGTTCAAGTAGGTGTACCAACTCCTGTTTTTACATTTGTACCCCCGCCTATGTTGCCACCTGTCGGAGACCCCTTGAGCATATAAAAGGAGGCCCGTGTGCAACGTAGAGGGGGTTTGGTTCGCAAGGTTCGGTTCCGAGGGTTCGGCTGGTTCGGGTCATTCGACCCACTCGAGACCAGAGACACCCACGCTAGGTTTTGTAGCTCGCATTGCTCCCTAGCAAGAACACAATAGATCAAACAAGCAGCGAGGAGTTTTATCTCTCCGGAGAGCTCCGAAGCTGGGTAAACCGCTTCGTGTGCATCGCCTCGATCCGCTCTTCGTGCGATCTCCGCCCTCCGAACCACAAGGGGCCTGCTCCGCCCGGCCCCATAGGTGTTCGCGGGTACGATCAGCCTCCCGACATCTTCGGCGCGCCCGGTAGAAGCGTCAAGGCCGTGTGAATCTGATCCGGCGTTCACACGAGCAGCGTCATCAACATCTTCCTCAACATGCCACCGAAGAAGAAGGCTTCGGCGGCAGCAGAGCCGTCCGCGTCGTACCCACCCTCACCACAGCAAACGGGTGGTGAGGCAGACGCTGGCGGAGGAACGGGCGCCGGCGAAGGTGTTCGCGACGTTGCCAAGTCCAAGGACAAGGCACCGCAAACCTCGGCGTCCGCGCATCCCCCGCGCCCATCTCAGGAGACGCGGGAACAACAACGTCATGGCGTTCACAACGCCATACGTTCGTTGGATCGAGACCCTCAAGACCAGCATGCGCGCCAACATGCTGGCACGAGTGAGATACGGTCGCCCGGACGAGGCGCTGCTCCTTCTAACGTAGTTAGAAGTCCGAGCGTGTCTCGCTCCTCGCACCGTTCTCCAATGCCACCCACTACTCCAGCAGAGGCTCTGGCGAGAGCTCAGCTGCTCCTCGACTACCCTCCAATGGCCGACAAGGTCGACGAGTGGAGGGCCACTATCCAGAGCCTCATCGGCTTTGCCAACGGTGACGCCCCGCGGCAACCAACCCCATCATTGCCGCGGCGTGACGACAAGGCACGAGCCGGTGGCGACGAGACTGTCGGAGGTGCAACCACCGTGCACTCTCCGCCAAGAAGGCCAAGATTGCCGACCCAACGGATCCACCTCGACAGCGACTCCACTGCGTCGTCGGATCCGCGGGCTCGCCGCGATCAGCGCCAAGTTCTTCATGAGCGACAACAAGAGGACGCTCGAACTCGCATCGAGCGCCAAAGAGAAGCGCGACGTCAGTCCGACAAGCGCGCTGGGCCTTCTGTTGACATGCACGCGCCGGAGGGGCCAGGCGACTTGCCGTACGCGGTAGGTTGCCCTGCGTTCACTCGTGAGCTGCGGCAAGTCCATGGGCTCAGCCAAAAAACTTCAAACCAGACGTGCGGAGAAGTATGATGGCAGGGCGCACCATCGGAGTTCCTCGGCATCTACACCATCGCGGTGCAGGCTGCGGGGACGGGACGACAAGATCCTCGCCAACTACTTCCCGCTCGTCCTCAAGCCCAACGTCAGGTCTTGGCTCATGCACTTGCCGGACAGCTCCATATCCTCTTGGGCAGATCTGTGCCATCAGTTTGTTGGCGCCTTCACAGGTAGCCACAAACCTCATGGCCAAGAATGTGACCTTCACTTGCTCGCCCAGAAGGAAGGAGAGTCCCTGCGCAAGTTCATTCAGAGATTCAGCCGTGTGCATTACAACATCCCAGACGTCCACCCTGCCGCGGTGATCAGCGCATTCCATCAGAATGTGCGGAACCGCGAGATGAGGGAGGAGATGGCGATGTGCAAAGTCAAGGACGTCGATGAGCTGTACGCCTTGGCCGACAAGTGTGCACGCTACGAGGAAGGGAGGATACTCCTGGAGAGAATGCGTAAGGATCTCGACAAGGATGACACCGCCCCGGCAAAGAAGGGCCGGCGGCGAGGCAACAGGAAAAAGAAAGCCAGAGAAGTGCTAGCAGTCGAGCAGTCCGGCAATGGAGGTGGCGACAAGAACGCCAAGGTTGGTGGCTCCGGCAAGGAGGTTGCCGTTGACGCCAACCACCAGTCGGTGGCGGCCGCCGACAAGCAGGACGGCTCCGGCAAGCAGTACTGCAAGATCCACCGCACCAAGGGCCACGATCTCCAGAGCTGCAAGAAGGTCGAGCAGCTCGTCGAACAGCAGAGAGCTGAGTACGAGCGGCGCGACAAGGAGAAGGCCCAGGAAGGTGCTGGGGGAGCAAGCAAGAAACGTCCCGGCCGGGGAGGACGCCGCGGCAAGTCCAAGCAGCGGCAAGGAGATCGACCTACCCGCGGCCGCGACAAGGATGAAGATGATGACGACGATGAAGACATGGAGGACGACGACGCTGACGAGCAGGAGTTTCAGAAAGCCACAGAGGTTCTTTGCGTTGACGGAGGTGCTTCCCTGCATACCTCCCACCGCCAACTCAAGCAATGGATGCGGGAGGTCAATGCAGCGGAACCATCCGTGGAGTCACGCAAGCCTCTCAAGTGGTCCAAGACGCCTATCATTTTTGATATTGAGGACCACCACGATCGCATAACTGCGGTCGGGTGCTTGCCGATGTTGGTCTCACCAACCATCCGCAACCTCAAGGTCACAAAAATGTTAGTTGACGGCGGGGCTGGCTTGAATCTGATCTCCTCCGCGGTGCTCCAGAAGCTTCAAATCCCTGACAGCGAGCTCGAAGAGACCGGTACTTTCCAAGGAATCAATCCGGGAAGGAGCAAGCTGAAGGGGAAGATTACGTTGCCGGTCACATTTGGCAGCGAGCTGAACTTCAGGACTGAGAGGGTCACGTTTGACGTTGCCGATTTCCCATTGCCTTACAATGGGATACTTGGCCGTCCAACACTCGCCAAGTTCATGGCGGCCTCTCACTACGCCTACAACCTACTCAAGATGCCAGGCCCGATAAGCATCATCTCTGTCCACGGCGACAAGAAGGATGCCCTTATCTGTGCCGACAAGATCTACCGGGATGCGGCAGCGCGACAGATCGCCCAACACTTGCCGCTGAAGCTCCGGGGAAGAAGACCAAGTCCAAGTCCGTCAAGGGCTCGATGCTCACTCCGGCAAGCGCACCTCTTCTGAGTGCTACGCTACCGTCGAGGACGCACCATCGAGCTCCACCGGCAAGTGCAAGAAGATGGTGGCTCTGCCGAAGACCAAGAAGGTGCCAGCCAAGGAGGACGGCACTGGTGGTACCTTCACCATCAGTGCCTCTCTCGACCCTAAATAGGAAGGCGCGCTCGTTGCTTTCCTGCGGGCGAATGTCGACGTGTTTGCATGGCAACCGTCCGATATCCCCGGTGTTCCTGTGAAAGTGATTGAGCACCGCCGGCCGTTTGTCCTCATGCGCGCCCGTCAAGCAAAAACTCGGGAAGCAAGCGGTGGGCGCCAAGAATTCATAGCAGAAGAGATCAAGAATCTGGAAGCAGCTGGCCTTGTCAGAGGAGTGCTCCATCCTACGTGGTTGGCCAATCCTCGTGATGCGTCGCCAAAGCAAATGGGAAATGGAGACTTTGTATTGACTTCACGGATGTTAATAAAGCTTGTCCCAAAGATCCATTTCCTTGCCGCACATTGACCAGATTGTTGACTCCACGGCTGGATGTGATTTGCTTTCGTTTCTTGATGCATACTCGATACCATCAGATCTTCATGGCTGAAGAAGATGAAGAGAAGACCGCATTCATCACACCATGTGGCACATCTTTGTTTCATACGGATGCCCTTCGGTTTGAAGAATGCTGGTTCAACATTTGCAAGGGTAGTCCATGACGCTTTTGAGCCGCAGATGCACAGAAATGTAGAAGCCTACATGGATGACATAGTGGTCAAGAGCAAGGACAAAGCAACTCTGGTTCAAGATTTGGACGAGACCTTTGCAAATCTGCGTAAGATCAACCTCAAGCTCAACCCCGAGAAGTGCGTGTTCGGAGTCCCTTCCGGCAAGCTTCTCGGGTTCTTCGTGTCTCAGCGAGGGATTGAAGCTAATCCTGACAAGATCAAGGCCATTGAGCAGATTGGAGCACCAAAGCGCATCAAGGATGTACGAAGACTTGCCGGTTGCGTGGCTGCTCTCAGCAGGTTTATTTCTAGGTCTGCTGAGCGCATACCGCCGTTTTTCAAGATTTTGAAAAAGGCAGGTCCAAAGAAATGGACTCCAGAAGCGGAGGCTGCCCTGCAGGACTTGAAGAGATACCTGTCCTCCACTCCAACACTTGTCGCACCTAGGCCACAAGAGAAGTTGCTGCTATATATAGCGGCAATCAATCAAGTGGTTAGTGCTGCGTTAGTAGCGCAGAGGGAGCTGGATGATGAGCCAAAGAATCATGCAAGCACATCCAAATGACAAGCGTGGGGCTTCACGACAAGCTCTGGTCCCGACAAGGACGAGTCCGCGAAGACGCATGAACAGATGCAGAAAAGGATGGTGCAGCGCCCAGTCTACTTTGTCAGTTCCCTCCTGCAGGGGGCTAGATCGAGGTACTCTGGCGTGCAAAAATTGCTTTTCGGCCTCCTCATGGCCTCGAGAAAGCTGCGCCATTACTTCCAAGCACATGAGATCACAGTTGTCACTCGCTTTCCGCTGAAGAGGATACTGCAGAATCCAGAAGCGACAGGGTAGAATAAGAAGAGGAAGTTGGCCTCTGGTGACTACTTTCCGACAGAGCTTCCCGAAGCCGTCGTTGCAAAGGTCCCCAAGATCAACACCAACAGTGCTGAGGAGCAGTCTGCTCCGGCTGCACCCTGTGGTTTGTTTTGTTGAAGCAGACGCCCCGACAAGTCTTGCTCCGGCAAGCTTGTCGGGAGTATCAAGCTCCGGCAGGCCGCAGTTCTTGCCGTGGAAGCCGATGTTCCCGCAGCAGCAGATGTGCCTTTAGTCCTAGTTGTCGAGCCGCAAGCTCCAAAGATGGGCGCAGCAGAGATTGTCCATTTCCTTCAGACAGGAGAACTTCCCAAGAGCAAGAAGAAGCGGAAAGAGTAGCGGCGGTCAAGTATGTACCAGTTTGTCGACGGATCTGCATGTAAGAAGACTCAACGGTGTGAAATTGAAGTGTATTCCTGTGGAAGATGGATGAAGCTGTTGGCGAGAGATACATGGAGGCATATGTGGTCACCACATTGGCAAGAAGAGCACTTGCCGGCAAGGCTTTCCGGCAAGGTTTCTTCCGGCCGACAGCCTCCAGGATGCAATCGCACAAGTAACCAAGTGTGAAGCGTGCTGGCCCATTCCAAACATATACACCAGCCAGCTCAAGCTCTCCAGACGATCCCTTTATCACGGCCATTTTCGGTCTGGGGCTCGACATCTCGGCCCCTTCCCCGAGCTGTCGGGGCTTTGAATACTTGTACGCCGCCATCGACAAGTTCACAAAGTGGCCGGAAGTGGAAGCGATGAGGAAGGTGACGGCACACTCGGCGGTCAAGTTCTTCAGTCGATTGTTTGCCGCTTGGAATCCCTAACAGGGATCATCACCGACAACGGCACACAATTTACTGAGTCGCACCTTCATGCAAGACGTCCAAGACCTTGGCGCCAAGGTCTGCTTTGCTGCTGTTGCTCACCCGAGAAGCAACGGTCAAGCGAGAGGGCAACGCTGAAGTGCTGCGCTGGCTCAAGACTAGAACTTTCGACAGGCTGCACAAGTGCGGAAGAAACCGGATCGAGGAGCTGCCGGTGGTTCTTTGGTTGATCAGACGACGCCAAATCGAGCCAATCGCCGCATACACCCTTTGCTCTAGTCTATGGAGCAGAGGCAGTTCTCCCCACGAAACTTCAGATACGGATCGCCTCGAGTACTCGCTTATGATGAGCTTGAGCAAGAGCAGCTGCGACAAGATGACGCGCTGCTCCTCGAGGAGGATCGTCTTGAGTCATTGCAGGCGAGCCGCCGCTACCGACAAGCTCTGCGCGTCGCTACCATAGCCGCAGGGTTAATGCTAGAAGTCTCGAGGAAGGCGACCTTGTTCTTCGCACGCTCAGTCCGCCAAGAATTCAAACAAGTTGGCCTTGAAGTGGGAAGGCCCTTATCGGGTGAAACGAGTCACTAGGCTGGCTGTCCGCTTGAGACCGAAGATGGCATTCGGTGAGCAACTCACGGAACATTGAGCATCTTCGTAAGTTTTACCCATAGGGCGCGGTTGTCGGAACCCGTTCCGACAACCACCTTTTGTACAAGTCTTGCCGCAGTTGCATGTAATCCTTTGTACAAAGCCGAGCGCAGACCCCATGCACCAGTAAAAACTCATGTGTTGCGCACAACTTGTCAAGTCCATGCTTTCATCAATTTATTGCACGTTTTGGCTAACACTTTGTGCAGCAACCACACCCGGTAAGCAGAATCGAGCCGCTGGGCTCCATAACGTTATTTCCTCTTCTTTTTCTTTTCTCAAAGAAAGGGAGGCTCCCTCGCGCACAAGTTAACCAGGGGGGGAGGAGGAGATGATACTATGGACCAGGCACCGCTCGAGGAAGATTCACCTCATCGGGAAGCAAGAGACAGAAAAGCTAAGTTGCCAAAGTTTGAGCAATCAATTTTTTAATTTTTAAGTTATCTTCCTCGAACGATAGTACTTTGTATGGAGAACACATGCTTGAGAGGAACCAACTCGCCGGGCTGGTCGCGCCCTTTACTTTGTTTCGAGTCCGCTCAACAACTTAAGTGAGCTGCGGCTAGTCGCGACAAGGTTGCTTGTCGGAGGCGGCACTGCCAAAGAAGGGCCGACGTTCCGCACTCAGCGCTCGCGGCAAAAGTGCCCACACCGACAAGTCCCCTAAATGCGTAAGGCAGAAACGTACAAAGGAATCTTCCTTGAACGACCGCGCTTTGTATGAAAAACCCATGCGCGGAGGAACCAAATCATGACTGGTCGCGCCCTTACTTTGTTTCGAGTCCGCTCAACAACTTAAGTGAGCTGCGGCTAGTCCGCGACAAGGTTGCTTGTCGGTAGCGACCCTTGACGAGCTGCTTTGAAGTTCACTTTTCGGCGCTCGGCAAGGGTGGTGCTGCACCGCAAGTTTCCACTGAAAAGCGAGGGCAATAACATACAAAGCCAAGAGTCGAGTAAAGGAAGTAACGTAGCAAATGTTGCCCAGAATAGAGTTATATTACAAAAATAACTTATTGCGGCACTGGCTAAATCGTTCTCAGAACTGAAATAACAGCGAAGAGGAGAAGAAGGGTGCGCCGGCACCCAGGCCCCGGCAAGCCAGAGTTGCCGGGGGCTGCGGCAAGCCAGAGTTGCCGGGGGCTGCGGCAAGCCAGAGTTGCCGGGGGCCGCGGCAATCCAGAGTTGCCGGGGGCTGCGATATCAGATAAGCCCTTCGTCCCTTTTCGAGCATCCCTTTTTCATTAAAAACATTCTACTCGGATACAATCCGTGGAGAATGAAAAACATGAAAGAGAGGATTACAAGTTTTAAATGCGGATAAGGCCCGAAGGCTTACAAATTAAAAAGATAAGATGCCCGTAATCCTTTTCCTGTCCCTCTTTTCAGGAGGTAGGTCAAGGAGGCGAGAAGGGCAAAAGAAACGCCTATGCGAGCTACGGGTGCCAGAAGGCACCAAGGGAACATCCCGGGAGCTCCCCGAGGGCTTGACGGAGATGGCAGCACCGGAAGCGGGGCTCGAAGACGGGGCGGCAGGACGTCAGCACGCTGTCGAGGGCACTACGCCCTCGTACTCCGACTTGACGGCCTTGTTGCCATCCCTCTTCCCCTTCCGCAGCCTCCCTACGCCAGTCGCCCAAGGAGACGACCCCGGGGAGTTCAAGGAGCCGGCGACGGATGATGGGGTCGCCCGGTGGCCTGAAGCGGCGCCTCGACAACTAATCGGGCCCGCTACCCTCGTCGTCGCTGTCGCTCTCCTCCTCGTCACTCTCGCCGAGGGAATCTTCGCTGTCGGAGGAGCTATCCACGCAAAGCACTTCGCCCGAAAGTACCGAGATCCCGAAGACCTTGACGGAGAGGAGATCACCCTCCATTAACTTAAAATGGAGGGTAAACCCCGCCTCAGGCTGTGGATGCAGTGAACGTCTTCCACCCACGATCAAGATACATCACATTAGGGGCTGGGAATACAACACGGACTCGCATGCCGCTGATTCCGTAGCCCTCATGTGCAGTCTCGATGTCTCGGGCGGATCCGACTCCATCGGCCATGAACGGAGCTGGAAGCCGGAGGCGACGACGAGGCGCTGGCGCAGCTTGACGAAGAACTCGCAAGGGTCGCCCCTGTATGGACCGGCCGCAGGAGGGGAACCGCCGGGCGGAAGCGGAGACGGCGCCGCCCGGCCCGCCTCTTCCCGAGCGCCTCGACCTCGTCCACGACCTCGCCTCCCTCTTCCCCTTGTGGCCGGTTCTGCCACCCCGGCGTGGGGTTGGGAGGAGCGCTGTCTAGCGGCGACCCTCGCCGCCACCGATGAAGAACCAAGGTTCCTTTTCTCCATGACGAATGAGAGAAAGGGAGCAGAAATCGAGGAAAGGAGGAGATAGGAGAGTGCGGGCCTGCGCTCCCCTTCCGCTCTTTTTAAGGAAGCAAGGTGGGGGCTCGGCCCCGCCGACAAATCAGGGCATAGGAAGAGCAGGGAATCGGGGCCGACCTGCTGCCTCTGCTCAGAACGCCCAGTTTTCCACTTCCATCGTCCATGACCCCAAGAGCATGGGAACCACGTGGCGGGATGCAGAATCGAGGCGACGGGTGAAGCGACCAAGACGCCGCCCACTTCCCCACGACGCCGCAATTGACGCGTGCGCTCACGGGGAACATGGCGGATCTGAGTGGGTTTGGTTTGGACCTGGGCCGCGTGCGTTCGTTCTGCTTTTGGGCCTGGCCCAACAGCGGCACCGCAGTGTATGGCCCAGACCGGGGCTCCTGCCGGTGTACTAAAGTAGGGGTACCTTAGTACCCGAACTTGTCTGCACGGCGATCGCAGCGTCCCCGTGGCAAGCCTCGCCGGGCGTCCGCCAAGACCCTCCGTAGCCTTTCAGAAGACAAGACCCCGGCAAGAGGAGCTTGCCGGGAAGGCCTCTCCAGGCACGCAGAAGACAAGGCCCCGGCAAGAGGAGCTTGCCGGGAAGGCCACCTGTGCACGCAGAAGACAAGGCCCGGCAAGAGGAGCTTGCCGGAAGGCTCGAGCGACAAGCCTCCGGGCGCGACAAGATTCAGCAGCGGCAAGGCGCTTTGCGGCATGCAACTTCTCTCCGTCTCCACTCCAGCTCACCCATGACGTGTCGCCATGGGACCGTTCCATGCGCGTGTCGAGCATTGTGCAGCCAGCGGAGAGCAGCGATAAGCGGCGGCTGACAGGCTCGCCATCGTGGCGGCGGAGGCGCACTGACGGTCTCTGTTATAATCGCTTTGGGCGACAATGACGGGCATTTATTGCTTTTGTCCCTTGCCGTCGAGTTAGGTATTTTGCACCGCATAATCTGTTCAAGTAGGTGTACCAACAACTGTTTTTACATTTGTACCCACGCCAATGTTGCCACCTGTCTGAGACCCCTTGAGCATATAAAAGGAGGCCCGTGTGCAACGTAGAGGGGGTTCGGTTCGCAAGGTTCGGTTCCGAGGGTTCGGCTGGTTCGGTTCATTCGACCCACTCGAGACCAGAGACACCCACGCTAGGTTTTGTAGCTCGCATTGCTCCCTAGCAAGAACACAATAGATCAAACAAGCAGCAGTAGGAGTTTTATCTCTCCGGAGAGCTCCGAAGCTGGGTAAACCGTGTGTGCATCGCCTCGATCCGCTCTTCGTGCGATCTCCGCCCCCCTCCGAACCACAAGGGGCCTGCTCCGCCGGCCCCATAGGTGTTCGCGGGTACGATCAGCCTCCCCGACATGATCCTATTGTTCCTACCTCTTATCTTGAGAAACCACCTTTCCCTGTTAGAATAAAGGATCATGTTAAAGCTTCAACTGTGGTTCGTAAAAGCAATATTAGAACTTATACACCTCCTGAGCAAGTCAAAGTAGAACCTAATATTGCTATTGTTAAAGATCTCTTGTCTGATAATATTGATGGGCATGTTATTCAATTCTGTGGTGAATCTGCTAGAATTGCTAAACACGGGCGCTAAAGATAAACATAGACCTGTGGTAGGCGTGCTGTTATTTCAAGTAAAATAGGAGATCATTGTTATCATGGCTTGTGTGATATGGGTGCTAGTGCTAGTGTTATACCTTATGACTTGTATAAAGAAACTAAGCATGAAATTGCACCTGCTGAGTTAGAAGATATTGATGTCACAATTAAACTTGCCAATAGATATACTATATCAGCAGTGGGAATTGTTAGAGATGTTGAAGTCTTGTGTGGAAAATTTAAATATCCTGCTGATTTTCTTGTTCTAAGTTCCCCACAAGATAGCTTTTGTCCCATTATATTTGGTAAACCCTTGTTGAATACTGTTAATTGATACGTCCATTTTGCATCATGCTTTTATATCGATATTTATCGCATTATGGGCTATTATTTCATGTTATGTCACAATACTTATGGCTATTCTCTCTTATTTTACAAGGTTTACCATGAAGAGGGGAAATGCCGACCGCTGGAATTCTGGGCTGGAAAAGGAGCATTGGAGACCTATTCTATGCAACTCCAAAATTCCTGAAACTCCATGGAATATCTTAAAATAAATAAAGAAAAATCGTCGCCAAAGATGAAGGCCAGGGGGCCCACACCCTGCTCACGAGGGTGGGGGGCGCGCCCCCCTACCTCGTGGGCCCCCTGGTGGCTCTCCGATGCCCATCTTCTCCTATATGAAGTCTTCGATGAAAAAATCAGAAGCAACCTTTCGGGATGAGACTCACCGCCACGAGGCGGAACCTTGGCGTAACCAATCTAGGGCTCCGTGAGCTGTTACGCCAGGGACACTTCTCCCGGGAGGGGGAAATCATAGCCATCATCATCACCAACGCCTCCTCTCATCGGGAGAGGGAAATCTCCATCAACATCTTCACCGAAGCACCATCTCATCTCCAAACCCTAGTTCATCTCTTGTATCCAATTCTTGTCTCCAAGTCCGGGATTGGTGCTAGTAGGTAGCTAGTAGTGTTGATTACTCCTTGTAGTTGATGCTAGTTGGTTTACTTGGTGGAAGATCATATGTTCAGATCCTTTATGCATATTATTACCCCTCTGATTATGAACATGAATATGCTTTGTGAGTAGTTACGTTTGTTCCTGAGGACACGGGAGAAGTCTTGCTATTAGTAGTCATGTGAATTTGGTATTCGTTCGATATTTTGACGAGATGTATGTTGTATAGCCTCTAGTGGTGTTATGTGAACGTCGACTACATAACACTTCACCATTATTTGGGCCTAGAGGAAGGCATTGGGAAGTAATAAGTAGATGATGGGTTGCTAGAGTGATGAAGCTTAAACCCTAGTTTATGCGTGTGCTTCGTAAGGGGCTGGTTTGGATCCATATGTTTCATGCTATGGTTAGGTTTACCTTAATACTTTTGTTGTAGTTGCGGATGCTTGCAATAGAGGTTAATCATAAGTGGGATGTTTGTTCAAGTAATAACAGCACCCAAGCACCGGTCCACCCACATATCAAATTATCGAGAAAATTTAACGCGAATCATATGAACGTGATGAAAACTAGCTTGACGATATTCCCATGTGTCCTCGGGAGCGCTTTTCCTATTATAAGAGTTTATCCAGGCTTGTCTTTGCTACAAAAAGGATTGGGCCACCTTGCTGCACTTTATTTACTCTTGTTACTTGTTGCTCATTACAATTTATCTTATCACAAAACTATCTGTTACCACTTATTTCAAGATTTGCAGAGAATACCTTGCTGAAAACCGCTTATCATTTCCTTCGCTCCTCGTTGGGTTCGACACTCTTACTTATCGAAAGGACTATGATAGATACCCTATACTTGTGGGTCATCAAGACTCTTTTCCGCGCTGTTGCGGGGAGTGTAGCGCCTTTGGTAAGTGGAATTTGGTAAGGAAAAATTTATATAGTGTGCTGAAATTTTCTGTCACTTGTTACTATGGAAAGTAATTCTCTGAGGGGCTTGTTCGGGGTATCTTCACCCCGTCCAGTAGAGCAAAGAGTTGTTCCTCAACCTACCGTACCTATTGAAAATGAAACTCCTTTTGAAGTTCCTTCGGGTATGATGGAAAAACTGCTGGCTAATACTTTTACAGGAGATGGAGCAAAGCATCCTGATGAACATCTACTCTATGTGGATGAAGTTTGTGGACTATTTAACCTTGCAGGTATACCCGATGATGTTGTTAAGAAGAAGGTCTTCCTTTTATCTTTGAAGGAAGACACATTGACATGGTATAGGCTATGTGATGATACGAGATCATGGAACTATAAAAGACTGAAATTGGAATTTCATCAAAAGTATTACCCTATGCATCTTGTTCATCGTGATCGCAATTATATATAAAATTTTTTGCCTCGCGAAGGAGAAAGCATCGCTCAAGCTTGGGGGAGGCTTAAATCAATGTTATATTCATGCCCCAATCATGAGCTCTCAAAAGTGACAATTCTTGAATTTTTATGCTCGGCTTCGATAACAATCACACCATGCTCGATACTTCTTGTGTTGGCTCTTTTATGATGAAGACTATTGAATTTAAATGGAACTTATTGGATAGAATTAAACGCAACTCTGAAGATTGGGACCTCGATGAAGGTAAGGAGTCAGGTATGACGCCTAAGTTTGATTGTGTTAAATCTTTTATGGATACCGATATTTTCCGTAAGTTTAGCACTAAATATGGACTTGACTCCGAGATAGTAGCTTCTTTCTGTGAATCTTTGCTACTTATGTTGATCTCCCTAAGGAGAAGTGGTTTAAATATCATCCTCCCATAGAAGTAAAAGTAGCTGCACCTATTAAAGTTGAAGAGAAGACTGTCACTTATAATGATCCTATTGTTCCTACCTCTTATGTTGAGACACCACCTTTCCTCGCTAGAGTAAAGGATCATGCTAAAGCTTCAATCATTGTTAAGTAAAAGCAATATTAGAACTTATACACCTCTGAGCAAGTCAAAGTAGAACCTAATATTGCTATTGTTAAAGATCACTTGTCGATAATATTAATGGGCATGTTATTCAATTCGGTGGTGAAAGCTGCTAGAATTGCTAAACCTTGTGCTAAAGATAAACATAGACCTGTGGTAGGCGTGCACTGTTATTTCTGTTAAAATAGGAGATCATTGTTATCATGGCTTATGTGATATGGGCGCTAGTGCTAGTGCAATACCCATTAACTTATACAAAGAAATTATGCATGATATTGCACCTATTGAGTTAGAAGAAATTGATGTCACAATTAAGCTTGCCAATAGAGATACTATTTCACCAGTGGGAATTGTTAGAGATGTTGAAGTCTTGTGTGGGAAAACTAAATATCCTGCTGATTTTCTTGTTCTTGGTTCTCCACAAGATAGCTTTTGTCCCATTATATTTGGTAGACCCTTCTTGAATCTGTTAATGCTAAGATAGATTGCTTGAAAAGAATGTTGTTACTATTGGCTTGGATGATATGGTTCATGAGTTTAATTTCTCTAAATTTAGTAAACAACATTGTGAGGAAGAATTGCCTAGTAAGGATGAAATTATTGGTCTTGCTTCTATTGCCATACCTCCTAGTGATCCCTTAGAACACTATTTGCTAGACCATGAAAATGATATGTTCATGAATGAAAGAAGGGAAATAGATAAAGTATTCTTTAAACAGGAACCTATTCTGCAACACAATTTGCGTGTTGAAATCCTAGGGGACCCTCCTCCACCCAAGGGTGATCCCGTGTTTGATCTTAAACCGTTGCCTGATAATCTTAAATATGCTTATCTTGATGAAAATAAAATATATCCTGTTATTATTAGTGCTAACCTTTCAAAGCATGAAGAAGAAAGATTATTGAAAACTCTGAAGAAGCACCGTGCCTCTATTGGATATACTCTTGATGATCTTAAGGGCATTAGTCCCACTCTATGTCAACATAAAATAAATTTGGAAGCGGATGCCAAACCAGTTCGTGATCCTCAACGACGTTTGAATCCTAAAATGAAAGAAGTGGTAAGAAAAGAAATACTCAAGCTTACGGAGGCAGGTATAATTTATCCCGCTGTCGATAGTCGGTGGGTAAGTCCTGTCCATTGTGTCCCTAAGAAGGGAGGTATTACTGTTGTCCCTAATGATAAAGATGAATTGATCCATAAAGAATTATCACATGTTATAGGATGGTAAGTGATTTCCGCAAATTAAATAAAGCTACTAAGAAAGATCATTACCCCTTACCTTTTATTGATCAAATGCTAGAAAGATTATGCAAACATACACATTATTTCTTTCTAGATGGTTATTCTAGTTTCTCTCAAATACCTGTGTCGGCTAAAGATCAATCAAAGACTACTTTTACATGCCCTTTTGGTACTTTTGCTTATAGACGTATGCCTTTTGGTTTATGTAATGCACATGATACCTTTCAAAGATGAATGATGGCTATATTCTCTAACTTTTGTGAAAAGATTTGTGAGGTTTTCATGGACGACTTTTCCGTCTATGGTTCTTCTTTTGATGATTGCTTGAGCAATCTTGATCGAGTTTTGCGTAGATGTGAAGAAACTGATCTTGTCTTGAATTGGGAAAAGTGCCACTTTATGGTTAATGAAGGTATTGTCTTGGGGCACAAAGTTTCTGAAAGAGGTATTGAAGTTGATAAAGCCAAAGTTGATGCTATTGAAAATATGCCATGTCCCAAGGACATCAAAGGTATAATAAGTTTCCTTGGTCACACCGGATTTTATAGGAGGTTCATTAAGGACTTCTCAAAAATTTCTTGGCCTCTGACTAATTTATTACAAAAAGATGTACCATTTGTCTTTGATGATGATTGTGTAGAAGCATTTGAAATACTTAAGAAAGCGTTAGTCTCTTCACCTGTTGTTCAGCCACCTGATTGGAATTTACCCTTTGAAATTATGTGTGATGCTAGTGATTATGTTGTAGGTGCTGTTCTAGGGCAAAGAGTTGAGAAGAAATTAAATGTTATCCATTATGCTAGTAAGACTCTAGACAATGCTCAAACAAATTATGCTACTACCGAAAAGGAACTTTTAGGAGTTGTATTTGCTTGTGATAAATTCAGACCCTATATTGTTGATTCTAAAGTAACTATTCACACCGATTATGCTGCTATTAAATATCTTATGGAAAAGAAAGATGCTAAACCTAGACTTATTAGATGGGTTCTCTTGCTGCAAGAATTTGATTTGCATATTGTTGATAGGAAAGGGGCTGAGAACCCTGTTGCAGATAACTTATCTAGGTTAGAGAATGTTCTTGATGACCCACTACCTATTGATGATAGCTTTCCTGATGAACAATTAAATGTCATAAGAACTTCTCGTAGCACTCCATGGTATGCTGATTATGCTAAATATATTGTTGCTAAATTTATACCACCCAGCTTCACATACCAACGAAAGAAAAAATTATTCTATGATTTGAGACATTACTTTTGGGATGACCCACATCTTTATAAAGAAGGAATAGATGGTGTTATTAGACGTTGTGTACCTGAGCATGAACAGGAACAGATCCTACGCAAGTGTCACTCCAAAGCTTATGGAGGACACCACGCTGGAGATAGAACTGCACATAAGGTATTGCAATCCGGGTTTTATTGGCCTACTCTCTTCAAGGATGCCCGTAAGTTTGTTTTGTCTTGCGATGAATGTCAAAGAAATGGTAATATTAGTAGACGTCAAGAAATGCCTATGAATTATTCACTTGTTATTGAACCATTTGATGTTTGGGGCTTTGATTATATGGGACCTTTTCCTGCCTCTAATGGTTATACACATATTTTAGTTCATGTTGATTACGTTACTAAGTGGGTAGAAGCTATTCCAACTAGTAGTGCTGATCATAACACTTCTATTAAAATGCTTAAGGAAGTTATTTTTCCGAGGTTTGGAGTCCCTAGATATTTAATGACTGATTGTGGTTCACACTTTATTCATGGTGCTTTCCGTAAGATGCTTGCTAAATATGACGTTAATCATAGAATTGCATCTCCTTATCACCCACAGTCTAGTGGTCAAGTATAATTGAGTAATAGAGAGCTCAAATCAATTCTGCAGAAGACTGTTAATAGGTCTAGAAAGAATTGGTCCAAGAAACTTGCTGATGCATTATGGGCCTATAGAACTGCATAAAGAATCCTATGGGTATGTATCCGTATAAAATGATTTATGGAAAAGCATGTCACTTACCTCTCGAACTAGAACATAAGGCATATTGGGCTATTAAATAGCTCAACTATGATTTCAAACTTGCCGGTGAGAAGAGGTTATTTGATATTATCTCACTTGATGAATGGAGAACCCAAGCTTATGAAAATGCCAAGTTGTTTAAAGAAAAAGTTAAAAGATGGCATGACAAAAGGATACAAAAGCGTGAGTTTAATGTAGGTGATTATGTATTGCTATACAACTCTCGCTCAAGATTTTTGCAGGAAAACTTCTCTCTAAATGGGAAGGTCCCTACGTTATCGAGGAGGTCTATCGCTCGGTGCCATAAAATCAACAACTTCAAGGCACAAATCCAAGGTGGTAAACGGTCAAAGAATCAAATATTATATCTCGGGTAATCCCATAAATGTTGAAACCAATATTATTGAAACCGTAACCGGAGGAATAGATAAGGGACACTTTCTGCACTGCTTGCAGACTCCGAAAAGGAATAGGTATGTGGTACGGTAAGTAAACCGACTCCAAAACAGTTTTTAAGGCAATATTTCTCCGTTTTGGAATATTCAGAAAAATAAGTGGAAGTCCGGGAAGGACACGAGGCCTTCACAAGGGTGGAGGGCGTGCCCTACCCCCCTGGGCGCGCCCCCCTACCTCGTGAGCACCTCGTGTGCCCTCCGGACTCCGTTTTCTTGCACAATACGTATTTTGGTCGGTAAAAAATCATTATATATTCTCCCGAAGGTTTTGACTCCCGTATCACGCAAATATCCTCTGTTGTTGTTTTGAGCTGTTGCTGCTGCAGATTAGAGCAAGATGTCTTCTCAAGAGTCAGTCGGGGAGAGCCGGGTATCTAATCCGGCACCAGAACCAAGGGCACACAGCGATGCTGACCACTTTGGGCCAGTAACGGAGGAAGAGATGGAGGCCGACTTGGTGAGGGTAGATGCCATGGAGGATCAAGAAGTCACCTCTCGCCTCCGAGCTGGGTTTACGATGGGGGAACTACAGATCTCAACTATTCCAAACTCGGTTGTTAGATTTCTTTCTTATGAAAATATGAGGAGGAGTGTTTCTTGTTCTCCCGCAGCTATGCAACACCCTTGGGTGCAAGGAGCTTTAGCCGTTACAGGTGAAAGCTTCAAGAAGGAAATAATGGACCTCAAGCGACAAGTCAATAAGCTCGAGGAGGAGAACCGTATCTTGAGGGGAATCATCGCCAAGAATATTACACCAACAACAAAGAAGGAGATATAATCACATGGGTATGGGCACTCCCCTTGGCAACTGCCAAGCTTGCGGGAGGTGCTCCGGTATCGTATCACCATCACAACTCCTATCTTTACCGTTTTTCTTAGTTCGATCCTATTAGTAGTATCTTGATTTAGTAGAATAAAGGTTATGGCATGATCTAGTTTCGAAGTTTTGCTTTATGATCCCTCTATGTAATCGAGTCCGTGAGCTATATATAATAAACATTTGTGTTGAGTCAAGGGCTTGATTATTTTGCCATGATCTTGGGTGAATAAAAGAAAAAGAATAAAAAGAAACAAAGAGTTCATGTTGATCTTATTGAAAGTAATGACTTCACATAGAAAGAGTATGATGATTGAAAAGTTGTTGGGAGTTGGCAGATATAGCTTTGGTCATCGTTGCAATTAATAGGAAGTAATAAGGAAAGAGAGGTTTCACATATAGATATATTATCATTGACAACTTTTATGATTGGGAGCACTCATTAAAATATGACATGCTAAAGAGTTGATGTTGGACAAGGAAGACAACGTGATGAGTTATGTTTTCTTATATCTGAGATAAAGTATGTTGACATGGATCCTCTAACATGTTGAGCTTGCCTTTTCCCCTCATGTTAGCTAAATTCTCAAAGACCAAGTAGAGATACTACTTGTGCTTCCAAATACCCTTGAACCAGTTTAGCCATGAGAGTCCACCATATCTACCTATGGATTGAGTAAGATCCTTCAAGTAAGTTGTCATCGGTGCAAGCAATAAAAATTGCTCTCTAAATATGCACGACTTATTAGTGCAGAGAAATAAGCTTTGTACGAACTTGTTGTGGAAGTAATAAAAGCGACAAACTGCATAATAAAGTTCCACATACAAGGGGCAATATAAAGTAACATTCGTTTGCATTAAGATTTTGTGCATCCAACCATAAAAGCGCATGGCAACCTCTGCTTCCCTCTACGAAGGCCTATCTTTTATTATTATCTTCTACCTTATGCAAGAGTCACGGTGATCTTCACCTTTCCTTTTTCATTTTATCCTTTGGCAAGCCCAAAGATGTTGGAAAGAACATGATATATATATCTAATTGGATGTAGGGGAGCATGAATTGTTATTGTTGACATTACCCTTGAGGTAAAAGGTTGTGGGGCAAAACTATAAGCCCCTATCTTTCTCTCTCAGGTCCGATTAAAACTCCGTAAACACAAGTATTGCGTGAGTGCTAGCAATTATGAAGGACTAAGTGATAATTGAGTATGTGGACTTGCTTTTAAGCTCTGACATAGACTCTTTCCGATGTTACGATAAATTGCAATTGCTTCAATGACTGAGGTTATAATTTGTTGGTGCCTAATAAGGTTTCTGATTCATACTTTTGCATTGTGAAAAGATCATCACTTGAACATAAATAATCATCTGACAAAATCTATATATGTTGATGTTATGAGAATAATCATGATGCCTTCATGTCCATATTTTATTTTTATCGACGCCTCTACCTCTAAACATGAGGACATATTTATTGTTATAGGTTTTTCGCTTGAGGACAAGCGAGGTCTAAACTTGGGGGATTTGATACGTCCATTTTTCATCATGCTTTTATATCGATATTTATCGCATTATGGGCTGTTATTTCACGTTATGTCACAATACTTATGGCTATTCTCTCTTATTTTACAAGGTTTACCATGAAGAGGGGAAATGCCGGCAGCTGGAATTCTGGGCTGGAGAAGGAGAAAATATTGGAGATATATTCTGTGCAACTCCAAAAGTCCTGAAACTCCACAGAATATCTTAAAATAAATAAAGAAAAATCTTCGCCAAAGATGAAAGCCAGGGGGCCCACACCCTGCTCACGAGGGTGGGGGGCGCCCCCCACCCGGGGTGCGCCCCCCGGCCCCCTGGTGGCTCTCCGATGCCCATCTTCTCCCATGTGAAGTCTTTCGATAAGAAAAAAATCAGAAGCAACCTTTCGGGACGAGACTCCGCCGCCACGAGGCGGAACCTTGGCGGAACCAATCTAGGGCTCCGGCGGAGCTGTTCTACCAGGGAAACTTCCCTCCGGGAGGGGGAAATCATCGCCATCATCATCACCAACGCTCCTCTCATCGGGAGAGGGCAATCTCCATCAACATCTTCACCAGCACCATCTCATCTCCAAACCCTAGTTCATCTCTTGTATCCAATTCTTGTCTCCAAGTCCGGGATTGGTGCTAGTAGGTTGCTAGTAGTGTTGATTACTCCTTGTAGTTGATGCTAGTTGGTCTACTTGGTGGAAGATCATATGTTCAGATCCTTTATGCATATTATTACCCCTCTGATTATGAACATGAATAAGCTTTGTGAGTAGTTACGTTTGTTCCTGAGGACACGGGAGAAGTCTTGCTATTAGTAGTCATGTGAATTTGGTATTCGTTTGATATTTTGGTGAGATGTATGTTGTCTAGCCTCTAGTGGTGTTATGTGAACGTCGACTACATAACACTTCACCATTATTTGGGCCTAGAGGAAGGCATTGGGAAGTAATAAGTAGATGATGGGTTGCTAGAGTGACAGAAGCTAAACCCTAGTTTATGCGTTGCTTCGTAAGGGGCTGATTTGTATCCATATGTTTTATGCTATGGTTAGGTTTACCTTAGTACTTTTGTTGTAGTTGCGGATGCTTGCAATAGAGGTTAATTATAAGTGGGATGTTTGTTCAAGTAAGAACAACACCCAAGCACCGGTCCACCCACATATCAAATTATCAAAGTACCGAACGTGAATCATATGAACGTGATGAAAACTAGCTTGACGATATTCCCATGTGTCCTCGGGAGCGCTTTTCCTATTATAAGAGTTTGTCCAGGCTAGTCCTTTGCTACAAAAAGGATTGGGCCACCTTGCTGCACTTTATTTACTCTTGTTACTTGTTGCTCGTTACAAATTATCTTATCACAAAACTATCTGTTACCACTTATTTCAAGATTTGCAGAGAATACCTTGCTGAAAACCGCTTATCATTTCCTTCTGCTCCTCGTTGGGTTCGACACTCTTACTTATCGAAAGGACTACGATAGATCCCCTATACTTGTGGGTCATCATTAATGCTAAGATAGACTGCGAAATGAATGTTGTTAATATTGGCTTGGATAATATGATTCATGAGTTTAATTTCTCTAAGTTTAGTAAACAACACCGTGAAGAAGAATTGCCTAGTAAGGATGAAATGGTTGGTCTTGCTTCTATTGCCGTACCTCCTAGTGATCCTTTAGAACATTATTTGCTAGACCATGAAAATGATATGTTTATGAATGAAAGAAGGGAAATAGATGAAGTATTCTTTAAAAAGGAACCTATTCTGAAACACAATCTGCCTGTTGAAATCCTAGGGGATCCTCCTCCACCCAAGGGTGATCCCGTGTTTGAGCTTAAACCGCTGTTCACGATAATCTTAAATATGCTTATCTCGATGAAAAGAAGATATATCCTGTTATTATTAGTGCTAACCTTTCATAGCATGAAGAAGAAAGATTGTTGAAAACTACGAAGAAGCACCGTCGCTATTGGATATACTCTTGATGATCTTAAGGGCATTAGTCCCACTCTATGTCAAAGATAAAATAAATTTTGAAGAAGATGCCAAACCAGTCCATGATCATCAACGAAGGCTTAATCCTAAGATGAAAGAAGTGGTAAGAAAAGAAATACTAAAGCTTCTGGAGGCAGGTATAATTTATCCCGTTGCTGATAGTCAGTGGGTAAGTCTTGTCCATTGTGTCCCTAAGAAGGGAGGTATTACTGTTGTTCCTAATGATAAAGATGAGTTGATTCCAGAAAGAATTATTACAGGTTATAGGATGGTAATTGATTTCCGTAAATTAAATAAGGCTACTAAGAAAAGTCATTACCCTTTACCTTTTATTGATCAAATGCTATAAAGATTATGCAAACATACACATTATTGCTTTCTAGATGGTTACTCTGGTTTCTCTCAAATACCTGTGTCGGCTAAAGATCAATCAAAGACCACTTTTACTTGCCCTTTTGGTACTTTTGCTTATAGACGTATGCCTTTTGGATTATGTAATGCACCTGCTACCTTCAAAGATGCATGATGGCTATATTCTCTGACTTTTGTGAAAAGATTTGTGAGGTTTTCATGGACGACTTTTTCGTCTATGGATCCTCTTTTGATGATTGCTTGAGCAATCTTGATCGAGTTTTGCAGAGATGTGAAGAAACTAATCTTGTCTTGAATTGGGAAAAGTGCCACTTTATGGTTAATGAAGGTATTGTCTTGGGGCATAAAGTTTCTGAAAGAGGTATTGAAGTTGATAAAGCCAAGGTTGATGCTAAAAGATGCCATGTCCCAAAGACATTAAAGGTATACGAAGTTTCCTTGGTCATGCCGGATTTTATAGCAGGTTTGATTAAGGACTTCTCAAAAATTCCTCGGCCTCTGACTAATTTATTACAAAAAGATATACCATTTGTATTTGATGATGATTGTGTAGAAGCATTTGAAATACTTAAGAAAGCATTGATCTCTGCACCTATTGTTCAGCCACCTGATTGGAATTTGCCCTTTGAAATTATGTGTGATGCTAGTGACTATGCTGTAGGTGCTGTTCTAGGGCAAAGAGTTGATAAGAAGTTAAATGTTATCCATTATGCTAGTAAGACTCTAGACAATGCTCAAAGAAACTATGCTACTACGGAAAAAGAATTCTTAGCAGTTGTATTTGCATGTGATAAGTTCAGACCTTATATTGTTGATTCTAAAGTAACTATCACCGTGATCATGCTGCTATTAAATACCTGATGGAAAAGAAAGATGCTAAACCTAGACTTCTTAGATGGGTTCTCTTGCTACAAGAATTTGATTTGCATATTGTTGATAGAAAAGGAGCCGAGAACCCTGTTGCAGACAACTTGTCTAGGTTAGAAAATGTTCTTGATGACCCACTACCTAATGATGATAGCTTTCCTGATGAGCAATTAAATGTCATAAATACTTCTCGTAGTACTCCATGGTATGCTGATTATGCTAATTACATTGTTGCTAAATTTATACCACCTAGTTTCACATACCAGCAAAAGAAAAGTTTTTCTATGATTTGAGGCATTACTTTTGGGATTACCCACATCTCTATAAAGAAGGAGTAGATGGTGTTATTAGACGTTGTGTACCTGAGCATGAACAGAATGATCCTACGCAAGTGTCACTCCGAAGCTTATGGAGGACACCACGCTGGAGATAGAACTGCACATAAGGTATTGCAATCTAGTTTTTATTGGCCTACTCTCTTCAAGGACGCCCGTAAGTTTGTCTTATCTTGTGATGAATGTCAAAGAATTGGTAATATTAGTAGACGTCAAGAAATGCCTATGAATTATTCACTTGTTATTGAACCATTTGATGTTTGGGGCTTTGATTATATGGGACCTTTTCCTACCTCTAATGGATATACACATATTTTAGTTGTTGTTGGTTACGTTACTAAGTGGGTAGAAGCTATTCCAACTAGTAGTGCTGATCATAACACCTCTATTAAAATGCTTAAAGAAGTTATTTTTCCGAGGTTTGGAGTCCCTAGATATTTAATGACTGATGGTGGTTCACATTTTATTCATGGTGCTTTCCGTAAAATGTTCCTAAATATGATGTTAATCATAGAATTGCATCTCCATATCACCCACAGTCTAGTGGTCAAGTAGAATTGAGCAATAGAGAACTCAAATTAATTTTGCAAAAGACTGTCAATAGGCCTAGAAAGAATTGGTCCAAGAAACTTGATGATGCATTATGGGCCTATAGAACTGCATATAAAAATCCTATGGGTATATCTCCGTATAAAATGGTCTATGGAAAAGCATGTCACTTACCTCTCGAACTAGAACATAAGGCATATTGGGCTATTAAGGAGCTCAACTATGATTTCAAAGTTGCCGGTGAGAAGAGGTTATTTGATATTAGCTCACTTGATGAATGGAGAACCCAAGCTTATGAAAATGCCAAGTTGTTTAAAGAAAAAGTCAAAAGATGGCATGACAAAAGGATACAAAAGCGTGAGTTTAATGTAGGTGATTATATATTGCTATACAACTCTCGTTCAAGATTTTTTGCAGGAAAACTTCTCTCTAAATGGGAAGGTCCCTACGTTATCGAGGAGGTCTATCGTTCCAGTGCCATAAAAATTAACAACTTCGAAGGCACAAATCCGAAGGTGGTAAACGGTCAAAGAATCAAACACTATATCTCAGGTAATCCTATAAATGTTGAAACCAATGTTATTGAAACCGTAACCCCGGAGGAATACATAACGGACACTTTCCGGAACGTTTCAGACTCCGAAAAGGAATAGGTATATGGTACGGTAAGTAAACCGACTCCAAAACAATTTTTAATGCAATATTTCTCCGTTTTGGAATATTTAGAAAAACAGAAAAATAAGTAGCAGTCCGGGAAGGACACGAGGGCCCCACGAGGGTGGAGGGCGCCCTACCCCCTTGGCGCGCTTCTACCTCGTGGGCACCTCGTGTGCCTTCCGGACTCCGCTTTTCTTGCACGACACGATTTTGGTCGGTAAAATTCATTATATATTCTCCCGAAGGTTTTGACTCCGTATCACGCAAATATCCTCTCGCTTTTTGTTTCGAAATGTTGTTGCTGCAGATTAGAGCAAGATGTCTTCTCAAGAGTCATCGGGAGAGCTGGGTATCTAACCCGCAAGACCAAACCAAGGGCAAATAAAGTGAAGCCGACCCTTTGGGCCAAAGAACGGAGGAGGAGATGGAGGCTGACTTGATGAGAGTAGATGCCATGGAGGATCAAGAAGTCACTTCGCCCGAGCTGGGTTCGCGATGGGGGAACTACAGAGCTCAGCTATTCCAAACTCGGTTATCCCTTCCAATGTTAGATTTCTTTCTTATGAAAATATGAAGAGGAGTGTCACTTGTTCCCCCGCAGCTATGCAACACCCTTGGGTGCAACGAGCCTTAGCAGTTATAGGAAAGCTTCGCAAGGAAATAATGGACCTCAAGCAGCAAGTCAATAAGCTTGAGGAGGAGAATCGCATCCTAAAGGGCATCATCGCCAAGAATGTTTCACCAACCCGAAAAAGGAGACATAATCACATGGGTATGTGCACTCCCCTTGGCAACTGCCAAGCTTGGGGGAGGTGCCCCGGTATCGTATCACAATCACATCTCCTATCTTTACCGTTTTTCTTAGTTCAATCCTATTAGTAGTATCTTGATCTAGTAGAATAAAGTTTATGGCATGATCTAGTTTTGAGTTTTTTCTTTATGATATCTCTATGTAATCGAGTATGTGAGCTATATAATAAAGATTAGTGTTGAGTCAAGGGCTTGATTATTTTGCCATGATCTTGAGTGAATAAAAGAAAGAAAAAAATAATAAAAAGAAACAAAGAGTTCATATTGATCTTATTGAAAGTGATGACTTCACATAGAAAGAGTATGATGATTAAAAGTTGTTGAGAGTTGACAAACATAGCTTTGGTCATTGTTGCAATTAATAGGAAGTAATAAGGAAAGAGAGGTTTCACATATAGATATACTATTATTGACATCTTTTGTGATTGTGAGCACTCATTAAAATATGACATGCTAAAGAGTTGATGTTGGACAAGGAAGACAATGTAATGAGTTATGTTTTCTTATATCTAAGATAAAGTATATTGTCATGGATCTCCCAACATGTTGAGCTTGCGTTTCACCCTCATGCTAGCTAAATTCTCAGCACCAAGTAGAGATACTACTTGTGCTTCCAAAAACCCTTAAACCAGTTTTGCCATGAGAGTCCACCATATCTACCTATGGATTGAGTAAGATTCTTCAAGTAAGTTGTCATCGGTGCAAAGCAATAAAAATTTCTATCTAAATATGCATGATTGATTGGTGTGGGAGAAATAAGCTTTATACGATATTGTGATGTGGAAGAAATAAAAGCGACGGACTGCATAATAAAGGTTCATATCACAAGGGGCAATATAAAGTGACGTTCTTTGGCATTAAGATTTTGTGCATCCAACCATAAAAGCGCATGGCAACCTCTGCTTCCCTCTACGAATGGCCTATCTTTTATTATTATCCTCTACCTTATGCAAGAGTCATGGTGATCTTCACCTTTCCTTTTTACATTTTATCCTTTGGCAAGCACAGTGTGTTGGAAAGATCCTGATTGATATATATAATTGGATGTAGGGGACATGAGTTATTATTGTTGACATTACCCTTGAGGTAAAAGGTTGGGAGGCGAAACTATAAGCCCCTATCTTTCTCTGTGTCCGATTAAAACGCCGTAAACACAAGTATTCCATGAGGGTTAGCAGTTATGAAAGACTAAATGATAGTTGAGTATGTGGACTTGCTATTAAGCTCTGACATAGACTCTTTCTGATGTTATGATAAATTGCAATTGCTTCAATGACTGAGATTATAGTTTGTTGGTTTTCAATAAAGTTTATGATTCGTATTCCGCATTGTGAATGGATTATTACTTGAACATAAGAAATCATATGACAATACCTATATATGTTGCTGTTATGAGAATAATTATGATGCCTTCATGTCCGTATTTTTTTATCGACGCCTCTACTTCTAAACTTGGGAACATATTTATCGTTATCGGCTTTCGCTTGAGGACAAGCAAGGTCTAAGCTTGGGGGAGTTGATACGTCCATTTTGCATCATGCTTTTATATCGATATTTATTACATTATGGGCTGTTATTACACGTTATGTCACAATACTTATGCCTATTCTCTCTCATTTTACAAGGTTTACATAAGGAGGGAGAATGCCTAAGAATTGGAATTCTGGAAAAGGAGCAAATATTAGAGACCTATTCTCGCACAACTCCAAAAGTCATGAAACTCCACGGAACATCTTATAAAAATAATGAAAATCCTTGCCAAAGGTGAAGACCAGGGGCCCACACCACATCCCACGAGGTGGGGGCGCCCTCCTAGGGCGCGCCTCTACCTTGTGGGCCTCGGTGGCCCTCCGATGCCCATCTTCTGCTATATGAGGTGTTTCACAAGAAAAGAAATCAGAAGCAACCTTTCGGGACGAAACTCCGCCGCCACGAGGCGGAACTCATGCGGAACCAATCTAGGGCTCCGGTAGAGCTGTTATGTCGGGGACACTTCCCGGAGGGGGGAAATCATCGTCATCGCTATCACCAACGCCTCCTCTCATCGGGAGAGGGCAATCTCCATCAACATCTTCACCGCACCATCTCCTCTCAAAACCCTAGTTCATCTCTTGTATCCAATTCTTGTCTCCAAGTCCGGGATTGGTACTAGTAGGTTGCTAGTAGTGTTGATTACCCCTTGTAGTTGATGCTAGTTGGTTTATTTGGTGGAAGATCATATGTTCAGATCCTTTATGCATATTAATACCCCTCTGATTATGAACATGAATATGCTTTGTGAGTAGTTACGCTTTGTTCCCGAGGACATGGGAGAAGTCTTGCTATTAGTAGTCATGTGAATTTGGTATTCGATTCGATATTTTGATGAGATGTATGTTGTCTAGCCTCTAGTGGTGTTATGTGAACGTCGACTACATAACACTTCACCATTATTTGGGCCTAGCGGAAGGCATTGGGAAGTAATAAGTAGATGATGGGTTGCTAGAGTGATGTAAGCTTAAACCATAGTTTATGCGTTGCTTCGTAAGGGGCTGGTTTGGATCCATATGTTTCATGCTATGGTTAGGTTTACCTTAATACTTTTGTTGTAGTTGCGGATGCTTGCAATAGAGGTTAATCATAAGTGGGACGTTTGTTCAAGTAAGAACATCACCCAAGCACCGGTCCACCCACATATCAAATTATCAAAGTACCGAACGTGAATCATATGAGCATGATGAAAACTAGCTTGACGATATTCCCATGTGTCCTTGGAGAGCTTTTCCTATTATAAGAGTTTGTCCAGGCTTGTCCTTTGCTACAAAAAGGATTGGGCCACCTTGCTGCACTTTATTTACTTTTGTTATTTGTTGCTCGTTACAAATTATCTTATCACAAAACTATCTGTTACCACTTATTTCAAGATTTGCAGAGAATACCTTGTCAAGACCGCTTATCATTTCCTTCGCTCCTCGTTGGGTTCGACACTCTTACTTATCAAAAGGACTACGATAGATCCCTATACTTGTGGGTCATCAAGACTTTTTCTCGCGCTGTTGCCGGGGAGTGTAGCGCCTTTGGTAAGGAAAAATTTATATAGTGTGCTGAAATTTTCTGTCACTTGTTACTATGGAAAGTAATTCTCTGAGGGGCTTGTTCATCAAGGGATATTTCAACCAAATCATCGGAATCATCATTATCTATAGATTCATGCATATCATTATTTTCTTACAAAGCAACGGTCATTGTTTCAATAAATTCTTCGACATAGACATTATGAGCAAAGTTTTCATTGCAATATTTAAGTATGACGGAATTTTCGGATTTGTTGAGAGTAAAATCATACTGTTCAATCAAAGAAGCAACTTCATGAGTACCCTTAAAAACGACAAATTCTTCAATTTGTTCGATATCATAGTAACTATAAACACCCTTTGCATAAGAAGATAAGATTTCATTATCATTGAACTCCCATAGGTAGGGAAGATGTTTTTAGGGTTCTTAGAGCAACAAGTAAAATCACACATTTCACAAAGATTCCAAGCATAGCATAGCAATTTTTTTATTTGATTCCATAAGAGTCTCCCTTTTTCAGACAAACGGTGACACACAAAATGAGCATGCTCATCTAAAGATTTCCCATCAACTAGGCTAGTTGGGGTTTCAAAGACGAAAGATAAGGATCAAGATGATCCAAGTAAAACACTTTAAGTGGATCCATATAAATAGATTTTTAGCAAGCAAAGATGCAAGCAAATAGAAGGCACGTGGAAACACAAACAGAAAGGCATACAGGAAGAAGGCGAATAAAACGGCAAGGGTGAAGTGGGGAAGAGGAAAACGAGAGGCAAAATTGCAAATAATGTAATGCGGGAGATAAGGGTTTGTGATGGGTACTTGGTATGTTGACTTTTTTGTATACCTCCCCGGCAATGGCGCCAGAAATCCTTCTTGCTACCTCTTGAGCACTGTGTTGGTTTTCCCTTGAAGAGGAAGGGTGATGCAGCAAAGTAGCGTAAGTATTTCCCTCAGTTTTTGAGAACCAAGGTATCAATCCAGTAGGAGGCTACGCCATGAGTCCCTCACACCTACACAAAACGAATAAATCCTCGCAACCAACGCGATAAGGGGTTGTCAATCCCTTCACGGTCACTTACGAGAGTGAGATCTGATAGATATGATAGGATAATATTTTTGGTATTTTTATGATAAAGATTCAAAGCAAAATAAAAGCAAAGTAAAAAGCAAAGGAAATAACAAAGTGTTGGAAGATTAATATGATGAAGATAGACCTGGGGGCCATAGGTTTCACTAGTGGCTTCTCTCAAGAGCATAAATATTCTACGGTGGGTGAACAAATTACTGTTGAGCAATTGACAGAATTGAGCATAGTTATGAGAATATCTAGGTATGATAATGTATATAGGCATCACGTCCGAGACAAGTAGACCGACTCGCCTGCATCTACTACTATTACTCCACTCATCGACCGCTATCCAGCATGCATCTAGAGTATTAAGTTCATGAAAACAGAGTAACGCCTTAAGCAAGATGACATGATGTAGAGGGATAAATTCATGCAATATGATAAAAAAAACCATCTTGTTATCCTCGATGGCAACAATACAATACGTGCCTTGCTGCCCCTACTGTCACTGGGAAAGGACACCGCAAGATCGAACCCAAAGCTAAGCACTTCTCCCATTGCAAGAAATATCAATCTAGTAGGCCAAACCAAACTGATAATTCGAAGAGACTTGCAAAGATAACCAATCATACATAAAAGAATTTAGAGAAGATTCAAATATTGTTTATAGATAATCTTGATCATAAACCCACAATTCATCGGTCTCAACAAACACACCGCAAAAGAAGATTACATCGAATAGATCTCCAAGAGAGAGGGGGAGAACATTGTATTGAGATCCAAAAAGAGAAGAAGCCATCTAGCTAATAACTATGGACCCGAAGGTCTGAGGTAAACTACTCACACTTCATCGGAGAGGCTATGGTGTTGATGTAGAAGCCCTCCATGATGGATGCCCCTTCCGGCGGAGCTCCGGAACAGGCCCCAAGATGGGATCTCATGGGTACAGAAGGTTGCGGTGGTGGAATTAGGTTTTTGGCTCCGTATCTGATCATTTGGGGTACGTAGGTATATATAGGAGGAAGGAGTATGTCGGTGGAGCAATAGGGGGCCCATGAGGGTGGAGGGCGCACTGGGGTAGGCGCGCCTCACCTCGTGGCCTCCTCTTTTGTTTCTTGACGCAGGTCCAAGTCTCTGGATCATATTCTTCCTAAAAATCACGTTCTGAAGGTTTCATTCCGCTTGGACTCCGCTTGATATTCCTTTTCTGCGAAACTCACGAAATAGGCAAAAACAACAATGCAGGTCGGGCCTCCGGTTAATAGGTTAGTCCCAAAAATAATATAAAAGTGAATAATAAAGCCCAATATTGTCCAAAATAGTAGATAATATAGCATGGAGCAATCAAAAATTATAGATACGTTGGAGACGTATCAATAATCATACCATTGATCTTTCCTAATTAAATGCGTGTTCAACCTCAGTACTCTCAGCACCTTTGCCCTGGCAAGAAAGAACATGGCGAGTGTAATCTCCGGTGGGGTCCCTCGGTAGGAGTTCAAAGTAATATTTGAGAGATGCAGATCCAGGCATTCGATGTGATTGTCGTTATCAACATCTTCCACCGGGCCTAATATGCACTGCAAAAGAAGAGTACGTGCTCTGCCTACATGCAGTTTTGAACACTACTACACTCCCATTTGGTTTGCAGGATTTGTAAAATGCACCAACGTGCCATCTTCGATCTGTCATGATTAACATGGGCATTAATTTGATTACAATCTAGAAACATGTAGCCTTCTTCACAAGATGTTGGATTGGCTGAAAAATCCCCTAAGAAAACTAGTACAGATGAATCCAACGGAGAAATGCTTATGGACGATTGTAACCATATGAATGAAGCAACCAATATGGGGTGGGGTTGTATGTCCTAAAATCCTCCAAAATTCCTTCAGAAATCGTAGTACATAGTCATTGTAAACTTGGGAAAAGGTGCAAAAAATTGAACTCCCTTATGGTTAACATTTAACAGGAAAGGAACATCACCTTGATATACAGCTTCTTCAGGCACGGAAAGCATCTCAGGCAACTGAAAACTTGGTCCAGGTTGGGGACGACAGATTCTAGTGCCAAGACCTTCACTGTGCCCAGTGCAGGTGAAGCTTCACTGGATGATGCATTTGCATACATCTTCAAAACTAGAAATAACATTGATATCAAGAAGGAGAGGTATATAAGGCGACTGTTGTACCTGAGAGTTGTAGTATTTGACAAACGAGTAGCCCACCACTTTAAATTTCGGCGCATAAATGGCATTGATTCTTTTTGGACCTTGTTGATCAACTACAAGTAATCTCTCAAGTGAAGGTGTGTCCTGGATGACCATATTGTGGTCCACCTTTTGTGATCTCTCGTTGCAGCACCAGCAACACACATAAATAGTGCGGAGTAAGGATGACAATTTTACACATGGACATGGATATCCATGGATACCCAACCCGAATGGATAGGGTTTGGATATGCTTTTGTGTCCATGGTCGGCGCCCAAACCCGACCCGGTTGCTTGTGGATAGGGCATGGATATAATCTTGTACCTGTGGGTATACCCAAACCCGGCCCAATAGTATGACTTAATGGGCAAAAATCTTCTATCCCTACCCCCACAGTCACATGTCTGATTGCAAATTTACACTTTGTTATCTAAAACATGCAAAAGAAATTACACAATCCCCATCATAACTTTTATTAGTTGACATTTATCTCCTTATTAATGACTCGTCATTCTCATCTGTTAGAAAAATACTAAATGATCTTAGGTTGTTAGTGGACGTTGATTTATCATAAGTTGATGTTTACCATAAGTAAAGCCAAGCCTGCCACGAGGTGAAGAATGGAACAGCTTTTGTTAACATTGTGTTATTTCTTATTTATATGTCTTGAGAGCACCCATTGGATATCCAGTGGGTATGGATATCCATTGGGTTTGGACATGGACACAAGTTTTCACCCGTTGTCGGGGCAGGCTGATCTGGCCCACGAACACCTATGGGACCGGCGGACCGAGCCCCTTTCGGTTCGGCGGGGAGCGGAGATCGCACGAAGAGCAGATCGAGGCGAAGCACACGAGAGGTTTACCCAGCTTCGGAGCTCTCCGGAGAGATAATACTCCTACTGCTGCATGTTTAGGTGTATTGAGTTCTTGCTCATGAGCGCTGAGTGCTACAGTACACACGAGATGCTAACGAGACTGGGCATGGGGGGGAACCGACCGACCCTTTCTACGTTGCGCATGGGCCTCCTTTTATATCTTTGAAGGGTCTCCGGCAGTGGCAACGTAGACAAGGGTACAAATGGAAAAGTAGTGGTTGGTACACCTACTTGTACAAAGGTATGATGTACCATACCTAACCCTCGACGGCAGGGGACAAAGGCATTAAATGCCCGCTTCACGTCGCCCCTAACAAAGGCAAACAGGGACCGTCAGGGCGCCACCGCTTGCCACGATGGCAATCTTGTCGGCGCCGCTTGCCACCTTGCACCGCTGGCTGCCTGACCTCTTCCGCCACGCGCTACCGGAAAGGTCCTGGGCGACACGTTAGTGGATGCGCTGGAGCGAGGTACAGAGAGATTCGCCGCAAGCACCTTGCCGCGGTTGTTGTCTTGTCGCGCCCGGAAGCTTGTCGCTCATTGGGCCTTCCCGGCAAGCTCCTCTTGCCGGGGCCTTGTCTTGTAGGTGCCTCGGGTGGCCTTCCCGGCAAGCTTCTCTTGCCGGGGCCTTGTCTCCTTGGCTTGAATACTTTGTTCTTGAATGGCTCCAAAGGAACCACGGAGGACCTTGGCGGTCACCCGGTAAGCCCTGCCGCGGAGGGCTGCAATCGCTGCTGCACAAGTTCGGGATACTAGGGTACCCCTACTCTAGTATACCGACAGGAGCCCCCGGGCCTGGGCCACACACGGTGCCGAGCGCTGTTGGGCCAGGCCCAAAACAGGGCACGGGCACGCGCGGCCTGGGTCACGCCATAACTCACCCCGGACCCACCACACCGTCCACGAACGGCACGCATCGAGTGTGGCGTCATGTGAGAGATCGTGGGCGAGATCGTGGGGGTTTCTTTATTCGGAATAACGGAACGTCTGCCCCCTCCCTATTTATAAGCAGGGGAAACAGGGGCAGGTCGCCCACCTTGCCGCTTCTTGTCCCCATCTCGAGAAACCACCGCTGCTCCTCCCTTCTTCCTAAGGCTGAAGAGAGCAGCGCCCGCTTCATCGCCACTCAAAGACCACCGACGCCGCCGATCTCCTCCACCGCCTCGCCATGGCTCTGAAGTCGACAAGGGAAGGCCGTGAAGTCGGCCGAGGCGCAGCGCTTGCGGCGCTATGGAAGGAGCGGGTTATCTTCCCCTCACCGCCGTGAGGGAGCTGAGGGAGAACTACTACCTCTTCTGGTCGACGGAGGCGCGAGCACATCCGCGCACGAAGGTACTCCCCGCCGCTGCTTCGGAATTGGCCCCGACGGGGTATCCCTTCTTCGCGCTCTTCTTCTACTGCAGGCTCTACCCGCCCTTCTCTGAATTCTTCTGTGACATCATGAACACCTACGGGTTCCGCCTCCTTGATTTCACCCCCAATGCCGTTCTGACCATGGCAGTTTTCGCACATCTCTGCGAAAACTTTGTCGGAGTCCACCCAAATGTAGCCCTTTTCCGCCACTTCTTTTTGCCCCGAGTTGAGAGAGGGGAGCCTCTTGGCGGAGGAATCGCTTGGATCTCTGTGGTCGGCAAGAAGGGAAGCCTATCTGGAGGGAGAGCTCCGTAGCAAATGGGAGGAATGGAGGGCAGATTGGTGCTGGATTGTCGAGGAGAACCCGCAGCCATTTACCGCCCAAATAAAACCCCAAAGAGTGCGCGACAACGATTGGAGCAATCTGCCCCGGAAGACGCTAGGTTGAAGATCGCAGTCACCCGAATCCTTCGCCTTAGACTTGCCGGGCTCACCGTAGGCACCGTTGGCGCGGACTTTCTTCGCCGCCGCATCGCCCCCCTGCAGGAGAGGAGGAGACCTGCCTGGGAGTTTCAGAACGCGGCAGATATCATGAGGCTGCGCCCGGGCCTCAACTTCAACTTCACCGTCTTGGAGCTTGACGCAATGCTCTTGGAGCTGTTCAAGCCCGATCCTGATCATCCAGAGATGTTTAGGTTGCCGAGGGGCGTCGTTCCGCTGTGCAACAATTCCTCGCTCGACCGCATCCGTGCAATGATGCCGCCAGCGACTCGCATGGAATTGTCCCAACCTGGCAAGAGCCGGCAGATGACGTCGTGCGGCAGTTCTTTGACAATCTGGTAGAAATGCCGATCCGCCCCGATGAGCAGAGGGGCCTCACCCGCGACACCACCGATGATGAGATGCAGCGCATCGCCACCAGGCTGGAAGAGGCGGCAGCAGCCGCTGCCGCGGGCGAGTTTGGCTTCACCGTGGAGGAGGCAGAGGCAGCAGAGGCGGCAAGCCTTGTCGAGCGAAAGGAGTTTCCCGGCGAGGAAGAGCTTGCCGAGCCTGAAGCCGAGTCGAGCGAGCCCGCCGAGGGCGCATCCTTCCCACCTCCGAGCAGCTTGCCGCGAGCGGAGCCCCCGGCTCCACCAAGACGGCATCTTCTCAAGGCCGGAGACGTAGCGGGGCGGCAGACGGGCCAACAGCCGCAGCGCCATGACGGCTTCCACCGCGGCAAGCACTGCATTGCGCGGGAGCACCTCACGCCGCTAAGTGCAACTGGAGCGGAGCCCTTGCAGACCACTGTGTTCCGCTCCCGCCAAGCGCCCAAGGGAACCCACCTCCGCCTCATCGTACTGGAGGCGGGCCAGAATTTGACCTCTCCGCGCTCAGTTCCGACGAGGAAGAAGAAGAGTAAGATTCTTTGCTGCACTTGTAATTCTTCGATTTGTTGCTTTGTCTTGTATCTGATTTACTTTACTCTGAACCCATTCCTTTTTAGGACGCTGGCCCAAAGAATGTCGAAGAGAGCCAAGACCCCGGTGGTTGTCATCGAGGACGAACCCACTGTGACAGCAGGAGGCGCGTCCGAGACCACCTTGCCGGACGCGGCAACTCTTCCTCAAAGTAGCCCCCAGCACAGCCCCCAGAGTAAGTATATGGTTCATTTCTTTCTGTTCGGCGTGCCTGGGTGCTCCTTCTTTGCTGATATCTGATTGCTGATTTGTGTAGGAGCAGAGCAGCCTCACCAGGAGTGCCCTGAAGCCGCTCCCGACATGCCGTCTGCTTCGACTACACCGCCAAGGGAAGATCCCCCGGCAAGGGAGCGTTCTTCGGCAAGGGAGACTTCTCCGGCAAGGGGCAGTTCTCCGGCAAGGGACGGCTCCAGCGACCCCTTGGCAGCGGAGACCATGACCGCGGACCCTGGCACAGGTAATCTTCTTGCTTGAAAACTTCCCTTGTGTTCGTCTTCTTCTGATTTTCTTTTTGAATATTTGTTTGACTTTTCTTCATCCATCCGCCACAGAGCCAATGGAGACCAAGGTCGCCGGCGAGGAGGACGGCGTCTGCAACACCGATGACTCACGCCATCGAAGAAGAAGCCGGGCGCCGACGAGCCCGGCCGCGAAGAGGCCGCCAAGGCTGCCGCCGCAGCCGGGCGAGGGGTCCGCGATCGTGACCGACGACCTTCGAGGCCGCAGGAGCGCCAGCGCCACGCCGACCGCCGATCCCTCCGCCATCGCTGCAGCGCCAGTTCAAGAGCCCCAGCTGGCGCCTATTTGAAGGTCGGGCGATGGCGTCTTCATCAAGCTCCCCGGGCGCCGAGCTCGTGGCTCGGTCGAAGGGGAGACTTTTGACGAAGAGCTGCTCGCCTCATTGGCCGACGCTGGTTGACGCGTAAGCAGCAGCTGGCGAGCCCGAGGAGGAGCAGCTTGTGGAAGCCGATGTCGCTCTACCGCGCCCGGCAAGCCAAGCTGGAATCCCGGGAAGCGCTTGTCGCGAAGGCGGGAGCGGATATTGAGAAGCGCGTGGAGGAGCTCCGGGGCCTTAACCAGGAAGCTCTCCGGTCCTTGGCGGCGGAGCGGGAGCAGCTCGCCGAAGAGCGCAAAGCCTTCCTCCTCGAGAAGGCTGAGGCTGAAGAGCAACAACGGCTTGCTGCCGAGGAGCTGTCTGCGCGGGAAGGCGAGTTGTCGCAGAGGAAAGTTAACCTCGACAGCCACGAGGAGGACCTAGCCGCGCGCGAGCAGACACTTGGCGGGGCTCTCAAGGAGGCAAAGGATGCTGCCGCAGCTGCCGAGGCCGCCAAGAAGGAGCTGGAGACGAAGGTGGCGCAGTTGGAGGCCAACCTCAAGGGGAGCGGCGAGGAGCTTGCTGCACTCAAGCACGAGCGCGAGAAGGACGCCTACACTCTTGGCGAGCTACAGGGCCGTCTCGCCGAGAGGAGCAAGGAGCTCAGCGCCGCCAAGGACTCCAATGCGGATCTTGAGTTGAAGCTAACTACTTTGACTCAGACGCTGGACGGAGCCAGGGAGCAAGAAGTGGCCTTGAAGGAGAAGATCAAGGTCGACGAGGCGCCTTGGGCGAAAGTCTGTTGCCGCCAGAGTGCCTTGAGGAAGAATGTGGAGCCCGGACCGAGGGTCTGTGAACGTTCTGCAGCCCTCGACGAGGAGCTGGCGTAGCTGGGGATGGTGGATCTTGGATATTCCTCCGACGAGCATCTCCAACCCAGCGCCAAGCTCAGCTTGTTCTTCAAGGGCGTGGTGACGGCCCTCCAGCGACTCCGGGAAGAGGTCCCAAAATAGCTGGCCGAGGAGTCGCGCCAGATCTGCGCGGGAGCTCTTCAAAAGGTGCTGATGAAGGTGGCCTTCCGCAATCCAGGCCTCAACCTCACCAACGTCCTCAAGTCCTTGCCACCGGATGCCGATGTGGAGGCGCTCAAGACCCTTGTCGCGCCCATCATGGACAGGGTGAGCGGAATTAAGAGGGTTGAGGGCGATCGCGTAGATTAGGCCGCCCGTTTTCTCTTTCTCTTGCCGCTGCTAGTCATGTCATAAGAACAATCCATTAGAGCTGCGGCAAGCTATCTTGTAATATAACTCTATTTTGGGTATCAATTGCTATGTTATTTCCTTTACTTGATTCCTTCCTTTGTATGTTTTTGACCCACGCTTTGGGAACTTGTCGGCGCTGGCACCGAGCCATAAGCGCTGAAAGTGCGGACGTCAAGACTTCTTTGGCGGTGCCGCTTCCGACAAGCAACCTTGTCACAACTAGTCGCAGCTCACTTAAGTTGTTGAGCGGACTCGAAACAAAGTAAGGGCGCAACTAGCTACGAGTTGGTTCCTCTGCGCACAGGTTTTCCATACAAAGTACGGTCGTTCGAGGAAGATAACTTAAAAAATTTAAAACTGATTGCTCAAACTTTAGCAACTTAGCTTTTCTCTGCTTGCTTCGGTAAGGCTAGACTTCCTTGAGCGACGCTTGGTCCACACCATTATCTTCTCCTTTCCCCCCGGCAAACTTGTGTGCGAGGGAACCTTCCCTTCTTTGAGAAAGAAAAAGAAGAGAAAATAAAGATATGGAGCCTTATGGCTCGTTATTGCTTACCAGGGGTAGGTGCTGCACAAAGTGTCAGATAACGCATGCAAATAGAAGTAAAAAGCATGAAATTGACAAGATATGCGAAGCACGCTAGCTTTACTTATGCACGGGGTCTGCGCTCGCTTTGTACAAAGGATTACATGCAACAGCGGCAAGACTTGTATTAAAGGTGGTTGCTTGAACAGGTTCCGACAACCGCGCTTCACGGGTAAAACATACGAAGATGCTCAATGTTCCAGGAGTTGCTCACCGGAATGCCATCTTCGGTCTCAAAGCGGACAGCGCTTGAGCCTAGTGACTCGCTTTCACCCGTAAGGGCCTTCCCACTTGGCGTCAACTTGTTGGAATTCTTGGCGGACTGAACGCTACCAAGAACAAGGTCGCCTTCCTCGAGACTTCGCATTAACTTTGCGGTTATGGTAGCGGCGCAAAGCTTGCCGGGTACCGAGCAGCTCATACAGCAGCCTCAAGACGATCCTCCTCAAGGAGCAGCGTCATCTTGTCGCAGCTGCTCTTGCTCAAGCTCATCATAAGCGAGCACTCGAGGCGATCCGTGACACGAAGTTCCGTGGGGAGAACTGCCTCCGCTCCATAGACTAGAGCGAAGGGTGTCCGCCGCTGGCTCGATTTGGCGTCGTCCTGGTCGACCAAAGAACCACCGACAGCTCCTCGATACAGTTTCTTCCGCACTTGTGCAGCCTGTCGAAAGTTCTGGTCTTGAGCCCGTGCAGCACTTCAGCATTTGCCCTCTCCGCTTGACCGTTGCTTCTCGGATGAGCAACAGAAGCGAAGAAAACCTTGGCTCCAAGATCTTGGACGTACTGCATGAAGGTGCGGCTCGTGAATTGCGTGTCATTGTCGATGATGATCCTGTTAGGGATTCCGAAACGGCAAACAATCGACCTGAAGAACTTGACTGCTAACTGTGCTGTCACCTTCCTCACTGCTTCCACTTCCGGCCACTTTGTGAACTTGTCGATTGCAACGTACAAGTACTCAAAGTCCCCGACAGCTCTGGGAAAGGGGCCGAGGATGTCGAGCCCCTGCATCAAAATGGCCAGGATAAAGGGATAGTATGGAGAGCTTGAGCTGGCTGGTGTATCTGCTTGGAATAGAACTGGCACTCTTCACACATGGTTACTTTTGCAGTTGCATCCATGAGGGCTGTCGGCCAAAAGAAACCTTGCTTAACGCTTTTGCGGCAAGTGCTTCCGTGCCAATGTGGTGACCACATATGCCTCCATGTATCTTCGCCAACAGCTTTTGTCCGTCTTCCCGGTGAATACACTTAAATTTCACACCGTTGAGTCTTCTTACATGCAGTGTCTTTGTCGACAAACTGGTACATACTTGACTGCCGGGCTACTCTTTCCGCTTCTTCTTGCTCTTCGGGAAGTTCTCCTGTCTGAAGGAATTGGACAATCTGATGTGCCCATGCTGGAGCTTGCGGCTCGACAACAAGGACTAAAGGCACATCCGCCGCTGCGGAACATCCACTTTTACGGCGAGAACTCGCAGCTCAGCCGGAGCTTGACGTTCCCCAGCAAGCTTGCCGGAGCAAAACTTGTCGGGAGCGTCTGCTTCAACGAAACAAACCCTGGGGCTTGTCGGAGCAGACTGCTCCTCAGCACTGTTGGTGTCGATCTTGGGGACCTTCTTGGCGGCGGCTTCGGGAAGCTCTGCCGGAAAGTAGTCACCAGAGATCAACTTCCTCTTCTTGCTCTGTCCGGTTGATGGCGTTACAGACGGTTGAGTCAGCCTGAGCACAAAGATCCCTGGTTCCACAGGTAGCTTAAGTGCAGCGCACTTCGACAGGCCATCAGCAACGTCGTTCTAAGCTCTTGGAAGATGTTCCATTTGTAGGCCGTCAAAGTGCTCTTCTAGCTTTCTCACTTCATCCACGTAAGCCTCCATCAACGGACTCTGATAACTCTTGTTCACTTGGCGGATGACAAGCTGTGAGTCACCCCTGACAATGAGCTTCTTGATCCCAAGGTTCATCTGCGATCTCGAGACCGGCAAGCAAACCTTCATACTCTGCAGTATTGTTTGTTGCTTGCTCCTTCGGAAAGTGCATATGGACTACGTACTTGAGGTGCTCTCCGGTGGGTGCAACAAGTAGCACGCCTGCACCGGCGCCTTGCAGCGAGAAGGCACCATCGAAATACATCAGCCACTCTTTGCTTGCCTCCTTGACGGGAATACTCGTTTCCGGAATTTCTTCATCTAGTGTTGGCGTCCATTCTGCTATGAACTCCGCCAATGCTCTGCTTTGGATAGTTGAAGTGCTCTCAAACTTGAGGCCAAAGCTTGACAGTTCCAGTGCCCACTTGACAATCCTGCCTGTTGCCTCCGGATTTTGCAGTATCCTCTTCAGCGGAAAACGAGTGACGACTGTGATCTCATGTGCCTGGAAGTAATGGCGCAGCTTTCTCGAGGCCATGAGGAGGCCGAAAAGCAATTTCTGCACACCAGAGTACCTTGACCTAGCCCCCTGCAAAAGGGAACGGACAAAGTAAACTGGGCGCTGCACCATTCTTTCCTGCATCTTCTCATGCGCCTGCGCAGATCCATCCTTGTCGGGACCAGAGCTTGTCGGTGAAGCCCCCTGCTTGTCGCTGGGTGCATCTGCCATGGTTGCTAGCTCATCATCCGCCCCCCTCTACGCTACTAACGCAGCACTAACCACTTGATTGGTTGCCGCTATATATAGCAGCAACTTCTCTTGTGGCCTAGGTGCGACAAGTGTTGGAGTGGAGGACAGGTATCTCTTTAAGTCCTGCAGCGCAGCCTCCGCTTCGGGAGTCCATTTCATTGGACCTGCCTTTTTCAAAATTTTGAAAAATGGCAGGGCGCGCTCAGCAGACCTAGAGATAAACCTGCTGAGAGCAGCTACGCAACCGGCAAGCCTTCGTACATCCTTGACGCTCTTTGGTGCCTCAATCTGCTCAATGGCCTTGATCTTGTCGGGATTGGCTTCAATTCCCCGCTGAGATACGAAGAACCCGAGAAGCTTGCCGGAAGGGACTCCAAACACGCACTTCTCGGGGTTGAGCTTGAGGTTGATCTTGCGCAGATTTCCAAAAGTTCCGTCTAAATCTTGAATCAGAGTCGCCTTGTCCTTGCTTTTGACCACTATATCATCCATGTAGGCTTCCACATTTCTGTGCATTTGCGGCTCAAAAGCGTAATGGACTACTCTTGCAAATGTTGAACCAGCATTCTTTAATCCGAAAGGCATCCGTGACGAAACAGTATGTGCCACATGGGGTGATGAATGCGGTCTTCTCCTCATCCTCTTCTCGCCATGAAGATCTGATGATATCCTCGAGTATGCATCCGTAAATGAAAGCAAATCACATCCGGCCATGGAGTCAACAATCTGTCGATGCGCGGCAAGGGAAATGGGTCTTTGGGACAAGCTTTATTGACATCGGTAAAGTCGATACAAAGCCTCCATTTCCCGTTAGCCTTGCGCATAACCACAGGATTGGCCAACCACGTGGGATGGAGCACTCTTCCGACAAGGCCTGCCGCTTCCAATTTCTTGATTTCTTCTACGATGAACTCTTGGCGCCCACCGCCTGCTTCCTCGACTTTCTTCGCTGACGGGCGCGCATGAGGACAGACGGCAAGATGGTGCTCAATTACTTTCACGGGAACACGGGGATGTCGACGGTTGCCATGCAAACATGTCGACGTCGCTCGCAGGAAAGCAACGAGCGCCGCTTTCCTATTTAGGGTCGAGAGTGGCACCGATGGTGAAGGTACCACCGTGCCGCCCTCCTTGGCGGACACCCTCTTGGTCTCTCGTGGAGCTGCCATCGCCCTCTTACACTTGCCGGTGGAGCTCGATGGTGCGTCCTCGACGGTAGCGCAGCACTCAAGAGGTGCGCTTGTCAAGTGGGCATCATAGCTCTTGCGGACTTGGTCTTCTTCTTCGCCCGGGAGCTTGATGACAAGTGGCTTGCAATCGCTGCAGCCGCTGCTTCCGGTAGATCTTGTCGGCGCAGATAAGAGCATCCTTCTTGTCGCCAGGGACAGAAATGACACTTATCGGGCCTGGCATCTTCAGCATGTTGTACGCATAGTGAGAGGCCGCCATGAATTTGGCGCGTGCTGGACGGCCAAGTATCCCATTGTAAGGCAATGGAAAGTCAAGAACGTCAAAGGTGACCCTCTCGATTCTGAAGTTCAACTCGCTGCCAAATGTCACCGGGTAACGTGATCTTTCCTTCGCTTGCTCCTTCCCGGATTGATTCCTTGGAAAGTGTCGGTCTCTTCGAGCTCACCATCGTGGATCTGGAGTTTCGGAGCACCGCGGAGGAGATCAGGTTCAAGCCGCCCCGTCATTAACTAACATCTTGGTGACCTTGAGGTTGCGGATAGTTGGTGAAACCAACATCGGCAAGCACCGACCGCGATTACGCGATCAGGGTGGTCCTCAATATCAAAGATGATAGGCGTCTTTGGACCATTTCGAGAGGCCTGCGTGACTCGATGGATGGTTCTGCCGCATTGACTTCCCGCATCCACCGCTTGAGTTGGCGGTGTGAAGTATGCGAGAAGCACCGCCACAACGCACAGGACCTCTCGTGGGCTTCTCGAACTCCTGCTCATCGGTCTCGTCATCATCCAAGTCTTCATCGCTGCCGTCATCTTCATCCTTGTCGCGCCGTGGGGAGGTCTGTCTCCTTGCCGCTGCTTGGCCTTGCCAAGGCGTCCTCCTCGCCGGACGCTTCTTGCCAGATCCTCCGGCACCTTCACAGGCTTTCTCCTTGTCGCGTCGTCAGATTCAGCCTTCGCTGCTCGACAAGCTGCTCGACCCTTTTGCAGCTCGGAGGTCATGGCCCTTGGTGCGGTGGATCTTGCAAGATCGCTTGCCGGAACCGTCTGCTTGTTGGCGATCGCCATGATCGGCCAGCGATTGGTGCCAGCGGCAACCTCTTTGCCGGAGCTACCAGCCTTGGCTTTCTTGGCGCCACCTCCGTTGCCGGACTGCTCAACAACTAGCACATCTCTGCCTTTCTTTTTCCTATTGCCCCGCCGCCAGCTCTTCCTTGCCGGAGCGGTCTCCTCACTATCAGATCCTCCTGCTTCAGTATTCTCTCCGGGGAGTCTCCTCCCTTCCTCAGCACGCGCACACTTGTCGGCCAGGGCATATAGCTCGCTGCCGTCTCTGATCTTGCACATCGCCATCTCCTCCCGCATCCTGCGGTTTCACACGTTCTGATGGAACGCGTTGATAAACGCGGCAGGGTGGACGTCTGGGATGTTGTGCTGTACACGGCTGAATCTTTGAATATACTTGCGCAGGGGCTCTCCTTCCTTCCGGCGCAGCAGATGAAGGTCGCTTTCTTGGCCATGGGGCTTGAGGCCGCTCAGAAGGCGCCGACAAACCGATGGCATAGATCTGCCCAAGAGGATATGGAGTTGTCCGGCAAGTGCATGAGCCAGATCTCGACATTGGGCTTGAGCACCAGCCGGGAAGTAGTTGGCAAGGATCTTGTCGCCTCGCCCCGCAGCTTGCACCGCGATGGTGTAGATGCCGAGGAACTCCGACGGATGCGTCTTGCCGTCGTATTTCTCTCGCACGCTTTGGTTTGAAGTTCTTCTTGCCGGGCCATCGGACTTGCCGCAGCTCACGAGTGAACGCAGGGCAACCTACCACAGACGGCAAGTCGCCTGGTTCCTCCGGGCGCATGCATGTCAACAGAGGGCCAGTGGCGCTTGTCGGATTGACGTCGCGCTTCTCTTGGCGCCGATGCGAGTTCGAGCGTCTTCTTGCCGTCGCTCGTGAAGAACTTGGCGCTGATCGCGATGGGCTCGTGGATCCGATGATGCGGTGGAGTCGCCGCCGAGGTGGATCCGGTGAGTCGGCGATCTTGGCCTTCGGGCGGAGAGTGCATGGTGGTTGCACCCCCATCGGTCTCTGCCGCCATTGTGCTCGTGTTTGGCAGTCCTGCCGCGGCAGCGATGCACTTGGTTGCCGCGAAGCATCGCCATTGGCAAAGCCGATGAGACTCTGAATGGTGGCCCTCCATTCGTCGACCTTGTCAGCCGTTGGAGGGTAATCCAGGAGCAGTTGCGCTCTCGCCAAAGCTTCTACTGGAGTGGTGGGTGGCAGTGGCGAACGGCGCGAGGAGCGGATATGCTCGGACTTCTAACTATGTTAGAAGGCGATATCCCGTCCCGGGCGACGATGCCTCGCTTTCGCGCCGACATGTTGGCGTGCATGCTGGTCTTGAGCATCTCGAGATCCTCGGCTCGATCTTGGTCCAACGAGCGTATGGCATTGTGAATGCCATGACGCTGTCGGTCCTGCGCCTCTGAGACGGGCGCGGTGCATGTCACGGACGCCGAGGTCTGCGCAGCCTTGTCCTTGACTTGGCAGCACCGTGAGTTCCCCGTCGCCGTCCATTCTTCCGCTGGCGTCTACCCCACCACCGCTTTGCTCCGGTGGTGGTGGGTTCGACGTGGACGGAGTTTCCGCCGCCAAGCCTTCTTCTTGGTGGCATGTTGATGAAGATGATGAAGATCTAGCTCGCGGACGCCGGATCAGGTTCACACAACCTCGAGACGCCTTTACCGGGCGCGCCAAAGATGTCGGGCAGGTGATCGGCCCACGAACACCTATGGGACCGGCGGACCGAGCCCCTTTCGGTTCGGGCGGGAGCGGGGTCGACGAAGAGCGGATCGAGGCGAAGCACACGAGAGGTTTACCCAGCTTCGGAGCTCTCCGGAGAGATAATACTCCTACTGCTGTATGTTTAGGTGTATTGAGTTCTTGCTCAGGAGCGCTGAGTGCTACAGTACACACCAGCTGCTAACGAGACTGAGCGTGGGGGGGAACCGACCGACCCTTTCTACGTTGTGCATGGGCCTCCTTTTATATCTTTGAAGGGTCTCCACAGTGTGGCAACGTAGACAAGGGTACAAATGGAAAAGTAGTGATTGGTACACCTACTTGCAAAGGTACAAGGTACCATACCTAACCTCGACGGCAGGGGACAAAGGCATTAAATGCCCGCTCACGCCGCCTCTAACAAAGTGCAAATAGGGACCGTCAGGGCGCGCCGCTTGCCACGATGGCAATCTTGTCGGCCGCTTGCCACACCTTGCACCGGGCTGCACAGCTCGCCACGCTGCTACCGAAAGGTCCTGTGGCGACACGTTAGTGGATGCGCTGGAGCGTAGGTACAGAAGAGGTGGTATGCAGCAAGCGCCTTGCCGCGGTTGTTGTCTTGTCGCGCCCGGAAGCTTGTCGCTCATTGGGCCTTCCCGGCAAGCTCCTCTTGCCGGGGCTTTGTCTTGTAGGTGCCTCGGGTGGCCTTCCCGGCAAGCTTCTCTTGTCGGGGCCTTGTCTCCTTGGCTTGAATACTTTGTTCTTGAATGGCTCCAAAGGAACCACGGAGGACCTTGGCGGTCACCCGGTAAGCCCTGCCGCGGAGGGCTGCAACTGCCCGTGCACAAGTTCGGGATACTAGGGTACCCCTACTCTAGTACACCGACACCCGTGGATATTTTCATGGGCGGGCAAAGATTGTCTTCATGGATATGGATATGGATTTGATATTGTTCAACCCGATCCAAACCCGACCCTTTGCCATCCTTAGTGTGGAGAGTCCTGGAGGTGATGTGCAAGGTACTCGACCAATTCATCGCCTGAAGACGAAGGAACTCAAGTGCAGTACAGCCGCAGAGCAGGCGCTCCATGTCATCCTTTGGGATGCGGACGACGACGAGCTCGAGGTGCTTCAGCCGTGGTAGAAAAAGAGCGGGCGCGTCATTAAGGGGGGGGATGGCAGTTCATGAACTTGGCGAGGCGCAGCGTGGGTGTGAAGTGGAGCGCGGACGTTGGCAGCAAGCTCATATGCCCATCATTATAACTTAGCTTCTCGAGCTGATCTATGGCGCGGGATCGGAACCACTCGTCAAGCTTGGCTTGCTCCTTGCTATTGGAACGGAACTTGCCCGCGATAAGGCCTTTGATTGGGCCATGGTGACTGCCGAGGATCTGGGAGAACGCTTCCAAGCTTTGGCGATAGCCATGACAGAGCTTGTGGGCGTGGAGGAGGTCGATAGGGGTGCGGAGCCATAGGGTGTGCCACCGCTGGGAAACGGCGACTGCCCTCGCTCGATTTCTGATTGGGAGGAGGGATATGATGACTATCAACATATCATCGGGGAGGTTGTTGATGAAGTCTAGGCCTGCTGGAGTCTCTTGCGGTTCTTTCTCGATCCGCCTCCGCTTGTTGGCAGCCTCGTTCTCCACCTCGTCGGCGGGGACGGGAACCTCTGTCTTCCATATTCACGCCGTGCTCCGGTGCTTCAGCAGCCCCGGCATCACCACTCCCTCCGATGGGGCGCTTCGGCGGCATCCTCGTACACTGACGGCTTTGAGGACTCAGAGTGGTGTCGAGGATGCGGGCGGAGAGAGAGGAATTGTGTGTGTGGCGAGGATGGGGGGGTGCGGCCGCTCGGCAGCGCCATTAATATAGACCAGTGGGAGCGAGGTGGGCAGCGGTCCAAGGCTGTCTCGCTTCCCGGTGAGAACGACTGCTTAATCTCTAGTATGAATGAAATCTATGCTTAATTACTGAATTTTAGTTGCAAAAAATAGATAGTGATATTGATTTTTAGCTGCATATTTTGACAAATCGCAGTTTCTCTTGGCTTAGCGCCGAAGTCTGGCTTTCATTTGCATACCGTAATCTGAACCGTTTGCGTTGAAGAGATGCGCAGATCCTGCATTGAACACCTTGTACGCTTCCCGGTGAGCTGCAGACCAGATCAAGGCCGCGACGCCCTGCTCACCAAGCAGCCTGTCCACACGGCACCTCCTGTAGCCATTAAAACCAAGACACATGGCGTCATGTGAATGGTTAACTGAACGCACACGGTTTGAATGATACAAACGTTTGAGATATTAAAGTGGCAGCTATTTTTTTTTTCAAATGCCTTTGTTGGCTGTCATTATTCGAGTGCGCCTTCTCTCAAAATGGACACGAAAAATACCACAGCATGTCAGGTGCCCTTCCATGATAGCATGCCAAGTTTCATGAATTTCAGACGAGTTTTGGATTTACTAGAATTTAAAAACCAGGCATCTCAATGTTTTGTCGGCAATCAACGGTGCCCTGGTGTTTGAAATCCATTCCATTTCTTGCATGGGACCGAAGAATGCACCCAAGGACACAGATTTGATTATTCAACCCATTTATACGCACTGGAGCATGAGCATGTAGTTCAAATTTGAATTATGCACATAAATGCATTGGAAACTCGGTTAATGCATAAAAATGTCCAAACGAACCCCGAAAAATCACAAAAATTCACACAACACTCCTATTGTTCTATGTTGACTCGAGAAAAAAACTTGAAAGCAATAAGAGGCAATGGATATCGTTTCGTCCCCAAAGGTGGGACGTTCCCTACCGAAAACCATCTTGCTTGTTGTGAGAAGCTCCGGTTTGTGAGAAGCATATACCCAAACTGCCCCAAATGGGACAAAATTTGTACCACGGCATGTTGATGCCGCTCCATGATAGCATGCCAAGTTTCATGAATTTCAGACGAGTTTTGGATTTACTAGAATATAAAAACCAGGCATCTCAATGTTTTGCCGGCAATCAACGGTGCCCTGGTGTTTGAAATTCATTCACATTTCTTGCATGGGATCTAAGCATGCACACAAGGACAAAGATTTGATTTTTCAACCAATTTATATGCACTAGAGCATGCAAATGTAGTTCAAATTTGAATTATGCACATAAATGCATTGAAAACTCAGTTAATGCATAAAAATGTCCAAACGAACCCCGAAAAATCACAAAAATTCACACAACACTCCTGTTGTTCTATGTTGACACGAGAAAAAAACTTGAAAGCAATAAGAGGCAAGATATCGTTTCGTTCCCAAAGGTGGGACGTTCCCTACCGAAAACCATCATGCTTGTTGTGAGAAGCTCCGGTTTGTGAGAAGCATATACCCAAACCTGCCCCAAATGGGACGAAATTTGTACCATGACATGTTGATGCCGCTGCATGATAGCATGCCAAGTTTCATGAATTTCAGACGAGTTTTGGATTTACTAGAATTTAAAAACCAGGCATCTCAATGTTTTGCCGGCAATCAATGGTGCCCTGGTGTTTGAAATTCATTCCCATTTCTTGCATGGGACCTAAGCATGCACCCAAGGACACAGATTTGATCTTTCAACCAATCTATATGCACTGGAGCATGCACATGTAGTTCAAATTTGAATTATGCACATAAATGCATCGAAAACTCAGTTAATGCATAAAAATGTCCAAACGAACCCCGAAAAATCACAAATTCACACAACACTCCTGTTGTTCTATGTTGACACGAGAAAAAAAACTTGAAAGCAATAAGAGGCAAGATATCGTTTCGTTCCCAAAGGTGGGACGTTCCCTACCGAAAACCATCATGCTTGTTGTGAGAAGCTCCGGTTTGTGAGAAGCATATACCCAAACCTGCCCCAAATGGGAAAAAAATTGTACCACGTCATGTTGATGCCGCTCCATGATAGCATGCCAAGTTTCATGAATTACAGATGAGTTTTGGATTTACTAGAATTTAAAAACCAGGCATCTCAATGTTTTGTCGGCAATCAACGGTACCCTGGTGTTTGAAATTCATTCCCATTTCTTGCATGGGAGCTAAGCATGCACGCAAGGACAATGATTTGATTTTTCAACCAATTTATACTCTCTGGAGCATGCACATGTAGTTCAAATTTGAATTGTGCACATAAATGCATTGAAAACTCACTTAATGCATAAAAATATCTAAACGAACCCCGAAAAATTACAAAAATTCACACAACACTCATGTTGTTCTATGTTGACACGAGAAAAAAACTTGAAAGCAATAAGAGGCAATGGATATCGTTTCGTCCCCAAAGGTGGGACGTTCCCTACCGAAAACCATCATGCTTGTTGTGAGAAGCTCCGGTTTGTGAGAAGCATATACCCAAACCTGCCCCAAATGGGACAAAATTTGTACCACGACATGTTGATGCTGCTCCATGATAGCATGCCAAGTTCCATGAATTTCAGACGAGTTTTGGATTTACTAGAATTTAAAAACCAGGCATCTCAATGTTTTGCCGGCAATCAACGGTGCCCTGGTGTTTGAAATTCATTCCCATTTCTTGCATGGGACCTAAACATGCACCGAAGGACAAAGATTTGATTTTTCAACGAATTAATATGCATTGGAGCATATGCAAATTTGAATTATGCACATAAATGCATTGAAAACTCACTTAATGCATAAAAATGTCCAAACGAACCATTAATAATTCCAATTCTTTTATGATCACTGCAGATAAAAGGTCTAGCAATTCAAACACCGTCCATGGCCGCTGTGACCCCATTATGTAATTCAAATCAAGACCAAAAATCAAGTAGATCCCACACAATTTATTATAACCAACTGTGTGAGATGCAATATCTTTGGACTGTGTCTGAATAAGGGACCGTGTCTGATGACACTTTGCACGCCAATTTTTTATGCAAGCAATTCCAATTTTCGCTTCCATGAAACATCTACCTCCCACCCCTCCCCTTACCAAAAGCCACATTTCCCTCTTTCCGCCTTCCTTTCCAAGTTGAAACCTTCACTCCTTGCTTGCGGCCTTGCCGCCTCGCCGACGACCCTCCTTCACGCTACTTGGCCTCGCCTATCCAGGCAGGTAATCCACACCCGACCCCCACCTCCTCCTCCTTCCACATCCCACATGCCCCGACCACCGGCGCGAGCGCGACTGTCGGTGTCAAAACCGGCAGATCTCGGGTAGGGGGTCCCGAACTGTGCGCCTAAGGTTGATGGTAACAGGAGACGGGGGACACGATGTTTACCCAGGTTCGGGCCCTCTCTATGGAGGCAATACCCTACTTCCTGCTTGATTGATCTTGATGAATATAAGTATTACAAGAGTTGATTGACCTCGAGATCGTAATGGCTAAAACCCTAAAAGTCTAGCCTGTATGACTATAATGATGCCTCTATGGACTAAGCCGTCCAGTTTATATAGACACCGGAGGGGACTAGGGTTGTACAAAGTCAGTTACAGAGAAAGGAATCTTCATATTCAGACGCCAAGCTTACCTTCCACGCCAAGGATAGTCCCATCCGGACACGGGAGAGTGTTGTCGGCGTTCTGGGAACGGGCGTCCCCAGACTTGCCTGCCTGCGGCCTGCGGTGTGGCTCAAGTGGTGGCCCAGTACAGCCCGCCTTCATCAGCACAAGACTCAAGACCCTCGCGAGGGGCTGAGATTGCTGGGCGGACGATGCAAGGCTTCCTCAGGGATGGCCTCGCCAAGCAGGCTCGCGAGGAGGCGGTGAGATCAAGGCAGGGTACCTCGCGAGGTGCTCGTGACGCAAGCCATGACGATCGAGGCCAGGTGGGTGCTGGCCTGCGTAGTGTCCTTGTTTCCTCTTTGGTGCAAAGGGGGCAAGCACAGACGTGGAGTACCGTGGCATCAGGCAAAGGTTGCCATTTCAGTGCAACGAGACCAAGACCAGCGGAGCGGCAGGATGGAGGTCACCGTGGAGCCCAAGACGGCGTCATCGCCAGTGCTTTTGGCAGCCGAAGACCAACTTTAGTCAGGATAACTTGTACTAGATGTTCCCCTTCGAAATGGACATTGTTGGCACCCTTCCCGCTAAATATTTGGGAAGAGTCCCAGGGCCTCTATAAATAGAGCTAGCCACCACAGAGTAGAGGCATCAGAGAGAGCCCTAGCAGAGAGGGAGAGAGGCGATCGAACTCACCCAAGCAGTTCATCGCACCAGTTCAAGAACACCTCTCGTGAGGCTGTTCTTCTCTTTGTACTGTTCATCATCAACCCCTGAGGCAATCCACCACACCACACCTCGGAGTAGGGTATTACACCACAGCAGTAGCGAACCAGTATAAATCTCGTGTCCCTTGTGTTGTTCATCGTTTCCAGCTTAGATCTCATGAGGCGATCGGACGTAGATCGGTAGGGGAGAGATCTTCGTGCGCACCCCAGTGTTCGAACCTTAAGGGTCTGCCGGAACCCAACATCCGACATTTGGCGCGCCAGGTAGGGGTGCGCCGGAATCTTTCTTCCGTTGTTCGCGTTCGATCTTCCGTCGTGTCCATGGCTGACGCTCGCCGGGCTCGCGCCGAGCATCGGGCTCTTGCCGCCTGCGTCGCCCAGACGACGCCCGTCGGCGGGCGCCCCCGTCGTTCCCCATCGCCTGCCGCCAACGCCGCCACCGGCCCGGCGGGGAACGAGCAGCAGGCCTCGTCTCTGCATCCATCGGTGTGGCAGGAAGGCCGCGCCGCAACCCCGTCGCTGACTCCAGCTGGTTCGTCGTCCCACGCCCGTCGCGCCCTCACGGACGCGCACGCCACGCTGCTCCTGGCGCGAGAGCTCCTGCACTACCGTCCCGTCGACGACCTCTACGAGGACTGGCTCGCCCGCATCACCGAGCTCGTCAGCGCCACAGGGGGCTCTCCTATGCCGTCCCTCTCGCTGCCTCGCCCTCCATCCTGCGCAGGAGGCGTGGATCAGGAGGTGCCTCCGCCACCTCCTCCCCAAGAGGGTGCCCTGGCCCCAAGGCGCGCGGCCCCAGGACGAGATCCACCGTGTCCGGCGCCCGCGCGACAAGGGAGCTGCCAAGAAATCCCTCGTCCCCAAGAAGGTGCTCGCGTGCTCCCGGCGCCGGTGTGCCATGACCGCATCCCTGCGCCACCACGTCAAGACCCTGCGCTGCTCCAAGCGGCGGCGCGTGGGAATTCCCAGGAGCAAGGCCAACATCAGCAGAGGGCTCCAGTGGCCACAGCAGGCTGCCGTGCATTCACCCCCGAGCTACGCAGTGTCGCCAGGCCAGTCAAGTTCAAGCCTGACCTGCCTCCTCGCTACGACAGCACTGCAGATCCCGCGGAGTTCCTACAGCTCTACGAGCTGGGCATCGAAGCCGCCAATGGGGACGAAAAGGTCACGGCGAACTGATTTTCCATGGCACTCATGGACGATGCCCGCACCTGGCTCCTAAACCTGGCTCCTGGATTGATCTCCTGCTGGGAGGAGATGCGCACCCGCTTCATCGCTAACTTCCAGGGCACTCGCGACCGTCCGCCGGCCGTGGGTGACCCACGCCGCATCAAGCAGCAGCCTGGAGAGACCTTGCAGAAGTACATCCAGCGCTTCAACAACGCTCGCCTCAAGATCCTGTGGTGATCGAGGAGGCCATCATTTCGGCGTTCTCTGATGGCGTTCGCGACGTAAAGATGAAGGAGGATCTGGCAATCCATGAAGATCTGTGCACGTCTCTGGAGTTGTTCAACCTGGCGACCAAGTGTGCAAGGGCTGAGGAAGGGCGCCTCTCCCTTCTCGAGCTCCTAGCAGCGGACCCAGAAGAGAAGAAAGCCAAGGCCAAGGATGTGAAGCGCAAGGGACCAGGTGTACTCGCAGCGGAGCCAGACACCAAGCGCGACAGGGACCAGCCGGAGTCGTCCAAGGGCAGCCGGTACTGTGTGTACCACGATTTCCATACCCACAACACCAATGAGTGCCAAGAGCTCAGGGCCGTGCGAGAAGGCCGTGTCGTTCGATGTCCCGAGCGCAACGATCGGGGCTACGGCCGAGGCAGAGCAAGAGGTGGAGGACGATGGGACGACCGTGGCCCTCGCCAAGGGTGGCGTGACCGACCTCGCGAGGACCGCTGGCAGGACCAGCCTCGCGAGGGGGCTTGGAGAGATCAGTGATATGTCTCCAACGTATCTATAATTTTTGATTGCTCCATGCTACTTTATCTACTGTTTTGGACTATATTGGGCTTTATTTTCCACTTTTATATTATTTTTGGGAATAACCTATTAACCGGAGGCCCAGCCCAGAATTGCTATTTTTTGCCTATTTCAGTGTTTCGAAGAAACGGAATATCAAACGGAGTCCAAACGGAATGAAACCTTTGGTAACGTGATTTTCTCACCTAACGTGATCCAGGAGACTTGGACCCTACTCCAAGGAACAAAAGAGGCGGTCACGAGGGTGGGGGCGTGCCCCCCTAGGGCGCGGCCCCTGCCTCGTGGGCCCCCTAATGCTTCACCGACGTACTCCTTCCTTCTATATATACCTACGTACCCGCAAATGATCGTAACAGGAGCCAAAAACCTAATTCCACCGCCGCAACTTCCTGTATCCACGAGATCCCATCTTGGGGCCTGTTAGGAGCTCACGGAGGGGGCATCCACCACGGAGGGCTTCTACATCATCACCATAGCCCCTCCGATGAAGTGTGAGTAGTTTACTCCAGACCTTCGGGTCCATAGCTAGTAGCTAGATGGCTTCTTCTCTCTTTTTGGATCTCAATACAATGTTCTCCCCCTCTCTCATGGAGATCTATTCGATGTGATCTTCTTTTTGCGGTGTGTTTGTTGAGAACGATGAATTGTGGGTTTATGATCCAGATTATCTATGAATAATATTTGAATCTTCTCTGAATTCTTTATGTATGATTGGTTATCTTTGCAAGTCTCTTCGAATTATCCGTTTGGTTTGGCCAACTAGATTGGTAGTTCTTGCAATGGGAGAAGTGCTTAGCTTTGGGTTCAATCTTGCGGTGTCCTTACCCAGTGACATAAAAGGTTGCAAGGCACATATTGTATTGTTGCCATCGAGGATAACAAGATGGGGTTTTTATCATATTGCATGAATTTATCCCTCTACATCATGTCATCTTGCTTAAGGCGTTACTGCTTTTTAACTTAATACTCTAGATGCATGATGGATAACGGTCGATGAGTGGAGTAATAGTAGTAGATGCAGGCAGGAGTCGGTCCACTTATCTCGGACGTGATGCCTATATACATGATCATACCTAGATATACTCATAATTATGCTCAATTCTGTCAATTGCTCAACAGTAATTTGTTCACCCACCGTAGAATATTTATGCTCTTGAGAGAAGCCACTAGTGAAACCTATGGCCCCCGGGTCTATTCTCATCATATCAATCTCCATTACTTTAATACTTGCTTTGTTTTTACTTTGCCTTTTACTTTTTACTTTGCATCTCTGTATCAAAAATACTAAAAATATTATTTATCATCTCTATCAAATCTCACTCTCGTAAGTGACCGTGAAGGGATTGACAACCCCTAATCGCGTTGGTTGCGAGGAGCTATTGTTTTGTGCAGGTACGAGGGACTTGTACGTAGCCTCCTACTGGATTGATACCTTGGTTCTAAAAAACTGAGGGAAATACTTACGCTACTTTGCTGCATCATCCTCTCCTCTTCGAGGAAATCCAACGCAAATGCTCAAGAGGTAGCAAGAAGAATTTCTGGCGCCCGTTGCCGGGGAGGCTCACCAAGAGCAAGTCAAGCACCATACCAAGTACCCATCACAATCCCTATCTCCCGCATTACATTATTTGCCATTTGCCTCTCGTTTTCCTCTCCCCCACTTCACCCTTGCCGTTTTATTCGCCCTCTCTTTCCCAATCTCCTCCTCTTTTTCCCGTTTACCTTTTTTTTCGCTTGCCTTTTGTTTGCTCGTGTGTTGGATTGCTTGTTTGTCGCGGTGGCTCAAGATACTACCAAATTGTGTGACTTCACCAATACCAATAATAATGATTTCCTTAGCACCGATTGCTCCTCTTGCCAATCTCGAATCTTGTGAAATCAATACTGCTTTGTTGAATCTTGTTATGAAAGATCAATTCGCCGGCCTTCCTAGTGAAGATGCCGCTACTAATCTGAATAGCTTCGTTGATTAATGTGATATGCAAAAGAAAAAGATGTCGATAATGATGTCGTTAAATTGAAGCTATTTCCTTTTTCGCTTAGAGATCGTGCTAAAGCGTGGTTTTCATCTTTGCCTAAAAATAGTATTGATTCTTGGAACAAGTGCAAAGATGCTTTTATCTCTAAGTATTTTCCTCCCGCTAAGATTATCTCTCTTAGGAACGATATTATGAATTTTAAGCAACTTGATCTTGGACATGTTGCACAAGCTTGGGAGAGAATGAAATTAATGATACGTGATTGTCCTACTCATGGTTTGAACTTGTGGATGATTATACAAAACTTTTATGTCCAATTGAATTTTGCTTCTAAAAATCTTTTAGATTCGGCCGCGGGAGGCACTTTTATGGAAATCACTCTAGGAGATGCTACTAAACTTCTAGATAATATTATGGTTAATTATTCTCAATGGCATACCGAAAGATCTACTAATAAAAAAGTGTATGCGATAGAAGAAATTAATGTTTTGAATGGAAAGATGGATGAACTTATGAAATTATTTGCTACTAAGAGTGTTTCTTATGATCCTAATGATATGCCTTTGTCTACTTTGATTGAGAATAATAATGAATCTATGGATGTGAATTTTGTTGGTAGGAATAATTTTGGTAACAACGCCAGATAGAGGAATTTTAATCCTAGGCCTTACCCTAGTAATCCTTCTAATAATTATGGAAATTCCTACAACAATTCTTATGGAAATTTTAATAATATGCCCTCTGAATTTGAGAGTAGTGTTAAAGAGTTTATGAATTCACAAAAGAATTTTAATGCTTTGCTTGAGGAGAAATTGCTTAAAGTTGATGATTTGCCTAGGAACGTTGATAGAATTTATCTTGAAATTGATTCTTTAAAGCTTAGATCTATTCCTCCCAAGCATGATATCAATGAGTCTCTCAAAGCTATGAGAATTTCCATTGATGAGTGCAAAGAAAGAACCGCTAGGATGCGTGCTTCCAAAGATGCCTTTATTAAAGCGTGTTCTTCCAATTCCTATGAAAATCAAGATGAAGATCTAAAAGTTATTGATGTGTCCCCCATTAAATCTTTGATTTGCAATATGAGTCTTGATGAAACTGAATATGATCTTACTTTACCTAGAAGGCGTTCTAAGAATTCGGAGTTTTTAGATCTTGATGATGAAATTGATAAATGTGGTATTGAAAGAAATAAAAACCTAGATGTTGCTAAACCCACTATTTTGGATCTCAAGGAATTTAGTTATGAATATTGCTCTTTAATTGATTGTATTTCCTTGCTGCAATCCGTGCTAAATTCTCCTCATGCTTATAGTCAAAATAAGGCCTTTACCGAACACATTGTTGATGCCTTGATGCAATCTTATGAAGAAAAACTTGAGTTGAAGGTCTCTATCCCTAGAAAGCACTATGATGAGTGGGAAACTACTATTAAAATTAAAATTAAAAACTATGAGTTTCATGCCTTGTGTGATTTGGGTGCTAGTGTTTCCACTATTCCCAAAACTTTGTGTGATTTGCTAGATTTCCGTGACTTTGATGATTGCTTTCTAAACTTGCATCTTGCGGATTCCACTATTAAAAAGCCTATGGGAAAAATTAATGATGTTATTATTGTTGCAAATAGGAATTATGTGCCCGTAGATTTTATCGTTCTTGATATAGATTGCAATCCTTCATGTCCTATTATTCTTGGTAGACCTTTCCTTAGAACGATTGGTGCAATTATTGATATGAAGGAAGGGAATATTAGATTCCAATTTCCATTAAATAAAGGCATGGAACACTTTACTAGAAAGAAAATAAAATTACCATATGAATCTATCATGAGATCCACTTATGCATTGCCTACCAAAGATGGCAATACCTAGATCTATCCTTGATTTTATGCCTAGCTAGGGGCGTTAAACGATAGCGCTTGTTGGGAGGCAACCCAATTTTATTTTTAGTTTTTGCTTTTGCTTCTGTTTAGGAATAAATAATCCATCTAGACTCTGTTTAGATGTGGTTTTATGTTTTAATTAGTGTTTGTGCCAAGCTAGATCTATTGGATCTTCTTGGATGATAGTTATTTGATCTTGCTGTAATTTCCAGAAACTTTGCGCTCAGTGCCCGAATTATCAAAAATCACCAGAACGTGATAAAATACTGATTCCACTTGCTGCTGATCAATAAACAAATTTTCTAGGTCGTCTAAGTTTGGTAGATTTTTTGGAGTTCCAGAAGTTTGCGTTAGTTACAGATTACTACAGACTATTCTGTTTTTGACAGATTCTGTTTATCGTGTGTTGTTTGCTTATTTTGATGAATCTATGTCTAGTAAAATAGTTTATAATCCATAGAGAATTTGGAATACAGTAGGTTTAACACCAATATAAATAAAGAATTAGTTCATTATAGTATCTTAAAGTAGTCTTTTGTTTTCTTTCTCTAACGGAGCTCACGAGATTTCTATTGAGTTTTGTGTTGTGAAGTTTTCAAGTTTTGGGTAAATTCTTTTGATGGATTATGGAACGAGGAGTGGCAAGAGCCTAAGATTTGGGATGCCCATGGCACCCCCAAGATAATCCAAGGACACCAAAAAGTCAAAGCTTGGGGATGCCCCGGAAGGCATCCCCTCTTTCGTCTACTTCCATCAGTAATTTACTTGGAGCTGTATTTTTATTCACCACATGATATGTGTTTTGCTTGGAGCATCTTGTATCATTTGCGTCTTTGCTTGTTAGTCTACCACAATCATCCTTGCTGTACACACCTTTTGAGAGAGCCATACATAAATTGGAATTTGATAGAATACTCTATGTGCTTCACTTATATCTTTTGAGCTTGATAGTTTTGCTCATAGTGCTTCACTTATATCATTTGAGCGTGATAGTTTTTTGCTCTAGTGATTCACTTAGATCTTTTAGAGCACGGTGGTGGATTTGTTTTAAAGAAACTATCGATCTCTCATGCTTCACTTAGATTATTTTGAGAGTCGTTAATAGCATGGTAATTTGCTTAATATTAATATACTTGGTATTCAAGATATGTGAAACTTTCTTTTGAGTCGTTGAATACTAAGAAAAGTTTGATGCTTGAGAATTGTTTTGAGATATGAAGATGGTGATATTAGAGTCATGCTAGTTGAGTAGTTGTGAATTTAAAGAATGCTTGTGTTGAAGTTAGCAAGTCCCATAGCATGCACGTATGGTTAAAGTTGTGTAACAAATTTGAAACATGAAGTGTACACGCTTGTGCATCCTTATGAGTGGCGGTCGGGGACGAGCAATGGTCTTTTCCTACCAATCTATCCCCCTAGGAGCATGCGCATAGTACTTGATTTTTGATGACTTCTAAATTTTTGCAATAAGTATATGAGTTCTTTTGACTAATGTTGAGTCCATGGATTATGCGCACTTTTACCTTTCCGCCTTTGCTAGCCTCTTGATTGCCGTGCATTGCCCTTTCTCACCTTGAGAGTTGGTGCAAACTTCGTCGGTGCATCCAAACCCCGTGATGTGATATGCTCTATCACACATAAACCTCCTTATATCTTCCTCAAAACAGCCACCATACCTACCTATTATGGCATTTCCATAGCCATTCCGAGATATATTGCCATGCAACTTTCCACCGGTCCGTTCATCATCATCATGACATACTTTACTTTTGTCATATTGCCATTGCATGATCATGTAGTTGACATCGTATTTGTGGCAAAGCCACCATGCATTATTTTTCATACATGTCACTCTTGATTCATTGCACCATCCTGCACATCACGGAGGCATTCATATAGAGTCATATCTTGTTCTAGTTTCGAGTTGTAATCCTTATGTTGTAATCAATAGAAGTGTGATGATCATCATTATTAGAGCATTGCCCAATCAAAAAAAAAGAGAAAGGCCAAAAAAAGGAAAAGCCCAAAAAAAGGGCAATGTTACTATCTCTTTTTCCACACTTGTGCTTCAAAGTAGCACCTTGTTCTTCATGTAGTGAGTCTCATATATTGTGCTTCAAAGTAGCACCATGTGTTTCATATAGTGAGTCTCATAAGTTGTCTTTTTATACTAGTGGGAATTTTTCATTATAGAACTTGGCTTGTATATTCCTACGATGGGCTTCCTCAAATGCCCTAGGTCTTCATGAGCAAGCAAGTTGGATGCACACCCACTAGTTTTCTTTTGTTGAGCATTCATAGCTCTAGTGCATCCGTTGCATGGCAATCCCTACTCCTCATGTTGACATCAATTGACGGGCATCTCCATAGCCCGTTGATTATCCTCGTCAATGTGAGACTTTCTCCTTTTGTCTTCTCCACACAATCCCCATCATCATATTCTATTCCACCCATAGTGCTACATCCATGGCTCACGCTCATGTATTGCGTGAAGGTTGAAAAAGTTTGAGATTATTTAAGTATGAAACGATTGCTTGGCTTGTCATCGGGGGTATAGAAGTTGGGAACATCTTTGTGTGACGAAAATGAAGCATAGCCTAACTATATGATTTTGTAGGGATGAACTTTCTTTTGCCATGCTATTTTGACAAGACATGATTACTTTGATTAGTATGCTTGAAGTATTACTATTTCTTTTATCAATATGAACTTTGATTTTGTATTCATTCGGATCTGAATATTCATACCACAATTAAGAAGATTTACATTGAAATTATGCCAAAGTATCACTCCGCATCAAAAATTCTCTTTTTATCATTTACCTACTCGAGGACGAGCAGGAATTAAGCTTGGGGGTGCCTGATACGTCTCCAACGTATCTATAATTTTTGATTGCTCCATGCTACTTTATCTACTGTTTTGGACTATATTGGGCTTTATCTCCCACTTTTATATTATTTTTGGGACTAACCTATTAACCGGAGGCCCAGCCCAGAATTGTTGTTTTTGTTTGCCTATTTCAGTGTTTCGAAGAAACGGAATATCAAATGGAGTCCAAACGGAATGAAACCTTTGGGAACGTGATTTTCTCACCGAACGTGATCCAGGAGACTTGGACCCTACTCCAAGGAACAAAAGAGGCGGTCACGAGGGTGGGGGGCGCCCCCTAGGGCGCGCCCCCTGCCTCGTGGGCCCCCTGTTGCTCCACCGACGTACTCCTTCCTCCTATATATACCTACGTACCCCCAAACGATCAGAACAGGAGCCAAAACCTAATTCCACCGCCGCAACTTCCTCAGATCCATGAGATCCCATCTTGGGGCCTGTTAGGAGCTCACGGAGGGGGGCATCCACCACGGAGGGCTTCTACATCATCACCATAGCCCCTCTGATGAAGTGTGAGTAGTTTACTTCAGACCTTCGGGTCCATAGCTAGTAGCTAGATGGCTTCTTCTCTCTTTTTGGATCTCAATACAATGTTCTCCCCCTCTCTCGTGGAGATCTATTCGATGTGATCTTCTTTTTGCGGTGTGTTTGTTGAGAATGATGAATTGTGGGTTTATGATCCAGATTATCTATGAATATATTTGAATCTTCTCTGAATTCTTTTATGTATGATTGGTTATCTTTGCAAGTCTTTTCGAATTATCCGTTTGGTTTGGCCAACTAGATTGGTAGTTCTTGCAATGGGAGAAGTGCTTAGCTTTGGGTTCAATCTTGCGGTGTCCTTACCCAGTGACATAAAGGGTTGCAAGGCACATATTGTATTGTTGCCATCGAGGATAACAAGATGGGTTTTTTATCATATTGCATGAATTTATCCCTCTACATCATGTCATCTTGCTTAAGGCGTTACTCTGTTTTTAACTTAATACTCTAGATGCATCTTTGGATAGCGGTCGATGAGTGGAGTAATAGTAGTAGATGCAGGCAGGAGTCGGTCCACTTATCTCGGACGTGATGCCTATATACATGATCATACCTAGATATACTCATAATTATGCTCAATTCTGTCAATTGCTCAACAGTAATTTGTTCACCCACCGTAGAATATTTATGCTCTTGAGAGAAGCCACTAGTGAAACCTATGGCCCCCGGGTCTATTCTCATCATATCAATCTCCATTACTTTAATACTTGCTTTGTTTTTACTTTGCATTTTACTTTTTACTTTGCATCTCTATATCAAAAATACCAAAAATATTATTTATCATCTCTATCAGATCTCACTCTCGTAAGTGACACAAGGGATTGACAACCCCTAATCGCGTTGGTTGCGAGGAGCTATTGTTTTGTGCAGTGCACGAGGGACTTGTGTGTAGCCTCCTACTGGATTGATACCTTGGTTCTCAAAAACTGAGGGAAATACTTACGCTACTTTGCTGCATCATCCTCTCCTCTTCGGGGAAATCCAACGCAGTGCTCAAGAGGTAGCAATCAGCCTCGTGAGTATCGCCCACAAGGCAACGCAGTCCTTCCTCCTCTGCCACCACCACCAAGGAGGAATGAAGACCATCATCATGACGAGGGGGCCGGGGGCTTGCAGGAGCCACGTGCAATCGCTTGCATCCTGGGCGGCGCTCAGACCCCAGCCTCATAGCGCATCTTCAAGCAGTTTGCTCGCGAGGTGAATGCAGTCCTCCCCAAGCTTAAGGCCACACGCCCTCTCAGGTGGTCTGCGTGCACCATCATGTTCAGCTCAGCGGATCAGCTCAAGTGCGTGGCAACGGCCGGTGTCCTCCCAATGCTTTGTTTCCCAACATCAAGAATGTGCAAGTCACGGGACCCTCATCGATGGCGGAGCAGGACTCAACATTCTTTCCGTCGAGACGTTCAACAATCTCCAAGTGCCATATGATCAGCTTCAGCCAACCAAGCCTTTCTCAGGAGTCACTGATGGTTCCACTGTCCCGATAGGGCAGGTCCGCCTTTCTTTCACCTTTGGACAGCGCAGCAACTACCGCACCGAGCTCATTGACTTCGACCTCACTCACATTCGCCTGCCATACAATGCCATCCTCGGGTACCCAGCCCTGCCCAAGTTCATGGCAGTAACTCACCATGGCTAAAACGCCCTCAAGATGCCAGGAAGCGGTGGGGTCATCACGGTCCCCTGTGAAGAGAAGGATGCGGTGTGCTCCCTCGAGCGCGCCCTCCAGGCCGCGTCGATCAAGGACCCGGATAGCAAGAGTGGAAACCTCCCTGGAGCAGCTCCCAAGAAGAAGAGGACATCACCTGGCTCAAAGGCCTCAGGAGCAGGCGCCTCCGGAGGCGCCGCGTCTGGACATGCGCCCGTCCAAGGGGCGCCACCCTCCATCGTATAGGAAGGCGTGCCCAGCGCCCTCCTCGGGCAGGGCTCGGGGGCTCTCTCCTGGGGAGCCGCCGACTTTGCCAATGTCACCAGGGAGGCGCTTAGACACAACTTGGAGGCGTGCTTCGCGACACGCTTCCCTTAGGAAGGTGTAAGGAAAGAAGGACCCAACCCTCAGGAGTTCATCACCAAGGCCGCTCAGGATGTGGAGGAATCGAGAGTCATGCGCGGAAACCGCCGCTTGCCCAGCGTAGCTCCCCATCCAGGCGAGGATGGCGGGCTGCGCGTCTGCATCGACTACCCAGGGCTCAATCGAGTCGCTTCTCAGGTGGCCAAGCATCACGCGTTCCTGGAGGAGATGGAGATGGACCTCAACGGGCCGCCCGGACCTCCTGAGCCTCACGAGGCTCGGAGTCCCGAGGGCTCGTGAGGATCGGCTCCTTCACCCCGCATCATCAGCTACTCCGACAATCATTCTGTGACAGTATCAGGTGACTTCTTTCCAGTTCTCATTTCAGCTGGGAGCGCCGACAGGGCTGCATCATTCCCAAGTCGCGTGGGTCCGTCCCTACGGCATGTATCTGTTTTGCTTATGTTCTCAGCTTACCTTATTGGGGGCGCCCCTCGGGCTGCATCATCCCCAAGCCACTCGGGCCTGACCCAGTGGCGTTTGTTTTCTCCGCATCTATCTAAGTTGATTTGCTCCTTCATGATTAACCTGCTTGAGATAATCGCCTGCTCGATTGACACCTACCTTTGGAACCGCTCGTTCTGGCACGGCGCTTGCGCATGGTTCCGTGCCTGCAACACCGACAAATCTGAGTGGTCGAGCTCTGGCCACAGCAGCCCCGCATAGCGCCACCTCACCAGGCCCTCAGTGCCCCAATCACTCCCTCGGAGCAACCAATGGCTGGCTGGCAACCGTAACGGCAGACCTTGTTTTCCCTCATGATTGGTGTGCAGGATCCACTTAAGGGATAACGTGGGGGGCATCGTGAGCTCCCTCTCCCTATCCCCCGTACGATCCGCTCGCGCGTTAAAAGGGGGGCGCCTGAGCATCACGACTCATGGGCTCTTACTGGCTCTCCAGCCCTCACCCCCTGGCCTTGACCCATGGCATCGCGACCTGTCATACCAGCGGTGGCTGAGCTCGCTCGAGGGCCGGGACCTGAGGACGTAGAGCATGAAGGAAAGTGCAGGGAAGGGAGGAGAAGCTCACGAGGGCCTGACCCAGCAACACCCCAGCTGCCGGCACGCAGGCCCGGCACCTCGCCAAAGAACTACTCCGAACCTATGAGATAAGTCACACAAAAGCTAAATCAACTCAACGCCAAACCTCGCCATCTGCAGTGTCAGCAACGCATTACCTGCCTTTCTTGCCCAAATGGAGGCTGCTTGAGCGCTAAAGGGGACCTCCGAGCATCGCGACTCGTGGGGCTCTTCTTTGGACCTTGGGCTACTGACCTCCTGGCCTTGACCACGGCATTGCGACCTGGCATACCAGCGACGGCTGAAGCCTGCCTGGGGACCGGGGCCTGTCGGCGTAGAGCACCAAGCCCTCGTGAGGAAAGAAAGGGGGAGCCGAGCCGAGGCAGAACACGCATCTCGCATCGATCATGACAAAGGATGTACAATTCACAAAAGACATGGCAGGCGCCTTACATGCCCCCATGGGGTGTCATTTTGATTCCTTGCAGGGAACAAAAGGTGCTATCCTAAGGAGCGATAACTACGCGCGCCTCCGGGGGAGACGCCATCATCAACAGTGGGCCGCTAGGCGTCGGCGCCAACCCCATCCAGATCAGCTGCGTCGATGGCCTGACGCAACTGCCTTGCTCCGAGCGCGATGCGATCTCGGGGGCTCGTAGCTGTCGTCGCTTGTCTCCGGAGTCGCCTGAAGCTCGGCGGAGTCGCTGGATCCTTCCGGCACCTCCGCCGCTGCTCGAGGAGCTGCCGGGAGGCGATTGGCCGGCCTGGCCCACGCCACGCCGGTGCCCCGGCCGCCTTTCTCGGGGCAGCACTCCAGCTGGCGGCCTTCCGCATCAAAGACCTTGACGAACATCAAGGAGGCGTCGTCGTATTCAAGATGAATTACGAGGGCGCCCCTTGTCTGGCAGACCCGGGCGATCTCGCCCCAGCCCTGGGTCATGAAGACCTTGCCCGGAGCGACGACCACAACCTCCGCTCCGGTTGCAAGGGTGCTGCAGTCGGCGTGCTGCAGCCAGAGCTCAGAGACCCGCTCGGCGGCATCTCGAAGACGAAGGAGGGAGGAAGACGAATCCAAGATCGTGGAGGCATGGCGGCGTGAAGCACGAATTCCCGGGATGAGCCCTCGGCGTGGACGCCAGGGGTGACAATGCGAACTGCCATGACTCACCGGCGACGCCTGCGCCGTTGGCGATGTCGTTCGGCGGCTTCTTCCCCGGGGCCCTTGATTCGGGCGTACAAGGGCAGCGGGAACCCAGGCGGCGGCCGCTCGTACCAGGGCCGCGATGACCCCTGCCAAGCAACCAAGTCGCGGCGGCCGGGGATAGGTTGTTTCTTCGGTGGAAGTGGGTCAGGACCCTCTCAGCGGGCCTTTCCCTTCTCTTCTGCAGAAAACCAGCGGATCGGCACCATTGGCGTAAAGTGGAGCAAGGGAGAGGAAGAAGAAGAAAGGGAGTAGCAGGAAGGGATGGACTACGGGGGCTCTCGCCCGTCCGTACTTATAGTCCGGAGGAGGCCAACCATCGGCCACCATGATCTCAAGTAATCATGACCCATTTTTGCATGCAGGGACTTGTCAAGTCGAGCAGTTGCCGAGGCAGCGTGGGTAAGCGGAGACGCCCACGTCCAATCAACCGCCACGCGGCGCCCAAGGCCGCAGGCTGATGGGGCCCGCGGCGCTCCGCACTTGCCCCTTCGCTTCTCCGCTAAGCCAAGTCCGAGCGTGCCTTGGGCCCGGGGGCTACTGTCGGCGTTCTGGGAACGGGGGTCCCCAGACTTGCCTGCCTGCGGCCTGCGGCGTGGCTCAAGTGGTGGCCCAGTACGACCCGTCTTCATCAGCACAAGACTCAAGACCCTCGCGTGGGGCCAAGCCTCACGGGGCGGACGACGCAAGGCTTCCTCAGGGACGGCCTCGCCAGTGTGCTCGCGAGGAGGCGGAGAGATCAAGGCAGGTACCTCGCGAGGTGATCGTGGACGCAAGCCATGACGATCGAGGCTGGCGGGCGCCAGCGGGTGCCGCCTGCGTAGTGTCCTTGTTTCCTCTTTGGTGCAAAGGGGCAAGCATGACATGGAGCACCGAGGCATCGTGCAAAGTTTGCCATTTCAAAGGTAACGAGACCAAGACCAATGGAGCGGCAGGATGGAGGTCACTGTGGAGCCCAAGACGGTGTCATCGCCAGTGCTTTTGGCAGCCGAAGACCAACTTTAGTCAGGATAACCTGTACTAGATGTTCCCCTTCGAAATGGCCGTTGTTGGCGCCCTTCCCGCTCAATATTTGGGAAGAGGCCCAGGGCCTCTATAAATAGAGCTAGCCACCATAGAGTAGAGGCATCGGAGAGAGCCCTAGCAAAGAGGGAGAGAGGCGATCGAACTCACCCAAGCAGTTCATCGCACCAGTTCAAGAACACCTCTCGCGAGGCTATTCTTCTCTTTGTACTGTTCATCATCAGCCCCTGAGGCAATCCACCACACCACACACTTGAGTAGGGTATTACACCACAACGGTGGCCCGAACCAGTATAAATCTCGTGTCCCTTGTGTTGTTCATCGTTTCCAGCTTAGATCTCACGAGGCGATCGGACGTAGATCGGTAGGGGAGAGATCTTCATGCGCACCCCAGTGTTCGAACCTTAAGGGTCTGCCGGAACCCAACACCCGACAAGAGTCTTCGGTCTCGTATCTTCACAGCCCATCAGTCCGGCCCACGTCATATAGTCTGGACGCCCGAGGACCCCTTAATCCAAGAATCCCTCAGTAGCCCCTGAACCAAGCTTCAATGGCGAGGTGTCCGGCGTGCAGATTGTCTTCGGCATTGCAAGGCGGGTTCCTTCTTCGAATACTCCAAAATAGTCTTCGAACACGACGACCGTGTCTGGCTCTGCAAAACAAGTACCATACACAACCGCAGAGAGTATAATATTTCATGAGTCCAATCCGCCGACAACTTTTTGTAGCGTAATATCACGTCCCAGCTTGGTTATTATTTCGAACCGTTTTTCGGCCTGCCGCTTCACATTTCGAGATGCGGCTTCTATTGGCACGTCTTGTCGCCGCAGAGATCATGTCCCCTTATTATGGGATTCTCATCAATACGGGCGTGGGTAATCCAACCGTGCGTTGCCTCGCATGCCCTTGGGAACAAAGTAGTTTTAAGGCGAGTGGGAGGTGCTTGATATTCATTGCCTTTATAAGGAGATAAGGATTCCTTTCTTTCACCCACGCCTTCTCTCTCTGCCCTCCCATTCTCGAGCTCCAAATACCGAGTCCTCATCCTTTCTGCCTCAAGAAAGCACTCGACCATGTCCGGATCTGGAGCGCAAGGCAAGTGGATGGCCTCCTCCATCAAGGAGAAGGACATCACCAAGCTTCGGGAGGCCGGGTACCTGGCCAAGGAAATCGCCCACCGGCTTCCGGCCAAGGGGCAGATCGTCCCCACCCCGAAGCCCAATGAGAGGGTGGTGTTCATCCCCCACTTCGTCCGCGGGCTAGGGTTTCCTCTCCACCCTTTCGCCCGCGGGCCCATGTTCTACTATGGGCTAGATTTCCATGATCTAGCCCCAAACTCTTTCCTCAACATCTCGGCATTTATTGTCGTGTGTGAGGCCTTCCTCTGCATTCCCCCCACTTTGGACTGTGGCTTAAGATCTTCAACCTGAAGCCGAAGGTGGTGGATGGCCAACACGCGGAGTGCGGAGGTGCCATGGTGAGCAAGATGCCCAACGTCACATGGTCCAAAGGTACCTTTGTGGAGACTGTCAAAGGATGGCAACAACTGTGGTTCTATGTCACAAAGCCCCGCGACGCCACCTGGGCTGCGGCTCCCGAATTCAAGTCTGAAGCCCCAATACGGCTCACCTCCTGGCAAGAGAAGGGCCTGAATTGGTCTTCATCGGACGAGCTGATAGCGCTGCGAACGCGCATCCAGAGCATGGTGGACAAGAACATCAAGCCCGTTAATGTGATCCAGGTGATGCTAGTTTGCCGGATCCTTCCATGACAGAGCCGGACTTGCCATTTATGGGAGTTCAATCCGGCCGAGCACCAGACCTTGCTACGGTTCTTCGGAACTACGCATGAAGAAATCTGGAAGGTGCTCTTCAAGGGCAACGAGACGCGACCGGAGACGACCAAGGACCGTGGGCACGACTTGGCCATCCCGCCAGTTCGGTAAGTCTTTCGTGCTTCAAGGTGTATCCTTTACTTGCTTATTAAGGGAAGATACCTAAACCTCACCATCTATTTTTTCAGGGCTGGACAAAGAAGGTGGAACGGATTCGGTGTCCGGCTCCGCTGCCCGAGGAACCAGCCATCCCGCTTCTGACAAAGATGCTGGTCCCGGCGCCTTACAAGGCGCCGGAGAAGAAGGCCAAGAAGAAGTCCAAGGGGGCCAGAAGTGGCCTCCGCCGCAAGGGTGCTTCGGACGCGACGTCCGAAGATACCGAGACTCATTCCTTCGCCGCCGAAGACAACAAGGAGGAGGAAGAAGAAAACAACTCCCCACCTGAGGGGGGAAGGAAGAAGAGGGCGACCTCCACAAATCTGGAGGCAGAGGCATCCAAGAAAGGGAAGCTCTCCCGCACGGATAACTCCGCATGGGACATCGATAGCATCCCAGAGCCGCGCCCCCGAGATAAGCCTCAGACCAAATCGTGAGTACTCAAAGAACCTGACACATTCATGTATTCGGCCTCCTCGGTTCATGGTTTTAACATGTTGAATCATGCACTTGCAGTCCGGCCCATTCCGACCTCGAGCGATCCTCATCTTCAGGGAATTCGCTGGACCCGAAGGTGATGGACAACGGTCCCATCCGGTGGCCTCCTCTCCCAGGGCCATGGATGACACCGAGGTGTTGTCCCGAAGGATCCCAGGCCAGGGGGAGACGTAGGAGGCCGCCAGGGTGGTGCCAGAGGGTGAAGCCTCGGTCGCCGAACACATGGGGGAGCAAATCTCCATGGAGACTAGCGATGGGGGCCATATTCAGTTCGGCCCCCAGCCGAATACGGTCCCGGAGGCCTATGCGGCTACGGAGCCCAGCAAGCAGCCTCCTTCGAAAGAAGAAGGTGCGCCTATCGCGCCGGCGACCTTTGTCCAGCCAGAGGCGCCGGACACTCTAATGGAAGCGCAGCGAAGTGCTTCCATTGTTGAGGAACATCGTACCCTTATGGGTACAGTGGTTGCAAGGATTCAGTCCGCGAAGAGCGGACTGACCGAAGCCTGCGCAAGCCTTAAACAGGCTTTGAGGTAAGCGACGTAATTATGTAAAAAGAATGTCACAGTGTAGACAGTAGCCCCTGAGACACTGTCCAGTGTTTGAAAAGAAAAGCCGGACAGAGGATCAAGTAATTTTCGCATGAAACTAACTAAATATGTCTTATGTGAATAAGCAGGCGTCGTTGCTGGCCGCAACCTCTCATCTGTCTTGAGGTCTCCGGACTAAAGCAGAGTCTGGAGCGGGCCGAGGAAGAGCTCGGCCGTGTAAAAAAGCAGCTGGAGGACAAGCAAGGTATGTCATAACCTTATGTATATCCAGAAAGGATGAATTACTTGTGTTGATCATGGTGCCATGATATGTGTAGGAGTAGCTGCTGAGGTGGAAACCCTCAAAAAAGCGCTGGCTGAGGAAAAAAAGAAAGCGGCAAAGGAGCAAGCTGCCCGTGAAAAACACGAGGCCAGGGTTTATGAGGTCCAGCAGGAGCTCCAGGACGCCGTCAAGAAATGCGAGTCCTTGGAGCGCGACATTGCGGATCAAGAGACCGAGCTCGCAAAGGCTCGCCAGAGTGCACAAGAGGCCCGGGTTGAAGCACAGGGCACCCTCCAGGAAATCCAGGAGGCCAAGAAAATTGTGGCGGGTAAGGTTTTTATTATGCAAAGCAAGTATGTGAAGAAGAGGTATCTCCTACTAACCCGGATTTGCAGTTCTCCAGGGGCGTTTGGCAGATCTGCGCGCAGTGTTCTGACGCTGCGGAATTCTTCCGAGCCGAAGAGGGGAGCTCAACGGAGAAGCTGTTCTGGTCGCAATACCTTGCGCCAGAACATCCGGTGCCCTTTAGCGATCAAATCAAACAGCTGGTCGAATCGCATAGGGTGGCCGAATCGCCATGAAGGACTTAATAATCCGGATGTGGCTCGCGAAACCATACCCAGCAGCCTACTTCGGTCTTGTGAAGCGGCTGGTCAATGCTCGCTTCGCTTGACGCCATCAAGCGGTCGGTTCAGTATTGAAGGTGCGTTGCGGATGACCTTCGCCCGTGTCAAGGTGCAAAGTATGAAGATGAATGCCGCCAAGCTTCATGTCGAGGGACCGCCCGAGGGCAAGGAGCACCGCATGCCCGAGCGATATTTTAGTGATGTCCTGGAGGGATCCTGCATTATAGCGGAGCAATGTGCGAAAGATGTAAACTTTGAATGAATACATTCATGTTATCTCGCCCTGTATTACGAAACAAAGTCGATTGTGTAATATAATGCTTGTTAAAATTTTACCTCCTGTGTGGCCGTTTTTATGAAATCTGAGAGTTGGCCAGTCGTCGGCTTCAGCCCCCACATAGTTAGTACGGGGGTGTTCGGGATGAAATCTAAACACTCTTGATCCAATTGTTTGGTCCTTGAAGGAGGTGTTTAGCGCAATGAACCAGGTAATCGGACAATGTGGCTTTATCACTCTCACTTAGCCATAGGAGTTTGACCAAAAAAAATAGGCACAACCCCTAGTATCCGAACTAGGGTGTTGTAAACACCTGATCGGGTAAGAACCGATTCATCGCGTAATGCGGAAAAATCGCTAAAGATTTGAATCCTCCGAAGAGCTGACCGGCTCACGCCGCATCATGACAGTCAGTTTTCGGCTTTCTCTACTGAGGTGCTCATCCAGATAAACCAGGACACAATCGCAGTAGTTCTCCCTTTACTACCCTAGCCGATATAGCGGAACATAAGGTAGTAAGCACAGGAGCCGGGAAACCCAACTATTGACCAAAGACATGATTCAGAGCTAATGCATATAATGCTAAATTCGGGGTGCCGAACTATACTGTAAAAAGTGTTCGGACTTTGTTGCCGTATTATGGGGTGCAATGAAGCCTCTGGCGGATTAAAGCGTACCAAAGTGTACGGGTGCGATTTGACAAGATTATACAAAAAAGGTCGCATGCTATTGCCGCAGAAGCTGTGCTGCGAACTGTTTCCATTATAGTTTGATTAATACATCAAAGCGTATTTTTACAAGTAGTGCAATAAGCAACAGGGCTATTTAATAAGCCACAACCAAGGGAGAGCTGCGTGCGGGGCCTGAAAACAGGTAGAGTGATCATTAAAGAGACCACCTAGTAATTTCATTATACGTTAGTACTTCTTGCCGTTCTGGTGTATCTATCCTTTCGAAAGGACCGGCGGTCAGGCCTTCAGAAAGAGCATGTGGAAAAGAAACCTGAAAAGAATGAAAAAGAAAAAGTGAAAGTGTGTGTGTCCAGGGGGGTCGAACCATATTATGGATCACAATCTAGTTATGCCTCCGTCTATGCCCATGGTATTTTAAGTGTGTAGTTGTGTACGCGCGGTACGAATGCCGCCACTTTGTCGGGACTAGGACGTAGGCCGAATTGCTAGTCGAGCTCTTGATGGGCTGGGTTGTCCTGCTGCAGAGTAGTCTGGACTCGTTTGACAGTGTCCGGGAGCTCGGCCGCCAAACTAAGGTTCTGCTTGAGAAGGCCGCTTTGTACTTCTGCTGCTAAAGCAGCGGTGTGCTCCTCGGTATGGAGAGAGCGTTCCGTGTTTCCATTGCCTGTTATGACGCTGCGTGGTCCGGGCATCTTGAGCTTGAGATAAGCATAGTGAGGCACTGCGTTGAATCGAGCAAATGTGGTTCGTCCCAGCAGTGTGTGATAGCCACTGCGGAAGGGGGCGATATTGAAGATCAATTCTTTGCTTCGGAAGTTGTCCGGGGATCCGAAGACAACCTCTAGTGTGATTGAGCCCGTACAACGGGCTTCTATACCTGGTATGACTCCTTTAAAGGTGGTCTTTGTGGGCTTGATCCTTGAGGGATTAATGCCCATTTTGCACATTATATCCTAATAGAGCAGGTTCAGGCTGCTACCACCATCCATGAGGACTCACGTGAGATGGAATCCATCAATGATTGGGTCGAGGACCAGTGCGGCTGAACCGCCATGACGGATACTGGTCGGATGGTCCCTTCGATCAAAAGTGATTGGACAGGAAGACCATGGGTTGAACTTTGGGGCGACTGGCTCCATCGTGTAGACGCCCCTCGAAGCGCTGCTGGCCTCCCTCTTGGGGATATGGGTAGCGATATCATGTTCACTGCTTTAACTTGGGGGGACTTCTTCGTCCCCACATGTTGATGGACGGACTCCTCGTCATCGTCCTTGCTTTGTGACCCCTTCTCCTTTTTCTCAGTATTTAATTTGCCGGCCTGTTTAAAAACCCAACAGTCTCTGTTGGTATGATTGGCTGGTTTGTTTGGGGTGCCATGGATCTGGCATGGACGATCGAGTATGCGGTCCAAGCTGGATGGGCCCGGATTGTTTCTTTTATATGGCTTCTTCCGTTGGCCAGACTTGGAGCCACTGAATCCGGCATTGCCCGCCGTGTCGTCGGTATTGTCACCGTTGCTTCGACGCTTGTGCCTGTTGAGTCGAGGCTTGCCATTGCTATTTTTGGTCTCAGAGGTGCCAGCTTCGCTTGTAGTGTTATTGATACGGGCTAGCCAACTATCCTCACCCGCGCAAAAACGGGTCATCAGTGCCGTGAGGGCTGACATGGACTTCGACTTTTCTTGGCCGAGGTGACGGGCGAGCCATTCGTCGCAGATGCTATGCTTAAAGGCCTCTAGGGCTTCGGCATCCGGACAGTAAACGATCTGGTTCTCTTTATTTAGGAACCTGGTCCAGAATTTTCTGGCCGACTCTCTGGGCTGTTGAACTATGTGACTTAAGTCGCCGGCATCTGGAGGTCGTAGATATGTACCTTGGAAGTTGTCGTGGAAGGCGTCTTCCAAGTCCTCCCAGCTGCCAATAGAGTTTTCAGGCAGACTGTTTAACCAGTACCGAGTTGGCCCTTTTAGTTTTAGCGGGAGGTATTTGATGGCGTGAAGGTCATCACCGCGGGCCATATGAATATGGAGAAGAAAATCCTCAATCCATACCGTGGGGTCTATTGTTCCATCATATGATTCAATATTTACGGGTTTAAACCCTTCAGGGAATTCATGCTCCATTACTTCATCAGTGAAGCAGAGGGGGTGTGCGGCGCCTCTGTATCGGACCAAGTCGCGATGTAGCTCGGATGTAGTCTGTCTACGATTTTCGGCCCGGGTGTGGTTATGTTTATCATGTCCAGCTGAATGGTCGTCGTCGCGCGTCAAGGGACGCCCCCGCGATCCATAGATCGATCTGGTCTGACATGTTCTATTCTTTAGGTCATGTCGCAGGTCATATGTATAACCTTGAGCCGTTTTATCTCTTCCCTTACGGTGAGGTAGGACGGGCTGGTGTTCGGCTTGAGGTGTCGTTTTATCCCGGCCACGTGGTGGTCGGTCAGCTGCATTACACGCTGATGGTACGGGCTCCAACGCCTCGTCATCAAATTGGGGTAACAATTTGCGCTTCGGGTAACTTTTATTTGGGCGGTCGAGGCCGTATTCCTCGGCTGCCAGGACATTAGTCCATCTGTCATTGAGCAGGTCTTGATCAGCTTGAAGCTGCTGCCGCTTCTTTTTCAAGCTCCTCGTAGTGGCTATTAGTCGGCGCGAGAGGTTCCTTAGGCACGATGAAATCCTCATTGCCGAGGCTCACCTCATCCTCGGAGAGTGGAAGATAATTATTGTCCTTAGAGTCTTCGTTTACGACATGTTCATTAGGGCTGACTCGCCCGTCCTCCCGTTCGTCCTGTTCGGAGGTTGGCTCAACGGGGTATTCCTTGTCTTCGGCATCGTCTAAAGTGTTGTTTTCTCTCGTGCCGGTATCGCTATCTTTTCCACGGCGTGATTTAGAGTGGCGCCGCTGACGTCGGTGTTTTGGCTGTGTCTCAGGAGGTTTATCCTCGACTAGATCCTTCTCGTTATCGCCATTGTTCTCTTTCGGTGTATCCACCATGTACACGTCGTATGAAGAAGTGGCCGTCCAGTGCCCGGTAAACGGCGGGTTTTGGCCCTGCTCCTCTTCGGCATCGTCGTCCATAACATCGATGTCTTCAGGGCCGTAATCGAGCATGTCGGTTAAGTCTTCGACAGTGGCTACGAAGTGGGCGGTGGGTGGGAATCGAAATTATCCGTCATCGATATAATTCGGCTGGGAGTCCGCCGCTAAGGAGAGTGTTTTTAATGAGTTTAGCACATCGCCTAAAGGTGAGTGCCGGAAGATGTCCGCAGAGCTGAATTCGACGATCGGTGTCTGATCAAGCTCGACGTATGCGGTCGCACGTGGTTCGGAACCTGTAGCCAGAAACGAGTCCAAGGTTCCGGTGGCGCAGATTCCACCCGAGGTTGGGTCTGTGTGCGGCTCCAACGCCGCTGAGTCTGCGGCTTCCGTGGCGGGATTGAGCTTCCCATCCTCGGATGGCGCGATCTGCTCCGGATCTAGGGCCAGAGCGGTTTACAGGCGCTATCTCCTGGGTGTGGTTCGATGACAGATTTAAGTCATGTTCATCGCGGTGGCAGGGAGCGGGGGCGTGAATCCATCGAAGATCAAGTCTCCGCAGATATCAGCGACGTAGTTCAAGCTTCCAAATCTGACCTGATGGCCAGGGGCGTAGCCGTCGATCTGCTCTAGATGGCCAAGCGAGTTGGCCTGCAGTGGGAAGCCACCGAATACAAAGATCTGTCCGGGGAGGAAGACTTCCCCCTGGACAACATTGTTGTAGATGATTGACGGGGCCATCAAACCTTTTGGAGACGACGCAGCGGAACTCTCAATGAAAGCACCAATGTCAGTGTCAAAACCGGCGGATCTCGGGTAGGGGGTCCCGAACTGTGCGTCTAAGGTTGATGGTAACAGGAGACGGGGTGACACGATGTTTACCTGTGTTCGCCCTCTCTATGGAGGTAATACCCTACTTCCTGCTTGATTGATCTTGATGAATATAAGTATTACAAGAGTTGATCTACCCCGAGATTGTAATGGCTAAAACCCTAAAAGTCTAGCCTGTATGACTATAATGATGCCTCTATGGACTAAGCCCTCCGGATTATATAGACACTGGAGGGGACTAGGGTTGTACAAAGTAGGTTACATATAAAGGAATCTTCATATTCAGACGCCAAGCTTGCCTTCCACGCCAAGGAGAGTCCCATCCGGACACGGGGGAGAGTCTTCGGTCTCGTATCTTCACAGCCCATCAGTCCGGCCCATGTCATATAGTACGGACGCCCGAGGACCCCTTAATCCAGGACTCCCTCAGCGACACCTTCCACCCAAATCACCGACCCCTCCACCAAATAAGCGTCGGCCTAAGCCATGGTGCACGCAGTATAGCCAGGACCTCAAGGAGCATTTGGCAGCGGAGAAGCAAATCACGGCCGCACGCGCGAATGAGGTCACGATGGCTTCCATTCGTGCCGACCCCCAGATCTTGGAGGAGCACCTTGCCGTCGAGGCCACCGTTGACGCCTCGCGCCCCGACACCGCGACTCGGTTGGCTGCTTTAAACGACAGTTCGTGGCATTTTCTCGTGGCCACCGTCGGTGCCTTCAACAAAGACTACGAGGTGTTTTCTCAGCGTGCACGTGCTTACCTCATCTCGAGAGCCGGAAGGTTGGTTTCCAAAGCGGCTCAGGCAACTCACCACTACAACGAGGGCACCCACGATGCGGAGGCCTCGCCCTCTTCCATGTCCAAGGAGCCAATCGTCATCGATATCTCCGACAATGAGGAGTAGCTTGTCTTATAAGCTCACTATAAGGACCCATGTTCAGTTTGCTAGCTACTGCCTTTCCTTAACAAATTATAGTGAATTGTGCTATCTACTTTCACCATGCAATCTTCTGCTATAGTGTATATGTTCTATATGTCGTGCAATGTGGTGTTCAATTAAGTGCTCGGTTCAATTCTGCAAATGTGATGTTCAATTCTTCAGGGTGCAATATTTCCAAGTTGTTAAGCATGCTTGGTTTGGTTAACTATCTGATCTTCTATTAGGAGTATGTTATATTGTTCAATTGGTGTTTACTTAACTGCTTGGTTCATTTGTTGTGGCTTGGTTCACTTGTTGTGGTGTTTAGTTAATCGCTTAGTTCAATTCTGCAATGCGATGTTCAATTGTTGTGGCTGCATTCGTTATTGTATACCATGTGAGGAATAAATCGAATTTGGTTGTACTAAATACATGAGAAACAAATACAATTGCTATATTTCCAAGTTGTTAAGCATGCTTGGTTTGGTTAACTTTCTCGATCTTCTATTAGAGTATGTTATATTGTGCAATGTGGTGCTCAGCTAACGCTTGGTTCATTTGTTGTGATGTTTAGTTAACTGCTTGGTTCAATTACAGAATGCGATGTTCAATTGTTGTGGATGCATTCTCTTATTGTATACCATGTGAGGAATAAATCGAATTTGGCTGTACTAAATACATGAGAAACAAATACAATTGCTATATTTCCAAGTTGTTAAGCATGCTTGGTTTGGTTAACTGTGTGATCTTCTATTAGGAGTATGTTATATTGTGCAATGTGGTGCTCAGTTAAGGTTTGGTTCATTTGTTGTGGTGTTTAGTTAACTGCTTGGTTCAATTCTGCAATGCGATGTTCAACTGTTGTGGCTGCATTCTGTTATTGTATACCATGTGAGGAATAAATCGAATTTCGCTGCACTTAATACATGAGAAACATATACAAGTGCTATATTTCCTAGTTCTTAATCATGCTTGGTTTGGATAAATGGGTTTTCCATGTGGCTTGAATTAATCTGATGAATCTGCAATGTGCTTATTTATCATCAACATATTTTACTAATAGCATGCGAACCCTTACTTAACCTGATGACTAACTACCTTATATGTGTTGCAGGGAAACAATGGGAAGCACTAAGGTTTACAAGATGGTACTAACTATTATACCTTGCCTTTTTGTATTCCTTTGCCCCATTTTCAATATAGAGAAGATATTTATGCACATCCTTGTTTTCAGGCTTCACTGATGATTACATCTCAAACCACCTCTCGGGTCGGGGAGGCGAGGAAAGTTTTCATACAACACCCACGGTTCAATATTGAAGTGTTCTGAAGAGGTCGAAGGATGGACGGTCAATCATCCACGTGCACCGGCCTAAAGTTGCAAAGACCTTCAACATGAATGAAGGCTCAATATTCGCCTTCCGCTTCAAAGAAGTTTTCCATATTAGATGCATCTCTCTATGTACCGTCTATGATGCTAATTTGAAAGGTTCTAGATGTTGCATGTGAAACTTCTTCTTGGTGCAGTTGTGTAATGGGGTAGCTGAGTGCTGAAGCTATATCATGTTTTACTATGATGTATTTCAATTATGAAATCCCGCTTCCTTAATATGGAAATGGAATATATTATGTGCTTAATATGAATGTCAATTAGATTAGTAAATGGATTATTAATAATAGGGCAATTGGCCCGCTAATTGGCTAATTATCTTGCTAATTGGGTTTTCCTATTGCAAACGGTTAATGAGAAACCACCGTGGGCGATGACCTCAGGCAACGCACACAGTTTCTAGGAATAAACCGTGTTGGATCAACGAACAATCACACACGCGTGACAGAGTTCATGAATTTGGCTGAAAGTACAAAGAGGAGAACTGATGATGCGGATTACATCCCGCTACCTCTTGAGCACTGCGTTGGTTTTTCCCTTGAAGAGGAAAGGGTGATGCAGCAAAGTAGCATAAGTATTTCCCTCAGTTTTTGAGAACCAATGTATCAATCCAGTAGGAGACTACACGCAAGTCACCTCGTACCTACACAAACAAATAAGAACCTTGCAACCAACGCGATAAAGGGGTTGTCAATCCCTTCACGGCCACTTGCAAAAGTGAGATCTGATAGAGATAATAAGATAAATATTTTTGGTATTTTTATGATAAAGATTGAAAGTAAAGATTGCAAAGTAAAAATAGATTGGAAACTTATATGATGGAGAATAGACCCGGGGGCCATAGGTTTCACTAGTGGTTTCTCTCAAGATAGCATAAGTACTACGGTGGGTGAACAAATTACTTTCGAGCAATTGATGGAAAAGCGCATAGTTATGAGAATATCTAGGCATGATCATGTATATAGGCATCACGTCCGCGACAAGTAGACCGAAACGATTCTGCTTCTACTACTATTACTCCACACATCAACCGCTATCCAGCATGCATCTAGAGTATTAAGTTCATAAGAACAGAGTAACGCTTTAGGCAAGATGACATGATGTAGAGGGATAAACTCAAGCAATATGATATAAATCCCATATTTTTATCCTTGATGGCAACAATACAATACGTGGCGTTTCCCTTTCCGTCACTGGGATCGAGCAACGCAAGATTGAACCCAAAGCTAAGCACTTATCCCATTGCAAGAAAGATCAATCTAGTAGGCCAAACCAAACTGGTAGTTCAAAGAGACTTGCAAAGATATTAAATCATAGATAAAAGAATTCAGAGGAGATTCAAATATTGTTCATAGATAATCTTGATCATAAACCCACAATTCATCGGATCTCGACAAACACACCACAAAAAGAATTACATCGAATAGATCTCCAAGAAGATCCAAGAGAACTTTGTATTGAGATCCAACGAGAGAGAACAAGCCATCTAGCTAATAACTATGGACCCGAAGCTCTGTGGTAAACTACTCACACATCATCGGAGAGGCTATGGTGTTGATGTAGAAGCCCTCTGTGATCGATTCCCCTCCGTGAGCGCGGAAAAGGCCCCAAGATGGGATCTCATGGATCTGAGAAGGTTGCGGCGGTGGAAATAGGGTTTCGTGGTGCTCTGGATGTTTTCGTGGTATATGGATATATATAGGAGGAAGAAGCAGTCGGTGGAGTCGCGAGGGGCCCACGAGGGTGGGGGCGCGCCTGAGGGCAAGCGCGCCTCGCCTCGTGGACTCCTTGCTTCTTTCTTGACGTCCACTCCAAGTCCTCTGGATCATGTTTGTTCCAAAAATAACTCTCCCGAAGGTTTCATTCCGTTTGGACTCCGTTTGATATTCCTTTTCTGCGAAACACTGAAATAGGCAAAAAAACAGCAATTTGCACTGGGCCTTCGGTTAATAGGTTAGTCCCAAAAATAATATAAAAGTGCTTAGTAAAGCCCATTAAACATCCAAAACAGATAATATAATAGCATGGAACAATCAAAAATTATAGATACGTTGGAGACGTGTCACATCATGTGTCCATGTACTGATTGTGCCAATAAAGAGTCACATGAAGTTGCAGATGTCCAGATGCACTTAGTCTCTAGGGGATTCATGGATGGATATACACGTTGGACCAGACACGGTGAAGAGGAGGTCATGGATGAAGATACCTAGGGCAGCGAGATGCCAAACCCCGATCAGTGTCACATGGATGTTGAATCTAACATCAGGGCAGAGGCGTCAAGCTACCAATGGAACACCAGAAAGCCGAAACGCCCACTGGAAAACCAAGACGTCCACGCAGATGACGACGATCTTGATATGCCAGATTTTGCTGCTATGATTGCAGATTTCGAGGGCCCAGAAAAGGATATAATTGGGTACAAGGATCTGCCAACCATTGATGCAGACTCCAAGAGAGAATTGTATCCAGGTTGCAAAAAGAAATATTCCAGGTTGAGTGCCACCCTGGCGCTTCTCAGATTTAAAGCAGCAAACGGTCTATCAAACAAGGGCTTCACAGAGATCTTAGGTATTTTCAAAGATATTCTTCCGGAAGATAATGTGCTCCCCAGAAGCACGAATGAAGCGAAGAAAATTGTTTGCCCATTGGAACTTGAAGTACAGAAGATACACGCTTGTGTGAATGATTGTATATTGTACCGTGGTGAGTACAGAGATTTTCGTGCATGTCCCACATGCAAGCATGCACGATACAAGCGCAGGAGAGCAAAGGATAAGTACAAATTGGATGACGAGATCAAGACAGGAATCCCGTTCAAGGTTGTTTGGTACTTGCCTTTAATTCCAAGGTTGAGGCGTTTGTTTGCAAACCCTAGAGAGACAAAGAGGTTGCGGTGGCATCATGATGAGCGAATTGTGGATAGGTTTATGAGGCACCCGAAAGATGGGGCTCAGTGGGAATTAATCGACAACAAGTTTGAAAAATTTGCCAAGGATCCTAGAAGTATAAGGCTCGGGGAGTGTACTGACGGGATGAATCCTTTTGGCGATATGAGCACCAATAATAGCACATGGTCGGTGCTTCTGTGCATATATAACCTAGCTCCTTGGTTGTATATGAAGAAAAAATACATTATGATGCCAGTGATTATCCAAGGCCCGAAGCAACCTGGAAATGACATCGACATTTACTTTCACCTACTGGTAGAAGAACTGCTGACAGTGTGGATAGATGCCTCCTACAAAATGTTATGATGCTTATAGAAAGGAGATTTTCGATCTACATGCGATGCTGGTGCACACCATTCAAGATATGCCGGCATTAGGCAACACATCGGGGCAGAAAACAAGGGGAGATGTAGGGTGTGTCACATGCATGGATAGGACAACTAGTAGAAGACTTCCCAACTCACGCAAAACAGTGTATTTGCGTCATCGTAGGTTCTTGCGGATGAATCACCCATAGCGAAATATGAAAGCTGAATTTGATGGTACAACAAAGGCAGGTGTGGCCCCAAGACCCTATGACGGGGAGGTGGTCCACAACATGGCTAAAAAAATTAATGTTATGCTTGGCAAGAACCACCCTTTGACGGTGAAACTAACACCAAAGGATCAAATGTTTAAGAAGAAATCGGTGTTCTAGAAATTACCTTACTGGGAGATTCTACGTGTATGTCACTGCATCGATGTCATGCACGTAGAGAAGAATGTGTGTGAAAGCATCTGTGGTACTCTGCTCAAGATTAAAGGTAAAAGAAAGGATGGTGACGGTTCACGGCTCGATATGCTTGCTGATCAATCACAACGCAAGAGTGAAGCAGAAGATGATGACAAATTCATCAAAGCTCGCCAGAGTTACAATTTCAATACAAAAGAAGCAACACAGTTCTTCACCTATTTGTTGTCAGTTAAGACACCCTCTTCCTACTGCGCAAACATCAGAAGTCTCGTGGATGTGAGCTCGGGTAGAATGAAGTTGGGACACATGAAGTCACATGATTTCCATGTAATGTTGACAAAATCCTCCCGGTGGCCATCAGGAATCTGATGGACAAAGATATAAGAAATACGCTCATTGACCTCTATGATTTCTTCAACAAACTATGGCAGAAAGTTGTAGATCCTGAAGAGTTGGATAATATGCAAGATGATATTGCAAGATTATTGTCCAACCTAGAGATGTTTTTCCCACCATCATTCTTTGATGTCATGTTCCATCTCACTGTGCACCTTGTCGACGAGATAAAGTATTGTGGTGCTGTGTTTCTTCGCAACATGTATCCCTTCGAGTGGTTCATGGGAATACTGAAGCACTTTTGTCGGAACCGAAACCATCCAGAGGCAAGCATCCTACAAGGTTATACCGCGGAGGAGGTGGTTGAGTTTTGCATCGAATACATGAAACAAAGACCTATAGGTTTGCCCCTCTCTTGCCACGAGGGAAGGCTGAAAGGTAAGCCGGTCCTTGTTGGCACGCAAATGGCTGCACCCAGAGAATTAGCAGAGAAAGCCCATTTGACGGTACTGCTTAACAACCCAGTTCTCATCGCTTATGCCGAGAACACTTGGCGGAGATACGCCAAAGCTTCTTACCAATGGTGCCTTCATCAGAAGTGGAGATGAAGGAGCACACTAAGAAGTACGCCGAATGGCTGAAGAATCGTTTGGCACAAGGATCCATCGATGACATTGCTACGTGGTTGGTACAAAAGCCACCATCTACGGTGTTGACGTACCAAGCATATGACATAAATGGATACACGTTCTACACTGAGGAACGCGATAAGAAGACCTCGTACCAGAACAACTTTGTTCGAATAGAATGCATGACTGCAAATGAAGCTGATAAAAGGGTATACTATGGAACCATCAAAGAGTTTTGGGAGCTTGATTATGTGAAAGTTAAGGTGGCATTATTCAGGTGCGCATGGATCCCTCTTGGTCGTGTAAGGATTGATGAGTATAGGAAGACACGTGTTAACAGGACAACGATGGCATATCACGCGACCCATTCATTCTTGCGGCGATGCTACCCAGATTTTCTTTGTGGAAGACCCTTGCATAAGAACGACCATTTAGCGATGCATGGGAAGAGAAGGGTACCGGGTGTCGACGATGTTGTCGATCAGACGAGTACGATGAATTTGATGAGTTGCCACCAAGGAACGCACACCAAAGGCAACATGTAGAAGCGTAAAATCATCAAAAACCCCAAGTTCATTCGGGGTCAACTTAATGATCCCAGTTCCCCCATGTACATGGGAATTAAGACGTAAGACTAGTCTTTATGCCTACCCTGCAACTTAATTCATTCAATTTAGAACTATCGCGTGTACTGAATTTGTGAGTTATGCTCGGTTTTCTGTTGATGTAAGAACCGTTAATATGTTCACCTTGATATGCTGTCAGCTTAGGCAATGAATATGAACTGTTTTTTGTTATTGTTATTATTATTATTATTATTATTATTATTATTATTATTATTATTATTATTATATCATAGAGGTAGCACACTCAATCGATCTCACTACAGTATTTGAAAACAAAAATATGCAATCTTGTTTGCGAATAACACACAGTTCGTTGATGAAAGCCATGTGCCGACCAAAACCCGCCACCCCACCCACGATCTGAGTCGTGCTTTCTGATTGGCCGGAACCCAAACCCCACGAATCGTACGTCTGCACCATTGGATGCTCCCAGATCGAACGACGATCATCATCCCTTTCAACATCACATGCAGTTCCGGTTGTAATTTTATTTTTATGTAAAAAATGCACGTTAATCTCAAAAAATGTCTTAAATATAGCTAACGATACCTGAAATGCGCCAGAAGTGGTATAATGGTGATTGCGTACCATGGAAATTTTTATGAGGCCAAACGATGAAGTCACCAACCACAGGAGTTTGAATTGACATGTCTCCTTTTGGAAAACGTTGATCCTTCATGTGAGATGCTCCGGTTTGGAAGGAGCGGTCATCAAAACTTGTGCCAAACTTTACCAATTTTTTTCCACGGGGTCATGAGAGCACGCCACAGGAACACATCGATTTTGATGATGTCCGAACTCCATCTGAATTTTCTATAATTAAAATACCAACTAGGCCTACGCCAGTGGCCGCACCTCGCGGCCGAAATGTTTCAAACTTCTCCTCGCTTCTCGAACAAACGGATGAAAACTCGCAAAGTGACGCACAAATGATCTGTACACCTATGCTAGGCTGATAGTAAGGGGGTATCATAGCTAGTATCATGCATGCCAACTAGGCAATTTTGATGAGCTGTCATAGAATTAATTAAATGAAGAAAGAGAGGGTTAGTATCATATCATGAAACTGTATCATAATAAATGTTATGCTACTATGTGTCATGCATGACAATATAAATAAAGTACTACATATGATACTAGCTACTCTATGATACTATGCATTAGAGCAAGTAAGTACACAATAGAGTGACATAAGACTAGCGAAAATGGGTAGTAACATAGAATGTTACTAGTATATGTTACTACCTCTATAGTGGGGAGTAACATATGTGTAGTAACATGCAACACTTCATTTATTAGGCTATAGACTCATCTTGCCTTGAGATGTGTGATATTACTCAGACTAGCCACAATGGGTAGTAACATAGACTAGTAACATGCCCATGTGTTACTAGTCTATGTTACTACCTCTATAGTGGGGACTAACATATATGTGTGGTAACATGCAACACTCCATTTATTAGGCTATAGACACATCTTGCCTTGATATGTACATGTGATGTTACTCATACTACTAGTAACTAGCTATGTTACTACTTTCCTCTCTTTCTTCATTTATTGCTTGCCACATCATCTACTTAATTTATCTAGATATGTGTGATGTTACTACCTATGTTACTCCCATTGTGGGTAGTCTCATACTATAGAAAACTATACCCACAGTGGGAGTAACATATGTACGTAGTAACATCACACATATCCACTTTCCTCCATTTCTTCATTTATTGCTTGCCACATCATCTATTTTATCTAGATATGTGTGATATAACTACCTATGTTACTCCCACTATGGGTAGTCTGGCTATAAGGAATAGAATAATATATATGTGCTTATTAGTTGGAGGAAAGAGAAGAGAAGCGGGCTCTTGGTTAGTAGAGCCAGCTGCAACACGATACCCAAGGCACTTTGTGAGGATGTAAGGTGGGCCAACTATTGATAAACTAGTACGTATATAAAACTTATTATTGTACATGCCCGCTAAGAGGTTGGATGTATATGACATGGCAACTTCCTATAGCCGACCCTTGGCTGTATTATTAAGCATGCTCTTAGTGAGGTAGCTAGTATATCATAGACGACTAGCTAGTATCAGACTAGCCAAAGTGGCAGTAACTTCAGCAGTAACACCGACTCCAACTCAGCAAACTTGCTTATGTGGCAATAAGTTAATGAGGAGAGAGATAGTTTCAGTAACTTAGCAAGTTACTGTAGCATCATGATGTCTACTACACAACCTTCTTCTTGTAGACGTTGTTGGGCCTCCAAGTGCAGAGGTTTGTAGGACAGTAGCAAATTTCCCTCAATTGGATGACCTAAGGTTTATCAATCCGTGGGAGGCGTAGGATGAAGATGGTCTCTCTCAAACAACCCTGCAACCAAATAACAAAGAGTCTCTTGTGTCTCCAACACACCCAATACAAGGCTAAATTGTATAGGTGCACTAGTTCGGTGAAGAGATGGTGATACAAGTGCAATATGGATATTAGATATAGGTTTTTGTAATCTGAAAATATAAAAACAGCAAGGTAACAAGTAATAAAAGTGAGCACAAACGGTATTGCAATGCTAGGAAACAAGGCCTAGGGTTCGTACTTTCACTAGTGCAAGTTCTCTCAACAATAATAACATAATTGGATCATATAACTATCCCTCAACATGCAACAAAGAGTCACTCCGAAGTCACTAATAGCGGAGAACAAACGAAGAGATTATGGTAGGGTACGAAACCACCTCAAAGTTATCCTTTCTGATTGATCTATTCAAGAGTCCGTAGTAAATTAACATGAAGCTATTCTTTCCGTTCGATCTATCATAGAGTTTGTACTAGAATAACACCTTAAGACACAAATCAACCAAAACCCTAATGTCACCTAGATACTCCAATGTCACTTCAAGTATCCGTGGGTATGATTATACGATATGCATCACACAATCTCAAATTCATCTATTCAAACCAACACAAACTACTTCAAAGAGTGCCCCAAAGTTTCTACCAGAGAGTCAAGAAGAAAACGTGTGCCAACCCCTATGCATAAGTTCATGAGGTCACGGAACCCGCAAGTTGATCACCAAAACATACATCAAGTGAATCACGTGATATCCCATTGTCACCACAGATAAGTACATGCAAGACATACATCAAGTGTTCTCAAATCCTTAAAGACTCAATCCGATAAGATAACTTCAAAGGGAAAACTCAATCCATTACAAGAGAGTAGAGGGGGAGAAACATCATAAGATCCAACTATAATAGCAAAGCTCGCGATACATCAAGATCGTACCACCTCAAGAACACGAGAGAGAGAGAGAGAGAGAGAGATCAAACACATAGCTATCGGGTACATACCCTCAGCCCCGAGGGTGAACTACTCCCTCCTCGTCATGGAGATCGCCGGATGATGAAGATGGTCACGGTGAGGGATCCCCCCTCCGGCAGGGTGCCGGAACAGGGTCTCGATTGGTTTTTGGTGGCTACAGAGGCTTGCGGTGGCGGAACTCCCGATCTATTGTGTTCCCTGATGTTTTTAGGGTATATGGACATATATAGGCGAAAGAAGTCGGTCAGGGGAGCCACGAGGGGCCCATGAGGGTGGGGGCATGCCCAAGGGGCAGGCGCGCCTCCCTGCCTTGTGGCCACCTTGAAGCTTCCTTGACTTCAACTCCAACTCTCCTGGATCACGTTCGTTCCAAAAATCACGCTCCTGAAGGTTTCATTCCGTTTGGACTCCGTTTGATATTCCTTTTCTGCAAAACACTGAAACAAGGGAAAAAACAGAAACTGGCACTGGGCTCTGGGTTAATAGGCTAGTCCCAAAAATAATATAAAAGTGCATAGTAAAGCCCATTAAACATCCAAGATGGATAATATAATAGCATGAATACTTCATAAATTATAGATACGTTGGAGACGTATCACATCACATGTCCCAATGCAATATGAGTCTGTAACCTAAGAAATGAAGCTTTGCATGACACTACACTTATGTTACTATCCACTATGAAGGTAGTAACATATATAGTCTAGGGATATGTGTATGTTACTAGTGTACTACTCTCCATTGTGGCTAGTCTCATACTCCCTCCTTTCCGGTTTAGGCTAGTTGTAATGGTATTATCATAAGCGGTATCATGCATGCCAACTAGACTTTCTGGATGATGTGGCACACAAGAGAGGATGTGGTATCATATCATGATACCATGTCATATTAAATGTTGTACTACTACTTTGTGTGATGCATGACCATTAGTAAGGCAATCTAAGATGTTAACTTATGATACTATGCATTACGGAAGTAGTATCCTAGCTACACTATCATATATATGCATGCATGATACTACTACTAGTATATATATATATATATATATATATAGAGAGAGAGAGAGAGAGAGAGTAGCACTATTCTGATCCTGGGATCAGAATAGTTATTCTGATCACAGCCGGCCCTATAAGGGCCTGATGAGAGCTTCCCGAACTCCCAAACTGGGCAGCCATAGAAAAAAGGGAAAAAGCCCACCCCACATCCCCCGATCCAGATCCCACCACCTCCCGCTTGCCGCCCCGTCCCCAACCGGCGGCGCCGGCGCCGCCGCCACCAAGCCCCCAACCGGAGACGCGGTGGCCGCCCCCGCCCCAACCGGAGACACCGCCGCTGCCCCGCCATGCCTCAGTCGGAGACACCGCGGCCCCAACATCCCGTCGCCACCGCCGTGGCCCCCAGCTTTCCCCACCGTCAATACGCGTTGCCGTCGCATCGTGCCACCACGCGCCGCCGGAGACGGAGGAAGCTTCCTCGACCGCAGCACCAAAAATTGTCCACCCCATGCCCTATCACTCCCTCCGGTGAAGTAAACGATGAGATCCCCCATCCCCTCTGTACTCCTCCCCAATCATGCTTGTATCTTCAAGATCTGGGATGTAGTTCTGGTGGCTTCTTCTCATTCCACGAACGGGGTTGCTCACTGGAACACACAAGCCATGGTGGGTTGCAGTTCGGCGGGCATGTGCAAGTAGTTCGTCTTTCGCCCGGGGCGTCACCTTTGCATCGGCGACCACCGGAGCTGTCATGAGGCGTGGTCCTGCTTGTCGTCCCTTGCTACATCTTGGCTGAAGAGAGATGGAGCTTCGCACAATGTGTGAAGTTCAACCGGTGAGCCTATGCAGTCCGACAAAGACGATTCGGGCAGATGGTGAGCCTCCTCCGCTCGCTTCACCCACGAGAGCAGCCATCGCGACCCTTGCACCGATGGATCAATCTAGAAACAGCTCACGTGACGGGTCTCTCAGATGTAGGCACGCAGCCGCCGCGGTGAAGCCCCTACCTATGGAGTTCAGTTTTGCCTACCGCTGCATTCTCTGTTTTTAAGCGAACATTTGTGATAGACGCACTGTGTGCTTGCTGCCGATGTGTGTGTCGTGCAATAGCATTTTACCTAGCACCCAAACATGCTTCGTACTTTCTTTGTGTGTACAAATTTGTGGTTGCTCGCTTCTTTTTGTGTTATTTGATTGTTGTACGTCTGTACTTCCTACCCGTGATGCACCTACAGTTAGAGGAGCGCTCGGCCTGCAGCAAGAGGAGGGCATGACCTGCAGCTACGTGGCCACATCCAGCAGAGAAGATAGAGGCAGCTGAGTGATGGATATGGCACGCGCTCCTCCGGCCAAGAGGCTGCTGAGCTGCTGGGTCGCCGGCCACCAGCAGCAGCAGGCCATCTTTCCACACCTCCCCGTACAAAACGCTGACGACGCCAAGCTTCTCAGCCCCTCTGCCCTCCACCAGTGTTCCTTTGCAGAAAACGAGCTCTTGTCCCAGCAGAGGTTCATGTATTGTTGCTCAGGAGGGTAGTTTATCTAAGTTGATGCAAAAAAAAGTTTGTTTTGTAATTCATGGAAGTTTGATGCCTATTCTTTTGAGAATGAAACTGTTTTCATTTCATGAAAGCCAAAAACAAAGTTGTGGATGTGTTGTGGTGTGTGTGTGTGCGCGCACGCATTACAAATTTTAAAACTTTTTTTCTCATGTTTGTTTTCCATATTGGTTTTATAGTGTCACTTTTTTGTGTTCATGGAGTAAAAAATTAGGAAGTTCAATTTTGAGAAAGCAGCAAGTTCAACCAATATGGAAACACTAAAAAATACATTGAGATAGAAACTTTTTTAGTGATGTTCAAATTGGAAAGACATTATAGAAAAATGTTCTTTTTTCTTTACGGTAAAAAATGTATCATGTATTGGTAGGTTTACACAACTAGTTGCTCTCTAACACACATTATGTTGCTGCTTTCCTTCTCCTTCATGAAATTGTTAGAAAAAAATAGAGCATAGAAGTTCAATATTAACAAAAAAACAAGCGAGCATTTCTTGAAGACAAAAAAAAGGTTGATGCGAAGTTCATATTCTCTGTCACGGATAGTTCAATGTGTTCTCTTACGGCAAAACACACACATCGGGTATCTAAAAATATAAAGAGGCGGACATACAAAAAATTCATGAAGTTCTAATTCTGAAAATAGAGAAGTCTGAAGTTTATTTAAAAAGAAAAAATATTCGTTTTTAAAAAATAAAATAAAACTTTCAGCTTTAAATACCATAACAGTTGGATGTTCATTAAAATACTTCTAGTAAAAACAAAAACTAGGAAGTTCAATTTGAAATGATAGGATAGTTTGATGTATATTAAAACCTTGGATTTTTCTTGTTATTAAAAGAATAAAACCAAGAAGTTCAAACTAAAATAATGGAGTAGTTCAATTTATATAAAAAACTCAGATTTTCCTCATTATTAAAACAAATAAACCCAAGAAGTTCAATTTATAATAGTAGAGTGGTTTGATGTTTTTTACAATACTCGGGTTTCTCCCGTTACTAAAGAATAAAGCAAGAAGTTCAATTTAAAAAAAACATAGCAGTTCAATGTATATAATAAAACTCAGGTTCCCTCGTTAATGGAGAATAAAACCAAGAAGTTCAATTTCAAAAAGTGGAGCAGTTTGATATTTATTTGTAAAATAAGATTTTTCCGGTTACTAAAGAATAAAACCAATAAGTTTAATTTTGAAATAGTGAAGAAGTTTGATGTTTCTAACAAAACTCTAATTTTCACATTTCTAAAAAAGACATAAAGAAGATCTAATAAAACAATAAGAGAGGTTCGTTGTCTATAAAAAACTCAGATTTTTTCCATTAGTAAACAAAACATAGAGAAGTTCAAATTGATAACTGTCGGAAGTTCATGTATTGCATGGTCTGCATTTTCGTATGAGAAAAGAAGAATAAAATGGCAAAGTCTAACTATTATGTTGCTCGAAGTTCAACTGGCCTGCCCAGAGAAGTTCAAAAATTCTTGTGAGAGAGGTTCACCGTGTAATTTCATGTTGAGAAACATACACCAAAATGTTGTTTTGATGTCTTCAAAATAATCCTATCAATCCATTACAAATTTGAAACAAGAATGCTTTGCATGAAAAATGTTCTCTCTATTCAACAAATTTCCAAGGGCATATCATATTCTTATTCCAAAAAAATAAACGGTTAAACACAAACTGGTGTATGTTGTTAATAATAAAGTTTAACCGTATTAAAAAAATTGCATCTTTTCAACAAGTTTCCAATCGTTTATCATTTGTGGAACTCCTTGGAACGGGTGTGGAATTACAAACAAAAAAATACATGGCTGAAGTTCAACACGAAAAACAATGAAAGTTCAACTACTATACGGGATGCGTTTCGGATGAGAATAAAATAATACAAAATTAAAATCCTAAAATGTTTGTTGCAAGAAGTTGCGTGTTTTCAACATCTTTCCATCGGTATATCATTTTCTCAATTTGGGTAAGTGGTTGGGGAGTTACGGGTAAAAAATAACACGTGAAAAATAGAGCGAAGTTCAAAAAGAACTGATCCAGAAGTTCAATCTCTTCACGAAGTGCTTTTTCGGAGACTCTGTTTTTTCGATGAAGGCAGAACACATGATCTCAGAAGTTCAGATCGATAACTGCCAGAAGTTCACGTAGTACACGGTGTGCATTTTGCATTAAAAAAAGAATGAAAATGCAAAGCCTAAAGTTTTCTTGCTAGAAGTTCAAGTGCTCGGCCGGAGAAAGTTCAAACATTCTTGTGAGAGAGGTGAAAACAACACAGAAGTTCAACTACTGCAAGGAATGCATTTCAGGTGAGAACAAAAAGTATAGAAAAATAAAAGTTTAAAAGGTTTGTTGAAAGAAGCTTAAGTGCTCTTTCCGGGGAAGTTCAAAAATTCTTGCGAGAAAGGTTCACCTTGTATTCCCATGTTCAAAAACACAAAAAGGAAACTATTTTTTGGCGTTTTAAAATAATTCTCTCAATCCACAAAAAAGTTCAAGTTATTCTTTGGGAGCAATTTGATTTCAAAAAGAAAAACAAAAATTCAAATTACAAAAATGGAAAAATTTCATGTACTACATGGAGTGTGTTTAATATGAGAAAAATGAATAAAAAGGCAAGGTCCAATTTTTTTGTTGGTATAAGTTCAAGTCCTCGGTCAGAGAAAGTTAAAAAATTTATTGTGAGAGAGGTTTATACAAAAGAAATACCATTTGTGAAACACTTGACGAATGGATGAGAAAATTACAAATGAAAAATACGTCACAGAAGTTCAACGTGAAAACAGCAGGAAGTTCACCTACTACATTGAATGAATATCAGATGAAAAACTTTTAAAATTGTCACGAGTATGAAAAAACGATCAACACGGGGAAGTTGCGTGTTTACAGCAGCTTTCCATCGGTATATCACTTGCTCAATTCCGGTGAGTGGATGGAGAGCTACGAGCAGTGGATGGAGATCTACGAGCAAAAAAAGCACGTGAAAAACAGAGTGAAGTTCAAGTAGACATGCCGAGAAGTTCAGGTTCTTCACGTGGTGCATTTTCGAAGAATCTGTTTCGCGATAAAGGCAGAACAAATGATCTCACCATTTGCGAAATTACTTGAAAATGGCTAGGAATCACAGAAAACCATCAACATGCAAAAGTTTTGCATTTTCCTTAGCTTTTCAACGTTATATTATTTGCCTCATTCCGATAAAGTTTGTAGAAATTACGGCGAAAATACATTTTTAGCCATTTTTAAAATTGACTTAAAATAGTAAGTAATTGGGAGAAATAATATATGCCACAAAGTTTCGCATTTCCTCAATCTTTCCAACGTCGTATCATTTGCTGGATTTGGACGTACGGTTAAAAAATAGATAGAAAATACGAACTCGGTGGAACTTGTACCGTTTTCTAAATTACTCTTAAACCGTTCAAAATTAAAAAAACTTTCTACATGGAAAGGTAGCGCATTTTCATAAGCTTTCCAACGCCATATCATTTGCCTCAATTGGATTAGCCGTTTAGAAATGACATCGAAAATACGAACTCGGCTGTTCGGTTTGTGAAGTTTTACGATTTTCCGAATTACTCTTTAACCGAAGGGAATTAGAGAAAACTTTCAACATGTGGAAGGAGCGGTCTTGCAGCAGCTTTTCAATGCTATATTATTTGGCTCATTCCGATAAACGGTTTAGAAATGGTATCGAAAATACGATTCACGTTTTTTGTATGAAGAAAAAACGGTTTTCAAAATTGCTCTTAAACCGCTTACATTTTGCCAAAAATTTAACTTGGGTCATGATACTGGTGTCCATAGCTTTCCAACGGTATATCGCAAGCCCCATTTGGGCAATATTGGCGGAAGTTCAACCTAGCACTGGGAGAAGTTCAGGTCGAACAACTCAGGCAGTAAAATTGCAAAAAACGCAATTTCATCACGACCCGAGAGCAGAATCCGCCAACGAGCGAGATTCCAACCGGTATTTAGTTGCTAAAAATTATTTCTATATTACACTAACATCATATAGAACACGAGTAACACGAATAATTCGCGGGGTTCGTACAAAGGGAAGTTCAGGCGCGTTACTCAGGCAGTTCAGGTTGTGATCAGAATATTATTCTGATCCCGTGATCAGAATAGTGTTTATGTATGTATGTATGTATGTATATATATATATATATATATATATATATATAATACTCCCATTACAGCCAGCCTTATAAGGCTCAATTCATAAATACGGTCATCTATGATATATACTCCCTCAGTAAACTAATATAAGAGTGTTTAGGTCATTATTTAGTAATCTAAACGCTCTTATATTAGTTTACAGAGGGAGCTAGTACTACTCTATGATACTATATATGCACTATGAAGGTACGTACGTAGTATATCATACACTAGTATCATATGCATGATACTATATATATATATATAGTATATGATAATCACCACTATATAAGGCTGTCCATAGTGGTGGTATCATAGCCGATTTATGTCATGCACTCGGAAATAGCAAGTATGCTGATATGGCAAAGAATTAAATATATAAAAAGAGGGTTAGAGTAACATATAGTAGGTAGATACCATATCATGTCAGATGCGATGCTAATTTGTGTCATGCATGGCAATAAATATGATCTATATAAGATACTATACTCTATGTATTATACTATGCGCTATAATTAATTAAAGGTAGTATCATATGTACTGTATATTCATGATACTAGTATATGATACTCTCCAATATACTCATGATTTCTTACAGTGGAAAAAAATTGGAGGTGAAACGATGAACTCCTGTTTTCATTCGAACAAAAATATGATGTTACGTAATGTAATTTTTTTAAAGAGCACACGGTTCACTCACGAAAGCAGTGTGTCCACTAAACTGTGGCTGATGCACCCCCACCCCTCTGCCACGCGCGCGATCTGAGTCGTGCATTCTGATTCGCCAGAACCCAAACCCCACGGATCGTATGTCTGCACCGTTGGATTCTCCTTGATCGAACGACGATCCTCATCCCTTTCGACAACACATGTACATGTTTTCAAATAGCCCCTCCCAATTTTTTTCAAATAGCACACGGTTCACACACGAAAGCCGTGTGCCTACCAAACCGCGGGCTAATGCCCCCTTGTCGCAGACGCGATTCGAGTCGTATGCTCGATTGGCCGTAACCCAAACCCCACGGATCGAACGACAATCTTCATCCCTTTCGACAGGAAATGGAGTCCGACTAGGAATTGATTTATATGCCAACATGCACGATAAATCCAAAAAATTTCTTACATATAGCACACGAGACCTGAAATGCGCCAGCAAATCAAACCCGTGGTAAACTTGTGATTGGTTTACGTGCGAAAAATTTACAGGCAAAACGATGAACTCACGTCTTCATTTCAAAACTAGTACGTCTTCATTTCAAACGAAATTATTCTGTTTGTGCACATGAGCGCTTAGAGGCAACCGTTTGCATAGGCCTTTTCCGAAGGCTGCATCGGGGATATTTTTCACCCTTTTCACCTAGGTCGCCAACAATCCCCCCACCGTCCGCCTGTTTCACTCAACTAGTCCACCCAATCTCCTTCGCGGACCCCTCCCCGGATCAACAAAGAACACTCTCCGGCGCTGCCATGCTCACTCCGGCCGTGTGCCCACTCTTCAGCGTCAAGCCTACCTCCACTGTCGTTCCCAACACGCGGTGGCCCGCGCCTTGCCATCTTTGTTTGCTCGCCAGCCATCCTCGAGCATATCGATGCAGTAACCCTCGCCTCTCCTGTGGTCCGGTCGGGTTTGCATTAAGAAGCCTGTTAGTTACTGCTCTGCATCGCGATGCGGCATATTTCCTCGCAATCCCTATTCCAATTTCGTTCTGTATGTTCCCAAATTGGCTATAAAATAATGGAGAGCGTATATATGTTCATTATCTACCTTCCTTACTACATATAAGTTGTATTCGTTCCAATAAGTTACTGCCTATTTACAGATCACTACTACCGAGTCACACAAACTTAACAAATTAGCCGTACATTTTCTAAATTATTGCATGGCATGTTTAGAAAGCTTGATACCAAGTTGTTAGTTTTATGCTTATCCTCCTTTCCTGAGTTTCGCATGTGTTCTCTGTAGATGCTGAGTAGCAGCGACAACACTCATTCAGGCCATGCATCTTCATCTAATTCGGACAACCCTAGGTCTGCAGCAGATTTTGAGGGATCAACTAGTCTTGAACGGGATAGAGCTGCAGCAATTACCCTTCCGGTCAGAACACGAAGGAACGCTCCAAGGAAGCCCACACACCAGCCTAAAGGTGTATATGAAGTAACCGAGATTGATTTAAAGTCCTGGGCTCCAACTAAACCAGATAAAGCATGCATGAGGTTCAGGAGTGTGTGTGGATTTGTTGGTGGCAAGGCTCAACATTAATCACGGGTTTCGGAAGGTGATACGTAAACATGGCAAAGGATAGTCCAGGAGATCATGGATCACTTCAACGCTCCAGAGCAAAGTGGAGAATGCAGGTGGAACATGCCTTTCAAGAAGGCTAGGGATGCTTGGAGAACCGGAAGCACGTCTGTACAAGAAGTACTTGAGTAAGGCAAGGACCCAATCCCCGCATACCCCCAAATTACAAAGGCAGACTGGGCAGAATTCAAAAGGGTCAGGGCAACTCCAGAGTTTGCTGTGAAGAGTTTCAAGCAATCGGAACTTCAGAAGAAGAACATACACCCCCACCGTATGGGTGTGGTAGGATACTACGGCATGAAACTGATATGGGAACAGGAGGACAAAGAAGCAGTAGCGGCGGGTGGGAATCCGGCCTTTAGTGAAATCAAGGGCGAACGCGCTAGAGACTACTTGCTGGCACATGTAAAGAGGCACGATGATGAAACTTATTACTTTGAAAACGCACGTGACGCCAAACTGTATGAAGTGATGGTAGAGGCTTCCAACATCCCTAGAAGGTTCTACAGGAACTCAGGGCCATGTGACATTCTGTCCATTGCTCTGGACACAAAAGAGCCCCTTGGCCGTGCAAAGGGTATAGGTGTTATGTCCCGCACAAGAGGGATTTCACACTCAACAAAGAAGACAGGCTCAGCATGAAAAAAGCGAGGAGTGAAATGAAGCAGAATGCATTGTTTGAAAAGTTGAAGAAGGAGATTTATCTGGCTGTTCGAAAGGATGTTGAGGAGTCAATGATGATGCAGAAGACTCTAACACTGACAGATAACTAGCAGATGGGAGGGGAGGCAGGCATGGATGATGCTGCTTATTGTGCGACAACACTGCACAAGAGTAGTTGTGCATCAGCTGACCCCAGCGACATTGACACTGCAGCTGCTCGTGATGATGCTATATCTGATCTATCTGGAATGAAAGACAGAGATTGAAGGGCGTGCTTACACATTATGAAGGTACATTAAAATGTGCAACAGCCTGGGTTTGCCCACCCTTCTTGGAAGATGGCCTCTTCTTGGACAATGTGCCATTGAAGCTGGGCTGTGTGAAGTGCTACGTGACTGAAGTAAAGCCTGAATTCAATGAATTTGCCCTGAAGAATGTCCTAGGAGACTTCAATGAGCAAAGGACCTTGGGATAAACACTGTTACATCACATCAAGTGGCCACGAAAGGAAATAGAGTTCATCGATGAGATTCCTGAAGCCGTGCCGAGAGCAACCACTGTCGCCCCTCAACCGGTGACGCTCTCCTTGCTAGAGCAGCTCTTGCGGCTGATGCATCAACCTGTGATCAGCCGGACCGACTTTGTGGCGTACAGGCCATGTCATCCTCCACCCCAAAGCAACCAGTGGAAAGGCCTACAACTGCTGATGATGCACCACCGGTTCAGATGCCGACCGCTGAAGCAGCGGGGGGAGACCCAATTGCAGCACATGCTCAGCAGACCAACCTGGTGGAACAGATCGCTAAGGGCCCGATGCCGAACCGCCGCTAAGCGGTGTGTAGGTCGAGAACCGATCGCTCATCATCCGCCGGTCCGCCAGCGCTGATCAAGCATACCAATGCATCAGCACTTCGCCAAGCAAACCAACATGTTGGCACGACCTCCTCAAAGACACCGACAAGTTGGCACCACCTTCGCAGAAACCCGACATAGCTTCAACGCATGGTCGCAGTCCGATGCCTCTGCTTCCTACAGCCCAAAGAAATCATTCATAGCAAAGACCGCCACTCAGCGGTCCGGCATAGATAAACCGTCTTCTAAGAAGTCCGTCCAAGCTTCACCGTCTGCTCGGCATTCTACCGTGCAGGCAACCAGACGTTCTCCCAGAAATGCTTCAAGTACCAAGAAGGAAGTGACCAAAAAAGGCTACACCCATGACCACGAGGAAGCGCAACGGGAAAGTGAAGAGGAAAGAGAACGATTGCCTCTTACTTAAAGCACTCATCGCCCAGAACCAAATTAACAGCAGCTTGTTCGAATCGGGGAGTAATATTATTTCTGACGCCATGGATGATGAAGAAGTAGAATTGTTGCTTGCTGAAAAAAAGCAGACGTACTTGAAGCATGCAATTATGTCCATGGCCAGCCATTTCTTGTTGTCGAATACTTTGATGAGTGCAGTTCCAGTTGCCGCAAGTTACATGAATATTGCATGGATCAAATGTCAGAAGGTCATCACCATTTTCTAGTCCACTACAACAGAGATCATTTCCAACACAATGCTGGTTCCATCATTGTGAGTTTCGAGGACTTACATCTCTTTTCAACTTCAACGTGCTCGATGCCACTCTTGTTAGATGCGTGATTTTGTAAGTACTTAACAAACTCTGATCAACTTCTCCATACAAGGCTGTAAATGATAAACAGCTAACTGCATTTTATTCCTCTCAGGGGATTGAACGCGCAGAGAAGACAAAGTGAGAGTGTGTATTTCATAGATCCTGCATTAGCAAATGGCACAACATTACATGAAAAGGACCGACGGGACTGGGCCGTTAACACGGTCGTCCGTATCTTCGAAAACACGTCCCATGCAGAATCATTTCTCTGGCCATATCATGAACGGTAATTCAAGTAAACAACCACGCATACACTGATTGTCTTTCAGATTTCGACATCATTCGTAAGTTCATGTCTTTCTTAATATGTGGCAATCACTGGATATTGGTATTCATTGTTCCAAACAAGAACACAGTTTACTACATCAATTGTCTCAAAGAGTCAACAAATGCTCAGGATCTGACGCATCTTCAGCAATTCTTGGATAGGTATTGAATTCTATGATGTTGAAATTAATTTGCATTCATATCTGGTTCAATAATTGATGTTGCCAAAATTCATCATCATTTGCAGTGTGCTCGCATTGTGGGAAACTAAAACAAGGAACCTGTTCAAGAGGAAACTACCTCTGCAGCACGAGATCGTTTCTCCGGTAACACACTGAAATCCATTATTTTCGGAAAATTTATCCAACAGTCTGCAAATACCTTTCCTTACGCTAGTCAAATGTTCAAGCTTCTAAATAAACCTCTTTCTATTTTGTCCAAAGAAAAATAATACATCTAACACCGGTTAGGTTATTCCTAACAGGACAAATACATGACTAATTTTGTACAAATAATTTCGGTGTCCTCGAAGAAGCATGGACCAACCTTTGTGGATACTATGTTTGCGTATTACACATGATCTCCATCTGCAAATCTGGCGATAGTTGTGACGATCCTCGCGAATTAGTACCAATGAAGTCTATCTTAATTAATATCTTCTACTCCACTCATATGGCATATTCGATCTTAAAAATACTGCAGCTCATCTTAAAACCGAGGACCCTGAACCGCTCCCCGGTGGTGAATTGCTGATGGTTTGGAGATTTATCGTGACTTCTTCCGGATCACTACATCAATCCCACTGGCCACTGGTGATAATGAAGATTTCAGCATGCGTTCTCCTGAAACATTGAGTAAGAGTTAGCCGCTAAACATATAACGCATGGATCCATTGTTTTCCATCTGATGAGGTCTTCGTATTTCGTACACTATGATTAATTATGTAATGCATATATGTGTGGACAAATCATTAGAATTTAGCTACCATATGTTCAACTGCAATTGTTGCGAAATCTGATGAATGTTCTTCCTGTGGACACTATTTGTTCAATTGAATATTGTGGCGAATTCGCTTTTTGTGTGTCGATTCAAAATGGGATTTTTTTTTATTTGTTCAATTGAATATTGTGGCGAATTTGCTTTTTGCGTGCCGATTCAAAATGGGATGTTTTTGTTTTAACCTGGCAATTGCTCCGCATACAGTTCAACTAAATGAGTGTGTGTGATCCACATCGGAAAGCATACGTTAATCGTAGCGGAACCGTCGGTGATACACAGCAGATCGCAAATGATTTGCAGCGCTACTACTTGTGCGTAGGTTCTCCGGAACCGTTCGCGACGAGAACTAGGAGTAAACCGTGCCCAATGCAAAATACAATCCCAGTCGTATTTTTTTCAGGAAACGTGTGGGATCCCAAACGAAAAGCACATGTCACTCTTGTGGCAACCGTTGGTGATACCTAACAAATCACAAACGGTCTGCAGCACTTGTATGCGTGCGAAGGGGCTCCTGAACCGTTTGTGATAGAACATTATCGCTGACGGTAATTGTTGGAAAACGTGTGCGATGGAGTCTAGCATGGCAGACGGGTTACGCAGAAAACTCGTGTGCGATGGGGCACAAATCGCACACAGTTCATATGTTGGCACGTGTGCCTTACATACTGTTTCCCAAACGGTTCGTTACGGCAGACCGTATGGTTTCACTGCGTCATTAGAAATGCTTAATCACCGATACCACACGTGCGAAAGAATTTAGTGTGTGCTGCATCGAACACTGTCGGTGTCAAAACCGGCGGATCTCGGGTAGGGGGTCCCGAACTGTGCGTCTAGGCGGATGGTAACAGGAGACAAGGGACACGATGTTTTTACCCAGGTTCGGGCCCTCTCGATGGAGGTAAAACCCTACTCCTGCTTGATTAATATTGATGATATGTGTAGTACAAGAGTAGATCTACCACGAGATCGAGAGGCTAAACCCTAGAAGCTAGCCTATGGTATGATTGTTGTTCGCCCCACGGACTAAAACCCTCCGGTTTATATAGGCACCGAAGAGGGTTAGGGTTACACAGAGTCGGTTACAATGGTAAGAGATCTACATATCCGTATCGCCAAGCTTGCCTTCCATGCCAAGGAAAGTCCCATCTGGACACAGGACGAAGTCTTCAATCTTGTATCTTAATAGTCCAGGAGTCCGGCCAAAGGCTATAGTCCGGCTATATGGACACCCCCTAATCCAGGACTCCCTCAAGAGTCTCCGAACCAGTGCTTCAAGGCGACGCATTTAGTCCGGGCGCGCATATTGTCTTCGGCATTGCAAGGCGGGTTCCTCCTCCGAATACTTCATAGAAGATTTTGAACACAAAGATAGTGTCGGCTCTGAAAAATAAGTTCCACATACCACCGTAGAGAGAATACTATTTACACAAGTTCAATCTGCTGACGTATTCCGCAGTGTGACATCACACCACGGCCAAGCATTTATTCGAATCGTTTTTACTGTCCCACCTCGCCGCATGAAGCGAGGGCGGTTTCCTTGGCACGTCTTGTCAAAGCAGAGATTGTGTCCTCTTATTCCGGGATTCTCATCAATACGGGCGTGGTTAACCCAACCGCGCCATTGATTATGGCACTTGGGAGATAAGCGAGTTTTATCAGGCCGGTGGGGACACATAGCTTTGTCCGTCCATATAAGGGGATAAGGATCCACTTTTTCACACACGCCTTCTTCCTCCTTTGCTTATCCATTTCACAAGACTCGAGCTCCAGCGCCCAAGTCCGCACATCCCACCTCAACCTTCTCCAACTATGTCCGAGGCGGAGGCAAGTGGATGGCCTCCTCCGTCACGGAGGGGCACATCAAAAGCTGCGGAAGGCCGGATACTTGTCCGACGACATCAGCATAGGCTCCCCAACAAGGGCAGCTCATCCCCACCCCTGTGCCCCATGAGAGGGTGGTTTCCTCCCCACTTCCTCCATGGACTAGGGTTTCCACTTCACCCATTTGTCCGGGGCTCATGTTCTACTACGGCCTAGATTTCCATGATCTGGCCTCAATTTCATCCTCAACATCTCGGCGTTCATCGTCAGGTGCGAGGCCTTCCTTCGCATCCAGCCCCACTTCGCTTATGGTCTGAAGACCTTTAATGTCAAGCCAAGGTAGTGGGCGGCCGCCAAGCAGAGTGCGGAGGTGCCATGGTGGGCAAGATGGCCAACGCCCTATGGCTCGAGGGCTCCTTCGTGGAGACCATAAAGGGGTGGCGATCGGGTGGTTCTACATCACCGAGCCAAGAACTCTCAATGGGCGGCGACCCCAATTCCGATCTGGCTTCCCTACACGGCTCACCTCATGGAAAGAGACGGGCTGGCATGGGGTAATTGAAGAGCCGACCGGACTCCAAACTCAAGCGTCCAAAACCCGACGGACAAGAAGCTCAAGCTTGTCAACGTAGTCCGTGTTATGCTCATCTGCCGGATCCTCCCATGCCAGCCAGCCGGGCCTTCAACTTGTGGGAATTTGATCGGCACAACACCGACCTTGAGCCGCTCTTGACACTACGCACGAAGATGCCCGGAAGGTGCTGTTCAAGGGCGCCGAGGTTCCCGCATCCGCCATCAAGATCGCGGATTCAGCTCGCAGCATCAAGCCAGCGAGGTAAGCTCTTCTACCCTTTACGGGACTCTTTTTCATAGTTTGACTCTATGCGGGATCTAAAACTCCCTCACCTTTGACAGGACTGGCTGAAGACGTCCGGACAGGTTAACTGTCCAGCTCCCTTGCCAGAAGACCGAGCGGACGCCCGCTTAACGGGGCTGCTGGTTCCGGCACCTTACGTGGTGCCGGAGAAGAAGGCCAAGAAGAAGGCCACGGGAACTCGGAGGAGTTCCCGGCACCAGGTGTTGTCGGACTCATCGTCCGATGACTCCGAGGCGGACTCCTCCTGCGAAGACGAGAAGGAGAAAAAAGAGGCCTCTCCCCCAGCGGGGGGAGAGAAGAAAAGGAAGGCCGCCTAATCGGGAGGCCGGAGGGTCCAAGAAGGAAGGACCCTCCTCCGGACTACACCGCCAACGCCGACGACGGTGGAGAGGAGTGGCCACCGAGGACCAAGCCTCGGCGAAATCGTAAGTGTCCGGACACCGTAATAACTCATGGCGTTCCATTTGTCGTGACAAAGATCTTCTAATGCCGAATATAACCATGCAGCCCGCCCAAGGACGGGCTCGACGATTCGTCGAGCGGCTCCCTGGATTCGTCGGAGGTGAATAGAACCTCACTTCCGACCGCCTCGTCTCTTCCCACCGCGGATGACGCCGGGGTGGAGTCCCAAAAGGGGCCCAACCAGGAGGAGGTGGCCATGGAGGCGCCACAAGGCGACCTCCCGGACTCCGGGCGCAAAGGGGATAAAACCCCGAAGGGCTTCAAGTCCGACCTGTGCGGACTGCATCGAACCTTCAAGTGGTTCCGAGTCCGACAGCGACCCCTTCGTAAGAAGGGCAAGACTACGACGCCATGACCTCCGTCCCAACCGGAGGCACGGATGATTTGATGGAGGCGCTTAACAGCGCTTCCATCGACGAGGAGCACCGCATCATTATGAGTGTGGTGATCCGGAAGGTTCGATCCGCCAAGAGCGGGCCGATCAAGCTATGCCAGCCTTCTAACAGGCTTTGAGGTATGTATTTAAGATACGTAAAAATATTACCGTGACAGACAAGAGCCCTCGATGCTCGCTTTGGTGTTCAAAGAAATAGCCGAACCGAGGATCTAAAAGATATACGCAGGAGTCTAACATAAGTATGTCAATATGGGAATGCAGAGCTGCGTTGTCGACCTCTGCCGCCAAGACCGATGCGGAGGTTGATGCATTAAGCAGAGCCTCGAGCGGTCCGAGAACGAGCTCGGACTTGCCAAAAAGCGGCTCGAGGACAAGGAAGGTAAGTAATACCTTATGGGAGTATTTAAAAGATGTGGTTGCAAAAGATGACAGGAATAACGTGAATACTGCAGGGGCCACGAACGAGGTGGCGACCCTGAAGGAAGCGGTGTCCAAGGCCGAAAGCAATGCGGCCGCGGAGCGCACCGAGCGAGAGAAACAGGAGGCGCGGGTGGCGGAGGTGCGGCAAGAGCTCCAGGCTCTCGTGGAAAAACACGAGAGTTTGGAGCGTGACTCAAAGACTCAAGAGTCCGAGCTCGCCTCGGCCCTTGAGAGCGCCAAAGCCGCTAAGGCCGAAGCCCAAAAAGCCCTCCAGTAAATTGAGGCGATGAAGAAGATAGCGGCGGGTAAGGCATTCTATATGCAAAGCAAGCATGTGAAAGTGAATTATCTGTTACTTACCCAAATCCGAGCTCTCCAGAGCATTCGCAGATCTGCCTCAAGCAGGTGTCCGATGCTGCCGCATTCTACCGAGCCGAGGGAAGCTCGACGGAGAAGGTGTTCTGGTCTCAGTATGCTGAGGCCGGACACCCGGTGCCCTTAAGCGACCAGTTGAAGCAGCTGGTCGAGCTCCATAAGGTGGCCGAACAGGCCATGAAGGGCCTCATAGTTCGGTTGTGGCCTAAGGAAGCCATGCCTGGGAGCTACTTCGGGCTGGTGAGGCGGCTGGTGGACGCCTGTCCATGGGTTGAAGTCATCAAGCGCTCCATCTGCATCGAAGGTGCCCGTAGGGCCCTTGCCCTTGCTAAGGTGCACTGGGGCAAGATGGACGCTGAGAAGCTTGTGACGGACGGACCACCACCACGCAAGGAGCATCGCAAGCCTAAAATGTATTGTGAGGGCGTCCTGAAGGGTGCCCGCCTTATACCGGATGAATGTTCCAAAGATGTAATATTTGAGTAGACTCACATTTGTTATCCTGTACGCTGAAAACTTATTCATATGCGCTAAGCAACACTTTTGAATTTAAAATATTACCTTCTGTGCGGCCGTGTATTAAATTTGAGAGATGGCGAAGTCGTCGGCTTCACCCCCATGCCACGAGTCTTTGGGGTGTTCGGGATAAACTTGAGCGCTCTTGTTCCCATTCTTGGGTCCTTCGAGGGAGGCGCTCAACGCAACAAACAAGGCAACCGGACTATAATGCTTGAACACTCTCACTTAGCCATAGAATTCTATAATTTTAAATTTCGGCGAAGCCCCTGGTATTCGGAAGACCGAGTTCGGGGCGCTATCCACGCCTAGGTCGGACAATGCCGACTCCTCGCTCTAAGCGGCATAAGTCTTTAGGGACTCGAAAACCTCTCGAACAGCGACCGGCTCTCGCCCTATCATGACGGGTCAGTTTTAGCTTTCTCCACCGAGGTGCTTAACCCAGCTCAACCGGGCACAATCACGGTGGTTCTCCCAAATACCTTAGCCGATATAACGGAACGAAGGTACCAAAACATGGGAGCCGGGCAAACCCAACTATTGACCCAAGACATGATTCGGAGCTGATGCATATAATGCTATAAGTTCGGGGTGCCGCACTTGTGAAAGTGTTCGGACTTATCACACCATGTGGTGGGGTACTTAAGCCCCTGGTGTATTGCCCGTACCAAAGTGTACGGTTGCACAATGTCATAAATGAACATATATATATATAGAAAAAAAGGGGAATTCAATAATAGGCAGAAGCTATGTATTGTTTATTCAAAAGGGCTGCAGTAAGAGCAGAACGATACAAATAGTGTGATAAGCAAGGGAAGGGACTTTTTAACATGTCCTCTCCGTGGGTAAGCTGCGGATGGTGTGTAAAACAGGTATACCGCTTGTAATAGAGACCACTGGACACTCGACATAGCTTTTCGCTTCCTCGCTGTTGCATCGTGTGTTCGGCAATTCTATCACGGACAGGGCTTCGTGAGAACGGAGTCCCGAAAGTAAAAAGAAGAAAAGAAAAGAATGACACAATCGGGAGCCCCTGGTGCGGTTGAGCCGCATTATGGGCATGCCGTGGTCGTGCCCCTTCCCCTATGCCCATGGTATTTCCATAGCGTAATTATGTACGCGTAGTACTGGTTTTGCAATTTCGCGAGGGCTGGGGCTTTGGGCCGCATTGATATGCATGCTCGGAACGTGTCAGGCGGTCTTGTTGTAGGTTACTCCGGGCGTGCTTGACGGTGTCCGGGCGTTTAATAGCCGGACTCGAGAATTGCCTTAGGAGGCTGCTTTGTACTTCTGCCGCGAGGGCCGACGTATGCTCCTCCGTCCGGAGAGAGCGTTCGGTGTTTCCATTGACCGTAATGACTCCTCGAGGACCTGGCATCTTGAGCTTGAGATATGCGTAGTGTGGCACCGCATTGAACTTTGCAAATGCGGTTCATCCGGCAAAGGCGTGATAACCGCCGCAGAACGGGACTATGTCGAAGATTAACTCCTCGCCCGGAAGTTATCCGGGGATCCGAAGACCACTTCAAGTGTAACTGAGCCTGTACAGTTGGCCTCTACACCTGGTATGACGCCTTTAAAGGTCGTCTTCGTGGGTTTAATCCTTGATGGGTCTATGACCATTTTGCGCACCGTGTCCTGATAAAGCAGGTTCAGGCTGCTGCCGCCGTCCATTAGGACTCTAGTGAGATGAAATCCGTCAATGATTGGGTCTAGAACCAATGCGGCGAATCCGCCATGGCGGATGCTAGTGGGGTGGTCCCTTCGATCAAAAGTGATCGGGCAGGAAGACCACGGGTTGAACTTTGGGGCGACTGGCTCCATCGCATATACGTTCCTTAGTGCACGCTTCCGCTCCCTTTTGGGTATGTGGGTTGCGTATATCATGTTCACCATCCGCACTTGCGGGGGGAAGCCCTTCTTTCCTCTATTGTTCGGCGGCCGAGGCTCCTCCTCGTCATTGCTATGCAGCCCCTTGTCATTGTTTTCGGCATTTAACTTGCCTGCCTGCTTGAACACCCAACAATCCCTATTGGTTTGGTTGGCTGGTTTTTCAGGGGTGCCGTGTATCTGGCACGAGCGATCGAGTATTCGGTCCAAATTGGACGGGCCCGGAGTATTTCTTTTAAATGGCTTTTTCTGCTGACCGGGTTTAGAGCCTCTGAATCCGGCATTGACTGACGTATCCTCAGCATTATCGCCGTTAATGCGGCGCTTGTGCTTGTTGCGACGCGACCTGCCATTGCTGTCATTGGTATCCGAATTACCAAGGCTCTTGGTCATGTCGTTGCTACAAGCTCGCCAGCTGTCCTCTCCCGCGCAAAAGCGGGTCATGAGTGTTGTGAGGGCTGCCATGGATTTCGGCTTTTCCTGTCCTAGGTGTCGGGCAAGTCACTCGTCGCGGATGTTGTGTTTGAAGGCTGCAAGGGCCTCTGCATCCGGACAATCGATGATTTGATTTTTCTTGGTTAGGAACCGTGTCCAGAATTGTCTGGTCGATTCCTCTGGCTGCTGAATTATGTGGCTTAGGTCATCGGCGTCTGGTGGTCGCACATATGTGCCCTAGAAATTGTCGAGGAATGTGGCTTCCAGGTCTTCCCAACAACCAATTGACTTTGCGGGCAAGCTGTTAAGCCAATGTCGGGCTGGTCCTTTAAGCTTGAGTGGGAGGTATTTGATGGCGTGTAGATCATCACCACGGGCCATGTGGATGTGAAGGAGATAGTCCTCGATCCAAACCGCATGATCTGTTGTGCCATCGTATGGTTCAATGTTTACGGGTTTGAAACCCTCAGGGATTTGATGATCCATCACTTCATCAGTGAAGCATAGTGGTTGTGCGGCGCCTCTGTATTGGGCTATATCACGACGCAGCTCGAATGAGCTTTGTCTCGTGTTCGCCCGGCGGAGTTGCCATATCCGGCATGACGGTTATCGTCACGTGTCGCAGGGCGCCCACGTGATCCGTAGATCGATCTTGTTTGCCTTGCCTTGTCCTCCAATATGTCTCGCAGGTCTGGCGCATTTCCCCGCGCCTTGGCATTTTTTGAGCGGCGCCGGGGTGCGGCTTGAGTTGAGGGCCGAGAGGCCTCTCTGTCGCGGCCACGAGGTGGTCGGTCAGCCGTGTCATGCGCTGGTGATGTAGGTTTGGGTGCTTCCTCCTCTAATAAGGGTAGCAGCCTGCGTCTTGGGTAGCTCTTGGAGGGGCGCTCGAGTTCATACTCTTCGGCCGCAAGGACTTGATCCATCCGCCGACTAGCAAGTCTTGGTCAGCTCTAAGTTGTTGCTACTTTTTCTTGAGGCTACTTGTCGTGGCCATGAGCCTGCATTTGAAACGCTCTTGTTCGACGGGATCCTCGGGCACGACGAATTCATCGTCGTCGAGGCTTGCCTCATCTTCGGAGGGAGGCATGTAATTATGATCCTCTACCTCTCTTTTTGCCGCTCTCTCATGATGGCCGGCTTCTCCATCCTCCTGCGCTGAATCCTGCTGGAGGGGGTTGTCTTCAAAGACCTTGTCCGGTGTTATTGTCTCCGTGCGGAATCACCGCTTTTGTTGTGGCGGGATTTAGAGCGGCACCACCGACGCCGGCGCTTAGGCTGTTTCTTGGAGGGTCATCCTCCATTGCTCCATCGCCATTCCCATCTTTTGGTATGTCCACCATGTATATGTCGTATGACGAGGTGGCCTTCGATTGCACAATGGGAGCTGGTTCTTGGTCGTCTCTGCATCGTCGTCCATACCGTCGATGTCTTGAGTCGAAGTCGAGCATGTCGGTTAAATCATCGGCGATGGCTACCGAGTGGGTGGTGGGTGGGCTTTGAATTTCTTCATCGTCGACATCCCAACCTTCCCGACCATAATCCGCTAGGGCTCTCCGATAAAGAGAGAGACTTTAGTGAATTCGAGGATGTCGCCAAAGGGCGAAAATCTTTGAAAGATGTCCGCGGCAGTGAATTCCATGATCGGCGCCCAATCGGGTTTGATTGGCGGGGGCGCGGAAGGCTCGGAGTCCGGAGAGGAGTCCGGCACCTTGGAGTCACGAGCTTCGCAAAGGACGAGGTAGGTGTACAGCTCAACCGCCGTAGAGATTGCAGCCCTCGAGGCGGTGTCCAGCCACCCGTCCTCGATCGGTGCAGTCGGCTCCGAGCTAAAGGCCGGAGCGGACACTGGTGTGGCCTCCAGGACACTGTTCGGCGGCAGAGCTAGATCACGCCCCTCGTGACAGTGCGACGCGCTTGGCTGTGGCTCGAACCCGTCGAAGATCAAGTCTCCGTGGATGTCAGCCGTGTAGTTCAAACTTCCAAATCTGACCTGGTGGCCAAGGGCGTAGCTTTCAATCTGCTCCAGATGGCCAAGCGAATTGGCCCGTAGTGCAAAGCCGTCGAATACGAAGATCTGTCCGGGGAGAAAAGTCTCACCCTGGAGGGCATCGTTGTTGATGATCGGAGGAGCCATCGGGCCCAAAGATGACGACACAGAGGAACTCTCAATGAAAGCACCAATGTCGGTGTCAAAACCGGCGGATCTCGGGTAAGGGGTCCCGAACTGTGCGTCTAGGCGGATGGTAACAGGAGACAAGGGACACGATGTTTTTACCCAGGTTCGGGCCCTCTCGATGGAGGTAAAACCCTAATCCTGCTTGATTAATATTGATGATATGGGTAGTACAAGAGTAGATCTACCACGAGATCGTGAGAGGCTAAACCCTAGAAGCTAGCCTATGGTATGATTGTTGTTAGATCCCACGGACTAAAACCCTCTGGTTTATATAGGCACAGAAGAGAGTTAGGGTTACACAGAGTCGGTTACAATGGTAGGAGATCTACATATCCGTATCGCCAAGCTTGCCTTCCACGCCAAGGAAAGTCCCATCCGGACACGGGACGAAGTCTTCAATCTTGTATCTTCATAGTCCAGGAGTCCAGCCAAAGGCTATAGTCCGGCTATCCGGACACCCCCTAATCCAGGACTCCCTCACACACGATTACATTTTGGAAGGCCTCTGGATCACTGTTCCATATCCCCGACGGTTTATGGGTCGTGTGGGAAGGACCCCCTATCGCACACACTCACTTGGCAATGGTTCCGAAGGCCGTTGCGAAAAGGGGTTAAAAACCGTTTGTTTAGGACCGATGCACACCAGTGCTTGTATGCAAGACACAAGGCCTTTCTCAAGTCGCTCCTTCAACTTTTCATTCTCCTCCACAAGATGCACATGCTCACAACACGGGTTAGTAGCATTTGCATTATCAATTAGAACCATATGGATTTTTCTTTAGTTAGCTTCACTTGGAGTTGATCATGAGACTCTTTGAGGTTAGCATGAGCACCCTTCAAGGCTTTGTGAGCCTTGTCAAGTATGTAAAACTCCTCCTTGAGTTTAGCAAGATCAACCCCAAGTTTGGCCTTCTCGGAATTGAGCACACAAGATACAACAAGAGTATGATCAAGATCTTTATTTAATTTTAACATGATCATCGTTGTGTGACTCCCCAAGAGCCAAACGATGACCACGCTCTTCCTTAAGAGCATTAGAGAGATATGATATTTCATCGGCATAGTCACGACTATGCCCCTCCATCATAGAGATGGTGTCTACATGAGCCTCTATCATGTCATTGGCTTCACCAAGTTGTTCCAAGAGAGCAACAAAGTGCTTTTTGGATTTACCTTTGAGCTTACTCATAAAAGACTCAAATTCATTTTCTTCCTCATTGGACCCCTCACTTTCATCAATGCAATCCATCAAAGAAGGATTAGTAGTGATGGTAGTTTTGATGTTGGAGGTTACCTTGTTGGTGGCTTTAGCCATGAGTCACTTGGCGGTGATGTTCTCATTGGGTGAGTCAAAGAGGGACACCCGTGGAGTTGTCGCAATGGCAACAGAGGCCATGGCAACCGACTCACCGTCTTCATCATCATCCTCCTCATTGTGCTCTTCTTATGCCACCAACCCCTTGTGTCGGCGTTCTGGGAACGGGGGTACCCAGACTTGCCTGCATGCAGCCTGCGGAGTGGCTCAAGGGGTGGCCCAGCACGGCCCATCTTCATCAACACAAGCTTAAGACCCTCGCGAGGGGCCAAACCTCGCGGGGCGGATGACAGGGAGCTTCCTCAGGCACGGCCTCGTCAGGCTGGCTCGCAAGGAGGCGGAGAGATCAAGGCAGGGTACCTCACGAGGTGCGCAGGACGTAAGCCATGACGACCAAGGGCGCCAGGCGGGCGCCAGCCCACGCAGTGTCCTCCTTTCCTCTTTGGTGCAAAGGGAGCAAGCGCAGGCAAGGGTATCAAGCAAAGGCATCTGTTTCGGTGCAACAAGACCAAGACCGTCGCAACGGCAGGAAGGAAGTCATTGTGGAGCCCAAGCCGGCATCACCACCAGAGCCATTGACAGGCGAGGACCAACTTTAGTCAGGATAAGTGTACTAGATGTTCCCCTTCAAAATGGCCAATTGTTGGCGCCCTTCCCGCTCAATATTTGGGAAGAGGCCTAGGGCCTTTGCCTATAAATAGGACTAGCCACCCACAGAGTAGGGGCATCTGATCCGGCATCGAGAGAGAGGATCCAGCATCTGGGATCAGCACAGAGAGAGAGAGCGACTGAACTCCCCCTAGCAGTTTATCGCACCAGCAAAGAACAGACCCTCGCGAGGTTGTTCTTCCTTGTATTGTTCATCATCATCAGCCCAAGAGGCAATCCACCACACCACAAACTAGAGTAGGGTATTACACCACAATGGTGTCCCGAACTAGTATAAACCTGTGTCTCTTGTGTTGTTCCTTTCATAGCTTAGATCTTAGCGAGGCGGCGAGGTGCGTGTAGGTAGAGGGTGAAATCTCCGCGTGCACCCCAGGTGTTCGAATCCTAGAGGGTCTGCGGAACCCGAAATCCGACATTTGGCGCCCGGTAGGGTGCGCCGGAATTAAATCTTTCCGCCGCCTGTTCTTCGCCGACCATCGCACCCATGTCGACGCCGTTCGTCGGCTGCGCCGAAGCGCCGAGCTCTCGCTTCCCGTCGCCGAAGGCCCCTGCCGACGGCTGTCCCCGCCGTTCCCGTCGCTGCCGTCAACGCCGCCACCGGCCCGGCGGGGAACGAGCAACAAGCATCGCCCAGCATCCGTCAGTGAGGCGAGACGGCCGCACCGCTACTCCCTCACTCGCCCCAGCTGGTTCTTCGTCTCGCGCTCCAGCGCGCCATGGAGGCTCGAAGGCGCCATCGCGGCAAACGAGCTCCTGCGCTACCGCCCTGTCGACGACATCTACGAAGAGTGGCTTGACCGCGTCGCCGAGCTCGTCCGCTCCGCAGGGGGCTCCCCCGCTCCGTCCTTCTCGCTGCACCGCGCCCCGCCCTGCGCGGGCGATGAAGCTCCGGGGGCGCCTCAGCCGCCTCCGCCTCAAGAAGGCACCCTGGCCCCAAGGCGCGTGGCCCCTGGGCGGAACCCGCTCCGTCCGGCGCCGGCACAGCAAGAGCAGAGCTGTCAAGAGGTCCCTCGCCCCCAAGAAGCTGCTCGAGTGCTCCCTGCACCGGCTCGTCACGACCACGCCTCGCTTCCAAAGATGCTAAGACCCCGCTGCTCCCGGCTACAGCGCATGGGGACCCGCAAGACCAGGCTCTTCATCACCAGAGGCCTCCTGGCCCGCAAAGAGCTGCCGCGCCTTTCACCACCGAAGCTGCGCGATGTCGCGTGGCCCGGCAAGTTCAAGCAGGACCGCCTCCTCGCTACGACGGCATGGCCGACCCTGCGGAGTTCCTCTAGCTCTTTGAGCTGGGCATCGAAGCCGCCAACGGGGACGAGAAGGTCATGGCGAACTGGTTTCCCATGGCACTCAAGGACGGAGCCCGCACTTGGCTCCTGAACCTGGCTCATGGCACGATCTCCTCCTGGGACGAGATGCGCACCCGCTTCATCGCCAACTTCCAAGGTACTCGCGACCGGCGTCCTTCCGTGAGCGACATGCGCCGCATCAAGCAGCAACCTAGAGAGACCCTGTAGAAGTACATCCAGCGCTTCAACAACGCACGCCTCAAGATTCCCAAGGTGACTGAGGAGGCCATCATCTCTGCCTTCTCCGACGGTGTGCGTGACGTCAAGATGAAGGAGGAGCTGGCGATGCATGAAGATCTGTGCACTTCCTTGGAGCTGTTCAACTTGGCAACCAAGTGCGCCAAAGGTTGAGGAAGGGCGCCTTTCCTCCTTGAGCTGCCACCGCACCCGTAAGAGAAGAAATCCAAGGCCAAGGATGTGAAGCGCAAGGGGCTGCCGTGCCATGGCAGAACCAGACACCAAGCAGGCGTAGATCAGCCCGAGTCTTCCAAGGGCAGCAGATCAGGTGTGTACCACGACCTCCACACCCACAACACCAACGAATGTCAAGAGCTCCGGCGGTCACGAGAAGGGAGGATCGGCCGACGCCCGGCCTGAACGATCGAGGCTACGGCCGAGGAGGAGGAAGGAACACAGGACGCTGGGAAGACCGTGGCCCTCGCCAAGGGTGGCGCGACCGACCTCGCAAGGATCGCTGGCAGGATCAGCCTCGCGAGGGAGACTGGAGGGATCAGCCTCGCGAGGATCGCCCGCAAGGAAACGCAGGCCTCCCTCCTCTGTCGCCACAGCCAAGGAGAAACGAGGACCATCATCAGGACGAGGGGCTGGGGGCTTCCAGGGAGCAGCGATCGCTTGCATCTGGGCGGAGCTCAAGCCCCGCCTCCCAACGCATCTTCAAGCAGTTCGCCTGAAGTGAATGCAGTCCTCCCAAGCTCGAAGCCACGCGCCCTCTCGGGTGGTCAGGCGCCATCACGCTCAGCTTAGCGGATCAGCTCAAGTGCGCGCCACAGCCGGAGTCCTCCCGATGCTTTGTTCCCCAATCATCAAGAACGTGCAAGTCACGGGACCCTCATAGGCGGCGGAGCAGGGGCTCAATGTCTGTCCGTAGAGACATTCAACAATCTCCAAGTGCCTTACAATCAGCTTCAGCCAACCAAGCCTTTCTCCGGAGTCACGATGGCTCCACGGTTCCGATTGGGCAGGTCTGCCTCCCTGTCACCTTTGGGGCGCGCGACAACTACCGCACCGAGCTCATCGACTTTGATGTCGCCCACATTCGCCTGCCATACAATGCCATCCTCGGGTACCCAGCTCTGGCCAAGTTCATGGCCGTGACTCATCACGGCTACAATGTCCTCAAGATGTCAGGAAGCGGCGGAGTCATCACGGTGCCTTGTGAAGAGAGAGACGCAGTGTGCTCCCTGGAGCGAGCCTTTCAAGCCGCATCACTTGAAGACCCAGATCGCAGGAGCGTGAGACTCCCTGAGACCGCTCCCAAGAAGAAGAAGACATCGCCAGGCCCGGCCCCTTGGGAGGCAGGCCCCTCAGGGTCCGCGCCTGCTCAGGGGGCACCTCCTTCTATTGCATAGGAAGGCGCACCCGGCGCCCTCCTCAAGCAAGGCTCGGGGGCTCTCTCCTAGAGGGCCACCGGCCTTGCTAAGGTCATGAGGGAGGCGCTTGGGCACCACTTGGAGGCGTGTTTTAAAGCACGTTTCCCTCAGGAAGGAGCAAGGCAAGGAGGGCCAAACCCTCAGGAGTTCGTCCGTCAGATCACGCAGGAGTTGCAGGAGTCAAGAGTCATGAGTGGCAGCCGCCGCTTACCCGCCGTAGCACCCCATCCAGGCGAGGATGGTGGGCTGCGCATATGCATCGACATACCAGGGCTCAACCGAGCCGCCTCTCATGAGCGCTTCTGGCCCTCACGCACGGGGCGCTGCGAAGGCCCACCCCACAGCTACGTTCGCATGCCCTACGGCCTGCCGAACGCGGCCGTGACGTATCAGCGCCTCATGAGGAGCATCCTGGAGGCTCGAGAGGCCAGGCGTTCCGCAGTCCTGGCGGAGATAGAGATGGTCCGCGAGGAGCCACCAGCGCCTCTGGAGCCTCCCGAGGCTCCTGGGCCTGAGGGCTCGTGAAGATCGGCTTCCGCAGCCCACGACGTCCGCTCCTTCAACATCCTTTCGTCTTCAACGTTATCAGGTGACATCCTTCAAGTTTCATTTCCAGCTAGGAGCGCCCCCCAGGGCTGCATTATTCCCAGGCCGCGTGGGTCCGTCCCTGCGGCGTGTATCCCTTTTACTTCACGTTCTTAGCTTACTTTGTTGGGGGCGCCCCTCGGGCTGCATTATCCCCAAGTCGCCGGGCCGCACCAGTGCATGTACCCCTCTTATGCGTTTATTTCAGGTCATGCGTTTGACCCATCATGATGGTTATTTGCTGCCGGGCCCCGGCACCCCTCCTTCCTTCATGTCGGCCGCGTGCACGTTAAGGGGGGGGGGTACATGAGCATCGCGACTCATGGCTCCTCGGCTCTCCGACCCTCACCCTTCTGGCCTTGTCCACGGCATCACGACACGGCATACCGGCTGACGGCCGAGACCCGCCGAGGGCCGGGACCCGAGGACGAGGGCGTCGGCATCTAACCAAATCTGCAGGAACACATCACAAGTTAAGGCTGTGCCAGCGCAACCCGCCTTGAGGTAGGGCCCCGTGAGTCCCGCTTGGCTCACAGTGTGCCCAGATACACCTCGTCAGGCCCTACCGCACAGCCCACGTGTTAGGGCGGGGCTGTACACGCCTCGGGCTCCTCCCGAGGGGAGCCCCTCCCACGCACTGATGGAAGCACCATGCTCGCGCTGGCTCACGGCAGTGCCGAGGAGCGGCTATGCCCGTACACACACGGAAGCGCTATGCTGCTACCGGGTGATAAACAATCGAGGGTGGCCCCGGCCGCATCAACCTCGGGGAGACTAGAGCTCGGTCCGGCCTCATCGCAACGCCTCCCGTCGGGAGTGCAGCGCGAGGGCTGGGCACGGGCTACGCACTGGTCACGCCAGACGCACGCCCCCCAGCCAGGCCCCTCGGGCCTGGTTCGTCGCATGTCTCTCCCCGAGCGGAGCCAAGGTACGAAGGCCGTTTGAGCGTCAAGGGGGACTCCTGAGCATCGCGACTCAGGAGCCTAACTGGTCACGTAGCCCCTCACTCCTTAGTTCCAAAAGGCTAACGGCGATTGAGGTATGCGCGGGGCCGGGCTCTGCAGACGAGAATGGTAGATTCACCCACACATCTCACCTCCCTACTTGCTGTTCAGGCGCTTAAGGGGACTCTCGAGCATCGCGACTCAGAGCCTAACTTGTCACGTAGCCCCTCACTCCTTGGTCCCGTCCTGGTTTCCGGTCGGGGCTAACAATGGTGAGAGTGTCTTGAGGCCGGGCTCTGCGGCGTAGAACATAAGCAAGTAGGAAGGAAAAGCGCAAATCTCAAGGAATTTAAAAGCAAATATTACAGTCCGTGAATCATTATCGTAACACCAAACACAAGTTTAAACGCCTCCCCGAGGCATGATGCATGTTGCAGGAGCTGAAAGCAGAACAGGAGCCACAACGGAGTCACTTGTTGGCGGTGGAGCTGCGTGGAGCGGGTTCGCCTCGTGAAGCCCCAGGACCGGCAGCGCCTCGGTTCGGCTTGGTGCTGAAGGCCCGGAACTTCGACAGCAGAGCCTCCGCTCGACCCTTCACGGCCTCGGCGTGATGGCGGCAAGCTCGCCGCTCATGGCTCCGGCCAGTTGTCGAGGTCGACGTCAAGATCCCGAAGGTAGACGTGGGTAAGGACCCGCGTCAGCGCTGCAGAAGACAAGACATGCGCCTCGGCCTCAGCCGTAGGGCCAAGGCCAAGGGTGACATCTTCAAGAGCGCGGATCAGGAAGGGAAGCAGCTTGGCGGGGCCGTCCTCGGCGCCGGCCAGCGGGCTTTCCAGGCCGCTGTCGTAAAGCGTCCTCAGCAAGGTGCGAGCCTTCACCTCCATCTCCGTGAAGGCCTCGTGGTCCTCGGCAAGAACACGCGCCTTGTCGTCCAGCTCGACCTTCTTCGCCTCCAACTCCTGCTCCAGCGCACCCAGGCGGTCACGGCGCCTGTTAAGCTTGGCGTCCTGGTCCTTGACGGCCGCCTCGCGAGCCTTCATGTCGTCCTCCTTATCTTGGCGAATGCGGGACTCCTTGGCAAGCTGGTCCCGCAGGCCCTGCAGCTCGCTCTCCAGCGCCTTGCAGCAACCTCGGACATTGGCCACCTCCCCCAAGGCGGTGTCGCGAGCAGCCTTCGCCCCAAGGACGGCCTGCTTCTCCTCGTCGCAAGCCGTCGAGGCCTGAACCAGCGCCGCTCGAATCGAAGCGTCCGAGCGACTCCAGCCCGAGGCCAGCTCAGCGCCCGGCCACTGTGCGAGGGTCGGCGCCGGAAGATCTTCTTGCAGCCGGTCCAATTCAGCAACAAGATGATCCAGGACAGCGGGAGGAGTCGGAGAGACAAGATTGGTGGAGTAGGAGGAGAGGACGGCAACAGAACCATGATCCCGAGGCGGGACTGCTGCGCCCCAACAGGTGTGGCGGTGGCATCCGGCAATGACACCTCAGGAGTCGCTTGGGCCATGGGGGTTGAGCTCGCCTCAGCCAGCTCCACCAGGCCTCGCGAGGATGACCGGGCAGGAGAGGCACGTGTCTTGCCGTCGCCTTCCTTCGCGGGCAGAGGCGCTGCCCCAGACGGAGCCTCAGGAGCCCCCTTCAGCTTCTTCGCCGCAGGCGCCAGCCTAGCCAAGAGATACAGATATCAAGCCTCAGCGACAAAGCAAGGAATAGCACAAGAATCAAGGACTTACTGGTCATCGCTCACGAGCTCGAGCAACCTCCGGCCATACTTGAAGCCCGAGAGCCGGCTGCAGGGATCAGCCTCAAGAGGCCCGGGAGCAGGAGGCACGTCGGCGGATCGCCTCGAGCCGGGCAGACCCACGGGGACCAGCCTAGTCACATCCTTTTTCGGGATCGGGGCAAGCTCTCGCCGCCCGCTTGCCGCCATCCTCGTCGTCATCGCTCGGCAAGAGGCAGAGCACGGGACTGCGCCCGGGGAGGCGCCTCGACTCCGCCGGTCGCCTCGAGTCGAGCCCGCTTCGCTCCTCTTCTTCCTCCTCTTCGCTGGAGTCATTTGGAGGACACATTCACCGTCGCTGGGCCGCCGGGTCCTCGGGAACCTCCATGGCACGGGCCCGTCCCCATTGAAGACGGGCATGGATTCCGCCACCTGCTCCCAATCATCTCGAAGGAACAGGGGCACAGGAGCGCCCTCCAGCCTCGCCACGTCTCCCCCAACCAAGGATTTGAGGACCGCGCCAGATCTTCATCGGCCAAGACTGCGGGGCTCGGGCGGGGCCTCCACAGCGGAAGCGAGTACTGATGAAGCGGGGCCACCTGATGCTCCAGGAACTCCCTGAGGAGCTACGCACCAGTCAGCTTCGCCGCCCCCTTGTTGCTCGGCCGCAGATCCGCGTCCATCTTCTCCAGCACCAGCTTCGCACGGGGATACACGAGTTCCGCGTGAGACCAAGCGTCGATGGGCGTGGGCTGCTCCGTGGGCAGAATCGGCCGAGGGTGGATGCGCCCAACATCTACCATGACCCACTTGCTCCTGAAGCCCTCAATCCTCTTCCCGGGCTTCGAGATAGCGTTGGAGTTGCCATACGCAACAAAGCTCGCGCACGCGGAGATGGGACCACGAGAGGTCCGGAGGGAGAAGTAGTGGCGCAGCAAGGCCACTGAGGGCTGCACCCCGACGTGAGCCTCACAATAGTAGGCGAAGATCGCCAGAAGAAGAACAGAGTTGGGGTGGAGGTGCAGAGCTTGCAGTTTGTAGTGGCGGAGGACAGAGAAGAAGAACTCGGAAAAGGGAGGCACCAGACCGGCATCAATGGCGCTCACGAAGAGCGGATAGAAGGTGCTTCCTTGGCCCTCGGAAAGGGCAGAGCCAGCCTAGAACACCTCTGCCCCATCGATGCCTTGCGCCGCCACCATCCGGCACGCCCGGGCAAGGCCCTCCTTCGACACATTCGGCGAGTCCAAGGCGGCTGAGTACCAAGCTCCGACCGGGGTCTGGCGAGGCGCCATGTCTTGCTAGGGCACGCGGTCGAAGTAGATCTGGAGATTTCAGAGGTAGGAAGGAGAGGCGCAAGAAAGGGGATCTGAGCAATGACCGGAGGAAGCAAGGGAAGCAAAGCCTAGGCAGACGCCGCTCTTTTGTCGATTCATGCAGTTGCCGAGGCGTCGTGGGGAAGCAGGGCCGCCCACGTCCAATCAACCGCCACGCAGCGCCCAATGCCGAAGGCTGTTAGGGCCCGGCGCCGCCCTTGCCCGCCGCCTCTGCTTTCGCCAAGTCCGGGCGCGCTTGGGCCCGGGGCTCTGTCGGCATTGCAGGGAATGGGGTACCCAGACTTGCACTGCCGCGCTGTGGCGTGGCTCAAGGGGTGTCCCAAAGACGGCCCATCTTCATCAACACAAGCTCAAGACCCTCGCGAGGGGCCAAGCCTCATGAGGCGGACGACGGGGAGCTTCCTCGCACGGCCTCGTCCAGGCTGGCTCGTGAGGAGGCGGAGAGATCAAGGCGGGTACCTCACGAGGTGCCCATGACGCAAGCCATGACGACCAAGGGCGCCAGGCGGGCGCCAGCCCGCGCAGTGTCCTCCTTTCCTCTTTGGTGCAAAGGGAGCAAGCGCAGGCAAGGGTATCAAGCAAAGGCATCCGTTTCGGTGCAACAAGACCAAGACCGTCGCAACGGCTGGAAGGAAGTCATTGTGGAGCCCAAGCCGGCGTCACCACCAGAGCCTTTGACAGGCGAGGACCAACTTTAGTCAGGATAAGTGTACTAGATGTTCCCCTTCAAAATGGCCAATTGTTGGCGCCCTTCCCGCTCAATATTTGGAAGAGGCCCAGGGCCTTTGCCTATAAATAGGACTAGCCACCCACAGAGTAGGGGCATCTGATCCAGCATCGAGAGAGAGGATCCAGCATCTGGGATCAGCAGAGAGAGAGAGCGACTGAACTCCCCCTAGCAGTTCATCGCACCAGCCAAGAACAGACCCTCGCGAGGTTGTTCTTCCTTATATTGTTCATCATCATCAGCCCAAGAGGCAATCCACCACACCACAAACTAGAGTAGGGTATTACACCACAATGGTGGCCCGAACTAGTATAAACTCTGTGTCTCTTGTGTTGTTCCTTTCATAGCTTAGATCTTAGCGAGGCGGCGAGGTGCAGGTAGGTAGAGGGTGAAATCTCCGCGCGCACCCCAGTGTTCGAACCTAGAGGGTCTGCCGGAACCCGAAATCCGACACCTTGGGAGGTGTCTTCTTGGTGAAGTTGTTCTTGTTGGGGAAAGACTTGGCCTTGTCCTTTCGGATGAGCTTGCCACCATTGTCTTCCCTCTTCTCACATGGGCACTCCGCAACAAAGTGGTCACATTACCACAATTATAGCAAGTCCTCACACGTTGCTTGCCCTTGGCGCCACTTGAGTTGCTCTTGTTGAAGTTGGGCCTTGAGTTCTTCTTGCTCCAAAATTGCCTTGAAGCAAGAGCCATGTGCTCATGATAAGCATATTTTGTATCTTCGGGGTTACTCTCCTCTTCTTCCTCTTCATCCTCTTCTTCCACACTAGCCTTGTCCTTCAAGGCAAGGTTGAGCTTCTTTGTTCTTTGAGAACGCAACACCGCATTGTCGACGGTCTTGTCCAAGATCCTCATTGCCACAAACTCATCCAACACTTCACTTGAGGATAAGGTGTGGAAGTCCGGCCTTTGACGGATGACGGAGGACATGGCCTTATGGTAAGGCATCATGGCCTTGAGAAACTTTCGCTTGATCCAATTGTCATCCATATCCTTGCTCCCATGGTCTCGAAGTGAGACCGCGAGAGTGGTTAATCTCCGGTAAAGCTCACGAGGTTCTTCATCTTCATTCATTGCAAACTGATCGGCTTCGTCTTGCACCACTTCATAGTTGGAGCGTTGAATGCTTGCGCTTCCCTTGTAAATGGAAACAACATGGTGCCATGCTTCCTTGGCCACGGTGAAAGGTCGGAGATGCGCAATATCTTCGGATGGATTTGCATCTTGGATGATGAAGAGAGCATTCTCGTTGAATTGATGATCCGCGGCTTCTCTAGGGGTGAAGTTGCTTGGGTCATGCAGATAAAAACCTTGCTCAATGATTCTCCAAAGATTAGTATTAATGTGATTTAAATGACGTTTAAAGCGATAAACCCGAGAGTCAAAATCCTCATTTTTCACAATCTTAGGAGGAGGACCAACATGATTCAAATGAGTGGAGGGAATCGGTCCTCCATAAGTAAGTGGAGGTTTAACATGGGCAAAGATGCACTTCCATTTCTACCACTAGATAAGGGAACTTTGTCACTAGTAGCTTCCCTCTTGTTGGAGTTAGCATCCGTCACCTTGTTAGTGGGATCACCCAATTTCATTGGTGTGGTGGATAATTTGAGGCCTTCTAAGAACTTGCTAAACATGCTTTCAACCTCGGTCGTCATGGAGGTTTTCAATGTGTCCAAAGCCACATTGAACTCCTCACGGGAGACCGCGGTTCCCCTATCGGCCGTAGACGAGAACGGATTCACACCGGAGTGCTCCTCCCCACCGTCTACGGTGTCAACCATACTCTTCGGACGACAAAGTTCTTAATAAAGAGACGAGGCTCTGATACCAATTGAAAGGATCAATATAGTTGACTAGAAGGGGGGTGAATAGGCAACTAACAATTTTTAGCTTTTCGTTACCAATTTAAACTTTGCATCAAAGTAGGTTGTCTAGATATGCAACTAGGTGAACAACCTATATGACGCAACAACAACAAGCACACAAGCAAGCAAGGGGTACAACACAATAAGATTGCACAAGTAAAAGTAAGAGATAACCAAGAGTGGAACCGGTGGAGACGAGGAAGTGTTACTGAAGTTCCTTCCCTTTGAGAGGAAGTACGTCTTCGTTGGAGCGGTGTGGAGGCACAATGCTCCCCAAGAAGCCACTAGGGCCACAGTATTCTCCTCACGCCCTCACACAATGCGAGATGCCATGAATCCACTATTGGTGCCCTCGGAGGCGGCGACCGAACCTTTACAAACAAGGTTGGGGCAATCTCCACAACTTAATTGGAGGCTCCCAACGAAACCACGGAGATTCACCACAATGGATTGTGGCTCCGAGGTGACCTCAACTGTCTAGGGTGCTCAAACACCCAAGAGTAACAAATTCCACACAAGAAAGTATGGGGAATCAAATATCCTTTGGTGGAAGTGTAGATCTAGGTCTCCTCCTTCAATCCCTACCAAATCAACAAGTTTGAGTGGCTAGAGAGAGAGATCGGGCAAGAAAGCTTGAAGGGCATTAATGGTGGAGAGAGAGAGGCAAGAGGTAAGTGTGGTAGGTGGAAGAACCACCCTTATATAGCGAACCCTAAAATCCAACCGTCACTGCGAAAACAGCACTGCAGCGGTACAACCGCTCCTCGTCCCGATACAACCGGGACTCACGGGTAACCTGCAGAAACCCTATCAAGCGGTACAACCGGGCAGACATGCGGTAGTACCGGTTGTGGAGAACAACCGGAACAACCGCCAAACCACCGCCTGACAACCACCGCTTTGAAACAGCAGGAGTCACCTGTGAGCGGTGATCGGCTGATCGCACCGTGCAAACCGCCAGCCCCGGTACTGGTGGCTAAGTCCTAAGCAGTAGAACCGCTTAGGGCACCGGTGATACCGGTGTGCGGAGCACAACCGGAACAACCTGGCCACCACCGCCTAAGTACCGCATCAAAATAGAAACCGGGCCGGTTGTTGAGCGGTACCTGGCTGGTACAACCGCCAATGACACACCGCAGTCAAGTTTAAGCACGGTGGCGATACCACCGTCCGGGGGCAGCGGTACAACCGCTTGGTCATGACTGTTCAACCTGTGGTATCACCCACAGGGTGGTGGTTGGGTTAGTGCCAAGGGCCAGCGGTACAACCGCTCGAACGAGCGGTACAACCGCTGGGAGAACACAACAACAGTTGAAAAAGAAGGGGGAACCTCTCTCTCACACAACAAGGAAGGCAAAGGTGGGTGAGGAAAAAGTGTACGTGCAATGGTTCACCCAACTCCTTCCGATGTGGATTCCCTCTTAATAGTACGGGTTTCCTACGACCAAAGAGATAAACATGTAGACAATCACTGAGAACCTGAAGCACATAGCACAAGATTAGACCAACAAAGGGTTGTCATCATCATCCAAAACACAAAGTAGGGAAATGACCTTACGCCTTATTATCACTATAATCACATGGACAACGTGGAAGGAGCGTGGTGGTTGGATATTCCCAATGCCGAAAACAATCTACCGCCTCCGGTTAGGATTATTTTACCATTAAAGGATAAAGGTACCCTTTGGCACAAAGTCTCTTCCCCGAACCCCTGTGTTTCTCATTGAACTCCTTAACCCGTTTCTTGAAAATAAACACCTTTTATGTGATTATTTTGTAATTTTTTTTGACAATACTTAGTGATAGCATCAAACTTCGGCATTGGCATCTCAACAATCTAGTCAGAAAAAACGAGTGGTGTTGGGTCAGGCTTGTCTCTTGGTCAGAAAAAACGAGTGGTGTTGGATCAGGCTTGTCTCTTGGGCCAGGCTCAGGTTTTGTTTTTCAGCCGAAAAGATAATCCTGTCATAATTGGGCTTCTGTTTAGCTTTTAGCTTAATTATTGATTTCCTTAGACTAAAATACTTGTGTCCGGACCGGGTTTTCAGGCTTGTCACTGGACCGGGCTTCTAGATAAAACGCTTTTGCTAGGTCTCAACCGACGGAAATTTTCTAAGTTTAAAGTAGATCCCTCACCTTGTCCAAAAAAAGTACTAGATCCCTACCCATATAAAAAAGAAATATATATATATATATATATATAACTTAAAAAGAGGGAATTGTTTTTCCAACCTATTTTTGCTCCGGTTTCTCCGTGGCCGTATTTTTCTGATCCAGATTCAACATCGTCTCACAGTCACCGATCAAACACAGGTTAACCGGTTTGGCCGCCGCGACGCACCCCTCCACCAGCGGCAAGCCGGCGGCGACGCCCCCGCACGCCGTGATATAGGCCCGTCCCCGTCCGAACGACACGACCTAGCCCCAAACCCACCCACGCGCACAGAGAAGAAACAAAAATCCCGAGCCCACCACCACCGCCACCATACTCCCCTCCCTCCTCGCCACCGTCGGCTCCCTCGCCACAGGCACCGTCGCGGCCCTCGCGGCGGCTGCGGCGGGGGCGGCGGCGAACGCGGGCTCCCTCCCCCGCGCCCGCTCCGCGGGGTCGGCCGTTGTGGCGGCCGCCATGTCGACGGCCCGCGTCTACGCGGACGTGAACGTGCGCCGCCCCAGGGAGTACTGGGACTACGAGGCCCTCTCCGTCCAATGGGGGTAAAAATAAAACTAGCGCCTCACTCTGCTCCTGTTTTTTTTCTTTCTTTCTGTGCCATGATCTAGAGTAGAGTGATTAACTGATTATGCGGGAGGATCGCATCTAAAATTCACTGAACAACAATGTGTCACTGCTGGGGGATATATCGGTGCATGCTGTGTACGAAGGTGTATTATGATTTATATGCTCAATTGCAGAGATTGGAACGGACTGGGTGGATCATTATATTGCTTGATTGATCGGCGTATTATACAATGAGGAGTCATAGGAGTGAACTCTGGGCTGTAGGATTTGAAAACCTTTGGTCATCGGGCTGTGATCATACAGTATTATTTTGTTGTTTTAGGTGTCTGTGTGAGGTTCGATTGGAGCTGTTCTTGAATACTACTGACGAGTGTTTTGCTATTTTTGGCTGTCTTACTATGCTTGTTGTTTGAGCTGTTGTCCTTGTTAGAATTCTGCCTTGACTGGGGCTGCATCCAGAGAACTGTATACTAGAAGACTAAAACACCTGCAAAATAGCATTGATGGAGGCCATTTAATATCACTGTAGGTAGGTCGGTCTTAGCAAAACAGAATGGAGTTGTACCAACCAAAATGCTCAATTGGACAAATTCTTTGAACGTTTAAACAGTAGTCATATGACCCTCAATCGCTATCTCAGTAGTGAATCCACTTTTGCTTACTGTTTCAAAATTTTGACATGTGTTGTCACCTTTTTAGTTGGTGAATTTCGGAGTGAAAAAAAATAAATATTTTTTTATGGAATAAATATCTTGTTTCTTGTAGCTATGTACTTAGTTTGATCAACTGATGGTTCTTCCCCATTCAGTGAGCAGGATGATTATGAGGTTGTGCGGAAAGTAGGCAGAGGGAAATACAGTGAAGTCTTTGAAGGAGTTAATGTAACAAACGATGAGCGATGCGTTATTAAAATCCTCAAGCCTGTTAAGAAAAAGAAGGTATCCTTATTTACTTTGAAGATTAGCACATTTTTATGGTCTGCTATTCTATTACAGCTGATAACATCAATACTTGGCGTAATTCGATGGTTACATACTCTGCATTTCCCACTTCTCTAACTATGGTTTCCTCCTTCACTAGTCTACTGAAAAGTTTCATCCTGATCCTGTTTAATGCCATTTCTACAATTTTCAGCTTGCAGCTGATAGGTACAACCATACAATTAACAAGCTGGTCAAGGGATCTTTTGTTTCTTCGCCCATTTACATCCATAACTCACATCTTGTGACTAACCACTTGCACCATATGATGGAATTAACCAGTTCAAAACCTGCTAATGTTTTTTTTTTGAGGACCGAAACCTTCTAATTTTATCACCGTTAGAGATCAGTTTAGCACCAGCTCTGTTATTTAGTCTTCATGCCCTTTTCAGCTGACAAGTTCCGCCTGTTTCTTTAAGTGCATGATGTCATTCTTGCTCATTTGTTGGCTATGCACCTTGTGCTGCATTCAACTCTATTTACCTGCTTATCGTGTTCTTTGTGCTATCCAAATATGCGATTTTTTTATGCAGATAAAGAGGGAAATAAAGATTCTTCAGAACCTTTGTGGTGGTCCAAATATTATTAAGCTTCTTAATGTCGTCAGAGACCAGCAATCAAAAACTCCAAGTTTGGTATTTGAATATGTAAACAGCACAGATTTCAAAGTTCTCTATCCAACATTTACAGACTATGACATCCGGTTCTATATTTATGAACTTCTTAAGGTACACCTTATTTTATTTAATCATTGGATGAAGTGTTGAACCTGTATCACATCTAGCAGATAATAAAGTTGTGATATATTTATGTGGTTGTACACATCTAACAGTCTAACACTGCTATGAGCTAAATCTTCCCTGTTATGCATTTTACTGCAATGATTTTGTAGTTGCACGTCTTGTGATTTTATTATGAGAGTTTCAGTTGTTTTCCATGCATATGTTCCTTGAGAGGCTGACCCATGGGTAGTGCTTATCGATTGTTACATGTGGTCAACATCAATTGCTGACGGTGAATTATCTGGGTTGGTCTATGTATATTGATTATTGAAACATGGAGGATAGGGTTGAGGATTTGGCTACAATAAATACGTGCAGATACTGTAGAAGGATAATGTAGTGTCTCTAGCATGGTATGTTTAAGGCCGTAATACTGAATGTCCAGTACTTTGAATGTGAGGCTGAGCGCAACAGTAAAACTTATTTCCTGCATGGCTAGTCTGGCATGTATATACTCTCCCAAGTTGTTGATCGCCTTTCTGTTTTTTCTCTGATATGATGAGCCAGGTGTCTTGAAAATTCTGTTATTTTTTCCTAGAGAAAAATAGCTTATGAGGGCACTACAAGTTTCAGCTACATCTTTAATTAAAATAAGTGCAAATGTTTCTCCAGTTCCTTGGCAGAAAGACTTGTCGCAGTGGTAGTAGATAGCCAAACCAGTGAATTGTGTTAGCGATAATTTCATAACTTTCTTCCATATGCTTATGCTGATGTAGTTTTCATTTGATAAGTTGCCGAATTTTGTTTGCTTCTTGTTGGAATACAGTAAGATAACTGGCTCATTTTCACTTAGTCTCTGTAAATGAAACTAACTTTTTTTTTTAGTTTGTTGTAACTTGTAAATATAGGATCTCCTACTGTTCTTTTTTTTTTTGGTTAGTTGTTCACATTACATGTTCTGGACTTGTTCCCCCCTAGGACTTTCAATCTTATACGACATTTTAATAGATTGTATTTCTTACCTAGCTAGAAAAGTAATCTCCATCATTTTTGTTGTTGTTTTACTGATTGCCAGTCTGCTCACATTTCAGGCATTAGATTACTGTCATTCCCAAGGAATTATGCATCGTGATGTCAAGCCTCACAATGTTATGATTGACCATGAGCTTCGCAAGCTTCGCTTGATTGATTGGGGACTTGCTGAGTTTTACTTTCCTGAGAAGGAGTACAACGTTCGTGTTGCTTCGAGGCAAGTTGATAAAATATAACATTTTGTAGCTCTGGTCATTTCTAGCAATGCGGTATCCAAGTTTCATATGTAATTTATATGTAGGCATCTCTTGGTTTGATCATTAGTTCCCTGTATCAGGTTCTAGTTTCTATTCAAGAATGCTCACTGTTTTTTAAGAAATATATACCTTACGCAACAAATCGTTCTGCCACCCGTCATTCCCTTGTTTCCAGGAGATCTGTGCTACTTAATTTGGCAGAGTTGCTGTTTGTTTCCAAATTTTGAATCCCCTTCTGATCTAGCAAAATCATCATGTCAAAATTTGCTGTTTTGATGGACTAGAGTTATACATATTTGAGTAGTATGGTTAGAGGAACTTGATCAGAGTCAGATGGATTATGAACTCTTATATCTGAGCATGTGGATATTTTGACTGGAGCTTTTTCTTTCTTTATTCAGGTATTTTAAGGGGCCTGAATTGCTTGTTGACTTCCAAGGGTACGACTACTCTTTAGATATGTGGAGCCTTGGCTGTATGTTTGCTGGAATGGTATGTTTCCTTCCTGTGATCTGTAAACATTACAATGAAATTCATAAAGACCTTGCTTCTATGAACACTAATGACTGAATAATTAGACGTCAGTTATGATTTATTTGTTGTTCTGCACGCAGATATTCCGCAAGGAACCATTCTTCTATGGTCACGACAACCATGACCAGCTTTTCAAAATAGCCAAGGTTTGCCATTGTCACAATTGTCACACATAGCTGTGTGTATGCGTGCTATGCCTGAGCATAATGCATATGTGAACATCATCTTTCCTTTTTCGGTTGAAGGTATTGTAGCCAGTAAAAAGGTTTTTTTTTTACTTGTGAGCAGGTGCTAGGTACAGATGAACTTAATGCTTATTTGGTAAAATACAGAATTGTGCTTGATCCTCAGCTAGAGGCACTGATTGGGAGGTAACTCACACTGCCCTGAATATTTTATTCGTATGGTGTAACAATAGCACATTTTGCATCAGAAAACAACCGCTTTCTTGATTTACATGCACGTTATTGCTTAACACAGGCATAACAGGAAACCTTGGTCTAAGTTTGTGAATGCTGAAAATAGGCATCTCGTGTCCGAAGAGGTTATATATTTCCCCTGTTTTCTCCATCCATCTGCCATTTCTGAATGCCCTGTCTAATTGCTGCAATACCCTATGCAGGCCATCGACTTTCTTGATAAACTTCTTCGCTTTGACCATCAAGATAGGCTTACAGCCGAAGAAGCCATGGTTTGTTTCTGCACCTATTCGTTCATAATAATATGAGATGCAAATAGTGTGCTAACCAACTTGTTAACCTGGAGTCAGCTTATCCACAAGTATTATTCTCGGACAATGTATGACACGTTCCTTTTGATCCCACTGCAGGCGCATGCCTACTTTCATCAGGTGAGGGCAGCAGAAAACAGCAGGGGGAGAACGTAGCCAAGAGCCCAAGAGAGCCAAGAGAATTGAGACGCGAAAGCTGCTTCTGTTGAACAGTTGTGGAATTAGATCCGTCTAGCATCGAATTGATGCAGAAGTTGATTACTTGACCTGATGGTTGGGACGCTGTCATGAATCTCTGATCGGCTCCTGAAATTTTCTTTATTTTTATTTTTACTTTTAAGTTTAAACCGCGAGTCTACAAAACAGACAGGCTACGCGTTGTCATGACTTGATGATTAGTTTTTATGCCACTAAAAGTTCTTGATATTACCCCTCAAAAAAAGGTTCTTGATGTTATGTTTTCGATAGGATTCTGGGCTTAATTTGAGGGACTTTGTCAAAAAAAATGTTCACACAACTTTTAAGAAAATGTTTGTACCAATTAAAAAGTTTCATGTGTTTCAAAAAATGTTTGTGACATTCTAAGAAAATTATTTGCGTAATTTAAAAAAATAATAAATTTCGGTTGTGGCTTTTATCGTTTTTTGTTGGGGTTTTTATTTTTCTGTTTTCTATAATTTTTTTCTTTGGGTTTTCTTTTTGTATTCACTATTTTTCTTCTTTTTTTGTGTGTTTCTTTATCAGTCTACTTCGATTTTTTTCCCATTTTCTTTTTCTTTATTCAAATACATGTCAAGTTTTTCAATACATGTTGTATATTTTTTATATACAGGTGTAACATTCTTTTATACACATTGAACACTTTTCAAATAAATGATTAACATTTTTACAAAAACATGTTTGCAACAATTTCTTTGAACAAATGTTAAACATTTACAAATACACGCTGAACATTTTTTGAAATGGGACCAAACATTTTTTTAAATCACGAATATATTTTTGGAAATGCTTGAACAATGTTTTATATGTTACAAAGTTTTTTTTAATGGTATGATTTTTTTACATTGTATAAACATTTTAAATGTCACCTAAATTTTTCTGGAATATGTGAACATTTTTTGAATGGCACATACTTTTTGGAATGGTATGAAACATTTTTTTAATTTACACCTTTTTTATATTATATAATATTAAAATTTCATGAATATTCTTTGAAACATGTGAATTTTTTAATGGTACAAACACTTCTTAAAAGTTTTGCGACCAATTTTTATATTGTATAAACATTTTAAATGACACGAACATATTCTTCAAATGTGTGAACGTTTTTAAAATGTCACCATCATTTTATTTTGAATGCTATCAATATTTGTTAAAGTTATGCAAACATATTTTTAACACCGCATGAACATTTTTCTTTAAACACGTGATGCACTTTTTTTTGTTTATATATAGTTTTTTCATTTAAGTTGTTGTAAGCAATTTCATAAATTTAAATGAAGTAATAAACAAAAAAGAAAGAAAAAGGGAAAGGAAGCACGCGCTGGACCAGCTAATTAAGAAAGCACTTGAGGAGAGTCAAACCGCTACCCCGGACGCAATCTCGAAACCAGTACTTGATGGGTGATATGGGCCCATATTGCAGTTCCTTTTCTAGTCCGTTGTGCCCTAACAGGAGCGTTGCCCTCCAATGGTCCAACTCCACAATTCATACTTCGCCGCCATCCCCTCCCCTCTCCCGCGGGAGCTATATCTCACCTTAAGCTAGATGAAATCTGCTCTCGCTGAACGAAATAGCGACTTGCGCATGCAACTGGGCCGGCCCACTCATGAACACTAAAATGGTAATGAGGGAATAAAAAGGGAGCTACCGCTAGTTAATGGGTGATATGTATGGGCCCATATTGTCGTTCCTTTTCTAGTTTCTTTGGGCTCTAACAGGAGCGTCACCCTCCAACGGTCCAACCCTACAGTTCAGACTTCGCCGCCATCCCCTCTCCTCTCTCGCAGAAGCTATATTTCACCTTAAGCGAGACGGAATTTGCTCTCGCTAAAGGAAATAGCGACTCGTGCAGGCAACTAGGTCGGCCCACTCGCGAACACAAAAATGGTAATAAAGCGAATAAAAAGGGAGCTACGGCTAGTTGAGGGGTGATATGTATGGGTCGATATTGCCATTCCTTTTCTAGTTCCTTTGGGCTCTAACAGGAGCGTCGCCCTCCAACGGTCCAACCCCACAGTTCGGACTTCGCCGCCATCCCCTCCCCTCTCCCGCGAGATGGAATCTGCTCCCGCTAAAGGAAATAGTGACTTGTGCAGACAACTAGGCCGACCCACTCATGAACACTAAAATGGTAAATAAACGAATAAAAAGGACCTCGTAGGGGATTCGGTCCCTGGCCTACTCAATAGTTACCTGCGATGCTAGCTAGCAAGCTAGCGTCAAGTTCCTGTCGTTGTACTAGGGCGCCACCTACCTGAGGTTGAGGCAAAACAAGCCAGATTTCCATTGGTTTTTATCATTTTCTCGGTTTTACTGGTTTTTTTCTCTTTTCTTTTCTTTTGCTTCATTTTATTTGGTTTTCTCCAGGTCTATTCTTTCCTTTTCTTGTCTTCTTTTGTTTTTGGTTTGGTTTTCTTATCTCTTCTCTGGTTTTTTGTCTTTTTGATTGCTTTTAACGGTTTTTCTTTCCTTACTCATTTCCTTCTTTTTCTTTTTTTCCTTTCTTGGTTTTCAACATCTTTTTTGTTATCCTTTGTCTCTTTATAGTTTTTTTACTGTTTTTTCATTCTTTTTTGCATTTGTTTCTTTGGTTTTATTTTTTGTTTTCTTTTTCTTTATTTTCTTTTTTAGTTTTCATTGATTTTTTCTTTTTATTTTCTTTTAGTTTCCAATCTACATTTTTCGTATATGCCAAGAAAGTTTTTCGGATACATGTTTAACATTTTTTAATACATGATCAACATTTTTATGTACACATTTTTAAATGCTTGATTTACATTTTTTTTCAAATACTTGTTTAACATTTTTAAATACAATATTACCATTAAAAAATCTTTTCTTTCTTTTAGTTTTCATTCTACATTTTGCGCATACGTCAAGAACATTGTTCAAATACCCATTTAACATTTTTCTATACACATGTTTTAAATACATGGTCAACATTTTTTATACACATTCTCAACATTTTTTTAACACAAGATTAAAAATTTTACACATTTTTAAAATGCTTTTAAAACATTTTTTAAATATAAAAATAGCATTTTTTAATACATGGTCAACAATTTTTCTATACACATTTTCAACATTTTTTGAACACAAGATTAACATTTTTGAACACATGGTCAACATTTTTCTATGCACATGTAACATTGTTTTAATGCTTGATTAAGGTTTTTCAAATGCATTATTAATTTTTTTGCGGGTGAATATTAATGTTTTTTAATGCATGGTCAACATTTTTTTGTATACACATTTAGCATTTCTCAAATGTTTGATTAATATTTGTCAAATACTTGTTCAACATTTTTTTTGAATGCTTGATTAACATTTTATATACATGATAAAAATTCAATTTTTTTTTAATAAATGATAAACAATTTTTCTATACACATTCAACATTTTTCCAAATGCTTGATTAACATTTTAAAAATACTTTTTCAATATTTTTAATTTATGTTTTCAACATTTTTACCATAATTTTTCAACATTTTAAAGTTTTTTAAACTATTTTTGTAATTTTATATTTAGAATATTTTAAAGTATAAACGAAAGTACAAAAATAAAGCAAAAAAACGAAAACAGAAAACGTAAAAAGGAGGCTGTGGCCTCCCGCGCTCCTGGGCCGGGCCAACTCGGTCTCCCCTTCAGCTAGGTTTCTTCCCCGGGCGTCCCCAGTCTCCCCCATTTCCTCCTCCCCACCCACACACTTTTTGATCCTGAGGGCGGCGTGATGGCGCTGAGGGGCGTTTGGCAGCTGCAGAAGCTTGTGGTGAACTACTGCGACTGGGGAGGGAGCAGCAGAGGAATCAGGTACCTTTCATCATGCCGATAAGAGCCGATTTCACCGCTAGTCAGACCCTAGCGATTTGATCTGTTCTGCTTTGATGCGGTACAAGTTTAATTAGATTCGGTAGGGGAGACCCGACTTGCTCGTTCTGTTGATTGAGTTGGAGTAGTCTGTTGATTGTGCAGACCGACACTTTGCACAAAGTCAGTTTCTGCATGGAAAAAACTATTGTAAAGATCTTCCTTAAATTAAATGTGTTATACTCCCTCCGTTCCCTAATATAAGACCTTTTAGCTTTTTCTTGATTCGTATGCATCTAGACACATTTTAATATGTATGTTCACTCATTTTAGTATGTATGTAGTCAATATTTTGAAATACTAGCTAAAAGGTCTTAAATTAGGGAACGGATGAGTAGTTAGTGTACCCTGTTATCTGGTTTTGCTGAAAGATGCCAGTAGTGTGTAGCCGGACAGGTTTGAGATGTACCGGTGAAGAACTAACTGTCAAGTTTGAGTATTTTTGGATACTTTGGGCCATGTCATAAAAAGTACATAGGCTTTCACCCCCTCTGTTTACTGTACTGATGTAGGCCATCATGGTATGTGTACAGTCAAACTTGACCAATATAGAGTTGCGTAGACTGGCAACATGGAAATGATTTCGACAAAATTGTAAGCAGAAGACTTCTGTGTTATATGTTTGAATGTGTTTGCTGGCATATTGTTGGATTTTGAGTGTCATTGTGAAAGTTTTATCTAGAAGACAGTGCTATTTCGTAAGTGACATTATAAACTGATGGAGTATGGCTCAAGGATGGAAGTAAGTGCTAGAGGCATTCAAGATACAGAAGTGGAACTGCACCTGTTGATGTCAATTGGAAGAGGCAGAACGCTTAGCCTGCTTACCTTCTCTCTGGTCGGTAGCAGTTTGATTTAAAAAAGGGCAGCCCGGTGCACGTAGCTCCCGCTTGCGCAGGGTCCGACCACTTTGAGTCTTTTGTACGCAGCCTTTCTCTACATTTCTGCAAGAGGCTGTTTCCATGCTTTAATTTGAACTCCCTTATGAACATAAAAATCCGGTGCATGACTTGGAAGGCTTTGACCTCTTTTTTTTTCCGATGGAAACTGATAACAACATCCAACATGCCAGCCCAGTTGTGGTATCAAATGGTTCTAGGTAGGGATGGGCTATCTTTCCTCGTGGACACAGTTGTGCATGTTGAGCATCGTGTTTGTATTATGTGTTCCACATTCCATGAGGCCATTGAAAAATAGCTCACTGAATTACTGGACATGGATAAATTTTGTTTAGAAGAAACAGTTCAGTTACAGTTTAAGCAAATAGTTATTTGCTGGTTGTGCTGTAAAAGAAGCTCGGGATTTTGGATTCTTGAACATAAGTTTATTCACAATTTCACATATTATCCTCTTTCCCTGTGGATTGGTAGGCTATACTTTAAGCATTAGTAGTTGTATGACTTTGCAGCTTAAATGTTGCTTGTATCAATATCTTTGTCGTCAGGATTCAGTGCCTGAACACTTGAATCTTTCAATTTGCCTGCTCCTTCACATCTAGCACTCCTTGGAATTGCAGGGCTTTTATGGAGTCACATCTTCCAGCTTTGAAGGAAAAGAATCCCCAGTTAGAGGTAGTGACACAGCTTGTCCGTGGTCAGCATCCTAACTTGAAGGGCATTTACAGTAAGATCTTCCATTCCTTTTGACCATCATAGTGTTATATCAAGAGTTATATGGCTGGCAACTGTATTACTTATAATGGTGTTACTTTCTGATAGTGGTTTAGATCTTTGTGTTGGTACTGACAAAATGCATAGTGAATTATTTTTCATGCAGTCTCTTGCAGTCAAGTACTGCAGTTTACACTAGCCATATTTAGTTTTAAATTGCAGCACTGGGATATTTGTAGCTGTTTCTTCCATGTACATAAGTACTTGTGCTGAATTTGACTTGCTCAACAACCCAAAGGTGAACTCACATGGTTCAAGCATGACATGGTTAACGTTGTGCCCTTCGTATGAATATATCTTCTTTAGAGAATATTAGCTTGTTTTGTTTGAGGGATGCGCTTGTTCTACGTCAAATACATCCATCTCGGATGGAATAGAGACGTGCCACATATTTTGTGGTGGTGAGGGGACACAGGTTCATTCAACAATTTCTGTGGAATGCATTTCACATATTGTAGTAACTTCTTTCACTTTTGTAATGTTTAGCCCAACGATAATTCCATTCCACTGTACTAGCCAAACCAAATCTGATGTTGTACAAGGAGTTACGGCATTACGCAGGCCAAACAACCATATAGATTCTGCTCCTCTGTTGTAGGAGGAGATTACTTATTAGGATATTTTTCATAAAATGCCCACCCAAATATCGACATGACAGGAATTACCACTCCCTAACTCACTGACAGGGCCCACTCACATGTCAGTGAGACATGATTCATATCAAAAGACCATCCATGTTAGTTTTGATGGACTCATGGCTACATTTGCTTGCTTTGTGATTATTATTTACTATTTATGCAACGTTATTCTTGTGCAGAAAACCATAACGAGAGAGTGGTTTGTGTCAGAAATTTAGCACCTGAGGACATCATGTTGCAAGCTAGTAGGCTAAGGTGTTCTCTGGGCAGGAAAGTGGTGAAGCTGAGAACCAGACACGTGACGAAACGGCCAAGTGTCCAGGGGACATGGACGACGGATCTGAAGATGTGAATCAAAGTTCCGAGACAGGCTGTTGCAGTGTTCCTGTTGAACTGTTTGAAATCTATGGCAAGAACTCCGTGCTGCTATTAGACCTACCTTTTGTCAGTAGTTACAGTTTCATTTTTTTGTTTGAGACATAATAATAATCTGATAATATCATGTAAACGTGGGAGATTCTTGTTAGTGGCGGATGTGATCTTAGACCAACATCTTCCTTGAACTTGCCAGGGTAGAAAATTTGATCTGAGTGGCTCTGCATGCCATGAACAGTTCTTTTTCAATCCTTTGGTGGTTAACAGAGATGCTACTATTATTCTGAAACTGTCATTGCGAGGAATGTTGCTATCAATCGAGTGCATCAGGTGATTGACAGGAGTCTTGTTGCAAGTTTCTCTCTGAAACTGAAGGTATCTACTGCATTTCAATCGGGTTGCGACGCGGTGTTAAAGCTGAGAATCAGACACAAGACCATACGGCGAGGTGGCCAGAAAATGTAGACGAAGAGAAATCAGGTCCCAGTTTTGTGGGGTCTTCCTGTTGTTGGGATGGTGCTGTCCCAAGAACTGTTTCAGATACTCTATGTTTTTAATAACGAGGAAAAGGTAAGATTTCCGCCTGCTTCTTTTTGATCATTTATTACAGTTGAGGTATATATGTACTATAATGCGATGTGGATATTTGATCTTGCTGTCTACCGTGCTGGTAGTGTCAGCCTGTCAGGGTATCATTCATCAGTGGCGTCTGCCGTGCTGTCCGGTACCAGAACATCTGCCTAACCTTTAGTCGTTATAACCAGATTTTGCCATCCATGGGTGTGTAAACCGTCACGCGCATCAGCAGCGGACGACCGGAGATGCGGTTTGAGTTAAGAATATCTGACCGCACCAGAAAGCTGGAGCAAGAGATAAGCAGCAGAGGACGCGGAACGCACTAAGCAGCGCCATTGGGCGAGCAGCCGCACCCGCACGCCTCCTTGAGGTCGCCGTCGGCGAGCCCGGAGCCAGCCAGCCAGCCAGCCCAAAATCTCCCGGACGCGGTACAGACAGCACAGCGTGTACCTCAGCTGCCAGCAAAGTTTTTTCTTTTCTGAGGGGCGATAAATAAAATTTTTTGGGTGATAAATAAAAATAATGCTGGACGTTCAGATGTGAACACCTGACCTGACCTGGCGTGCTTCGCTGGGTTTCAACAGAGGGGAGGAACATCCTCTTCCGTTTCGTACGAGCGCCGTTCCCCCGAGTTAATCAATAAATAGCCGCCCGCCAGCCCGCCGGGCCAGGCTGCCACCACCGCGAAATAGCGGCAACCCAAAGCAAAGCAACAAACAAACCCAAGGCAGAGGAGAGCACAGGGAGGCCGCTCGCCCTTCTCTTTCCCACCCACCGCAACCGCAAAGGTTTTCTTCTCTTCTCTTCTCTTGTCTCGCCAGCCAGGGAGGTTTTCCGTCCCGTCCCGCCCCCGCCATGGCCACGTCGTTCGACCGCTGGGAGAAGGACCCCTTCTTCCTCGCCGCCGAGGAGGTCCAGGAGTCCGCCGATCGGTGCGCGCGCCGCCGTTTCGCCTTGATTTGTTTTTCCTAGGCTCCATTCCGGTTCTTATGGATCTCGTTTTGCGTCTTGGCAGGATGGAGTCGGTGTATAAGATATGGGTGCAGGAGAGGAGCGGCGGCGGCTCGGCCCTCGGCGGGGAGGTCGGCGCCGCCGAGCTGCGCCGCGAGCTGCACACCGCGCTCGGCACCGCCAAGTGGCAGGTGAATTTGGTTCCTCGCTGCTGCTCCTCTTACCTTACCCTTCGTGTCGCAGCTGTGGGTTGATTCACTCGCCTGGATCGGCGGCGTCCTCTGGTTCTGTCTGGGTTGTTAGATTTGTACAATCACGGTCAATTGGTGAAGTACTACTTGGCATGGCATATATTTTGACTGTTCATAAAACGTACAGTAGGATTTCTTTCCTTCCTTCTGCTTACAAGTCATTGTGCACAAATACTACTTAGGCTGCATTTATGTACATGTGGGCGTGATTAGACGGTACGAGTTATGTAAAATTGCCCCGAAAATATCGAAGAGGTTGGTACAAGTGCCTTCAACTCAGAACCTAACTGCTTGTTTATTTGTGCTTTTAGCTTGATGAATTGGAGCGAGCAATTAGATCAAACGATGAGGTTCTCTCGGCAGGAAAGGATACAAGGGCACTGCATAGCAACTTTGTTGCGGCGATTGGCTATCGCATATTAGAGGTTGAGGACAACCTGAAGGCATCCAATGTCGCGGAGGGGAGGGGCACACTGAGCTGGATTCATTTGGATGAGAGTGAGCGGGACGACCTCGCGGCTTTCTTATCTGCAGGCCCTCCTCAACATCAAGATAAAGTTGTTACAATCCCATCTGCTGGCGATATTCAGGTGGGCAGCAACCCGACAAGGGTGAGGAAAAATATTTCAGCTGACAGCTCCAATGATTCATCTGGCTCTGCAGACTTGACTTCAGTGAGAGCAAAAGAAGATGCACATCGTGGGCACAGGAGGTCAGTCAGTGCCAATGCTGATATTGGATCGTCGCCTATGTCATTTCCAAATGAACGAGACGTTGCTGCTGAACAATCGTCTCTTGGCCCACACAGAGCACCTTTGCTGAATATTGTCAAAGCGTGCGGATTGCCGAGTGCCTTGAAACCTAAGCCTGCAGTTAAGTACAAAAAAGGAGCTGTGAGGTGGGCACATGCAGACAAACAGGATCTTGAAGCGGCAATCCCTCTCACAAATCCTCAGTTGGGTCAGGTGATTGAGATCTTACTTGAATGGTGCTAACATCCATTGTTCAATACGATTCAGTTTGAAGCTTAGTTTTATATCCTTATATTGCCATTCTTTGTTGTAGGGCTTAGATGGATACTCTGAAAGAAGCATCAGTTACTTAAATACTTGTGATGGGGTTACATACAATAAGAAACTCTATGGTTGGCTTGGAGCACTGCGTAAGAAACTTCAGAGATCACAATATCAAATTCGATATGGGCGGCCTGCTCAATTGATTCTATCTGCACTTGCTGTTCTCATAATATGTAAGTTCGCTCATTTTATTTTTTTCTTTGTTTTGCTCTATTCCTTGCTCAAGCAACTAGAAATAAAGGCTAGAAATGTCAGTTGCAGCCTAGATGTATATATTAGGTATGCTGTGCATAATCATAATTATTCTGCAACTTATCCATTGCGCCCTAAGTTGGTATTTGATTCCACATTCCACCACACATCACAATACCAGTTTAATGTTTACTGTCTTTTAAGGTTGATTTTATGTTCAACAGAGTTTCAGCTGAATTGAGTAGAAAACTTGCATTTGATATTGTGATAAGTGATGACTTGATCCATTCATAAATTTCTTAGGGTCGCCACTTATTATTCAATGTTGTATACTCATACCTTACTGTTTCTTGTACTTCCTTTCCAGTTGTGTTTGTATTCAAGACAATATGGTGAGAAATTTGCATGGGCTCGTGATTGGGTTAGAAGCCCCACCAGATCAGCATAAACTGCATGTGGACAGGAGTGACCATGCACATATGGGAAGTTGGGTACCATGGCAGACTGTTTCTGGTAATCCACATTGAAACAAATGAAGGATGATTGTGGAGCAATTCACCACACTACGTCTGTAACTCAGTGGCTTTGCCATTGGATATGCACTGGACGGTGGACGGTGTGTGCGGCATGGTGTCTCTCAAGATCTCAGTTCTCACAGTGACCAGTTGGCTTGTGCTTAATGGTATGCCCTGAACTTCAAATTAGGGTCATGCTGCACTAGTGGTCATGCAGGTGCAGCTAGCAACAGGAATGCGACTGGGAGTGCCGACTGGTGATTGTGCTATCGCCTATGGGGCCTTACTTGAGACTTGAGAAGGCTTCCCTTTGGTTATTTTATTGAACCTGTGATAATTGGTTCCAGATACAAATAGAGATTTGTTCTCAAGTGCTGTAGAAGAGGCTGGAATATTTGTACCGGGATCTGCTTGAACTGTAATAATACCTAAACAACAGAGTTAGAGGCTCGGCGATCCTGTTTGGTCTGTGGCTGAATTTATAATCTGAAGTTCAAATTTCACAGGTGCTAATAGGCTTTTGATAATTCTGCAGAGTTGCATCTTTGAGAAGTTTTACCACCCGTAAAAAGCCATAAACTGGTTTGTAACTGGAATCTCTAGCTCCTGATTATCCACGGGTGCCTCATATTGTGACCTGTTGACTGAGTTAACTGAATTGTCTCTCTTGGCATATTCTTTTCTTTGAAAGAGAGTTTTTTTTGTTAAGGTGCTGCAACCAGGAGCAGATGTCAAACCTTTTGATGTGCAGTCAAGCACCTCAAAAAAAAAAAAAAAAGGCCGGGGCTCCTGCAAATTGCGCGCCTAGATTTCTTAGATATTGTTACGATGTTGTCATGCTGTTTGGTATACAATTCTACTTACTGAAACCCAATAGCCATATTACTTGCGAAAAATTAATTTTGTACGGTCTTCTTCAACAGTTATTTGCCCATACATGCACTAGTATTCAATTTAATTCTTCAACATTGGATTAGTGGTACTGTTTTCCCAGTGAGTTATGTACCCTCATCTGTATATTATGTTGTTGATAAGAACTTTCCTGTGTGACAAACTGACAACGGAAGGTCGATGGTGTTATGTATGTGCAACTTAATATCATTTAGAGGCCAAAGCCAACATACATATACAAGTACAGGGGGAGGCCAAAGGCCAAAATACAGAAAGCCAAAAGACAATCATAACTATAACTCTAACACCCCCCTTCAAACTCATGGTGGATCCACAACACTGAGTTTGGAAAGATAAAATCCATGTTGCGCTCTAGTCTGGGCCTTTGTGAAGAAGTCCGCCAGCTGTAACTCAGAAGGTACATACTGAAGAGCAATAACATGGCAATAACATGGTCCTGCACACCAGAGCGCACAAAGAAAGCATCAACACCAATATGCTTGGTAAGCTCATGCTTCACGGGGACCCGCGCAATACTGATAGCACATGTACTGTCTGACAAGAGTGTAGTGGGTGTAGTAACTGAAACACCAAAATCTTCGAGTAAGCAGCGTAACCAAGTCACCTCTGCCGTGAGAAGAGCAATAGCTCGCAACTCAGCCTCTGCACTCGAACGGGAGTCTGTTTCTTTGTTTTCCAAGCAATGGAAGAACCACCAAGCAAGACACAGTAAGCAGAAAGTGAGCGACGATCCGAAGGATCACTAGCCCAGGTAGCATCTGAATAGGCCTGGAGCTGTAACAAGCTCGAACGAGGAAAGAAGAGACGGTGAGAGATCGTGCCACAAAGATATCGTAAAACACGAAGAAGGTGACTATAGTGAACCAAAGTGGGAGAAGAAACAAACTGACTCAGAATATGAACAGGATAGGAGATATCCGGTCAAGTGACAGCGAGATAGACAAGACTCCCAACAAGATGACGATAACGAGTCGGATCAGACAAGGGCCCGCCATCAGAAGCACGAAGGTGAACATTAAGCTCCATAGGAGTCTCAACAATGCGCTCATCACTTAGAGCAGCACGAGCAAGAAGATCCTGGATGTACTTTTATTGAGAAATAAAAAAGTTATCTGAGGTGGAGGAAACCTCAATCCCAAGAAAGTAACGAAGAGGACCAAGATCAGACATAAGGAACTGCTCATTGAGACGGGCCTTGACAAAGGCAATGTACTCAGAATTGTCTCCAGTGATGATCATGTCATCAACATATAGAAGCAGAAGAGTGCGACCACGAGCAGAAAGGTGGACAAACAATATTTGGATCATGAACACTGGGAGAAAAACCAGCTGCAGTGACCACAAAGGCAAAACGCTCAAACCAAGCGCGGGGGGCTTGCTTAAGGCCATAGAGAGAGTGACGAAGACGACAAACCATGCCATCAGGGACTGAATACCCAGGTGGTGGCTGCATATAAACCTCCTCACGCAACTCACCATTAAGAAATGCATTCTTAACATCAAGCTGAGACACAAACCAATGGCGAACAGAGGTCACGGCGAGAAGTGTGCAGACAGTGGTCATATGGGCCACGGGAGCAAAAGTCTCATCGTAATCACGACCATGCTCTTGCTGAAAGCCACGAGCCACAAGACGAGCTTTATAACGCTCAAGAGAACCATCAGAGAGAGTCCTAATCTTATAGACCCACTTGCAAGTAATGGGACAAACATGGAGAGGAAGAGGAACCAGATCCCATGTGCCAGTGCGCTCAAGTGCGGCAAGCTCCTCTGCCATCGCAAACTGCCATTCAGGATGAACGATAGCATCATGATAAGAGGTAGGTTCAAGGACAGCCGAAAGACCATATCGACTAGGAGAATAGCGGTCAGGAGGAGGGCGCGGCCGAGTCCGAAGATTATAAGTCGGCTGAGATGAGGAAGAGGGCACAGAAGAAGTAGATGGTATGTCAGTAGATTTATCCACAATACATGGACGGCGGGTATAATAAAAAGGAAAAGTAGGATGAGAAGGAACCACCAGAGGTGATGGATACGGGGAAGACATCGTTGCTGATGGATAAGACATCGTTGATGAAGGTGGGGACGGGGAAGGTATCGGGGATGAAGGTGGAGAGTCATGCGACATGGGAGGAGAAGAAACGGTAGGAGAGGACGGCAACATATCTCAAGCAACGGGGGGAGGAGGGGTAGAAATATGGGGCACAGAGGGAGGTGTATCAGGAAAAGTGAGAAAAGAGATGTCTTCCACGGAAAAGGTCGGGGAGGATGGACGCGGGTAGAAAGGACGAGACTCATCAAAGGTCACATCCCGGGAAATACGCATCCGACGACCGACAGGATCCCAACACCGATAACCCTTATGTTCATCGTTGTATCCTAGAAAGACACACTCAACAGACTGAGCAGACAGTTTGGTGCGTTCACGTGGAGGAAGAAGAACATAGAAAACACAACCAAACAAACGAAGCGCTGAATATTCAGGAGAACGATCAAAAAGACGCTCAAAAGGGATACCACTCTGCAGAGTAGTAGATGGCTGGATGTTGATGATATAAGTGGAAGTAGAAATAGCCTCAACCCAAAAGTGAGGCGGAAGAGAGGCAGCAATCATCATCGCATGTGTCGTCTCAAGAAGGTGACTGTCGGATTACGGGTTCCGGCAAATCCTTGAGGTTCGAACACTAGGGTGCGCACGAAGATCTCTCTTCCCCTAGCTCACACTCTCAACGATCTCAAGGCCTAGCTCGCCGAACCCAAAGAACAAGGGACAGAAGAGTTTATACTGGTTCGGGCCACCGATGTGGTGTAATACCCTACTCCAGTGTGGTGTGGTGGATTGCCTTATAGGCCGAGGATGAACAAGTACAAGGGAAGAACAACCTCCTAAGGAGAGGTGTTCTTGAGCTTGGTGAGCTTGTGTGGTTGAGGATGATCTGAATGATCCGTCCTGGTGGAATGAGTCCAATCCCCCTGCTAGGGTGGTGGCTAGTCCTATTTATAGAGGCCTTGGTCCTCTTCCCAAATGTTAGGCGGGAAGGGATCCCACAACGGCCAATTTTGAAGGGAGACAACTAGTACAAGTTATCCTGACTAAAGGTGGTCTTCGCCTGCCAAAGGCTCTGGTAGTGACGCCGTCGTGGGCTCCAAGGTGACCTCCGTCATGCCGGTCTTGGTCTCGTTGCACCGATATGGAAACCTTTGCCTGATGCCTCGGGACTCCTCGCCTGCGCCTGCCTCTTTAACATTAAAGAGGCGGTGCTTTGCGCCTACCGCTGGCCGGCCACGGCTCACGTCATGTGAACCTCGCGAGGCGCCCCTCCGCCTTGATCTCTCCGCTCCTCGCGAGCCAGCCTAACGAGGCCGCCCCTGAGGAGGTCTTGTGTCATCCGCCTCGCGAGGCTTGGCCCCTCGCGAGGGTCTTGAGTGGTTGTTGGTGAAGATGGACCGTACCAGGTTGTTGGTGGAGCCAAACTGTGGGCCGCAGGTAGGCAAGTCTGGGGACCCCCGTTCCCAAAACGCCGATAGTAGCCCCCGGGCCCAAGGCGTGCTCGTACTTGGCTTCGAGGCGAAGCCAAGGGGCAAGTGCGGAGCGCCGCGGGCCCCAACTGCATGCAGCCTTGATTGACGCGTGGCGGTTGATAGGACGTGGGCGTCTCTGCTTCCCCACGCTGCCTCGGCAACTGTTCGACTTGACGAGTCCCTGGTGCATGCAGAAAAGCCATCATTACCTGCGATCGTGGAGGTCGACAGTTGGCCTCCTCCTAGCTATAAATGAGGAGGGGGGCGGAGCCCCCGTTGCCCATCTCTTCCTCCATTCCGCCTGCTTCTTCTTCTTCCTTGCCTCATAGCCTTGCTGCGACACCCATGGCGCCGATACGAAGGTTCTCCGCCGCCGAGAAGGGAAAGGCCCCCCGCGAAGAGCTTGGTCCACTCCCGCCGAAGAAGAGGCTGGCCCGCTCTCATGACGTCGTGCTGAGGTCGGAGGTGACGAGGCCTTGGTACGAGCGGCCTCCCCCGGGCTATCCGCTGCCCTTGTACGCCCAGGCTGAGGGCTCCGGAGGAGGAGGCGCCGACCGGCGCCGACCGCGGCATGGCCGTGATGGCCGTGCCGTGGCGGTGCGCGCCGCTGCCCGCGAACTTACGTCGAGGGATCCTCGCGAGAACTTGTGGTGTGGGCGGTGATGCCTCCGCGCTCCTGGATCCAATTCCCGCAGTTCTTCGCTGAAGAGATGCCGCCGAGGGGGCCACTCGAGTTGTGGCTGCAGCACGCCGGGTGCGACGCCCCAGCGACGGGAGCGGAGGTCGAGGTCGTCTCCCCGGGCAAGATCTTCATGACCCGCGGATGGGGCGAGGTCTCCCGTGCTTGCCGCGCGGATGGCACCCTCGCCATCCACTTCGAATACGATGGCGCTTCCATGATGTTCTTCAAGGTCTTCGACGAGGAAGGTCGCCGCCTGGAGTGCTGCTCGGGAGGAAGCCGCCAGGAGGGCGTGGCGCCTGGCGCCGGCCCCGTCGACAGCCCCTCCAGCGGCTGTGGTGGCGCCTGGGAGTCCAGCAGATCTCCCGAGCCTGACGAGACTCCGGAGGCGAGCAACGATAACTACGTGCCCCCGAGCTCCCTTCGTGCCCGGAGCGCAGCAGCGGCGTCTGCTCATCGTTGCTGTTGATCTGGATGGGGTTGGCGTCGGTCTCCCGTGGCCCACTGTTGATGATGGCATCGACAACGTCGCCCATAGATACAGTTTCTGATAACCTGCTCCTTTTGTTCCCTGCGAGGAATCGAGATGAACCCCATGGGGGTGTGTAAAGAGTCTGCAGCGCCTTTTTGTGTTAATATCATCCTTATTATGAAATCCTATGATCGCGTATCTTGCGACGGCTTGGTCCCCCCTTTCCGACCTCGCGGCAGCTTGGCGCTCTACGCTGACAGGTCCCAGTCCCCAGGCAGGCTTCAGCCGTCGCTGGTATGCCAGGTCGCGATGCCATGGTCAAGGCCAGGAGGTGAGCGGCCTGAGGTCCGGTAAGAGCTCCTGAGGCGCGATGCTCAAGAGGTCCCCGCAAGCAACTCCCTGAAGGTAGGAAAGGTAGGTGGCGTTGCCGTAGCAAGGCCGCTGGTCTAGAATTTCATGTCACAGCGCCTGGCGGACTTGAACGTGCGACTTGTCTTTAGCGCTCCTGGGTCGAGTCCTTGTGCCGTGCCTGGCTTGCGCGTCGGTGGTGGCGGTGCTATCAGGTTAGGCTCACGTTAGATCCTTCCTCCTCCCTTGCTCTCCTGAGTGCTCTGCGTTCTCGGGTCCTGACCCTCGAGCAATGCTCAGCCGCCGCTGGTATGCCAGGTCGCGATGCTGTGGTCAAGGCCAGGGGGTGAGGGCTGGAGAGTCAGTAAGGTCTTCTGAGGCGCGATGCTCAGGAGCCCGCCTTTCACGCGCAAGCGAATTGCATGAGAGAAGGAACAAGCTGACGGGGCCGCCAGTAGCCGGTGCTCCGGAGATTCCTGCAAGTTAGTTGAAGAGGGAACATAGCCCATGATCGCGCTGGTTACCCAGCTGCTGATTGTTCCACAAGAAGACTGAGGCATTGAGGATCTGATGAGGTGACGTGCGCGGAGCGGGCCACGAGCCAGAGCTCGATTTCTCATGTTTATCAGCGTTGCAGGGATGGACCCGAGCACAAGCGTCGTGCCGATAGGTGGAGATCTCACTGCGGGGTAAACAAGAGACCGGTCAGTGACGCGGGATGCCGCGAGATGTAATCAAGAAAGTGATAATCATAGGGAACTCATGCAAGGAGACAAGCTAGTTCAAATAGATGCGAGAGAGATACATGCCACTGGGACGGACCCAAGCGGCCTGGGGATGATGCAACCCGAGGGGCGCTCCCAACAGAGTAAACTAAAGATGCAAAAGGATACATGCCTCAGGGACAGGCCCGTGCGACCTGGGAATGATGCAGCCCGAGGGGCGCTCCCAGCTGAGTAAACTGGAAAATGTCACCTGGTATTGTTGTCGAAGGAGTGTTGAAGTAGCTGAAGGTGCACGACAAAGGAGTCGCTCCTCACGAGCTATCAGGGCCCTAAGCCTCAGGAGGCTCCGGGGGCTCGGGTGGTTCTTGGAGGACCGTCGCCATCTCTGCCAGGACTTCGTGATGCCTGGCCTCCTGAGCCGCCAGGACGCTCCGTAAGCGGCGCTGGAAGGTGACAGCCGCGTTCGGCAGGCCAAACAGCATGCAAACATAGGTGTGTGCTGGACCCTCGCACCGCCCAACGCGCGAAGGCCGGAAGCGTTCCTGAGACGCGGCCCTGTTGAGCCCTGGAATATCGACGCAGACGCGCAGCCCGCCGTCCTTGCCAGGATGGGGGGCTGCACCCGGTGGTGGGCGGTGGTCGCCACGTATGGTTCTTTGCTTCTTGAAGCTCCTGGGTTGCCTTGGTGATGAACTCCTGAGCACTGGGCGCTCCACGCCCTGCACCTTCTTGAGGAAAACGTGTAGCGAAGTACGCCTCCACGTGGTGCCCGAGCGCCTCCCTCGTGATGCTGGCTAGGTCCGAGGCCCTCCAGAAGAGAGCCCCCAAGCCCAGCCTGAGGAGGGCGCCGGGCGAGCCTTCCTATGCGAGGGAGGGAGGCGCCTCGTCTGCGGGCGCACGTCCTGCGGTGGTACCGCTGGAAACGCCACTCTCCTGAGGCCCTGGGTGGAGTAGCTACTTCTTCTTCTTGGGGATGGCCTCAGGAGGGTGCAGGGCGCCTTCGTTGTCGGGGTCTTCGGTCGCTGCAGCTTGGTAAGCGCGCTCGAGGGAGTACACCGCATCTCTTTCTTCATAGGGGACCGTGATGATGCCGCCGCTCCCTGGCATCTTGAGGACGTTGTAGCCGTGGTGGGTTACTACCATAAACTTGGCCAAGGCCGGATACCCGAGGATGGCGTTGTACGGCAGACGGATGTGAGCGACATCGAAGTCGATGAGCTCGGTGCGGTAGTTGTCACGCTGGCCAAAGGTGACAGGGAGGCGGACCTGTCCTATCGGGGTGGTGGAGCCGCCGGTCAGTCTTGAGAAGGGCTTGGTAGGCTGTAGCTGATCGTATGGCACTTGGAGGTTGTCGAACTTCTCGACGGACAGGACGTTGAGCCCTGCGCCACCGTTGATGAGGGTCTTGGTGACTTGAACATTGCTGATGACGGGTGAGTAGTGAAGGAAATATGCCCTAGAGGCAATAATAAAAGTTATTATTTATTTCCTTATATCATGATAAATGTTTATTATTCATGCTAGAATTGTATTAACCGGAAACATAATACATGTGTGAATATATAGACAAACAGTATGTCACTAGTATGCCTCTACTTGACTAGCTTGTTAATCAAAGATGGTTATGTTTCCTAACCATGAACAAGGAGTTGTTATTTGATTAACAAGGTCACATCATTAGTTGAATGATCTGATTGACATGACCCATTCCGTTAGCTTAACAGTTGATCGTTTAGTATGTTAATGCTTTCTTCATGACCCATACATGTTCCTATAACTATGAGATTATGCAACTCCCGTTTACGGAGGAACACTTTGGGTACTACCAAAGCGTCACAACGTAATCGGGTGATTATAAAGGAGTACTACAGGTGTCTCCAAAGGTACTTGTTGGGTTGGCGTATTTCGAGATTAGGTTTTGTCCTCCGATTGCCTGGAGAGGTATCTCGAGCCTTCTCGGTAATGCACATCACTTAAGCCTTGCAAGCATTACAACTAATGAGTTAGTTGTGAGATGATGTATTACGAACGAGTAAAGAGACTTACCAAGAACGAGATTGAACTAGGTATTGGATACCGACGATCGAATCTCGGGTAAGTAAATATATCGATGACAAAGGGAACAACGTATGTCGTTATGCGGTTTGACCGATAAAGATCTTCGTAGAATATGTAGGAACCAATATGGGCATCCAGGTTCCGCTATTGGTTATTGACCGAGAATGGTTCTAGGTCATGTCTACATAGTTCTCGAACCCGTAGGGTCCGCACGCTTAACGTTTCGATGAGTTCATAATGAGTTTATAAGTATTGATGCAATCGAAGGTTGTTCGGAGTCCCGGATGTGATCACGGACATGACGAGGAGTCTCAAAATGGTCGAGACATAAAGATTGATATATTGGAAGCCTATGTTTGGACTTGAATGGTTCAGTGAAAACAGGATGTTACCGGAACAGGGGGTTACGGAACCCCGAGGGGTATATGGGCCCTCATGGGCCTTGAGGGAGAAGGAGAAGGGCCGGCCAGGTGGGCTGCGCCCCCTCCCCTTCCGGTCCGAATAGGACAAGGAGAGGCGGCGCCCTTCCCCTTTCCCCTCCCAATCCTACTCCAACTAGGAGAAGGGGGGAGTCCTACTCCGGTGGGAGTAGGACTCCTCCTTGGTGCGCCTCCTCTAGGGCCGGCCACCTCCCCTTGTCTCCTTTATATGAGGCGGGGGCACCCCAAGATACACAAGTTGATCTACGGATCTTGCCTTATCCGTGTGCGGTGACCCCTTCCACCATATTCCACTTCGGTCATATCGTCGCGTAGCTTAGGAGAAGCCCTGCGCCGGTGAAGTCATATCGTCGCGGAGCTTAGGCGAAGCCCTACGCCGGTGGAGCATCAACATCGTCATCACGCCCGTCGTCTTGTGGAACTCATCCCGACACTTTCTTTGGATCGAGTCCGGGATCGTCATCGAGTGAGCGTGTGCGTAACTCCGGAGGTGCCGTGACGTTCGGTGCTTGGATCGGTCGGATCGTGGAGACGTCGACTACATCAACAGCGTTGTTATAACGCTTCCGCTTTCGGTCTCACGAGTGCGTGGACGGACACTCTATCCTCTCGTTGCTATGCCATCACCATGGTCTTGCGTGATCGTAGGAAATTTTTGAAATTACTACGTTCCCCAACAAAGGGCATCCGAGCCTAGGTTTTTATGGTTTGATGTTATTTGCACGAGTAGAACACAAGTGAGTTGTGGACGATACAAGTCATACGCCTACCAGCATGTCATACTTTGGTTCAGCGGTATTGTTGGGCCGAGACGATCGGGACCAACCTTACGGCGTACTCTTACGCGAGACCGGTTCCTCGGCGTGCTTTGCACATAGATGGCTTGCGGAAGACTGTCTCTCCAACTTTAGTTGAACCGAGTGTGGCTACGCCCGGTCCTTGAGAAGGTTAAACGGAGTCTATTTGACAAACTATCGTTGTGGTTTTGATGCGTAGGTAAGAACGGTTCTTGCTCAGCCCGTAGCAGCCACGTAAAACTTGCAACAACAAAGTAGAGGACGTCTAACTTGTTTTTGCAGGGCAAGTTGTGATGTGATATGGTCAAGACGTGATGCTATATTGTATGAGATGATCATGTTTTGTAACCGAGTTATCGGCAGCTGGCGAGAGCCATATGGTTGTCGCTTTATTGTATGAAATGCAAGCGCCATGTAATTGCTTTACTTTATCACTAAGCGGTAGCGATAGTCGTGGAAGCAATAGTTGGCGAGGCGACAACGATGCTACGATGGAGATCAAGGTGTCGGCCGGTGACGATGGTGATCATGGCGGTGCTTGGCGATGGAGATCACAAGCACAAGATGATGATGACCATATCATATCACTTATATTGATTGCATGTGATGTTTATCCTTTATGCATCTTATCTTGCTTTGATTGGCGGTAGCATTATAAGATGATCTCTCACTAAAAATTATCAAGAAGTGTTCTCCCGAGTATGCACCGTTGCGAAAGTTCTTCGTCTTTGAGACACCACGTGATGATCGGGTGTGATAGGCTCTACGTTCAAATACAACGGGTGCAAAACAGTTGCACACGCAGCGGAATACTCGAGTTAAACTTGACGAGCCTAGCATATAACGAGATATGGCCTCGGAACACGAGAGACCCGAAAAGGTCGAAAGCGTGAATCATATAGTAGATATGATCAACATAGTGATGTTCACCATTGAAACTACTCCATCTCACGTGATGATCGGACATGGTTTAGTTGATTTGGATCACGTGATCACTTAGATGACTAGAGAGATGTCTGCCTAAGTGGGAGGTTTTAATATGATTAATCAAACTTAAATTTATCATGAACTTAGTACACGATAGTATTTTGCTTGTCTATGTTTGATGTAGATAGATGGCTCGTCTTTGTTGTTCCGTTGAATTTTAATGCGTTCCTTGAGAAAGCAAAGTTGAAAGATGATGGTAGCAATTACGGACTGGGTCCGTAACTTGAGGATTATCCTCATTGCTGCACAGAAAAATTACGTCTGGAAGCACTTGGGTAGCGAACTGCTGCAGATCTTTGAGCGAAGTTGTGAGCGTCCGGCAAAGCGAGTGATGACTACTCTATAGTTCGGTGTGCCATGCTTTACGGCTTAGAACCGGGTCTTCAACGACGTTTTGAGCGTCATGGAGCATATGAGATGTTCCAGGAGTTGAAGTTAATATTTCAAGCAAATGCCCGGATTGAGAGATATGAAGTCTCCAATAAGTTCTATAGCTGCAAGATGGAGCGTAATAGTTACATCGGTGAGCACATACTCAAAATGTGCAGGTATAACAATCACTTAATTCAGCTGGGAGTTAATCTTCCGGATGATAGTGTCATTGATGAAATTCTCCAATCATCGCCACCAAGCTACAAGAGCTTCGTGATGAACTATAATATGCAAGGGATGACTAAGACAATTCTGAGCTCTTCGCAATGCTTTGAAAGCAGCGGAGGTAGAAATCAAGAAAGAGCATCAAGTGTTGATGGTCAGCAAGACCACTAGTTTCAAGAAAAGGGCAAAGGGAAGAAGAAGGAAACTTCAAAAGAACGACAAGAAAGTTCTTGATCAAGAGAAGAAACCCAAGTCCGGACCTAAGCCCGAAATCGAGTGTTTTTATTGCAAGCAGACCGACACTTTGGAAGCGGAACTGCCCCAAGTATTTGGCGGATAAAAAGGATGGCAAGGTGAACAAAGGTATATATGATATACATGTTATTGATGTGTACCTTACTAATACTCATGATAGTACCGGGTATTTGATCTTGGTTACATTGCTAATATTTGCAACTCGAAGCAGGAACTACGGATTAAGCGAAGATTGGCTAAGGACGAGGTGACGATGCGCGTTGGAAATGGTTCCAAAGTCGATGTGATCGCGATCGCACGCTACCTCTACATCTACCTTCGGGATTAGTTTTAGACCTAAATAATTGTTATTTGGTGCCAGCGTTGAGCATGAACATTATATCTGGATCTTGTTTATTGCGAGACGGTTATTCATTTAAATCGAGAGAATAATGGTTGTTCTATTTATATGAGTAATATCTTTTATGGTCATGCACCCTTGAAGAATGGTCTATTCTTGTTGAATCTCGACGGTAGTGATACACATATTCATAATGTTGAAGCCAAAAGATGCAGAGTTGATAATGATAGTGCAACTTATTTGTGGCAATCGCCGTTTAGGTCATATCGGTGTAAATCGCATGAAGAAACTCCATACTGATGGGCTTCTGGAATCACTTGATTATGAATCACTTGGTACTTGCGAACCGTGCCTCATGGGCAAGATGACAAAAACGCCGTTCTCCGGAACTATGGAGCGTGCAACTGATTTGTTGGAAATCATACATACGGATGTTTGTGGTCCAATGAATGTTGAAGCACTTGGCGGGTATCGTTATTTTCTCACCTTCACAGATGATTTGAGCAGATATGGGTATATCTACTTAATGAAACACAAATCTGAAACATTTGAAAAGTTCAAAGAATTTCAGAGTGAAGTGGAAAATCATCGTAACAAGAAAATAAAGTTTCTACGATCTGATCGTGGAGGAGAATATTTGAGTTACGAGTTTGGTTTACATTTGAAACAATGTGGAATAGTTTCACAACTCACGCCACCCGAACACCACGGAGAAATGGTGTGTCCGAACGTCGTAATCGTACTTTACTAGATATGGTGCGATCTATGATGTCTATTTCCGATTTACCGCTATCGTTTTGGGGTTATGCTTTAGAGACGGCCGCATTCACGTTGAATAGGACACCGTCAAAATCCGTTGAGACGACGCCTTATGAACTATGGTTTGGCAAGAAACCAAAGTTGTCGTTTCTTAAAGTTTGGGGTTGCGATGCTTATGTAAAGAAACTTCAACCAGATAAGCTCGAACCCAAATCGGAAAAATGTGTCTTCATAGGATACCCAAAGGAGACTGTTGGGTACACCTTCTATCACAGATCTGAAGGCAAGATTTTCGTTGCTAAATTCAGGTCCTTTCTAGAGAAGGAGTTTCTCTCGAAAGAAGTGAGTGGGAGGAAAGTAGAACTTGATGAGATAACTGTATCTGCTCCCTTATTGGAAAGTAGTTCATCACAAGAAATGGTTCCTGTGACAACTACACCAATTAGTGAAGAAACTAATGATGATGATCATGTAGTTTCGGATCAAGTTACTCTTGAACCTCGTGAGGTCAACCAGAGTAAAATACGCACTGAGTGGTACGGTAATCCTATTACGGAAGTCATGTTACTTGACCATGGCGAACCTACGAACTATGAAGAAGCGATGGTGAGCCCAGATTCATAAAATGGCTGGAAGCCATGAAATCTGAGATGGGATCCATGTATGAGAACAAAGTATGGACTTTGGTTGACTTGCCCGATGATCGGCAAGCCATTGAAAATAAATGGATCTTTAAGAAGAAGACTGACGCCGATGGTAATGTAACTGTCTACAAAGCTCGACTTGTTGCAAAAGGTTTTCGACAAGTTCAAGGGGTTGACTACGATGAGACTTTCTCACCAGAAGCGATGCTTAAGTCTGTCCGAATCATGTTAGCAATTGCCGCATTTTATGATTATGAAATTTGGCAAATGGATGTAAAAACCGCATTCTTGAATGGATTTCTAGAAGAAGAGTTGTATATGATGCAACGAGAAGGTTTTGTCGATCCAAAGGGTGCTAACAAAGTGTGCAAGCTCCAACGATCAATTTATGGTCCGGTGCAAGCCTCTCGGAGTTGGAATAAACGCTTTGATAGTGTGATCAAAGCATATGGGTTTGTACAGACTTTTGGAGAAGCCTGTATTTACAAGAAAGTGAGTGGGAGCTCTGTAGCATTTCTAATATTATATGTGGACGACATATTATTGATTGGAAATGATATAGAATTCTGGATAGCATAAAAGGATACTTGAATAAAAGTTTTTCAATGAAAGACCTCGGTGAAGCTGCTTACATATTGGGCATCAAGATCTATAGAGATAGATCAAGACGCTTAATTGGACTTTCACAAAGCACATACCTTGATAAAGTTTTGAAGAAGTTCAAAATAGATCGTGCAAAGAAAGGTTTTTACCTGTATTACAAGGTGTAAGATTGAGTCGACTCAATGCCCGACCACAGCAGGAAGATAGAGAGAAAATGAAAGATGTTCCCTATGCTTCACCATAGGCTCTATCATGTATGCAATGTTGTGTACCAGACCGACGTATGCTTAGTCGTAAGCTTGGCAGAAGGTACCAAAGTAATCCAGAGTGGATCATCGACAGCGGTCAAGAACATCCTGAAATACACGAAAAGGACTAAGGATATGTTTCGTATATGGAGGTGACAAAGAGCTAGTCGTAAATGGTTACGTCGATGCAAGCTTTGACACCGATCCGGACGATTCTAAATCGCAAACCGGATCGTGTTTTTATTAAACGGTGGAGCTATGGGTTGGTGCAGTTCTAAACAAAGCGTCGTGGCGGGATCTACATGTGAAGCGGAGTACATAGCTGCTTCAGAAGCAGCGAATGAAGGAGTCCGGATGAAAGAGTTCATTTCCGATCTAGGTGTCATACCTAGTGCATCGGGACCGATGAAGATCTTCGTGACAATCTTTGGTGCAATTGCCTTGGCAAAGGAATCCAGTTTCACAAGAGGACCAAGCACATCAAGAGACGCTTCAATTCCATTCGGGACCAAGTCCAAGTGGGAGACATAGAGATTTGCAAAATACATACGGATCTGAATGTTGCGGACCGTTGACTAAGCCTCTTCCACGAGCAAAACATGATCACACCAAGACTCCATGGGTGTTAGGATCATTACTTTGTAATCTAGATTATTGACTCTAGTGCAAGTGGGAGACTGAAGGAAATATGCCCTAGAGGCAATAATAAAAGTTATTATTTATTTCCTTATATCATGATAAATGTTTATTATTCATGCTAGAATTGTATTAACCGGAAACATAATACATGTGTGAATATATAGACAAACAGTATGTCACTAGTATGCCTCTACTTGACTAGCTTGTTAATCAAAGATGGTTATGTTTCCTAACCATGAACAAGGAGTTGTTATTTGATTAACAAGGTCACATCATTAGTTGAATGATCGATTGACATGACCCATTCCGTTAGCTTAACAATTGATCGTTTAGTATGTTAATGCTTTCATCATGACCCATACATGTTCCTATAACTATGAGATTATTCAACTCCAGTTTAACGGAGGAACACTTTGGTACTACCAAACGTCACAACGTAATCGGGTGATTATAAAGGAGTACTACGGTGTCTCCAAAGGTACTTGTTGGGTTGGCGATTTCGAGATTAGGTTTTGTCACTCCGATTGCTCGGAGAGGTATCTCGTGCCTTCTCGGTAATGCACATCACTTAAGCCTTGCAAGCATTACAACTAATGAGTTAGTTGTGAGATGATGTATTACGGAACGAGTAAAGAGACTTACCAAGAATGAGATTGAACTAGGTATTGGATACCGACGATCGAATCTCGGGTAAGTAATATATCGATGACAAAGGGAACAACGTATGTCGTTATGCGGTTTGACCGATAAAGATCTTCGTAGAATATGTAGGAACCAATATGGGCATCCAGGTTCCGCTATTGGTTATTGACCGAGAATGGTTCTAGGTCATGTCTACATAGTTCTCGAAACCGTAGGGTCCGCACGACGCTTAACGCTTCGGCGACAGTTCATAATGAGTTTATAAGTATTGATGCAATCAAGGTTGTTCGAGTCCCGGATGTGATCACGGACATGACGAGGAGTCTCGAAATGGTCGAGACATAAAGATTGATATATTGGAAGCCTATGTTTGGACTTCGGAATGGTTCCGAGTGAAAACAGGATATTCTGAACACCGGGGTTACGGAACCCCGGGGTATATGGGCCCTCATGGGCCTTGAGGGAGAAGGAGAAGGGCCGGCCAGGTGGGCTGCGCCCCCTCCCCTTCCAGTCCGAATAGGACAAGGAGAGGCGGCGCCTTCCCCTTTCCCTCCCAATCCTACTCCAACTAGGAGAGGGGGGAGTCCTACTCCGGTGGGAGTAGGACTCCTCCTTGGTGCGCCTCCTCTAGGGCCGCCACCTCCCCTTGTCTCCTTTATATCGGGGCAGGGGCACCCCAAGATACACAAGTTGATCTACGGATCTTGCCTTAGCCGTGTGCGGTGCCCCTTCCACCATATTCCACTTGGTCATATCGTCATGAGCTTAGGAGAAGCCTGCGCCGGAGAAGTCATATCGTCGCGGAGCTTAGGCGAAGCCCTGCGTCGGTGGAGCATCAACATCGTCATCACGCCCGTCGTGCTTGTGGAACTCATCCTCGACACTTTGCTGGATCGGAGTCCGGGATCGCCATCGAGCTGAGCGTGTGCGTAACTCGGAGGTGCCGTCGTTCGGTGCTTGGATCGGTCGGATCGTGGAGACGACGACTACATCAACCGCGTTGTTATAACGCTTCCGCTTTCGGTCTACGAGGGTACGTGGACGGACACTCTATCCTCTCGTTGCTATGCCATCACCATGGTCTTGCGTGATCGTAGGAAATTTTTTGAAATTACTACGTTCCCCAACAAGTAGAGCACCGGGAGGGCGCCGGCGGTTGCCGCGCACTTTGTCGGCATTCTGGGAATGGGGGTCCCCAGACTTGCCTGCCCGCGGCCCACGGCGTGGCTCCACAAGCGGGCCCGTACGACCCATCTTCACCAGCAAGCACTCAAGACCCTCGCGAGGGGCCAAGCCTCGCGAGGCGGACGACTCAAGACCTCCTCAGGGGCGGCCTCACCAGGCTGGCTCACAAGGGGCGGAGAGATCAAGGCAAGGGGTACCTCGCGAGGTTTCCCTTGACGTAAGACACGACGATCAAGACCAGGCGAGCACCAGCGCGCTGTGTCCTCGCTTCCTCTTTGGTGCTAAGGGGGCGAGCGCAGGCGATGAGTACCGAGGCATCCGACAAAGGTTTCCATATCGGTGCAACGAGACCAAGACCAGCAGGACGGTAGGACGGAGGTCATCGTGGAGCCCAAGACGGCGTCACCACCAGAGCCTTTGGCAGGCGAAGACTACTTTTGTCAGGATAGCTTGTACTAGTTGTCTCCCTTCAAACTGGCCACTGTGGAATCCCTTCCCGCTCAATATTTGGGAAGAGGACCAGGGCCTCTATAAATAGGACTAGCCACCACAGTAGGAAGCAACTCGAACTGAGCACAATGGATCGAGACCTTCACCAGCTCACCAAGCACAAGAACACCTCTCCTCAGGGGCTGTTCTTCCCTTGTACTGTTCATCACCAGCCCAAGAGGCAATCCACCAACACCACACTGGAGTAGGGTATTACACCACAACGGTGGCCCGAACTAGTACAAATCTTGTGTCCTTTGTGTTGTGAGTTCGTCGATTTCAGCCCTAGAGATCGCGGTGAGGGTGAGCGCATGGTTTGGTAGGAGGAAATCTTCGTGCGCACCCTAGTGTTCGAACCTCAAGGGTTTTTCCAGAACCCGAAATCCGCCATTTGGCGCGCCAGGTAGGGGTGCACCGGAATTTCCTTCCGCCGATCCGCGTCCCATCGCTTCATTGCCTTCATGTCGGACGCCCGTCGAGCCCGCGCTGAGCGCCGAGCCACCCTCGCCGCCCGTGTCATTCAGACGGGTCCCGTCAGCGGGCCTCCCCGTCGTTCCCCATCACCTGCCGCCAATGCCGTCACCAGCCCAGCGGGGAATGAGCAGCAAGCGTCCTCACTGCACCCCTCGGTACGGAGGGATGGCCGCACCGCCACTCCGTCGCTGACTCCGGCCGGCTCGTCGTCTCACGCTCGTCGCGCTCCCACGGACGCGCAGCCGCGTTGCTCATGGCACGCGAGCTCCTGCGTTACCGCCCCATTGACGACCTCTATGAGGACTAGCTGGACCGCATCGCCGAGCTCGTAAGGGCCGCAGGGGGATCCCCTGCGTCTTCCCTCTCACTGCCTCGCCCTTCGCCAGCTGCGGGCGACGTGGCTCACAGAGCGCCGCCTCCGCCACCTCCGCACCAAGACGACGTCTTGGCGCCAAGGCGTGCCCCCAGGCGCGACCCGCCGCGTCGGGCACCCGCGTGCGAAGAAGGAAGCTGCCAAGAAGTTCCTCGTCCGCGAGAGAACGTTCCCGTGCTCCCCGCACCACCATGACAAGGCTGTGCGCCGCCTGTAGTGGCGGTGCGCGGACATCAAGGGCAGGCTCCACATCAACAAAGGGTCCCGGTGGCCACCGCGGGCTGCCGCGCCTTCACTCCCGAGCTGCGTAGCGTCGCATGGCCGGGCAAGTTCAAGCCAGACCTGCCTCCTCACTATGACGGCACCCCCGACCCCGCGGAGTTCCTGCAGCTCTACGAGCTGTGGCAAACTGGTTCCCTATGGCTCTCAAGGATGGCGCTCGCTCATGGCTCCTGAACCTGCCTCTGGGCTCGATCTCCTCCTGGGACGAGATGCACGACCGCTTCGCCGCCAACTTCCAAGGCACTCGCGTCCGCCCTCCGGCCGCAGGTGACTTGTGAGTTGGATGCACACCCACTTTGTTCCTTTTGTTGAGCTTTCATATACTTATAGCTCTAAGTGCATCCGTTGGATGGCAATCCCTACTCACTCACATTGATATCTATTAATGGGCATCTCCATAGCCCGTTGATACGCCTAGTTGATGTGAGACTATCTTCTCCTTTTTGTCTTCTCCACAACCACCATTCTATTCCACATATAGTGCTATGTCCATGGCTCACGCTCATGTATTGCGTGAAGATTGAAAAGTTTGAGAATACCAAAAGTATGAAACAATTGCTTGGCTTGTCATCGGGGTTGTGCATGACTTAAATACTTTGTGTGGTGAAGATAGAGCATAGCCAGACTATATGATTTTGTAGGGATAACTTTCTTTGGCCATGTTATTTTGAGAAGACATAATTGCTTATTTAGTATGCTTGAAGTATTATTATTTTTATGTCAATATTAAACTTTTGTCTTGAATATTTCGGATCTGAATATTCATACCACAATTAAGAAGAATTACATTGAAATTTTGCCAAGTAGTATTCCACATTAAAAATTCTATTTTTATCATTTACCTACTCGAGGACGAGCATGAATTAAGCTTGGGGATGCTTGATACGTCTCCAACGTATCTATAATTTTTGATTGTTCCATGTTATATTATATTATGTTTTGGACATTAATGAGCTTTATTATACACTTTTATATTATTTTTGGGACTAACCTATTAACCGGAGGCCCAGCACAGAATTGATGTTTTTTGCCTATTACATAGTTACGCAGAAAAAGAATAACAAACGGAGTCCAAACGGAATGAAACCTTCGGGAACGTGATTTTCGGAACGAACGTGATCTAGAGGACTTGGACCCTACGTCAAGACATCAACCAGGAGGGCACGAGGTAGGGTGGCGCGCCTACCCCCCTGGGCGCGCCCTCCACCGTTGTGGGCCCCATGTTGCTCCACCGACGTACTTCTTCCTCCTATATATACCTACATAGCCCCAAACTACCAGAAACGGAGCCAAAAACCTAATTCCACTGCCGCAACCTTCTGTATCCGTGAGATCTGCCGGAGGCCTTTTCCGGATCTTGGGGCCTTTTCCGAAGCTCCGCCGGAGGAGGCATCGATCACGGAGGGCTTCTACATCAACACCATAGCCTCTCCGATGATGTGTGAGTAGTTTACCTCAGACCTTCGGGTCCATAGTTATTAGCTAGATGGCTTCTTCTCTCTTTTTGGATCTCAATACAATATTCTCCCCCTCTCCTGCGGAGATCTATTCGATGTAATCTTCTTTTTGCGGTGTGTTTGTTGAGACCGATGAATTGTGGGTTTATGATCAAGTTTATCTATGAACAATATTTGAATCTTCTCTGAATTCTTTTATGTATGATTGGTTATCTTTGCAAGTCTCTTGAATTATCAGTTTGGTTTGGCCTACTAGATTGATCTTTCTTGCAATGGGAGAAGTGCTTAGCTTTGGGTTCAATCTTGCGGTGTCCTTTCGCTTGATGAGGGGCAGCAAGGCACGATTGTATTGTTGCCATCACGGATAACAAGATGGGGTTTATATCATATTGCATGAGTTTATCCCTCTACATCATGTCATCTTGCTTAAAGCGTTACTCTGTTCTTATGAACTTAATACTCTAGATGCATCTTTGGATAGCGGTCGATGTGTGGAGTAATGAGTAGATGCGCATGTGAGTCGGTCTACTTGTCTCGGACGTGATGCCTATATACATGATCATACCTAGATATTCTCATAACTATGCTCAATTATGTCAATTGCTCAACAGTAATTTGTTCACCCACCGTAATACTTATGCTCTCGAGAGAAGCCTCTAGTGAAACCTATGGCACCGGGTCTATTTTCCGTCATATTTAATCCCCCGACAACAAGCTATTTCTAGCACCATTTTTATTTTACTTTCTTTACTTTGCATCTTTATCATAAAAATAACAAAAATATTATCTTATCATATCTATCAGATCTCACTCTCGTAAGTGACCGTGAAGGGATTGACAACCCCTTTATTGCGTTAGTTGCGAGGATTTATTTGTTTGTGTAGGTGCAAGGGACTCGTGCGTGGCCTCCTACTAGATTGATACCTTGGTTCTCAAAAACTGAGGGAAATACTTACGCTACTTTGCTGCATCACCCTTTCCTCTTCAAGGGAAAACCAACACAGTGCTCAAGAGGTAGCAAGAAGGATTTTTGGCGCCGTTGCCGGGGAGTCTACGCAAGAATCAACATACCAAGTACCCATCACAAACCCTTATCTCCCGCATTACATTATTTGCCATTTGCCTCTCGTTTTCCTCTCCCCCACTTCACCCTTGCCGTTTTATTCGGCCTCTCTTTTCCGTTCGCTTTTTTTCGCTTGCTTTTTGTTTGCTCGTGTGTTGGATTGCTTGCTTGTCATGATGGCTCAAGATAATACTAAACCGTGTGACTTTACCAATACTGTCGGATGTGGGGTTCCGGCAAACCCTTAAGGTTCGAACACTGGGGTGCGCGCGAAGTCTTTCCCTCCTATCGATCTACGCTCTAGCTCGCTAAGATCTCGCAAACGAACTCGACGAACTCGCAACACAGAAAGACACGAGGTTTATACTGGTTCGGGCCACCGTTGTGGTGTAATACCCTACTCCAGTGTGGTGGTGGTGGATTGCCTCTTGGGCTGATGATGAACAGTACAAGGGGAGAACAGCCTCCTGAGGTTGAGGTGTTCTTGTGTGTATGAACTTGTGGCGTGAGGATTGGATCAGTTGCTCATCAGATCCCTCTGTGAGTTGCCTCTACTGTGGTGGCTAGCTCTACTTATATAGGCCCTGGTCCTCTTCCCAAATATTGAGCGGGAAGGGAGCCAACAACGGCGGGCAAATTTGAAGGGGACAGCTAGTACAAGCTATCCCGACAAAAGCGGTCTTCGCTGCGAAAGCTCTGGGTGACGCCGTCTTGGGCTCCACGATGACCTCCGCCTTGCCGTCCTCCTGGTCTTGGTCTCGTTGCACCAATATGGCAACTTTTGCCTGATGCCTCGATACTCTTCGCCTGCGCTGGCCTCCTTAGCACATAAGAGGAAATAGGGATGTTGCGTAGACCGGCGCCACCGGTACTGTTCGTCATGGCTCACGTCACGAGAGCCTCGTGAGGTTTGCCTCGCCTTGATATCTCCGCTCCTCGTGAGCCTGCTTGGCTAGGCCACTCCAGAGGAGGTCTTGCGTCGTCCGCCTCGCGAGGCTTGAACCCTCGCGAGGGTCTTGGGTGTCTTGTTGACGAAGATGGGCCGTACGGCCTGCTGCTTGGCCACGATGTGGGCCGCAGGCAGGCAAGTCTGGGGACCCCCGTTCCCAGAACGCCGACAGTAGCCCCCGGGCCCAAGGTGTGCTCGGGCTTGGCTTCGCGGCGAAGCCAAGGGTCAAGTTCGGAGCACCGCGGGCCCCAAAAGCATATGGCCTCGGTCGACGCGTGGCGGTTGATTGGACGTGGGCGTCTCCGCTTCCCCACACTGCCTCGGCAACTGCATGACTTGACAAGTCCCTGCGACATGCAAGGAAAACCATCATTACCTGCGATCGCGGGAGACACCGGTTGGCCTTCTCTTGCTATAAATGGGGAGGGGGCGGAGCCCCCGTTGCCCATCTCTTCCTCGCTTGCTTGCTTCTTCTCCCTTGCTCCACTACTGACAACAATGGCGCCCATCAGAAGGTTTTCCGCCGAAGAGAAAGGAAAAGCTCCCCGTAACGATCCAGGGCCACTTCCACCGAAGAAGAGGTCGATCCTTCGCCGTGACAAGGCGGCGATGCAGGTGGTGACGAGGCCTTGGTGCGAGCGGCCTCCTCCGAGGTACCCGCTACCCTTGTACGCCCGAGCCGAGGGCTCGGGAGGTTGGAGCAACGAGCAGCGCCGCCCGCGCCGCGTCCGGAGCCGCCGCGCCACGTGCTGTCGCCCCTGGGGTCCACGCCACGGACTCCTCGCGCGAGCTGGTGCTGTGGGCGCCGATGCCTCCAAGCTCCTGGATCCGCTTCCCGCGGTCCTTCTCCGACGTGATGCCGCCGAGGGGGCCTCTCAAGCTCTAGCTGCAACATGCCGACTGTAGTGCTTCGGTGACCGGAGCGGAGATCGAAGCAGTCCCCACCGGCAAGATCTTCACGACTTCATGGCTGGGCGAGATCGCTGGAACTGCTGTAGGCGAGGGGAGCCCTCGCGATCCACTTCGAGTACGATGGCGCCTCCACGCTCTTCTTCAAGGTCTTCGACGCCGAGGGCCACCGCTTGGAATGCTGCCCTGGGGAGGAGCGCGATACCGATGCGCGCTCCGCCTGCAGCTACTCCAACAGCAGTAGCCCCTGGGAGTCCAGCAGCTCTCCTGAGCCTTACGAGACTCCGGAGACGAGCGACGACAGCTACGTGCCCCCGAGCTCTTGCCGTGCTCGGAGGAGGGCTGTGGCGTCCGGCCATCGTCGCCGCTGATCTGGATGGGGTTGGCGCCGGCTTCCCGTGGCCCACTGTTGATGATGGCGTCTACCACGGAAGGGTGTAGATAGGATTCCCCTTAGTACCAGCTTTTGTTTCCTGCGAAGAATCATGAATCACCCCGTGGGGGCATGTAAGGGTCCGTAATGTCTTTGGTGCTTATCTTCCTTGTTATGAAAACTTGGTGAATGCATGTCCCGTTAAGGCTTGGCCCCCCTTTCTTTCCTCGTGATGGCTTGTTGCTCTACGCTGACAGGTCCCGGTCCCCAGGCAGGCTACAGTCGTCGCTGGTATGACAGGTCGTGTGCCGTGGTCAAGGCTAGGAGGTGTGCGGCCCGAGGTCCAGTAAGAGCCCCTGAGGTGCGATGCTCAGGAGGTCCTCCTTAGCGCTCAAGCAGCCATGGTAAGGAAAGAAAGGAAAATGACTTGGCCTAGCAGGGCTGCGACGCAGCTTGAATGATAATCGTCTCCAATGTATCTATAATTTTTATTGCTCCATGCTATATTATCTATTGTTTTGAACTATATTGGGCTTTATTTTCCACTTTTATATTACTTTTGGGACTAACCTATTAACCGGAGGCCCAGCCTGAATCATCGCTTTTTTTTTGCCTACTTCAATCGCTTTCAAGAAACGGAATATCAAACGGAGTCCAAACAGAATGAAATCTTCGAACGTGATTTTCTCATCGGATAAGACCTAGGAGACTTGGACCCTCCGTCAAGAAAGCTCGAGGCGTCCACGAGGTGGAGGGCGCCTCTAGGGCGCGCCTCACCTCGTGGGCCCCTCGAGGCTCCACCGACGCATTTCTTCCTCCTATATATACCTCACGCAGTCCCAACAGATCAGATACGGAGCCAAAAACCTAATTCCACCGCCGCAACTTTCTGTATCCACGAGATCCCATCTTGGGGCCTATTCCGGAGCTCCGCCGGAAGGGGATTCCACCACGGAGGGCTTCTACATCAACATCATAGCCTCTCCGATGAAGTGTGAGTAGTTTACCTCAGACCTTGGGTCCATAGTTAGTAGCTAGATGGCTTCTTCTCTCTTTTGGATCTCAATACAATGTTCTCCCCCTCTCTCGTGGAGATCTATTCGATGTAATCTTCTTTTTGCGGTGTGTTTGTTGAGACCGATGAATTGTGGGTTTATGATCAAGATTATCTATGAGCAATATTTGAATCTTTTCTGAATTCTTTTATGTATGATTGAGTTATCTTTACAAGTCTCTTGAATTATCCGCTTGGTTTGGCCAACTAGATTGGTAGTTCTTGCAATGGGAGAAGTGTTTAGCTTTGGGTTCAATCTTGCGGTGTCCTTTTCGCGATGTGATGAGGGGCAACAAGGCACGTATTGTATTGTTGCCATCGAGGATAACAAGATGGGGTATTTATCATATTGCATGAATTTATTCCTCTACATAATGTCATCTTGCTTAAGGCGTTACTATGTTTTTATTAACTTAATACTCTAGATGCATGCTGGATAGCGGTCGATGAGTGGCGTAATAGTAGTAGATGCAGGCAGGAGTCGGTCTACTTGTCTCGGACGTGATGCCTATATACATGATCATACCTAGATATTCTCATAACTATGCTCAATTCTGTCAATTGCTCAACAGTAATTCGCTCACCCACCGTAAAATACCTATGCTCTTGAGAGAAGCCACTAGTGAAATCTATGGCCCCCGGGTCTATTTTCATCATATTAATCTTCCTACGCTTTATTATTGCTTTGCTCTTTACTTTGCCTTTTATTTTACTTTGCCAAAAAAATACCAAAAAAATTATCTATCATTTCTATCAGATCTCACTCTCGCAAGTGACCGTGAAGGGATTGACAACCCCTATTCGCGTTGGTTGCGAGGAGCTATTTGTTTTGTGTAGGTACGAGGGACTCGCGCGTGGCCTCCTACTGGATTGATACCTTGTTTCTCAAAACCGAGGGAAATACTTACGCCACTCTGCTGGATCATCCTCTCCTCTTCGGGAAAACCAACGCAAGCTCAAGACGTAGCAAGAAGGATTTACAGGCGTCGCTGCCGGGAGTCTACGCACAAGTCAACATACCAAGTACCCATCACAATCCCTTATCTCTCGCATTACATTATTTTCCATTTGCCTCTCGCTTTCCTCTCCCCACTTCACCCTTGCCGCTTTATTCGCCCTCTCTTTCCCAATCTCCTCCTCTCTTTTCTCTTGCCTTTTTCTGTTTGCTCGTGTGTTGGATTGCTTGCTTGTCACTATGACTCAAGATAATACCAAGTTGTGTGACTTTACCAATACCAACAATAATGATTTCCTTAGCACTCCGATTGCTCCTCTTGCCAATACTGAATCATGTGAAATCAATACTCTTTGTTGAATCTCGTTATGAAAGATCAATTCGCCGGCCTTCCTAGTGAAGATGCCGCTACTCATCTAAATAGCTTCGTGGATTTGTGTGATATGCAAAAGAAGAAAGATGTTGACAATGATGTTGTTAACTTGAAGCTATTTCCTTTTTCGCTTAGAGATCGTGCTAAAGCTTGGTTTTCGTCTTTGCCTAAAAATAGTATTGATTCTTGGAACAAGTGCAAAGATGCTTTTATCTCTAAATATTTTCCTCCCGCTAAGATCATCTCTCTTAGAAACGATATTATGAATTTTAAGCAAATTGATCATGAACATGCTGCACAAGCTTGGGAGAGAATGAAATTAATTTTACGTAATTGCCCTACTCATGGTTTGAATTTGTGGATGATTATACAAAAATTTTATGCCAGATTGAATTTTGCCTCTAGAAATCTTTTAGATTCGGCCACGGGAGGCACTTTTATGGAAATCACTTTAGGAGATGCTACTAAACTCCTAGATGATATTATGGTTAATTATTCTCGATGGCACACTGAAAGATCTACTAATAAAAAAGTGCATGTGATAGAAGAAATCAATGTTTTGAGTGGAAAGATGGATGAACTTATGAAATTATTTGCTACTAAGAGTGTTTCTTCTGATCCTAATGATATGCCTTTGTCTACTTTGATTGAGAATAATGATGAATCTATGGATGTGAATTTTGTTGGTAGGAATAATTTTGTAACAACGCATATAGAGGGAATTTTAATCCTAGGCCTTATCCTAGTAATCCTTCTAATAATTATGGAAATTCCTACAACAGCTCTTATGGAAATTTTAATAAGATGCCCTCTGAATTTGAGAATAGTGTTAAAGAATTTATGAGTTCACAAAAGAATTTTGATGCTTTGCTTGAAGAGAAATTACTTAAAGTTGATGAATTGGCTAGGAACGTTGATAGAATTTCTCTTGATGTTGATTCTTTAAAGCTTAGATCTATTCCTCCTAAGCATGATATCAATGAGTCTCTCAAAGCCATGAGAATTTCCGTTGATGAGTTCAAGGAAAGAACCGCTAAGATGCGTGCTATGAAAGATGCCTTTATTAAAGCGTGTTCTTCCAGTTTCCATGAAAATCAAGATGAAGATCTAAAATTTATTGATGTTTCTCCCATTAAATCTTTGTTTTGCAATATGAATCTTGATAATGATGAGATTGAATATGAGTCACCTTTACCTAGAAGGCATTCTAAAAACTTGGAGCTTTTAGAGTATGATGCTAAAATTGATAAAAGTGGGATTGAAGAAAGTAAAACCTTAGATGTTGCTAAACCCACTATTTTGGATTTCAAGGAATTTAATTATGCAAGTTGCTCTTTAATTGATTGTATTTCCTTGTTGCAATCCGTGCTAAATTCTCCGCATGCCTATAGTCAAAACAAAGCGTTTACTAAACATATCGTTGATGCCTTGATGCAATCTTGTGAGGAAAAACTTGAGTTGGAAGTTTCCATCCCTAGAAAACTTTATGATGAGTGGGAACCAACTATTAAAATTAAGATTAAGGATCATGAATTCTATGCTTTATGTGATTTGGGTGCTAGTGTTTCCACTATTCCCAAAACTTTGTGCGATTTGCTAGATTTCCGTGATTTTGATGAATGCTCTCTAAATTTGCACCTTATGGATTCCACTATTAAGAAACCTATGGGAAGAATTAATGATGTTCTTATTGTTGCAAATAGGAATTATATGCCCGTAGACTTTATCGTTCTTGATATAGATTGCAATCCTTCATGTCCTATTATTATTGGTAGACCTTTCCTTAGAACAATTGGTGCAATTATTGATGTGAAGGAAGGGAATATTAGATTCCAATTTCCATTAAAGAAAGGCATGGAACACTTCCCTAGAAATAAAATAAAATTACCATATGAATCTATCATGAGAGCCACTTATGGATTTCCTACCAAAGATGGCAATACCTAGATCTATCCTTGCTTTTATGCCTAGCTAGGGGCGTTAAACGATAGCGCTTGTTGGGAGGCAACCCAATTTTATTTTTAGTTTTTAGTTTTGTTTCTGTTTAGGAATAAATAATCCATATACATTCTGTTTAGATGTGGTTTTATGTTTTAATTAGTGTTTGTGCCAAGTTAAACCTATAGGATCTTCTTGGATAATAGTTATTTGATCTTGCTGTAATTTCCAGAAACTTTCGGTTCACGAAAACAATTGTTAAAAATCACCAGAACGTGATAAAATAGTGATTCAAATTTCTGCTGATCAATAAACAAATTTCCTAGGTCTTCCTATTTTGGCTGAATTTTTGGAGTTCATAAGTTTGCGTTAGTTACAGATTACTACAGACTGTTCTGTTTTTGACAGATTCTGTTTTTCGTGTGTTGTTTGCTTATTTTGATGAATCTATGGCTAGTAAAATAGTTTATGATCCATAGAGAAGTTGTAATACAGTAGGTTTAACACCAATATAAATAAATAATGAGTTCATTACAGTACCTTGAAGTGATCTTTTGTTTTCTTTCGCTAACGGAGCTCACGAGAATTCTGTTGAGTTTTGTGTTGTGAAGTTTTCAAGTTTTGGGTGTTTTTTTTATGGATTATGGAACAAGGAGTGGCAAGTGCCTAAGCTTGGGGATGCCCATGGAACCCCCAAGATAATCCAAGGACACCAAAAAGTCAAAGCTTGGGGATGCCCCGGAAGGCATCCCTCTTTAAATCCACTTCCATCGGTAACTTTACTTGGAGCTATATTTTTATTCACCACATGATATGTGTTTTGCTTGGAGCGTCCTTGTATTATTTGCGTCTTTGCTTGTTAGTTTACCACAATCATCCTTGCTGTACACACCTTTTGAGAGAGCCATACATGAATAGGAATTTCTTAGAATACTCTATGTGCTTCACTTATATCTTTTGAGCTTGATAGTTTTGCTCTAGTACTTCACTTATATATTTTAGAGCATGGTGGTGGATTTGTTTTAAAGAAACTATTGATATCTCATTCTTCACTTAGATTATTTTGAGAGTCTTAAATAGCATGGTAATTTGCTTAATAATAATATGCTTGGTATTCAAGATTTTTAAAACTTTCTTTTGAGTGCGTTGAATACTAAGAAAAGTTTGATGCTTGATAATTGTTTTGAGATATGGAGGTGATAATATTAGAGTCATGCTAGTTGAGTAGTTGTGAATTTGAGGAATACTTGTGTTAAAGTTTGTGATTCCGTAGCATGCACGTATGGTGAACCGTTATGTGATGAAGTCGGAGCATGATTTATTTATTGATTGTCTTCCTTATGAGTGGTGGTCGGGGACGAGCGATGGTCTTTTCCTACCAATCTATCCCCCTAGGAGCATGCGCGTAATTCTTTGCTTTGATAACCTGTAGATTTTTGCAATAAGTATATGAGTTCTTTATGACTAATGTTGAGTCCATGGATTATACGCACTTTTCTCATCCTTCCACCATTGCTAGCCTTTCTAATACCGCGCACTTTTCGCCGGTATCATACACCCATCATATACCTTCCTCAAAACAGCCACCATACCTACCTGTCATGGCATTTCCATAGCCATTCCGAGATATATTGCCATGCAACTTTCCACCATTCCGTTTATTATGACACGCTCCATCATTGTCATATTGCTTAGCATGATCATTTAGTTGACATTGTATTTGTGGCAAAGCCACCGCTCATAATTCTTTCATACATGTCACTTATGAATCATTGCATATCCTTGACATCACGGAGGCACACATATAGAGTCATATTTTGTTCTAAAGTATTGATTTGTAATTGTTGAGTTGTAAGAAAAATAAAAGTGTGATGATCATCATTTTTAGAGCATTGTCCCAAGTGAGGAAAGGATGATGGGGACTATGATTCCCCCATAAGTCGGGATGAGACTCCGGACGAAAAAAAAGAAAAGAGGCTATAAAAAAAAGGAGAAAAGGCCCAATAAAAAAATGAGAGAAAAAGAGAGAAGGGACAATGTTACTATCCTTTTACCACACTTGTGCTTCAAAGTAGCACCATGATCTTCATGATAGAGAGTCTCTCGTTTTGTCACTTTCATATACTAGTGGGAATTTTTCATTATAGAACTTGGCTTGTATATTCCAATGATGGGCTTCCTCAAATTGCCCTAGGTCTTCATGAGCAAGCGAGTTGGATGCACACCCACTTAGTTTATTTTGTTGAGCTTTCATATACTTATAGCTCTAGTGCATCCGTTGCATGGCAATCCCTACTCACTCACATTGATATCTATTGATGGGCATCTCCATAGCCCGTTGATACGCCTAGTTGATGTGAGACTATCTTCCCTCTTTTTGTATTCTCCACAACCACCATTCTATTCCACATATAGTGTTATATCCATGGCTCATACTCATGTATTGCGTGAAGATTGAAAAAGTTTTGAAAATGTCAAAAGTATGAAACAATTGCTTGGCTTGTCATCGGGGTTGTGAATGATTTAAATACTTTGTGTGGTGAAGATAGAGCATAGCCAGACTATATGATTTTGTAGGGATAACTTTCTTTGGCCATGTTATTTTGAGAAGACATGATTGCTTTGTTAGTATGCTTGAAGTATTATTATTTTTATGTCAATATGAAATTTTGTCTTGGATCTGAATATTCATACCACAATTAAGAAGAATTACATTGAAATTATGCCAAGTAGCACTCCGCATAAAAAATTCTCTTTTTATCATTTACCTACTCGAGGACGAGCAGGAATTAAGCTTGTGGATGCCTGATACGTCTCCAACGTATCTATAATTTTTGATTGCTCCATGCTATATTATCTATTGTTTTGGACTATATTGGGCTTTATTTTCCACTTTTATATTACTTTTGGGACTAACCTATTAACCGGAGGCCCAGCCCAGAATTGCTGTTTTTTGCCTATTTCAGTGTTTCGAAGAAACGGAATATCAAACGGAGTCCAAACGGAATGAAATCTTCAGGAACGTGATTTTCTCATCGGATAAGACCCAGGAGACTTGGACCCTTCGTCAAGAAAGCTCCAAGGCGGACACGAGGGTGGAGGGCGCGCCCCCCCTAGGGCGCGCCCCCTACCTCGTGGGCCCCTCGAGGCTCCACCGATGTACTTCTTCCTCCTATATATACCTACGCACTTCGCCGATCGACACGGAGCCAAAAACCTAATTCCACCGCCGCAACTTTCTCAGATCCACGAGATCCCATCTTGGGGCCTGTTCGAGTTCACGGAAGGGGTTCCACCATGGAGGGCTTCTACATCAACATCATAGCCTCTCCGATGAAGTGTGAGTAGTTTACTTCAGACCTTCGGGTCCATAGTTAGTAGCTAGATGGCTTCTTCTCTCTTTTGGATCTCAATACAATGTTCTCCCTCTCTCGTGGAGATCTATTCGATGTAATCTTCTTTTTGCGGTGTGTTTGTTGAGACCGATGAATTGTGGGTTTATGATCAAGATTATCTATGAGCAATATTTGAATCTTTTCTGAATTCTTTTATGTATGATTGAGTTATCTTTACAAGTCTCTTCAAATTATCCGCTTTGGTTTGGCCAACTAGATTGGTAGTTCTTGCAATTGGAGAAGTGTTTAGCTTTGGGTTCAATCTTGCGGTGTCCTTTCCCAAAGGATGAGGGGCAGCAAGGCACGTATTGTATTGTTGCCGTCGAGGATAACAAGATGGGGTATTTATCATATTGCATGAATTTATTCCTCTACATCATGTCATCTTGCTTAAGGCGTTACTGCTTTTTTATTAACTTAATACTCTAGATGCATCTTTGGATAGCGGTCGATGAGTGGAGTAATAGTAGTAGATGCAGGCAGGAGTCGGTCTACTTGTCTCGGACGTGATGCCTATATACATGATCATACCTAAATACTCTCATAACTATGGTCAATTCTGTCAATTGCTCAACATTAATTCGTTCACCCGCCATAAAATACCTATGCTCATGCGAGAAGCCACTAGTGAAATCTATGGCCCCCGGGTCTATTTTCATCATATTAATCTTCCTACGCTTTATTATTGCTTTGCTCTTTACTTTGCCTTTTATTTTACTTTGCATCTTTATACCAAAAAATACCAAAAATATTATCTATCATCTCTATCAGATCTCACTCTCGTAAGTGACTGTGAAGGGATTGGCAACCCCTATTCGCGTTGGTTGCGAAGAGCTATTTGTTTTGTGTGGGTACGAGGGACTCGCGCGTGGCCTCCTACTGGATTGATACCTTGGTTCTCAAAAACTGAGGGAAATACTTACGCTACTCTGCTGCATCATCCTCTCCTCTTCGGGGAAAACCAACGCAAGCTCAAGACGTAGCAATGGCCATTAGGACCAGATATTTACCGGTCCTAGGGCGAAACTTATCTTGCTGACTTCACGGTGATTCCTGATGTTGCGCTAGGGCTGCGCGCCAATTCGCGTGGCATAGCCAGGCCGACCCATACGAGTTTCTCTCCCCTCATGCTCTCCTTAGTGCTCTACGTCCTCAGGTCCCGGCCCTCGAGCAAACTCAGCCGCCGCTAGTATGCCAGGTCGCGATGCCGTGGTCAAGGCCAGGGGGTGAGGGCCGGAGAGCCAGTAAGAGCTCCCGAGTCGCGATGCTCAGGAGCCCTCTTTTTAACACGCAAGCGAATTTCACGAGAGAAAAAGAGACTCGCGGTGCCGCCCCTCGAGATCCCTATGAACAGGCATAAGAAGAAACATGGTTTTCCCTTACAGTTGTTAGCCTGCCGCTGGTTGCTCTGGGTGAGGTGAAGGCACTGAGGGCCTGGTGAGGTGACGTGTGCGGCGCGTGCCGCGAGCCAGAGCTCGACCACTCAGATTTGTTGGTGTGGCAGGGACGGACCCATGCACCAGCGCCATGCCTGTGTGGAGGCCCCGAGGGAGGCGATGATCGAGCAGGTGATAGCCGTTGGCAGGTTAAGCATGGAGAGCAGATCAACTTGGATAAATGCAGGAAGATATATGCCATTGGGTCCGGCCCGAGCGGCTTGGGGATGATGCAGCCCGAGGGGCGCCCCCAGCAAGGTAAGCTAAAGACATAAGCAAAAGGGATACATGCCACAGGGACGGACCCATGTGGCCTGGGAATAATGCAGCCCGAGGGGCGCTCCCAGCTTAAACGAACTTGGAAGATGTCACCTGGTTCTGTAGACGAAGTAGAGTTGGTGCAGCTGAAGCCGCGTGCTGCACGAATGGCTCCTCATGAGCCACCGAGACCCTGAGCCTCGGGAGGCTCTGGAGGTTCCCTGAAGACCGTCTCCATCTCCTCCAGGACGGCGTGGAACCTGGCCTCCTGAGCCGCCAGGACTTGCCGCATGTTGTGCTGATAGGCCGACGCCACGCTCGGCAAGCCGAAGGGCATGTGAACGTAGCTGTGCGGTGGGCCCTCGCAGCGGCCCGCACGCTGGCGGCCAAGCACTCTGAGATGTGGCCTGTTGAGCCCTGGGACATCGACGCAGAGATGCAGCCCGACATCCTGACCTGGATGGGGAGCTGCGCCTCGTGAGCGGCTGTGGCCGCGCATGGCTCTTGCTTCTTGCAGTTCCTGGGTGGTCTTGGTGATGAACTCTTGGGTGGTGGGCACTCCTTGCCCTGTGCTCTCCTGAGAAAAGTGTGCCGTGAGGCACGCTTCCAAGTGGTGCCCAAGCGCCTCCCTCGTGAGATTGGCAAGGTCTGAGGCCCTCCAGAAGAGAGCCTCCGAGCCCTGCCCGAGGAGGGCGCCGGGCGCACCTTCCTATGCGATGGAGGGAGGTGCCCCTGGAGCGGGCGCTGATCCCGATGAGGCTCCTGAGGCGATGTCATCCTCCTGAGGTCCTGTGCAGCGTGGCTGCTTCTTCTTGGGGATGGTCTCCGGAGGGCCTTCACTCCTGCTGTCAGGGTCGTCGATTGCTGCAGCTTGAAAGGCGCGCTCGAGGGAGCACACTGCATCCCTCTCTTCACATGGGACCGTGATGATCCCTCCGCTTCCTGGCATCTTGAGAATGTTGTAGCCGTGGTGAGTGACCGCCATGAACTTGGCCAGGGCTGGATACCTAAGGATGGCGTTGTACGGCAGGCGGATGTGCGCGATGTCGAAGTCGATGAGCTCAGTGCGATAGTTCTTGCGCTCCCCGAAGGTGACAGGCAGGCGGACCTGCCCTATCGGTGTGGTGGAACCGTCGGTCACTCCTGAGAAAGGCTTGGTTGGCTGGAGCTGCTCATATGGCACTTGGAGGTTGTCGAACGTGTCGACGGATAGGACGTTGAGCCCTGCGCCGCCGTCGATGAGAGTCTTGGTGACTTGCACATTGCTGATGACTGGGGAGCACAACATAGGGAGGGCGCCAGCGGTGGCTGCGCACTTGAGCTGATCTGCCGAGTTGAAGGTGATGGCACATTGGGACCACCTGAGCGGGCGCGTGGCCTCGAGCTTGGGGAGCACCGCGTTTACCCCGCGGGCGAACTGTTTGAAGATGCGCTGAGAGGCTGGGGCCTGGGCACCGCCCAAGATGTTGGTGATCGCACGCGGCTCCTGGAAGCCCCCAGCCCCATCGTCCTGGTGGTGGTCGTCGTTCCTTCTTGGTGGCGGTAGTGGGGGAAGACCGGCGTTGTCCTGGGGGCGATCCTCACGAGGCGGGTCCCTCCAGGCGCCCTCGCGAGGTTGGTCCTGCCAGCGGTCCTCACGAGGCCTGTCACACCACTCCTAGCATGGGCCACGGTCGTCCCAGTGTCCGCCTCCGCGTCCTCCTCCGCGGTCGTAGCCCCGGTCGTTGCGCTCGGGGCGTCGACCGTAGTGTCCTTCCTGTATGGGTCTTAGCTCTTGTCAGTCGCTGGTGTTGTGGGTGTTCAGGTTGTGGAAGGCGCATAACGGTCGGCTGTTCTTGGATGACTCAGGCTGATCTCTGCCTCGTTTGGTGTTGGGCTCCGCTGCGAGCACCACTGCCTCTTTGCGCTTCACGTCCTTGGCCTTGGCCTTCTTCTCCTCCGCTCCTGCAGCTGGCAACTCAAGGAGAGAGAGACGCCCCTCCTCAGCTCTTGCGCACTTGGTCGCCAGTTGAACATCTCACGAGATGTGCGTAGCTCCTCGTGGATAGCGAGCTCCTCCTTCATCTTGACGCCACGGACGCCGCCCCGAGAACGCGGAGATGATGGCTTCGTCCGTGACCTTGGGGATCTTGAGGCGGGTGTTGTTGAAGCGCTGGATGTACTTCTGGAGGGTCTCTCCTGGTTGTTGCTTGATGCGGCATAGATCACCCGCGGCCGGTGGGCGGTCGCGAGTGCCCTGGAAGTTGGCGACGAAGCGGTCGCGCATCTCGTCCCAGGAGGAGATTGAGCCGTGCTGCAGGTTCAGGAGCCAGGAGCGGGCCCCATCCTTGAGAGCCATGGGAAACCAGTTCGCCATGACTTTTTCGTCGCCGTTGGCCGCTTCGATGGTCAGCTCATAGAGCTGCAGGAACTCCACGGGGTTGGCGGTGCCGTCGTAGCGAGGAGGCAGATCTGGCTTGAACTTGCCTGGCCAGGCAACGCTATGCAACTCGGGGGTGAAGGCACGGCAGCCGGCTGTGGTCGCCGGGGCCCGCTTCTGAGGTGGAGCTTGGTCTTGGCGAGGTCCGTGCTGCACCGCTGCAGGCGGCACGCGGTCTTGGCGAGGTGGCGCGGGGAGCGCCGGTGCAGCTTCTCACGGCAGTGGGATTTCTTGGCAGCTTCTTTCTTCACGCGCGGGCGCCGGGCGCGGTGGATCACGCCGCGGAGGCACGCGCCTTAGTGCCAAGGCACCGTCTTGGGGTTGAGGCGGCGGAGGCATGCCATGAGCCCCGTCGCTCGCGGCTGGTTGAGGGGGAGGCAGAGAGTAGGACAACGCTGGAGAGCCCCCTGCGGCGCGGACGAGCTCGGCGACGCGGTCGAGCCACTCCTCATAGATGTCGTCAAGGGGGCGATAGCGCAGGAGCTCGTTCACCGCGATGAGCGCGGCCCGTGCCTCCAGGGGAGCGCGGTGCGCGTGAGACGAAGAACCGGCAGGGGTAAGTGATGGAGTAGTGGTGCGTCCGTCCTGCCGCACCGAGGGATGCAGCAAGGACGCCTGCTGCTCGTTCCCCGCGGGTCCAGTGGGAGCGTTGGCGGCAGGAGACGGAGAACGACGAGGTGGCCCGCCTACATCAGCCGTCTGAGCGACGCGGGCGAAGAGGGCAGCCCGATGCTCAGCTCGAGCACGGCGAGCGTCCGCCATGGAAACGATGGAGCGATGGAGCAATGAACTGATGGAAGGGAAACTACGGCGCGCCCCTACCTGGCGCGCCAAATGTAGGATGTGGGGTTCCGGCAAACCCTTAAGGTTCGAACACTGGGGTGCGCGCGAAGTCTTTCCCTCCTACCGATCTACGCTCTAGCTCGCTAAGATCTCGCGGACGAACTCGATTTAACTTCGCAACACAGAAAGACACGAGGTTTATATTGGTTCGGGCCACCGTTGTGGTGTAATACCCTACTCCAGTGTGGTGGTGGTGGATTTCCTCTTGGGCTCATGATGAACAGTACAAGGGAAGAACAACCTCCTGAGGTTGAGGTGTTCTTGTGTGTATGAACTTGTGGCGTGAGGACTCGATCAGTTGCTCATCAGATCCCTCTGTGAGTTGCCTCTACTGTGGTGGCTAGCTCTACTTATATAGGCCCTGGTCCTCTTCCCAAATATCGAGCGGTAAGGGAGCCAACAACGGCGGGCAAATTTGAAGGGGACAGCTAGTACAAGCTATCCTGACAAAAGCGGTCTTCGCCTGCGAAAAGCTCTGGGGTGACGCCCTCTTGGGCTCCATGATGACTTCCGCCTTGCCGTCCTCCTGGTCTTGGTCTCGTTGCACCAATATGGCAACCTTTGCCTGATGCCTCGGTACTCTTCGCCTGCGCTGGCCTCCTTAGCACCAAAGAGGAAATAGGGATGATGTGCGCACTGGCGCCCGCCTGGCACCCGCCTGGTACCGTTGGCCATGGCTCACGTCACGAGAGCCTCGTGAGGTTTTCCTCGCCTTGATATCTCCGCTCCTCGTGAGCCTGCTTGGCTAGGCTACTCCACAGGAGGTCTTGCGTCGTCCGCCTCGCGAGGCTTGGACCCTCACGAGGGTCTTGGGTGTCTTGTTGACGAAGATGGGCAGACGGCTCTTTGCTAGCCATCTTGTGGGCATGAGTGTGCAAGTCTGGGGACCCCCGTTCCCAGAACGCCGACAAATACCAACAACAATGATTTTCTTAGCACTCCGATTGCTCCTCTTACCGATACTGAATCTTGTGAAATCAATGCTGCTTTTTTGAACCTTGTCATGAAAGATCAATTTGCCGGCCTTCCTAGTGAAGATGCCGCTACCCATCTAAATAGCTTTGTTGATTTGTGTGATATGCAAAAGAAGAAATATGTGGATAATGATATTGTTAAATTGAAGCTATTTCCTTTTTTGCTTAGAGATCGTGCTAAAGCTTGGTTTTCATCTTTGCCTAAAAATAGTATTGATTCTTGGAATAAGTGCAGAGATGCTTTTATCTCTAAGTATTTTCCTCCCGCTAATATCATCTCTCTTAGAAATGATATTATGAATTTTAAGCAACTTGATCATGAACATGTTGCACAAGCTTGGGAGAGGATGAAATTAATGATACGTAATTGTCCAACACATGGCTTAAATTTATGGATGATCATACAAAAATTTTATGCCGGATTGAATTTTGCTTCTAGAAATCTTTTAGATTCGCCCGCGGGAGGCACTTTTATGGAAATCACTTTAGGAGAAGCTACTAAACTCCTAGATAATATTAGGGATAATTAATTTGGTGCCCTTAGTTGTGTCCCACTCGACAGTTTTAGCCCTAATTTCGAAAAACTCTTGGTCTTGCCCAAGTGTGTTTGGTCCCCTTATGTTTTTGCCCTTCCGTTTCAATTTCGTCTAGTCAAAGGGGTTTGACCGTTAGTCAGACATTTTTCTGGGCCGTTTTGCCCCTCCTTACGTGTTGGCTCTGACCGGTCAAATAGAGCAACTAGATCAGTGGGTCCACCTGTCATAGAGTGAAAAAGGCCTCTATCCCAGCCCCGATCCCTCGCTCCCTCCCAGATAGCGCCGCCGCCAAAAGAGGATGCGCGCCGCACCAGCCGATCCGGCGCCTGCCCAGGCCACCGCACCACTAGACCATCGCCGGCGATGATAGAGGATCCCGCCACCCTTCTCCTTTCATTTCCCCCTCTATTTCTTCTCGTCTGAGCGCGCCACCATTCTCCCGCAGGTTCAAGGCACCATGGCCATGGCGCTCTGAGCTCCAGGTCGAAAACAATTGCCCATCCGCCTCGCCACCGGTCGCGACCACCTCCCCGACCTCCGTCCCGGCCGGATCCGGTCCATCCCGAGCCTCCCACGCCCAGATCCACCCTTCTCTCCCCCGTGCCCGCATGCCCCATGCCGATTCGGGCCTCCCCTGCATCTGTCGCCGCCGGTAGCGAGCACCTCCCCGACCTCCATCCCGGCCGGATCCGGTCCATCCCGAGCCTCCCGCGGCCGGATCCACCCTTCTCTCCACCGCGCCCGCATGCCCCATGCCTATTCGGGCCTCCCGTGCATCTGTCGCTGCCCCTTGTAGTTGACCTCGACCGACGCCACCTCGCGCCCTTCGGCCGAGCTCGCCAACTCGCCGGCCTGCCCCGACTTTCCGACGGCAATTGCTCGCCGGCTATTGTTTGCCTGGCGGCAGAGAGAGTGAGAGAGGAGAGAGGGGAGAGGAGAGAGAGACTAATTTTTCTATTTTTTCCTTTTATGTGGTTGGGACCCACTTGTAAGGGTCATGTTTTTCTCTATCTTTTCAATGGATTTGTAAGGAGGGCAAAATGGTCGAGAGAAATATCTCTCTAACGGTCAAACACCTTTGACTGCATGAATAGGAACGGAAGGGCAAAAGCATAAGAGAACCAAACGCACTTGGGCAAGATCAAGGGTTTTTGAGAACTAGGGGCAAAACTGCCGAGTGTGACCCAACTAGGGGTATAAAATCAATTATCCCATAATATTATGGTTAATTATTCTCAGTGGCACACTGAAAGATCTACTAATAGAAAAGTGCATGCGATAGAAGAAATTAATGTTTTGAGTGGAAAGATGGACGAACTTATGAAATTATTTACTACTAAGAGTGTTTCTTCTGATCCTAATGATATGACTTTGTCTACTTTGATTGGGAATAATAATGAATCTATGTGTAGCGACCCGACCTCAGACGGTCAAGCCTACGTGTTATCGTGCCATCCTCGGATCAAGATCTTTGGCACACACAGACATCAATGTATATATCAAAGTGCAATCACATGTATAAATAACGTAAAATGATATATACCTCATAATACTCAGCGGAAACAATCAAACGGGTGTGGAGTCCCATCAACGCCATCGGCAAAGTTGAGTGTAGATCGTAACCTGCATCGTAACTCTTACTCGTCGAGGAAATATACGCAACATGATACGTTGCAGCCGTGTAGGTCAAGACATTGAATGTACCGGCAAGATCACAACATGAATAAACAGATGATAAAACTATACTATATGCAATATGGCTTTATGGCTCAGATTCGAGTTTTGTTTGCGTAAAAGCTGATTTTATTTTACCTACATCAAAGGAATAGAATGAAGTCTGTACTAAGGAGTTTTCTATCATGACATGGTTCCGCCAACCGATGTCTCATAGCCCAAAATCATCATATGTTGCCCACAATTAAGTTATCAATCCGGTGTTGAGAGTTCCGAAATAGATCCAAGTCCAGATGCTCAAATTGTCCGTAGAATCGGGACACGGCTAATCGATTAGGTTATAACCCTCTGCAGAGGTTTGTACACTTTACCCGCAAGATTCGATCCCTCTCTTTACGCTCTCGCACTTCGTGGTGTTTGAGAACAAGATGACCGAAACATGGTCTTCCAAAGAGTTCCTCGACCACCGTCCGTACCCATCCAATCCTACCGTCATTCTACATCTGCTAGTACCGTCCCCAGCCAGAGTCACAACTAAGGTCAACCAAGCGAGCCCATAATGACTTGCGGTTGCACAGTAAGCTTCCGGCGTGAAGTATTCTTCCGCCTCTTTGAGTCTGGGTGAAGCTTTCCGCAAGATGTCATGGCGCTTCTCCATGCATCCCGCCAACCACCGGTTTCTCTGTGGTGCCCGCCAACCGTCCTTCATCCAAAGAGTGTGTATTGAATTCTTGTCTCGAGTCTTGAAGTCTTGAGGTCTTGAAGATGCAGTCCTTGCAGATTCCATCATGGAGTTGTCGTCATTGACGTAGGGTTCTCCTTCTTCACACCACTCGAAAGCACTCATACCAAACCCCGCCTACTATAGCGTAGCATTAAAACAAATAACGTCCCGGGCTTGGTAACAGGGTGATGGGTTCCTACCTCATGCATACTACTCAACTACAAGGATTCAATAACACTACTGAGGGGTGGTTGCAATGGTGCCACTAAATGCAATAAAACATAGGTAAGAAAAGCATGGTCAAGTGAACTTGCTCGGTTGACGATCTTGAAAAAACTAGGGTTTCAGAGTAGCAATCTTCGCACTCCGGAAATTCTACCGAGGCAAACAATAACTATAATAAGCACATAGCATAACATCACTTAACACAATAACATAACAATAGCAACATAACACAACAAAACAACCAAACCAAATCCAAAAGAAAAAAAACTCAAAGAAAACCAATTCAAAGTTTTTCCTATTCCAAACAATAACTAAAATAGTTTTTTATATAACAAAAATTCCTTAATATAACCTAATCATGGTTTTAGGTTAACTTAACAGAAAAGGATTCACTAAGCAACTAGGAGCAAAAAGAATTAATTAAAAAAGCTATTATAAAACTCATTCTAGGCCTAATCCAATTTTTATTAAGAAAAATAATTTAAAACTTTTATTAATTATAAATAAAAGTTCATCTACTAGAATGACAGAAACTAACCTAAAATAACTAATCACAAGTTAAAAATAAATTAATTTACTAATTAATTTAATAGGAAAACAGAACTAGTTAATTAATTAGGATTAATAGGATTCTGCTTAAAACTAATTATTTATTAATCCTAAAATACCCAAGTTAATTTCTAGGGTTTGGCAATGTCAAAATAAAGTGATGACAAAAAGAATCATGCAAAAATAATTTTTTTAACTAAAGTTATAGCAGATTTACTATTCTGACTAAAACAATATTAAGGCACTTTTAATTATTTTTAACATAGCTAAATATATATTTTACAGAAACTACATAAAATTTTCAATCCAACAAAAAAAGAATCACTCAAAAATATTGAACAGAATAAAAGATATGAATTTTTGAAAATGTAAACTATTCTGCTAAAACAGAAAATCAAATTAAAAAGAAAAAGGCCTAATGGGCCTATACTGCACGTAATCGAGCGTAATGTAACCTAAAAGGGGCCTAGGGTTAAACTAGTCGGGCCGCTAAATAAAAAAACCTAACTAAAACTAAACCGGAACTAAACCGAGCGAACTGCTTTTTATAAAGAACATACCCCTTGGGTGTTCTAATCCTAACTGCATAAAACGCATCGGACGGGGAGAAGAGCTCGGTGGCTCACCGGAGTTTGACGGCGGCGGCGGCTCGGTGAGTGAGTGTGCCGACGGCTCCGGCCGTCGGGAGGTCGGCGGAGTCGTCTGCAAAAGGGGCGCATTTATGGGGGTCTTGGTGGAGTCGACGAGGTTCGGGGGTCTAGAGCGACGGGCGGCGCAGGCGAATGGCGGCGGAGATGAGCTCGGGCTCCGGCGACGGCGTGAGGGGAGAGGAGGGGTTCCGGCGAGGGGCTAGGGGGGGGGAATGGGGTGCGGGGGCGGAGGCTTTTATAGCCAGGGGGTCGTCTTCGCTTCGGGGGGGGATCGGGGGCGATCGGGGATCCCGGATCCTTCGGGATCCGGCGATCCGCGGCGGCGACGGTGTGGCGTGGGCGAGGGGTAGGGGATGGGTGCGGGCCCCGCGGGTCAGTGAGAGAGAGAGAGGGGCGAGGAGAGCGGGTGGCAGCGCTTTGAGCGAGGGAGAGGAGGTGGGCCGGTGGCTCATGGGCTGGCTTCGTGGCCGGCCGGCCAGCCGAGGGGGGGGGTGCGGCACTGGCTGGGTTTGGCCGGGCGCCTGGGATTTTCCTTTTAAATTTTTTTAAAATAAAACAAAACAGAAATAAAACAATATCTATAAATATTTTATATAGGGTATATATATACCAAAATGATCAGGGAAATATTCCTTTCATTTGAACATTTTACCAAAGGCAAAATCCAAACTTTATAAAAATCCATTTTTTCAAATTCTATTAAAATTCAGATTTGAATTCCAAAACTTTTGGCATAGTTTCTTCTGATATTTTTGGAGTGTCATGTTTGCTCCTCTCATACTTTGGTTCAAGTATTTATCGGGCATAGTTTTTGAAATGTTTCCCACATGCCAAAGTTTGAATTCAAATTCAAAACTCAAAATTTTGAAAGAGGGTTTCAAAGCACTTTCAAATGATTTTCAACTTGATTCATTATAAGTTCCAACTCCTATTTCATATAATTGAAGAAGTCATTTTATCTTCCCTCATGAAAATCATTGAGTTGCATAAAACTTTGAATTTGAAATCTTCCCAAATGAATTTCAAATCTTTTTTCCAAAACCCTATTCATTTAAAAATGGAAGAAGTCATGTCATCTTCACTCTAGGCTTTGGTATTGGTATGAATTTGAATTCATTGGGATCCAAAAAGGCAAAGGGGAAAGTTTTGGGAAAGTCATTTCATTCCCTCTCATTCAACTTTCAAAAGTTTTCAAATTTCACTCAGTTTCACTCAATCAATCAAACAAACAATCAGACAACAAGCATAGTTATTTATTTAATATAACATTCCAAAATTTAGAATTTTGGGATGTTACAAACCTACCACACTTAAAATGAATCTCGTCCTCGAGATTCGAAGAGGTTAGCAAGAAAAGGTTAGGGGTTGGGGTCTTCTAGCAAATGTCTTGGTCAGAAAGGTCGGGTGCTACCACACTTAAAAACAAGGTCATGGTTCCAATAAACTCAGATATTTCCTCCGGAGGGCTGACAATGTATGTCTCTTCACATATCTTACAATAGCTCCTTCATTAAAGCTCTTCCGTCAAGCATAGAGTTTTCCTCAAAATCTTGGGTCGGTTCGTCAAAGTTGAAGTTCGTCCGAGACCGGATCTTCTTAGCTGATGGGTCTGTGTCCATTCTAAACAACTATCGAAACACTCATGGTGGTCTACAATTTATGGTTTTCTCCTGCAGAAAACGGGTGCAGGTCGAACCTCACCAGATAACCTACGTTTGGCAACGGTTGCCTATAATGGGGTTCCATCGTCCTACCATTCTATGGTTTTATGGCTTATCGTGTCGACACTCTTCTAAGGTTTTCGAGGCTCTCTGATTTTCCATCAACATATGATAGTTCATGATAGAAGTCTTCGGTATGGGGGCCAATCCATCCTGCATTTGAATCATTACCACATACGTAAATATCGAATCACGTATTCTAACACTTGGGCATACTCACAAGCATTGCAGAAATTTCTCTTGTTCTCGAACTGGTTTCGAGTAAATCCATGGTTTCGCAAGCTGAACAAACATCTATCGTTATTTCACCACTCTCGTGTTTTTGCGTGACCTCCCACGTAAACTTATGCTGATTGGATCACCGATTCTTCCAAATTTATTCCTTTATCGAGGTTACAACGGTTCCTTCTCAAAATCCTCGGCCTGTGGGTTATGGCCCACTTCAACACTAGTGCGGCTTTAACTCATCCTTGGAGTAACTCTCATGTTACACCTCCTTAAATCCAAGAGTACTGCTTTCTTCATACCATCATATCAAAACAAAACTCCAACTTATTTTGTCCAAACTTTACTCCGTGGAATATCATTATCATTTCCATGGGTCAAGTGTCCTCACAGTGGTACTACCACCCTTAAATGCAATAAATTCTTCCATAGACCATATTTTTCTCATATCCTCGAAAATGGTCAAAACTCTTTGTTCATGGAGTAACAACTCATAAAATTCAACATATGAAATCATCACACCTTAACTTTATTGATTCATGCATTCATTACAATCTCTGAGCACCCATTACATAACTCAACTCATCGAACTCATAAAATGAAATTGCTTCTTACTACCAATATCAAAGTTCCAACTACTCAGCTCCACTTTTCATCTTGTCGGGACATTTGGTAGCATAATGTCCTCGCTTCCTTGCAGCGAAAACAAATAACTTTCGATAAGTCTTTGGGCTTCTTGGAGATGGTGTCTACTCTTTGGGCTCTTGGCTTCTTCTCTCGACATTTACTAGCGTAATGACCTAAATCCTTGCACTGTAACAAGTGATATGACTCAGGTCCTTCTCTGCAGAAATTGGGTTGTTCTCAAGATGCCTTCGCCTTCTCTTCCCGGATTTCTCCGTAATGATCGAGCTTCTATTTCCTGGGGGTCAAAGTTCACTCTGCCGGGAAGTCTCCGAGATACTCTTGGCTTTCCTTCATGCAATACTCAAAAATGTCCTTCTTCTCCACATGAATAGCGTGCATTGAGTAAAATCTGTTGAGACCTTCTCCATCCGTGTCTTCAACACTTTCATTCATTACTGGTTCTTCTAGGTCTTCCTTGAGGGCTTCTTTCATTCCATCTTCCTGCTTCGAATAGTTTGTTGCACCGTGGAGTAAATGTGACACCGCACCGGTAGTGGGTGGTTCCTTCACACGGAAGCAAGTCACACAGCTAGTTGGGCATTCCTCACCGGATGTTTCTCCTCACAATGAGGGCATCCATCTTTGTGTTCCTCCTGGTGTGTCCTATTTCTCCGCAAATCTTGCAGTGCACAAGGTTTACTTCTTGGTGTATCATTGTGCTTCCGGATAAGACGTGATCTCATCGTGGTCTTCTTGAATTCCTCCCAAGTTCTTGCTCCTTTAAATCCTTGTATGGATTGATGCATTCTCCACTGTGTTGCAGCACTTTCTCGTAGAAGTAATCAAGAGCGTATTGGACCTCATACTTCCTTGAAACCAAATTGTTCCTCAAGTGATTCTCCATGTTCTGCATCCATAGCTCTCGCCTCCTACCGAGTCTTCGGTCCAGAGAATATCAGTCCAACTTCATTCATCATCTATGGGGTTCAAGGGTTTTAGGGTGAGATGAGAGAGAGGTGGGGAGGATATACACACAATACAAACAATGGTTTTTGAAGAAACAAGTTTTATTTTTTTGGGGCTGTCGGAAAAACATCAAACAAATGACAGCTCACAAATCATCGCATCTAACGTAAGTGTATAACAGGGGTTTGGTCTTCTAAAGGTCAAATATTTCTTTAGGAACTTCAAATCTTCGGAGTCTTCAACTGTTGTAGCTTCTAATACATGGTGAAATCCTCTTTACTTGGAAGAGGTCATCAGTCCTCCGATATCTTTCTTGGAGTGGCTTCAGTTGATCCTTCATGTGGTCAAAAGGGAAAAGGGGTATATTCCAACTATTTGAGGTGAGAGTGTCTATTTGATAAAATCAGAAAAGATGAGGAGTAAGAGTCTTTTTGAAAATAAAGTTTTTGAGATATCCTGTCCTAGGGCTTTCCGATTTCTAGGGTCACGCCCCATACCAACATGTGCTCGATACCATATCTCAGAAGCGACCCGACCTCAGACGGTCAAGCCTTCGTGGTTATGCCATCCTCGGATCAAGATGTCGGCACACACAAAGACATCAATGTATATATCAAAGTGCAATCACATGTATAAATAACGTAAAATGATATATACCTCATAATACTCGCGGAAACAATCAAACGGGTGTGGAGTCCCATCAACGCCATCGGCAAAGTTGAGTGTAGACCGTAACCTGCACCGTAACTCTTACTCGTCGAGGAAATATCTGCAACATGATACGTTGCAGCCGTGTAGGTCAAGATTACATTGAATGTACCGGCAAGATCACAACATGAATAAACAGATGATAAAACTATACTATATGCATTATGGCTTTATGGCTCAGATTCGAGTTTTGTTTATGTAAAAGCTGATTTTATTTTACCTACATCAAAGGAATAGAATGAAGTCTGTACTAAGGAGTTTTCTATCATGACATGGTTCCGCCAACCGATGTCTCATAGCCCAAAATCATCATATGTTGCCCACAATTAAGTTATCAATCCGGTGTTGAGAGTTCCAAATAGATCCAAGTCCAGATGCTCAAATTGTCCAGAATCGGGACACGGCTAATCGATTAGGTTATAACCCTCTGCAGAGGTTTGTACACTTTACCCGCAAGATTCGATCCCTCTCTTTACGTTCTCGCACTTCGTGGTGTTTGAGAACAAGATGACCAAACATGGTCTTCCAAAGAGTTCCTCGACCACCGTCCGGTACCCATCCAATCCTACCGTCATTCTACATCCGCTAGTACCGCCCCAGCCAGAGTCACAACTAAGGTCAACCAAGCCAGAGCCCATAATGACTTGCGGTTGCATGTGTAAGCTTCCGGGCGTGAAGTATTCTTCCGTCTCTTTGAGTCTGGGTGAAGCTTTCCGCAAGATGTCATGGCGCTTTCTCCATGCATCCCGCCAACCACTGGTTTCTCCAGTGGTGCCCGTCAACCGTCCTTCACCCAAAGAGTGTGTATTGAATTCTTGTCTCGAGTCTTGAAGTCTTGAGGTCTTGAAGATGCAGTCCTTGCAGATTCCATCATGGAGTTGTCGCCATTGACGTAGGGTTCTCCTTCTTCACACCACTCGAAAGCACTCATACCAAACCCCGCCTACTATAGCGTAGCATTAAAACAAATAACGTCCGGGCTTGGTAACAGGTGATGGGTTCCTACCTCATGCATACTACTCAACTACAAGGATTCAATAACACTACTGAGGGGTGGTTGCAATGGTGCCACTAAATGCAATAAAACATAGGTAAGAAAAGCATGGTCAAGTGAACTTGCCTGGTTGACGATCTTCGAAAAAACTAGGGTTTCGTAGTAGCAATCTTCGCCTCCGGAAATTCTACCGAGGCAAACAATAACTATAATAAGCACATAGCATAACATCACTTAACACAATAACATAACAATAGCAACATAACACAACAAAACAACCAAACCAAATCCAAAAGAAAAAAAAACTCAAAGAAAACCAATTCAAAGTTTTTCCTATTCCAAACAATAACTAAAATAGTTTTTTATATAACAAAAATTCCTTAATATAACCTAATCATGGTTTTAGGTTAACTTAACAGAAAAGGATTCACTAAGCAACTAGGAGCAAAAAGAATTAATTAAAAAAGCTATTATAAAACTCATTCTAGGCCTAATCCAATTTTTATTAAGAAAAATAATTTAAAACTTTTATTAATTATAAATAAAAGTTCATCTACTAGAATGACAGAAACTAACCTAAAATAACTAATCACAAGTTAAAAATAAATTAATTTACTAATTAATTTAATAGGAAAATAGGAACTAGTTAATTAATTAGGATTAATAGGATTCTGCTTAAAACTAATTATTTATTAATCCTAAAATACCCAAGTTAATTTCTAGGGTTTGGCAATGTCAAAATAAAGTGATGACAAAAGAATCATGCAAAAATAATTTTTTAACTAAAGTTATAGCAGATTTACTATTCTTACTAAAACAATATTAAGGCATTTTTAATTATTTTTAACATAGCTAAATATATATTTTACAGAAACTACATAAAATTTGCAATCCAACAAAAAAATAATCACTCAAAAATATTGAACAGAATAAAAGATATGAATTTTTGAAAATGTAAACTATTCTCGCTAAAACAGTAAAATCAAATTAAAAAGAAAAAGGCCTAATGGGCCTATACTGTAATCGAGCGTAATGTAACCTAAAAGGGGCCTAGGGTTAAACTAGTCGGGCGGCTAAATAAAAAAACCTAACTAAAACTAAACCGAACTAAACCGGAGCGAACTGCTTTTTTATAAAGAACATACCCCTTCGGGGTGTTCTAATCCTCACCGTACAAAACGCATCGGACGGGGGAGAAGAGCTCCGCTGGCTCACCGGAGTTAGGACGGCGGCGGTGGCTCGGTGGCGAGTGTGCCGACGGCTCCGGTCGTCGGGGAGGTCGGCGGAGTCGTCCGTGAGTGCGGGGCCATTTATGGGGGGTCTTGGTGGAGTCGACGAGGTTCGGGGGTCTAGAGCGGCAATGCAGGCGAATGGCGGCGGAGATGAGCTCGGGCTCCGACGGCGTGAGGGGAGAGGAGGGTTCCATGAGGGGCTAGGGGAATGGGGTGGGCGGCGGCTTTTATAGCCAGGGGTCGCCTTCGCCGGGGGGGATCGGGCGATCGGGATCCTGATCCTTCGATCCGGCGATCCGGGCGGCGACGGTGGCGTGGGCGAGGGGTAGGGATGGGTGCGGGCCCCTGGTCGCTGAGAGAGAGAGGGGCGAGGCGAAGGGTGGCCACAGAGCGCCGGGCGAGGGAGGGAGAGGGGAGCTGGGCGGTCGGTGGCTGGCTGGGCTGCCTCGTGGCTGGCCGGGCCAGGCTGGAGGGGGGGGGGTGCGGCGCTGGCTGGGCCTGGGGTGGCCTGGCTGGCGCCCCGGGGATTTTCCTTTTAAATTTTTTTTTTTTAAAATAAAACAAAAACAGAAATAAAACAATATCTATAAATATTTTATATAGGGTATATATATACCAAAATGATCAGGGAAATATTCCCTTTCATTTGAACATTTTACCAAAGGCAAAATCCAAACTTTATAAAAATCCATTTTTTCAAATTCTATTAAAATTCAGATTTGAATTCCAAAACTTTTGGCATAGTTTCTTCCGATATTTTTGGAGTGTCATGTTTGCTCCTCTCATACTTTGGTTCAAGTATTTATCAGGCATAGTTTTTGAAATGTTTCCCACATGCCAAAGTTTGAATTCAAATTCAAAACTCAAAATTTTGAAAGAGGGTTTCAAAGCACTTTCAAATGATTTTCAACTTGATTCATTATAAGTTCCAACTCCTATTTCATATAATTGAAGAAGTCATTTTATCTTCCCTCATGAAAATCATTGAGTTGCATAAAACTTTGAATTTGAAATCTTCCCAAATGAATTTCAAATCTTTTTTCCAAAACCCTATTCATTTAAAAATGGAAGAAGTCATGTCATCTTCACTCTAGGCTTTGGTATTGGTATGAATTTGAATTCATTGGGATCCAAAAGGCAAAGGGAAAGTTTTGGGAAAGTCATTTCATTCCCTCTCATTCAACTTTCAAAAGTTTTCAAATTTCACTCAGTTTCACTCAATCAATCAAACAAACAATCAGACAACAAGCATAGTTATTTATTTAATATAACATTCCAAAATTTAGAATTTTGGGATGTTACAGTATGGATGTGAATTTTGTTGGTAGGAATAATTTTGGTAACAACGCGTATAGAGGAAACTTTAATCCTATGCCTTATCCTAGTAATTCCTCTAATAATTATGGTAATTCCTACAACAATTCTTATGGAAATTTTAATAAGATGCCTTTTGAATTTGAGACTAGTGTTAAGGATTTTATGAATTCACAAAAGAATTTCAATGCTTTGCTCGAAGAAAAATTGCTTAAAGTTGATGAATTGGCTAGGAACGTTGATAGAATTTCTCTTGATGTTGATTCTTTTAAACTTAGATCTATTCCACATAAGCATGATATCAATGAGTCTCTCAAAGCCATGAGAATTTCCATTGATGAGTGCAAAGAAAGAACCGCTAGGATGCATGCTAAGAAAGATTGCTTTGTGAGAGCGTGTTCTTCTAATTTCTATGAAAATAAAGATGAAGATCTAAAAGTTATTGATGTGTCCCCAATTAAATCTTTGTTTTGCAATATGAATCTTGATAATGATGGGACTGGATATGATCCACCTTTACCTAGAAGGCGTTCCAAAAATTTGGAGTTTTTAGATCTTGATGCTAAAATTGATAAAAGTGAGATTGAAGAAGTTAAAACTCTAGATCTCAATGAACCCACTATTTTGGATTTCAAGAAATTTAATTATGATAATTGCTCTTTGATAAATTTTATTTCCTTGTTGCAATCCGTGCTAAATTCTGCACATGCTTATAGTCAAAATAAAGCTTTTACTAAACATATAGTTGACGCTTTGATGCAATCTTATGAAGAAAAACTTGAGTTGGAAGTTTCTATACCTAGAAAACTTTATGATGAGTGGGAACCTACCATTAAAATTAAAATTAAAGATCATGAATGCTATGCTTTGTGTGATTTGGGTGCTAGTGTTTCCACGATTCCAAAAACTTTGTGCGATTTGCTAGGTTTCCATGATTTTGATGATTGCTCTTTAAACTTGCACCTTGCAGATTCCACCATTAAGAAACATATGGGAAGAATTAATGATGTTCTTATTGTTGCAAATAGGAATTATGTGCCTGTAGATTTTATTGTTCTTGATATAGATTGCAATCCTTCATGTCCTATTATTCTTGGTAGACCTTTCCTTAGAACGATCGGTGCAATTATTGATATGAAGGAAGGAAATATTAGATTACAATTTCCGTTAAGGAAAGGCATGGAACACTTCCCTAGAAAGAAAATAAAATTACCATATGAATCTATCGTGAGAGCCACCTATGGATTGCCTACCAAAGATGGCAATACCTAGATCTATTCTTGCTATTATGCCTAGCTAGGGGAGTTAAACGATAGCGCTTGTTGGGAGGCAACCCAATTTTATTTTTAGTTTTTTGCTTTTTTGCTTCTGTTTAGGAATAAATATTTGTTCTAGCCTCTGGTTAGATGTGTTTTTATGTTTTAGTTAGTGTTTTGACAAGTTTATCCTATAGGATCTTCTTGGATGATAGTTATTTGATCTTGCTGAAAATTGCAGAAACTTTCTGTGCACAAAAATAATTGTTAAAAACCAACATAACGTGATAAAATATTGATTCCAATTTCTGCGTATAAATAAACAAATTGTATAGGTCTTCCTATTTTTTCTGAATTTTTGGAGTTCCAGAAGTTTGCGTTAGTTACAGATTACTACAGACTGTTCTGTTTTTGACAGATTCTATTTTTCGTGTGTTGTTTGCTTATTTTGATGAATCTATGGCTAGTAAAATAGTTTATAAACCATAGAGAAGTTGGAATACAGTAGGTTTAACACAAATATAAATAAATAATGAGTTCATTACAGTACCTTAAAGTGGTGTTTTGTTTTCTTTCGCTAACGGTGCTCACAAGATTTTCTGTTAAGTTTTGCGTTGTGAAGTTTTCTAGTTTTGGGTAAAAGATTTGATGGATTATGGAACAAGGAGTGGCAAGAGCCTAAGCTTGGGATAACCATGGCACCCCAAGATAATCTAAGGACACCAAAAAGCCAAAGCTTGGGGATGCCCCGGAAGGCATCCCCTCTTTCGTCTACTTCCATCGGTAACTTTACTTGGAGCTATATTTTTATTCACCACATGATATGTGTTTTGCCTGGAGAGTCTTGTATTATTTGAGTCTTTGCTTTTTAGTTTACCACAATCATCTTTGCTATACACACTGAGGGATTCCTGGATTAGGGGGTCTCCGGACAGCTGGACAATATCCTTTGGCCGGACTGTTGGACTATGAAGATACAAGATTGAAGACTTCGTCCCGTGTCCGGATGGAACTCTCCTTGGTGTGGAGGGCAAGCTTGGCAATACGGATATATAGATCTCCTCCCTTGTAACCGACTCTGTGTAACCCTAGCTGATGCGGAGCATCCCACGATCATCCCCATGCATCCACAACCGTCTCATCAAGAGCCAAGAGGACCCATGACACGAGCTAGAACTAGAGCTCTCGAGAACGAGGTGACCTCCTTCCTTATTGATATCACATATGATCCACTCGAGACATGGCTACTACCTAAGTCAGATATGCTATGCATGATTAGGTGTCAAGGGGAACCTCCCGAGTATGCATGTGAAGATGGACAAGCCACCAAGTCCATGGATGAAGAGAACCAACGGAGACGGGCAAGATCACCTTCCAGGCCCCGGACATCCGGCCATGACCCCGGACATCCGGCCCCTGGAGCATCTACCTCAACTTTAGCCAAGCTGGCCAAGCCTACAGGGCCCGAACATCCGGCGTCCAAGCCCGGACATCCGGCCCCCAGCCCGGATATCCGGCCTGAAGCCCGAACTGACGCCTCACCCGATTCGGCAGAATGGTCACCCCAGCCGGACATCCGGCCGGATAGCCCGACATCCGGCGCCTCGCGAAGGCCGGACATCCGCCCGACGCGGGACATCCGGCCTCGTCACTGTGATGTATCCGGACAAGTCCCTTGTACCCCTTCGCCCCCGAGACTATATATACTTCATCCCCTTCCTCTTTCTAGGGTTAGCATTGGATTAGCTCATATTCTTGTGTGAGAGCCTTTGCTCATCCACTTGGCTACTTCTCCTCGGAGATCAGGACCTCTACGGAGAAGATCTCCTAAGTGGATTCAAGACCCCCTTCTAGGGTGGACCCCCTCAAGGCCTCCTCACGGAGAAGAACGGCTACCGTTTGTATCGTCCTTTGTTGACCTTGAATCATGTATCTCCCTTTGTGTTCATCGATCTAGCACTTGTGTGATTGATCGCTTGTCGGTTGAGTGAATTCTCTCTCGCTTTTCCCCGTGTTTTCCCTCTTGTTCTTCCGCGTGTTCTTCGTGATTCACCGTAGGATCCGCTCCAACGTGAAAGATCATCCATGTAGGGTTCCGCCCTACATCATCTATGGTATCATGAGCCACGTTGATCACGATTTTGGAGCCCCTACCCCTCTTTTTCTAGCTTGATTTTGTTGTTTTTGTCCTAATTCTGAAAATTCCCCACAAAAATAGCCCCAATTTTTTTTTTGTGATTTGTTAGTGTGATGAAGTTTTGTTGGATTTGATCCACGGATTTCGTGTGTTGCAGGTAGATCTAGCTTTCCCCCACCATTTCCACAATTTCCATCCACAAAATCGCCCAAATTTTGACCGGATTATACCTCTCCACGCGGTGTTCATCGAGCCCGGACATCCGGCCCGAACAGCCCGGACATCTGGCATCCCGGACATCCGGCCCGACCAGCCCGGACATCCGGCGCCCCGGACATCCGGCTTCCAGCCCGGAAATCCGGCCCCGCAGCATCAAACCCCTTCCACCACCCGTTCACCGCCTAACTTTCGCCAAATTTTGTCCCGTGCCCACATACACTTCCACTTACCTCCACCACTTCGCATAGCACCACCATAGCCTTTCCCACTACCAATTCGACAATGTTGCCAAATTTTGCTTTGAGAATTTGAGTTGGGGTTTCAGATCCTTGTGTGTTTCGGCTATCTAGGTACGGTTCAACATCAACGTCACCACCGCTCATCTTCGCCAAGTTCGGTAACATCATCGACATCTTTGTCATTACTTGCAATTGCATTGATAACCATCATAGACCATCTTTTGCGTTGCTTACCCATCGAGACTAGCCATTGAGTATTGCAGGCAACGTGACTTGTGCACATTAGTGATCATACTCCATAGCATACATACCATACCAAAGTGGTGCATATCTTAGCATCAACTTGTGTGTCACAAAGTTGTCATCGCATACACAATTGCTATCTTGGTTCGTGAAGTTTTGCATGAGAAAAGAGCTCAAAAGAGAAAGAGCCAATCAAGCTTTTAAGCAAAGAGAGAAAGATAAGCAAAGAGCTTATGAGCAAGAACCATAGCATCATACAACATTAAGATTGTCATACTTGATCATCTTGGATCAACACATCAAAACACCATACATATAGCATACTTGGGATAGAAGTTGTTGCATTTTGCTTAGTAGGTTGTGCACAAGTTCGTATCCGCCTATTGTGCAATCGTGCTAGCGTCTCTCTAGTGTTGTGCAACAAGAGCATCTTGGTGTATTCCACATTTTGGCTCATCCTTGGTTGCATAACCCCACATTATCTATTTGCGCGTGTGTTTCCGTGTACCACATCTTGCTATTGGTCTACTTGTTGCATTTGCAAATTTGTGAATCATTTCCAACATTATTGAGTCTCACTTACAATTGCATCAAATTTTATGCCACCATCCTAACAGAGCTCCACCATAAGCTTTTATTTGTGTAGGTGTGAGAACCGACAAGAATCGGTACCAAGAGTGCTATTTCATTGTCCGCATTTGAGTGAACTTGATTCATCTTGAACATCGGTCAAAGGTACATTGGTATAAGTTCTTTTCCGTTCTACCACTCACATTTGCTTGGAATGATGGATAGGCCAAGTACCTCTACCAACCCACTCTTCATCGAAAGCAAGACGCATTTACATGTCATCATACGTCACCAAGAGCCACCTCTTTGGTGCATAAAGAGCGTTGCACCAAGAACAACAAGCAATGAGCGACCGCATCGACAACCTCGCCACCGACTTGCGACTCTCCGAGCAACGTACAAGAGACTACTTCGACAACAAGTTCGACACTCACAAGCAAGAGAACGATACAAGAATGGACGAGATCCGGCGCTTTGATGAGAAACCGCATCATTCAACTTCTTCATCATCAAGACGGAGCCGCTCGAGTCGACACTCGACGACACCTTCTACGACTCAAGTACACCTACTTCGAACACTCTTCGTCGTGCCGCTCGTCAAGACCGTCATGCATCTCGCAACCCGCTACATGACAAGCATTCGCAAGAGCAAGTTGATGATCAAGTTCCTCGTCCTCAATCAAACCAAGAGGCTTTTGCTCAAGCTCAAGAACGACAACGTCTTCGTCGCCAACAAGAGGAAGAACGAGCACGTCTTCACCAAGACGAACAAGATGCCAAGGCTCAACGTCTTCAACAACAACAACGTGAGGCGCAAGCTCTTGAGGCGCAACATGCCCTTCAAGAATCAAGTAGAGCCTTCGCCAACCGCAATCGCGAACGGGCGCAATCAAGAGGAAGCCCTTCGAGAAGAAATCCAAGAGAGGAACTACCAACCTCATGTACAACGTCAAGTTCCTCAAGCCCCTCCACAAGCTCGTCAAGCTCCACCCCAACCTCAAGTTCAACAAGGGCAAGTTGATCATGGTCTTCCTCCGCGCCAAGAGCAACATGAAGACGAGTACAATCCACGTCAAGGACGTCATCATCAACATCGCCAACAACACAATGAAGAGCAACGCCACGGCAAGCTAAAATTCACCATGCCCAAGTTCAATGGAAGCAATGACCTCAAGACTACCTCTCATGGGCATTGAAGGTTGACAAAATCTTTCGGTTGCAATAACCACGATGAAGCGAAGAAAATCGCTATGGCATCACTTGAGTTCCAAGACTATGTGCTCATATGGTGGGAACAAATCATTGAGCGATTTACAAGCAAGAGGTGAACCTCCAATCACCACTTGGGCTCAAATGAAGGATGTCATGCGAGCACGCTTTTGTGCCAACCTACTACAACCGCGACCTCTTCAAGAAACTCCAACTACTCAAGCAAGGAACAAAGAGTGTTGAAGAGTACTACAAGGAAATGGAGATAGCCATGATTCGAGCCAATGCCAAAGAAGATGATGAGCAAACTATGGCACGTTTCTTGAATGGACTCAATCATCCCATCAAGAAGATCGCCGACTTCCAACCATACTCAACCCTCATTGAGCTCGTGCATCAAGCTACAAAGGCGGAACGCCAAGTGAAAGATGACTTCAAGTACGCCAAGTACTCATCCAAGACCTACGGCTTCTCCAACAACCAAGCTTCAACGACTACTCCAACATCTACTTCGACCAAGCTTTCTTCAAGAAACGACGACAAGTCAAGTTACAAGAAGACTTCGGCGAGTTCAAGTCGTCCTCCTCCTACTACAAGCAACCTCAAGCCGTGCTTCATCTTCTACCCGACCGATGAGACCATCAAGACAAGCTCCTTCAAGTGTTTCACTTGCGGCCGAGGCCACAAGTCTTACGAATGCACCAACAAGCGCACCATGATCCTCAACGACGATGGCACATATGACTCCATGAGTGAAGAGGAGACGGAAGCTCTTGAGCAAGTGGCCATGCACCGGCAAGTGAACGAAGATGAAGATGATCAAGTCTTTTGTGATGAGGATTCGAGCCCCGCTCTCGTTGTCTCCAAGGTCTTGACTCTTCAAAATCAACAAGAAGAAGACCAACGATGCCACATCTTCCACACAAAAGCCGGCATCAATGGACGGTCCATCAAGGTCATCATCGATGGAGGTAATTGCCACAACTTGGCAAGTGAAGAACTATGCTCCAAGCTCCAATTGGTAAAGAAGAAGCACCTGCACCCCTACAAGGTTCAATGGCTAAGTGACTCCGGCACTATACGAGTCGAGCATACGGTCCAAGTCTCCTTCAAAATTGGTGCTTATCAAGACAAGTTGGAATGTGATGTGGTCCCAATGACCGTTTGCCACCTACTTCTAGGTCGACCATGGCAATTCGACCGTGGTGTCATCCATAATGGGCGCACCAATCACTATAGATTCAAGATGAAAGGGAAGGAATATGTGCTACGACCTATGTCTCCTACTCAAGTGATAGCCGACAAGCAAGCCACACATCATAGAGAAAAGAGTGAGAAAGTGATCCACCCAAAAGTGAGTGAGAGCCACAAGCCAAATTTGAGCCTCTTAGCCTAGAGAGAAAAAACCTCATTCTATTTGCCACCAAAAGTGAGATGAGAGAAGTGTGTGAGAACCCATCGAGTGTGATGCACTTTGTCCTTGTGTGCAAGGATGGAGAACCAAAATTAACACCATTCACGAGCTACCTTTGGTGTTTCAATCTCTTTTGCAGGAATTTCAAGATGTTTTCCCGATGAGCTACCTCCGGGTCTACCTCCTCTTCGAGGCATTGAGCATCGAATCGACCTCATCCGGAGTGCCTCTACCAAACAAAGCTCCATACCGAGTCAATCACGAAGAAACCAAGGAGATTCAACGGCAAGTACAACAACTCATCGACAACGGCCATGTGCGTGAAAGCCTAAGCCCTTGTGCCGTTCCGGTTATTCTTGTGCCTAAGCCCGATGGAAGTTTCCGCTTGTGTTCTGATTGTAGACCTATCAATGCTATTACCGTTCGGTATAGGCATCCCATTCCTCGCTTAGATGACATGCTTGATTTAACTAAGTGGAGCCAACTTTTTCTCAAAAATTGATCTTAAAAGTGGCTATTATCAAATCCGCATACAAGAAGGTGATGAATGGAAAACTGCTTTCAAAACCAAATTTGGTTTATATGAGTGGTTAGTGATGCCTATGGGTCTTCGGAAGCTCCGGTACTTTTGTGCGTCTTATGCATCATGTGCTTCGTCCTTATATTGGAGTCTTTGTTGTGGTTTACTTTGATGATATTCTTGTGTTTAGCAAAACCATGAAAGAGCACATCAATCATGTAAAATCTGTGTTGCAAACTCTTCGCAAGGAAAGCCTTTATGCAAACTTGAAAAAATGCACTTTTGGAGTTGACGAAGTGGTTTTCTTGGGTTTTGTAGTATCCTCAAAGGGTGTCCATGTTGATGAATCTAAAATTGAAGCAATTAAAACTTGGCCCCAACCCACCAATTTGCAACAAGTGCGAAGTTTTCTTGGTCTTGCGGGTTTTTATCGTTGCTTTGTGAAAGATTTTAGCACAATTGCCGCTCCTTTGCATGCCTTGAGTAAGAAGAATACTCCGTTTGTTTGGGGAACTTTGCAATCAACCGCTTTTGATGAGCTCAAGTCTTTGCTTACTCATGCTCGATTCTTGCTTTGCCCAATTTTGACAAAACTTTTGAGGTTCATTGTGATGCAAGTGGTACCGAATTGGCGGAGTTTTGATGCAAGAAAACGAGCCATTGCTTATTTTAGTGAAAAACTATCCGGTGCTCAACTTAATTATCCCATCTATGACAAAGAATTGTATGCTTTAGTGCGTGTGCTACATGTTTGGGAACATTACCTTAGACCTCATGAGTTTGTCATCCATACCGATCATGAAACGCTTAAATACCTCAAAGGTCAAACTAAATTGAACAAACGACATGCAAAATGGAGTGAATTCATTGAATCTTTTCCTTATGTGATCAAGTACATTAAGGGTAAAGAAAATGTAGTTGCCGAAGCGCTTTCACGCATATGCATGCTTGTCACTCAACTTGAGTTGAATGTTATTGGTTTTGAGCATATAAAAGACTTGTATGAGCATGATCCATCTTTTGCTTCTCCTTATACTAAGTGTTTGACGCATACGTCTTGGGAACAATATTACATCAAGGATGGTTATCTTATGAAAGCTATCAAACTTTGCATTCCCGAGTCTTCTCTTCGTTTGCTCCTTTTGCAAGAGGCTCATGGAGGCGGACTCATGGGACACTTTGGACGCGACAAGACATTCGCCACGCTCTCCAACAACTACTTTTGGCCCAAGATGTTCCACGACGTCTCACGCTTCACCAACCGATGCTATACATGTCGCAAAGCTAAGTCTAAAGCTCAATCTCATGGTCTTTACATGCCTCTTCCTATTCCATATCAACCATGGGAAGACATTAGTATGGATTTTGTACTTGGTTTGCCTAGGACTCAAAATGGCAAGGATTCCGTGTTTGTTGTTGTGGATAGATTTTCTAAGATGGCACATGTAACATCCCAAATTTTCAATTTGGAATGTTATACATTAGATCATCATGCATATCATATTTTTCTCGCATTTTCCGATCCTAGAAATTTCACGCAACTCAAGGACCCTCGGAGAGAGTTGGAAGTTTCATTATTTTCATATTTGGGATTTCTCAAATTTTGGAAATAGGATCATTGGATTTATTTAATTATCTTCATAAAAGTTTTCCTATAAAAATCTCAAGAGAGGGAATAATATGACTTTCCCAATAATTAGGAAAAATGAAGATATTATAAAAAATCAAATTTGGTTTTGAAGATTTATTTTGCTTAGGCAAAATGAGCATTTAAAATTTTTATGCACGTTGCAGTTTTTAAAAGTTCATTTTGTTCGACTCATTTTTAGGAGTCGGAGAAAATTTGTTTTATTTAAATCGGAGTTCGTTTGATATTTTTTTTAATTCGTTTTGGTTTAATTTTATTTAAAAAACGCGCTGGACTGAGAGGGCCCAGCCAGCCAGCCAGTGCCCAGCCCCCGGCCCACCGCCTCCCTCTCCCTCAGCGCGCGCCGCCAGGCGGACTCCGCCACAGACGCCTCCCGGAGTCCGGCTCACCAGCCGTCGCCTCCCCAAGGAACCGGCCCCCCCCTTTATAACCTGACCCCCCCTTCTCTCTCACCGCCGCCGCCCTCCCGAGCCGAGCCGAGCCGTCGTCGAACGCCGCCGTCGCCCCTCGTCGCCGAACACGCCGTCGCCGGAGCCCCCTCGCCGCCCTCGCCGCCCTCGCCGAGCCTCACGGCGAGAGCCACCGGAGGTAGCCGCCGCCCCGCGCCGCCCCGTCCGATCCGATCCGGTTTTCCCCAATAAACCGATCCGGTTTTATAAAAATAAAGATGTTTGTTTTTTTTTTAAACCTAGATTGGTTTTATTTTTTTTCGGTTTTCTTATTTAGTGAACGTTCACCGACCCGTTCGTTTCAATGAACGTGTTCGTCGGATTAGTTCTGTTAACGAACGTCCGTTATTTAGATCGTTCGTCGTTTTCTTTTAAATCGGATTTAATCCGTTATTTTTGATTCGATTTACGATCCGATTTTCAAAACTGTTTTATTTCTTGCTCGCTTATCGAATCAGGTGATTCAAGCGCCTGGAGTTTCGTAACGAAACCGCCGTTCCGACTACCCTACTTTCACCGAGTTTTGCTACTGTGAAATTTTGACCTAATTTCAGTTTGCTACACCGAGTCGTTCTCTCTCGAGTTCCGACTTTCGATGCTTTATTTGACTCGATTCTTTTGCCACCAGGGTTCTTAAGTTGAACTATCTGGTTAGATCTTTTATTAGAGATTTCCCTGTGCATTAGATGAGTACTTATTGTATGCTTGTTGTTTGTCTGCGTTAGATCACCCGGAGTGCGCCGCTTGTTATTTCGAATCTCTAGGACTCGCGGATCATCAGCAAGGCAAGTAACACTTTGATCATACTCTTCTCATACCCAGTTTTATGCATTAGATCAAACCCTCAAACACTTGCATGATTAGGATCTAATCAAATTGTGGGATGGGAAGTAGATTGAGGTAGTACCTATTACTGCTTTTACTTATGAAACCTTGGGAGTTACTTCTACGTTTGCTTATTACGCCCATGCTATGCTAGTAGACGTGGATTGGGTGAGTGAATATCCATGACAGATGTGAGATTGTTAATTAATGGTTTATCTAAGGTGGCAACTTAAACACACATCTGGGTGGATTGAGGCACTGGTTTCTATCAGACTTACTGTATTTCTTCGGACCGCCACCTGTGCTCTAAGGGATCATGAGATTATTCAAACTAGAAACTTCCGTGCAGCCACAAGCCAATTATGGGCTCGCATAGTTGACTAAGTTGTGCGAACTCTTACGGGTAGGCTAGCTGATGTAGGGGATGTAGGTTGGTACGGTCTACCCACATGTAAGGTGCTAGCGCTTACGAAGACTATGTCTCGGTCATCCGCTTCTCAAACACCATGTAGTGCGAGAACCAAGCGGAGGCGATCGAGTCTTGTGGGGAAAAGTGCGCAAACCTCTGCAGAGTGTAAAAACTAATCATGATTAGCCGTGTCCCCGGTTATGGACGTTTTGAGTATCTAGTACTTGAATATCATGTGAATCTCAACATGTTATCGCAAATAAATGTTATTGGGTTTTTAATGAGTACTTTTAATTGGGATTGAGGATGTCATGTCAACCATTCTCAATGTTTAACAACCACCATGATAGTTAAAAAAATTATTCCTTTGATGTAGGGAAAAATCAGCTTTATGCAAAAATGTAACCGTAGAGCCTTACCACCACCAAATATGCATGTAGTATAGGTTTATTGCTTCATTGCTCTCTATGTGTTACATTGCCAAAGATATTCCATGTCTTGACCCGTTTTGGGCTGCAACTTTTCATGTTGCGAGACTTTTCGCATGACGAGTAAGATGTTAGGTTGTGGTTCTATACTCGGTGATGCCGTTGGAGTTGATGGACTCACTCGTTTTCCAAGCCTTCCATTGTTATTATTAGATGGCCTTAAGCCATATTATTGTATTAAGTTCCCTTGTGGACAACGATGTAATAAGTGTGTGATTGCTACTCGCTATAAATCCTTGAAATCTTGTGTGGTGTCGACATTATCGATCCAGTGGATGACATCGAGCACAGAGCGCTTAGATCCATTCGGTCTGGTCATGACAGAGAATGGTATCAGAGCACACGCTGACTGTAGGACACGACCACTAAGATAAAGCCATAGATCACTATTCTCTCCCCATTTTCTAACTCCTCCTCTTTTCTACTCTCTTTAGGATGACGGACGCGAAGATCAAGTACACCCAACCGGATGAAGGCACACCTTTTGGATTTCACTTGAAGGAAGTTACCAAGTACCTGAACATTGGATTACCAAGCTTCACCGGAACTTTCAACGCCACTCTGCCTGAAGAGGAGCGCTGGAAGATTCATGCTCACGTTCGGGAAGGACATTCGCCCCAATCACCAAGCCAATAGATAGTGTTTTGATTGCACCAACTTGGAGTCCGGGAAAGAGCATGGCAGCTCACATCACCATGGGACGCATTGGAGAAGTTTATCAAGAAGACCTTAAGGACACAATCTACCAGATTTGCGGACGCCGAGATGACAAATGGGAATTCGTCAACACTAAGAAGGATAGATCCATTGCAGCATTTATCCAGAGTTAAACCAGCACATTCGACGCCAGGAGAATCAGATGTGCAATGATATGTTGGAGTTGCAGAATGCAAAGGGAAGGATCATCGAGCTTGAAGAAGAACTAAAGACAACTCGCAAGGACTATATGGACGAGATCGTAGCTCTAGCAAAACACAATAACGATCTTAAGTACGAGGTTGAAGAACTCAAGAAGAAGTTGGCGCTCAGGAATGAAGACCAGTATGTCGATTGCCCAAGCGACTACATCAACATCGACGACACCGATTCGGATCCAAGTGAACCCGACTTTGAAGACGGTTTGGAGGCGAGACATTATGGAGTCTTCCACCGGTTCAAATTAGTAGAAGTCCCCACATATTAGTAGTATTCCCTCCATGTAAACATTATAGTACACGCACTTTTGCGATAGTTAGATCGTTGTAAGCCTTTGTTTGATTGAATGAAGTGATTTTGTGTGTATTTGCTCATGTGCATTTGGGTAGTGATTCCCTTATACCTCATTCTATTCTAAATTCTCATCTTTTCTAAACCCATCAGATGCCTCCGAGACGCGACTCGGATTTGTTTTCCCGCCAGAGATCACCCAATTGATTCAGCAGAATACCTGATTCAAACATTGGTGCGTAACTGTGGCAACAACAACAACCCACCGCCACCACTACACCGCGGATCATCCGACTCGCTTCCTTAGACTGAACCCGCGGTGTATTCCAAAGAGCACCGAGCCAATTGTAGCAGATGACTGGCTCCGCAAGATAGGAAGGGAGCTGACCACTGCAGGATGCACGGATGGAGAAAGAGTGAAGTTTGCAGCACATCAACTTGAAGGACCCGCAGCAGCCTGGTGGGAGAATTTCACAGCCACTTACCCTATAGACACTGTCACATGGGATCAATTTCAGCAAGCTTTTCAAGACCGCCCATGTTTCAAAGAGGAGCTATGGCCATGAAGAAGCGTGAGTTTCAAGAACTTACGCCAAGGAGGAAGGACTGTTGGCAAGACGTGGATGACTTTAGTAAACTAGCACGTTATGCCCCGGATGACGTTGCTACGGATGCAGCTAAGCGGAGAAGTTTCTAGAAGGACCGAATGATGAGTTCAAGATGCCGTTGATGGTAGCGGTTTCAATAACTACCAGGAGTTAGTAGACCGAGCCCTCATGATTGAAGGAAAGCAGCGACAAATTGAGAACTGCAAGCGGAAGTATGGACAAGGGAAGTATAACTCGGAGCTCAAGAGAAACCTCGTTATACCCCTAAATCAGGAATTCAGTTTCAGCATACCCATGGAGGAGGAAATTCGCATAACCATAACAGCACTAAGAATGGGAACGGGAATGGAGGAAGCAACGATGTAATCGCACCAACCCGTCAACACCATCCAAAGTAGACCTAAGTCATATTACTTGCTTTAAGTGCCGCAAGATCGGGCATTATGCCAATGACTATCGGAAGGCGAGAATGGAAATGGCAATGGAAGCTCCGGAAAGAAGCCCAACCCTTTCAATAGAGGACAGGTGAACCACCTTGAAGTGGAGGAGGTTGAAGATCACTGATGCGATGTCGGTAAGTTTTGGTTAAGTCATTTATCGCAGCTTGTTCTTTTCGATCTTTGGAGCATCACATTCATACATATCAAGGGGATTTGTGGATAAGTACAAGTTACCAACCCAAGCCCTTAGGTCACCCATGCTAGTAACCTCACGGGAGCGAGTACATGGCTAGTAAATGGTGTGATCGACCGCCATTAAGGATTGGACACTATGTTTTCCCTCGGACCTAATAGTTACGGAATCCCAAGGATTGGATGTGATATTAGGTATGGATTGGTTATCAAAGTATGGAGGAAACATTGATTGCTCCACTAGACCAATTTTGCTCACCACACACGAAGGAAGAAGGATTAAGTATGTATCACGGCACGAGCCGAGGAGAGCACAAGTTAATTGCTTATCGTGAGTGGTACAGGAAGAAGTACCGATGGTGAAGGATTTTCTGATGTATTTCGGAAGAGTTGCCGTGAATGCCACCGGATAGAGACATTGAGTTTTTGATCGAAATTTGTTGCTGTGAACAGGCCCTATATCGAAGCGACCGTATAGGATGCCAAAGACAGATTTGGCGGAAATCAAGAAGCAGATTAAGGAACTTTTGGATAAAGGTTTTATACGCCCAAGCTCTTCACCTTGGGGATCACCCGTTTTGCTAGTGGAGAAGAAGGATGGATCGTTAAGAATGGTTGTTGATTATCGTGGATTGAATGAAGTAACAATCAAGAACAAGTACCCACTACCTATGATAAATGACCTGTTTGATCGCTTGCAAGGAGCCAAGGTGTTTTCCAAGATCGACTTGCGATCGTGGTACCATCGATTGAAGATTCGGAGCAGGACATACCCAAGACAGCATTTACCACGAGATATGGACTATCTGAGTATACCGTTATGTCATTTGGATGACTAACGCACCAGCCTATTTCATGAACACGATGAACAAAGTGTTTATGGAATTTTTGGATAAGTTAAATCGTGGTGTTCATTGATGACATTTTGATTTTCTCGAAGAATGAAGAGGAACACAAGGAACATTTGCGATTGGTTTTGGAGAAACCGAGGGAACACCGGTTGTATGCCAAGTTCAGCAAATGTGAGTTTTGTTAAAGGAAGTTGGATTTCTCGGACATGTTATATCCGGAGAAGGGATAGCAGTTGACCCCACGAAGTTGAGACCGTAACCAAATGGGAAGCACCAACGACCGTTGGAGAGATTCGGAGTTTCCTTGGACTCGCAGGATACTACCGAAGATTCATTGAGAATTTCTCAAGGATTGCTAAGCCTATGACAGAATTGTTGAAGAAGGAAAATAAATTCACATGGACTGAGGACTGTGGAGGCAAGTTTTCAGGAGTTGAAGAAAAGATTGGTTACCTCACCAGTTTTGATATTGCGGATCGGACTAAGGATTATGAGGTATATATGCACGCTTCACGTCGAGGACTTGGAGCGGTGCTTATGCAGGAAGGAAGAGTTGTTTCGTATGCTTCACGACAACTTAAGCCCCATGAGTTGAATTATGCCACTCATGATTTGGAGTTAGCAGCCGTAGTGCATGCCTCAAGACGTGGAGACATTTTCTCATTGGAAATCATTGTGAAGTATATACGGATCACAAGAGTTTGAAGTACATCTTCACACGTATGAATTGAATCTCGAGACAAAGGAGATGGTTAGAGCTTATCAAGGATTATGACATGAGATTGCATTATCACCCGGAAAGGCTAATGTCGTAGCAGGCGCATTGAGCCGTAAGAGCCACGTCAATACCCTAATGATGGGAGGAATACCCAATGAGTTAGCCGAGGACCTTCGAGAGCTATGTTTGGAAATAGTACCGAGAGGCTATGTAGCAAAGCATTGGAGATTGATCAACGCTGATGGACAAAATCGAGAAGCCCAAAAGGCAGATAGGGAAGTTGCCTCTATAAAGGAGAAAATGAGCAAAGGAAAGGCTAAAGGATTTCGTGAGGACGAGCACGATACCCTATGGTTCAAGACCGTGTTTATGTGCCCAATGACCCGTAGATCGTGAAGTTGATTTTACAAGAAGCCCATGATTCACCCTATTCGATTCACCCAGGAAATACCAAGATGTATTTGGATTTGAAGAATACTTTACGGTGGACCGGAATGAAGAAGGATATTATGGAGTATGTAGCAGTTTCGCGATGTATGTCGAAAGTAAAGGCGTAACATCGAAGCCAGCAGGATTGTTACAACCATTGCCGATACCGAATGGAAGTGGGATAAACTAGGCATGGATTTTATCACAGGATTGCCAAAGACTCGCTCAGATATGACTCGATTTGGGTTATAGTCGACCGTTTAACAAAGGTAGCTCATTTTATTCTACCTATAGCAGTGCTAAGTTGGCAAAGATATACATGACCAGAATTGTGTGCTTACACGGAGTTCCGAGGAGCATCGTATCCGATAGAGGAACCCGGTTTACCTCGAAATTTTGGAACCGGTTACGCGAAACATTGGGAACCCGATTGGAATTCAAAGATGCTTTCCACCCATAGACCGATGGATGACCGAGAGAGTCAATCAGATTTTGGAAGACATCTTTGAGAGCTTGTGCCCTAGATTATGGATCTAGCTGGGATGACAATTTGCCGTATGCAGAATTCTCCTACAACAACAGTTACCAAACCAGTTTGAAGATGGCACCTTTCGAAGCTTTGTATGGAAGAAGGTGCAGGACACCATTGTTATGGGACGAAACTGGAGATCGTCAGTTGTTCGGACCAGATTTGATTAAGGAGTCTGAACAGAAAGTTAAGTTGATTCGAGACAGCTCAAGATAGCCCAGTCCTGCATAAAAGAGCTATGCCGATTCAAAGCGCAGCGATTGAGTATGAAGTTGGAGACAGAGTATATCTCGAGTATCCCGCTTGAGGAGTTAAGCGTTTTGGAGTTAAAGGAAAGTTAGCACCACGTTTCGTTGGACCGTATAAGATTTTGCAACGCATGGGAGAAGTTGCTTATAGGTTGGAATTGCCAGAAGGACTGTTAGGAGTTCATGATGTATTCCATGTTTCTCAGTTGAAGAAATGTCACCCCGAGATAGCAGAGGTACCATTAAGAGATACTGTACCAGTGGAAGCAATTCATTGAAGGATGATTTGACATATGAGGAGAAACCGGTTAAGATTCTCGATTATGCCAGTGAGTTACCCGCAGCAAGGTTATCAAGTTTTGCAAAGTTCGATTGGAGCCACCACACCGAGGATGAAGCCACCTAGGAAAGAGAGGAAGTTTTGCTCAAGGACCACCTCACCTATTTTCTAGCCAACCCGAATCTCGAGGGCGAGATTCATCTTAAGGGGGTAGGTTTTTAACATCCCAAATTTTCAATTTGGAATGTTATACATTAGATCATCATGCATATCATATTTTTCTCGCATTTTCCGATCCTAAAAATTTCACGCAACTCAAGGACCCTCGGAGAGAGTTGGAAGTTTCATTATTTTCATATTTGGGATTTCTCAAATTTTGGAAATAGGATCATTGGATTTATTTAATTATCTTCATAAAAGTTTTCCAATAAAAATCTCAAGAGAGGGAATAATATGACTTTCCCAATAATTAGGAAAAATGAAGATATTATAAAAAATCAAATTTGGTTTTGAAGATTTATTTTGCTTAGGCAAAAATGAGCATTTAAAATTTTTATGCACGTTGCAGTTTTAAAAGTTCATTTTGTTCGACTCATTTTAGGAGTCGGAGAAAATTTGTTTTATTTAAATCGGAGTTCGTTTGATATTTTTTAATTCGTTTTGGTTTAATTTTATTTAAAAAACGCCCCACGGGCCGAGGCCCGGCCCAACCAGGCCAGGCCAGGCCAGGCCCCCAACCCGCCTCCCTCTCCCCTCGCGCCGCCCTTCCGTCGGGACTACATTGCCGCCGCCTCCGGGAGACCGGCTCCGACCAGCCCGTCGCCCCTCCCCAAGGAACCGGCCCCCCTTTATAACCCTTGCCCCCCTTCTCTCTCACGCGCCGCCCTCCCGAGCAGCCGAACCGCCTTGCCGTCGTCAAAACGAACGCCCGCCGTCGCCCCTCGTCGCGAACACGTCGCCGTCGCCCGAGAACCCCCTCGCCGCCCTCGCCGCCGCCCGGAGCCTCGGCGAAACCACCGGAGAGTAACCGCCGCCCAGCGCCGCCCGTCGATCCGATCCGGTTTTCCCCAATAAACCGATCCGGTTTTATAAAAAAAAAAGATGTTTGGTTTTTTTTTTAAAACCTAGATTGGTTTTATTTTTTTTCGGTTTTCTTATTTAGTGAACGTTCACCGACCCGTTCATTTCAATGAACGTGTTCGTTGGATTAGTTCTGTTAACGAACGTCCGTTATTTAGATTGTTCGTCGCTTTTCTTTTAAATCGGATTTAATCCGTTATTTTCAGATTCGATTTCGATCCGATTTTCAAAACTGTTTTATTTCTTGCTCGCTTTATCGGAATCGTGTGATTCAAGCGCTGGAGTTTCAGAACGAAACCGCCGTTCGACTACCCTACTTTCACCGAAGTTTTGCTACTGTGAAATTTTGACCTAATTTCAGTTTGCTACACCGAGTCGTTCTCTCTCGAGTTCCGACTTTCGATGCTTTATTTGACTCGATTCTTTTGCCACTGTGGTTCTTAAGTTGAACTATCTGGTTAGATCTTTTATTCGAGATTTCCTGTGCATTAGATGAGTACTTATTGTATGCTTGTTGTTTGTCTGCGTTAGATCACCCGAGTGCGCCGCTTGTTATTTCGAATCTCTAGGACTCATGGATCATCGTCAAGGCAAGTAACACTTTGATCATACTCTTCTCATACCCAGCTTTTATGCATTAGATCAAACCCTCAAACACTTGCATGATTAGGATCTAATCAAATTGTGGGATGGGAAGTAGATTGAGGTAGTACCTATTACTGCTTTTACTTATGAAACCTTGGGAGTTACTTCTACGTTTGCTTATTACGCCATGCTATGCTAGTAGACGTGGATTGGGTGAGTGAATATCCATGACAGATGTGAGATTGTTAATTAATGGTTTATCTAAGGTGGCAACTTAAACACACATCTGGGTGGATTGAGGCACCTGGTTTCTATCAGGACTTGCTGTATTTCTTCGGACCGCCACCTGTGCTCTAAGGGATCATGAGATTATTCAAACTAGAAACTTCCGTGTGCAGCCACAAGCCAATTATGGGCTCTGGCATAGTTGACTAAGTTGTGCGAACTCTTACGGGTAGGCTAGCTGATGTAGGGGATGTAGGTTGGTACGGTCTACCCACATGTAAGGTGCTAAGCGCTTACGAAAGACTATGTCTCGGTCATCCGCTTTCTCAAACACCATGTAGTCACGAGAACCAAGCGGAGGCGATCGAGTCTTGTGGGGAAAAGTCGCAAACCTCTGCAGAGTGTAAAAACTAATCATGATTAGCCGTGTCCCCGGTTATGGACGTTTTGAGTATCTAGTACTTGAATATCATGTGAATCTCAACATGTTACTGCAAATAAATGTTATTGGGTTTTTAATGAGTACTTTTAATTGGGATTGAGGATGCTTGTCAACCATTCTCAATGTTTAACAACCACCATGATAGTTAAAAAAAATTATTCCTTTGATGTAGGAAAAAATCAGCTTTATGCAAAAATGTAACCGTAGAGCCTTACCACCAGCCAAATATGCATGTAGTATAGGTTTATTTCTTCATTGCTCTCTATGTGTTACATTGCCAGCATATTCCATGTGCTGACCCGTTTTCGGGCTGCAACTTTTCATGTTGCAGACTTTTCGCATGACAGTAAGATGTTAGGTTGTGGTTCTATACTCGGTGATGCCGTTGGAGTTGATGGACTCACTCGCTTTCCAAGCCTTCATTGTTATTATTAGATGGCCTTAAGCCATATTATTGTATTAAGTTCCCTTGTGGACAACGATGTAATAAGTGTGTGATTGCTACTCTGCTATAAATCCTTCAAGTCTTGTGTGGTGTCGACATCGATCCAGGGATGACACTGAGCACAGAGCGCTAGATCCATTCGGGTCTGGTCGCGACAGCACATTTCATTCCTTGCAACAAGATATACGATGCTTCACATGTTGCAAATCTCTTTTGTAGGGAAATCTTGCGACTCCATGGCGTACCAAAGACAATCGTCTCCGATCGTGACGTCAAGTTCTTGAGTTACTTTTGGAAGACCCTATGTGCCAAGCTCGGAATCAAGCTCTTGTTCTCCTCGGCATACCATCCTCAAACCGACGGCCAAACGGAGGTGACGAACCGCACACTATCCACTCTACTTCGTGTCTTGATCAAGAAGAACATCAAGGAGTGGGAAGCATGTCTACCCATCGCCGAGTAAGCCTACAATCGTGCAAGACATTCAACTACCGGCAAGTCCCCCTTCAAGGTCGTCTACGGTTTCAACCCGTTGTCCCCATTGGACATTCTACCACTTCCTCTCCAAGAGCGCACCAACATGGATGCAAGTGAACGAGCAAGCTACATCAAGAAGATGCACGAAGATACAAGGCACACCATTGAGCGCCAAGTACAACGTCAAGCAAACAAGCTCAACGCCAACAAGCAACCCATCGTCTTCAACATTGGTGATCTAGTGTGGCTACACCTTCGCAAGGACCGCTTCCCCAAAGAACGCAAGTCCAAGCTTCTCCCTCGAGCCGATGGACCTTTCAAGGTGCTCACGCTACAACGACAACGCTTACAAGATCGACCTACCTCGAGACAAATACAACGTGAGCGACATCTTCAACGTCAAGGACCTCGCACCATTCCATGGAGATGAAGCTTTTGATCCGAGGTCGGATCTCTCCCAATAGGGGGGAGATGATGCGGAGCATCCCACGATCATCCCCATGCATCCACAACCGTCTCATCAAGAGCCAAGAGGACCCATGACACGAGCTAGAACTAGAGCTCTAGAACGAGGTGACCTCCTTCCTTATTGATATCACATATGATCCACTCGAGACATGGCTACTACCTAAGTCCGATATGCTATGCATGATTAGGTGTTAAGGGAACCTCCCGAGGATGCACGTGAAGATGGACAAGCCACCAAGTCCATGGATGAAGAGAACCAACGGAGACGGGCAAGATCACCTTCCGTGCCCCGGACATCCGCCATGACCCGGACATCCGCCCCGGAGCATCTACCTCAACTTTAGCCAATTTGGACAAGCCTGGGGCCCGAACATCCGGCGTCCAGCCCGGACATCCGGCCCCAGCCCGGACATCCGGCTCGAAGCCCGGAAATCCGGCGCCCTCACCCGATTCGGCAGAACGGTCACCCCAGCCGGACATCCGCCGGATAGCCCGGACATCCGGCGCCTCATGAAGGCCCGGACATCCGCCCGACGCCGGACATCCGGCCTCCTGCTTGTGTGATGTATCCGGGACAAGTCCCTTGTACCCCTTCGCCCCCGAGACTATATATACTTCATCCCCTTCCTCTTTCTAGGGTTAGCATTGGATTAGCTCATATTCTTGTGTGAGAGCCTTTGCTCATCCACTTGGATACTTCTCCTCATAGATCAGGACCTCTACGGAGAAGATCCCCTAAGCGGATTCAAGACCCCCTTCTAGGGTGGACCCCCTCAAGGCCTCCTCACGGAGAAGAGCGGCTACCGTTTGTATCGTCCTTTGTTGACCTTGAGTCATGTATCTCCCTTTGTGTTCATCGATCTAGCACTTGTGTGATTGATCTCTTGTCAGTTGAGTGAATTCTCTCGCTTTCCCGTGTTTTCCCTCTTGTTCTTCCGCGTGTTCTTCGTGATTCACCGTAGGATCCGCTCCAACGTGAAAGATCATCCACGTAGCGTTCCGCCCTACATCACTAGCCCCCTCCGGTGTCTATATAAACCGGAGGGTTTAGTCCGTAGGACAACAACAATCATACCTTAGGCTAGCTTCTAAGGTTTAGCCTCTACGATCTCGTGGTAGATCAACTCTTGTAATACTCATATCATCAAGATCAATCAAGCAGGAAGTAGGGTATTACCTCCATTGAGAGGGCCCGAACCTGGGTAAACATCGTGTCCCCCGCCTCCTGTTACAATCCGCCTTAGACACACAGTTCGGGACCCCCTACCCGAGATCCGCCGGTTTTGACACCGACATTGGTGATTTCATTGAGAGGGCCCGAACCTGGGTAAACATCGTGTCCCCCGCCTCCTGTGCCGTCACCGTAAGGCTTGATGGCTCCTACGATCATCGGTAACGATGCGGTCCAGGGTGAGGTTTTCCTCCCCAGATAGATCTTCGTATTCGGCAGCTTCGCACTCCGGGCCAACTCGCTTGGCCATCTGGAGCAGATCGAGAGCTATGCCCCTGGCCATCAGGTCAAGTTTGGAAGTTTGAACTATACTGCCGACGTCCGCGGAGACTTGATCTTCGACGGATTCGAGCCCATGCCAGGTGCACCGCATGATCACGACGAGCATGATTTAGCTCTGCCGTCGGACAGTGTTCGGGAGATCACACCTGCAACTACTCCGACCTTCAATCCGGAGCAAATTGCGCCATCCGAGGACGGGTGGATAGAACCTGCCATGGAGGCCGCACTCTCAGCGGCGATAGAGACGGACACTGACTTCACCCCTTACGAGAGCCGTGATGCCGAACCACTGGATTCGTCTCCGCCCACGGACTCCAAGCCGCCTGCGTCCGTGCCTATCGAATCCGATTGGGCACCGATCATGGAGTTTACCTCCGCGGATATCTTTCAGCACTCGCCTTTCGGAGACGTGCTAAATTCATTAAGGTCTCTCTCCTTGTCAGAAGAACCTTGGCCGAACTATGTCCGGCTAGAATGGGATGCGGACGACGAAGAAATTCGCTGCCCACCCACCACCCACTTAGTAGCCACTGTCGATGATTTAACCGACATGCTCGACTTCGACTCTGAAGACATCGACTGTATGGACGATGCTGCGGGAGACGAACAGGAACCACCACCTCATCATATGATATATATATGGTGGATACCCCCAAAGAAAGGAATGGCGACAAGACAGCGGAGGATGACCCCTCCAAGAAGCAACCCAAGCATCGACGTCAGCGGCGCCGCTCTAAGTCCCGCCATAGCAAAAGCAATGATACCGGCACAAGAGACAATAACACTCCGGATAGTGCCGAAGACGATGACAATCCCCTCCAGCCAGATTTAGAGCAGGAGGATGAACAAGCTAGCCCTCCAGAACAGGCAGCAGATGGAGAAACGGAGGATGACAATTACATGCCTCTCTCCGAAGATGAGGTGAGCCTCGGTGACGAAGAATTTATCGTGCCTGAGGATCCCATCGAGCAGGAGCGCTTCAAGCGCTGGCTTATAGCCACAACAAATAGCCTGAAGAAAAAGCAACAACAGCTTCGAGCTGATCAAGATTTGCTAGCAGACAGATGGACCGAAGTCCTTGCGGCCGAGGAATACAAACTCGAACTCCCCTCCAAGAGTCACCCAAAGCGCAGGTCGCTCGAGGAGGAAGCATTGAAACCTAATTCACCAGCGTACGATGCGGCTGACCGGCCACCTCGTGGCCGAGACAGAGAAGCGTTTCAGCCTGAAGTTCAGCCTGCACCCCGCCGCCACTCAAACAAAAATATCAAGGCCCGGGGCAACACGCGGGACCTGTAAGACATATTGGAAAGCAGGGCAAAACATGCAAGATCGATATACGGGTCATGGGGGTGCGCTCCAACGTGGGACGATGACCGACACGCCGGATACACTAAAAGTAAATCCGGCCGGGCCGAATACAGCAGACAAGACTCCTATGAACTGCGTCGTGATATAGCCCAGCACAGAGGCGCCGCACACCCCCTATGCTTCACTGATGAAGTTATGGATCACGTATTCCCGGAGGGTTTCAAACCCATAAATATGGAATCGTATGATGGTACAACAGACCCCGCGGTATGGATTGAGGATTTCCTCCTCCACATCCACATGGCTCGCGGTGATGATCTACATGCCATCAAATACCTCCCACTAAAACTAAAAGGACCAGCTCGGCATTGGCTGAATAGCTTGCCAACAGACTCCGTCGGCAGTTGGGAGGATTTGGAAGATGCATTCCTTGACAACTTTCAGGGCACTTATGTGCGACCACCGGATGCTGATGACTTGAGCCATATAACTCAGCAGCCCGGGGAATCGCCCATGCAATTCTGGACACGGTTCCTAACTAAGAAAAACCAAATTGTCGACTGTCCGGATGCAAAGGCCTTAGCGGCATTCAAGCATAACATCCGTGACGAGTGGCTCGCCCGGCACCTCGGCCAAGAGAAGCCGAAGTCTATGGCAGCCCTCACGACACTCATGACCCGCTTTTGCTCTGGCGAGGATAGCTGGAAGGCTCGTAGCAACAACACATCAAGGAATCCGCACTTCGGATACTAAAGATGCTAACGGCAGGCCACGCCGTAATGCATACACAAGCGCCACAACAACGGCGATAACGCTGAAGATACGACAGTCAATGCCGGATTCAGAGGCTCTAGATCCGGTCAGCGGAAAAAGCCATTCAAAAGAAGTACCCCGGGCCCGTCCAGTTTGGACCGCATACTCGATCGCTCGTGCCAAATCCACGGCACCCCCGATAAGCCAGCCAATCACACCAACAGAGAATGCTGGGTGTTTAAGCAGGCCGGCAAGTTGAATGCCGAAAACAAGGACAAGGGGCTGCATAGTGATGATGAGGAGGAGCCCCGGCCGCCGAACACGGGTGGACAGAAGAGGTTCCCTCCACAAGTGAAGACGGTGAACATGATATACGCAACCCACATTCCCAAGAGGGAACGGAAGCGTGCACTAAGGGACGTCTATGCGATGGAGCCTGTCGCCCCAAAGTTCAACCCATGGTCCTCGTGTCCGATCACCTTCGATCACAGGGACCACCCCACTAGTATCTGTCATGGCGGATCCGCCGCATTGGTCCTAGACCCCATCATTGACGGATTCCACCTCACTCGAGTCCTCATGGACGGCGGCAGCAGCCTGAACCTGTTTTATCAGGATACAGTGCACAAAATGGGTATTAGATCCCTCGAGGATCAAACCCACCAAAACCACCTTTAAGGGTGTCATCCCAGGTGTAGAGGCCCATTGCACGGGCTCAATCACACTGGAAGTGGTCTTCGGATCTCCGGACAACTTCCGAAGCGAGGAGTTAATCTTCGATATCGTCCCATTCCGCAATGGCTATCACGCACTCCTCGGGCGAACCGCATTTGCAAAATTCAATGCGGTACCGCATTACGCATACCTCAAGCTCAAGATGCCAGGACCTAGGGGGGTCATAACAGTCAACGGAAACACAGAGCGCTCGCTCCGCACGGAGGAGCACGCTGCAGCCCTCGCAGCAGAAGCACAAAGTAGCCTTTTAAGGCAAACCGCCAATTCGGCGATACACCCCCTGCATAATCGCAAGCGAGTCCGGAGTAACTGCGCAGCAGGATCGCCTGGCACGTTCAGAGCTCGCCTAGCAATTCGGCCCCCATCCCAGTCCCAGTTAAGAGACGAAATCCGTGCCGCGCGTACATAATTACGCACTGGAAATACCATGGGCATAGGCGGGGGCACGATCAGGACATGTCCCATAATGCGGCTCAACTGCCCTAGGGGCTGCACACCTTTATCATTTTTTCCTTCCAGGACCTTACTCTCTGGAAGCCCTTTTCGGCAGTATGATTGCCGAACACATTACGGGAAGGAACAACCAAGGAGGCAAGAAGCTAAGTCGTACAATGGAATACCCAGGTGGTCTCTGATAACGATCGAAATACCTGTTTTAAATACCCGTATGCAGCTTGCCCTTGGATAGGACATGTCAAATAGTCCTATTTCTTGCTTATTGCACTACTTGTATCAGTACGCTTCGACGTATTATTTAAATAACAATGCATAGCATTAGTCTATTATTGTATTGTCCATCCTTTTTTTCTTATATGTTCATTTACGACAATTTGCACCCGTACATTACGGTACGGCCAAGACGCCTGTGGGCTTTCAGATACCCCATAATACGGCGTGAGAAGTCCGAACACTTTCGACGGCGGCACCCGAACTTATAGCATTAGATGCATCAGCTCCGAATCATGTCTTGGGTCAATAGTTGGGTTTGCCCGGCTCCCATGTTTTGGTACCTTACGTTCCACAATATCGGCTAAGGTAGCACTAGGAGAACTACTGCGATTGTGTCCCGGTTCTTCCGGACGAGCACCTCAGTAGAGAAAGCCAAAACTGACTATGATGATAAGGCGAGAGCTGGTCGCTGTTCGAGAGGTCTCAAGTCCTTAAAGACGTTTTCCGCTTCGGGTGAGGAGTCGGCCTTGCCCGACTTAGGTGTATATAGCGCCCCAAATTCGGCCTTCCGAATACTAGGGGCTTCGCCAAAATTTAAAATTGTAGACTTGTATGGATAAGAGAGAGTGGTAAAGCCTTATAGTCCGATTGCCTGGTTCGTTGTGCTTAACACCTCCCTCGAAGGACCCAAAAAATGGGAAAAAGAGTGCTTAGAGTTATCCCGAACACCTCAGTACTAGTTACATGAGGGCAGAAGCCGACGACTGGCCAACTCTCAGATTTTATAAACGGCCGCACAGAAGGTAATATTTTAAATTCACAAGCGTTGCATAGCGCAAATGAACTCGTTTTCATATTACAGGATCACATGAGTACATTCATTCAAATATTACATCCTTAGAACATTCCTCCGCCACGAGGCGGGCACCCTTCAGGACACTGTCATAATACATTTCGGGGTGGCGATGCTCCTTGCCCTGCGGCGGCCCCTCCTTCACCAGCTTCTCGGCGTCCATCTTCGCCCAGTGCACTTTCGCACGGGCAAAGGCCCTGCGTGCACCTTCGATGCAGACGGACCACTTGATGACTTCAAACCGGGGGCAGGCATTCACAAGCCTCCTCACCAGGCCAAAGTAGCAGACAGACAGGGGCTCGCCAGGACACATCTGGACTATAAGACCCTTCATGGCCTGTTCGGCCGCCTTGTGGAGCTCGACCAGTTGCTTCAGCTGGTCGCTCAAGGGCATTGGGTGTTCGGTCCCAGTATACTGAGACCAGAACAACTTCTCCCTCGAGCTCCCCTCCTCGGCCTGGTAGAACTCCGCGGCATCTGACACACTGCGGGGCAGATCTGCGAACGCTCCTGGAGAGCTGCGAACTCGGGTAGGTAAAAAGAAATTTTCTTTCACATGCTTGCTTTGCATAATGAATGCCTTACCCGACGCTATCTTCTTAACCGCCTCAATTTCCTGGAGGGCCTTTTGGGCTTCGGCCTTGGCATGTTTTGCGCTTTCGAGGGCCTTCGCATGGCTCGGACTCTCGTGTCTTAGAGTCAAGCTCAAGGACTCGTGTTTTTGGCGAGAGCCTGGAGCTCTTGCTGCACCTCGCCTACCCGGGCTTCTTGCTTTTCTCGCTCGATGCGCTCCTTGGCCGCTTTATCTTCGGCCTCGGTCAGCGCCTTCTTCAGGGTCGCCACTTCGATCGTGGCCCCTAGCAAATTCATGACGATCCTATTATTTTGCAACCAAATCTCTTTTTAATATATATGGACAAGGTATTGCTTACCTTTGTTCTCCTCGAGCTGCCTCTTGGCAAGGCCGAGCTCTTCCTCGGACCGCTCAAGGTCCTACTTTAGTGCAGCGACCTCCGCAGTATGTGCGGCAGCGGCAGCAGTGAAGCATGCATATGCACATATACATATTCTGATTAGACTCCTGTGATTATTATTTGATCCTCTATTCGACTTTTCTTCGCGAACGCCAAACAGAGCATCAGGGGCTACTGTCTATGCGGTAATATTTTCCCTATACTTTGATTACTTACCTGAAAGCCTGTTAGGAGGCTGGCACAAGCTTCAGTCAGTCCATTTTTGGTGGACTGAACCTTCTCGATCACCGCACTCATGATAGTGCGGTGCTCTTCATCGATGGAAGCGCCGCGAAGCGCTTCCAGCAAGTTGTCCGGTGCCTCTGGATGGACAGAGGCCACCGGCACGGGCGGCTTGCCCCTCTTAACGGGGGGTCGCCTGCCGGAGTCCGGAACCACTGGAGGTTCCGGCGCAGTGTTCGGCTGGGGGCCGAACTTGGAGCCCGTGGGAGTCTTGCTCTCTTTACGCCCAGGGTCCGGAAGGTCGCCTCGAGGCACCTCCAGGACTACCTCCCCTCAGCTCGGTTCCCTTTGAGACAACACCTCGAAGTTGTCCGTGGGGCGAGGGGTGAAGGCGGTCGGAAGTGAATCGCTATTCATATCCGACCGGGTTCAAAGAACCATCCGATGAAGATACGTCGATATGGGCTCGGGACGGACTGCATAATCATGTTCGACGTAAAGAGAAGCAGTGCAATAAAACATACCATGAATTACTGTGGTATCCGGATACTTACGACTTCCCAGGGGCTTGTCCCTGGGTAACCACTCGTCGTCGCTGTAGGCGGCCGTCGTGGAGCAGTCCGGAAGGAGGGTCCTTCCCTTCTTGGACCCTTCGGCCTCCCCGGTTGGGGCGGCCTTCCTTTTCTTGTCTCCCCCGGCTGGGGGGGGGGGGGAGAACTTTCCTCTTCCTCCTCCTCGTCTTCGTGGGAGGAGTGCGCCTTGGAGTTATCGGACGATTAGTCTGATATAACCTTGCGTCGGAGACCCTTTCGGGTCCCTGTGGCCTTCTTCTTGGCCTTCTTCTCCGGCACCTCATAAGGCGCCGGAACCAGCATCTTCGTCAGGAGAGCATCTGCTGGATCTTCGGGCAGGGGAGCCGGACAATCGATCCGCCCCACTGTCTCTACCCAGTCCTGTTAATGGCATGGAAGCTTAGATCCCGCACATGATTAAACTGGGGCAAATGAATATCCTGTAAGATACAAAGACTTACGGATTGGCATGGCGCTTTGCGCTGAGTCCGCGGTCCTCGGTAAGGGGAGGAGGTACCTCGGCGCCCTTGAACAACACCCTCCAGACGTCCTTGTGCGTCGTGTCGAAGAGCTCTCGCAGCCTCTGGTGCTCGGCCGGGTTGAACTCGCACAAGGTGAATGCCCGTCTTTGACATGGGAGGATCCGGCGGAACAGCATGACTTGGACCACGTTGACGAGCTTGATTTTCCTGCTCATCATGTTTTTTGTACATGTCTGGAGTCCGTTCAGCTCTACCGAGGAACCCCAGGACAAGCCCTTCTCTTTCCAGGAGGTGAGCCGCATGGGGATTCCGGATCGAAATTTGGGGGCCGCCACCTAGTTGGTGTCGCGCGGCTCGGTGATGTAGAACCACCCCGATTGCCACCCCTTTATGGTCTCCACATAGGAGCCATCGAGCCATGTGACGTTGGGCATTTTGCCCACCATGGCACCTCCGCACTCCGCTTGCTGGCCGACCACCACCTTCGGTTTAACATTGAAGGTCTTCAGCCACAGGCCGAAGTGGGGCCTAATGCGGAGGAAAGCCTCGCACACAACGATAAACGCCGAGATGTTGAGGATGAAATTGGGGGCCAGATCGTGAAAGTCCAGCCCGTAGTAGAACATGAGCCCGCGGACAAATGGGTGGAGCGGAAATCCCAGTCCGCGGACAAAATGGGTAAGGAAAACCACCCTCTCATGGGGTTCGGGCGTGGGGATGATCTGCCCCGCAGCTGGCAGACGGTGAGCGATGTCCGCGGCCAGATATCCGGCTTCCCACAGCTTTTTGACGTCCTCCTCCGTGACGGAGGAGACCATCCACTTGCCTCCCGCTCCGGACATGCTTGGAGTGGTTTGAGGAGAAGGACGCGGACTTGGGTGCTGGAGCTCGAGTGCGCAAGAATGGATGAGCAAGGAGAAAGAAGGCGTGGGTGAAAAAGGTGAACCCTTATCCCTTTATAAGGGCGGACGGAACTATACGCCCCCCACCTGCCTAGTAAACTTGATTATTCCCCAAGCGCCGTAATTGATGGCGCGGTTGGGTTACCCACACCCGTATTGATGAGAATCCTGTGATAAGGGGACACGATCTCTGCTTTGACAAGACGTGCCAAGGAAACCGCCTCGCAATATGTGTCGTGGCTGGTTGAGAAAAACGGTTCGAATAATGACCGGGCTGTGGTGTGATGTCATACCGCAAAATGCGTCAGCAGATTAGATTTGTTCAAAATATTGTTCTCTCTACGGTGGTACATGGAATTTGTTTTGCAGAGCCGGACACTATTCGTGTGTTCAAAAATCTTCTATGGATTATTCGGAGGAGGAACCCACCTTGCAATGCCGAAGACAATCTGCGCACCAGACTCATCATCATTGAAGCCTGGTTCAGGGGCTACTGAGGGAGTCCTGGATTAGGGGGTCTCCGGACAGCCGGACTATATCCTTTGGCTGGACTGTTGGACTATGAAGATACAAGATTGAAGACCCCGCCTCGTGTCCGGATGGAACTCTCCTTGGCGTGGAAGGCAAGCTTGGCAATACGGATATGTAGATCTCCTCCCTTGTAACCGACTCTGTGTAACCCTAGCCCCCTCCGGTGTCTATATAAACCGGAGGGTTTAGTCCGTAGGACAACAACAATCATACCATAGGCTAGCTTCTAGGGTTTAGCCTCTACGATCTCGTGGTACATCAACTCTTGTAATACTCATATCATCAAGATCAATCAAGCAGGAAGTAGGGTATTACCTCCATCGAGAGGGCCCAAACCTGGGTAAACATCGTGTCCCCCGCCTCCTGTTACCATCCGCCTTAGACGCACAGTTCGGGACCCCCTACCCGAGATCCGCCGGTTTTGACACTGACACACACCTTTTGAGAGAGACACACATGATTCGGAAATTGTTAGAATACTCTATGTGCTTCACTTATATCTTTTGAGTTATATAGTTTTTGCTCTAGTACTTCACTTATATCTTTTAGAGCACGGTGGTGGATTTGTTTTATAGAAATTATTGTTCTCTAATGCTTCACTTAGATTATTTTGAGAGTCCTACAAAACAGCATGGTAATTTGCTTTAATTATGATAGGCATTCAAGATTAGTAAAAATTTCTTACGAGTGTGTTGAATATTATGAGAAGTTTGATACTAGATAATTGTTTTGAGATATGAAGATGGTGATATTAGAGTCATGCTAGTTGAGTAGTTGTGAATTTGAGAAATACTTGTGTTAAAGTTTGTGATTCCCATAGCAGTATGGTGAACTGTTATGTGATGAAGTCGGAGCATGATTTATTTATTGATTGTCTTCCTTATGAGTGGCGGTCGGGGACGAGCGATGGTCTTTTCCTACCAATCTATCCCCCTAGGAGCATGCGCGTAATACTTTGCTTTGATAACTTGTAGATTTTTTGCAATAAGTATATGAGTTCTTTATGACTAATGTTGAGTCCATGGATTATTGAAAGCACAAGTGCTCCCTAGGTGGTTTTGGTAATTAATGACAACATATCTCTTGTTGGACTAACACTTTTATCTAGTATGTTTCAGATAAGTTCAACAATGGAGTGGCATAGACTAAAGGATATGGGAACTCCTTCAAGATGCTAAGGACAAAGGATTGGCTCAAGCTTCAAGCTCAAGACTCTTCATTTTACATTTTAGTGATCCAAGATCACATTGAGTCTATAGGAAAAGCCAATACTATCAAGGAGGGATGAGGTGTTGCTTAATGAGCCTCTTGCTTCATGTGCTTAGTGATATGCTCCAAAACCCTCAACTACTTTCCCACTTCCACACATATGTCCTAAACCTAAAGTCAAACTCGGCCCTCTTGATTCTTTCTATCCGCGCCACCGAGTTTGGATGTCTTAACCATCGCCACAAACCCTACGCAAATCGGTCTCACCGATAGGGATCTCGGTCTCACCGAGATGGAATTGTAATCTCTCTGTGTATGTCCATTATCAAAATCGGTCTCACCGATTTTGAGAAATCGGTACTACCGAGATTACAATGCAAACTCTCTGGTTAACTTATTATCAAAATCGGTCCCACCGAAGTTTGATAATCAGTCAAACCGAAGTTTGCTCGACCAACTCTCTGGAAAGCTTATTACCAAAATCGGTCCCACCGAGTTTGTGTGTCGGTCTTACCGAGATTACGTTATGCCCTAACCCTAACCGAATCGGTCCCACCGAGTTGCATTCGGTCCCACCGAAAACCCTAACGGTCACTAGGTTTACTAAAATCGGTCTGACCGAGTTTGTTGATTCGGTCCCACCGAGATTGGTAAATTGTGTGTAACGGTTAGATTTTGTGTGGAGGCTATATATACCCCTCCACCTCCTATTCATTCGTGAAGAGAGCCATCAGACTGAACCTACACTTCCGACATCCTATTTACGAGAGAGAACTACCTACTCATGTGTTGAGGCCAAGATATTCCATTCCTACCATATGAATCTTGATCTCTAGCCTTCCCCAAGTTGCTTTCCACTCAAACCCTCTTTCCACCAGATCCAAATCCTATGAGAGAGAGTTGAGTGTTGGGGAGACTATCATTTGAAGCACAAGAGCAAGGAGTTCATCATCAACGCACCATTTGTTACTTCTTGGAGAGTGGTGTCTCCTAGATTGGCTAGGTGTCACTTGGGAGCCTCCGACAAGATTGTGGAGTTGAACCAAGGAGTTTGTAAGGGCAAGGAGATCGCCTACTTCATGAAGATCTACCGCTAGTGAGGCAAGTCCTTCGTGGGCGATGGCCATGGTGGGATAGACAAGGTTGCTTCTTCGTGGACCCTTCGTGGGTGGAGACCTCCGTGGACTCGTGCAACCGTTACCCTTCGTGGGTTGAAGTCTCCATCAACGTGGATGTACGATAGCACCACCTATCGGAACCACGCCAAAAACATCCGTGTCTCCAAATTGCGTTTGAATCCTCCAATCCCTTCCCTTTACTTTCTTGCAAGTTGCATGCTTTATTTTCCGCTGCTCATACACTCTTTGCATGCTTGCTTGAATTGTGTGATGATTGCTTGACTTGTCCTAAAATAGCTAAAATCTGCCAAACTATAAAATTGGGAAAAGGTTAAGTTTTATTGGTCAAGTAGTCTAATCACCCCCCCTCTAGACATACTTCAAGGTCCTACAAGTGGTATCAGAGCTTTGGTCTCCATTGCCTTGTTTTAATCACCATTGGAGGAAGATGGATGAGTCTACTTTGGGGAGTCTTAGACATAGAGTGCCTATTCTTGATGGAGAGTATTTTCGTGAGTGGAAAAATGAGATGCTTGTTATTTTCAATCAATATCATTTTAACAAGTACATTGCTAGCCCTTGTGCACCTTATGTTGATCCTATGCATCCTACCCATGATGAGTCTATTGACATGACTAGGAATCTTAGAACTGTTAATCTTATCACTAGAGGCTTGCCTAGAAACTTGATTAGAATCTTGCCTACTTTTGAGTGTGCCTACACTATATGGAAATTTCTTGAGGAACGATTTCCGGATTATTCCTTGAAAAATCTAGATGAAATTCTCCATAAGTCTATTGCTTTGAGCAAAATGAATACTAGTGATCCTATGTTTGGTGATCGTCTATTTGAGCTTACAAACCTTATGCGTGCCAAAGGAAATGTTGGTATTATTAGTGACATTATTTCCTAAGCTATAAGAATTCATAGACAAGATTATTGTCAAACTCATTCTAATGAATCACCCTCTCTAGGATTTGATCCACCACATGACGATGTTGAACATGGATACTATGATGAGGATGATGATAGTGACTTCGATCTTGATGATGCAATAAGACATTTTGGTCTTATGGCAAATCTTGAGGATATATGTCGGGAGGAAAGGAATGGGTTCACGATAGTGGATGTACCGATCACATGACCGGAGATAAAGACATGTTTCGTGAGCTTGCTGAAAATGATGGTCTCGAAAGGTTGTCACTTTCGGTGACAACTCAAAGGGTAAGGTGGTTGGCCTCGGTAAGGTGGCCATCTCACATGATAGCTCCATACAAAATGTTATGCTCGTTGAATCTCTTGGTTACAACTTACTTTAGATTATCTAGACTTGCTGATTTCGGTTTCAATGTTCTATTTATCAAGTAGATTGCCAAGTGTTTCGTCAAGATAATAATAAAATGGTCTTTCTTGGTGTGCGTGGAGGTGATCTATACATTATTGATTTCACTAAAAAGGCTCAACCTAAAACTTGCTTCATTGCTAAATCCTCAAAAGGCTGGTTATGGCATAGACGATTAGGTCATGTTGGTATGCGAAACCTTGACAAGCTTATTAAGGGAATCATATCCTTGGAGTTAATGATGTCATATTTGATAAGGATAGACTCTGCGGTGCTTGTCAAGGTGTAAACAGGTTGGAGGAAGGCATCCCGTGAAGAACATCATGACCACGAAGAGGCCACTCGAGCTACTTCACATGGATCTCTTTGGTCCCAACTCTTACAAGAGTCTCGGTGGGAATTCTTTTGGTCTAGTTATAGTTGATGATTTTTCCAGATTTACGTGGGTGTTCTTTCTCGATGATAAATCGCAGGTACAAAAGATCTTCAAAAACTTCGCTAGGAAGGCCCAAAACCAATTTGAAGTGAAGATCAAGAAGGTTCGCGGCGACAACGGAACGAAGTTCAGGAACGCAAATGTGGACACCTTTCTTGACGAAGAAGGGATTTCACACGAGTTCTCGGCTACGTACACACCTCAACAAATGGAGTTGTTGAGAGGAAGAACCGGACGCTCATCGAAATGGCGAGAACGATGCTTGATGAGTACAAGACGCCGAAGCACTTTTGGGCAGAAGCGGTTGAGACAACTTGTCATGCAACAAATCGCATGAAACTTCACAAGCAACTCGGCAAGACGACATAATAGCTACTCACGGTAACAAACCCCAAGTTGGATACTTTCGAGTATTCGGCTCAAAGTGCTACATTCTTGATAAGCATCGTCGTTCTAAATTTGCTCCTAAGTCTCATGAAGGTTTCCTACTAGGTTACGGCTCAAACTCTCACACTTACCGTGTCTACAACAATTTCACCCGAAAGGTTGAAGAGACGGTAGATATGAAGTTTGATGAATCTAACGGCTCGCAAGTAGAGCAATTCCCAATTGATGTAGGAGACAAAGATCCTTCGGAAGCAATCCAAGACTTGTCTATTGGCAAGGTCCGTCCAACGGAGGTGAAGGAGAGTACCTCGTCCGTCCAAACGGAAGCTTCTACTTCACGACAAGGTAAACCAAGAGTTGATACGGAAGCATCCACAAGTGGGACACACCAAGATGAATAAAACGAGGAAGTACATCAAGATGAACGTCAACAACCTCCTTCTTCACCACGACAAGAGAACGACAACACCAACAATGAAGAAGGCCAAGAAGAAGAACAAGATGAAGAAGATGTTCAACGAAGACCCAAGCAAAAGCTTTCACGAGTTCGAGCAAGAATTGCTAAAGACCATCCCGTCGAGCAAATCTACAATGATATTCAAACCGGAGAATCACTGGCTCTAAAACTCGTTTAGCTAACTTTTGTGAAAACTATTCTTTCATCTCTAGCATTGAACCCATGAAGGTCGAAGAAGCATTGGAAGATCCGGATTGGATAAATGCTATGCATGAAGAGCTACACAACTTTGAGAGGAACCAAGTTTGGACATTGGTTGAGAAGCCCGACAACAATCACAACATCATCGGTACCAAATGGGTGTTTCGCAACAAGCAAGATGAAGATGGACAAGTAGTTCACAACAAAGCATGTCTCGTCGCCCAAGGCTACACACAAGTCGAAGGTATGGACTATGGTGAGACTTATGCCCCCGTTGCTAGACTTGAGTCCATTCGCATCTTACTTGCCTATGCTAATCACCATGATATCACCTTGTACCAAATGGACATTAAAAGTGCTTTTCTAAATGGTGAAATAGTGGAGGAAGTTTATGTTAAACAACCTCCCGGCTTTGTCAATCCTAAGAAACCCAATCATGTTTACAAACTTCACAAAGCTCTTTATGGTCTTAAACAAGCTCCTAGAGCATGGTATAAATGCTTGACCAAGTTCCTTATTGAAAAAGGCTTTGAAATTGGGAAAATTGATTCTACTCTTTTTACTAAAAGGGTTAATGGTGAACTCTTTGTGTGCCAAATTTATGTTGATGATATTATATTTGGTTCAACTAACCCTCATTTTAGTGAAAAGTTTGGGAAGCTAATGTCGGAGAAGTTTGAGATGTCTATGATGAGTGAACTCAAATTCTTTCTTGGTTTGCAAATCAAGCAAACTAAGGAAGGTACTTTTGTCTCGCAAACAAAGTACACCAAGCACTTATTCAAGAAGTTCAATATGCAAGAATGCAAAGGTATGACTACACCCATGCCTACTAGTGGACATCTTGACTTAACCAAAGATGGTGAACGGTTGATCAAAAGGTTTATCGCTCTATGATTGGTTCATTGTTATATCTATGTGCTTCACGTCCCGATATTATGCTAAGTGTGCGCATGTGTGCACGATATCAAGCTGCCCCTAAAGAATGTCATCTTAAGGCCGTGAAAAGGATAGTGAGATACTTAATCCATACACCAAATTTTTGCATTTGGTATCCTAAGAGGGCCTCTTTCGATCTTATTGGCTATTCCGACTCGGACTATGCCGGAGACAAGGTTGATATAAAGTCCACTTCGGGTACTTTTCAATTTCTTGGTAGATCTCTTGTGTCTTGGTCCTCCAAGAAACAAAACTCGGTATCCTTATCCACCGGTTGAAGCTGAATATATTACCGCTGGTTCATGTTGTGCTCAATTACTTTGGATGACCCAAACTCTTAAAGATTATGGGATATATGTGAGACATGTTCCATTGCTTTGTGATAATGAAAGTGCTATCAAAATTGGACATAATCCTGTGCAACATTCTCGAACTAAGCATATTGAAGTTCGTCATCATTTCATTCGAGATCATGTTGCTAAGGGTGACATTGATCTTAAGCATGTTCGCACCGAAAAGCAATTAGCGGATATATTCACTAAACCTCTTGATGAGAAAGTGTTTTGCAGGTTAAGAGGAGAATTGAACATCATTGATGCTTCAAACTTGGAGTAGAAACTCCATTGGATACATGCAATACATGAGCTTATGACTAATCCTTGATATTTCTCTTATGATGAAAATCTTATGTCTTGGATATATTTGTATCTTGCATGTTATCTAACCCATGTAGGTACTTGGTTGAATCAAATTCCATGAGGTTGAAACCTACTCATATCTTGAGCAATCTCTACATCACCAAGTCTCTACACAAGGTGGTTGAAGACAAGGAAGCACGAAACCATTCAAACATATCCTTTGACAAATTCTATGTTGAGTTCCATGATTGTCATTTTTGGATATACAAGTGCTCTTCCTTGCAAGAACTAACCCATGTAGGTAGGTGGACTCAAATTCCAAGTGGTGCTCCAAATTCTCGATGAGCTACATCAACCTTGAGCAACCCACGCAAGTTCAACTACATGGACAACACCACCAACCAAGGTATGTTATTCCATCTTAGAGAAGCTTTACTCCGAGTCATGAGTTAAAGCAACTCGACAAGATGTGAATACATCAAGATGCTTAAACGAAAAATGGCAACTCCATTTTGAGCTTAAACAATGAGTATGGCCTATGATCAAGTGATCTCACTTGACTCCTAAGTCGATATACTCTAACATAGGTGACTTTGTCGCCGACCATCTCTAGATGAAGTTCTCCTGTGTTCTTTTCTGAGTTTTTGCATTTGTCTCATGCATTTGTGTTTCCCCTTTCAAAAAAAAACTTCATCTAGATTTCTTTCTATTTTCTCTGCATTTTCTGCATCCAATTCCTTGCATATCTCTCAGTTAATTCCTTGCAAACCTTTGTGAGATCTTACTAGTCTAGAGAGCTGAGGTGACAAGTGTTCTCTCTGTGATGAACTCGGTTACACTAATGTGTTATTTTCGGACCAATCAATCTTTTCTGCGACGCATCAAGCATACCACTCGGTGCCACCGATTTCATAACAGGAAAAACTCTTTGCCACATATTCTGTGTTTCTTCTGATCCAGCTCCACTCAATGAATCTTGTCCTCTACAAGCATCACATTTTGATCATTGCTTTATGTTGTGTCTCAAGGATCAGATCCATTCACGACAAATTCCAGAGGGGGAGAGAGAGATTACATCTTTATCAAGCCCTTCTTGGAAATTGATGTCAAAGGGGGAGAGAGAGATCACATCAAAGCTTATCATTTAGAGAGAGAGATCACATCAGAGAAGGAGAGAGAGAGAGATCCTTCAGGGGAGAGAGAGATCTCCGTGGGGAGAGAATACTAGTAGAAAGTATTTCTCAAGGATCCCAGATGCTTGGTGTTCAAGAGGAGAGATGTCCACATGTCTTCTTGAGGGGAGACATGTTCATATGATCTGTTGTGCTCATTTTGCATTAGCATACATTAGCTACGAACTTTAGCTCGATCATCATTCATATCTTTCAGCTCTGATTTTACATTCCCTATCTTCTCCCAAAGATCCCATGTTAGATTCAGGGGGAGAAAGACATCTAAGGGAAAGAGATCATTTAAATTCATTGCATATCTTTACTCTTGGGGACATGTCTAATCCAATGTGGTACTTAGTACTCACTCTCTACATGTCATCCCAGTCTTGGTATTCTTGTGGTTTCTTCCGCTTGCTCTGGCTAGTAGATGCATCTGTGTTATCTAACCTTGTTTACGCAGGTTCATTCCATCCTAAGCCAACTCAAGACCACAAGGTAAGTATATGCATCACAATCATGTGTATGAGGAATTCTTGCTGATGTACATACTGTTTGCAAGAAGGACTCATGGGCATGAAGGTATTCTCTTTAATACTTTTTGCTCGGATGCATATAGACAAGATACATGTAACACATTGCTGCTCTATCATGGTTATGCTATCACATGCTTCTATATTTCATATTCACATGATTGCATACATGTAGGGGAGCCTATGCTTGTTACATGTCTTTCCAAAGCTTTACTTGCTATTCTTTATATCTTTATCTAAAGCTTTGATGTATGTTGCCATCAATTACCAAAAGGGGAGATTGAAAGCACAAGTGCTCCCTAGGTGGTTTTGGTAATTAATGACAACATATCTCTTGTTGGACTAACACTTTTATCTAGTATGTTTCAGATAAGTTTAACAATGGAGTGGCATGGACTAAAGGATGTGGGAACTCCTTCAAGATGCTAAGGACAAAGTGTTGGCTCAAGCTTCAAGCTCAAGACTCTTCATTTTACATTTTAGTGATCCAAGATCACATTGAGTCTATAGGAAAAGCCAATACTATCTAGGAGGGATGAGGTGTTGCTTAATGAGCTTCTTGCTTTATGTGCTTAGTGATATGCTCCAAAACCCTCAACTACTTTCCCACTTCCACACATATGTCCTAAACCTAAAGTCAAACTCGGCCCTACTGATTCTTTCTATCCGGCGCCACCGAGTTTGGATGTCTTAGCCACTGCCACAAACCCTAGGAAAATCGGTCTCACCGATAGGGATCTTGGTCTCACCGAGATGGGATTGTAATCTCTTTGTGTATGTCACCGATTTTGAGCAATCGGTACTACCGAGATTACAATGCAAACTCTCTGGTTAACTTATTATCAAAATTGGTCCCACCGAGTTTGATAATCGGTCAAACCGAGTTTGCTCGACCAACTCTCTGAAAGCTTATTACCAAAATCGGTCCCACCGAGTTTGTGTAATCGGTCTTACCGAGATTACGTTATGCCCTAACCCTAACCGAATCGGTCCCACCGAGTTGCATTCCGGTCCCACCAAAAACCCTAACGGTCACTAGGTTTACTAAAATCGGTCTGACCGAGTTTGTTGATTCGGTCCCACCGAGATTGGTAAATTGTGTGTAACGGTTAGATTTTGTGTGGAGGCTATATATACCCCTCCACCTCCTATTCATTCGTGAAGAGAGCCATCGGTGAACCTACACTTCCAAAGATCCTATTTCTCGAGAGAGAACTACCTACTCATGTGTTGAGGCCAAGATATTCCATTCCTACCATATGAATCTTGATCTCTAGCCTTCCCCAAGTTGCTTTCCACTCAAACCCTCTTTCCACCAGATCCAAATCCTATGAGAGAGTTGAGTGTTGGGGAGACTATCATTTGAAGCACAAGAGCAAGGAGTTCATCATCAACGCACCATTTGTTACTTCTTGGAGAGTGGTGTCTCCTAGATTGGCTAGGTGTCACTTGGGAGCCTCCGACAAGATTGTGGAGTTGAACCAAGGAGTTTGTAAGGGCAAGGAGATCGCCTACTTCGTGAAGATCTACCGCTAGTGAGGCAAGTCCTTCGTGGGCGACGGCCATGGTGGGATAGACAAGGTTGCTTCTTCGTGGACCCTTCGTGGGTGGAGCCCTCCGTGGACTCGCGCAACCATTACCCTTCGTGGGTTGAAGTCTCCATCAACGTGGATGTACGATAGCACCACCTATCGGAACCACGCCAAAAACATCCGTGTCTCCAAATTGCGTTTGAATCCTCCAATCCCTTCCCTTTACATTCTTGCAAGTGCATGCTTTATTTTCCGCTGCTCATACACTCTTTGCATGCTTTCTTGAATTGTGTGATGATTGCTTGACTTGTCCTAAAATAGCTAAAATCTGCCAAACTATAAAATTGGGAAAAGGTTAAGTTTTTATTGGTCAAGTAGTCTAATCACCCCCCCCCCTCTAGACATACTTCAAGGTCCTACAATTATACGCACTTTTCCTCCTTCCACCATTGCTAGCCTCTCTAATACCGTGCACTTTTCGCCGGTATCATACACCCACCATATACCTTCCTCAAAACAGCCACCATACCTACCTATCATGGCATTTCCATAGCCATTCCGAGATATATTGCCATGCAACTTACCACCGTTTCGTTTATTATGACACGCTCCATCATTGTCATATTGCTTTGCATGATCATGTAGTTGACATCGTATTTGTGGCAAAGCCACCGTTCATAATTCTTTCATACATGTCACTCTTGATTCATTGCATATCCCGGTACATCACGGAGGCATTCACATAGAGTCATATTTTTTTCTAAGTATTGAGTTGTAATTGTTGAGTTGTAAGTAAATAAAAGTGTGATGATCATCATTTTTTAGAGCATTGTCCCAAGTGAGGAAAGAATGATGGAGACTATGATTCCCCCACAAGTCGGGATGAGACTTCGGACGAAAAAAAGAGGCCAAAAAAAGAGAAGAAAAGGCCCAAATAAAAAATGAGACAAAAAGAGAGAAGGGACAATGCTACTATCCTTTTACCACACTTGTGCTTCAAAGTAGCACCATGATCTTCATGATAGAAAGTCTCCTATGATATCACTTTCATATACTAGTGGGAAAATTTTCATTATAGAACTTGGCTTGTATATTCCGATGATGGGCTTCCTCAAAATGCCCTAGGTCTTCGTGAGCAAGCGAGTTGGATGCACACCCACTTAGTTCCTTTTGTTGAGCTTTCATATACTTATAGCTCTAAGTGCATCCGTTGCATGGCAATCCCTACTCACTCACATTGATATCTATTAATGGGCGTCTCCATAGCCCGTTGATACGCCTAGTTGATGTGAGACTATCTTCTCCCTTTTTTGTCTTCTCCACAACGACCATTCTATTCCACATATAGTGCTATGTCCATGGCTCACGCTCATGTATTGTGTGAAGATTGAAAAGTTTGAGAATACCAAAAGTATGAACCAATTGCTTGGCTTGTCATCGGGGTTGTGCATGATTTAAATACTTTGTGTGGTGAAGATAGAGCATAGCCAGACTATATGATTTTGTAGGGATAACTTTCTTTGGCCATGTTATTTTGAGAAGACATAATTGCTTAGTTAGTATGCTTGAAGTATTATTATTTTTATGTCGATATTAAAATTTTGTCTTGAATCTTTCGGATCTGAATATTCATACCACAATTAAGAAGAATTACATTGAAATTATGCCAAGTAGCATTCCACATCAAAAATTTAGTTTTTATCATTTACCTACTCGAGGACGAGCAGGAATTAAGCTTGGGGATGCTTGATACGTTTCCAACGTATCTATAATTTTTTATTGTTCCATGCTATATTATATTCTGTTTTGGACATTAATGGGATTTATTATACACTTTTATATTATTTTTGGGACTAACCTATTAACCGGAGGCCCAACCCAGAATTGTTGTTTTTTGCCTATTTCAGAGTTTCGCAGAAAAACAATACCAAACGGAGTCCAAACGGAATGAAACCTTCGGGAACGTGATTTTCAGAATAAATGTGATCCAGAGGACTTGGACCCTACGTCAAGACATCAACCAGGAGGGCACAAGGTAGGGGGGCGCGCCTACCCCCTTGGGCGCGCCCTCCACCCTCGTGGGCCCCATGTTGCTCCACCGACGTACTTCTTCCTCCTATATATACCTACGCATTCCCCAAACTACTGTAAACGGAGCCAAAACCTAATTCTACCGCCGCAACCTTACATGCACCGTGAGATCCCATCTTGGGGCCTTTTAGGAGCTCATGGGAGGGGGCATCGATCACGGAGGGCTTCTACATCAACACCATAGCCTCTCCGATGATGTGTGAGTAGTTTACCTCAGACCTTCTGGTCCATAGTTATTAGCTAGATGGCTTCTTCTCTCTTTTTGGATCTCAATACAATGTTCTCCCCCCCCCTCTCGTGGAGATCTATTCGATGTAATCTTCTTTTGCGGTGTGTTTGTTGAGACCGATGAATTGTGGGTTTATGATCAAGTTTATCTATGAACAATATTTGAATCTTCTCTGAATTCCTTTATGTATGATTGGTTATCTTTGCAAGTCTCTTCGAATTATCAGTTTGGTTTGGCCTACTAGATTGATCTTTCTTGCAATGGGAGAAGTGCTTAGCTTTGGGTTCAATCTTGCGGTGTCCTTTCGCAGTGATAGTAGGGGCAGCAAGGCACGTATTGTATTGTTGCCATAGAGGATAACAAGATGGGGTTTATATCATATTGCATGAGTTTATCCCTCTACATCATGTCTTTTTGCTTAAAGCGTTACTCTGTTCTTATGAACTTAATACTGTAGATGCATGCTGGATAGCGGTCGATGTGTGGAGTAATACTAGTAGATGCAGGCAGGAGTCGGTCTACTTTTCTCGGACGTGATGCCTATATACATGATCATACCTAGATATTCTCATAACTATGCTCAATTCATCAATTGCTCAACATGAATTTGTTCACCCACCATAATACTTATGCTCTCGAGAGAAGCCTCTAGTGAAACCTATGGCCCCCGGGTCTATTTTCCATCATATTTAATCCCCCGACAACAAGCTATTTCTGGCGCCGTTTTTATTTTACTTTCTTTACTTTGCATCTTTATCATAAAAATACAAAAAATATTATCTTATCATATCTATCAGATCTCACTCTCGTAAGTGACCGTGAAGGGATTGACAACCCCTTTATTGTGTTGGTTGTGAGGATCTATTTGTTTGTGTAGGTGCAAGGGACTCGTGCGTGGCCTCCTACTGAATTGATACCTTGGTTCTCAAAAACTGATGGAAATACTTACGCTACTTTGCTGCATCACCCTTTCCTCTTCAAGGGAAAACCAACGTAGTGCTCAAGAGGTAGCAGTGACGGACGAGGCCATCATCTCTGCGTTTTTCGATGGCGTCCGCGACGTCAAGATGAAGGAGGAGCTCGCCATCCATGAGGAGCTGTGCACGTCCTTGGAGTTGTTCAACCTAGCGACCAAGTGCGCAAGAGCTGAGGAAGGGCGCCTTTCCCTCCTCGAGCTCCCAGCTGCTGACCCCGAGGAGAAGAAAGCCAAGGCCAAGGACGTGAAGCGCAAGGGAGTGGCCGTGCTCGCGGCGGAGCCAGACACGAAGCGCGGCCGAGACCAGCCCGAGTCATCCAAGAGCAGCCGACCATTCTGTGCCTTCCACAACGTTCACAGCCACAACACCAACGACTGTCAAGAGCTCAGGGCCATTCGAGATGGACGCCTTGGTCGACACCCCGAGCGCAACGACCAGGGCTATGGCCGAGGAGGAGGACGCGGCAGAGGACGCTGGGACGACCATGGCCCTCGCCAGGAGTGGCGTGACCGGCCTCGTGAGGACCGCTGGCAAGATCAGCCTCGCGAGGGCGCCTGGAGGGATCAGCCTCGCGAAGACCGCCCCCAAGGCAATGCCGGTCTCCCTCCTCTGCCGCCACCACCAAGAAGGAACGACGACCACAATCAGGATGAGGGGGCTGGGGGCTTCCAGGAGCCGCGCGCTATCGCCTGCATCTTGGGCGGAGCTCAAGCCCCAGCTTCTCAGCGTATCTTCAAGCAGTTTGCTCGCGAGGTGAACACAGTCCTCCCCAGGCTCGAGGCCACGCGCCCGCTTAGGTGGTCCAAGTGCGCCATCACCTTCAGTTCAGCAGATCAGCTCAAGTGTGTGGCTACAGCTGGCGCCCTCCCAATGCTTTGCTCTCCCGTCATCAGCAACATACAAGTCACCAAGACCCTCATCGACGATGGTGCAGGGCTTAACGTCCTATCCGTCGAGACGTTCGACAGCCTTCAAGTGCCCTACGATCAGCTTCAACCTACCAAGCCCTTCTCAGGAGTGACCGATGGTTCCACCACGGCGATAGGGCAGGTCCGCCTCCCAGTCACCTTCGGAGAACGCAACAACTACCGCACCGAGCTCATTGACTCTGACGTCGCCCACATCTGCCTGCGATATAACGCCATCCTCGGGTACCCAGCCCTGGCCAAGTTCATGGCAGTGACGCACCACGGCCACAATGTCCTCAAGATGCCAGGAAGTGGCGGGATCATCACAGTCCCCTGCGAAGAAAGAGATGCGGTGTGCTCCCTTGAGCGCGCCTTCCAAGCAGCGTCAATCAAAGACCCCGACAACAATGCAGCACAGTACCCTCCTGAGGTCGTCCCCAAGAAGAAGAAGAAGCTGCTCCATGCCGGGCCTCAGGAGAGCGGCGCCGCAAGTGGTACCTCGTCAGGATCAGTGCCCGCGCCTGGGGTGCCTCCCTCCCTCGCAAAGGAAGGCGCGCCCGACGCCCTCCTCGGGCAGGGCTCGGGGGCTCTCTTCTGGAGGGCATCAGACCTTGCCAACATCACGAGGGAGGCGCTCGGGCAGCACGTGGAGGCGTGCCTCGTAGCACGTTTCACTCAGGAAAAAGTCGGGCAAGGAGCGCCCAACGCTCAGGTGTTCATCGCCAAGACCACTCAGGAACTGCGGAAGCAAGAGCCATGCGCGGCGACCGCCGCTCACATGGCGCAGCCCCCCATCCAGGCGAGGATGGCGGGTTGCGCGTCTGCATTGACATCCCAGGGCTCAACAGAGCCGCATATCAGGAGTTCTTCTAGCCTTCACGCGTAGGACGCTGCGAGGGCCCACCTCACAGCTACGTTCGCATGCCTTTTGGCCTGCCGAGCGTGGCTTCCGCCTTCCAGCGTAGCCTACGGAGCATCCTGGCGGCTCAGGAGGCCAGGCACCATGCAGTCCTGGCGGAGATGGAGACAGTCCTCAAGGAACCGCCTGGACCCCCAGAACCTCCTGAGGCTCAGGGTCCCGGTGGCTCTTGAGGAGCAGCCCCTGCACCACACATCTTCAGCTGCCCCAACATCCCTTCAACAACAGAACCAGGTGACATTTTCCAAGTTCGTTTAGCTGGGAGCGCCCCTCGGGCTGCATCATTCCCAGGTCGCATGGGTCTGTCCCTGTGGCATGTATCCCTTTACATCTTTACCTTACTTTGCTGGGGGCGCCCCTCGGGCTGCATCATCCCCAAGCCGCTCGGGTCTGACCCGGTGGCATGTATCGTTCCTGCATTTACCTAAGCTAATCCGCTTTTCATGCTTAACATGTCTATGGCTCTCACTTGCTTGATTGACTCCTAGCACGGGAGCTGCTCACGTTGGCACGACGCTTGTGCTTGGGTCCGTCCCTGTAACGTCGACAAATCTGAGCGGTCCAGCTGTGACCCGCGGCACGCCCCGCGCGCATCACCTCACCAGGCCCTCAGTGCCTTCATCCTCTTGCGGAGTGACCAGTGGCCGGCCGGCAATCATAATGGCAATCTGTGCCTCTCCTCGTGTTGACGTGAAGGAACCTCCCAAGGATAACAGCCGGCGGTACCGCGGGCTCCCTCTTCTCCCATGTGATTCGCTTGCGCGTTAAAAGGGGGGCTCCTGAGCATCGCGACTCAGGAGCTCCTACTGGCTCTCCAGCCCTCACCCCTGTTCGAAATATGCCCTAGAGGCAATAATAAAAGGATTATTATTATATTTCCTTGTTCATGATAATTTTCTTTTATTCATGCTATAATTGTATTATCTGGAAATCGTAATACACTTGTGAATACATAGACTACAACATGTCCCTAGTGAGCCTCTAGTTGACTAGCTCGTTGATCAATAGATAGTCATGGTTTCCTGACTATGGACATTGGATGTCATTGATAACGGGATCACATCATTACGAGAATGATGTGATGGACAAGACCCAATCCTAAGCATAGCACAAGATCGTGTAGTTCGTTGGCTAGAGCTTTTCCAATGTCAAGTATCCTTTCCTTAGACCATGAGATCGTGTAACTCCCGGATACCGTAGGAGTGCTTTGGGTGTACCAAACGTCACAACATGACTGGTTGACTATAAAGGTATACTACGGGTATCTCCAAAAGTGTCTGTTGGGTTACACGGATCGAGACTGGGATTTGTCACTCCATATGACGGAGAGGTATCTCTGGGCCCACTCGGTAATGCATCATCATAATGAGCTCAAAGTGACCAAGTGTTTGGTCACGGGATCATGCATTACTGATGCAGTAAAGTGACTTGCCGCTAACGAGATTGAGCGAGGTATTGGGATATCGACGATCGAATCTCGGGCAAGTAACATACCGATTGACAAAGGGAATTGTATACGGGGTTGCTTGAATCCTCGACACCGTGGTTCATCCGATGAGATCATCATGGAATATGTGGGAGCCAACATGGGTATCCAGATCCCGCTGTTGGTTATTGGCCGGAGAGCTGTCTCGGTCATGTCTGCATGATTCCCGAACCCGTAGGGTCTACACACTTAAGGTTCGGTGACGCTAGGGTTATTAGGAAGACTTGTATGTGATTACCAAATGTTGTTCGGAGTCCCGGATAAGATCCTGGACGTCACGAGGAGTTCCGGAATGGTCCGGAGGTGAAGATTTATATATGGGAAGTTGTCATACGGTCACCGGAAAGTTTCGGGGGCATATCGGTATTGTACCGGGGCCACCGGAGGGGTTCTGGGGGTCCACCGGGAGGGGCCACCTCTCTAGGAGGGCCTCATGGGCTGTAGTGGGCAGGGAACCAGCCCCTGGAGGGCTGGGCGCATCCCCCTTGGGCCCATGCGCCTAGGGTTGGAAACCCTAGTGGGGCGCCCCTTGGCAGGGGGCAAGCCCCTCCCTTGGCCGCCGCCCCCCCTCTAGATCTCATCTAGAGGGGCCCCCTTCCCCTTCCCCTATAAATAGAGGGGCGAGGGGAGGGCTGCACACAACATCCAAGGCGCAGCCCCTCCCCTCCCCAACACCTCTCCTCCTCCGCGTGAGCTTGGCGAAGCCCTGCCGGAGAACCGCCACTCCATCACCACCACGCCGTCGTGCTGCTGTTGGAGCCTTCTTCCTCAACATCTCCCTCCTCCTTGCTGGATCAAGGTGCGGGAGACGTCATCCGCTCCGTACGTGTGTTGAACGCGGAGGTGCGTTCCGTTCGGCACTTGGTCATCGGTGATTTGGATCACGACGAGTATGACTCCCTCAACCCCGTTCTCTTGAACGCTTCCGCTCACGATCTACAAAGGTATTAGATGCACTCCTATCACTCGTTGCTAGATGAACTCATAGATGGATCTTGGTGAAACCGTAGGAAATTTTTTTATTTTCTGCAACGTTCCCCAACAGTGGCATCATGAGCCAAGTCTATGCGTAGTTCTCTTTGCATGAGTAGAACACAATTTGTTGTGGCCGTAGATGTTGTCAACTTTCTTGCCGCTACTAGTCTTATTTTGCTTCAGCGGTATTGTGGGATGAAGCGGCGCGGACCGACCTTACACGTACGCTTACGTCAGACAGGTTCCACCGACTGACATGCACTAGTTGCATAAGGTTGCTAGCGGGTGTCTGTCTCTCCCACTTTAGTTGGAGCGGATTCGATGAAAAGGGTCCTTATGAAGGGTAAATAGAAGTTGACAAATCACGTTGTGGTTTTTTCGTAGGTAAGAAAACGTTCTTGCTAGAACCCTATTGCAGCCACGTAAAAGATGCAACAACAATTAGAGGACGTCTAACTTGTTTTTGCAGCAATTGCCTTGTGATGTGATATGGCCAAAAGTTGTGATGAATGATGAATGATATATTGTGATGTATGAGATCATGTTCTTGTAATAGGAATCATGACTTGCATGTCGATGAGTATGACAACCGGCAGGAGCCATAGGAGTTGTCTTAATTATTGTATGACCTGCGTGTCATTGATTCAACGCCATGTAATTACTTTACTTTATTGCTAAACCGTTAGCTATAGTAGTAGAAGTAATAGTTGGCGAGCAACTTCATGGAGACACGATGATGGAGATCATGATGATGGAGATCATGGTGTCATGCCTATGACAAGATGATCATGGAGCCCCAAGATGGAGATCAAAGGAGCTATATGATATTGGCCATATCATGTCACTACTATTTAATTGCATGTGATGTTTATTATGTTTTTGCATCTTGTTTACTTAGAACGGCGGTAGTAAATAAGATGATCCTCATAATAATTTCAAGAAAGTGTTCCCCCTAACTGTGCGCCGTTGCTAAAGTTAAAGTTCGTTTCAAAGCACCACGTGATGATCGGGTGTGATAGATTCCTACGTTCACATACAACGGATGTAAGACAGTTTTACACATGCAAAACACTTAGGTTAACTAGACTAGCCTAGCATGTACAGACATGGCCTCGGAACGCAAAGACCGAAAGGTCGAACATGAGTCGTATGGAAGATACGATCAACATGGAGATGTTCACCGATGATGACTAGTCCGTCTCACGTGATGATCGGACACGGCCTAGTCGACTCGGATCATGTAACACTTAGATGACTAGAGGGATGTCAAATCTGAGTGGGAGTTCATTAAATAATTTGATTAGATGAACTTAATTATCATGAACTTAGTCTAAAATCTTTGCAATCATGTCTTGTAGATCAAATGGCCAACGCTCATGTCAACATGAACTTCAACGCGCTCCTAGAGAAAACCAAGCTGAAAGATGATGGCAGCAACTATACGGACTGGGTCCGGAACCTGAGGATCATCCTCATAGCTGCCAGGAAACAATATGTCCTAGAAGGACCGCTAGGTGACGCCCCGTCCCTGAAGAACCAAGACGTTATGAACGCTTGGCGATCACGTCTTGATGATTACTCCCTCGTTCAGTGCGGCATGCTTTACAGCTTAGAACCGGGGCCCCAAAAGCGTTTTGAGCAACACGGAGCATATGAGATGTTCGAGGAGCTGAAAATGGTTTTCCAAGATCACGCCCGGGTCGAGAGATATGAAGACTCCGACAAGTTCTATAGTTGTAAGATGGAGGAAAATAGTTACAAGTGAGCACATACTCGAGAATATGCAGGTTGCACAACCGCTGTCGATTGAATATTAACCTCCTGACGAGGCGGTCATTGACAGAATCCTTGATCGCTCCCACCGAGCTACAAGAGCTTTGTCATGAACTACAATATGCGGGGATGGTGAAAACTATTCTGAAGTATTTTCAATCTTTGAAGTCAGCAGAGGTAGAAATCAAAAGGAACATCAAGTGTTGATGGTCAATAAAACCACCAAGTTCAAGAAGGGCAAGGGTAAGAAGAACTTCAAGAAGGACGGCAAGGATGTTGCCGCCGATAAGCCGATTGCGGGAAGAAGTCAAAGAATGGAACCAAGCCTGCGACTGAGTGCTTTTATTGCAAAGGGAAGGGTCACTGGAAGCGGAACTGCCCCAAACACTTAGCAGACAAGAAGGCCAGCAACACTAAAGGTATATGTGATATACATGTAATTGATGTGTACCTTACCAGTACTCGTAGTAACTCCTGGGTATTTGATACCGGTGTCGTTGCTCATATTTGTAACTCACAGCAAGAGCTGCGGAATAAGCGGAGACTGGCGAAGGACGAGGTCACGATGTGCATCGGGAATGGTTCCAAGGTTGATGTGATTGCCGTCGGCACGCTACCTCTACATTTACCTACGGGATTAGTTTTAAACCTCAATAATTGTTATTTAGTGCCAAGTTTGAGCATGAACATTGTATCAGGATCTCGTTTAATACGAGATGGCTACTCATTTAAATCCGAGAATAATGGTTGTTCTATTTATATGAGAGATATGTTTTATGTTCATGCTCTGATGGTCAATGGTTTATTCTTAATGAATCTCGAACGTGATGCTACACATATTCATAGTGTGAATACCAAAAGATGTAAAGTTGATAACGATAGTCCCACATACTTGTGGCACTGCCGCCTTGGTCACATTGGTGTCAAGCGCATGAAGAAGCTCCATGTTGATAGACTTTTAGAGTCTCTCGATTATGAATCATTTGACACATGCGAACCATGCCTTATGGGCAAAATGACCAAGACTCCGTTCTCCGGAACAATGGAGCGAGCAACCAACTTATTGGAAATCATACATACCGATGTGTGCGGTCCAATGAGCGTTGAGGCTCGCGGAGGATATCGTTTTGTTCTCACTCTCACTGATGACTTGAGTAGATATGGGTATGTCTACTTGATGAAACACAAGTCTGAGACCTTTGAAAAGTTCAAGGAATTTCAGAATGAGGTAGAGAATTAACGTGACCGAAAAATGAAGTTCTTACGATCAGATCGTGGAGGAGAATATTTAAGTCACGAATTTGGTACACACTTAAGGAAATGTGGAATCGTTTCACAACTCACGCCGCTGGAACACCTCGGTAACGGTGTGTCCGAACGTCGTAATCGTACTCTATTGGATATGGTGCGATCTATGATGTCTCTTCTTGATTTACCGCTATCATTTTGGGGATACGCTCTAGAGACAACTACATTCACTTTAAATAGGGCACCGTCTAAATCCGTTGAGATGACACCGTATGAATTATGGTTTGGGAAGAAATCTAAGCTGTCGTTTCTAAAAGTTTGGGGATGCGATGCTTATGTCAAGAAACTTCAACCTGAAAAGCTCGAACCCAAGTCGGAAAATGCGTCTTCATAGGATACCCTAAGGAAACCATTGGGTATACCTTCTACCTTAGATCCGAAGGCAAGATCTTTGTTGCCAAGAACGGATCCTTTACGGAAAAGAGTTTCTCTCGAAAGGAGTAAGTGGGAGGAAAGTAGAACTCGATGAAGTACTACCTCTTGAACCGAAAGTAGTGCAGCTCAGAAAATGTTCCTGTGGTGCCTACACCGATCAAGAGGAAATTAATGATGATGATCAAGGTACTTGGATCAAGTTGCTCACGAATCAGAGGTCCACTAGGACACGTTCCACACCGTAATGGTATGGCAACCCTGTCACGGAAATCGTGTTGTTAGACAACGGTGAACCTTGAACTATGAAGAAGCGATGGCGGGCCCAGATTCCAACAAATGGCTTGAAGCCATGCAATCCGAGATAGGATCCATGTATGAAAACAAACTATGGACTTTGGACAGACTTGCCCGATGATCGGCGGCGATAGAGAACAAATGGATGTTTAAGAAGAAGATGACGCGGATGGTAATGTTACCATCTATAAAGCTCGACTTGTCGCTAAGGGTTATCGGCAAGTTCAAGGGGTTGACTACGATGAGACTTTCTCTCCGTGGCGAAGCTGAAGTCCGTCCGAATCATGTTAGCAATTGCTGCATACTATGATTATGAGATATGGCAAATGGACGTCAAAGCGGCATTCCTTAACGGTTATCTTAAGGAAGAAGCTGTATATGATGCAGCCGAAAGTTTTGTCGACCCTAAGAATGCTAACAAGGTATGCAAGCTCCAGCGATCCATTTATGGGCTGGTGCAAGCATCTCGGAGTTGGAACATTCGCTTTGATGAGATGATCAAAGCGTTTGGGTTTATGCAGACTTATGGAGAACCCTGCGTTTACAAGAAAGTGAGTGGGAGCTTTATAGCATTTCTCATACTATATGTAGATGACATACTTTTGATGGGAAATGATATAGAACTTTTGGACAGCATTAAGGCCTACTTGATAAGAGTTTTTCAATGAAGGACCTTGGAGAAGCTGCTTATATATTAGGCATCAGGATCTATAGAGATAGATCGAGATGCCTCATAGGTCTTTCACAAAGCACATACCTTGATAAGATATTGAAGAAGTTCAATATGAATCTGTCTAAGAAGGGGTTCTTGCCTGTGCTGCAAGGTGTGAAATTGAGCTCGGCTCATTGTCCGACCATGGCAGAAGATATAGAAGAGATGAGTGTCATCCCCTATGCCTCAGCCATAGGGTCTATTATGTATGCCATGCTGTGTACCAGACCTGATGTAAACCTTGCCGTAAGTTTGGTAGGAAGGTACCAAAGTAATCCTGGCAAGGAACACTGGACATCGGTCAAGAATATCCTGAAGTACCTGAAAAGGACTAAGGACATGTTTGTCGTTTATGAAGGTGACGAAGAACTCGTCGTAAAGGGTTACGTCGACGCTAGCTTCGACACAGATCTGGATGACTCTAAGTCACAAACCAGATACGTGTATATGTTGAATGGTGGAGCAGTAAGCTGGTGCAGTTGCAAGCAGAGCGTCGTGGCGGGATCTACATGTGAAGCGGAGTACATGGCAGCCTCGGAGGCAGCACATGAAGCAATTTGGGTGAATGAGTTCATCACCGACCTAGGAGTCATACCCAATGCGTCGGGGCCGATCAAACTCTTCTGTGACAACACTGGAGCTATTGCACTTGCCAAGGAGCCCAGGTTTCACAAGAAGACCAGCACATCAAGCTGCCGCTTCAACTCCATTCGTGAAAATGTTCAAGATGGAGACATAGAAATTTGCAAAGTGCATACGGATCTGAATGTCGCAGATCCGTTGACTAAACCTCTTCATGAGCGAAACATGATCAACACCGTAACTCTATGGGTGTTCGATTCATCACAATGTAACTAGATTATTGACTCTAGTGCAAGTGGGAGACTGTTGGAAATATGCCCTAGAGGCAATAATAAAAGGATTATTATTATATTTCCTTGTTCATGATAATTGTCTTTTATTCATGCTATAATTGTATTATCCGGAAATCGTAATACTCGTGTGAATACATAGACTACGACATGTCCCTAGTGAGCCTCTAGTTGACTAGCTCGTTGATCAATAGATAGTCATGGTTTCCTGACTATGGACATTGGATGTCATTGATAACGGGATCACATCATTAGGAGAATGATGTGATGGACAAGACCCAATCCTAAGCATAGCACAAGATCGTGTAGTTCGTTTGCTAGAGCTTTTCCAATGTCAAGTATCCTTTCCTTAGACCATGAGATCGTGTAACTCCCGGATACCGTAGGAGTGCTTTGGGTGTACCAAACGCGTCAACAGAATCGGGTGACTATAAAGGTATACTACGGGTATCTCCGAAAGTGTGCATTGGGTTGACACGGATCGAGACTGGATTTATCACTCCGTATGACGGAGAGGTATCTCTGGGCCCACTCGGTAATGCATCATCATAATGAGCTCAAAGTGACCAAGTGTTTGGTCACGGGATCATGCATTATGGTACGAGTAAAGTGACTTGCGAGAATCTAGATTGAACGAGGTATTGGGATACCGACGATCGAATCTCGGGCAAGTAACGCACCGATTGACAAAGGGAATTGTATACGGGTTGCTTGAATCCTCAACATCGTGGGTTCATCCGATGAGATCATCGTGGAACATGTGGGAGCCAACATGGGTATCCAGATCCCGCTGTTGGTTATTGGCGGAGAGCTGTCTCGGTCATGTCTGCATGATTCCCGAACCCGTAGGGTCTACACACTTAAGGTTCGGTGACGGTAGGGTTATTAGGAAGACTTGTATGTGATTACCGAATGTTGTTCAGAGTCCCGGATAAGATCCCGGACGTCACGAGGAGTTCCGGAATGGTCCGGAGGTGGAGATTTATATATGGGAAGTTGTCATACGGTCACTAAAAAGTTTCGGGGGCATATCGGTATTGTACCGGGGCCACCGGAGGGGTTCCGGGGGTCCACCGGGAGGGGCCACCTCTCTCGGAGGGCCTCATGGGCTGTAGTGGGCAGGAACCAGCCCACGAAGGCTGGGTGCATCCGCCTTGGGCCCATGTGCCTAGGGTTGGGGGAAACCCTAGTGGGGCGCCCCTGCTTGGGGGGCAAGCCCCTCCCTTGGTCGCCGCCCTCCCCTCTAGATCTCATCTAGAGGGGGGCCTTCCCCCTTCCCCTATAAATAGAGGGGCGAGGGGAGGGCTGCACACAACATCCAAGGCGCAGCCCTCCCCTCCCCAACACCTCTCCTCCTCCGCGTGAGCTTGGCGAAGCCCTGCCGGAGAACTGCCACTCCATCACCACCACGCCATCGTGCTGCTGTTGGAGCCTTCTTCCTCAACCTCTCCCTCCTCCTTGCTAGATCAAGGTGCAGGAGATGTCATCCGCTCCGTACGTGTGTTGAACGCGGAGGTGCGGTCCGTTCGGCACTTGGTCGTCGGTGATTTGGATCACGACGAGTACGACTCCCTCAACCCCGTTCTCTTGAACGCTTCCGCTTGCGATCTACAAAGGTATGTAGATGCACTCCTATCACTCGTTGCTAGATGAACTCATAGATGGATCTTGGTGAAACCGTAGGAACTTTTTTTATTTTCTGCAACGTTCCCCAACAACCCCTGGCCTTGACCATGGCATCGCGACCTGGCATACCAGTGGCGGCTGAGCTCGCTCGAGGGCCGGGACTCGAGGACGCGGAGCACCAAGGAGAGCATGAAGAAGAGGGGGAGGCATGCACGGGCCTAACCTAGCTGCGCTACGACCGCCAATCGCGAGTTTGGCGCAACGCAAGGAAACGACCCCAAACTACCAAGATAAGTTTGCACTCGGAATCTACCAATCGCTATGACACAAGATCCTCACTTGCTGCAGCCCTGTTGTGGCAACTTTGCCTCCCTTTCTTACCTTTCGGTGGCCGCTTGCACGCTAAAGGGGACCTTCTAAGCATCGCGTCTCAAGAGCTCTTACTGGACCTCGGGCTGCTCATCTCCTGGCCTTGACCACGGCATCGCGACCTGGCATACCAGCGACGGGTGCAGCCTGCCTGGGGACCGGGACCTGTCAGCGTAGAGCATCAAGCCATCGCGAGGATAGAAAGGGGAGACTGAGCTGAAATAGGACACGCACCCGCCCGATTTCATAATAAGGATGGTGTCAACAAAAGACATTACAGGCCCTTGATGTCTACTACGCAACCTACTTCTTGTAGACGTTGTTGGGCCTCCAAGTGCAGAAGTTTGTAGGACAGTAGCAAATTTCCCTCAAGTGGATGACCTAGGGTTTATCAATCCGTGGAAGGCGTGGGATGAATATGGTCTCTCTCAAACAACCCTGCAACCAAATAACAAAGAGTCTCTTGTGTCCCCAACACACCCAATACAATTGTAAATTGTATAGGTGCACTAGTTCGGCGAAGAGATGGTGATACAAGTGCAATATGGATAGTAGATATAGGTTTTGTAATGATAGGAAACAAGGCCTAGGGTTCATACTTTCACTAGTGCAAGTTCTCTCAACAATAATAACATAATTGGATCATATAACTATCCCTCAACATGCAACAAAGAGTCACTCCAAAGTCACTAATAGCGGAGAACAAACGAAGAGATTATGGTAGGATGCGAAACCACCTCAAAGTTATTCTTTCCGATCAATCCATTGGGCTATTCCTATAAGTGTCACAAACATCCCTAGAGTTCGTAGTAAAATAACACCTTAAGACACACATCAATCAAAACCCTAATGTCACCTAGATACTCCAATGTCACCTCAAGTATCTGTGGGTATGATTATACGATATGCATCACACAATCTCAGATTCATCTATTCAACCAACACATAGAACCTCAAAGAGTGCCCCAAAGTTTCTACCGGAGAATCACGACGAAAACGTGTGCCAACCCCTATGCATAAGTTCATGGGCGGAACCCGCAAGTTGATCACCAAAACATACATCAAGTGCACAGCAAGACATACATCAAGTGTTCTCAAATCATTAAAGACTCAATCCGATAAGATTACTTCAAAGGGAAAACTCAATCCATTACAAGAGAGTAGTGCGGGAGAAGCAACATAAGATCCAACTATAATAGCAAAGCTCGCGATACATCAAGATCGTGCCGAATAAAGAACACGAGAGAGAGAGAGATCAAACAAATAGCTACTGGTACATACCCTCAGCTCCGAGGGTGAACTACTCCCTCCTCATCATGGAGAGCGCCGGGATGATGAAGATGGCCACTGCTGAGGGTTCCCTCCCGTGAGTCTTGGGAACAGGTCCCGATTGGTTTTTGGTGGCTACAGAGGCTTGCGGCGGCGGAACTCCCGATCTATTCTGTTCTCCGAAGGTTTATGGTATATGGATATATATAGGTGGAAGAAGTACGTCAGGGGAGCAACGAGGGGCTCACGAGGGTGGAGGGCGCGCCCAGGGGGGTGGGCGCGCCCCCTACCTCGTGTCTCCCTCATTTCATTCCTGACGTGCACTCCTAGTCCATCGGGCAGCTTTCCTTCCAAAAATAACTTCTCCAGAAGGTTTCATTCCGTTTCGACTCCGTTTGATATTCCTTTTCTTCGAAACACTGAAACAAGGAAAAAAACAGGAACTGGCACTGGGCTCTGGGTAAATAGGTTAGTCCCGAAAATAATATAAAAGTGAATAATAAAGCCCATAAAACATACAAGATGGATAATATAATAGCATGAATACTTCATAAATTATAGATACGTTGGAGACGTATCAGCATCCCCAAGCTTAATTCCTGCTCGTCCTCGAGTAGGTAAATGATAAAAGAAATAATTTGTGAAGTGTGAATGCTAGCAGGTGCATAAGTTTGATCAATGATAATTTCAATCACCTTTTCTAGCATCATTATATGTCATAACAGTAGCTCAACTCATAGAACTTTTCATGATCAAGTAACAAGCTATTCACATGTTAAACTATAGATCATAAACTTTCTTGAAAACTAACAAACCGTGTTATTAGTCATCAAACAATTGCAATTCATCTTATTTTCAGGAAGAGTCTATGTCAAAGCTTTGATTCAGCAAACTTCACATACTCAACTATCATTTAGTCTTCCATGATTGCTACCACTCAAAGCATATTTTTAGAACAAATAGTATTCATCAAACACAGAGAAAGATAGGGGCTTAATGTTTTGCCTCCCAACCTTTTACCTCAAGGGTAATGTCAACAATAATAATTCATGCTCAAATATATTTTTATGGCCATATATGCCTAGATCTTTCCATCACATGATGCTTGCCAACTAAATAGTAGGTTGGAATGAGAAGGAATACTACTGACTCTTGCATAAAAGTAAAAGATAGGCCCTTCGCAGAGGGAAGCAAGGATTTGCAGAGGTGCCAGAGCTCGAAGCAAAAACATAGATGAAAATAATTTTGAGAGGTATGCTTTCATTGTCAACATAACGACCAAGAGTTCCCAATATCTTCCATACTACATACATTATAGGCGGTTCCCAAACAGAAAGGTAAAGATTTTTACTCCCCCTCCACCAACAATCATCAATCCATGGCTTTCTCGAAACAACGGTTGCCTCCAACTAACATCAAACCTGGGGGAGTTTTGTTTGCAATTATTTTTGATTGGATTTTGATCTTTTGATCATGGGACTGGGCATCCCAGTTACCGGCCATTTTCTCGTGAATGATGAGCGGAGTCCACTCATCATGAGAATAACCCACCTAGCATGGAAGATACTGCTAACCCGTAGTCGCTACATGAGCGCTTCGGGCATACAAAACAGATTATTATTTGAAGGTTTAGAGTTTGGCACATGCAAATTTACTTGGAACGGCCGGTAAATACCGCATATAGGTAGATATGGTGGACACTCATGGAAGAAACTTGGTTCAAGGAATTTGGATGCACAAGCAGTATTCCCGCTTAGTACAGATATTTTGGCTAGCAAAGGATTCTAAATAGCAAGCACCACATGTTAGAGGATCCAAAACAATATAACTTATATACAAATATACCCAAGCATAACTCATTATGTTGTCTTCCTTGTCCAACTTCAACTAATTTTCTCAGGTTTGAAAATAATTAATGGGGATCACAATCATAGAAGATGTCCAAGATAGCATATTTATATGTGAAATCTCTCTTCCTTCAATATTCTTTCATGAATTGTTCAAGTGACCAATACAATGTTTGCTAACCTTCAAAAAATTTATCACCTCTACTTATGATATGTGAAGTCATTACTCCCCATGGGATAAGAATATGAAACATATATAATTTCATATTTATAACATTCAAATCATTCAACCATTTACTCAAAGGATATAAGTGAAGCACCCGAGTAAATGACAAACTACTCCAAGAAGATATAAGTGAAGATCAATGAGTAGTTAAATAATTATGTAGCTATGTGAAGACTCTCTCTCATTTAAGAATTTAAAATATTGGTATTTTATTCAAACATCAAGCAAAGTTAAATAAAATAAAATGACACTCCAAGCAAAACACATATCATGTGGAGAATAAAAATATAGCTCCAAGTAAAGTTACCGATGAACGAAGACGAAAGAGGGGATGCCATCCGGGGCATCCCCAAGCTTAGGCTCTTGGTTGTCATTGAATATTACCTTGGGGTGCCTTGGGCATACCCAATCTTAGGCTCCTTCCACTCCTTATTCCATAATCCATCGAATCTTTACCTAAAACTTGAAAACTTCACAACACCTAAACTTAATGTAAAAAATCTCGTGAGTCTGCTAGTTAAAGAAAACAAAACACCACTTCATGGTACTGTAATGAACTCATTATTTATTTATATTGGTGTTAAACTTACTGTATTCCAACATATCTATGGTTCATACCCTCCGATACTACTCATAGATTCACCAAAATAAGCAAACAACACATAGAAAACAGAATCTGTCAAAAACAGAACAGTCTATAGTAATCTGCATCAAACGTATACTTTTGGAACTCCAAAAATTCTAAAATAAATTGGTAGACCTGAGTAATTTTTCTAGTAATCATCTTAAAAAAGAATCAACTAAATAGCACTCTCCAGTAAAAAGTTTTAGCTAATCTCGTGAGCGCTAAAGTTTCTGTTTTTTTTATAGCATGATCATAAAGACTTCACCCAAGTCTTCCCAAAGGTTCTACTTGGCACAAACACTAATTAAAACACAAAACCACATCTAAACAGAAGCTAGATGGATTATTTATTTCTAAGCATAACCAAAAATCAAGAAACTAAAATAAAGTTGGGTTGCCTCCCAATAAGCGCTAACGTTTAACGCCCCTAGCTAGGCATGATGATTTCAATGATGCTCACATAAAAGATAAGAATTGAAACATAAAGAGAGCATCATGAAGAATATGACTAGCACTTTTAAGTCTAACCCACTTCCTACGCATAGGGATTTTGTGAGCAAACAACTTATGGGAACAATAATCAACTAGCATAGGAAGGCAAAACAAGCATAACTTCAAAACTTTAAGCACATAGAGAGGAAACTTGATATTCTTGCAATTCCTACAAGCATACATTCCTCCCTCATAATAATTTTCAGTAGCATCATGAATGAATTCAACAATATAACCATCAACTAAAGCATTCTTTTCATGATCTACAAGCATAGAAAATTTACTACTCTCCACATAAGCAAAATTCTTCTCATGAATAGTAGTGGGAGCAAACTCAACAAAATAACTATCATATGATTGAGAATTAAGATCAAGATGAAAAGTTTCATGGTTATCATTATTCTTTAAAGCATACGTGTCATCACAATAATCATCATAGATAGGAGGCATGCTTTCATCATAGTAAATTTGCTCATCAAAACTTGGGGGACTAAACATATCATCTTCATCAAACATAGCATCCCCAAGCTTGTGGCTTTGCATATCATTAGCATCATAGGTATTCAAAGAATTCATACTAACAACATTGCAATCATGCTCATCAAACAAAGATCGAGTACCAAACATTTTAATGCATTCTTCTTCTAGCAATTGAGCACAATTTTCCTTTCCATCATTCTCACGAAAGATATTAAAAAGATGAAGCATATGAGGCACCCTTAATTCCATTTTTTTGTAGTTTTCTTTTATAGACTAAACTAGTGCTAAAACAAGAAACAAAAAGATTCGATTGCAAGATCTAAAGATATACCTTCAAGCATTCACCTCCCCGGCAACGGCGCCAGAAACTGCTTGATGTCTACTACGCAACCTTCTTCTTGTAGACGTTGTTGGGCCTCCAGGTCCAGATGTTTGTAGGACAGTAGCAAATTTCCCTCAAGTGGATGACCTAAGGTTTATCAATCCGTGGGAGGCGTAGGATGAAGATGGTCTCTCTCAAACAACCCTGCAACCAAATAACAAAGAGTCTCTTGTGTCCCCAACACACCCAATACAATGATAAATTGTATAGGTGCACTAGTTCGGCGAAGAGATGGTGATACAAGTGCAATATGGATAGTAGATATAGGTTTTTCTAATGATAGGAAACAAGGCCTAGGGTTCATACTTTCACTAGTGCAAGTTCTCTCAACAATAATAACATAATTGGATCATATAACTATCCCTCAACATGCAACAAAGAGTCACTCCAAAGTCACTAATAGCGGAGAACAAACGATTATGGTAGGGTACGAAACCACCTCAAAGTTATTCTTTCTGATCAATCCATTGGGCTATTCCTATAAGTGTCACAAACAGCCCTAGAGTTTGTAGTAAAATAACACATTAAGACACACATCAACCAAAACCCTAATGTCACCTAGATACTCCAATGTCACCTCAAGTATCCGTGGGTATGATTATACGATATGCATCACACAATCTCAGATTCATCTATTCAACCTACACATAGAACCTCAAAGAGTGTCCCAAAGTTTCTACCGGAGAATCACGACGAAAACGTAGCCAACCCCTATGCATAAGTTCATGGGCGGAACCCAAGTTGATCACTAAAACATACATCAAGTGGATCACGTGATATCCAATTGTCACCACAGATACGCACGGCAAGACATACATCAAGTGTTCTCTAATAATTATAGACTCAATCCAATAAGATTACTTCAAAGGTAAAACTAAATCCATTACAAGAGAGTAGAGGGGAGAAGCAACATAAGATCCAACTATAATAGCAAAGCTCGCGATACATCAAGATCGTGCGAATCAAGAACACGAGAGAGAGAGAGAGAGAGATCAAACACATAGCTACTGGTACATACCCTCAGCCCCGAGGGTGAACTGCTCCCTCCTCGTCATGGAGAGCGCCGAGATGATGAAGATGGCCACCGGTGAGGGTTCCCCCCTCCTGCAGGGTGCCGGAACATGGTCCCGATTGGTTTTTGGTTGCTACAGAGGCTTGCGGCGGCGGAACTCCTGATCTATTCTGTTCTCCGAAGGTTTTAGGGTATATGGATATATATAGGCGGAAGAAGTACGTCAGGGGAGCCACGAGGGGCCCATGAAGGTGGAGGGCGCGCCCAGGGGGTGGGCGCGCCCCCTACCTCGTGGCTCCCTCGTTTCTTTCCTGACATGCACTCCAAGTCCATCGGGTAGCTTTCCTTCCAAAAATAACTTCTCCAGAAGGTTTCATTCCGTTTAGACTCCGTTTGATATTCCTTTTCTTCGAAACACTGAAACAAGGGAAAAAATAGGAACTGGCACTGGGCTCTGGGTCAATAGGTTAGTCCCAAAAATAATAAAAGTGAATAATAAAGCCCATAAAACATCCAAGATGGATAATATAATAGCATGAATACTTCATAAATTATAGATACGTTGGAGACGTATCAGCCCTTCACACACCCCCGCGGGGCTCTTCTCGATTCCTCGCAGGAAGCAAAAGAAAGAAAATTCAAGGAGCCCTATCTACACGTGCCAGCACGGCCGACGCCATCATCAAAAGTGGTCCATGGGAGGCCGGCGCCAACCCCATCCAGATCAGCGACGACGGCGGCCGGGCGCTGCAGCCTTGCTCCGGGCGCGGCGAAAGCTCGGGGGCACGTAGCTATCGTCGCTCGTCTCCGGAGTCTCGTAGAGCTCGGGAGAGTTGCTGGACTCCCACGCGTCGCTGCTGCTGCTGGAGGAACCGCTGGCAGGGCGGTCCTGACGGCCTTGTCCCGGGCAGCACTCCAAGCGGCGGCCCTCCGCATCGAAGACCTTGAAGAACATGGTGGAGGCACCGTCATACTCGAAGTGGATCGCGAGGGCGCCTTCTGCACTGCAAAACCAGGCGACCTCACCCCAGCCTCGGGTCATGAAGATCATACCTGGGGAGATGACTTCAACTTCCACTCCGGTCGCCGGGGCATCGCAGTCGGCGTGCTGCAGCCACTGCTCCAGAGGTCCCCTCGGCGGCATCTAGGCGGAGAAGAACTGGGGGAAGCGGATCCAAGTGCGCGGAGGCATCACCGCCCACAGCACGAGCTCGCGCGAGGAGCCTGCGGCGTGGACTCCTGGGGCGACAGCGTGCGTCGCCCCGGCGCGGCGACCGCGGCCCCGGGGCGGGCGGCAGCGCTCGTCGCCTCTTCCTCCGGAGCCCTCAGCATGGGCGTATAGAGGCAGCGGGTACCCAGGAGGAGGTCGCTCATACCAAGGCCTCGTCCCCTCTGGCCTCACGACCACGATGCGGCGGTGGGTTGGTCTCTTCTTCGGCGGAAGCGGCCGGGCTCGTCGCGGGGAGATTTTCCTTTCTCTGCGGCCGAAAACCTCTGAGTAGGCGCCATTGGTGTCTCTACCAGCAATGGACCAAGAGAGAAGAAGCGAGCGGAGCAAGAAGAGATGAGCAACGGGGGCTCCGCCTCCCTCCTCATTTATAGCCCAAGGGAGGCCAACCGTCGGCCTCCATGATCGCATGTAATGATAACCCTTTTTTGCATGCAGCAGGGACTCGTCAAATCGGGCAGTTGCCGAGGCAGCGTGGGGAAGCGGAGACGCCCACGTCTAATCAATCGCCACACGTCGACCAAGGCCACAGGCTGTTGGGGCCCGTGGTGCTCCGCACTTGCCCTTTGGCTTCGCCCCGAAGCCAAGTCCGGGCGCGCCTTGGGCCCGGGGCTACTGTCGGCGTTCTGGGAACGGGGGTCCCCAGACTTGCCTGCCTGCGGCCCACGGCGTGGATCCACAAGCGGGCCCGTACGGCCCATCTTCACCAGCAAGCTCTCAAGACCCTCGCGAGGCGGGTGACACAAGACCTCCTCAGGGGCGGCCTCACCAGGATGGCTCGCGAGGGGCGGAGAGATCAAGGCAAGGGGTACCTCGCGAGGTTTCCCGTGACATAAGCCATGACAATCAAGACCAGGAGGGCGTCAGCGTGCGCAGTGTCCTCGCTTCCTCTTTGGTGCTAAGGGGGCGAGCGCAGGCGATGAGTACCGAGGCATCAGACAAAGGTTTCCATATCGGTGCAACAAGACCAAGACCAGCAGGACGGTAGGACGGAGGTCATCGTGGAGCCCAAGACGGCGTCACCACCAGAGCCTTTGGCAGGCGAAGACTACTTTTGTCAGGATAGCTTGTACTAGTTGTCTCCCTTCAAACTGGCCATTGTGGAATCCCTTCCCGCTCAATATTTGGGAAGAGGACCAGGGCCTCTATAAATAGGACTAGCCACCACAGTAGGAAGCAACTCGAACTGAGCCCAATGGATCGAGACCTTCACCAGCTCACAAAGCACAAGAACACCTCTCCTCAGGAGGCTCTTCTTCCCTTGTACTGCTCATCACCATCCCAAGAGGCAATCCCCCACCACCACACTAGAGTAGGGTATTACACCACAACGGTGGCCCGAACCAGTATAAATCTTGTGTCCTTTGTGTTGTGAGTTCGTCGAGTTCAGCCCTAGAGATCGCGGTGAGGGTGAGCGCGTGGTTTGGTAGGAGGAAATCTTCGTGCGCACCCCAGCGTTCGAACCTGAAGGGTTTTTCTGGAACCCGAAATCCGACACACTTGAGTTGGTGCTGACGAGCTGAAGGCGATGGCGCACTTGGACCACCTGAGCGGGCGCGTGGCCTCGAGCCTGGGGAGGGCCGCGTTCACCTCACGAGCAAACTGCTTGAAGATACGCTGAGAGGCTGGGGATTGAGCGCCACCCAAGATGCAGGCGATGGCACGTGGCTCCTGGAAGCCCCCAACCCCCTCATCCTGATGGTGGTCATCGTTCCTCCTTGGTGGTGGCGGCAGCGCAGGGAGGCCGGCGTTGCCCTGAGGACGGTCCTCATGAGGCTGGTCCCTCCAGGCACCCTCACGAGGCTGGTCTTGCCAGTGGTCCTCACGAGGTCGGTCGCGCCACTCCTGGCGGGGGCCGCGGTCGTCCCAGCGTCCTCCACTTCGTCCTCCTCCTTGGCCATAGCCCCGGTCGTTGCTCTCGGGGCGTCGACCGAAGCATCCATCGCGAATGGCCCTGAGCTCTTGAACGTTGTGGAAGGCGCAAAATGGACGGCTGATCTTGGACGACTCGGGGTGGTCCCGGCCGCGCTTCATATCCGGCTCCACCGCGAGCACGACTACTCCCTTGCGCTTCACGTCATTGGCCTTGGCTTTCTTATTTTCTGGGTCGGCAGCAGGGAGCTCAAGGAGGGAGAGGCGCCCCTTGAGGGAGTCCCGGACTAGGGGGTGTCCGGATAGCCGGACTATCATCACGGCCGGACTCCAAGACTATGAAGATACAAGATTGAAGACTTCGCCCCGTGTCCGGATGGGACTTTCCTTGGCGTGGAAGGCAAGCTTGGCGATACGGATATGTAGATCTCCTACCATTGTAACCGACTGTGTAACCCTAACCTATCCGGTGTCTATATAAACCGGAGGGTTTTAGTCCGTAGGGACTAACAACAACCATACCATAGGCTAGCTTCTAGGGTTTAGCCTCCTTGATCTCGTGGTAGATCTACTCTTGTACTACCCATATCATCAATATTAATCAAGCAGAGTAGGGTATTACCTCCATCGAGAGGGCCCAACCTGGGTAAAAACATCGTGTCCCTTGTCTCCTGTTACCATCCGCCTAGACGCACGATTCGGGACCCCCTACCGAGATCCGCCGGTTTTGACACCGACATTGGTGCTTTCATTGAGAGTTCCTCTGCGTTGCCGCCATCGGGTAGGATGCCTTATCTCGCCTTTAAAGGCGATACTATCGCCAAAGGAGCCTTGGCGGCTGGCCGACTCTTTAGCTAGGTGGTTTTCTTATGACCGCCGGTCCGGCCATCAGCAAGCGATGACCTCTCGAGTCATCGAAACCAATCTCCACGTTAGTTCGGAACTTGCCGAACAGTAAGATCCGATCGAGCTCTCCTCTGTAAACGAGCTCTTGGATCGCATCGCCGCTCTAGGAGTTGCCACAGACTACGACCGGATCGGGCCTAAAACCGATCTGAGAGAGATCAACTCTCCCCAGGCTACCCATCATGTTGCTGTGATAGAGGAGCAATGCGGCGATTCTTCTTGTATCTTAAGGACTAGCTATGTCCGGATTCCCGATCCCTCCATGCCGGAATCCCGCAGAGGGACGGATGTCGATCAAGCCCTAAACTTAAAGTCAGGCGGCGGGTTGGACTCATTGGATAACACTCAAAAATCCAAACTTCCGAGTTCGGAAACTTTTCGGCCCTTGAGTCCTAAATTGGACGGGGTTCCGGATCTAGTTCCACCCGCTAACCCAAAAATTAGCGATCTCTCTCGAATTCGGCAAGAGCCCGTTGAAACAGTACATCATTATCGGGCGATTCCTCCGGTTATGAACAGGATAAAGGACTGCCGAGAGGAGGACGCAATCCCAATTTTCTGCAATAATTGCACGGACAAGGGAATCCTAAACGCCATAAGTCATCGTGAAATTACACGCTTTGCTGACTTGGTGACCATAGTACAAAAGTATTGTGCTATGGAGAGCGCCTGGAAAACCGAAAGTAAATTTTGGGATAATACGGCCCCGAATACATCCCTAGTCCAAAACAAAAGGGTGCATCATTATCGAGCACCTGGGTTGAATACCAAAAAACCAAAACCCCCTAAAGGGTACGGAACCGTACTGGAGGGTTGGCTAAACGGGCCCTGCAAAATTCATAGCATAGAGGGCGCCACTCCAACTCATAGCCTTCGAGCATGTTGGATACTACGGCAGGTGGCCAAAAGTGGCGAAGAGCTTCTAGCTTCAGAATCAAAGCCCAGCAACACCGGTACGGTGTTAACAGTCTTCGAGACTTTCGCATCAAATAACCTGCGAAAACGAACACTCCGCAACCTTGCCGAAGTCTACCAAGTAGCAACAATAAATCCATGGAGTGACACGGCTATCACCTTTAATGCCAGTGACGAACCTAAATTCCGAACTGCCCGGGCACCAGCCACATTGGTCCTCAGTCCGATAGTGGACGACTTTCGCATTACTAAGGTACTCATGGATGGCGGCAGCGGACTAAACCTCATCTATGAGGAAACCCTCCGAAAAATGGAAATAGACTGGAACCGCATTGAACGAAGCAACACAACCTTCAGAGGAATAATCCCTAGCTGGGAAGTATCCTGCACAGGAAAAATTACACTGGACGTAGTGTTCGGCTCGCCGGACAATTACAGGTCCGAGGAGGTCACATTTCAAGTGGCCCCGTTCAATAGCGGATACCATGCTTTATTAGGACGAGAGGCATTCACAATCTTTCAAGCTATACCCCATTATGGGTACATGAAGCTTAAAATGCCCAGTCCTAACGGAATCATCACTCTCGCTAGTGATCCGAAAATAGCACTCCGCGCCGAAAACAAAACAGCCGCACTAGCCCTCGAGGCACTATCTGAAGCCCTAGCGGCCGAGGAACTCACCGTGATGCGCGCCACGGTGAACAGGGACGATGTGATACTTGATAAAAGATCCAAGTCCACCTCCTTTAAACCAGCGGATGAAATAGTCAAATTCCAAGTCCACCCAACGGACCCTGCAAAGACGGCCTCCATTGGGGCACAATTAAACCTGATGTAGACGCTGCACTCACGAGAATTTCTACAAGAAAAGCTGGGACATCTTTGCTCGGCACCCTTCAGACATGCCAGAATCCCACGTCCACCGCCGAGCACAGCCTAAATATCCTAAAAGGATTCAAGCCGATCAAACAGGCTCTTGGCGCTTTTCCGAACCCAAGAGACAGGCCATGGGAGAGGAGCTAGCCAAGCTTTTGGAAGCCGGATTCATCGAGAGATATAAAACATCCGGACTGGCTAGCAAACCTGGTGATGGTACCAAAGAAGGACAAATCCTGGCGCCTATGTGTTGATTTCAAAGACCTTAATAAGGCTTGCCCAAAGGATCCCTTCCCCCTCCCTCGAATTGATCAACTCATTGACGCTACAGCAGGACACGGCTCATTGTGCTTCCTCGACGCTGCATCTCGGCTACCACCAAATCAAGATGGCGGAGCAGACCAAGCTGCAACAGCATTCATCACTCCATACGGCCCGCTCGCTTCAACACAATGCCCTTTGGGCTCAAAAACGCCGGCGCAACATATCAGCGCATGATTCAGACATGTCTGGCCAACCAGATCGGCAAAACAGTGGAAGCATATGTAGATGACGTGGTTGTCAAAACCAAGCACGTCGAAGCTCTAGTAGACGACTTGAGGCTCACATTCGACAATCTTCAAAAATATGACATCAAGCTCAATCCGGAAAAATGCGTCTTCGGCGTTCCAGCCGGAAAGCTCCTGGGCTTCATTGTGTCCGGTAGAGGTATTGAAGCAAACCCAGCCAAGATCCGAGCTCTGTCACAATTGGATATTCAATAAGACCTCAAACATATACAAAAATTGACGGGATGCGTAACGGCTCTAAGCCGCTTTATTTCCCGATTGGGGAAAAGGCGTTACCCTTTACCGCCTCCTCCGCCGCCGAACACTTCGAGTGGACGGATGCCGCCACGGCAACAACAAATCCGATCTTGGCCGCGCAACGTGGCGAACCAATGCTATTATATATCGCCGCAACACATCAAGTTGTCAGCGGTGCTCGTTGTCGAACGAGAACGGACGGACACCGGTTCCCTATTCAAAACCGGTTTATTATGTGTCCACCGTCCTAACTCCATGCAAGTCCGGTACCCACACTATCAAAAAGATAGCATATCACGGTGTTCATGGCATCCCGGAAGCTGCGACACTACTTTCAAGAGTGTTCGATAACGGTAGCCTCCGAAGTACCTCTTAACGACATTATAAACAACCGCGACGCTGACGGGCGGATTGCTAAATGGGCCATAGAGCTCCTTCCATTCGATACAACTTATAAGCCACGACGAGCTATTAAGTCAGAGGTTTTGGCCGACTTCGTGGCGAATGGACCGGCCGAACTCCCTAAAGAGTACGGCGCATACTCCAATTGGATCATGCACTTTGGCGGCTCCAAAATGTTGGCGGCCTGGGGCTGGCGTCGTCCCCGACGTCCCCAACCGGGGACACAGTCCAATACATCCTTGAGATAATGTATACGGACTCCAACAACGCAGCGAATACGAGGCCCGGCTCGCACGGCCTTGGATGGCGATCTCCATGGGCATTCAACGCCTAGAGGTGCGCGGGGATTCGAACCTCGCAATATCTCAAATAAACGGAGACTTTGATGCCAAAGATCCGAAAATGGCAGCATACCACAATGCGGTTCTAAAAATGTCAGCACGGTTCGAAGGGCTCGAATTTCATCATATAGGCCGGGATAACAACCAGGCGGCGGATATATTGGCACGCATCGGTGCAAAACGCAATGCCTTCCCACCCAATATCTTTCTGTAACGCCTGTTCAAGCCATCCGTACTATGGGAAGGGGAGTCCGGCAATATCAATCCGGACCCAACCGCACCGCCTCGACGCGAACACTACGATATAATCGGAGGCTCGCCCCGAGATAACACCCTCTGCTCACGAAATAATGGCGATTATCGCCCCGTGGACGGAACCATTCCTAGCCTACCTAACTAGGCAGGAACTCCCCGAAGACCAAAATGAGGCCCGCTGCATAGTACGGCGCTCTAAAGCCTATAAAGTCCATGAGGGAGAGCTTTATAAGAAAATCACTACCGGAGTCCTTCAAAGGTGTATCTCCGAAGAGGAAGGGCGAAACCTCCTGGCTGAAATTCATGCCGGACTGGGTGGGCACCACGCCGCAGCCCGGGCCCTTGTAGGCAAGGCCTCCCGTACAGGATTTTATTGGTCGACAGCCCTGGCAGATGCGCAGGACTTAGTCCAATGATGCGTCGGTTGCCAGCTTTTCGCTAACCAGAGCCACATGCCACCCACCGCCCTTAAAACTATACCCATCACCGGCCGTCATGGTCTGGGGCTTGACATGGTTGGACCCCTCAAGGGAGGAACCCACAAGCAAAAATACCTATTGGTCATGGTGGATAAATTCACCAAATGGATAGAGGCCAAGCCCGTTAAAGCGGCGAATCCGACCAGTGATAGACTTCATATCAGGGGTAGTGCACCGTTACGGTGTCCCCCACAGTATCATCACTGATAATGGCACCAACTTCACGGCCGATGAGGTTAAATCATGGTGCAAAAACATGGGCATCAAGCTCGATTATGCCTTAGTCTATCACCCTCAAACCAACGGCCAAGTCGAAAGGGCAAATGGTCTAATTATGAGCGGCATTAAACCCAGACTAGTGCGGTCCCTCAAGGAATCTAACACGCACTGGGTTGAGGAGCTCGACTCCGATACTCACGGGGGCTGCGGACCACGCCGAATCATACTACCGGATTCACACCATTCTTCATGGTGTACGGCGCGAAGGGCCGTCTTGCCTGCGACATAATACATGACTCACCTCGGCGTGCGCATGTATGAAGAAAGAGAAGCCGAGCTCGATCGGCGGGACAGTTTGACGCATTGGAGGAGGAGCGGCGTGGCAAAAGCTCGTTCCGCATTCTATCAACAGCAGGCTCGAAGATATCAAAGCAGGGAAGTACGGGCCAAAGCTTATAACGTTGGCGAACTAGTTCTATGCCTGCCGAACAAGAAAAAGCACAAACTCAAGCCCAAATCGGAAGGTCCCTTCATCATTGACCAGGTCCTGACCGGCGGAGCATACCGTCTGCGAAACGCATCGGATAACCGACTCGAGCCGAACCCATGGAACGCAGCCCATCTACGAAGATTCTACGCCTAAGTGCCGGACTCCAAGTCCGTCTCCTTCCTCCGTCCACATTCTTTATTTTTGCTGTTGTGATGTCTTTTATTTCTCTCCTTCCTCCTTCTTCTTGTAGCCTCTAGAGGCTCGTTTGCGCTTTTTTCGCACACACTTGACGCGCTGTCCGCGCTCATTATACCTGGGGGCTTCTTTAACAGAAGCTTATTTATATGGGCTTCATGCCCAACACATGCGTTAAACTTCCGCATGTACCTTTTATTCACCATTATATGCATCGATATGACTTAAGTTTTGGCCAAGCTGGGTTGCACGGCTCTGTGCTTACCCCTACGTTCCCGATTGTTCGGCTAGGTGGTAAAGGGAGCACCTCTGCGATTGTTACTGCCGGGTCAGCCGGATGTGTACCTCAGACTGGGTGAAGCCGAAAGCTAGCATTCTTAAGGGAATATTCGATCGGTGAACGGAAAGATGATTTTTAACTATTTACCCGTCTGCCCCCAGATGATTTTCTGCTTTCATAGCAGCTTTTACATGCACTTTAGGGCATGCATCCCAGCGAAAGGAACCCCTAACGGAACTATTCTCCCTGGAAGATGTTTCTTACTACCCATGTAATATAACATAACTAGTTGGGCACTTGTCTGATACAGCAACAATACCCCTACGCCTTGTCTCCATGCATACCACGGTTCTTATATAACCATGAAGGTATTCGGACACACTCCGGACTATTGGGTCCGGAGGTCGGGTTAAAAGGTCCGCTATGACAAGCGATCTACAATCCGACTAGAAGACATTCTTTCATGTCATATTTTTACATAAGTCAACTCGACTCATTGTATTCCTCCTCAATGCCATCTAATAGGCTATCTAATTTACAATCTTGCTTGGGAATACTTGGCGGCCAATTCTACTTGGCCGTACACTAACTTTCTGAGGATCTCCATCCAATCCGGCCCCCAGGTCCGACCTCGGCCATGTGGTTTGGGTCAACAACCGTGTGCAGCGTCTTCACCATGGCCCAGCCTCCTGGCGCCTTTGACGGCAGGCCGATATTTTCCATAGCGAAGCGCCGCCGTGCTCCTTGAAGCCGCTCCGCCCGGCTCCCCAATGCCTTCGGGCAGGGAGATAGATGGCCACAAGGCCTGGCCGACGCCTTTCATCACCTGCCGGACTCGTTCGTGCAGCTGATGCAGTTCGGGAAGAAGATCGCCCGAAGAACTGGGCATCTCCTCCTCAGGACGACCTGTGAGCAAACCTACATACATGTTTATGTTAGTTGCCTTCCTCGCCGAACTCTTTCAAAGTTCGCTCAAGCACTTACTAAAAATGTCATGACGAAGCCGCCGATTCTCCTTTACGGAGTCAGACAGCTGGGCACGAACATCCTTTAGTTCCTCACCCAGCTTGGTGTTGGCGTCTTGGAGGTTATTTTTCTCTTGCCGCACCCTCGTCGGCACGCTCTCACCAGCCTTTAGCTGGCGCAAGAGCTGCTGCTTGTCCGGATCTAGTCCGGCGCCGTCTGCAATATTTTTGTCAGATTTACACACCCGCCGCACTTCATAAACTATTTGTCTTCTGAAGCGTATATTACCAGAGGGGGTCTCTGTGGCTCCCCCGTAGCGGCTAGTGCGGCCTCAAGTTGGGCCCTGCACTCTTCAAGTTCCTGGGACAGTCGGGTGTTCTTTTCTATAAGATCCTGCATAACAAATGATCCTTAAATCAGTTATTCTAACTATTTTAAGTCTCGGGGGCTACTGGCATATATAACTGTCAAATTATCTTACTCGTATGTCCTTTACATACTGCTCCCTGGCTCTGGCTAGACCATCTTGAGTGGCACAGAGGTGTGCATCTCCCGAATCAAAGGCATTCAAGGCCTCTTGGGAGAAACATGCGTCACGAAGAACTGTCCGGCGGCGCCTGTGATTCAAGGCGCTCTCCACCTCGGAATTGGTGGCGGACAACCTGTCGGCATCTCTGTCGGAGGAGCATCCGACGCACGTCTCGTGCTCGCCTCAGCCTCCAGACCCGGCTTTGAAGCTTGGCCGGTGAAGGTTCGATCGGCAACCTCTCCGGACTTAGTCCGGCGAGCGCTCTTTTTCCTGAAAAGAGCATCGGCGTTAATACGCCTTCCAGAATCAATCACGGGAGTATGGTGACATGCCATACCGTTGCGGCGGAGTTTCGATCCGGACCACACTTCTTTTTAACCTGCAGGGCCGCACTGCCCTTTGTTGGCCAGCCGCCGCGGGCTCGGCTTCCTGCCTCGAAGGTACCCCCTGCAAAACACCATTGGTATACAGTGATCAAAAATAAGCACGGATGGGTCATTATCAGGGTTTTGGGATCTCGGTCTCAGTTACCTGTGAGGTTGGAAGTATTCCGGGGTAATCAGCCGTAATGGAAACCAAAGCATTGTCGATGCTAAGTTGGTGGAATACCCCATCGATCAACTCCACCTTTATATCTGGATCCTCTTCGGAGTCGGATCGAGGGACCGCTCCGGATCCTCGGGTTGTGGGGGCGGGCTGTGTATCTTCTCCATAGTCCGGCGCAGTTCCTGCGCAGAAACCACGAAATGAGATATTTAACCATGGGAACATGGATCGGACAGGTCACAAAGATGTTTGCTTACCCAACGAGGATTATTCAAGAAAACTCCTTGATGGATTGACACGGAGGAAATCCTCCTCCTCCCCTTTATACATGGCAGACAAGATCTTCACCAGTTCGGTGACCGATCCTAGCCCTTTGCGGCCATGGCGGGTGGCATCGTCCTCCCCGTTGAAGTCCCACATGGGGTGGCCCCTGTATTGGAGCGGCTGCACCCCCCTCATAATGTAGATTGCCATGACTCCTGTCATGGTCAATCCGGCGTGAGCCAGTAACTTTATTCGGCTCATCAAATAAAGGACATCCCGGTCATCTTCTCTCCGGAGGCTCCGAGGGCGCCCGGCTTAGGCGCTTCTTGAGAGGAGCATTGCTGAACTCCGGAGGCCGATCCGAACAGGATCCGGCGGGGGCGTCCTCCAAGTAAAACCATTCCGAAGGCCAGTCTTCGGACGCCTTCTTTGGGGTTCCGGATAGGTATCCGATCCCAGCGATGTGCCATAGCTCGGCTCCGCCCACTTGATATATTGACCCCTCATGAGAACGGGGTACTAGGCAGAATATTCTCTTCCACAGCCCGAAATGAGCCTCGACGCCCAAGAACAGTTCGCAAAGGGCCACGAAGCCCGCGATGTGCCAAATGGAGGCAGGAGTAAGATGGTGCAACTGGAGGCCGTAGAACTCCAGGAGCCCCCGGAGAAACGGATGGATTGGAAATCCGAGTCCTCTTACTAGATAAGATATGAAGCATACCCGCTCTCCTTTAGAGGGGTAGGGGACGCTCTCCGCTTGCTTTCCGCCCTTGTAGGTGGCAAGTCCGGCTCGAACCGGAACCATGAAGGCCGGGGGGAGAAATCCCTTGGCTTGGAGTATAACTAGCTCGCTATGCGGGACTGAGCATCTCTCCCAATTTCCTAGTGAAATGGGGCGCGAGAGGAGGAGCCGCGTCGACAATCCATGATGGAATGGGCTTTGGTCAGAGGCGCTCCGATGAAAGCTCGCAAAGGGGGGATGGTGTGACTCAGATCTAAATCCTTGCCCCTTTTATAGGCGGCTCATTTGCGCGGCTAGGGGGGTAATTGTAAAAATACCCTGGCTTTTCGCATTCATTCAAACACGTGGAAGATGGCCATTATTGGGCATAGAAGCCAAGGAGCGCAGCATTTATCAGAAGTCGGACACTATTCGACAAGTATATGGAATTCGGAGAAGAACCCCCCTCGCAATGCCGAAGACAATCAACGCGCCGGACACATCGTCATTGAAGCCTGGTTCGGGGCTCTTGAGGGAGTCCCGGACTAGGGGTGTCCGGATAGCCGGACTATCATCACGGCGGACTCCAAGACTATGAAGATACAAGATTGAAGACTTCGTCCGTGTGGGATGGGACTTTCCTTGGCGTGGAAGGCAAGCTTGGCGTCTGGATATCTAGATCTCCTACCATTGTAACCGACTACTGTAACCCTAACCTATCCGGTGTCTATATAAACCGGAGGGTTTTAGTCCGTGGGGACGAACAACAATCATACCATAGGCTAGCTTCTAGGGTTTAGCCTCCTTGATCTCGTGGTAGATCTACTCTTGTACTACCCATATCATCAATATTAATCAAGCAGGAGTAGGGTATTACCTCCATCGAGAGGGCCCGAACCTGGGTAAAAACATCGTGTCCCTTGTCTCCTGTTACCATCCGCCTAGACGCACAGTTCGGGACTCCCTACCCAAGATCCGCCGGTTTTGACACCGACACCCCTCCTCAGCTCTTGCACACTTGGTTGCCATGTTGAACATCTCCAGGGCCGTGCATAGTTCCTCGTGGATGGCGAGCTCCTGCTTCATCTTGACGTCGCAGACGCCATCAGAGAACGCCGAGATGATGGCCTCGTCCGTCACCTTGGGAATCTTGAGGCGAACGCTATTGAAGCGCTGGATGTACTTCTGTAGGGTCTCTCCCGGCTGCTGCTTGATGCGTCGTAGGTCACCCGCGGCCGGCGGGTGGTTGTGAGTGCCCTGGAAGTTTGTGATGAAGCGCTCGTGCATCTCGCCCCAGGAGGAGATCAATCCCGCGGGCAGGTTTAGGAGCCACGAGCGCGCGCCATCTTTGAGGGCCATGGGAAACCAGTTCGCCATGATCTTCTCGTCACCGATAGCTGCATCGATGCTCAGCTTGTAGAGCTGCAAGAACTCTGCGGGGTCGAGGGTGTCGTCGCAATGCGGAGGTAGGTTTGGCTTGAATTTGCTGGGCCAGACGACGCTATGCAGCTCAGGAGTGAAGGCACGACAACCTGTCGCGGAGGCGGAGCCTGATCTTGGCATCCACGCGCCGTCGCTGCAAACGGCGTGCGGTGTTGACGTGGCGGCGCCGGGAGTGCAGGAGCGCCTTCTCACGGCCTGGGTACTTCTTGGCAGCTTCCTTCTTCGTGTGCGGGCGCCCAGCGCGGCGGTTCGCGCCGAGGGGCCGCGCGTCTTGGTGCCAGGGCGCCGTCTTGGTGCGGAGGTGGTGGGGGCCCTCCATGAGCTACGTCGCCCGCCGCTGGAGGAGGGAGAGGCAGCGAGAGAGATGGTACGGGACAGCCCCCAGCGGCGCTGACAAGCTCGACGATGTGGTCCAACCAGTCCTCGTAGAGGTCGTCGACTGGGCGATAACGCAGGAGTTCACGTGCCATGAGCAGCGCGGCCTGCACGTCTTGGGGCGCGACGAGCATGGGACGACGAGCCGGCCGGAGTCAGCGACGGGGTGGCGGTGCGGCCGTCCCGACGCACAGAGGGGTGCAGCGATGATGTTTGCTGCTTGTTAGGCCGATGGCGGCGGGTGATGGAGAACGACGGGGAGGCCCACCGACAGGAGCCGTCTAAGCGACACGGGCGGCGAGGGCGGCCCGGCGCTCAGCGCGAGCTCGGCGAGCGTCGGCCATGGATGCGGCGGAGTAGTGGAACGTGGATCGACGGAATAAAGGCTTCAGCGCACCCCTACCTGGCGCGCCAAATGTCGGATTACGGGTTCCGGCAAACCCTTGAGGTTCGAACACTGGGGTGCGCACGAAGATCTCTCTTCCCCTAGCTCACACTCTCAACAATCTCAAGGCCTAGCTCGCCGAACCCAAAGAACAAGGGACACAAGAGTTTATACTGGTTCGGGCCACCGATGTGGTGTAATACCCTACTCCAGTGTGGTGTCGTGGATTGCCTTGTAGGCTAAGGTTGAACAAGTACAAGGGATGAACAGTCTCCTGAGGAGAGGTGTTCTTGAGCTTGGTGAGCTTGTGTGGTTGAGGATGATATGAATGATCCGTCCTGGTGGAACGAGTCCAATCCCCCTGCTAGGGTGGTGGCTAGTCCTATTTATAGAGGCCTTGGTTCTCTTCCCAAATGTTAGGCGGGAAGGGATCTCACAACAGCCAATTTTGAAGGGAGACAACTAGTACAAGTTATCCTGACTAAATGTGGTCTTCGCCTGCCAAAGGCTCTGGTAGTGACGCCATCATGGGCTCCGCGGTGACCTCCGTCCCGCCGTCCTGCTGGTCTTGGTCCCGTTGCACCGATATGGAAACCTTTGCCTGATGCCTCGGGACTCCTCGCCTGCGCCTGCCTCTTTAGCACTAAAGAGGAAACTGGTGCTCTGCGCCCGCTGGCGCCCACTTGGCTTCGGTCGTCACGGCTCACGTCATGTGAACCTCGCGAGGTGCCCCTCTGCCTTGATCTCTCCGCTCCTCGCGAGCCAGCCTAATGAGGCCGCCCCAGAGGAGGTCTTGTGTCATCCGCCTCGCGAGGCTTGGCCCCTTGCCAGGGTCTTGAGTGATTGTTGGTGAAGATGGGTTTTACCAGGCCGTTGGTGGAGCCACGCCGTGGGTCACAGGCAGGCAAGTCTGGGGACCCCCGTTCCCAGAACACCGACAGTGACGGTGCTTGCATTCAGCCACACCCTTTTGAGCATGAGCACCATGGCAAGAGAATTGGGGAAGAGTACCCTGTTCAGCAAGAAATCCTCTCAATGCACGAGAGATGTACTCACCAGTAGAGTCTGCGAGGAAAATACGGATAGGAGTGGAGAACTGGGTATGAGCCATGGCGGCAAATTTTTTGTAACTGGATGAGACCTCACTACGAGAAGACATGAAATAGATCCAAGTGTAGCGAGTAAAATCGTCTATAAAGAGAATATAGTAGCGATGACCCCCTTTCGAAGCGAAGGGAGCCGGACCCCAAACATCTGAGTGAACGAGATCAAAAGGATGCTTGGACATTGACTGGTTGTGAGGATAGGGTAGCTGAATCTGCTTACCAAGCCTACAACCTAGACAATCCAACGAAGCATTACCGGAGACACGCCCCAGAACACCATGATGAACTAAGGATGAGAGACGAGAACCACATAAATGGCCAAGACGATGATGCCACTGCTGAAAAGAACTAGCAGATGCGGCAACAGGGGCCGCGAGACTGGCGGCAGGGACATCAGAGGGAAGATGAAGCCAATCAAGCTCCCAGAGACCATCATGGCGTCGGGCGCCAGCACCAAGCAGAGCGCCTGTGTGACTATCTTGAACAGAACATGAATCAAAGTGAAAATTGACCCTACATCCAGAATCGACAATCTGACTACCTAAAAAGAGCTGCATGCTAAGTTGAGAAACATGAGCAACAGAGGGAACATGAAAGAAAGATGTAGCAAGAGTGCCTCGACTAGCGACAGGGAGGGGAGTACCATTAGCAGTAAAGACACGAACAGGAGACTCAACAGGTTCAATGGAGGTCAAATGGGAAGAATCATAAGTCATATGAAAAGATGCCCAGTATAAAGAATCCATGAGGATGTACCTGAATGAGTAGAAGGTGTTCTCTCAGTGCCAGAAAACTCAGGCGCAGAACCTGCAGAACCTATTGGTGAAGAATCCCAAGCAGCAAGAAGGCATCAGAGTTGTGCAATCTCATGCGCAGACAGGGACACAATGGTAGAGGTCGAGGTAGAACAAACTGCAGCGATGGGGCGAACAACTGCAGCTGCAACCAGACGGACACTTCAATCGGGAGCTGGAGAAGCAGAAACACGGGCCGGCAGGAAATAGGAGACACCGGCGGCGGCCGTGCAAGAGATTGGATCGAGAGGAGCACGAATTGCACATGCGGAGGAAAAAAACCTAGGGCTCTAATACCATGTTATGTATGTGCAACTTAATATCATTTAGAGGCCAAAGCCAACATATATATACAAGTACAAGGGGAGGCCAAAGGCCAAAATACAGAAAGCCAAAAGACATCATAACTATAACTCTAACAGATGGTATACTGTCCGTTAGGCAAAATCATGAACCTTCAAACTACTAGAGTGTGAGGTGAAGACTTGCTGCGCCATTCTTTAATCATGAGTTATATTTTTATTTTGTTGCGGTTTATTACAGCTGGCTCGTGTGTTTCGCCTGGTCTGGTCTGACATTTAATATGGTCGTGTGTTGTTGATTATGGTTGTGTTAAACTTGTCTGTATGATTAGTTGGTGCAGGTGGTATGTAGTGTTCGTGGTAGAGGGAGCTATTGAGTGGGCGTTGTGATGTTGTTACACGTTGCATCGTTTGTGTCAACCGGTGGTGTTCATGTAAGAGCATATCTAACCGATGATTTAAAACTGGTTAAAGGACTAAAAATCCACTTTTGAGGAGTTAAATCGTACCTAGCCAATCCCTATCAGCCTTAGAGGAGTAAATTTTTAAGCTCCCACTTCTCCGTCCCTCGAATATAATCAACCGGCGCCACTTATCATGATAAATTTTGGCCTCCCCAACCTCGGGCCAACCCTCCCCCTGCTTGCACTGAATCTTCATCGCCTTCGGTGTCCACCCGCATTCTCCATCGCCGGCATGTCGATACCCAACAACCTTCGCCCCTCCTACCCCACTTCGATCCGCCCGTTCGTCTCCAACATCGCAGTAAACAGCACATATCCCAGCCACTATCGCCTCGATCCCATAGCTGAAAAAACACCGGAGTTGCTTTGTTTGTTCCAAAACGAAGCCGATGGACAACGGAGCTGACGTAGAGCACCCGCCGACGAGCTTTGTGGCACTGTTATCACGACAAGACCGACAATCTTTGTAGGTGACCGGCGAGCTTTGTCGTTGGCCGGGGAGGTCGATTTGATGCCCGCCGTCTACTGTCAGTCGTGTGCCACACAACATTTTGGTGTGATTACAATATTGTTAATGGAACCAATGACAATTGTTAAGGTTTACATCAGGTCATTTGTTCCTCGGAGAATTATTGAGGAGAATGCTTGATCCCTACTTCAAAAAGATCAAAGGCGTGGTTTTCCAGCGACTCAAAGTTTTTTTTTTGTTTATTTGAGTCGTAGGGTAACCACACAATCAAGAGGGGCAAGGTGGTTGAAAGACGGCGTGGGAACACTCAAAACATAAACATCAGGTATCCTACACCTACCACCAAAAGATGCTCTTAAACTTCATAAATATCATCTCACTATGTCCATGGGGTGAAACCCAAGCTTTTGGACATCCCACGTGCACGCGCTAGTGCCCTAGCCTCTGGAGACCCCACGTGCACAGTCTCTTTGACCTCCGTGCGCATGGGGACTTTAACCTTCATACACATGGGGTAGTGCTTAACTCTCTTCACATCCCGTGCCCACAGGGTCTCAGGGCCCTGTGCACACAGGGTAGTGATTTTTTCTCTGAACACCCCGTGTGCATGAGGTCTGTCGGTAGGCAACAGTCACAAAGTGGGTGCACCTCTATAAAGAGCTCTTCTTTCACCTCCAACCCTAACATTTTGCCTTTAGAGCTGCCACCATTTTCAAACCAACATTTTGCTCATTCCTCTCAATCCCTCCACCGCTTTGATACTTTGGGGATTGAGGGAACAAGGTCCAATCTACAACTTGACCAAAATGATTTATGTTCCCCCGCTCGATTTATACACCAAAAACTTGTTACTTGGAGCTTGGGTTCCTAGGGGTTAGAGATTCCTCCGGAACCTTCCTTGCTTGCGGTGTGCTCTAGAGACATATGTAAAGGTTAGGTGGTCACCTTCATCACCAACACCAAGTGATTCAAGGTTCAACCATTGGGTTACTCGAGGAGAATACAGTGAGCCACTTGGTGGTGTGGCAGAGCCTTGGTTCTAGCACCGCTCCAATGAAGATTAGCACTGCACCAAGGAAGTGTGAATTTAGGACAGTAAAACTGCACCACATCTCAGCCCTCTTAAGGATCCTCACTTTTTTGGCCGTTAGATATGTGTCCTGATCGTTTCTAGTTTTGGAATAAAATCCCTGACTCACTTGTGGTTAATCCTTTCCCGCACTTCACTTTGCTTTGCATGCTTGTAGGCTTTCTAATTAGACGGTTGCCTAGCTTACTTTGATTTGAGCTTGCTCGTCATATAGTTTGTGTTCATCTAGATGCATATCTAGATAACCTACTTTATCTGCAAATCCCTAAAATTGGTAATTAAGCTTAAAAAGTTGTATTCTCGTATTTACCCCCCGCTAGTTGACCGTGTCGATCCTTTCATATAGTACATGACACTGTTGGAAATATGCCCTAGAGGCAATAATAAAAGCATTATTATTATATTTCCTTGTTCGTGATAATTGTCTTTTATTCATGCTATAATTGTATTATCCGGAAATCGTAATACACGTGTGAATACATAGACCACAATACGTCCCTAGTAAGCCTCTAGTTGACTAGCTCGTTGGTCAACAGATAGTCATGGTTTCACGACTATGGACATCGATGTCATTGACAACGGGATCACGTCATTAGGAGAATGACGTGATGGACAAGACCCAATCCTAAGCATAGCACAAGATCGTGTAGTTCGTTTTGCTAGAGCTTTTTCAATGTCAAGTATCTCTTCCTTAGACCATGAGATCGTGTAACTCCCGGATACCGTAGGGAGTGCTTTGGGTGTACCAAACGTCACAACGTAACTAGGTGACTATAAAGGTGCACTGGGTATCTCCAAAAGTGTCTATTGGGTTGACACGGATCGAGACTGGATTTGTCACTCCGCATGACGGAGAGGTATCTTCGGGCCCACTCGGTAATGCATCATCATAATGAGCTCAAAGTGACCAAGTGTTTGGTCACGGGATCATGCATTACGATGCAGTAAAGTGACTTCTCGGTAACGAGACTGAACGAGGTATTGGGATACCGACGATCGAGTCTCGGGCAAGTAACATACCGATTGACAAAGGGAATAGTATACGGGTTGCTTGAATCCTCGACATCGTGGTTCATCCGATGACATCATCGAGGAGCATGTGGGAGCCAACATGGGTATCCAGATCCCGCTGTTGGTTATTGACATGAGAGCCGTCTCGGTCATGTTTGCGTGTCTCCCGAACCCGTAGGGTCTACACACTTAAGGTTCGGTGACGCTAGGGTTATTAGGAAGACTTGTATGTGATTACCGAATGTTGTTCGAGATGCGGATGAGATCCCTGGACGTCATGAGGAGTTCGGAACAGTCCGGAGGTAAAGATTTATATATGGGAACTTGTCAAGCGGACACCGGAAAGTTTGAGGGCATATCGGTATTGTACCGGGCCACCGGAAGGGTTCGAGGTCCACCGGAGGCCACCTCCTCGGGGGGCCACATGGGCTGCGTGGGGGCAGGAACCAGCCCCTGGTGGGCTGGGCACACCCCCCCCCTTTGGGCCCTTGCGCCTAGGGTTTGGGGGGAACCCTAGAGGGGGCGCCTCCCTTGCTTGGGGGGCCGGCCCCCTTCTCCCTTCCCCCTATAAATAGAGGGGTGAGGGGAGGGCTGCAAAAGACAAGCCAAGGCGCAGCCCCTCCCCTCCCCAACACCTCTCCTCCTCCGCGTGTGCTTGGCGAAGCCTGCTTGGGGCTGTCACTCCACCATCATCACGCCGTCGTCTTGCTGCTGGAGCCATCTTCCTCAACCTCTCCGTTCCCCTTGCTGGATCAAGAAGGAGGAGACGTCGTCTGCATCTGCACGTGTGTTGAACGCGGAGGTGCTGTCCGTTCAGCACTTGGTCATCGGTGATCCGAATCACGGCGAGTACGACTCCATCATCACCATCCCCTTGAACGCTTCCGCACTCGATCTACAAGTGGTATGTAGATGCAAATTCACTCCCTTGACTTGTTTCTTAGATGAACTCATAGATGGATCTTGGTGAAACCGTAGGAAATTTTTTAATTTTCTGCAACGTTCCCCAACAGTGGCATCATGAGCTAGGTCTATGCGTAGTTCTCTATTGCACGAGTAGAACACAATTTTGTTGTGGGCGTAGATCTTGTCAACTTGCTTGCCGCTACTAGTCTTATCTTGCTTCAGCGGTATTGTGGGATGAAGCGGCCGGACCAACCTTACGTGACGCTTACGTGAGACCGGTTCCACCGACTGACATGCACTAGTTGCATAAGGTGGCTGGCGGGTGTCTGTCTCTCCCACTTTAGTTGGAGCGGATTCGATGAAAAGGGTCCTTATGAAGGGTAAATAGAAGTTGACAATTATTCGTAGGTAAGAAAACGTTCTTGCTAGAACCCAATTGCAGCCACGTAAAAGATGCAACAACAATTAGAGGACGTCTAACTTGTTTTTGCAGCAATTGTCATGTGATGTGATATGGCCAAGTTGTGATGAATGATGAATGACATATTGTGATGTATGAGATCATGTTCTTGTAATAGGAATCACGACTTGCATGTCGATGAGTATGACAACTGGCAGGAGCCATAGGAGTTGTCTTTAATTTTGTATGACCTGCGTGTCATTGAAGAACGCCATGTAAATTACTTCACTTTATTGCTAAACGTTAGCCATAGAAGTAGAAGTAGTCGTTGGCGTGACAACTTCATGAAGACACGATGATGGAGATCATGGTGTCATGCCGGTGACAAGATGATCATGGAGCCCGAAGATGGAGATCAATGGAGCTATATGATATTGGCCATATCATGTCACTACTATATAATTGCATGTGATGTTTATTATGTTTATGCATCTTGTTTACTTAGAACGACGGTAGTAAATAAGATGATCCCTTACAACAATTTCAAGAAGTGTTCTCCCTAACTGCACCGTTGCTAAAGTTAAATGCGTTTCAAGAACCACGTGATGATCGGGTGTGATAGATCCTTACGTTCACATACAACGGTGTAAGACAGTTTTACACATGCAAAACACTTAGGGTTAACTTAACGAGCCTAGCATGTACAGACATGGCCTCGGAACACGGAGACCGAAAGGTCGAACACGAGTCGTATGGAAGATACGATCAACATGAGAATGTTCACCGACGATGACTAGTCCGTCTCACGTGATGAGCGGACACGGCCTAGTCGACTCGGATCGTGTATCACTTAGATGACTAGAGGGATGTCTAATCTGAGTGGGAGTTCATTAAAATAATTTGATTAGATGAACTTAATTATCATGAACTTAGTCTAAAACCTTTGCAAATATGTCTTGTAGATCAAATGGCCAACGCTCATGTCAACCTGAACTTCAACGCGTTCCTAGAGAAAACCAAGCTGAAAGATGATGGCAGCAACTATACGGACTGGGTCCGGAACCTGAGGATCATCCTCATAGCTGCCAGGAAACAATATGTCCTAGAAGGACCGCTAGGTGACGCTCCCGTCCCAGAGAACCAAGACATTATGAATGCTTGGCAAACTCGTGCTGATGATTACTCCCTTGTTTAGTGCGGCATGCTTTACAACTTAGAACCGGGGCTCCAAAAGCGTTTTGAGCAACACGGAGCATATGAGATGTTCGAAGAGCTGAAACTAGTTTTCCAAGCTCATGCCCGGGTCGATAGATATGAAGTCTCCGACAAGTTCTATAGTTGTAAGATGGAGGAAAACAGTTCTGTCAGTGAGCACATACTCAAAATGTGCAGGTTGCACAACCGCCTTTGTCCCACTGGACGTAAACCTCCGGACGAGGCGGTCATTGACAGAATCCTTGATCGCTCCCACAAAGCTACAAGAGCTTTGTGATGAACTACAATATGCAGGGGATGGTGAAGACCATTCCTGAAGTATTTTCAATCTTTGAAGTCGTGAGAGGTTGAAATCAAGAAAGAACATCAAGTGTTGATGGTCAATAAGACCACTAAGTTCAAGAAGGGCAAGGGTAAGAAGAACTTCAAGAAGGACGGCAAAGATGTTGCCGCGCCCGGTAAGCCGATTCTTGGGAAGAAGTCAAAGAATGGACCCAAGCACGAGATCGAGTGCTTTTATTGCAAGGGGAAGGGTCACTGGAAGCGGAACTGCCCCCAAATACTTAGCGGATAAGAAGGCCGGCAACACCAAAGGTATATTTGATATACATGTAATTGATGTGTACCTTGCCAGTACTCGTAGTAACTCCTGGGTATTTGATACCGGTGCCGTTGCTCATATTTGTAACTCACAGCAGGAGCTGCGGAATAAGCGGAGACTGGCGAAGGACGAGGTGACGATGCGCGTCGGGAATGGTTCCAGAGTCGATGTGATCGTCGTCGGGACGCTACCTCTACATTTACCCACGGGATTAGTTATGAACCTCAATAATTGTTATTTAGTACCAAGTTTGAGCATGAACATTGTATCTGGGTCTCGTTTAATGCGAGATGGCTACTCATTTAAATCCGAGAATAATGGTTGTTCTATTTATATGAGAGATATGTTTTATGGTCATGCTCTGATGGTCAATGGTTTATTCTTAATGAATCTCGGCGTAGTGTTACACATATTCATAGCGTGAATACCAAAAGATGTAAAGTTGATAACGATAGTCCCACATACTTGTGTACTTGCCGCCTTGGTCACATTGGTGTCAAGCGCATGAAGAAGCTCCATGCTGATGGACTTTTAGAGTCTCTCGATTATGAATCATTTGACACATCCGAACCATGCCTTATGGGCAAAATGACCAAGACTCTGTTCTCTGGAACAATGGAGCGAGCAACCAACTTATTGGAAATCATACATACCGATGTATGCGGTCCAATGAGCGTTGAGGCTCATGGAGGATATCGTTATGTTCTCACTCTCACCGATGACTTGAGTAGATATGGGTATGTCTACTTAATGAAACACAAGTCCGAGACCTTTGAAAAGTTCAAAGAATTTCAGAATGAGGTAGAGAATCAACGTGACCGAAAGATAAAATTCCTACGATCAGATCGTGGAGGAGAATATTTAAGTCACGAATTTGGTACACACTTAAGAAAATGTGGAATCGTTTCACAACTCACGCCGCTGGAACACCTCGGTACAGAACGGTGTGTCCGAACGTCGTCATCGCACTCTATTGGATATGGTGCGATCTATGATGTCTCTTACAGATTTACCGCTATCATTTTGGGGATACGCTCTAGAGACAGCTACATTCACTTTAAATAAGGAACCGTCTAAATCCGTTGAGACGACACCGTATGAATTATGGTTTGGGAAGAAACCTAAAATTGTTGTTTCTAAAAGTTTGGGGATGCGATGCTTATGTCAAGAAACTTCAACCTGAAAAGCTCGAACCCAAATCGGAAAAATGCGTCTTCATAGGATACCCTAAGGAAACCATTGGGTATACCTTCTACCTTAGATCCGAAGGCAAGATCTTTGTTGCCAAGAACGGATCCTTTACGGAAAAAGAGTTTCTCTCGGAAGGAGTAAGTGGGAGGAAAGTAGAACTCGATGAAGTACTACCTCTTGAACGAGAAAGTAGTGCAGCTCGGGAAAATGTTCTGTGGTGCCTACACCAATTGGAGAGGAAATTAATGATGATGATCAAGGTACTTGGATCAAGTTGCTCTTGAACTTCAGAGGGTCCACTAGGACACGTTCCGCACTGCAGTGGTACGGCAACCCCGTCACGGAAATCATGTTGTTAGACAACGGTGAACCTTGAACTATGAAGAAGCGATGGCGGGCCCGGATTCCAACAAATGGCTTGAAGCCATGCAATCCGAGATAGGATCCATGTATGAAAACAAAGTATGGACTTTGACAGACTTGCCCGATGATCGGCGGCGATAGAAAATAAATGGATCTTTAAGAAGAAGACGGACGCGGATGGTAATGTCACCATCTATAAAGCTCGACTTGTCGCTCACGGGTTATCGGCAAGTTCAAGGGATTGACTACGATGAGACTTTCTCTCCCGTAGCGAAGCTTAAGTCCATCCGAATCATGTTAGCAATTGCCGCATACTATGATTATGAGATATGGCAGATGGACGTCAAGACGGCATTCCTTAACGGGCATCTTAATGATGAACTGTTTATGATTAAGCCGGAGTGTTTTGTCGATCCTAAGAATGCTAACAAAGTATGCAAGCTCCAGCGATCCATTTATGGGCTGGTGCAAGCATCTCGGAGTTGGAACATTCGCTTTGATGAGATGATCAAAGCGTTTGGGTTTATGCAGACTTATGGAGAAGCCTGCGTTTACAAGAAAGTGAGTGGGAGCTCTGTAGCATTTCTCATATTATATGTAGATGACATACTTTTGATGGGAAATGATATAGAATTCTTGGACAGCATTAAGGCCTACTTGAATAAGTGTTTTTCAATGAAGGACCTTGGAGAAGCTGCTTATATGTTAGGCATCAAGATCTATAGAGATAGATCGAGACGCCTCATAGGTCTTTCACAAAGCACATACCTTGATAAGATTTTGAAGAAGTTCAAAATTGATCAGTCCAAGAAGGGGTTCTTGCTCAGACATAAGGTGTGAGATTGAGCTCGGCTCAATGCCCGACCACGGCAAAAGATAAAGAAGAGATGAGCGTCATCCCCTAGGATCTATTATGTATGCCATCTTTGTGTACCGGACCTGATGTAAACCTTGCCGTAAGTTTGGTAGGAAGGTACCAAAGTAATCCCGGCAAGGAACACCGGACAATGGTCAAGAATATCCTAAAGTACTGAAAAGGACAAAGGACATGTTTCTCGTTTATGGAGGTGACGAAGAGCTCGTCAGAAGGGTTACGTCGACGCTTAGCTTCGACACAGATCTGAATGACTCTAAGTCACAAACCGGATACGTGTATATGTTGAATGGTGGAAGCGATGGTAGTGCGGTTGCAAGCGAGGCGTCGTGGCGGGATCTACATGTGAAGCGGAGTACATGGCAGCCTCGGAGGCAGCGCATGAAGCAATTTGGGTGAAGGAGTTCATCACCGACCTAGGAGTCATACCCAATGCGTCGGGGCCGATCAAACTCTTCTGTGACAACACCGGAGCTATTGCACTTGCCAAGGAGCCAGGTTTCACAAGAAGACCGGGCACATCAAGCGTCGCTTCAACTCCATCCGTGAAAATGTTCAAGATGGAGACATAGAAATTTGCAAAGTGCATACGGATCTGAATGTCGCAGATCCGTTGACTAAACCTCTTCCGCGGGCAAAACATGATCAACACGAGAACTCTATGGGTGTTCGATTCATCACAATGTAACTAGATTATTGACTCTAGTGCAAGTGGGAGACTGTTGGAAATATGCCCTAGAGGCAATAATAAAAGCATTATTATTATATTTCCATGTTCGTGATAATTGTCTTTTATTCAAGCTATAATTGTATTATCCGGAAATCGTAATACACGTGTGAATACATAGACCACAATACGTCCCTAGTAAGCCTCTAGTTGACTAGCTCGTTGGTGACGAGATAGTCATGGTTTCATTGTGGACATCAGATGTCATTGACAACGGGATCACGTCATTAGGAGAATGACGTGATGGACAGGACCCAATCCTAAGCATAGCACAAGATCGTGTAGTTCGTTTTGCTAAAGCTTTTTCAATGTCAAGTATCTCTTCCTTAGACCATGAGATCGTGTAACTCCCGGATACCGTAGGAGTGCTTTGGGTGTACCAAACGTCACAACGTAACTGGGTGACTATAAAGGTGCACTGTAGGTATCTCCAAAAGTGTCTGTTGGGTTGACACGGATCGAGACTGGGATTTGTCACTCCGTATGACGGAGAGGTATCTCTGGGCCCACTCGGTAATGCATCATCATAATGAGCTCAAAGTGACCAAGTGTTTGGTCACGGGATCATGCATTATGGTACGAGTAAAGTGACTTGCTGGTAACGAGACTGAACGAGGTATTGGGATACCGACGATCGAGTCTCGGGCAAGTAACATACCGATTGACAAAGGGAATAGTATACGGGGTTGCTTGAATCCTCGACATCGTGGTTCATCCGATGACATCATCGAGGAGCATGTGGGAGCCAACATGGGTATCCAGATCCCGCTGTTGGTTATTGACTGAGAGCCGTCTTGGTCATGTCTTCATGTCTCCCGAACCCGTAGGGTCTACACACTTAAGGTTCGGTCACGCTAGGGTTATTAGGAAGACTTGTATGTGATTACCGAATGTTGTTGAGTCCGGATGAGATCCCGGACGTCACGAGGAGTTCCGGAACAGTCCGGAGGTAAAGATTTATATATGGGAAGTTGTCAAGCGGACACCGGAAAGTTTCGGGGCATATCGGTATTGTCTGGGGCCACCGGAAGGGTTCCGGGTCCACTTGGAGGGGCCACCCCTCCGGGGGGCCACATGGGCTGCGTGGGTGGAGCCAGCCTGGTGGGCTGGGCGCACCCTCCCTTTGGGCCCTTGCGCCTAGGGTTTGGGGAACCCTAGAGGCGCCCCTTGCTTGGGGGCAAGCCCTCCCTTGGCCGCCGCCCCCCCTCTAGATGCCATCTAGAGGGGCCGGCCCCCTTCTCCCTTCCCCCTATAAATAGAGGGGTGAGGGGAGGGCTGCAAAGACAAGCCAAGGCGCAGCCCCGCCCCGCCCCAACACCTCTCCTCCTCCGCGTGTGCTTGGCGAAGCCTCGCCGAGAACTGTCACTCCACCATCATCACGCCGTCGTGCATACTGCTGGAGCCATCTTCCTCAACCTCTCCTTTCCCTTGCTGGATCAAGAAGGAGGAGACGTCGTCCGTCTGCACGTGTGTTGAACGCGGAGGTCTTGTCCGCTCGACACTTGGTCATCGGTGATCCGAATCACGTCGAGTACGACTCCATCATCACCATCCTTGAACGCTTCCTTTTCGATCTACAAGTGGTATGTAGATGCAAATTCACTCCCCTGACTCGTTGCTTAGATGAACTCATAGATGGATCTTGGTGAAACCGTAGGAAAAATTTTAATTTTCTGCAACGTTCCCCAACAGATACATACATTGTACTTGAGAGTAACAGATGACAATATCTTGTTGTGTGTCAAAATGGGTCTATTCGACTCGGTGATCCCCATCCCTTGTCCATACTATCGTGTTAGCATCTCTATGTCCATAACTTGTGAAACATAGTCACCAATTGAATCGTATACTAATCAAAGGATAAGTGTATGCATAACCTTATCAGTTAAGGACCATTAGACCAATCATCATACAATATATAGTCTCGTAAACAAGTCACATACTTATTGATACATATCAGTGATGATGTTTAAGACAATACAAATAACTCATGAATACGTAAGGAAATAACATCATCACATGATTGCCTCTAGGGCATGTCTCTAATAGGGCTTTCCTCGCCGGATCCCACCTCACTCGAGCTTCGGGCTAGCTGTAGCAGCCGAGACCTTCCCTACTTTTGGCTATGGGGCTGCAGACTCTTCCAACGGCTGGGGTGCGGCCAATGTTGGCTGTTGGGTTCCTGGCCTCCTTCGTCTCCTAGCTGTGGGTCCTTAGTCGCAACCAGAGCCAGCCCTCTCCCAGTCGTGAGTCCTCGACGAGGTCACCGTCTTCAAGGTCTGGTGCGCCTATGCTCAGCAGCTAGCTGCTAGGTTGTCCATTCGGACAACACAGGGTCATTCTCGTCCTCATAGTGGTGGCACCGGCCAACCACTCAAATGATGGATTGCGATGGCCACCGAAGGGTCTTCGTGAGGGTTCCTCTCTCCAGATCCAATGGCCACTGTCGACGGGGTGCACTGGCGTTGCGGGAAGAAGGCTTTTTTGTGGGTTTTGGCGGCTCTCACTCCGACCAATTTGCATTCGATGATGAGATGAATTCTATGGATGGCAACTTTGACGCAGAGGGTTGGTTGTGCAATAGTGGCGGCGACACCGCCACTTCAAGATTCTACTATGTTTGTAGTTGTTGGGATCGCGAAAAATAGTGGCAACAAAACATGATTGATTTTGATAGTGGTGCTTCTCGAGTACCCAATGTCAAGCTCCGGGGCGAAAACCCTATGTCTGACCTGAGTTGATTATACCTGGCAATGGCGATGTTTTGTGTCGTGACCTTGTTGAAGGCATTGCTCAGGTATGCTCGGACTTGTTCTTCACGGTGAAATCCTATGATCTTGACCTTGGTGGTTGGATCTGGTGACGATGACGGTTGACCGTTGTACCCTTTCTGAAGGTGTTGTTGTTAAAGAACCTTTCTCATGATCTTTGTGATGTCAAGTGATGGTTGACGCAGACATTGTCATTGCTGTAGTTTATCGATCGCTTTTGGTAGATTTTTTTGTTCTCTCGCTTAGGCATAACTTTGGTGTTGTATATTCGTGTTTTTCTACTTTTGTGTGTGGGTGTTGGCTTAGATGTCTGCATCATCAACAAATCCACCGTTTATCTCGGAGAAAAATCAATCAAATCTGATTGCAACTTCGACCATGGTAGCATCTGACTCTTTCCCCGGTCCTGAGGCCTCACTTCGCCCCCACAACGCCCTCGCTCTCCACCCTCACTTTACACCGGCGGGAGAGGAGCGTGCTTCTCCGCTCGCTGAAATCTCGCGGCTCCTGCTGGTTGATGTTCTGCTCCGGGTCTGGTACAGCAAGGCGAGAACACAATCCGTTGTTCGTACTATTTGCTGCCCATGAATTGGATCTGAGCAGAGCATCATTCACATTTGCAGAGGCCAGAGGGGGGAGGCCGGTGGTAGGTAGGCTTCTGCTTCTCCGTCGTCCTCGCCGGGTCGAGCAGATTCTCTTGGCCGGTGTGCTGCTCTGATGCCGTCTTTCCCGTCCGAACTCAACACTGCACAGATCTTTTTTTATCCATCGAAACCCTAACTAATAGCTGCACTTTAGAGTAAGATATTCTATTAGCTTTGCGTGCTTCCGATCCAATTAATTCATTGTTAGTTAATCCATGAGTTTCCAAGTGTGTGTAATTAGCCCATGGTACATGGAAGGTACTATGTGCAGTTAGGCCTTCTTCCAGTTTGTTATGACTTCTGACTGATTGATTATTGTGCAGTGTTGAGTTTCTTGTGAAGATAGATTATTGTGCAGTTAGGCTTCTACGCATCGAGTTAATTAATTCATGATTTTCCTTGCTTCTTTATGATATTCGTGTTTGGAGTGAGTGTATCTACACACCTGCAGAGCTCTTGAAACAAATGAGTAAGAACAGATTGATTATTAAATGCATGGAAAGCTGCAAGAAAACCAAATGGCTAGAAATCTGTAGGTGTGAAGATAGATTACGTGCAAGGATCCTTTACAGAGAGCTTTATATTGTGACCAAATTCTTGGTCTAATCCTGCATATCTATAAGCCGTTGTTCAATTTTGCGTTTAGTACTGAATCGAACTTAATTTTTTTCACGATGTCCATCATTTCGTTGTTTCTATTGCTCTGTACTAATGTTTATGATTACATTATCCCAATAAAGCTGAACTTGAAATGGATTAAAATGATTAACTCGTGTAGCAACTTCTTTGCCCCCCAGTAAAACATAGTTTCAGATGATTGAATTATGTTACAGTTTTTTTGTCTCCATGATTAAAAAACTGCTTTCGTGTCTATCCTGACATTATGAGTTTTGCTTTTCAGTAAACTACAATAGAGATGGACACTGAGAATGGTTTTCTTGCTGCTAAGCTAACTGATGATCTAGTGGTGGAGATCCTCTCCCGGCTGCCGTTCAAGTCTTTTTGCCGCTTCAAATGTGTCTGCAAGGCCTGGCTTGCCTTCTCCTCTAATCCAGACTACTGCAAGAAGCTTTTGAAAATTCCGATGGGTCTTCTGTATCAACGCCGTTATGACGAATTTGATAATGATTTTGATAACTCTGCTATCAAGCTTGCTAGCCTGCTCCACAATGATAAGGAATTTGATGAAGCTCTTAGTTTCGTACCACAATATGAGCAGTTAGAGCTGATGGACTCTTGCAATGGCCTGGTCCTTTGTAAGTACAAGAGCAGCTGTACTCCTTTTGGTATTTGCCGCTTAATCGTGTGCAATCCGGCAACACGAGAGTGGAAGGTGCTCCCTGATACTCCTCCTAGCGATTATATACCTTTTTACAGTATGAGTTTTCTGGCTTTTAGCCCATCATGGTCGACAAAATTCTACATCTTCAACTTTCAGCGGCTGAGTACCCGCTATTGGGCATTTGGCCCCGTCAAACTTCAGGTGTTTTCGTCTGACCTTAACACCTGGTTTCTGGACGATACATCAGTGCTCTCTGAGACAAAAGTTTATCGACTACACATGTTTATAGATGGAGCATTGTATGTGCACACAGGTTTGCATGACATTCTGGTACTGAAGAGCTTGGAGGAAACTAGTTCTGGCATTCCGCCGACTCTTCGGACTATTAAGTTGCCACATGAAGACGGCGCTTTTACGGGTAGGTTTGGCCAATGTTGCTTCGGCCAATCTTCGGGGGCCTTGCACTACGCATTGCCAGAGGAGGATGCTCGTGCGATTCTTGTTTGGAGTCTTGATGCTGATGAGCCTTATGAGTGGAGCCTCAAGTACCGCCTCAATATGAGCCAAGCATTCGGAAGGGACAACCTTCGTCAGCATGGTGCACGCCACTGGAAATGCGACTATGCTGTCGTCTCTCTTGACCTGGAGAGAGATGGTCTTTTCCTGCTTGACAAACGGGAGGGCAAGATCCGTTTGTACAGAATTGGCACCGAACATTCAGGAAGGAGACCACCGCTCCCGCTTTATTATTTTGTACAAAATTAGATCCGTTTGCCACTGGAAACTTACTGACATTCAACCAGAAGACCACCGCTCCCGCTTTTTGAATAACAAGTACTATCATTATGTGGCATCCTACTCAAAGCTCCCAGCTTTAACCATGTAGTCGATACCATCTTTGTTTGGCTTTTGAGCGTGACACCTCTTTATGCTGTCAAAAAATGCAGAGGCAGTTCTTCTCTAAGTTAATTGCTATTTATGGACTGTAATCTAGGACCATTTTTTTGTTTTCTTGAACCTTTTCCATTTGAGTACCAAATATTAATGAAGCTAGCTCTATTCTGTCGTCATGTAAACTGATTGTAGCAGCAGCTGCATGTAAGCTGGGAGCCCTATGTATTCTGCCCTAGCCATCTCTCTGCAAATACAGTTCCTGAAATTTCTCAGGGAAGATGCTGAATTTCTTGGAAATACTAGAGGAGTGTGTGCTCTGTGACATCTGTCTGAATGGAAGAAATCATGGCGTGCTCCCGTGAAAGGATAAACTGGATTCAGGAAGGAGAAAGTTTTGACTATCTAGCGTTGAAACACATACTTCCTCTGTCCCATAATATAATATAAGAGGGTCCTCCGTGAGAGCGGACGTTTGGCTTCCGGGAGCCATGGAGGCCTTTCTATGAAAACAAATCAAAATTCAAACTTTTCGGTTGCAAAAAAATCTGAAAAAAATTGTGCAAGTAAACAAGTATGTCTAATCGGTTGAACGGGATGGCTGACCATATCGTCAAGCCCACTCAAACTGCATTCATGCAAGGACACAACATACTAGATGGTGTGGTTGTGTTGCATGAAACGTTACATGAGCTTCACCGCAAAAAGTTGAATGGAGTGATCTTTAAAATAGATTTCAAAAAAGCCTATGATAAAGTTAAATGGCCCTTTCTGTTGAAAACTTTACGCATGAAGGGGTTTTTACCAAAATGGTGTCGATGGATTGAGAGTTTTGTTTCGGGAGGTAGTGTGGCCATCAAAGTTCATGATGAGGTTGGCAACTATTTTTAGACAAGGAAGGGGCTTTGCCAAGGGGATCTCGCATCACCCATTTTATTTAACATTGTGGCTGACATGTTAGCTACCCTTGTTGAACGGGCTAAGGTGGTCGGTCAGGTTAGCAGTGTCATTCCTCATTTGGTAGAAGAGGGTTTATCTATCCTACAATGTGCGGATGACACGATACTTTTCTTGGATCATGATCTAGATAAAGCAAGAAATCTCAAGCTACTTTTATGTGCATTTGAGGAACTTTCTGGCCTCAAAATTAATTTTCATAAGAGCAAACTTTTTTGCTTCGGGGATGCTGCAGAATATGCACCTGAGTATGCTGACATTTTTGGGTGCCAGCTCGGGCAGTTTCCGATTCGGTATCTGGGTGTTCTCATACACTATCAACGTTTAACTATCGCTGAGTGGAAGCACGTGGAAGAGAGACTTGAGAAACGGCTAGCCAGTTGGAAAGCCAAACTCTTGTCATATGGAGGACGATTGATCTTGATCAATTCTGTCCTAAGCAACATGGTTTTATATATGTTGTCATTCTTCCATCTACTGAAAGGGGTTCTTCAGCGTCTCGATTACTTTGGATCCAGGTTTTTTTGGCTATGTGATAATGAATCAAAGAAATATTGACTGGCTAGGTGAACGGTATTATGCCGACCTAAAAGTCAAGGGAGACCTGGAATTCAGGACCTTGAGATTAAAAATATTGCTCTTCTCAGCAAATGGGTTTATCAACTACTCACTGAGAATGGAGTATGGCAGGAAATCATTCGTAACAAGTACATAGAATCCAAAGCCATTTCTCAAGTCCATTGGAAATATGGTGACTTACATTTTTGGTCTGGAGTCATGAAGGCCAAGGAATTCTTTTTCCAATTTGGGACTTTCTCGGTTAGGGAAGGTTCCCAGGTTTGATTCTGGGAATACACCTGGCTAGGGACCACACCACTCATGGTGCAATACCCGAGTTTGTATAGGATTGTTAGACATAAATTTGTCACCATCAAACAAGTTTTGGGACAAGAAAACCCTGATATTTCTTTTCGTAGGGACCTTTTAGGATCTCGCATGGCAGCTTGGAATGAGCTACTCATACGTCTAGAGGCTATTCAGCTGTCAGATGAACCGGATATCTTTGATGGAATTTGCATCAGAATGACAAGTTTACAGTCAAATCCATGTATGATGCAATGGTTCATTGTGATGTTCCGGTTGATAACAGGAAATTGTGGAAGCTTAAAATCCCTCTAAGAGTGAAGATATTCCTCTGGTTCCTAAACAGAGGGGTCATCTTAACTAGAGATAATCTGGCACGACGCAACTGGCAAGGCACCAAGGCGTGTGTCTTTTGCCAACATGACGAGTCTATTAAGCACTTATTTTTTGAGTGTAAGTTCGCTCGGGCGGTTTGGGCCATTGTTCAAGTAGCTTCAAATTTATACCCACCACATAGTGCTCATAACATGTTCGGCAACTGGTTGAGGGGTATCGATAAACAATTTTCTGCACATATCCTTGTGGGGGCGGTTGCCTTATGCTGGGCATTGTGGCTTACCAGGAATGATGTGGTTTTTAATAAAAAAAAAATGTGTTTCATCTCCTATGCAAGTTATTCATGTATGTACGCGATGGCTCCATACTTGGTCTATCCTGCAGAAGCCGGAGGACAGGGACCTTTTTATGATGGCATCTACGCGGCTGGAGTGTACGGCCAAGGAGGTTTTTCCCCACATGGATGGCGGTGTGATCTCCGGATAGGATCTGCCACATCATAGGCTTGGACTAATTTATCTTTTTAAGTTGTAAAATGATTTTATTTTTTGGATCAGTTGGACTTTTTGGCTGTGTGCATCGAGTTATGCAGAGGCCGGGCATTCTTTAGATGCGATTGTATCACCTTGATATATCAATTCAATGAAATGTCCTTTATCGAAAAATGTCTATGTGTGTAAAATTTCAGAATGAAAAACGTTGAAATGCGACCTGTACAAAAAAGACAAATTCATGGTCTGGGAGGATGAATGGTATCATGTGTTTTTTTACCAGTGAAAACAGCAGGAGAGCCTCCTACTGTTGTTTTTCTTTTATTTATTGAAATGTTAACCAATGGTTAACATTTAGAGAATTGTATGCTTTACATGGCTTTCAAAAGAGTACAGTAGGCACTAAACTAGCCAATGTAAGCCAGAAGATTAAATAGACAAAGAGTTGCTAAAGCCTTCTAAAAAGGTTAACTTTTGAGGGTTGATCCTGTAACCCAAGATCACAAAATCTTCCTTGAGTTTCCTCAGCCACTCAGCATATGCGGCCGTCTCTCCATCAAACACCTCTCTGTTGCGTTGTTTCCAAATATTCCAGGAGGTCAATATGGTTATCTCTTTGAACAAAGGTCCCTGCCATCTTGCTTTAGCTCTCTCATATTTGTGTTGCATGTCTGGGTGATTATCCCAATTGATGCCCACAACTTCCCAACACTTTGCAGCAAAAGGACACTCATAAAATAGATGGGCATTTGTTTCTATTACCTCCATGTTGCACATTGGACAATTGTGATCTTCTCCAATATTAAAATGCCTTCTTATAATCAAATCCCTTGTGTTGACCCTATCATGCAACATCAACCACGTAAACACTTTATGTCTCATGATACATTTTGTTTTCCAAACGGAGGTGATGCATTGTGGAGCCAATATATTTCTGAACATGAATTTGTAAAACTTCTTCGGTTTAAACTCAGTATCACCCCAGCAAAGAATCCATTCATCAGTTCCCATAGCTGCCAAGTTGATCCCTTCCATGATCACTTGTAAATTATCCAGCTTAGCTCTGGCTTCCATTGACAAAGGATGCATGAAGTTGTCCACGTGATCATTGTTGCTGTAGTACTGCGCCAACGCGATGTCTTCGTTGTTGGCAAATGAGAAAAGATGTTCATGGGAGTCCATCAATGGTCTTTCGTTGTTCCAAACATCTTTCCAAAGCAGAATCGTGTCCCCCGTGGCAGGTATACACAAGGTGATTCCACGGTATATATCCATCAGTGAGAAGACGTCACGCCACCAAAAAGAACCACATGGTGGTTTTGCATGGGGAGGTGTATCATCATAGTGGGCATTCCAAACTAGCATTACCCAAGGGACATCCTTGTTTGTGAATGAATTTATGAAGGTACTTGAGCAGAAGTGCTTTGTTTTGGATTTGTAGGTTTAAAACCCCAAGACCCCCTTTTTTCTTTGGGCGGCAAACCATATCCCAAGCAGCCAAGGAGTGGGTTTTAGCGTCTCTGTCAACTTCTTTCCTCCATAGACAGTGCCTTCTTGCTCTATCAAAGATCTCAATCAACTTGAGTGGAAGTTTTAGAACACACATGGCAAAAGATAGCAGTGATGAGAGCGCAGAGTTAATTAGTTGTACTCGTTCTCCATAAGACAACCAGATAGCAGTTCCTGTCAATCTTCTCTCAATTCTATCGACCAAAGGCATCAACTCTCTAACAGTGGGCCTCGTTGTACCAAGAGGCAAACCTAAAATAGTATCATGTGTTAAAAAGCCTTAGATTTTTTTTTCATAGCCCTCATTTCAACGTATTTTTCCCTGAAAATTTATACACATGTGTGTTATGCCTTCATATATATGTGTGTTTTTTTTTTCAGAATTTTTTGAAATGTAGAAAATATGAAATTCGACAAAATTCAAAATTTTCAAAACCAAGCTCCATGGAGCTTGGCCTCCAAAGACAATATCCAGGTCCTCCGTCCCATAATATAATATAAGAGGGTTGTTGGCACTACATTAACGTCAAAAACCGTCTTATATTATGGAACGAAAAGAGTATTTAGCTTGACATCATTTATGCGTACCACTATCAACTGCTTTCAGTATGTTGTACCCTACTCTAAAGCATATCATTTTAAAACACCATTCTGCATCATACTACCCAAAATCTGATCAATTTCTATGGAATTGTCAGTTTTTACTAGAAAAGTGTGGTTAGCCGCATCGTACTACTCATGCGCCATTGTTAGATACACCAAGAATTAACGAGTATGAATTGTCGGCCGAACTAGCTGGCCAACATCAATCTGACTTATGGTCTTGCCAATTCGTGGAAAATAATAAAATTGGGTAAAATTCGTCAGAAGATATCACATTTAAGGGGTTGCATTGTTCAAAGGCTGCGGCCAATTCGATAGAACCAGTTTTTTTTCCAGCCGCCTAGGTAATAATCGCTCTCTTTGCATTTAAGAATGACCGAGTGGCGTAGCCAGGATCAGGCCAGGCTCTGGGCAAGCCCCAGGCTGAGCAGGACGCAGCTCCTCTGACGTACGGCGCACTCGCTGACGTGTGGACCCGGACCCACGCGTCAGTGGCCCAACGTCAGGTGGCCGTACGTCAGGGGATCCGGCTCCGGCTGAGCATATGCTACAGTGTCAGAGCATGATTAATAGTATAACCAACAACGGGCTATAGTCAATCTAATAGCCAACATATATAGTAACTAATTGCTAAGTACTATTCCCTCCGTTCCAAATTACTTGTCGCAGGTATGGATGTATCTAGATGTATTTTAGTTTTAGATACATTCATTTTTGCGACAAATAATTTGGAACGAAGGGAGTACTATTTTATTAATGCATGGTCCATCGTACACTCTTACAATGTTTCTTAAAGTCCGTGCTGCAGCCGGTTGTTAATCTATAACCCGCTTCCCTTCTCTTTTTTATTCTCTCTCTCAACCAACTCAGCACAAATATGATAGTTTAATCCTTATATTCTACTGATGGTACCTTGTTATACTTGCTCTTAAGTAGTGTTGAGGGTGCTAAAGTCAACGAAGAGATCCGGTGCCATCGCCCAGGCGGCCGCCGGGCACCTTGGGCTTGGCTACCCCACTCAATGACGTGTCATTATCGACGATGCATTTCAAGGAATCTCTTTATTATGTAAAATGGTACAGCCCTTTACATTGCTTCCATCATAGAAATAACAATTTCCCACAAAAGCACGGGGAAAGCGAGATCAAGCAGTAGCAGAGAACCTGCTACTGCTCCGTTTTAAACCGTATATCTGCTGGCAGTGGTTTAATAGTACATGCATGTATGTAACGGGGAGTCGGGGATGATGGCTAATGCGGAGTTGGCAGTGGTTCATCGTACATACATGTATGGAAATATCTAGAATTTATCTAGATGAGATATAGTTTGGTCTCATTTACTTTGAAAACAAGAACAGATACAACCCATGTCAGCACACACGCATCTTATAGCATTACATCCAATGACTATAAAAAGTGAATAAGACCAAATTATATCTCATCTAGATGAGTTCTAGCAAAACTGTACATGTATAATGGCCGGAGGCGATGGCTACTGCGGAGTTGGAGCGTAAGGGGCGTACGGGGGCCAGTACAACTGGAGCTCCATCTTGTACGTGACCGTCGATCCCCGCAGGTCCACCGGCGACGACCGGACGTAGCCCAAGGCGTACGCGAAGTCACCGGTGCCGCCCATCACCGGGTAGTCAGACGGCCTGGTGTTGTGGGTTCCTCCGAGGACGGACACGGAACCCCGGTGGCCGCGGTGGCGGATCGTGATCTTGGCCAGCGACAGGCTCATCAGCCCGTCGAGGCTGGTCGTGATGGACGTCCCCTCCGCCACGCCGGCCACCGGGGAGGCCCCGTCGGCGTGCACCGTCAGGTTGTCGGGGAAGACGTAGACGGTGCCGAAGGGCGTGGTGGTCTGGCTGACCCCGGCGCCCGCCACGCCGTCGACGACCATGTAGCCGGTCTTGTTGATGGTCTCTTGCTGGTACAGGGTGAAGCTGAGCGTCTTGCCGCCGCCGCCGCCGTCTCTGGTCTCGTTGCTGCGTGGCGGCGCTGCAGCTGCAAGTGAGAACAGCTGGAGGTGCGGCACAATGGTGATTACCATCGTCAAGCGCAGCAGCAAGCTCGCAGACCGGGTGTTTGTAGCCATGTTGATCGATCGGTCTCTCGATGGTTTTGCTGCTGGGGCTAGCTACAGAGCGTCTCTATATATAGGGGGAGCTAGGAGTCCATCGAGCCTGAGTCAAGGTTTAGTCTTGATGAGATTTAACACTGAGCTGTTGGTCTTGGTCCAAGTCTAGCGGTGGTGTTGCTGAATGTTCTCTGTTTCCCTGTCAACTGTCTATGTTTGGTTCAAAAGGTCTTTTTACACTTCAAGAACGTATCTTGCTCAGTAAAGAAAATATGACCCATGGCCACGAGGACTCACAGAGTTTTCTAGAAAGAAGGCTCGAGACGAACAACGAAAAAAATAACAAGGCAAATTACAACAAATAAAAATGAACCCTGATAAGTGCCAGACGTGTGGCTGAAAGAGATCGTGCTGAACGCCTTTCTAGCCATCCATTGTGACACGTCAACCTTTTTGTTTATGCATGCAAACAGGGACAAAAGCATATTATGTCAGTGTGAATCTTTTGAGTTCTTCAAACTTTAAAATGTTTTATCTCTTAAATGAATAATTGATTGAAAATCTATTTTCATCATTAAATCCCTCGCGACGAGGACTTCAAAACTAGATCCTATATCGATATGTTTCGAGATATTTTTTGGTGGTCAAAAGTTGCAATGTCTATTGCACATAATTGTTATGGTATTTATACTGAAGTTGTTATGATATGTTTTAACTACTTTTTCTATGTTTAAAGTAAATTTTGACATGTTATAAAAAAGGGAATTAAGAAACTAAATTTGCAATGATGAATTAATAAAAAAAAATCATGATCCATGAAATAATGTTGACATGGTTCACAATTAAAAAGAAATCCATCGTCGATTATTTAAAAATGTATGGTCAATGGCTCAAATTTGCCATGAACCAGAAACTAAAATTGCCGTTGTGAATTACTTAAATTTGTCCTGATACATGCACTTAAATTTTTCATGGTTCATGCAAAAAATAATTTCAATGGTCAAAATACTAGAATTGCCATGATCTATAAACTAAATTTGCCATGATGAATTACTAAAAGTTGACATGATCCATGAATTAGATTTGCCGTGGTTAATTAATAAAAATTGCAATGGTCAATTAATAAAATTTTCCATGAAAACTAGTTGAAATACAATGGTAGTCGATCGAGCCTGAGTCAAGGTTTAGTCTTGATGAGATTTCACACTGAGTTGTTGGTCTTGGTCCAAGTCTAGCGGTGGTGTTGCTGAATGTTCTTTGTTTCTCTTTCAACAATCTCTGTTTGGTTGTTTTATCTGAAGGGCGGCAAAGACAAAAGGTCTTTTTACACTTCAAGAGTGTATCTTACTCGGTAAAGAAAAAAATGGCCCATGGCCATGACTCACAGAGTTTTCTAGAACAAAGGCTTAAGAGGAGTCCGCATTTGAATTAATAAAGACATCAACAAGTCAAGATTTATAACGACGAACAACAGAAACAAAAAGTATATAACAAGGCTACAACAATGAACAAATAAATAAATAAATAAATAAAAATAAAGCAAGCAAAACACTAGAAACTTCCATTTACTTTGCAAGCTTTTTCCTAGCCTTGCCGATAGGCACCTCATGGCTCGCTCGCGGAGTTCTTAGATCAGTAGATCTGAATAGAGTCTTGCTCATAAAGTCTATACCTATACCTGATGATTTTCAATCCACAACTCATTTTCCTGAATATGTGATTAGGCTTGCAAATTGTGATAAGGCTGCCAGAGAAATAGCTCAAAAAGCCTAAAATGCTCACTACTAGGGAAAAGCCTAGCAGTAGCACTGGTTTTTGGCCTATCAGTAGCGCGGGGAAGCTCAGCATCGATAAGGCGCTGACTAAAGTTTAGCGATGGCGCTTTGTTGGCACGCGCTACTGCTATATCTACTTAGTAGCAGCGCTTTCCCTAACAGGCGCTACTACTAATTACTAGTAGCGCTTTCGAGAACAATCGCTACTACTATTATTCGTAGTTCCATTTCTTTTTTATTTTAGGTCGTATTTATACACCTGTATACAATTTTCATATAGTAGCAAGTAAGAGATTGTTTTAACATCATAATGAGTTGTTAAATCACTAGGTGAAAGAACTTCGGATTAGTTTCAAGTGCGGATCACTTTGGATCCATCCATTTGAAACTAATCCGCGGTTATTTCACCCAATGACATAATAATTTATCATCATCATCACAATATCATTAACAACTTATTATCATAATATATCATTGTCATATAACTCCTCATAATCATCATTTTCGTTCATGATGAGACATCATATAACAACTTCGTCACTAGTTATAATAACAACTCCTCCTCATCATCATCATAGTACTCATAATCACTACTCCTACTCAGCATCACCATCAAGTCTAAGACATTGTAGTCATATATAATCAACACTAACTAATTGTTCTTAATACTTAGGACCTACTCCTCTCTCCTAGCTAAAATATCATAAAACAGATAAACCGGTCCTTCACCATAATGGAGAATGGACATAAACCTATCTCCAACTTGTGGCTTGCGCCATTCATTTTGTCTCCAATTATTTGCGTGTGCGCATTCATCACTTTGCTCCATTCTTTGATTTTGAGCCTTCCATCATTTGAGGAAATCGAGTATGTAGTATGGTAAGCCTCCGAAGGAGTTGGTCGTAAGCTAACCATATGCATATCACCTTCGGTACATAGCATGTCAGGCACAACCTGCTTCAGGAGCCTCTGTTCAAAACCGAAATAGTAACATATATAGTTAGCAATGTAGTTTACTTAAGAATAATGTATGCAATGAAGTTACCATCATTAACAAAATCTTACCAAGTTTTTGGCAATGAAGTTACCATCAAGCAATTTATGGACTAGTGGCACGTATCTAGTATAATTTGGGCTGATAGAGTGACTGGTTTTGAAGGCTTCAACATCTTGTATGAATGAGACAAGATAACCTTTCTCCTCACAATTAAGCTTGGAATCATAGCTGTAGTATGTGTTGTCTACTACCTTCCGAGTATTTCTTGAAGATAAGAAATAAGCTGACAATTATAAATAAATAAGTTTAGTACGGACGAACACCAAATATTTTTAAATTAACAACATAAATTACTGAACTTAACAAATTAGTTTGACAAACTCACATCTAGGTAAAACTGGAGGCATATCCACATCCACCCAGATGTCGATATTATCATCATCATCATAATCTTCGGGACGAATATCAAATCTTATTCGCATTCCATCCTCAAATCCATATGCCTTGTAGAGAGCTTCCCAGTTAGAGCAACCGAAATGGGAGCGATCGACGGCATTGTAGAACTTAACCAGAAACTCATAACCATGTTTAGTTCTTAAGTGAGCCCTCCTCGTCTCCACATTCTCAAAGTCATCTAAACCAAAACCAAGCTTCTCCAATACATATGGTCTAGCATGGCACGGGATGTACTAGTCGTATTGAAAAAATCCATAAATTACACGTTGAACAAAAGAAGCACAAATGATGATATTTATTATGATGAAATGCTTGTCATTGCACTGCATAAACGTCGAAGGTCTCTTCCAGCTTCACGGTGAAAAACCTATCATTTTGCGGTGTGAGGAAACCTGTCGCACACACCACGGTCATCGTAGCAGTACCCGCACTCCGGGATCCCATCGTCATCAGACATCTCCTGTGTTCAAAATTCAAAGATTATAACTCGACGGCAAAACCCAAAAAATCCGGCATGACCTTTGCTAAAAAAGACACATCGAGCCCCTGAAATTTGCAGGAACGGAAATTAATCAACACTCCGGCAAAACATAGGTCATTTAGCGATGGTCATTGCATTTCAATGGTTCAAAAGATGAAAAAAACATTTGAAAATATCTTATATATAATCCTAACACTAAATAAACTAGTTTTATTAACTACTTACTAAATAAACTAGTGCTATTAAGCACTTACTATAAATAAACTAGTTCTATTAAGCACTTACCAAATAAACTAGTTCTATTAAGTACCTAATATAAATAAACTAGTTATATTAATCACTTACTAAATAAACTTTTCTATTAAACACTTGCTAAAAATTCTACTACCCTAGTTCTACCCTAAATTTTCTTACTTCTATTTTATTCAAAACACGACGATTTGCAAGAACAGAGACAAGGAGGGAGGGAGGAGAGAGGAGGGGGAGCGGGCGACCGGAGGAGGAGGGGGAGGGGCCGGCCGGAGAAGGAGGGAGGGAGGGGCGGTGGGAGGAGGGCTGCCGGCGAAGGAGGGAGGAGGGGGCGGCCGCAGGCGGAGGGAGGAGGGCACGATGGGAGGAGGAGGGAGGAGGGCGCGGTGGGAGGAGGAGGCATGAAGGAGGAGTACCTCGGTGGCGGATGGAGGACGGGCGGGCGGCGCTTGGACGGTGGTGAGGTCGAGAGTGGCGCGTGAGGTCGAGAGCGGAGGGTGGGGGAGGCGGCGGCGACGATGAGGTCGAGAGCGGCGCGGCAGTGCAGCAGTGAGGTTGAGGCGGCCTCAGGCGGCGGTGAGGGCAGGCTCGGGCTCGGGCGGCGGGCGATAGAGGAGTAGGGGAACAGGGGAGGAGGACTTAGTGACATTTTGAGCGGGGTTAAGTCAAACTAGCGATGGCGCACTTTAGGAAACGCTATATAGCTAAAGTAGCTATAAGCGCGTTACTTAAAAACGCTACTGCTAAGTCTAAGCACGCATCAAAAAAATACATTGGCCATCAATGATCTTTTTGTGTACATTCTGAATTGTCAATATGAGTCCACTCCGGTAGGAACTGGAGAGGACTCATATTGCGCCACAAATTCTACACATAGAGTTCAGTGAAGACCAACTGGTTATAATAGTTTCAGAAGTAACATATTTAAGGTGGTAAACACCCTGTTCGTGGAGCGAGGTGGGACTAAACTTGTGGGCTAATCTTAGCAGTAGCGATTTTCTTAGAAGCGCGCTGCTACTAACTTCTATAGCAGTAGCGCGGTTCAGTATAGGGCGCTACTGCTATAACTAGCTGGGTTGCGAGGTCATGGCAATTAGAGCAGTAGCGCGGTTTGGTGTGGACGCGCTACTACTATTTTCTTTTCAGCAGCGCGTGATAGCAAAACGCGCTGCTGTGTATTTTAAAGAGCGCTGCTGGTAAGATTCTGTGTATAGGCTTTTCCCTAATAGTGGCTACAAGCTAAAAACAATTAACAAGAAACGCGAAGCTTGGAGACACTAAGATCTCTTCTGCAAACGAAGCACCGAAGAGGAGGAACGTGCCGGCTCAAGAGGTGAAAAGCCCATCCACAAGGGAAGGGCGTGACATCTTAAAACAATTGAGGATCACGATGCGACACAAACGTCCATTTCCATCCCCAAAGAAGGCCTCTACCTCCTGGTCTGGCTCGAACATGCGTTGCACCGTCGAGCAATGGAGTTGCTTACCTATAGCATGGAAGAATGTCATCGATAGGCTCCAACAGGGAAAGGATGGAACATGTCCATCATGTCATAGACGACCTACCTAGAACAGAGCACCCCAACTGCCCATGGGCTCACCACTAAAGAGAATAAAGTTGCTAGCTTGGATGAAGAAGGATAATAGCAGAAGGTCGGGGGTAACAATGAGGATTGAGGAGGAAGATATGAGGCCGTAGGAAGGAGCTTAGTCTAGCGCACCACACCATTTTTCATCTTCCAACGGTGCGAAGATGGCCGAAAGAAACGACACTTTCAAACCATAAAAGTTGCCTCCGCCGCCCACCAACCACAACACAACAATGCTCATAGCCTCAAAAGCTCCCAAGACGACCCCTACACAAGAAGGAGACGATGTCTAGAACTCTATTGCATCACAATAGAGTTAGGATTTTCACCCGGAAGCCTAGAGGGGGAGGTGCAAGGAATAAGAAGACCTGCATGGCACCTCCATGGATGGGAACAGCGCCCGCGGGCCTAGGATTTCTTCCAGTCTTGGCCCCCACCAACCAGCACACCAACTAGCTCACAATTCAATGACCCACCTCGGCACAAACCAGATCCGAAGGTGTGGGGACCGCTGAAGATTAAAGGGGAAGGAAGCAATCAGATCTGGCATTGTCGGTTGTCAGAGCAAAGACCATACCATGCTCCATACCCATCGGTAGCCATGTCGTCCACACGACCACAACAAATAGACCACGCCAACGCCAACTGCTCCTTGTAGGGTTGATGGCGCCTTGCCGAGGCCGGCGCCTTAGAGCCCAATGCCTCCCTGATGTAGGGCGGAACCCTATAGCGTCGATCTTTCACGTTTGGAGTGGATCCTACGGGGAGACACGAAGAACAAGCGGAAGAACACGAGGAAATCACGGGGAGGAACGAGGGAAAACACTCAACCAACAAGGAATCGGTCACACAAATGCTAGATCAAAGAACACAAAGAGATACACGAGATCCAAAGTCAACAAAGGTAGAGGATACAAAGGAACCGTTCTTCTCCGCGAGGAGGGCTTGAATCCACAAGGGATCTTCCCACGAGGGGTCTTGAATCCGATAGGATCTTCTCCGAAGAGGCCGCGGTCTCTCACGAGGAGGAGATCCGATGGATAATGACTCTATCTCTAACTTGAGCTAAATCAACGCTAACCCTAACTAGGAGGAGGTGGAGGAGTATATAGTCGTAGTACAAGTTGGGGATGAAGTGAAGGGGTACATGGGCCGGTGGCCCGTTACACTACGCGCAGGGTGGCCGGATGTCCGGGCGACGGGCCGGATGTCCGGGGCTTCGGGACGGGCCGGATGTCCGGGCTGGGAGGCCGGATGTCCGGGCTGGCCTGGGTCTTCCAGATGCGTTCGGTGATGGAGGGGCCGGATTTCCGGGCGAAGGGGCCGGATGTCCGGGGCTTCAGGAAGAGCCGGATGTCCGGGGCATGGTGCCGGATGTCCGGCTGCGCTGGTCCTTTTCAGTGTTCTCTGGATAGCCGATGCCGGATTTCCGGGGCAAGGGCCGGATGTCCGGCCACTGTAGCAGCTGGCTCTTCTTCCTTCTCCTTCCTTCGCTTCCGCGCACGTTTGGCCTTGGTCCTTGGGCTCTCCATGGTCTCCTCGGGTGTACCTGAGTATGCACAAGGTCCGGCTTGAAGTAGCATCCATGTCTTACATGCGGAAAGTGAAGATTCGGAAAGGAGCGAATTCACCTTAGGTCCAATGGCGAGGGCTCGAGTGTACATGGGGATGATCGTGGATTCTCCGCATCATCTCCCCTCCCTTGGGAAAGATCCGACCTCGGATCGAAATCCTCATCACCATGGAAACGGTTGTCGTGGACGAACTTGTAATTGGACGGAGTGGAAGTCATGGCGCAATCCAAGTACTTGAAGATGTCGTCGGGATGGTACACATGCAAAGAGAGCAAACACAAGCGACACTCGGAAATACAATGGTTAGCGCACACAAAGTGTCCATCATGTAAGAATGAGTCCGTGAGGCAAGATTGTTCATGACAAAGCACATGAAGCTTAGCAAGATAATATGGAATGAGATGTAAAGCATTCATTGTGCACACAAATGTGTTGTAAATATGATCAATGCAACCACGGTGCAAAATGATGTCATAGTGACACGGTTTATCAGTAGCATGAATATGGCAATGGATGCTCAACATGTGTATGTTATCATGCAATTGATGATGGGCAATATGATCATGATGTATGAATATGCCATCAAGGAAGATCACAACAAATTTGCTAAGGAAGTGAACAAGCTCATATATTATGGATGACATGGGAATACAAGATGCAACAAGGCAATCATAATGTGAGTCAATCCATGCATAAGACGCAAATTTGCTATGGGTATGATATGTCCATCGAGCATGACATGTATGAGCACAATCAACAAATATGAAGGTGTGGGTGCAATGTGTCAAAGGAGTGTTGATGTACCAATGCTCGATGCCGTGGCATGAGTGGAGGTTCGAAGGTGCATCCCATAAGTCCGAGCGCTCCTCAATGTGAAGGTCCATAGGGTCGATCTCCAATGTCGATCCTCCATCCAATAGATGTATCATGTGGACAATAAGAAGGAAACAACAATGAAAGAATGACCCATCCAATATGCAAACTTGAGGATGGCTCAAAGGGAAGGAGTTCACCTTTAGTAGATTCTCGCAAATGTTGGTGTTGCACATCGTGTATGCCTTCGCATGACCAAGTTGTCGATAACGGCATCGCCTTGTGAAACCTCCAAAATGAAAGAACATGACAAACACTCGGAAAAACAAATGAGGTTAGCGGAAATGCAAAACCTATCATTCGAGTGGTAAGATACCCAACAAGTGTATGCATCATGTTCATCATAAGAAGGTACAAGGGAGCGTGTCATAGTATGGAGGCATATGATGCAAGAACAACCAAGTACAATAGGCTCAATCAAACAAACATGCGTCACAAGTAAGGTGTCAAAGTCTCCAAGACCAATAAGCATAGTATGGTTGCACTCAATACAAGTGGATATGAAAGAGGCAACTAATGGACACAAGAGACAATGAACAAGATATATCATGTGAGAGGCATGAACATATATGTTATCAACCCAAGAAAGCAAGTAATAGTGGAACATGGGTGATGCAACATAGGAAGCAATCATAGCGATCAAGTCAAGCAAGCTAGTAGTGCGAAGATGCAACATACTAGAAGGAATCATGGCAAGCATGTCATTGGTGCAAATAGTGGGAATGACTAATTCACATGTCATAGCACAAGCATAAAGGCAAGATATGAGCAAAATAGCATCAATAGCATGGGGCACATGATAAACATGGCAATAGCAACAAGGATCTCCACCAAGCATGCAAATACACATAGGAGTAGCATAATGGTGAATCATGGGTAGATGCAAGTAAGGGTCACAATTGCATGGCAAAGTCATGTAAAGAGGAATAACATGCAAAGTGAACACGATAGAATGTGCATAAGGTAATAAGTGATATATAGCCCAAAGCCGTGTGAGAGACAAGTAAAAGAGATGCGCGTAGTCCTTGCGCAAAGGGAACGGTGGTAAGGATAGTCCACGGGATCCCAAAGCATCGTTGCTCTCAAGAGCTCGTTTCGTCAACTCTTGGGATTGAGGACGGAAATTGATGATTTCAAGGTCAAAATTGGAGAGATTTCATGGATGGAAAGTGGGGAAACTTGGGGAAATGCTAGATCCACTCGAAACCAAGCAAATCCATGGATCAAAATCAACAAAACATCATCAAAACTAACAAATCACAAAAAAATTGGGGCTATTTTTTGGTGGGGATTTTCGGATTAGGACGAAATCAACAAAATCAAGCTAGAAAACACGGGTAGGGGCTCCAAAACGTGATCAACGTGGCTCATGATACCAAGATGATGTAGGGCGGAACCCTATAGCGCCGATCTTTCACGCTTTGGAGTGGATCCTACGGGGAGACACGAAGAACGAGCGGAAGAACACGAGGAAATCATGGGGAGGAACGAGGGAAAACACTCAACCAACAAGGAATCGGTCACACAAATGCTAGATCAAAGAACACAAAGAGATACACGAGATCCAAAGTCAACAAAGGTAGAGGATACAAAGGAACCGTTCTTCTCCGCGAGGAGGAGGGCTTGAATCCACAAGGGGATCTTCCCACGAGGGGGTCTTGAATCCGATAGGATCTTCTCCGAAGAGGCCGCGGTCTCTCACGAGGAGGAGATCCGATGGATAATGACTCTATCTCTAACTTGAGCTAAATCAACGCTAACCCTAACTAGGAGGAGGTGGAGGAGTATATATAGTCGTAGTACAAGCTGGGGATGAAGTGAAGGGGTACATGGGCGGTGGCCCGTTACACTACGCTGAGGGTGGCCGGATGTCCGGGCGACGGGCCGGATGTCCGGGCTTCGGACGGGCGGATGTCCGGCTGGGAGGCCGGATGTCCGGGCTGGCCTGGAGTCTTCAGATGCGTTCGGTGATGGAGGGCGGATTTCGGGCGAAGGAGCCGGATGTCCGGGCTTCGGGAAGAGCAGGATGTCCGGGGCATGGTGCGGATGTCCGGCTACCGCTGGTCCTTTTCGGTGTTCTCTGGATAGCCGATGCCGGATTTCCGGGCAAGGGCCGGATGTCCGGCTGGGCGGATGTCCGGCCGGAGCCGGATGTTCGTCATTGTCAGAGTACCGGCTCTTCTTCCTTCTCCTTCCTTCGCTCACAAGACGCTTGGCCTTGGTCCTTGGGCTCTCCATGGTCTCCTCGGGTGTACTTGAGTATGCACAAGGTCCGCGCTTGAAGTAGCATCCATGTCTTACATGCGGAAAGGGAAGATTCGGAAAGGAGCGAATTCACCTTAGGTCCAATGGCGTAGGCTCGAGTGTACATGGGGATGATCGTCGGATGCTCCGCATCACTCCCCCATGTGCCACAACTCAAAGAGTTCTTGGTGCTCCCATGCTATCTTTCAGGCACTATTACAACTCTTATGAGATAGAAGTTATGAAACATTTTGATAATATTAAAGATAACTTTAAAGCACTCCCATACTAGTATGGACCATTTATTTACTTTGGTTTCTGGTTTGATAGCTAAGGTCATATCGAACATGGATCATCAAACAGACATCACCAAATGTTTGTGGACACATCTAGACGTGTCGCTGGACAACGGGCCGACAGTGGTCATGACCCGCGTCCCCCGAAAGACCGTGGATGTCGAAGTTTTCATTTATTTTTGGATTACTATTTACACAACAAAAAAGCCTAAAAAGGAGAAAAGAACCTAATCAACTTCTCATCACTGTCCGAGTTGAGGTCAACGACCCCAGGGTCAATGGGTCGGCCTTGTCGTCGTTGGGGGTTGGCATGAACGAGCGGGAGCTACTGATGTTGCCTTGTTGGCATCGTCGGCATGTTGCTTCGGTGCCTCATCGTCCTAGGCCACCAACTCCTCAAAAAATTGACACCGAGCTATCAACGCTTGTAGGGGACCATGCAGGCTCTATACATGGATGTGAGCACCGCTCAGCTCACGTCGACGATGCCAGGGTCCACCTCATCGATGACCCGACGATAACATTGCACGTGCGCTCGCCTCCAGCTGAGCCTCCACCAGTAGGTGTGGTTGTCATGTTGTACTGTTGCTCTGCCTACAACAACTAGAAAACGAACATTGGCGTGGCGTGGACGACAATCGCTCCTCCTCCGCGACCTCCGTCATGACCATCGGGCTGCCCTCCTTCCCCTTCATCGAGTTTGGCTCCAAAGGGCTCGATGATTGGGTTGCCTCATTTCGATCCTGGCGTTAAGCGTCCGTGGCATGGACCTGCACTATCGACAACAGTTTGAACCATGAAATCTCAGAGCCAACTATGCGACGTCGGATGACGAACGCGGATGCGAATTAGGGATCCGAAATAGCTGCGGCAAGGCTTCTCGGTAGCCACACCGACATGAATACGGTTAGGCGGCTGAAATGTAGGGAGGGTTCTAGAGCTAAACAACCGGAAATAGATGTCCGAACTTTCAGGAGCTCCCCCCAATTTGAGGTCAACTTGTGGGATTTGAGAGGCATTCGGAACTCTCTCTCTCTCTCCTCAACGGTCCTCACTCCTCCTGTTTCATCTCCTCCCACCCCCACCTTCGAGAAGACAACCTCAGTCCCTCACTTTCCACCCTCACCTTACACCGGCGGGAAGGGAGCGTGCTTCTCCAGTTGCTGAAATCTCGCTGCGGCGGCTGATTGGCCTTCTGCTCGGGATCTCGTACAACAAGGTGAGCCGTGAGAACACAATCCCTTGTTAGTACTACTCCGTATTTGCCAGCCATGAATTGGATCTGAGCAGAGCACCGTTCCTACTTAGATAACATTTGCAGAGGTCAAAGGGGAGGCCGGTGGTAGGTAGGCTTCTGCTTCTCCTCCGGCCTCGGCGGTCCGAGCAGATTCTCTTGACCGGTGTGCTGCTCTGATGCCGTCTTCCCCGTGTCAACTCAACACTGCACAGGTCATTTTTATCCATCCAAACCCTAACTAATAGCTGCAGTTTAGAGTAAGATATTCGATTAGCTTTGCGTGCTTCCCATCCAATTCTTCATGACCCGTGATGTTTCTCTATACATCTAACCCTGCACATTGTTAATCAATCCATTAAATCCCAAGTGTGTGAAATTAGCCCATGTTTCATGGAAGTACCATGTGCAATTAGCCCTGCTTCCAGTTTGTCACGACTTCTAACTGATTAATCAGCTACACATCGAGTTAATTAATTCATGATTTCCTTGCTTCTTTATGATTGTCGTGTTTGGAGTGAGTGTATACATACACCTGCAGAGCTCTTGAAACAAATACCTCAGAACAGATTGATTATTAAATGCATGGAAATCTGCAAGAACACCAAATGGCTCGAACTCTCCTACGTATGAAGATAGATTGCGTGCAAGGATCCTTTACAGAAAGCTTTCTGTTGTGACCAAAATCTTTATCTAATCCTGCATATCTATACACTTTTGTTCAGTTTTCCTTGTAGTAACTTAAAAACAAATTGGAGATATCCATCATTCCGCTGTTTCTATTGCTATATCCTAGTTATGTTTTATGACTACTTCATCCCAATAAAGCTGATGTTGAAATGGATTTAAATGATTAAATTGTATAGCAACTGGTCTGTCCCCAGTAAAATATAGTTTCAGATGATTGAATTATTCTGTTACAGTGTCTTTGTCTCAGTGATTAAAAAAAACTGCTTCCCAGTGTCTATCCTGATATTATCAATTTTGCCTTTCAGTAAACTACCATAAAGAGATGGACCTTGAGAATGGTTTTCCTGCTCCTAAGCTAACTGATGATCTAGTGGTGGAGATCCTCTCCCGGCTGCCGTTCAAGTCTTTTTGCCGCTCCAAATGTGTCTGCAAGGCCTGGCATGCCTTCTCCTCTGATCCGCACTACGGCAAGAAGCTTCTGAAAATTCCGACAGGTCTTCTCTACCAACAACGTTATAACTCTGCTATCAAGCTCGCTAGCCTGCCCCACAATGATAAGGAATTTGATGAAGCTCTTAGTTTCCTACCACAGTATGAGCAATTAGAGCTGATGGACTCTTTCAATGGCCTAGTCCTTTGTAAGTACAAGAACAGCTATACTCCTCTAGGTATTTGCCGCTTTATCGTGTGCAATCCGGCAACACGAGAGTGGAAGATGCTCCCTGATACTCCTCCTAGCCATTATGACCCTTTTTACAATATGAGCATTCTGGCCTTCAGCACATCATGGCCGGCAAATTTCTACGTCTTCAACTTTCAGCGGCTCAGTACACGCTATTTGGGATTTGGCCCCGTCAAACTTCAGGTGTTTTCGTCTGACCTTTCCACTTGGTTTCTGGACGATACATCATGGCTCTCTGGGACATCAGTTTCTCAACCACACATGTTTATTGATGGAGCATTATACGTGCACACAGATTTGCATGAGATTATGGTACTGAAGAGCTTGGAGGAAACTAGTTCTGGCATTGCGCCCTCTCTTCGGACTATTAAGTTGCCACATGAAAATGTCGGTTTTGTGACTAGGTTTGGCCAACGTTGCTTCGGCCAATCTTCGGGGGCCTTGCAATACGCATTGCCAGAGGAGGATGCTCGTACGATTCTTGTTTGGAGTCTTGATGTTGATGAGCCTTATGAGTGGAGCCTCAAGTACCGCCTCAGTATGAGCCATGCATTCGGAAGGGACAACCTTTGTCAGTATGGCGTGCATTCCTGGCAATGTGACTATGAGGTCATCGCTCTTGACCTGGAGAGAGATGGTGTTCTCCTGTTCGACAAACGGGCGGACAAGCTTCGTTTGTACTCCCTCCCTTCGTTTGTACAAAGTTGAGTCATCTATTTTGGAACGGAGGGAGTACAATACAAGAACCGGTGAACTTGACGAGATTCAACCAAAAGACCACCGCTGCCGCAAGTTGCAAGACGCGTACTATCATTATGTGGCATCCTACTCAAAGCTCCCAGCTTTAACCATGTAGTCAGTACCATCTTTGTTTGGCTTTTGAGTGTCGCGCCTCTTTATGCTGCCAAAAAATGCAGGGGCAGCTTCTTCTCTCTGTCAAGTGCTATTTATGGACTGTAATATAGGACCGTTTCAAGTTTTCTTGAACCTATTCCAGTAGTACCAATATTAATGAGGTTAGCTCTATTCTGTCACTGATTGTAGCAGCAGCTGCATGTAAGCTGGGAGCTATGTATTCTGCCCTAGCCATCTCTCTGAAAATATAATTCCTGAAATTGCTGAGGGAAGATGCTGAATTTCTTGGAAATACTGGAGGCCTGTGTGCTCTGTTTATCATTTGGTATCTTGGTAGCTCAACAGATGCGCTAGATAAGCCGCGCGCTGGAAAAAGCGGCTCTATAGCGCGCACAACAGAAAATAGCGCTCTAGCAGCCGCGCTATAATCCTGCAGGTGGTAAATAAGGTTCAGCGCGCGGGGAAAAACTGCACCGCGCTGCGTATTTGGTGCGCGCGCTACAAAATCTGGGCTGCTGCAGGTAGGGCCGCCGGATTGGGCGCCGTATTTTTGCGCTTCTCGTAAAGCAAAACACCAGCCCAGCGCGCTAAAACGCTATTTTGGCGCTGGAAAAAAATTAGCACGCCGCGCAACCGCGCGTCTGTCGGAGATGCTCTAAACTGACACTAATCCATTTATATTTTGAGAAGATACCAAATGATAACACACAGTGTATATTATTGCCATAAATTCTCACCATGCATATAGAGTATAATTTGAAAGTTAAAGAGAAAACTTTGTGCTTGTGGAAACTGGTACATGTCAAACGACTCAACATCCATAGACGGTTGAAATATTACAATGTGAACAGGTTTGATTTTCTAGTTAACTAACCAAGATTTATGAATGCAAATCCCAATTTTTTCCCTTTGTTGGGTACCACTAGATTATCCCTATCTTTTGGAACCCCTCACTTTTGCACCTCCACCGTTAGAGCATCTCCAGACGCGAGCCGCGCCCCCAGGAAGGCCTCCCCAGGCGATTTTTTCGCGCCGGCAAGAAAAAACAGCCAGGTCGCGTCAGGAGCCCGATTTTCGCCCGGCTGGGCGAAAAGCAGCGCCAGCGGACCCAGGGCGAACCCGCTGTAGGGGGCACCGGGCGCCAGGCGAGCTGTTTTTAGCGCGAAAAAGCATGGCCAGCAGCGTCAACGACACGGTGCCTCGTCTTCCAACGGCCTCGGTTCCTTGAGAATCAATGGCAAGGTTCTTCTTTGGTTAGCCTTGCCATTGATTCCTCACGGCGCGTCAGAGACGGCCACGACGCCTCCCTCCTCGCCAGACGCCGGGCATGGCGGCCTATATAGCCGGTGGCCTCACTCGCTTGTGCCTACACCAGCCCCGCCCCTCGCCGCCGCCCAGGCCCTCCCTCTCCCTCTACCTCTCCCGAGCGCCACCGCCCAGCCCCTCCCTCTCCCTCTACCTCTCCCGAGCGCCACCGCCCAGCCCCTCCCTCTCCCTCTACCTCCCCCGAGCGCCACCGCCCAGCCCCTCCCTCTCCCTCTACCTCTCCCGAGCGCCACCGCCCAGCCCCTCCCTCTCCCTCTCCCCCCCTCTCCCGATGGCAGAGCGTTTCCCCGGAGACGAGGCGGTGCCCATTCCCCCGCTGCCCGATGCCGTGGCCAAGCCCAAATACTTTGCCGAGGAGGTCGAGGTAGTGCGCGCTTCCCTCACCGACGCCCAGCTCTCCCTCCCCCAGTACGCCACCGACAACCACGCAGCTTGGGCGGGCGTGCCAGCGCGCCGCCGGCAGTGATTGGTGTCCACAAACGGCGTGCGGTGGTCGGTGACTGAAGAACGGTGAGGCGCCACCGTGGCGGGCGCCCCGGCCGCACACTCGAGGGCGTGGCCGACGCATTCCTCGAGGGCGGCAACGACCCACCGCATGCATTCTGGCGAGGTGGCGCCCCAAGCGCACCACCGACGCCACGGGCCATGGGCGCCAAGGAGGTTCGGTCCTCCTCTTCTTCTTCCTCCTCGCGATCTTCCTCGCACTCCTCCGGTACTCGCCCGCTTTCGGCGTCAAGGCCGAGCTCAGCAGCGGAGATGCCGCTCGGCCGACGCACTCACAGCGCCGGCATCGTCATCAACGAGGCGGCCGGCGCGCCTCCTCGTCGGCTCCTCCTCCGCGCTTCGTCAATCCAAAGACGGAGCCGGGGCTCGCGCCGGTGAAGAAGGAGCCGGCCGCGCCGGTGAAGATGGAGTTCGACGACGACGACGCGGCCTTGGAATGGGCGCGCAGGGACTCCATAGCGATGGAGAAGGAGCGCCTGGAGAAGGCGAAGGAGCGCCAGTGCGCCGCCCTGCGCCGCTTCGCGGAGCGCCGACGCGGCCGCGACGAAGGCGGAGTCGTCGTCATCTACGACAACGACGACGACGACGACGCGCCGCCACCAGTCCGCCATGGCGACGCCGGGTCCAGCAGGGGCGCCCGCGTCAAGGAGGAGAAGGCCGACGACGACGACAGCGGTGAGGATGGCGGCGATGGCGCTACATGATGAGGGGACATGCTTGCATGCTGAGAGAAATATGTCAAGGGGCAGTGGGGTGTTTTGATGACCGGGCTTCATGGAGCCCGAAACTTTTTAAAAATTCAACCTTTCCGGTTTCAAAAAGATCAGAAAAAATATGCAAGTATATAAGAATGAAATGTGTATGTGTGTGTAAAAATTCAGGATGAAATACCTTGAAATGTGACCTGTACAGAAGAAAGAACAAATTCATGGACTTAGAGGAAGAATAGTATCATGTGCTGACAAGCCCTTCTCGCAAAAAAAATGCTGACAAGCCCCAGGTTTTTTTTTGCACAACCCACATTTCAACTTATTTTGTCTTGAAAATTTACACACATGTACATTATGCCTCCATGCATATCTGTATTTTGCCTAGAATTTTTTGAACGTAGAAATATGAATTTTAAAAATTGCAAATGGAGGCCTCCACGAAGCTCGGCCTCCAAAAACAATTTCCGGTTAAGGGGTGGCTATTCAGATACAGAAGATATATCCCCCTTCACAGCATGCCACTGCCAGCAGGGTCCCACTCATGAGTTGCCGCCAAAAAAGGGGAAACTCCAGTCACAGAAGAGTTTTGGAGAAATAGGGCACTCGAATCACACGTAAATGCTAAGCAGATCTCAGTCAACCAAGCTCTAGTCTCAAGATTTGTTGGTAAAAGTATGTTTCCTATGGAGGTACATAACATCTCTCGACAAAGCATATACCTCAGATATGCATAAAACAGTGCTTGCTGCAGTATATTCTATCAGCCTCTTCATCCATACAAAGATATTCAGATACATAAACTGAATCTAAGAGATGATGCCGTACCAGGACAGGTGCAACAGAAATGCACAAAACAGTGGATTACAACAACACATCTTACTACGAAGTCATAAGGTCATACCCCCTACTCAATGTTGCAGTTCTGGACCGAGGGTTTGTCATCGGGGCCGGGACCGTATGTTTGTTCGACAGTATGGGCAATCTGCGCATTTCCGCACCCATGGCTCCAAGCAAGTCGAGTGGAACCTGTGTCCGCAGCGCAGCCTTATCAGCTCGTCTCCGTCATAGAAACCATCGAGACAAATCGAGCATTCCGGCGATGCCTCCCTGTTGTCATCTTTCTTAGCCTCAAAGATCTCTATCTGTAGCCGAAGAAAGGCAGACTTGCTCAGTCCAGGTGACCTGTTGGAAGTAGTTGAACTGATGGATGTGTTCTCCAGGCTCTCTTCATCTGACCCGCTGCTTGGCTGGACGGATGATGAGTTAGGCCAATTTGCATCATATGTGGTTTCTCTGCTTCCGAAGTCGATGATTCTAAACACATCCGTAGCTGAAAATTCATCCAATGTGATGGATGGCCTGGAGGTAGATGATCCGATAGAAACACCTCTCAGTCTCTCTAGAACACGTGCCTGAGCTTGCAGTACAGCACCAGGAAGCCGCTCATTTGTTCTGAACATTAGCCTGTCAAGTCGGTTCCTTGTTGCTGCGGAATCCCCAATGTTGGTATTGTCTATGTATGATAAGATACGGTCCTGTAGACAACAGAAATGACCAAAAAAATCATTTGATGGTATATATGATCACAAACAACACGTAAATGCACATGAAAGCTAAAGTTATGACTTCTCAATCCAACGTTTTCTTCTCTCTTTTTGGAACCAGGCAGGAACACTGCCACTCAATTACTCCCTCTGTTCTTAAATATAAGTCTTTGTAGAAATTTCACTATGGACCACATATGGATGTATGTAGATGCATTTTAGAGTGTAGATTCACTCATTTTGCTCCGTATGTAGTTTATAGTGAAATCTCTACAAAGACTTATATTTTGGAACGGAGGGAGTAGAAGGTAAGCAAAACAATAAACTGAAGTTAGTGCATCAAAATGGCAAGAAGACCAAGTTGCAGCATTAACCAGTTTGGTACAAAGCTGAAAGTTTCATCTACACATATCTCAAACTATATGTTTGGCCAAAAGATTGAAGCAGTGGCAGTTTCTTTCTTCAATACGTATCACAGAGAGATGGAACAAGCAGTTGCAACTCAGAGCCTAAGGCTGTTATGTACCTTTTGGTTTGCTCAATAACCATGATGGTCAGGTGCAATGCTTTATTTAACTCGCAAGATTTAGGCTGCTTTCGTTTCTCTCCCTGAAGCTGACTTGCTTTAACTTTTTCGATGGCAACTTACAAATTCTATTGTGAAGCCAACATTCCAAGCGTACAACAAAATCAGAATTAATTGAGCAGGAAGTCGAATTAATAACCCTGGTCCCCTCAGAAATCAACTTATGAGCTATCCATATCGTTCTATCCAACTACAGCACAAAAATTACAACGAAGCGGGCCCATATCGTTTCCCATTTTGGAATGATCGCTACCTATTTCCGGAGCTATCAAGCGAGGCTAATCGAAACTCCGCGCTTCAAAATCACCGCATGACGGTGCTCGGGACGAATTGTCAACCCTAATCCTCTCACGAATTTCACGGGACGACACCCGAAACGCCTCGATCTAACCAACCACGGCGCGGGAGCTGCAGTCACCCAGCGGGCGGGGAAGGAGGAGGAGGAGGATGAGGCACTCACCGTGTAGGAGCCGCGTCGGCGCGGGGGCGGCGGGCCGGTGTGGAGGTGCTGGCGCACGTCCCCGGCGGCGTCGAGCTGGCGGCGCGCGCGGCAGCCCGGCGGCGGCGGCGGGCGGCGAGGCCGTGCGGGTCCTGCGGCGCGTCGGCGAGCGGATCCGGGCCGGGGTCCCCCGGGTCGGAGAGGCGGGGCGCGCGGGCGCGGCGGGCGGTGAAGAGCTCGGAGGCGCTCGTCATGGCCGGCCGGATCCCTACGGATCAGGCGCGCGTGTGGCGTGGCCTGCGTGACTCGAGGATGGAAAATGCGCTCGTCGCCTTGCTTTTCGTCTCTTTCCCCGCCCGGTTTGGTGGTTTCCCCGTGCCGCGGGCGGGCTGGATCCGGTACTTGGATAGGGCGGGCGTGGGACGGGACGGGATAGGGAGGGCGGAAGGAGCGGAGGAAGGTACGGGTCCTGCAGCAGCTGCACGGCAAGTCGGGGAACACCGCCGGGGTTGTCACGGAGACCATGACCAATGGCAGTGGACCAGTGGACTGGCCGGTGATGCGTTGCCGCGTTGGGTTGGAAACTTCCGACGGCATGGGATGGGACACATGTGCCCACTGAAATTAGCTAGATTTGCTTGCCAAAGTCGTTGGTCCAGTTTCAACGTGTCAGTGATGGTCCAGTATCAGTGGTGGACGTGCATACTCTTCAACAGTTCTATCGATTGTGGCTTGGTTGTGATACCGGGTTATCACAAACCCGCAGGAATGGGTCTACAGTAGACTAAAGAAATGTCAAAATTCCAACACTTAGGGCTCCTTTGATACAAAGGAATTTCATAGGATTTTTACAGGATTTGGATCCTCAGGATTTTTTTTCTATGATGGTCGTTTGATTTGTAGGATTGGAGTCCTTACGATTTTTTTCATAGGATTCATTTGTACTACATTTCGAAGGAAATTTTCCATCCACTCAGGGCCTGTTTGATTCGCAGGATTTTCCAAATGCAGGAATAGAAAAAATGTAGGAATAGAGTGTCATGTCCTCTTAGGTCTTCTTTGGTTCATAGGGTAGGAAAATCGTAGGAATAGGAAAGTCATAGGAAATGAGATGACATGTATCTCATCCTATGAGTAGGAATAGGAAAGGAGATGCCCCTTGATTCACATCATATGATTTTTTTCATTGAGTCTAGACTAATGTTTATTTTCCTATGAAATGTAAGGATAGGAAGAATTCCTCCATAGGAATAGGATTCCATTCCTACAAACCAAAGGGCTCTAAAGGAATTTTTCCTATAGAAATCCTATCCTATGAAATTCCTACAAGATTCCTCTAAACCAAAGGAGGCCTTATATCCTATGGGAGAGAAGTGTTTGATAGCACAGGAAAAACAAAGGAATTCTACAAAGAAGTTTGAGTGGATGGAAAATTTCCTTCAAAATGTAGTACAAATGAATCCTATGAAAAAGAATCTTAAGGATTCCTATCCTACAAATCAAACGACCATCATAGGAAAAAAATACCGAGGATCCAAATCCTGTACAAAATCCTATGAAATTCCTTTGTATCAAAGGAGACCTCAAACTTCTTTGTAGAATTCCTTTGTTTTTTCTGTGCTATCAAACAATTCTCTAAATCCCATAGGATATAAGAGGACATGCCACTCTATTCCTACATTTTTCCTGTTCCAACATTTTGAGAATCCTGCGAATCAAATAGGCCCTTAAACTGGTCTTTGACGCTCTAATGGACTTTATTCATGGGATTGGCAAGGCAGTTACTCCATGTTTGCTTGTAGTACTAGTAAGAGCATCTACAACCAGACCTCTCAAACCCGTCTCAAACGCCCGGGCAGGCCACCCGGTCGCTGCCCGGTCACGAAATTTGGACCTAGACGGTCCTCTCAAACGCCCGGGCTGACCGGCACCCCACGTATCCAGCCCAAATATGGGGTGGATACGGGGGTGCCCGGGCACGCCCGCCACGCCGGACCCGACAACCCGACCCCACCTCAAATTGCACCAAATCCCCCCCCCCCCCTCGAGCTACTGGATCCATATCCAAGCCTCGTGGCAATAAACAGAGCCACTTTTGCAACAATGCAAGAAGCAGCTAGGCAGGACGTGTAGAGGGCATTTGGTGTTCTTCTGGCTCGTTGGGGAATTGTGCGGAGCTCTGCAATGATGTGGGAATCAGAAACTTTGTGGCAGCTGAATTGTCGAGGATGAGGGTGACGGTGTAGCCCAAACCCATGATTTCGAAGCACCCGGAGAACAAGTTGAAATCCCAGAAGATCAAGATGCGGGTCAGCTTATGAACTTTCTACAGATGCATCAGAATCTTCGAAATCAGCAGGTGCACACGCAACTACTCAATGATCTTGTGGAGCACATGTGGATCCACAATGGCAACCAAGGAGGCAATGCTTGAGTTTGACACTTCAAATAAATTTTATGTAAACACTATGTATGCTTGATACCAACATTTGTTATTTACGTGCGACATTGTGGTGCATGATCAGCCTGCATGTATTTGCATGGATTTTAGAGTCTGAATTTGAGATATTGTGGATGGACGGAAGGAAATATGAGGGTCCGTCCGGATGCGCCCGCCGGCGTGCCCGGACACGTCCACGGGCGTTTGAGGGGCCGGATTTGCCAAGTTCGGTTGTAGATGCTCTAAGAGAACCAAGTTAGTTAAGCTAAAAAATCAAACCTTCTTTTTTTTGTAAGAGCCGACGGAGCACTCCCATTTATTCATAGGAATGGAGTTTCAAAAGTACAAGGGTGAGCCCCCTACATGAGAGGTGGAGGTTCCCTGCATAGTGAAGTGGACGACGTCTACTGGTGAGAAAAGCCGTCTGAATTTTTGCCATGACATTTTCCAAACATTTTTCCAAATTACTTTTAGCATTTTGTTGATTCGGAGAAAAAGATGAGATCATATTCCATCCAAACCACATATGCAAGTTGAAGCATATAACAGAATCAGTAGGATGGCACACAACAAAAACCAAGTAAGATGCTTCAGGACAGTTGGAAGAATCAGACGCGCACACTAGGGCGTGTTTGCTTCTCGTAGCAACTTTTGCCTGCATAGCATACACTTCTCGATTGGGCCGGGCTGAAGGAAAACACGTAAAAAACAATTGCGCCTAGTTGGTTGCCTGCATACCCTCTAGTCTACATGGGGCGTAACGAAAGGTGGCATGTTTGGTTGCCCGCTTGTTGGGCAGAAACACAAGGTATAGTGTTTGGTTTCACGCAATGCCTATTGTCTGGTAACCTCTTTAGCAGGTGGTGAGGTTGCCAACACACAGGGGCGTGTAGAACAATCCAAGACACACAAAAGATAGCATATTAACATAGTTCTAAATCATAGCAAGTAGTTTTAAACATAGTACCACACTTAAACATAGCAGTTTTCAAGCAAAGCAATACGATATAGTCGATACAAAATCAGCTGGAGCAAGGGAGAGATGTCCTAGACGTTCACGACGAAGGCGTCGTCGTGCCTCCCGCACTTGGTCACCACATCAATGACGTCGTCATTGAAGACGATGACCTTGAGCGTGTCGGGAGTCAGCAACTTGAAGGTCACCATGTACCCAATCTTGATCTGATGGACAACGGTGAAGGTGCCCCAACCCTGATCGAGGGTGAAATTCATCAGCCTCACACTGACCCTCCATGAGCAGTTGGTGTTCGTCTTGAGCTTGAACTCTGTCGGCACGGCCGGGAAGTTGTAGGATCGAAAGTATGTCTAGAGGGGGGTGATTAGACTGCTTGACCAAATAAAAATCTAGCCTTTTCCCAATTTTAAGTCTTGGCAGATTTTAGCAACTTAGAACAAGTCAAGCAATCAACCTACACATGCAAGTCTAAGAGTATAGTAGCGGAATGTAAAACATTGCATATGAAGGTAAAGGGAGGAGTTTGGGGAGGGCAAACGCAATGTAGACGCGGAGATTTATTCCCGTGGTTCCGATAGGTGGTGCTATCTGATAACCCACAAGTATAGGGGATCGCAACAGTTTTCGAGGGTAGAGTATTCAACCCAAATTTATTGATTCGACACAAGGGGAGCCAAAGAATATTCTCAAGTATTAGCAGTTGAGTTGTCAATTCAACGACACCTGGATAACTTAGTATCTGCAGCAAAGTATTTAGTAGCAAAGTAGTATGGAAGTAATGGTAACGGTGGCAAAAGTAACAGTGATATTTTTGTAGTGATTGTAACAGTAGCAACGGAAAAGTAAATAAGCGAAGAACAATATGTGAAAAGCTCGTAGGCGTTGGATCGGTGATGGAGAATTATGCCGGATGCGATTCCTCATGTAATAGTTATAACATAGGGTGACACAGAACTAGCTCCAATTCATCAATGTAATGTTGGCATGTATTCCGAATATAGTCACACGTGCTTATGAAAAAGAACTTGCATGACATCTTTTGTCCAACCCTCCTGTGGCAGCGGGGTCCTATTGGAAAGTAAGGGATATTAAGGCCTCCTCTTAATAGAGTACCGGACCAAAGCATTAACACTTATTGATACATGAACTCCTCAAACTATGGTTATCACCGGTGGTGGTCCCGATTATTGTCACTTCGGGGTTAACGGATCATAACACATAATAGGTGACTATAGAAATGCAAGATAGGACCAAGAACTCACATATATTAATGGAAACATAATAGGTTCAGATCTGAAATCATGGCACTCGGGCCCTAGTGACAAGCATTAAGCATAACAAAGTCATAGCAACATCAATCTCAGAACATAGTGGATACTAGGGATCAAACCCTAAAAAAACTAACTCGATTACATGGTAAATCTCATCCAACCCATCACCGTCCAGCAAGCCTGCGATGGAATTACTCACACACGACGGTGAGCATCATGAAATTGGTGATGGAGGAAGGTTGATGATGACGATGGCGACGGATTCCCCTCTCCGGAGCCCCGGACGGACTCTAGATCAGCCCTCCCGAGAGAGATTAGGGCTTGGCGGCAGCTCCGTATCGTAAAACGCGATGAATCCTTCTCCCTGATTTTTTTCTCCCGAACACGAATATATAGAGTTGGAGTTGAGGTCGGTGGAGCACCAGGGGGCCCACGAGGCAGGGGGCGCGCCCAGGGGGGTAGGCGCGCCCCCACCCTCGTGGACAGGGTGTGGGCCCCTGGCCTTGATTCTTTCGCCAGTATTTTTTATTAATTCCAAAAATATTCTCCGTGAAGTTTCAGGTCATTCTGAGAACTTTTATTTCTGCACAAAAATAACACCATGGCAATTCTGCTGAAAACAATGTCAGTCTGGGTTAGTTCCATTCAAATCATGCAAGTTAGAGTCCAAAACAAGGGCAAAATTGTTTGGAAAAGTAGATACGACGGAGACATATCAACTCCCCCAAGCTTAAACCTTTGCTTGTCCTCAAGAAATCCAGTTGATAAACTGAAAGTGATAAAGAAAAACTTTTACAAACTCTGTTTGCTCTTGTTGTTATAAATATGTAAAGCCAACATTCAAGTTTTCAGCAAAGATTATGAACTAACCATATTCACAATAACATTTAGGTCTCATATTTACTCATATCAATGGCATAATCAACTAGCGAGCAATAATAATAAATCTCGTATGACAAAACTTTCTCAAAACAATCATAATATGATATAACAAGATGGTATCCCGCTAGCCCTTTCTGAGACCGAAAAACATAAATGCAGAGCACCTCTGAAGATCAAGGATTGACTAAACATTGTAATTCATGGTAAAAGAGATCCAGTCATAGTCATACCCAATATAAATTAATAGTAATGGATGCAAATGACAGCGGTGCTCCCCAGCTGATGCTTTTTAATAAGAGGGTGATGACTTCACATAAAAGTAAATAGATTGGCCCTTCGCAGAGGGAAGCAGGGATTTGTAGAGGTGCCATAGCTCGATTTTGAAATAGAGATAAATAATATTTTGGGTGGCATACTTTCATTGTCAACATAACAACTGAGAGATCTCGATATCTTCCATGCTACACACATTATAGGCGGTTCCCAAATAGAATGTTAAAGTTTATACTCCCCCACCACCAACAAGCATCAATCCATGGCTGGCCCGAAACAACGGGTGCCTCCAACTAACAACAGTCATGGGGAAGTTTTGTTTGCAATTATTTTGATTTGATTTGAGCATGGGACTGGGCATCCCGGTGACCAGCCATTTTCTCGTGAGTGAGGAGCGGAGTCCACTCCTCTTGAGAATAACCCGCCTAGCATGGGAGATACAGACAACCCTAGTTGATACATGAGCTATTCGAGCATGCAAAACAGAATTTCATTTGAAGGTTTAGAGTTTGGCACATACAAATTTACTTGGAACGGCAGGTAGATACCGCATATAGGAAGGTATGGTGGACTCATATGGAATATCTTTGGGGTTTATGGAAGTGGATGCACAAGCAGTATTCCCTCTTAGTACAAGTGAAGGCTAGAAAAGACTGGGAAGCGAGCAACTAGAGAGCGACAACAGTCATGAACATGCATTAAAATTAAATAACATTGAGTGCAAGCATGAGTAAGATATAATCCACCATGAACATAAATATTGTGGAGGCTATGTTGATTTTGTTTCAACTACATGCGTGAACATGTGCCAAGTCAAGTCACTTGAATCATTCAAAGGAGGATACCACCTATCATACCACATCACAACCATTTTAATAGCATGTTGGCACGCAAGGTAAACCATTATAAACTCCTAGCGGATTAAGCATGGCATAAGCAACTATAATCTCTAATTGTCATTGCAAACATGTTTCATTCATAATAGGCTGAATCAGGAACGATGAACTAATCATATTTATAAAAATGAGAGGGTTCGAGTTCATACCAGCTTTTCTCATCTCAATCAGTCTATCATATATCGTCATTATTGCCTTTCACTTGCACGACCGAACGATGTGAATAATAATAATAGTGCACGTGCATTGGACTAAGCTGGAATCTGCCAGCATCTAACACACAGGAGAAGACAAGATAATATGGGCTCTTTGTTAAATCAATAATAATGCATATAAGAGCCACTTCAACATTTTCATTATGATCTTCTCCTCTCGACCCCCAAAGAAAAGAAAAGAAAAGAAATAAAACTATTTACACAGGAAAGCTCCCAACAAGTAAAAGAAGAACAAGAAATCTTTTTGGGTTTTTCTTTTAATTATTACTACTACAAGCATGGAAAGTAAACTAGCTAAGAGCTACTATTTTTTTTCTTAAGGTTTATCAAATACACAAGAAGAAAGCATAAAAAGGAAAATAAACTAACATGGATAGTACAATGAAAAAGTATGAGCACCGACAACTAGAATGAGTGTGTGAACATGAATGTAATGTCGGTGAGAAATACGTACTCCCCCAAGCTTAGACTTTTGGCCTAAGTTGGTCTATGCCCATGGATCAAAGTTGTAGTTGGGGTCGTACTGAGAAGGAGCCTCGGGGTACCACTAATTGGCGATCTCCTCTGGATCCCACTGGTAAACAGACTGACGTGGAGGATCAGGTTGTGGCTCCGGCTCTAGCTCTGTAGCTGGTGTGGGGTTCTGGTAGGCATGAAATGCCTCCGCGTAACAAGATACTTGCCTGAAGATAAGTCAAAGAAAGAAGGAGCAAGCAAAGTAATAGTCTCAGGGCGATTCTTATCAAATATCAGTCTGTACTTAAGCATCTTTTCCTTATACTTAACGATAAAATCATGTGCTACCATACTCTTATAGTCTAGAAAAACAGGTGGCGGCAACTTTTCTTCTTTCTCATAACGCCTAATAGGTATGTTAAAGTGTGCAGCGAGGCGCGATGCGAAGATACCTCCCAAGATGGGACCCTTCGTGCGGTTAAGACTTAACCGTTTGGAAACGATAGCGCCTAGGCTAAAAGAGTTATCACGAAACAAGGCATGGCCCAAAATAACAATATCAGGGGCACTAAGGTTTCTACAGTTTCCGCGACCAATTAAACATCTACTAGCAAATATCGCAAAGTAACGCAGAACCGGAAAATGTATGCTAGTAATTCTTGCATCGGAAACTTTCCTTGTTTCCCCTACAACAATCATATCAATAAACCCTTCCACATCATTACGATGTGGTTCCTCTATGCTGCCAGTAAGGGGTATCTTACAAACCCAGCAGAAATCAGAAAGGGACATCTCCTTATGCTCATCATATAAATAAAATTCCACTGAAGGTGGTGATCTCCTAGCATGGAAATGAAAATTTTGCACGAAAATATTAGTGAGTAAGAGATACTGTTCACGCTGGTCGCGGAGGAAGTCGGTGGGGCCCACATTCTCAACCAAAGAATAGAAATCATCATGAATCCCGGCTACTGTTAAGAACTCATCACAAGGCCATTCACACGGCCGAACCTCCGCGGTGCGAGGGAGATTATATTTGGGCCTCTTATCCTCTTCACTTTGCTTATCCCTCGAGCTTCGACTCGAAGAGCCCCTAAAAAATCTCTTCATCTATTCCTGAAAACTTCTGAATTTTTTAGTAACTTAAAATAAAAGTGAACCAAACTCAACAAAATTGATAGCAACTACTCCCACAAGTGCCTAGGGACTATATCATGCATTAGAACTACTTGGGACCATATAAATTTGACATGCAAGCTCAAGAACAGGGTCACCTAGGCAGCAAAAATTTGCAATGAATAAAGCACTAGAACAAAAACTAATTGGACCATTGGAGGAGTCACATACCGAAGAGCAATCCCCCAAAGCAGTTTTGTGAGTGGAGCTTTGAGCTAGGAGATCGAAAATCGCAGCAAAATGAGCTAGAACTCGTGCTTGAGCTGGTTGGTGATTTTTTTGGGAGGAAGAAGGAGTGTGTGGTGGCTGGAATAAGTGGAGGGGGGCCACCAGGGGCCCATGAGGCAGGGGGCGCCCTGGACCTTCGAGGGCAGGTGCTTGCTCGCCCTGATGTGTTCTCAGTGCCAGATATTCTCAAATATTCCAGAAAAAATCATATTTCATTTTCGGGGCATTTGGAGAACTTTATTTTTGGGGTAATTTTTTTATTGCACGGATAATTCAGAAAACTGACAGAGTATACTATTTTTGCTTTATTTAATCTAAATAACAGAAAGTAAAAGGAGGGTACAGAAGGTTGTGCTTTCTAACTTCATCCATCTCATCCTCATCAAAAGTAATCCACTAACAAGGTTGATCAAGTCTTGTTAACAAACTCATTCCGAATAACATGGAACCGGAGAAATTTCGAATAACACTATGTTACCTCAACGGGGATATGCACATCCCCAACAATAAGAATATCATATCTCCTTTTGAGAGTTGGAAGAGGAAATTCAAAACCTCCAATAATAATCGATGGAATTTTCCAATAGAGTTGATACTGTGGACTTGAGGTTGTTTCCTCAGAAAGTGTACCGTATGCTCATTTCCATTAACATGAAAAGTGACATTGCCTTTGTTCCAATCAATAACAGCCCCTGCTGTATTCAAAAAGGGTCTACCAAGGATGATCGACATACTATCGTCCTCGGGAATATCAAGAATAACAAAGTCCGTTAAAATAGTAACGTTTGCAACCACAGCAGGCACATCCTCACAAATACCGACAGGTATAGCAGTTGATTTATCAGCCATTTGCAAAGATATTTCATTAGGTGTCAACTTATTCAAATCAAGTCTACGATATAAAGAGAGAGGAATAACACTAACACCGGCTCCAAGATCAGATAAAGCAGTTCTAACATAGTTTCTTTTAATGGAGCATGGTATAGTTGATACTCCTGGGTCTCCTAGTTTCTTTGGTATTCCACCTTTAAAAGTATAATTAGCAAGCATGGTGGGAATTTCAGCTTCCGGTATCTTTCTCTTATTTGTAACAATATCCTTCATATACTTAGCATAAGGATTCATTTTAAGCATATCAGTAAAACACATACGCAAGAAGATAGGTCTAATCATTTTAGCAAAGCGCTCAAAATCCTCATCATCCTTTTTCTTGGATGGTTTAGGGGAAAAGGGCATGGGTTTCTGAACCCATGGTTCTCTTTCTTTAATGTGCTTCCTAGCAACGAAGTCTCTCTTATCATAACGTTGATTCTTTGATTGTGGATTATCAAGATCAACAGCAGGTTCAATCTCCACATCATTGTTATTACTGGGTTGAGCATCAACATGAACATCATGATTAACATTATCACTAGGTTCATGTTCATCACCAGATTGTGTTTCAACATCAGAGATAGAAATTTCATCAGGTGTGTCTACAACAGGTTCATTAGAAGCATGCAAAGTCCTATCATTTTTATTTTCCTTATTTTTTGAAGGACTAGGTGCATCAACATTAGTTCTCTGAGAATCCTGCTCAATTCTCTTAGGATGACCCTCAGGATACAAAGGTTCCTGAGTCATTTTACCCCCTCTAGTCATAACTCTAACAGCATTATCATTTTTCTTATTATTTAATTCATTGAGCAAATCATTCTGAGCTTTAAGCACTTGTTCTACTTGAGTGGTAACCATGGAAGCATGTTTACTAATGAGTTTAAGTTCACCTTTAACTCTAGACATATAATCACTCAAGTGTTGAAGCATATCAGCATTGTGTTTCAATTGTCTACCAACATAAGCATTGAAGTTTTCTTGTTTGGCAATAAAATCATCAAACTCATCTAAGCATTGGCTAGCAGACTTATAACGAGGAATATCACCTTCATCAAATCTATAAAGAGAATTTACCTTTACTACCTGTGTCGGGTTATCAAGAAAATGTATTTCTTCAACAGGCGGCAAATTAAGACCATGTATTTCTTCAATAGGAGGTAAATTCTTAACATCTTCAGCTTCAATACCTTTTTCTTTCATGGATTTCTTTGCCTCTTGCATATCTTCAGGACTGAGAAATAGAATACCCCTTTTCTTCGGAGTTGGCTTAGGAGTTGGTTCAGGAAGTGTCCAATTATTTTCGTTAGTCAACATATTATTCAATAGCAATTCAGCTTGATCAACTGTTCTTTCCCTAAAAACACAAGCAGCACAACTATCCAGGTGGTCTCTGGAAACATCGGTTAGTCCATTATAAAAGATATCAAGTATTTCATTTTTCTTGAGAGGGTGATCAGGCAAAGCATTAAGTAATTGGAGAAGCCTCCCCCAAGCTTGTGGGAGACTCTCTTCTTCAATTTGCACAAAATTATATATTTCCTTAAAGCAGATTTTTTCTTATGAGCGGGGAAATATTTAGCAGAGAAGTAATAAATCATATCCTGGGGACTACGCACACAACCAGGATCAAGAGAATTAAACCATATCTTAGCATCGCCCTTTAATGAGAATGGAAATAATTTAAGGATATAGTAGTAGCGAGTTTTCTCATCATTAGTGAATAGGGTGGCTATATCATCTAATTTAGTAAGATGTGCCACAACAGTTTCAGATTCATAGCCATGAAAAGGATCAGATTCAACCAAAGTAATTATCTCAGTATCAACAGAGAAATCATAATCCTTATTAGTAACAAAGATAGGTGAAGTAGCAAAAGCAGGGTCATATTTCATTCTAGCATTCAGAGATTTTTCTTCCAGCTTAGCTAATAATTTCTTAAGATCACTCCTATCATTGGAAGCAAGAAAGTCTCTAACAGTTTCTTCATCCATAACATAACCCTCAGGCACAACAGGCAATTCATATCTAGGGGAGAATCTTCATCATCACTTTCATCAATATTATCAGTTTCAATAATTTCATTCTCTCTAGCCCTAGCAAGTTGTTCATCAAGAAATTCACCTAATGGCACAGTAGTATCAAGCATAGAAGTAGTTTCATCATAAATATCATGCATAGCAGAAGTGGCATCATCAATAACGTGCGACATATCAGAATTAATAGCAGAAGCAGGTTTAGGTGTCGCAAGCTTACTCAAAACAGAAGGTGAATCAAGTGCAGAGCTAGATGGCAGTTCCTTACCTCCCCTCGTAGTTGAGGGAAAAATCTTAGTTCTTTCGTCTTTCAAGTTCCTCATAGTGACCAGCAGATATAAATCCCAAGTGACTCAAAGAATATAGCTAAGCTCCCCGGCAACGGCGCCAGAAAATAGTCTTGATAACCCACAAGTATAGGGGATCACAACAGTTTTCGAGGGTAAAGTATTCAACCCAAATTTATTGATCCGACACAAGGGGAGCCAAAGAATATTCTCAAGAATTAGCAGTTGAGTTGTCAATTCAATCACACCTGGATAACTTAGTATCTGCAGCAAAGTATTTAGTAGCAAAGTAGTATGGAAGTAACGGTAACGGTGGCAAAAGTGTGATGATAGTTTTGTAGTGATTGTATGATAGCAACGGAAAAGTAAATAAGCGAAGAAAAATATGTGAAAAGCTCGTAGGCATTGGATCGGTGATGGAGAATTATGCCGGATGCGATTCCTCATGTAATAGTTATAACATAGGGTGACACAAAACTAGCTCCAATTCATCAATGTAATGTAGGCATGTATTCCCAATATAGTCATGCGTGCTTATGGAAAAGAACTTGCATGACATCTTTTGTCCTACCCTCCCATGGCAGTGGGGTGCTATTGGAAACTAAGGGATATTGGCCTCCTTTTAATAGAGTACCGGACCAAAGCATTAACACTTAGTGAATACATGAACTCCTCAAACTACGGTCATCACCGGTAGTGGTCCCAATTATTGTCACTTCGGGGTTAACGGATCATAACACATAATAGGTGACTATAGACTTGCAAGATAGGATAAAGAACTCACATATATTCATGGAAACATAATAGGTTCAGATCTGAAATCATGGCACTCGGGCCCTAGTGACAAGCCTTAAGCATAGCAAAGTCATAGCAAAATCAATCTCAGAACATAGTGGATACTAGGGATCAAACCCTAACAATACTAGGGACATTCCACGAGGCAGGGAGCGTGACTAGGGGGGTAGGCGTGCCCCCACCCTCGTGGACAGGGTGTGGGCCCCCTGGCCTTGATTCTTTCGCCAGTATTTTTTATTAATTCCAAAAATATTCTCCGTGAAGTTTCAGGTCATTGCGAGTACTTTTATTTCTGCACAAAAATAACACCATGGCAATTCTGCTAAACAACAGCGTCAGTCCGGGTTAGTTCCATTCAAATCATGCAAGTTAGAGCCAAAACAAGGGCAAAAGTGTTTGGAAAAGTAGATATGACGGAGACGTATCACTATCGTACATCCACATTGATGGAGACTTCAACCCACGAAGGGTAACGGTTGCGCGAGTCCACAGAGGGCTCCACCCATCAAGGGTCCACAAAGAAGCAACCTTGTCTATCCCACCATGGCCATCGCCCACGAAGGACTTGCCTCACTAGGGTAGATCTTAACGAAGTAGGCGATCTCCTTGCCCGTACAAACTCCTTGGTTCAACTCCACAATCTTGACGGAGGCTCCCAAGTGACACCTAACCAATCTAGGAGACACCACTCTCCAAAAGGTAATAGATGGTGTGTTGATGATGAACTCCTTGCTCTTGTGGTTCAAATGCTAGTCTCCCCAACACTCAACTCTCTCTCACAGATTTGGATTTGGTGGAAAGATGATTTGAGTGGAAAGATGATTTGAGTGGAAAGCAACTTGGGGAAGGCTAGAGATCAAGATTCTTATGGTTGGAATGGAATATCTTGGTCTCAACACACGAGTAGGTGGTTCACTCTCAAAAAACGTATGTTGGAAGTGTAGGCACGTTCTGATGGCTCTCTCCATGAATGAAGAGTGGGTGGAGGGGTATATATAGCCTCCACACAAGATCTAACCGTTACACACAATTTACCAAACTCGGTGGGACTGAATCATAAAACTCGGTCACACCGATTTATTTCAAAATGTGGACGTTAGGCTTTTCGGTGGGAGCGACATGTCAACTCAGTGGGACCGATTGTATTAGGGTTGGGGCATAACGTAATCTCGGCGAGACCGATCACATAAACTCGTCATGACCGATTTCTGTAATAGGCAAACAGAGAGTTGGTCAGGCAAACTCGATGGGACCGATTCGCTTGTTTCGGTGAGACCGAAACATTATGAAAAGGAAACATAGAGTTTGCATTGCGAACTCAGTGGGACCGATCGCTCATTTCGGTTGGACCAAAACGTTACAAATGGAAACAGAGAGTTTGTAATCCCATCTCGGTGAGACCGAGATCCCTATCAGTGAGACCGAAGTGACTAGGGTTTCTGGCAGTGGCTATGTCAAATAAACTTGGTGGCGCCGGATAGATCAAATCGGTAGGGCCGAGTTTGACTTTTGGTTTGGGACATATGTGGATATGAGAAAGTGGTTGAGGGTTTTTGGAGCATATCACTAAGGATTTTGAGCAAGAAAGCCATTAAGCAACACCTCATCCCCTTTTAATAGTATTGGCTTTTCCTATGGACTCAATGTGATGTTGGATCACTAAAATGAATATGTAGAGCCTTGAGCTTGAGCCAATATGTGTCCTTAGCATTTTGAGGGGTCCATGTTCCTAATCCATGCCATGCCAATCATTGAACTTTCTGAAATGATCATCTTGAAATAGCATTAGTTCAATGAGCTATATGTTGTTAGTAATTACCAAAACTACTCAGGGATAGTTGCACTTTCAATCTCCCCCTTTTTGGTAATTGATGACAACATATAGATCAAAGCTTCGACAAATGATAATAAGATTGAAATACATTGTCGCTTTGAGAAATATGTGATAAGCAAGAGCCCCCCCTAAATTTGTGCATTGTTTAAAATTTGCTTTTGAATGCAAATGCACAATCGATTAGGATCATGGGTTACTCTTCCATGTCACATACATCTTGGTGGGGCGCTCAAAATGATAGGAATTAAAACATGCACTCATCACCAAGCAAAGTGAATGATCATATGTGGGATATAAAAGATAATATCATCCAAGCAAACATTTAAAGTAGAATATGATCAAACACATGATCATACAAGTATCTCACACACAGACATAAAGAGTATTAAACGAGCACACAGAAGTATCAAGCAAATAGCAAGAGAGACAAAGAAGCAAAACACTCTCTCTCGAAGCCTATGATCTATACATTTTTCCCCTTTGGCAACAAGTTACCAAAAAGTTCAAAAATGCATAGTGCTATGCGTCTCTCTAGGCTTGGTCTTTGGGAGGTGGTGTAGAGAGGACTCCAAGGATGAAGGCATCCGTAGATGTTGTTGGAGCTGGTGGAGTGGCAACTGGAGGTGGCACTGAAGCTGTTGCTGCTGGTGCTGAACTAGTTGCTCTAGTGTCAGCCACGGGCACTGCAGTAGACCTCTGACCTCTAGGCACTCTCTGAAAAGCTTCTGTGGTAGCCTTCCCTTTCTTCTCCTCTGCTTCCTCCTGGAGCTGCTCAACAGCTGTCTGCATCTCTATTACTTTCAGATCAAGATCATAGAATTTGGTCTCAACAATCCTCTCCAAGCTCTCCTGATTCTGAGTCAGGGTGGCCAAGCCCTTCTCAATCCTCAAAGTTGCTTGAATTAGAGTAGATGATCTTGTTTTGACTTCGTAAAAACTCGAGATGCCTCCTCAACACTTGGCATCTTTGCAGCCTTCTCAGCCTTTGCCTTTTCTCTCTTCTCTTGTGCTTGCACAGATGTAGGATCATCCTCATTCATCACAACTGTGTTATCCTCAAATTCTGGTCTCAAAGGTAAGTGCTACTTGTCCAACAAATAAGTGCCTATCCCCATCTTGGAGTTGATGAGCACCTGAATGTGTGGAGCATACCCACAAGATCTCTTCTGATCTGCAACTATCCTCTTGATTGGTTCAACAATCAGACTCATGACCTTGAATTTCTGAGGAACATCAAATATCTGCAGCAAGTTGATGGAATGTCCTCTGATCATCTTGTGATCTCCAGATTTGGGCAACAATGTATGCCTCAAGATTGTGTTGATTGTAGGTAGACCAGACAACAAGTAATGTACATTTCCAAATCTATGTGTATCCAATGCTTTGTCTGGGATCTCTTTGTACATGTTTGCCATAGAGTTGTGGTCTTTCTTCTTCTTGGCATAGACATCCAAATCATCCTCATGCTCTTCAGGGGCTTTGATCAACTTGGCCCACTCATCAACAGTTGATTGGTACCTTGTACCCTCAGACATCCATACAATTCTACCATCTGGATAAAAATGAGCTGTAGAATAGAACTACATAATGAGCTCATCATTCCATTTGGTAAGCTTCTTTCCCACAAACTTGTCAACTCCACATGCTTTGAAGCTTTCATGTACTCCTGGAAAATAGTCTTTATTTTCATCAATGAATTCCCAATCAACCCACTTCATATCACAGACTATAGGCTTCTTGTCCAACATAATGGTTTCATAGAAATCTTGTTGTTTTTTGGTGTGGAACCTGTAGTCCACAACAGTCTTCCTTCTCACAGCATATGGATCAGACTGTCTCCAAAGTCTCAGACCTGCATCCTTCCTGATGCTCATATCCTCTGCCACTGGATGGCTGTCATTGTGATCTGGAATCTTTGGTTTAAGCTTTCTAAGCACTTGGGCTTCAGCATCTTCTTCTTCCATCTCAGGCACTGGGGCCTTGTTCTTCTCTTCAACTAGGATGTCCCTAGTGCTCCTCTTGGGATTTGAAGTCTTCTGAGCTTGAGTAGTAGCTTTGGGGGCAGTCTTGGGCTTTGAAGGGGCAGCCCCAGACTTAATAGCATCCCCCATCAGCTTTTGGGACTTGGGTGCTGGTGCAGCATCCTCTTCCTCTTCCTCTTCTTCTTCAGATGAATGCCTTTCAAATTCTGCCATGGGGTCCACCTTCTTGCACCATCTTCCCCTCTTTCTTTCCTTCTTCTTATTATCCTCACTAGCAGCCTCTCCTCCAGTTGACTTGGAGGGTTCCTGAGTGGAGGCCCTGGCCTTAGACATTGGGACTCTCTTAGTAGGTGCCTTCTTGTGCAAACCAGGCTTTGTTGCAACAGCAGTACCATATTCGTTCTTCAGGACTTTCTTCTTGGAGCTAACTTCCTCCTCTGTTGCCACATAGTCCTCATCCTCAGAATCTGAGGTTCTCTTCTTCCTTGTTCTAGTGGCTGCCTTGGGAAAATTGCTTGGAGTGCTCCTGCTGCCCTCATCATAGCTGCTTGAGGGACTAGTGCCCTCACTCATGTGCACTTGCTCTTCTGTTTTGTTCTGTCTATCACTCTGGTCAGACATTCTGGCAAGAAAACTGGCAACAGACGCTGTGAATAGATGTAGATGAGATAGAGTGGATGAGCATCACAAAGTGCAGAGTTTTTGCAAAACAAATGAGTCAAAAACTTAGTTTTAGTTCTCCATAGAAAGCATTTCAGAGCTACCGATTTGTTAAACTAGGTGACACCGAAGCAACTTTTGGAGTCTAAACTAGTGAACTCGGTCAGACCGAGTCACAGTTCGGTGGCTCTGAGATTGCTAGGGTTTCACAGAGAGTTGAATACGGTCACACCGATTTGCAAATTTTGGTCAGACCAAAAAGTGCAAGTGCAATGGCCTAAGCCAAATCGGTGAGACCGATTTCCACAACTCGGTCGGCCCGAGATGAGTTTGGCGGAAACCTAACCATAAATTTTCGAATCAAACCTAACCTAAAGGAAGTTTTCTCTGGATAGATTGATCTCATACGTGGTAAAGAACATGGCATTGCATTGTGCTAAGAATCAGAGTAAGGAATTAGCACAAAAGATCAAACTCACACCCTAGTTCGGCAGTGAGTTCGCTACTGCGGCAATGGTGGGGTTGAATCCCATTAACGGTGACGGAAACCAGCGGCGGGAGGTCGCTGGCGACGAGAAGACGATCCGGAGACCCGAGGCGGCAGAGCAGGACATGCGCGGGCTGAGGAGTTTTGAAGAAATTTCCAAAATCTCACCCGTGGGTTTATATATCCTGACCCTGTCGGTGTGACCGAGTGGAACAACTCGGTGGCACCGAGATGCAGAATCGCAAGCGGTTACTGCAACTCGGTGTGACCGAAAAGTTCAAATCGGTTGCACCGAGATTGAAAACCTAGATCAACTCAGTGAACTCGCTGTGACCAAAGAAGATGGATCGGTCATACCGAAATGCACAGAGAGGTTTTGGAAGTTTAACTCTATGACGGATCAGGGACTCCGAGTGCTCCTCACACAGAGTGGTTCGAATCTGACTTGATCAAACTTTGTGATGTAGCATGAATAGAGTTTGAGGTGAGAAAAGCATAGATAGCTAGAGGAAGTTCTTAGGCATTCTTGTCCATCCACTTGGAAAAAGAGAAAAGAGCCAAACAATCAAAGCAACAAGTGGATGTCATCGAATGAGTAAAATATGCAATCAACATGCTCACACAATAAAATGCAAATGAAATATGTGACAAAGCATGCACAAACACTCTAGCATCTATCAAGCAATTTGTGATGACTAGGTCATCTATATATGAGTATATTGACTTAGGAGTCAAATGAGAACATTTGATCATAGGTCATACTCATCATTTAAGCACAAGTGGGGTTACCACTTTTTCATAAAGCATTTTTGTGTTGACACCATTAGAGTTGCTTTAGCTCAATTGATTAGAGTAAAGCTCCCCCTAGATATGATATCCCCCCTAAGAGGGATGAATTAACCTTGGGTTTTGTCGATGATGGCTTCATGTAGATGTTGAAGATGTGGATGCTCAATGTTGATGTAGATCCATTGGAGTGAGTTGCACTGCCAATACCTACACGAGATAGTCCCACAAGGAACAAACAAGGATATCCGTAGACATGGAGTGAACTACACACAAGATGATGTCCATGAAAGCATTATGTTACCTTGTCCCTTGTCTTACCAACAAGAGGGTTCGTGACTCCTTGAACTAGTGCATGATGTGGAAGTTGTTTGCACTTGTCCTCGCCAAAATGATATTAGTGAAGTATGTTGGTGGAGTCACCCTCAAGAACTCTCTAGTTCTTCTTCTCTGGAATCCACATCATCTTGATGGGAATCCTTGGAGTTGTAGTCGTACTTGATGAAGTAGAGCTTGATGTAGTTTTGGGAACCCACTTGACCAAGGCCTTAGGAGCTTCTTCAAATGCATCAATCTCTTCTTGAAGCTTGTCCTTCCTCTTTTTCTTGTGGTCTTGTGGTGGAAGATCATCTTGAGCTTGTGTCCCTTGGAAAGAAGTAGGATCATACTTCTCTTGTTGAGGAACAAACTTTGTCTTGGGGTATTGATCTTCTTCCCACTCAACTCCATTGGCATTGAACTTTCATTCAAAACCAATACCTTGATTCTTCCGGTGCCTTCCTTGCTTGCGTACAATTCCCTCAAATTGCTTACTCCCGGCAAGGCTCTTGTAAACATCTTTCTCTATAATTCCCTTCAATAGGCTATTTTCTTGCTCAAGTGTAACTTGGCTAAGAGAATCATTAGTGGAATCAAGAGAACTACTAGAGGTAACAACATTGGATTTAACATGATTGTTGTTACTACTAGAAGAAGATTCTTTCTTGCTCTTGTTGCTAGATTTAACTTGTGGCATGTAAGTGCACAAGAGTAAACGCTTGGCAATGTAAGAAGAACTTCTCTTGCAAAGATCATCATTGATTGCTTTTAAGAACCCATGCTCTTGCTCAAGATTGAGCTTTTCAAAGTGTAACTTCTCATGAGTCTTTAAAAGTTCTCGATGATCTTCCAAGGTAGTTTCATGAGCTAACTTAAGAGTTTTTAGTTCTTTAGTTACGCGCTCAATCTCCTTTTTATCATCGTCATTCGTTTTATCTTCATTAGCATGATTAACAGCAAATTCATCATAGTTTTCATCACTAGAGTTGTCAACAAGTAAATCATCATCGCCTAGCTAATCATCTTCATCACTATTGAAATCAACATACTCGGGGTGTGATACCTTTGGGCCTTTATGAAGGAAATATGCCCTAGAGGCAATAATAAAGTTTTTATTTATATTTCCTTATATCATGATAACTGTTTATTATTCATGCTAGAATTGTATTAACTAGAAACTTAGTACATGTATGAATACATAGACAAAACAGAGTGTCCCTGGTATGCCTCTACTTGACTAGCTCGTTAATCAAACATGGTTATGTTTCCTGACCATAGACATGTGTTGTCATTTGATGAACGAGATCACATCATTAGAGAATGATGTGATGGACAAGACCCATCCGTTAGCTTAGCATTATGATCGTTGAGTTTTATTGCTATTTTCTTTCTTCATGACTTATACATGTTCCTCTGACTATGAGATTATGCAACTCCCGAACACCAGAGGAACACCTTGTGTGATATCAAACGTCACAACATAACTGGGTGATTATAAAGATGCTCTACAAGTGTCTCCGAAGGTGTTTGTTGGGTTGGTATAGATCGAGATTAGGATTTGTCACTCCGTGTATCGGAGAGGTATCTCTGGGCTCTCTCGGTAATGCACATCACTATAAGACTTGCAAGCAATGTGACTAATGAGTTAGTTACGGAATAATGCATTACGGAACGAGTAAAGAGACTTGCCAGTAACGAGATTGAACTAGGTATGATGATACCGACGATCGAATCTCGGCAAGTAACATACCGATGACAAAGGGAACAACGTATGTTGTTATGTGGCTTCGTAGAATATGTAGGAGCCAATATGAGCATCTAGGTTTCTCTATTGGTTATTGACCGGAGATGTGTCTCGGTCATGTCTACATAGTTCTCGAACCCGTAGGGTCCGCACGCTTAACGTTCGATGACGATTTATATTATGAGTTATGTGATTTGATGACAAAAGTTTGTTCGGGGTCCCGGATGAGATCACAGACATGACAAGGAGTCCCGAAATGGCCGAGAGGTAAAGATTCATATATTGGAAGGTTGCATTCGGACATCGGAATGGTTTCGAGTGATTCGGGCATTTTAGAGTACCGGAGGTTACGGAACCCCAGGGAAATATATGGGCCTTATGGGCCATAGGAGGGAGGCTAACCAGCCCACAAGGGGCTGGTGCGCCCCCCACAAGGCAGGAGGCCGAATTGGACTTGGGAAGGGGGCGCCACCGCCTTTTCCTTCTCCTACTCCATCTCCTTCCCCTTTTCCCCCTCCGGTAGAAGGAAAAAAGGGTGGGGCCGAATCCTACTAGGACTAGAGTCCTAGTAGGACTCCCCTCTCCCTGGCGCGCCCCTTTTTGGCCGGCCTCCTCTTCCCCTCCTTTATATATGGGGGCAGGGGGCACCCCAAAGACACACAAGTTGATCTTTTAGCCGTGTGCGGTGCCCCCCTCCACAGAAACACACCTCGGTCATATCGTCGTAGTGCTTAAGCGAAGCCCTGCGCTGGTAACTTCATCATCACCGTCACTACGCCTCATGCTGACAAAACTCTCCCTCGGCCTCAACTAGATCAAGAGTTCGAGGGACGTCACCGAGCTGAACGTGTGCATGTTGCGGAGGTGCCGTGCGTTCGGTACTTGGATCGGTTGGATCGCGAAGACGTTCGACTACATCAACCGCATTACTAAATGCTTCCGCTTTCGGTCTACGAGGGTACATGGACACACTCTCCCCGCTCGTTGCTATGCTTCTCCTAGATTGATCTGGCGTGATCATAGGAATTTTTTTGAAATACTACGTTCCCCAACACTTTAGGCATGAAGCATCTCCCAATTCCTTCATTTGGTGAGTCAAATATGTCGTAGGAGTTGGTTGACACAAGTGCTAGACTGGCAACACCTTCATCTTGAGTATATTCAGAGTCGGAGTGATAACTTCTTTCGGAGTGATAGTCGGAGTCGGAGCTGGATACCCATTCACCAACACGAGCTTGATGTCTTCATTTTGTGTAGCTCCTTGATGATTTGTCCTTCGATTCCGAATCCTTGCTTCTCCAAGAAGTTCTTCGTTCATAACGATCATCTCTACTCCTTCTCTCTCTTGATGGCGATTCTTCTCTTTTACTTCTCCTTTTGGGTGAATCTTCTCTTCTTTTGTAGGGGGCCGTACACTCATTGGAGTAGTGTCCTGGTCTTCCGCAATTGTAGCAATTACACTCACGACTTGAAGATCTTTTGTCATTGTAGGACCTTGACTTGGAACTTCGTTCCTTGCTTCTACTCTTGTAGAACTTGTTGAAGTTCTTTACCATTAGGCTCAATTCCTCATTGAAGGTTTATTTCTCACTTGATGATGTAGGGGCATCACATGAGGCTTTGTAAGCACCACTTGACTTGTTGTGAAGCTCTTCCTTATCCTTGAGTGACATCTCATGAGCAACAATTCTTCCAATGACTTCTGTTGGCTTGAGATCTTTGTAATTGGGCATCATTTGGATCAATGTGCAGATGGTGTCATATTTTCCATCCAAGGCTCTTAGGATCTTCTTGATGATGAATCTATCGGTCACACTACAAAAAAAAGACACATCTGTGACATTTTGGGCCGAACGAATTTTTTTCCTGTCATACATATGACACTTCTATGACGATAATTGTGACAAAACCCGGTATCATCATAGATGTGGTGGGCTCCTACTTCTATGACAAAAAATCATGACAGAAAATGGGCTTTTCGTCCTGGGCGGGCCGGAGACGCAGCTGCATGACATTCTTTGGGCCGTCCATGACGGAAAAAACCGTGGTAGAAGCGAGGGCGAGGAAAATTTCGGGGAGTTGCCGGTTACGGTGGGAGGTCGGGGGCCGAGCGATGCGCATTTCTCTCGTACACGTACGCGCGTGTGTGCGAGGCATTGGCTCTAACTGAACCCGAGCGAGGCGTTGGGCTCTAACTGAACCCGAGCAATTGCACTGCAGGCTATGCGTTACTGAACCCGAGCGATCGATCGATGGCTGTTAACTGAACCCGATCGAGCGATTCCTTCGCCATCGCCGCTAATCGATGCCGATCAATGCTGCCTCTGGATGAGCGATGAGCGTTGCATGGGGGTTGGATGAGCGATGGCGGTGGCGTTTGCCTGCGGATAACAGGACCTGTGGTGTGGAGGGCTTGATGAGCGATGAGCGGTGGAGGGGTGCCCGTGGAGGGTGGTTGAACAGGACCCGTGGTGTGGAGGGCTGGATGAGCGATGAAGCGGTGGAGGGGTGCCCGTGGAGGGGTGGTTGAACAGTAGCCGGTGGAGTAGCGCGCGGTGGAGGCTGGATGAACAGGAGCCCGTGGAGGCTGGAGGAGGTTGACGGTAGCCCGTGGAGGCTGGAGGAGGTCGACGGTGGAGATGAACAGTATCCCGTGGAGTCCCGTTTTGTGGTACGCCACACCCCTCCCGATGAACATGACCCCCGTTTCGACCTAGCGCTCCAACACAAGTCCGTTTCGTCCGTTTTGCGGTACGCCACACCCCTCCCGATCAACAGGACCCCCGTTTCGACCGTAGGAGGTCCGTTTCGTCCATTTTGCGGTACGCCACACCCCTCCCGATCAACAGGACCCCCGTTTCGACCGTAGGAGGTCCGTTTCCTCCGTTTTGCGGTACGCCACACCCCTCCCGATCAACAGGACCCCGTTCTGAATGTAGGAGGTCCGTTTCCTCCGTTGTGCGGTACGTCAGGCCTCGTTTCCATCTCCTATTCCGTCCAAGCCGGTTGGCTCCCACGCGTTCCGTTGCCTCCCGATGAACATGACGCATTCCGTTGCCTCCTGATGAACACGACGCATTCCTTTGCCTCCCCATGAACACGACGCATTCCGTTGCCTCCCGATGAACACGACACATTCCGTTGTCTCCCCATGAACACGACGATGACGCTGTTTCTCCGTTCCAACCCAGCCATGTACACGAGCCCCTGGACGTACGTATGAGCGAGTAGGCGTTCGAGACCCTGCCCGTATGTACGTACGTGGCCGTGTTTTCTTTCTTGCACCCTCGCCGCTGTACGTACGTGTACATACTACGTGCGCGCCTCTACTACGACACGTGTGCGCCTCTACAACGACCAGTATGTACGTACACGTTCGTGACCAGAATGACAATGCTACGTACGCTTCGACCAGGTGGGTCCCGACTGTCAGACACTTCCTTGAGTGCGAAGATGTAGCTGATGGGTCCCAGCAGTCAGGGGGACGAATCGTTTTTTTTGCCCGGACGCACTTCCTTGCGTGTGAAGATGTAGCTGGTGGGTCCTAGCAGTCAGGGGGGCGAATCATTTTGTTTTTTTGGCCCGGACGCACTTCCTTGCGTGCGAAGGTGTAGCTGGTGGGTCCCAGCAGTCAGGGGGGAAACGTTTTTTTCGTGAAATACGGTGGCCCGTCCGGTGGGTTCCCGCTGTCAGGTGGAGGAATAATTATTTTGCGCGTAATACGGAGGCACTTCCTTGCTGCGGCCGTGGACCCAGCTGTTAGCCTCTCCACGTACAGTCCACGTCTGATGGAAGCCATTCCTTGACCAGGTTGACCACGCCACGCCGAGAGCACCAGGGCGATGGACGACGGCGAGGCCTAGGAAGGGGACAACGCAGAGCCGGGGAAGACGCGGCAGTGGATGCCCACGCGTAGAGGAGTACGAGGGTTCACTGGTTCGCTGCGGTGTGAGGCTGCCGTCGCTGCAGAATAACAGGGGGTGTGCATGAGTAGAGGGATGGCCTGGCCAGCGGTGGGAGTAGTAGGGGGCGGTGAGGCCTCCGCCACATAACAGCCGGCCACAGGAGGCAGGAGCGCGAGGCACGACCGGCGCTGGTTTGGGCGGCTGGAGCAAGAAGACCAGAGGTTGAAGAAGCACTACGGCCGTTGGATGGACATCGTACGATCACTGGAGCTAGAATCGTGCATATTGACTAAGTTAACAAAGCCCTCCGTCCCCTCAACTTAGTAGGCCCACAAGTCAGCTGCCACTATCTCGGGTCCCAGCTAACAGGGGGAGTATTCATTTTTTTTGTGCGTAATAAGGAGGCACTTCATTGCGTGCGAAGATATAACTGGTGGGTCCGAGCTGTCAGTGGTGGTAACGTTTTTTTCACGAAATATAGAGGCCCTTTCGGTGGGTCCCTGATGTCAGGTGGAGGAATCATTATTTTGCGCGTAATAAGGAGGCATTTCCTTGCGTGCAGCCGTGGACCCGGTATCGGCCTCTCCATGTCTGATCCACTTCAGATGCATGTCGGTCGTTGACCACGTTGACCGAGCCACGCCGAGAGCACCAGGCGGTGGACGACGGTGAGGCCTAGGAAGGAGCGACATGGAGGCGAGGAAGACTCGGCAATTGTTTCCCACGCGGAGAATCTGTTGTCTGAGGGTTTCTTGGTTAATCTGCCGTCGCCGGAGAATAACAGCAGGTGTGGGTGAGTAGATGGATGGCTAGGCCAACGATGGGAGTACGGTGGGGTGGTGAGGCCTGCACGGCAGCACAGCCGGCCGTTGGGAGGAGGGAGCAGGCAGTCCCGCCGGCGCTTGTTTGGCCGTTGGATGGACATCCAACAGTCACTTCTTGTGCATCAACCTTTTTTAGGAAAGCCTCAAATCTGTGGAAAACATCATACAACCCATCTGCCATTATTTCTAATAATTTACAACCCATTTGCTAATTCTTAAGGTTTTTTTGGAGCCCATATTCGTTTTGTTAGCATTACAGCCCATATTGTGGCCACGGTTAAAAAATTATCTGAAATTTTGCATATTTCAAAAGCGGTCCGGACTGTTTTTAATCCCGAAATTTTGACTCACATTCAAACTGATTTTAAAAATAAATAAATATCAATATAAAATCCAACAAATTCTCCATGCATAAAAATTAATGTAATTTAAAATCTCAAAATGAAAAAAAGATATTTGAAACTAATTGCCGGTTTGATGTGTTTTAAAAATGTACATCCCATTTCTCATTGCTGATAGGCCATTTTCTCGGCCAGCTGAATGAAGCTCTCCTCGTCTTGAAAGATTTGCAGCCCAACAGGCCTGACAAAGCGACTTACTTGGCAAATCACAAAAAAACTGGGCTGTGGCCGTGGACCCGGTATCGGCCTCTCCACGTCTGATTACTCTTCCAATGGAAGTCGGTCGTTGACCACATTGACCACGCCGCGCCGAGAGCACCAAGGCGGTGGACGAGGTGAGGCCTAGGAAGGGGATGACGCGGAGCCGGGGAAGATGCGGCAGTGGATGCCCACGCGGAGAGGAGTACGAGGGTTCACTGGTTCGGCTGCGGCGTGAGGCTGCCGTCGCCGCAGAATAACAGGGGGTGTGGGTGAGTAGAGGGATACCCTGGGCCAGCGGTGGGAGTAGTAGGGGGCGGTGAGGCCTTTGCGGTATCACAGCCGGCCACGAGAGGAAGGAGCACGCGGCATGACCGGCGCTGCTTTGTGCGGCTGGAGCAAGAAGACCAGAGGTTGAAGAAGCACTATGGCCGTTGGATGGACATCGTACGGTCACTAGAGCTAGAATCGTTCATATTGGCTAAGTTGACAAAGCCCTCCGTCCTCGTCAACTTAGTAGGCCCACAAGTCAGCCACCCACTATAGTGGGTCCCAGCTAGCAGGGGGTATTCATTTTTTGGTGCGTAATAAGGAGGCACTTCCTTGCGTGCGAAGATATAGCTGGTGGGTCCGACCTGCCGGTGGGGAACTTTTTTCGCGAAATCTGAAGCCCTTCCCACGCATAAAGGCGTAATAAGGAGGAACTTTCCTTGCGTGCGACCATGGACCTCGTGGGTCCCGGCCGTGAGGCTCTCCACGTCTGATCTGTTCGATGACTCTCGTATGTTAACCACGCCGCGCGGCGCATCGAGGCGGTGGACGACGGCGAGGCCCTGCATCGAACGACTCGGAGATGGGGACGACGCGGCAGTGGAGTCGCAGACGGAGAGGAGTGGGAAACTTGACTGGTTCGGGTGCGGGGTGGGCCTACACTCGGTAGAGAATAACAGGAGGTGTGGATTGGAGAGATGGCACAGCCATCGGCGGGTAGCGTTTGAGGAAGCGCAAAACAACGCCGCTGGACAGAAAAGGCTGGAAGCGAGCGATTCCGGCAGCTGGGGAAGAAGGCGAGAGATTGAAGAAGAATGCCGACCGTTGGATGTAAATCCAACGCCTTCTTAGGCTTCGACCTACTGACCCACATGTCAGCCAGTCCATTTGTTTTTAGTCCATTTGGTGGGCTGGGTGAAACAATGATGTAGCATATATGCAGCCCGTTTAAATCCCATTTGCATTTTTCTCGAAATCCGCGGACTTGCTGGGCTGGGTGAAAATATCATGTTGGGCTAGACGAAGAAATGTTATAAAAACATAAACACATGATTGCACGTCAGTAAAATCTTTGCAAGCTTATGTACGCAATCACTAGGAGTTAACTTGGCAAGTTATATATAAACAATTATTATTGGAGTATTATTTTGTAAGAACTTTCAACTTACGAAATAAAATATCATTTTAATTTGATGAGTTAATAGTACGTGGGGTATTATTATTTTTTAGGCTAGACGTGGGACAGTTGAGTTGGTTCTAGGGGAAAATCTTTGGGAGAAAACTCAGTTTACATCGAAAAAGAAAGTGGGAGAAAATTCAGAGACCTCTTTGGGTCCACTTGAGGAGAGGAATATGTTGGGAAGAAGGAGATTCAAAGCACGGCAAATGAGTGAACTAGTTTTTTTACGGACAAGTGAACTAGTTTACATACATAAGCAAATAGCCACTAAAAAAGCAATCAGGTTAATGGGTTCTTAAATGAAATATTTCGGACAAAATAGATAATTACGACACATAGGCTAATGCATGAAACACTCAGATGATAAAGGTGCTTATAAACAGATAAAGTACAACATCTAGACCTTCCTGGCACGCTTGATCACGACGCTGCGGCTGTCCGTGTACTCGTTGGTTACGGGAAGCAGACACGCCCTCATTTCCAAGATCTGCATGTACATGTCGTAGCATGCGTATGCGTCCTTGGCCGCGTATGTTATGTAGGCTAGATTCAGAGGTACCTCCCACGTGTTCAGGTCGTCTTCTTTCATGTTGGCGTATCAGGGATCGATGATGGTCTCAGCGAGGTCAACCACAGAGTCCTTCTCCTGCCCGTTGCTGATGATCTTGTATTATACGGATGTCGACAAGCTTGTTGCACCAGATGGCCGAATCGTCGCGTTCTTCCTTCTCTCCACCGTAGCGAAGGTGCAGTCGGCGCTGCCGATGAAACGGGCAAATGCTCCAGAACCTGGTGCAGCCATAGGACTGAGGCGAGGCAGAGCTTCACCGAGTCTGTATCGTTGGTGTACATCACATTCAACTTGGTGCAGCCATAGGACTAAACGGCGAACTCAAAGGGGAACTCCTTGCTGAAGTCCATATCCAGCGAGCACCTCGGATCGCCATTGGAGTCTCTTCGAGTGAACGAGTGTGTAGGCGGCGGCGGCAGTTCGTTTTCAGCTCTTGGGGAACTGGATTCAACAAAGAAGTCGAGTGTGTACATGCGACAACAGTTACTACCCCTCCCTCGTCCGTTGCACGCCCGGCAGAAGATGCACCCTCGGCACATTCAAACACCTCCATTAAGAAACCTACTCCGGCCACACGTCGGTTCATGAGCGGGTTTGTATTGGTACCGTAATAACAGGAGTTAGTGGTCACTTTACTTAAATTTAATTAGCGTTAATAGAAATTTATACTTAAAACAAGCAATGCATTCGCTCGTTCTATCAGTGCCACATGATCAACATGCACAACAATTAGAATTATTATTCTCAGGACTCACACGATCATCACATTTGTCGCACTTCCACAAAGATAATCCTACCAAGTTTGAACTGTTTGTTATGGTTGTTGTCCTCTGCATCATCATGCCGTGTTTCCCAGCTTGCAAGATTCAGAACCAACAAATAAGATCCAAATAATAAGTACAACAAAGATGCCTACACATCTCATTGATTCCAGGCTTGCAAGATTCAGAACCAACAAATAAGATCCAAATAATAAGTACAACAAAGATGCCTACACATCTCATTGATTCCCAGCTAGCAAGATTCAGAACCAACAAATAAGATTCAAATAATAAGTACAACAAAGATGCCTACACATCTCTTTGATTCCCAGCTTGCAAGATTCAGAACCAACCCATTAGAGCCTTTTGATAAAGTGAATATCGGGATTAAATCCATTTTGGCTGGCCATGTCATACAATCGAAGAACTTGGCGAATGCTCTTGACCGTCACAACATCTGTAGTTGAGTATTCCTGTTTGCACAGCACAAACAAGGAGACAGGAGAGCATGATTTCACTTTAATAGCGGCCTCCTTGAACTCAACCTCCAGCTCTACTTGGATGAGGTCTGCCTGGAGTTCCATGATTCAATTCATGTGCCTTTTTCTGCAGTTCACCTGAAATGAAGAAAAGATTGCATCATTCAGCTAGCAAGAAGTACTTGCTCTTGTGAGCTGGCAGGTTCTTCGTTAGTAGTTGCACTAAAATTGAGGAACATTAAGGTTGGCTGTCCGGCTCATGTAAGGTGCAACTATAATTTTCTTATCCTTTTGTGCAGTTCCACTAAAATAAAGTGCCATTATGGTGACAGTGACGGCTCCATCTTGCAAAGGCTAATAAAATGTTGCACGAGATTACCAGCAGAACTTGACGGAGATTTTGGAAACTCCAATCACCATTTTGTGCAGTTCCACCAAAATTGAGAGATGTTGCCCACGTGACATTTTAGTTGAACTACACAAGACACTCATTCCAAAAAAAAGTGTTTTGTGCAGTTCACCAAAAGGTCACAATAGCAATAAGGTGAAATCGATATCCCTATCTACACAAAATGATAGAAAGTAAACGATTCTTTGGTGAATAAGAATATACGAAACATATACAAAATGAAAAGAAGCATCTTAATTATGTTCATGGCAATCACGGAAGGACAGTAGAAATTTTAAAACGTCAACAATGCTTCATGTTACCAGAAGCATTACGAACAACAATGAGATTCCTCAAATATGGGATTACTTGGTGGCATTGCTTGTTTACAGAACACGATAAATCAACAACAGCTAAAGAGTTGGTTTAAGGGCATGGGACCATGGGGACACCAGGACACTTAGCAGCGTAAAGGAGCAACTTACTTATCATACTGGGGAAAACAACAGGAGTGCCATTTGTAACACAGTTTAATTGCATCTTATCACTGGAGGCATTATATTAACAATACCACTTGTTAGACATGTCCCTAAGGTAACAATGTGATCGCTTCATTTTACATGCGCCCTTACATTAACAACATCAAAAGGTTGGTATAAGGACATGCGACAGTGGACGCATCAGCACAATGTACCTACAAGGAGGCATAAAGTGGTGATGCCGAGCTTGTCCACACTATGTGAGGGCAGCAAACCTAATCCAGGAGACCTTGTACTATGTGAGGGCAGCAAATCTAATCATGGAGACCTTTTACTATGCGAGGGAAGAAAATCTAATCCTGGAGACCTTTTACTATGTGAGGGCAACAAATCTAATCCTGGAGACCTTGTACTATGTGAGGGCAGCAAATCTAATCCTGAGACCTTTTACTATGTGAGGGCAGCAAATCTAATCCTGGAGACCTTTTACTATGTGAGGGCAGCAAATCTAATCCTGAGACCTTTTACTATGTGAGGGCAGCAAATCTAATCTTGAGACCTTTTACTATGTGAGGGCAGCAAATCTAATCCTAGAGACCTTTTACTATGTGATGGCAGCAAATCTAATCACGGAAATACTACATTGACTTGTCCACCAGCCGCCACTTTCTATCCTTTTGCAACCAATAATAGATCTGTTCCTTATCCAGTTTGTCTGCGTTTTCCCATTATTTCCCTTTTCAACCAAGAGACCGGTTGGGTATCCGGTCTCTACTACTTTCACCATATTATTTCCTCTTTGAATCAAGTCCTAGATTCATGCTACAACTTTCCCCCTTTCCTCGTTGTTTGAACAAAGCCCTAGATTCGAATGCATGAAGTAGCTTTACCTCTAATAATACTAAAAATTTAGGTGGCTTTGGAAGAGCTGATGGGAGTAGAAAAAGATGCACATGCAGACACGTGGGGAACTGGGGCAGTAGATCAAGGCTGCTTTCCAAGAACTTATACCTAAGGGTCGCCGGGATGTCAGCGGCGGCAGGTCGGATCTGCGGACAATACGGCAGGGAGGAAGAAGGGTCGGAGGACCTCCCGAGCCGGCGCTGTGTCGGAGAGAACGACACGGGCAGAGGATCGGGCCCCTCCGGCAGCTGTGGGTTTCCTCCCTCGGTGGCGATGACCGCGTGAACGATGCACCTTTTAGTCCTCTACACACACCGGCCGAAGGGATCCGGCCGGATCTGTGACCAGCGGTGAGCAGAGAGAAAATGTCGCTACCGCTGTCTTGTTTATATCTGGAGAGGATGAGAGAATGAAGAGAGCAAGCCTAGTAAATCAAGTGCTCAGGCCCCAGCGTCCATATATAGTGGAGTGATTATCTTTTTTCTCTCCACAACAAGCGTTTCAATTTGTGTACGTGGCATTAAAGAAAAGAAACTCTCTATTTAAGGTTCACTTGTGCTCCCCGCCCCTCCATTCATTGAATAATCCCACGGGTGAATAAACATCTGATAATCTTGTATTTATATAGAACGAACAAGCTCGAACTATTTTCGCGTAGTTAAAAGTTGAGGGCGGGGCTTTTCCCGGGCAGTACGCGCGGCAGTTTTCGGGTAGGTGGTTTGACAGAGAGGCGAGGAGGGTGAGCGAGTGGGGCTGTGTGATTTGACAGCGCGTTACTGCTGGAAAGACTTGTGATATGACCACTCACTATAGTCATGAATTACTGGCGCTCCGACCGGGGTGATGCCCCCCTTCCGTTCCGCGCTCTAATCTGGTGCATGACACGTCGACCCGGATGCTGGCTCTCCCACATGTCGGAGTAGTAATAAGGAGCAAAGAATGATGCGGTATATACTAGTACTATAATACTACCTCCGTTCCTAAATATAGAAGTCTTTGGAGAGATTTCACTATGGACCACATACGGAGAAAAATGAGTGAATCTACACATACAATGCATCTATATACATCCGTATGTGGTCCACAGTGAAATATCTACAAAGACTTATATTTAGGAACGGAGGGAGTACTACTCAGTTCGGAGGAGTGGGAACCACGGCAGCCCAATGAACCAGCAGTGCGAACCACGGTAGCCCCGTGAACCAGCAGTAGAAAACAATGTGGTGATATGGTCATAAAAAACAATGTGCTACGGTCCACACTGTAGCATGTACAATAACACTCCTCTTTGTTTGGATCCCTGAGTTAGAGCTAGTTTGGGTTGAAATAGCATCAAATTATCGAAACAAGAGGGGTTAGTTTGAGCTAGTTTGCTCTAACCCAGCTAAAAAAACTAGCCCGGTGGAGAGGTTCTAATTGGGTTAGTTATCCTCGGGCCCACTAAAAGAGAACTAAAAAAAATCTCACCTGCCCGCACCAGATCGCTCCCCCCCTCTCGCACGACTCCTCTCTGTTCCCCATAGGGCCGCCCGCCCAAGCGCCGCTCGCCCTCTCTCTCCTCCGGCCGCCCTCTCCTTCCGGCCTCCGCCGCCCTACTCCGGCCGCCCTCTCCCTCCGGCCTTCGAAGGTCGCCCCGCTCCCCCTTCACCAGTCGTGTTTCTCCCTACATGCGTCTTGTGGCGTGGCGCATCTACCGGGGAGGTCGCGAGAGGTGAGTTTGTTCGTTCCTTCATTGTCTCACGGCCATATCATTGATCTTGCTTGCTGTAGCGCTAATTCTGATTTGGAAAAGTAGATCCTGATCAAACTTGCTATAGATTTGTGGTGCACGCATGTAATTGTTTGATGCTACTTGACGAGGTAATAAATCTTTCTAGAGGCCCAAAGATTCAGGTCACCTTTCTAGGTATTTCAATTTCAGGCTTGCATTATTTGTAGACGCCCAAAGATTCAGTTCACCTTTCTAGGTATTTCAATTTCAGGCTCACCTTTCTAGGTATTTCAGTTTCAGGCTTGCATTATTTCTAGAGGCCCAAAGATTTAGTTCACCTTTCTAGGTATTTCAGTTTCAGGCTTGCATTATTTCTAGAGGCCCAAAGATTTAGTTCACCTTTCTAGGTATTTTAGTTTTGAGCTTGCATTATTTCTAGAGGTCCAAAGATTCAGTTCACCTTTCTAGGTATATCAGTTTAGGGCTTGCATTATTTCTAGAGTCCAAAAGATTCAGTTCACCTTTATAGGTATTTTAGATACAGGATTGCAATATTTCTAGAGGCCCAAAGATTAAGTTCGATCGGTGACAGCGGCCACTGCTACCCATGCCGGTGTCGACCTCAACTTCGCGAGGGCCGGCGTCGGAGGGGTTCGGGGCTTGGGCTCTCTGAGCCTTCCTCTGAGCTGACGATGGCGAGCTCCTCCCTCGGTGCGTGAGGGGCTCCGGGCTCCCTCCCTATCGTGAATGACTTCGTGATGAGTTAGCTCATTCTTTGTTTCATGAAGTGTTTTTTATTTTGTGAAGCTTGATTGACGACTTGTATGTTTAAGTGGGATGTCTTATTTGTATGGACAAAGTAAAAATTATCATGTTTTGCACGCTTGATTTGTATAGATGGTTCGTTTATGTCAATTGTGAGCGGGAGGAGGCCACAGAAGAGCCGGCCACACCAAGAGGGTGCTTGGATCCAAGGGACTTATATTAGTCTGACTAAAAATAGGGTCCAAAGTAGTCAAATGATTGAGATAGATCATTTATTGTCAATCTAACCACCGCCATCCATACACCTCTTTGGTTTAGAGTTAGTTCGGGGTTAGAATCTAACTCTAACCTCTAAGCGAGTTAGAGTTCTCCTCAATCTCGGTTCATCGCCATCATACTTTCCCCATTCCGTGTTTCGGTATCCTTCGAATCAAAGAGGCCTTTTTTTGCGGGAAAAATCAAAGAGGCCCTTAGACTGGTTTAGGTCCGGTCATTTTTTATAAGCGTGTTATGTCCAAAATTTAATGAGCGTGCTCCGATTTCCATGAAAATAATCCGGTTTCATATAGTAATTCATTCATTTATTTATTCTTCTGCGGGGGGTTTGCATGTAATTCGTGAGGTCTGAAATGTAAAGTACCCCGGCATATGCTCCGAGTCGTGCATGCACTACGACCCAGATGCTCTATGTTCCACATGTCGGCAAATGGGAGCACGTGGAAATAGCCTAGGAGTACATATAGGAGGATAAATGCGGGAAAAAATATGTTCTGTGAAGCGTAGCCGCGGTTCGAAAAGGAGACCTAAAGTGATGACAGCTATAGGTCACACGTACCCAACTAGTGGTACTAGACATACGACTAATTTTTCCCTAAAAAAAAGAGAGGCACGAGTGCTCAGTACTCCTATTCTATAAACACGAGTCCCATCTGACAACAGTGTCCGTGCTACAGCTAGCTCTCCTCCCTCGTTTCTCTGTTCTAATTCTAAACTCATTTGGCCTTGGGTGGGCGGGTGGGTTTGCTCAATCATGACCCCACCTCACGGTGAAAGCGTTCTGTTGGAATAAAAATGCCATATACTCCCTCTGTTCATAAATATAAGCCTTTTTAGATATTAGTTCAAATGGAATACAGCATATAGATGTATGTAGACATAGTTTAGAGTGTAGATTCACTCATTTTCCTCCGTATGTAGTAGTCACTTGCTGGAATCTTTAGAAAGACTTATATTTGGGAACGGAGGGAGTACTATACTAATAAAACATTAAGGCCACGAGGCGATGCAGTGCTGGTTACAGGAGGCAAGAAGAAGAGATGCATCCATCAACGATGTCCACCTCCTCGACTCAGGGCGCCGGCCCACCAAACGGCACCTAAGTAGCAGCCGCTTTCGTGGCTAGGTCGACTTGCTTCTGAACAATGGCGTTCAAAGATTCCAGCCGCTGGAAGAAGGCCAACGTCTTTCTGTCTTCGCTTGCCTTGTAGTGGCCTATGTAGACGATTTCCTCATAGACGTGGATGTGCAGGTCGACAGTTTCTTGCACGGCGAGGCTCTGCGCGGCGAGCGCGGCCTCGAGGTGCACATTCTTCGTCGCGACCTCCGGCACCTGCAAGGCCACCAGGACTTGAAAGAGTTCGTCACCATGTAGGCCGATGAGGGTGGCAGGCAATGAGGAGCACTGGCGCTGGCTGGAGCAAAGACGGCAAGGTTGTCCGCGCTTCTTGACGGCGGTGGTGAACTTGCGGATGGAGTTGACCATCATGTCGTCCATGCGAGGCGAAGGGCGTCGGCGAGGGCTACGATGCTGCGGTCGCCCGGCACCATCTGGAACGCTCAGACGGTGCGGGGCGCGGGCGGCGCCTTGGATGATTTGGCACGACCATTGCCGCTTGCGTTCATCGCCTCCATAGGTGCTTGTGGCTTCTGGTCACTTGGTCTTGGATTGGAGTGAGCAGTGTTGCGCAGAGACTTGGGAGTAGATGGATTGGAGTGGTGGGGCACCTTTATTATATGAGAGTCCAAACTCTGTTGCATTCACATCATGCTGGCTCTATTCTCCTTCTCCAATTAATTCCCTCTACATGTAATTGATGATGCATCATTGACCGTTCAACGTCTCGGGAACCGCTACCCTCTTCCTCCGTGGCATTCAAGCACCTATGGACCCATCGACGACGAGGTGCCTATGGTGACTTCATAAATTTCAAGATGATAGTGCCGTGCATGTGTGCGTTCATAGGGGTGAGTGTATGCGCGTGTATATGAGCGCTTGCATACATCTTGTGTCAAAAAAAGCGTAAATGCATGTCAAAAAGAGACTAGTCAGTATACTCAATATTGTGCACCTCGGAGAGGAAAACGGTAGAACTAGTACGTATTTATTTACGGTGCAGATTCATTCATTTTGCTCCATATATACTCCGTCTCGGTGTAGTCTAGTCACTTGTTGAAATCTCTAGAAGGGCAAATACTCCTTTCTGGTTTACAGGGCTATATTAGCAAGTAGTTGTACGTACTAGTACAATAGTGGGCTCACATAGCAATTTTGTCTCACGCAAGAGCCTGGCTATATCGTGCTCAATGTTCATGAATCGCAGCGTTCGGTTTGCGCTTGGCTCTTCGCCTCTTCGAGAAGGCGAACAATGATGTTACTACTACTTCTTCTACTGATGGTCGAATCCACTGCTGCATGTTCGTCCACATGGCGGACGGATAGCTTGTTGTAGAAGTACTACTAAGCAAAAGCCTGTCCTCGTTTGCGAGCAACTGCGCGTATGGGCGAGGGAGAAGGCGTGTAGTAAAATCAAGCTTCTCCTCGTTGTACGAGTTGACGCGACACATCATAGCACTGGCCCCACATGCTTGCCTCTAAACTTGGCTGAAAGACCATGATGTACAATATATTTGCTGCAACCTCTAACATTTACCCACCACAAATTAAAATATATGTGGCCATATGCATCGTTACGATGCAGAGGTCGGGAGTCCGCCTTTTGAAAAAAACAAATTAAAATATATATTCCTGTCTTGACGGATGAGCGTGCAAACTACAATCACCGGGGTGTGGTAGGGCCAGAAGACTATTTTAATTTTTTTTAAAAACTTCGAGACGGCCACATAGCATGGAGACGACCCCAACGATTTTAAGCTTACAGGCACGGTACACGCTATCCTAGACTACTCTACACATGAAATTGCCACATGAGCGTCCGGGCTGCGCTTGGCTCTTCGCCTCTTCGGGAAGTCGAACAATGATGGAGTACTCTTGACCTTTGGAGGAGTACTACTGATGCGCTCCGCCATCTGACACCAATTGAACTGCTGCATGTCCACCGCGTGCGGGAGGGAGAGCGTGTAGCGAAAGCTTCTCCTAGTCTTGCCAGCCACCACGCTCATGGGCGAGGGAGGGATGCTCCTGCCTTTGCGTGTATGACAGGTGGGCCCGACAGGTGTGTGGCCAACCTGTCATACAGCCAAAGGTAGGTGCAGTTAAGTCCGCGAGGGAGAGGATACTCAAACTTCTCGTTGATGTACGAGTTGACGCGACACATCAAAGCACTGCACTCGATATACTCCCTCCTTTCCAGTTTATAAGGCTCAATTCAAAAATCTCACCAACCAAGGTACTGTAGATGGTGAGTGGTGGAATATTTTTTGTAGTTTGCAAAAGCACCCAATTAGTGGTCTTGTTTTTCTCAAAAAAGTATGTTTATCAATGCATTAATTGCAATGCATGCATGCATAAATTACATGCATTGGTCAATTTTCTCTTAATACTTGCATGCAATGATTTAATGCACCTTGGAATCTGAACATGTGATGGGGAACAACCAAATTGAGCCTTATAAAATGGAAAAACTGAAATTTTGAGATAAGCCCTATAAACCGGAAAGCAGGGAGTATTTCAATAATTTGCATTTACCGATGCATTAATTACAACGCATGCATGCATGCCGTGGCTCTTCTTTTGATACTACTTGCATGTGTTGATTTAATGCACCTTGAAATGGTACTATAAAATATGTGACGATAAAGCTTTGTAATACCCCGACCCAAGTCGAGAGATGGTTGTGCACGAGGAGGGCGAGATCATGCAGACCGAACAGGGCCCGATGATGGAGCTCTCTAAGGTCTCGATGGACCTCACCGTGCTCCACTGGCCCTTGTGCCTCTGCCCCTTGACGCCTCCAGTGTATGAGGTTCGAATACACCTCGTCCGTTCGGCTTGATTGAGCAAGGTGCAGGTTTCTTGATTGATGTGCTGTTCGATTGATTTCTGTAGTGCAAGGGAGGGCACCTGGCCTCCGCAGACTGCCGTGTCGAGCGCCCCGGGAACCAGCGGCGGTGCGGAAGTGCAGCGGCGGTGGCTTCGGCGTGCGAAACTGCGTTGGTGGACTCCGTCCTTTCATCGGTGAGGGTGGAGTGCCCGCACGAAGGCTGTGGGCTCTCGTCACTTACGACAAGCTTCGCCGATCACGGAGCGTGTCCGCTCCGCCACGCAAATGCCCGTGCCCGTTTGCGGCTACGAAGGCCCGCGCGTCTACCACCACCACATCGGCACTCGCATCCCATGCCCGTGCACGGGATTCGACGGCAAGGTCCTCCACCTGCAAGTGCCCTTTAGCCGAACCCACGGCTCTTGCTGTTCACGGAGGAGGACCGCCGCACATTTTTCTTTGTCGGCGGCGTGCTCGACATCGGCGCGCCTATCGCCCTGTCGGTCGTCTGCATCAGAGCTGGGCCGTCCCCACTGCCGCACTACTTGGCCAAGCTGTGGGCTAACGGCCCGCCGGGGGAGCCCAAAGGCACGACTGACGCCGTCAAGGTGGAAATGGAGGTGACAAGCAGCAAGGATCCCGGCGACGTCGACGTGTAGGAGCTGACCTTCTTGACAGTTCCGCTCAAGCTGCTGGCCGGGGCTAAGCTTGTGTCCCTCCACATTCAGATTGACAAGCTCACGTCCTAAATGTTTCTCTGATTGCCTTACATTTATCTTAGTAATATGCTAATATAGGGATTACCTTGGTCTACTTTAGCTCAAGAAATGGTGGGTTTTGGTGGTGATGCAGCAATTACTTCGACAGCAGATCAGTCATTTCCAACAGTCGCACGGATATTTTGGGTCTGTTGGATTCAAAGTTCCTTTGGGTAAGAAGTACTACTTGTCATCAAAATGAATAAAAGGAGATGTAGGTAGACGTATTTTAGTTCTAGATACGTCCTTTTTATCCATTTTGATGCCAAGCACTCCTCCGTTCCACAATACATGCCTTCCATTTGTCAAAATATAGATGTATCTAGACATGTTTTAGTATATAGGTACATCCATGATAGAGCCAATCGGATGGTTGAGAACACTACAATTCGTAGCTACAGATGCGTGTGTGACTCCCAGATGCAGAGGCCGGGGGTCATCATCCTCCTTTCCGAGAAAAAACAGACGCGTGTGTGAGAGGACGAGTGCGTGCGTGCACCTATTCTCTTCCGTTATAACGTACTACTAAACTCAGAGTACAAGTTTTTGTGGGTGGCACGATGGTGCGTGCGAGAAGTCCCGAGAGATAGGTTTAATGCGTCTGAAAAAGGACTAGCCTAGAGCTCGCCACGCGGCTATCCCCGTCGAACGCCCCATTAACCGTAAGATATGTATTACGACGGTGCCATTTATTGCACGTACACAGCAGTACTCCCTCCTTTCCGGTTTATAGGGCTTAATTCAAAAATCTCACCAACCAAGATGGTGAGTGGTGGAATATTTTTTGTAGTTTGCAAAAGCACCTAATTAATGCTCTTGTTTTTCTCAAAAAATTATGTTTATCAATGCATTAATTGCAATGCATTTATGCATAAAGTAGCTTGCGTCTCGTCACATTCCAAATTACTCGACGCTATATTGAATTGCAAACCTGTTCACACCGACCACAACCTAAACGGTTTCCCACTTAGGAGCGTATTAGTACCACGCTATATTGAATTCCAAACCTGTTCACACTGATCACAACCTAAACGGTTTCCCACTTAGGAGCGTATTAGTACTCGGTTATAAATACTAGTATGCCAAGATGACTGCACATTCCTCCTCAATTCCTCATCCACAAAAACAAACAAGTCATTCAGCATCCTTCCCTTGCGTCTGCCATGGCCAGCGCGAGTTCTGGGTCGAGAGATTTCCACTAGGGAGAGGCGAGCATGGAAGCGGAAGCATGAGAGATGTCCCGCCTCGCTGCGAGAGCAGCCGACATGTCCCGGCCGCAGGCGGAAGTAGCGACAGAGGTCCCTTGGCCACGCCGCTGAAGTAGCACGGAGGTCCGGCCGTGCCGTCGATGCAGCAGACTGGTCCGGCCGCGCCGTGGAAGCAGCAGAGATGTCCCGCCGCTCCACGAATGCAGCAGAGATGTCTCGCCGCGCCGCGGCAGCCTGGGAAAATTTCTTGCGGGCTGGGGACGACTGTTACAGGCGCATGCATGCGATCGTCCATAGCCAGATGGATCAGGTCTCCGGCTGGGCGAGGTTGCAGGACGACGTGAAAGCCTCGTTTGAACAGGCTACCGGTGTCATCTGGCAACTAAGGGAGGGCAATGAGAGGCTCCGGGCCAAGCGCGACCTGCTGAGGGAGAAGATCGTCCGAAGTGCAGACCAGCAGGAGGAGACCAGTGCCTTGTTGAAGAGGACCTGCGTCATCGTCAAGAAACTTATGGACGACAATGACATACTCCGCAACGAGCGCCAAAGGCTGGTGGGAGGAATCCATGGATGTTCTCAAGCAGCGTCTTGAGGACACAAAAGAGCTCATCGCTGCTTGCCGCGGAGACTAGTTCCCGCGACCTGCAGCAACGCATCAAGAAAGTAGAGATCAGCGAGCCAGATCCTTGTCTTCCTTCTTCTTTTGCCCTTGTGTATTTCGGGCGTAGCCGCATGTGGCTTTTTAATTATCTTTCTAATTATGTAAGACAATTAATCATCCTTATCTTTACGTGGAAGATCAATGTTGCCAGTGGAATGAAGAAAACTCTTCTTGTGGCGACCACTGGCGTTCTTTGTTCTTCTAGTTCTTGCTAGGCTTCCTTGATTTCCTGGTTTCTTTTGATGTAATAATCGGTTTAGGATGTGGATTGTGTCATCGGTTGTGAAATGTTGGGTTCTAGCACGGATGTTTGGCCTTTGTTGGCCTCTTGGGATGTTGCGATTTCAATCTGGTAGCTTTTAGTCCTTCGTGTTAGGCTGGAGTTGTGCTGAACTTCTTGGGAATTGTGGTGGTTTTCAGTAATGAAAATCGGAAGGGGCAAGCTCTTCTTTGATAAATATTTTTAATCGTCCTTATATATTCATCAGTCTTGCTATAAGTCGCAGTAGATGCTATATAGGTCCGTCGGATCTTACATCAAGATCCGTGCTTTCAGATTTTCTTTTCTCTCTCTTAAATCTCAGTCGAGTGAGACATAGCCACGCCATTAAAGAGAGGCTCGGGCGCCATTAATGGAGACCTTGGGAGAGAGGTGGACGACAGATGGAGGTCAAAGGGCTCTCCTCCCGATAAGCACGCGCATGGCTCTGATCGCACGCCTCTCGTACTCAAATAGCTACCCTGCACGGCGCCTCCTAGCTAATAAAAAATGGGGACGCGTGGTGGCACGTAAATGGTACTAGTAAGTAGAACGCCCACGGTTTCAATAATACTTGTGTTTCCAATTGTAACGTGACAGCACTTGTTCCAAAATGACGTTGTTGATTGTTAATGTGTGCGCCTTCGCAAATCGGACTGCAAATTTACCACAGCATGTTGGTGCCATGTCATGGCACCAAGCCAAGTTTCATTATTTTCATGCGTGTTTTGGATTTACAGGAATTAAAATTCTAAGTTTCTCAATGTTTCCAACCCAGCCACGACGCCCGAATTTTGAATTTCATTCCCATTTCTTGCATGGAACCTAGATATTTACCCGAGGACACACATGTGATTTTTCAACTAACTTTGGTGCCTTTGGAACATGTGCTTGTATTTCAAATTTGAATTATGCACACAAAGGTGACACGTTCCCTCCCAGAACCACGAGCCTTCTTGAGAGAAGCTCCGATTTGCAAGAAGCTTATACCAAAAATTTGTTCCTATTCGGCCAATTTTCTTTACCACGGCATGGTACTACCATGACATGACACCATGCCAAGTTTCATGATTTTAAAACCAAGTTTCTCAATGTTCTCGACCGAGCCATGGTGCCCAGATGTTTGAATCTTATTCTCATTTTTTGCATGGGACCTACTCCCGAGGACACAAATGTGATTTTTCAACCAACTTTGGTGCACGGGAGCATGTGCTTGTAGTTTAAATTTGAATTATGCACATTAAATGACCAAAAACTCAATTAATGTGTAAATAAGGCCAAAGCAAGCGGAATAATTCCAAAATTTAACAGGGCACTCATGTAGTTCTATGTTGCCTTTGTAAATAAACTCAAGGGGGACAACGTATATTGTTTCGCACTCAAAGGTGGCACGTTCCCTCTCAGAACCACGAGCCTTCTTGAGAGAAGCTTTGGTTTGCAAGAAGCTTATACCAAAATCTGTTCCTATTCGGCCATTTTTTACCACAACATGGTAGTACCATGACATGACATCCATGCCAAGTTTCATGATTTTCAGACGTGTTTTGGATTTACAAGAATTTTAAAATCAAGTTTCTCAATGTTCTCGGCCGAGCCACGATGCCCAGATGTTTTAATTTTATTCTCATTTCTTGCATGGGACCTAGAAATTCACCCGAGGACACAAATGTGATTTTTCAACCAACTTTGGTGCACGAGCATGTGCTTGTAGTTCAAATTTGACTTATGCACATTAAATGACCACAAACTCAATTAATGTGTAAAAAGCGACAAACGAACCGGAATAATTCCAAAATTTAACATGGCACTAATGTAGTTCTATGTTGCCTTTGTTAAGAAACTCAAGGGGGGGGGGGGGCAGCGTATATCGTTTCACATTCAAAGGTGGCACGTTCCCTCTTAGAACCACGAGCTTCCAAATCGGACCAATTTTTTACCACAACATGTTAATGCCATGACATGACACCATGCCTAGTTTGATGATTTCCAGCCGAGTTTTGGATTTACATGAATTTAAAATCTAAGTTTCTCGATGTTCTCGGCAGAGTCATGACGCCCAGATGTTTGAATTTCATTCTCATTTCTTCCATGGGACCTAGAAATTCAACCAAGGACACACATGTGATTTTTCAACCCACTTTGGTGCACGGAGCATGTGCATGCAATTCATATTTATATTATGCACATTAAAAGTCCAGAAACTCAATTAATGTATAAAAAGGCCAAATGAACCCGAAATAATTCCAAAATTTAACAGGGCACTCATATAGTTCTATGTTGCCTCTGTATATAAAATCAGGGGGAAGGCAGCGTATATCGTTTCGCACAGAAAGGTGACACGTTCCCTCTCGGAACCACGAGGCTCGTTGAGAGAATCTCCGGTTTTGCAAGAGGCTTATACCAAAACTTGTCCCAATTCAGTCAAAAATTATACGTATGAAAACAGGGTTTAGATTATCCCGAACATCTCGCTACCTAGACCAATAATGTACTATGATTTGAATTCAACATAAAATGGATACAAATATTTGAATTGGAGAGCGTATGGTACATGTATTTCATAGTGAAATATGATTACTGCTATATGCATGTCTTTTTGTTATCAAGATAATATTTAAATTATTGTATAACTTGACAAAAGTCATATTCAAATAAGGAAAATTGATTCAAATTTAGTCCATATGGTAGACGACAATATATATGTTCACATGGTGCAGTAAAATGTTCATATATGATCAAAGATCAAAATGTACGACTACATCAATTATAAACCGCAAGGTCACCTAATGATATATTCGAATTCAACATAACGTGGATTCAAAAATTGAAATTCGAGATCATGGCATCTGTAATCATATAAAAAGGGACATTACTCTTTCTTTGGTAGGAATTGATTTTTTTTTGTTGTTGTTGAGGGAAGTGCGAATCGATTTGGTGCTTGTGGGGGTAATCTTGTTCTCGATTTTTGTACATTTCTCTTGTAGTTTTTTCAATGGCATCTATAGCAATATAGTAAAGGGGACATGACTCTCTTGTGTCTTGTATGAATTGTTTTTTACACGTTAAGTTTGTTACTGCTGAACAAGGAATCTGCACCTTGTTATCCCGAAATTTTCAACCTCGAGTATCTTTTGTCTCACACCTTTCTGAAGCTCCCGCTTCTTCAACCAGCATACGCCTTGTTATCCCGAAATTTGGGCCTTGAGAGAACTCCCTCCTCATCCGAAATCGCCCCGCAGCCTGCAGACATCGCCGAAATCCCCCTTCTACCCCTCAACCGGAAATGAAGCTCCATGTCGCAGTGTCAAAACCGGTGGGGGTACGCTGGTAACTTACCCTACATTTCGGACAAGCGCGTCCCTAAGCTTGGCTCCCCCTCCCCCTTCGCCCCCCATCCGTACACCGAGGCCGCCAAAACCCGCGAAACCCCACGCTCCTCCGTCGGCCTCCCGACCGCCGCCCAGCCGGAGACTCTTCCCCGACTACTTCATCCACCGCAACAGCTCGCCGTCCCTCAACCACCGCACCGGATGAGGATCCGTTGTCGATCTCGTCGTCCCACCGGATCAGCCGGCCCGTCCTCCACCTCCATGGAGCTGCCCCGACATTCGCCTCGTCTATCGCGCCACCTCAATCCCCACAGCACCGTCTTGACCTGCCCCACCGGAACCGCAACACCCTCACCAATTCCTCCGATGAAGCCGAGGCCAACTCGGTGCCACCAAGGAGGTTCTGCACTCACCGCTGCATTTTATCTTTTATTCGATCTCACGGGGCTGCCGGTGCTCGATACCGAGCAGACATGGCGTCTCCATCGACGGCGCCGTCGCCGGCCACATCATCCACGGCGTCTCTCCCCCATGTCGTTGCTTCCTCGGCGGCAACTTCCACAACGGCACTATCTGCAGTTGCTCCTGCTCTCGCTCGCGCTGTGGCTCTGTTCTTGCTGTCGGTGGGGCTGCTGCACTGCTCCTGCTTTCGTTCGTGCTGCTGCTCTGCTCTTCCTCTCACTTGCGCTGCTGCTGCTGCACGACCTCCGGTAGCTACAGGAGTTGCTGCTTTAGCACTTCGCTTCGCGGTGCTCTTGCCGCGACTTGCTCTCTGCTAGTGCGTTCCCTGCTCGAGCGTCTGCTGATTTAGATCACTGCTTCTCTGCTACTAGTGCTCGAACGCCCTAAACATCTATTGCAATGCTTTGTTACTAGTTCAATCAGTTTCGATAGTAAAATTCAGTTTCGACTGTGAAGTTCATTTTCTTCAGTTAAGTTTAGAGTGAACAGTACTTACAACATCTGTCGGAGCGGTCGTGGCGCGGCTGATGCGTTTTACATATAGCACTTTTTGGTGATGTATTTTACATCATCTATTGCAGATGATATTAGGGTCCCACTTCAGATTAACATTGTTTGTCTTGTCATGCTTCAGCCTCGTCACCGTAAACCTTAGCAGAGCTGCTCCAACGACGGAACCGTTCATCACAGTGGAGCAGTACCCTCGGCGCCATTTCCAGAGGCCTCAGATCTTCTTCCCCGCCTCCGACAGTCACACCAGCATCATCACCATCCTCCACGTCCAACCCAATGATGTTGAGGTCCACAAGGCTATGCCAAAGAGGTTGTACACTCGTCGCATCACTTTGTTTCTCCATTCCTCTGTTCTTCCAATTCATGTGAGCCAAACACCGGGTTGTTGAAATCCTATGTTTCCAAATGCTCTGTTTTGCACGTGCATTCCTATCCTATTCTTGTGTTTTTCCTGTCCCTGCGTTTATAGAATCCTCCAATTCTAAGGAGCCCTTACAGATTTACTTCATTTTCAGATTGGCGTAAAAGAAAACTCTGTGTGTTATGTCCTGTTCCTGCCATGCCGTCATCCACCCCACACGAGGTGCACCATCGATAGAAGCGTTCATCGCAGCAGAGATCCCCGCAGACTTTCTTTCGCCGCCTCGAGATCATCTTCCTCAGAGGCAGCCACGCCTAACTGCATTACCATCATCGATCGAAAGCAGATGAACACGAGGACTACGATTCCGGAAGAGAGGTCGATCTTTCGTGTTTGCTTACGTTATACATCGGTTATTATTACCTGCTACTTTATCGTTCAATCTTGAGTTACGAATTGCCCATGGGTCTCATATCGAGCCAACAACGAATAGTATCATCTACTATCCGGTTCATCTAGGGTCTCCTATGTGGTTCATGTTGGGTGGGCAACAAACAATAGATGATCCATTGTCTATCTTTTTAAAGCTGAAGCTATAATCTACACTGCTATCATTAGTTTTGGATCCATCCACTCGTTTGCTACCATCGGTCTTGATTTTTGCATGCACCCCTTAGGCCTTACAAAATCTAACTATTTTTTTATTATGCATGTCGATATTGTACACAATCGTCTTGAACATGTAGAGAAAAAGAGAAGACTGCTATGCGTGAATATAATGTCATCTGACGCTGCTCCATGGTGGTAAGTGGCCCCCTCTCCGCATTTCCAGATTGTATTCGAGAGGAAGATAACTGTTCATATGGAGATTCGGAAAGGAGCCGACCACGCTTTGTTTACCACTGAGGTGTTTGCTCTAACCTAACATCTTGATGTTGGTCATATCATGCATATGGCGCCTTGCATTGCTTACATTATACATCTTATATGTCATCAGCTTAGTTTAGATTTGCTTTGTGTGAATGCCACTGTTTGGTTTCTATATCATACTCCCACCATTCCTAAATATTTGTCTTTTTAGAGATTTCAACAAGTGACTACATACGGAACAAAATGAGTGAATCTACACTCTAAAATATGTCTATATACATCCGTATGTGGTAGTCCATTTAAAATCTCTAAAAAGACAAATATTCAGGAATGGAGGGAGTATATGGGAATTATGCAATGCCATCTTCTTTAGCTAGGCATCATATACATGAATCATGCAATGCCATCCTGTTTAGCCAGTCATCGTATATGTGAATTGTATTGTGCCATATTTTTTCCCGTAATGTATTCCATTTGTCAACAATGTTTATACATTCATCAACTCTTCCTGTGCATCAGCCATTTGAGTCGGTCATGGGAAAATCTGGAGTGAAAACAAGGTCTTACGGCGGTCGATTGCTACACGTCGATGCTGATTTCTTGCTAGTTCTGAATAGCTCCTCAGAGGAGGATTCAGAGAGAGATGACCAATCGTATTCCCCCCCCCCCGAGGTGCATGCTCTAACTTGGCTGGGTTATATTGCTCATATCATGCATATGGTGTCTTGCATTGCCATGCCATCTTCTTAGATTAGACATGCTTTGTGTGAATGCCTCCTGTTTGCTTTCTATATCAGATATGTGAAATATGCAATGCCATGTTTTTCAGCCAGTTATCATATATGTGAATTATGCACTGCCATGGAGCCAGGCATCATATATGTGAATTATCTCGTGCCATCTTTTTTTCATTACGTATTCCATTTGTCGACAATCTGTGTATATTGAACTACTCTTCATGTGTATCAGCCATTTGAGCCGGTTATGGAAAAATGGAGTGAAAACAAGGTCTTGAGAGCAGTGCAATGGTACTGTTGAAGCATATATCTCGATGGTTCTGAGGAGCTCCTCGGAGGAGGATTCAGAGACAGATGACCAGTCCTATATCCCACCTGAGGTGTATGCTCTAAGTTGCAATGTTTATATTTCTCATATGATGCATATGGTGTCTTGCATTGCTTAGTTTAGACATCATATGCACAAATTGAATTCTATCTGCTTAGTTAATAGATCATACTTGCGAGTGCCAGCTGCTTAGTATATGAATCAATTATGTCAATTATATCATGCCATCCTGTATACTTAGACAACATGTATGTGAATTATTTCATCCCAACCTATTTTAGAAAGACATCATATAGTTTTGTCATGTCATCCTGTTTAGGTACTCATCATATGTTGAATTATGCCATTATATCCTATTAAGTTATCCATCATATATCTGAAACTGTGTTATGCTATCCTGTTTAGTTAGGCATCATATATGTGAAATTGTGTCATGCTGTCCTGTTTTGTTATACAACATATATGTGAATTACCACATCTGTCTATCATACAATGTCTGTACATTCAATTTCTTTTCTTGTTTATCAGCAATTTGAATTGGAGGTGGGATGGCAGTATCTAAGGGAGCAAAAACCCGTTCTTCACAAAAGACAGTGCTACCCGTCGATGCAGATAGAAACATGGTTGTACTGGCCCACAAACTAGCCCCACCACACATAATCGAGACTCTTCCAGATTGCACACTTACACCGTTGGGCAGAGAACCAACTACAACCCATCTAACCGCAACCCAATGGATAGTAACCCACTTATAGTTGACAAAGCACCATGTCCACCACAGAGTACCCCCACAAGAGCAGTATGTAAAGCTACTGCAGTGCCCAAAGCACGAAGACCACCACAGCTAACCCAAACTCCACGTTTAACACAGAAGAGCAACCGTTCTCAGGTCAGATTCCGTAGCTATGGTCCATACTCCTTTGCTGTTGCATCATTGTATTTACTCATACCAACTACTTTTGAATTTGAAGGATCCAATTGAAACTCCAATGGCGCAGCAGGTATGTTTTAAACCTATTTATTTAACTAGATTGCTGTTCTAACTTCTTGCTCTATGTTGATTTCAGTTTAAGTTGTATAAACAGTTATGTTCTCATGTGATGCACATTACAAGTGCTGCCAATGTTGTGTAGTTTCTCACACTTATATTACATCTATCTTCTTTGTGTCTTAAAAATATATGAGTTGAACTGTGTCTCTATCTTGATTAGGGAACATAAACTAGAATGATATGGACAATACGGTGACCATAGTACATAGATATATGTTTGTTTGATCTGTTATCCTGTCCACCTTACTCTTGAACCGGTTTACCAAAATGAGTTTAAGTATACTACAAGCTAAACCTGTGATGTATGCGCTTGTTTCTCTTGTAGTATGCCAACAGAATATTGGAGAAGAGCACCCCACTATGCAATGGTAGAGAAAGTAACGCAGATAAGGTTCAAGATAGTGAGACAACCCTGTTGGTCTCCAAGAAAGGTGATACAAACGATTTTGTAGACAATGAGAAAACCCCACAGTCATGCGTTGATGTAGTGTTCGAGTTATTGGCCAGTACCGCTGGCACAAGCTCTTCGAACTTCATTGCTGAATCACTTGGCTTCTTGGTCTCAGCTACAAGCTGAAAGGCATCGATCGGTGTGCTACTGAAGAAGCCAAGGGTGAGGAAGTCCTGCAGAATTCAGATCGTACTTTCTTGTGTGACAATGTTTGGAGGATTTAAGCGCCAAACAAGAGAAAGTTAATAAGCTTGCTAAGCATCTTGCCAACATTATGGGTACCCAGGATATTGTTTCTTGAACTCTTCTGAAGTGGTTTTAGTTTTGGACTTGTTTTGCTGCGGCGTTTATATGCTGCTTTGTTCCCTATATTTGCACTGGTGGCGAACTTTGATGCCCAGTGGATGTAATATGTGTAATAGCCGTGATAGCCTAGCATAAGTTGCTTGCTTATTTATTTCCTTGTTGTCTTGTTTATTTGTTTGCTTGTAGTCAGTGCGGTTCTTTTTCCGCAGTTTGCTAGTGGCTGCAATAACCTACTTTTTAAAACTAGGCCACAATAACCATGGGCTAATATTTACTGTAGTGACATTGGGCCTCCTCCGGGCCGTACAAATAGTGGGCCTTCTACGGGCCGTAGAAACAGTAGGCCTTCTACGAGCCGTAGAAATAATGGGCCTTCTAGGGCCGTATCATCAATGGGCCTTATACGGGCCGTATGATCGATTGGCCAAACATGGGCCAATAACAGGCCGCATTATGGCCGTAAACGGGCTAGAGTTGGAATCGTCCGTTCATGGGCCGACCATAAGGGCCATCGTTAATAGGCCGTATTTGATGACGCTATGAAAACGGCCCAACGTATTAACGAACCACAAACGGGCCGACTGTAACCACGGCCTGAATTTGGCCCACAAGCAGAAAATGACAGTAACGAGCTGTAAGTAAACAAATGCTGGAAATGAGCCCAAGAATAAATGGGCTCTGAGAAGTCTGAAAGATAACATGGGCTGGAAACGGCCCAACTGAATAACGTGCCCTTAATGGGTACAAAGTGATACACTGTTCTTCACGGGCCAGTTTCACCACGGGCCGTTAATGGGTGTAAAGTGATACACTGTTCATTGCGGGCCAGTTTCACCACGTGTCGTTAATAGGCCAAGAGTTACATAGGGCCTCATATGGGCCGAAAGACATCATGGGCCATACATGGGCCAAAAGTGAAAACGGGCTGGAGTCATATTGGATGGCCCAGATGACGCTACTGGGCCTAATTCGGATAGGGCGTAACAGGCCTTGGGTTAGCGGGCTGTAAATGGGCTATATGCGGACAGGCCGTTAACAGGCTTTCCATGGGCCGGCCCGCCACCTTTTGACCAAGTCAAACGGGCCAGCCTTTTTACAAGAATGGGCCTCTGTTGGGCCGTGCCACATGTCGACGTATCATAGGCGCCTATACATCCAATGAGTGGATGACATCTGTCCCAACAATGAGCCGACACGTGTTTCCTCCGACCAATGATGATTTTACACGTGGAAAATCCCCATTGGTCGGGGCTGTTAACGGGTTATCGGATCCAAAACCCAACCCGATAGCTTAACGGCGTTCCGTTACGGTGGATGCCACGTGTCGGTCACCCTTGACGAAAGCACTTCTGTGACTTGCGATTTATCGAAATGGAAGTGGACACTTCCGTGATGACAATTTTGGTAATGTCATGGAACACTTCTACGACAGCACATGTATGACTATCTTGATTCTGTCATAAAATCGTCATGGATGTACATGCATGCCAAAAAACGCGTCCTACTGTGACAAACACGTATCATCACGGAAGTGTATTTTTTTGTAGTGTCATCTCTTCACTTCCTAAGCTGGCAATCTCATTTGTGATGAAAGCAAGCCTAGAGTACATTTCAGCGACACCTTCACCATCCTTCATTTTGAACTTGTCAAGTTGAATTTGAAGCACATCCAATTTGGATTCCTTGACGGAGTCGGTACCTTCATGCATATCAATCAAAGTATCCCAAATTTCCTTTGCATTCTCAAGACGGATAATTTTGTTGAATTCTTCGGGGCACAATCCATTGAAGAGGATATCGCAAGCTTGAGCATTGTATTGCAACATCTTCAACTCTTTTGCGGTAGCTTCACGGTTCGGTTCTCTCCCATCAAAGAATACACCATGCAAGCCAATACACACAATAGCCCAAACGGCGGGGTTATGTCCAAGAATATGGATTTTCATCTTATGCTTCCAACTAGCAAAATTTGTACCATCAAAGAAAGGACCTCTACGGTGGTAATTTCCCTCGCTAGACGCCATACTCTCCTAGGTTGTGAAACCAAGGCTATGATCACCAAAAGCTATGGAAATCAAGGTAAATGGACACAAAAGCCTTGATATCACTTGTAGGACCGAAAGTATGTCTAGAGGGGGGTGATTAGACTACTTGACCAAATAAAAATCTAGCCTTTCCCAAATTTAAGTCTTGGCAGATTTTAGCAACTTAGAACAAGTCAAGCAATGAACCTACACATGCAAAGTCTAAGAGTATAGCCGCGGAATGTAAAACATTGCATATGAAGGTAAAGGGAGGAGTTTGGAGAGGGCAAACTGATACGTCTCCAACGTATCTATAATTTATGAAGTATTCATGCCATGTTTACAATAATTTTATATGATTTTGGTATGATTTGATTAGAACTAACCCGGACTGACGCTGTTTTCAGTAGAACTACCGTGGTGTTGTTTTCGTGCAGAAATAAAAGTTCTCAGAATGCGATGAAAATCAACAGAGAACTTTTCTGGAAAATATAAAAAATACTGGAACAAAAATCTATCGGAGGGGAGTCCCATGGGCCACACGAGAGTGGGGGGCGCGCCCCCTATCTCGTGGACGCCTCGGGGACCCCCCTGACTTGTTCTCGGCGCCATCCTCTCCTATAAATACAGAAACCTCCAGAAAATAACCTAGATCGGAAGTTCCGCCGCCGCAAGCCTCTGTAGCCACGAGAAATCAATCTAGGCCCTCTCTGGCACCCTGCCGGAGGGGCCATCATCACCGGAGGCCGTGGAGGAGGATCTGGGAGGCGCCATCATCACCATGAAGGCCATGGACCAGAGGAAGAACCTCCCCCCATCTAGGGGGAGGCCATGGAGGAGGAAGCACAAGGGGGAGAACCTCTCCTCCTCTCTCTCGGTGGCGCCGGAGTGCCATCGGGAGGGGAATCATTGCTGCGGTGATCGTGTTCATCAACATCACCATCCTCATCTATTTTACGCGGTCCACTCTCCCGCACCCCGCTGTAATCCCTACTTGAACATGGTGCTTTATGCCACATATTATGATCCAATGATGTGTTCCCATCCTATGATGTTTTGAGTAGATATCCTTTGTCTTTGGGTTGATTGATGATCTAGATTGGTACGAGTTGTATGTTTTATTTTGGTGCTGTCCTATTGTGCCCTCCGTGTCGCGCAAGCGTGAGAGATTCCCGCTGTAGGGTGTGGCAATACGTTCATTATTCGCTTATAGTGGGTTGCCTGAGTGATAGAAGCATAAACCCGAGTAAGGGGGTTGTGGCATATGGGATAAAGGGGACTTGATGCTTTAATGCCATCGTTGGGTTTACCTTAATGATCTTTAGAAGTTGCGGATGCTTGCTCGAGTTCCAATCATAAGTGCATATGATCCAAGAAGATAAAGTATGTTAGCTTATGCCTCTCCCTCATATGAAATTGCAATGACGACTGCTGGTCTTGTTAACAATTGCCTAGGACAATTCCACACATCGATCCATCATTATTCCACACCTACTTATAATATTTAGTAATATATTCTAACTTTATGATAACAACACCTACTTTTATATTTTAGCTCTCCGATATCATGCAAAGTTATCCTCTTCATACCCACGACATAGTTTTATCTCTCGTTTCTAGTTGGAAGCAAACGCTCGGTGTACGTAGAGTGGTATCAGTGGTAGATAGGACTTGAGAGAATATTGATCTTACCTTTAGATCCTTGTGGGTTAGACACTCCATACTTATCACTTCACCATTAAGAATTGCTATGATGATTCCCTACACTTGGGGATTATCAAGCTCTTTTCTGGCGCTGTTGCCGGGGAACAATAGCGTGGGGTTGATATTCTCGTGTGTGCTTGTTTGATTTCTTCACTAAGTAGATCTTGTTTTTCCTTTTTGTTTCTTTTTAGTTCTGGGTGAAACATACAAAAAAATTAAAAGAATGAAAATACCAAAAAAAATTACTTGCCTCTCATGCCTAAAAAGTTTTTTCCAATAAGAGAAGTGATTGGAAGGTTATGCATTGGAGAAGTGAGGGTCGACCATGGACACTTGTGTTCATGCTCATGGAAACAATGTAAAAAATTTCATGGAAGCTTCTCTAAAAATAATTATCCCCTTGTATATATCCATTGTATTATAAAAATAATGTGCCAAGCTTTGGTTTTAGGATGATTAGATTGCTTGTTTACTATGTGCAGTACAAATACAGAAACTTTGGTTGTAGTGCATGAATTTACATTTTTTACTGGAAAGTCAAATAGATCTGAAACTTTTTGCACATTACTCATGTACAAATTGTTTAAATTGTCATATTTTTTAGAATTTTTTGGAGTTACAAAAGTTTACTAAACTTCCAGATTACTACAGACTGTCCTGTTTTTGACAGATTCTCTTTTCTATGTGTTGATCGCTTATTTTGATGAATATATTGGTAGTATCGGGGGGTATGAACGATGGTGAAGTTGGAATGCAGTAGATATAGTTCTAATATGAAATTGGAATGAGTTTGAAAAAGTACCTAAAGGTAGTGATTTGCTTTAGTATACTAACGGATCTCACAAAGTTTTTGTGGATGAAGTGTTAGAAGAATGTCGGGGAGGCTGATCGTACCCACGGACACCTATGGGGCCGGCGGAGCAGGCCCCTTGTGGTTCGGAGGGGGGCGGAGATCGCACGAAGAGCGGATCGAGGCGAGGCACACGAGCAGTTTACCCAGCCGGAGCTCTCCGGAGAGATAAAACTCCCTCGCTGCTTGTTTGATCTATTGTGTTCTTGCTAGGGAGCAACGAGAGCTACAAAACCTAAGCGTGAGTTCATCTGGTCTCGAGTGGGTGAATGAACCCAACGAGGCGAACTCGGCAAACCGAACCGAACCGAACCGACCAAAACGTGAACCCCTTCACGTTGCACTCGGGCCTCCTTTTATATGCTCAAGGGTCTCCGGCGGTGGCAACATAGACGGGGGTACAAATGTAAAACAGGAGTTGGTACACCTACTTGAGCGATGTATGATTGCAAAATACCTAACTCGGCGGCAAGGGACAAAAGCAATAAATGCCCGTCATTTATCGCCCCAAACGATTACCTTGAGGCGCGTCAGTGCGCCTCCGCTTCGCCACGATGGCGAAACTGTCGGCCGCTGCTCGCCGCTCTCCGGCTGGCTGCATGACCGCCGACACGCCGCCCATGGAACGGTCCCATGGCGACACGTCGTCATTGGGTGAGCTGGAGCGGAGAGCAGAGAGAGGTTGCATGTCATGGGTAAGCGCCTTTGCCGCGTGGCCGAATCTGTCGCGCCCGGGAGACTTGTCGCGCCCGGGCCTTCCGCAAGCTCCTCTTGCCGGGCCTTGTCTTCGCGTGCACAGGCGGCCTTCCCGACAAGCTCCTCTTGTCGGGACCTTGTCTTCTCAATCTAATACTTTGTTCTTGAATGGCTCCAAAGGAGCCACGGAGGCAAACCTTGCCGTGGGGTGCTACAACTGTCCGTGCACGAGTACGGGATACTAGGGTACCCCTACTCTAGTACAATCGACAGGAGCCCCGGCCTGGGCTGCAGCACGGTGCCGAAGCGCTTGTCGGGCCAGGCCCAGAATCGCAGACGGACACGCCGCGCCTCGACCACGCCGCAACTTCGCCCGGACCCACCACGATCCCCACTAACGCACGCACCGGACGTGGCGTCGTGCGAGAGATCGTGGGCGCGGTCGTGGGGGTTCTTTATTAATATAAGCGAACGTCCGCCCCTCCTCCCTTTATAAGCGGAGGAAGCAGAGGCAGCCGACCGCCCCTGCCATTGCTGTCTTGTCAAGAAACCACCGCCGCTCCCCTCTTCTTCTCGGTGCGAAGAGCAGCGCCCGCCCCCTTTCGCGCCGCAAGCACCCTCCCCGCCGTCGACCTCCTCCGCCCCCTCACCATGGCTCCGAAAGCCGATAAGGAGAAGGGCGTCAAGTCGGCCGAGGCGCAGCGGCTCGCGGCGCTGCGCAAGGAGCGGGCCGTCTTCCCCCCGCAGCTCGGCCCGCGGGAGCTGCGGGACGTCTTCTACCTTTTACGGTCGACGGAGACTCAGGCGCATCCGCGACGAGGGTGCTCCCGCCTCCGCCGCTGATCTGGCCCCAATAGGGTACCCTTTCTTCACCTCGTTCTTCTATTGCGGTCTTTGCCCGCTTTTTCGAAGTTCTTTTGCGACATAATGAACACCTTTGGCCTCCACCTCCTTGATTTCACCCCAACGCCATCTTGACCATGGCCGTTTTAGCACATTTGTGCGAAAACTTTGTCAGGGTCCACCCGAACGTGGCACTCTTCCGCCATTTCTTTGTTCCCCGCGTCGAGAGAGGAGAGCCACTTGCCGGAGGAATAGCCTGGGTCTCTAGGATCGGCAAGAAAGAGGCCTACCTAGAAGGGGAGTTCCGGAACAAGTGGGAGGAGTGGAGAGCCAACTGGTCTTTGGGTCGTGAGGAGAACCCACAGCCTTTCACCGCTGCGCCAAACCCCAATAGCGGCGGCAAGGATTGGAGTAACTTGGCGCGGAGGACGAAAGTCAAGATAGTCGTGACCAATTCTGCGCCTCGGGCTTGCCGGGTTGACAGAGATAGCAGTTGGCGCAGACTTCATTCGCCGCCAGACGCTTCCCTTGCAGGAAAGGAGGAGGCCTGCTTGGGAGTTCCAGAATCGGCGGACATCATGAGAGGCTGCGCCGGGCCTGAATGGAACTTCACCGTCATGGAGCTGGATTCAGTGCTGCTCGAGCTGTTCAAGAACGACCCGAACATCCCGAGTGGTTCAGGTTGCCGCGAAGTCGTCCCATTGTGCAACAACTCGGCGCTCGACCACATCCGCGCCATGATGCCACTGTCACGACACCCACGGATCGTCCCGACTGGCGAGAGCCCCCGACGAGGTCGTGCAGCAATTCTTCGACGACTTGCAAGAGGTGCCGATCCGCCCGACGAAAGCGTAAGAGGCTCACCCGAGACACCACCGAGTAGGAGATGGCGCGGATTGCCACCAGGTGGAGGAGGCGGCGGCTGACAGCGCCGCTGGAGCCTTCGGGTTCACCGTGGAGGAGGCGGAGGCGGCGAAGGCGGCAAGCCTTGCCGGCGAGGGAGGTCCCGACGAGGACGAGCTTGTCGGGACCGAGGCCGGGTCGAGTGGACCCGCCGAGGGCGCTTCTTCTCCTCCGCCAAGCAACTTGCCGCCAGCGGAGCCCCCGGCTCCGCCGAGGAGGCGTCTCCACAGGGTTGGAGACGAGTCGGGGCGGCAGACCGGCCCACAGCAGCAGCGCCGCTCGACGCGCTCCACCGCGGCAAGCGAGGTTGCCGCGGGAGCGCCTCAAACTGCAGCGACAACCGGGCGGAATCTTCTCGAGCCGCCCGGCGCCTCCGCCAGCGGCCAAGAGCCCACTCCCCGCCTCATCGCACCGGGCGGGCGGAGTTTGATTTCTCCGCGCCAGCTCCGAGGAGGAAGGCGAAGAGTAAGCTTCTCGCGATTGTGCTTGTATTTCTTCAATTTTTATTGCTTCATCTTGAATCTGATTTGCTTTGTTCGGACTCTTTCCTTTTCGTGACGCTGGCCCGTAGAGCGGCGAAGAGGGCCAAGATCCCGACGGTCGTCGTTGAGGGCGATTCTCCTGGTGACGGGGGACGCGCCGAGACCGCCTTTGTCGGACCCGCAACCTTCCCCAGAGCAGCCCCAAAGACAGCCCCTGAGTAAGTGTGCAGTTTTCTCCTTGCTACTAGGTGTGCAGGGGTGCCCTTTCTTCGTTGATTTCGACTGTTTGTTTGTGTAGGAGGCGGGCAGCCTCATCGGGAGGGCTCGGAAGCCGCCTCGAGATCCTGCCTCACTGTCACCACGCCGCCAAGGGAGAACTCCCGGCAAGGGAGCTCCCTCCGACAAGGAGGCCACCCGACAAGGAGGCCACTCCAGACAAGGGAGGCTATCCCAGCAAGGGACGGCGCCAAATGACCCTCCGGTGGTCGAGGCCATGGCTGCGGATCCCGTTCTGAGGTAACTCCCTTACATGGAATTTTCCCTTGGGCTTGCTTTCTTTTGTTTCTTTTTGAACATCTGCTTGACTGCCCCTTCTTCGTCTGACGCAGACCCGATGGAGGTCGAGGTCGCCGGCGAGGAGGAAACGCGCGGCAACACCGACGAGGCCGCCGTCGAGGAAGAAGAGGTCATCGTCGTGGAAGAAGAGGCCGTCGCCGACGAGCCTTGATGGCGAGGAGGCCACCGAGGCTGCCGACGCAGAGGCCGGCGAGGGTCGGGCGGTCGATCGACGGCCCCGAGGTCGCAGGAGCGGCAAGCGCTACACCGACAGCCGATTCCCCCGTTGCCACAAGGCTGTCGAGGAGCTCCCAGGCCCGGCGCCTACCGAAGGCGGCGTGCGTCTTCATCAAGCTCCCTGGGAACCGAGTTCCGGTGGTGCCGGTCGAGGGCGAGACCTTCGACGGCGAAGCTACTTCACAGCGTCTGGGCTGATGCTTTGGTGGATGCGCCAGCAAAGAAGCGGCGAAGTCCGAGGAGGAGCATTTGCTTGAAGAAGTTGCTTGTCTCTACCGCACCCACCAAGCCAAGTTAGAGACCCGGGAAGCCCTTGTCGCGAGGGCGGAGCGGACATGGAGAAGCGCGCCGAGGAGCTCGGGCGCCAACAAAGAGCGCCCGCGACGTGGCGGACGCGCTGGCGCAGCTTCGCAGAAGAGCGCACGGCCTTCATCCTTGAGAAGGCCGCGGTGATGAGGAGCAATGACTAGCTGCCGAAGCTTCGCCCAGCAGGAAGCGAGCTGGCGCAGCGGAAGGTCAATCTGGACAGCCACGAAGAGGACCTTGTCGCGCGAGGAGTCGCTGGCGGGCGCTTGAGCGAAGCGGCGACGCTGCCGCAACCGCCGAGGCCGCCAAGGAAGAGCTGAAGGCGAAGGTGGCACAGCTGGAGGCCACCCTCAAGAAGAGCGGCGAAGAGCTTGCCGTGCTCAAGCGTGAGCGTGAGAAGGACGCCTACACTCTGGGCGAGCTGCAGAGCCGTCTCGCTGACAGGGCCAAGGAGCTCGACGCCGCCAAGGATTCCAAAGCGGATCTGGAGCTGAAACTGGCCACTCTGACGCAGACGTTGGATGGCGCCAGAGAGCGGGAGGTGGGCTTGTTGGAGGCGATCAAGGCCAAGGAGGAGCTGCTGGCGAATGCTGTCTCCGTCCAGAACACCTTGAGGGAGAGCGTGGAGCCTTTGGACCCGAAGGTCTTGTGGACACCGCCGCCGACATCCACAACGCAGTGATGGAGTTGGGGATGGCGGACCTCAGCGTACTCCTCCGACGAGCATCTCCAACCCAGCGTAAGCTCAGCTTGTTCTTCAAAGGCGTGGCGGCGGGCCTCCAGCGTCTCGAGAAGAGGTCCCGAAGCAGCTGGCCGAGGAATCGCGCCCGGAGTTTGTGCGAGGCCCTCGAGAAGGTGTTGATGAAGGTGGCCTTCCGCAGCGGGCCTCAACCTTAACGGCGTCCTCAGATCCTTGTCGTCCAAAGCCAACGTGGAGGAGCTCAAAGCCCTTGTCGCACCCATTGTGGACAAGGTGAACAAGATCAAGCGGATCAAGGCGACCCGGCGTGGACTAGGCCGCCAACCTTATCTTTCCCTTGTCGCTCTTGATCATGTTTAGAAAACTTTGTTAGATCAGCGACAAGTTATTCTGTAATATACTCTATCTTAGGTGAATCGATCAATGCAATGTTATTTCCTCTATTTGATTTCTCCCTTTGTACGTTTCTGCCTTATGCATTCAGGGGACTTGTCGGTGCGGGCACTTTTGCCGCGAGCGCCCCTCCGACAAGCAACCTTGTCGCGGACTAGCCGCAGCTCACTTAAGTTGTTGATCGGACTCGAAACAAAGTAAGGGCGCGACTAGCCGGCGAGTTGGTTCCTCTGCACACATTTTTTCCATACAAAGTACTATCGTTCGAGGAAGATAACGAAAATTTAAAAATTGATTGCTCAAACTTTGGCAACTTAGCTTTTCTGTTTCTTGCTTGCCGATGGGGTGAAACTTCCTCGGCGTCCACGGGTCCATAGTATTATCTCCTCCTCCCCTGGTTAACTTGTGCGCGAGGGGGTCTTCCTTTCTTTGAGAGAGGAAAAAGAAAAGGAAATAACGTTATGGAGCCTAGCGGCTCGATTCTGCTTACCGGGTGTGGTTGCTGCACGAAGTGTTAGCCAAAGCATGCAATAAATTGATGAAAGCATGAACTTAGCAAGTTGTGCGCAACACACGAGCTTTTACTGATGCACGGGGTCTGCGCCCGACTTTGTACAAAGGATTACATGCAACTGCGGCAAGACTTGTACAAAAGGTGGTTGCCGGAACGGGTTCCGGCAACCGCGCCCTATGGGTAAAACTTACGAAGATGCTCAATGTTCCAGGAGTTGCTCACCGGAATGCCATCTTCGGTCTCAAGGCGGACAGCCCCAGGCCTAGTGACTCGTTTCACCCGATAAGGGCCTTCCCACTTCGGCGTCAACTTGTTTGAATTCTTGGCGGACTGAGCGTGCGAAGAACAAGGTCGCCTTCCTCGAGACTTACGGCACTAACCCTGCGGCTATGGTAGCGGCGAGGGCTTCTTTAATGTGGCGGCTCGCCTGGCGGCTTTGAAGGCGATCCTCCTCGAGGAGCAGCGCGTCATCTTGTCGCAGCTGCTCTTGCTCAAGCTCATCATAAGCGAGCACTCGAGGCGATCCATATCTGAAGTTCCGTGGGGAGAACTGCCTCTGCTCCATAGACTAGAGCAAAGGGCGCTGGCGATGGCTCGATTTGGCGTCGTCTGATCGTTCAAAGAACCACCGGCGGACTCCTCGATCCAGTTTCTTCCGCACTTGTGCAGCACAGCCGAAAGTTCTGGTCTTGAGCCCGCGCAGCACTTCAGCGTTGCCCTCTGCCTTGACCGTTGCTTCTCGGGTGAGCAGCGAAGCAAAGCAGACCTTGGCGCCAAGGTCTTGGGCGTATTGCATGAAGGTGCGACTTCGTGAATTGTGTGCCGTTGTCGGTGATGATCCTGTTAGGGATTCCAAAGCGGCAAACAATCGACTGAAGAACTTTGGCACGACTGTCTTGTCACCTTCCTCCTTGCTTCCACTTCCGGCCACTTTGTGAACTTGTCGATGGCGACGTACAAGTACTCAAAGCCCCGACGACTTCGGGGAAGGGGCCGAGGATGTCGAGCCCCGGACCGAAAATGGCCAGGATAAAGGGATCATCTGGAGAGCTTGAGCTGGTTGGTGTATCTGTTTGGAATGGGCCCGCACGCTTCACACTTGGTTACTTGTGCGATTGCATCACGGAGGGCTGTCGGCCGGAAGAAACCTTGCCGGAAAGCTTTGCGGCAAGTGCTCTTGCGCCAATGTGGTGACCACATATGCCTCCATGTATCTCTCGCCAACAGCTTCGTCCATCTTCCACAGGAATACACTTCAATTTCACACCGTTGAGTCTTCTTACATGCGGTATCTTTGTCGACAAACTGGTACATACTTGACTGCCGGGCTACTCTTTCCGCTTCTTCCTGCTCTTCGGAAGTTCTCTGTCTGAAGGAAATGGACAATCTGCTGCGCCCATCTTTGGAGCTTGCGGCTCGACAACAAGGACTAAAGGCACATCTGCTGCTGCGGGAACATCGGCTTCCACAGCGAGGACCTGCGGCCCTGCCGGAGCTTGATGCTCCCCGACAAGCTTGCCGGAGTAAGACTTGTCAGGAACGTCTGCTTCAACGAAACAAACCACAGGGTGCAGCCGGGCGGGCTGCTCCTCGGCTCTGTTGGTGTTGATCTTGGGGACCTTTGCAACGACGGCTTCGGGAAGCTACAGCCGGAGAAAATAGTCACCAGAGGCCAACTTCCTCTTCTTATTCTGCCCTGTTGATGGTGTTACGGTTGGTTGAGTCTGCTTGAGCACAAAGATCCCTGGTTCCACAGGTAGCTTGAGTGCGGCGCACTTTGACAGGCCATCAGCAATATCATTCTGAGCTCTTGGAACATGTCCCATTTGCAGGCCGTCAAAGTGCTCTTCCAGCTTCCTCACTTCATCGACGTAGGCTTCCATCAATGGACTCTGGTAATCTTTGTTGACTTGGCGGACGACGAGTTGCGAGTCACCCACGACAATAAGCTTCTTGATCCCAAGGTCCACTGCGATCCACGAGACCGGCAAGCAAACCTTCATACTACTGCGGTATTGTTTGTCGCTTGCTCCTTGGGAAAGTGCATCCGGACAACGTGCTTGAGGTGCTCTCCGGTTGGTGCGATAAGCAGCAAGCCGGCTCAGTCGCCTTGCAGCGAGAAGGCACCATCAAAGTACATCAGCCTCTCTTTGCTTGCTTCTTTGACTGGAATGCTCGTCTCCGGAATCTCTTCATCCGGGCGTTGGCGTCCATTACGCTATGAATTCTGCCAAGGCTACGCTTTGGATAGTTGATGTGCTTTCAAACTTGAGACCAAAGCTTGACAGCTCCAAAGGCCCACTCGACAATCCCGCCTGCCGCCTGGATTCTGCAAGTATCCTCTTCAGCGGAAAGCGGTGACAACCGTGTGATCTCATGTGCTTGGAAGTAATGGCGCAGCTTTCGAGGCCATTAGGAGGCCAAAAGCAATTTTGCACACCGTAGTACCTTGACCTAGCCCCTGCGAAGGGAATCGACAAAGTAGGTAGGGCGCTGCACCATCCTTTTCGCATCTGTTCACGCGGTTCTGCGGGCTCATCCTTGTCGGGACCAGAGCTTGTCGGCGAAGCCCCGCTTGTCATTTGGATGTGTTTGCCGTGGGTTGCTGGCTCATCATCCGCCTCCTCTCCGCCACTAACGCAGCACTAACCACTGATTGGTTGCCGCTATATATAGCAGCAACTTCTCTTGTGGCCTAGGTGCGACAAGTGTTGGAGTGGATGACAGGTATCTCTTCAAGTCTCGCAGCGCAGCCTCCGCTTTGGGAGTCCATTTTATCGGACCTGCTTTTTCAAAATCTTGAAAAATGGTATGGCGCTCAGCAGAGACCTAGAAATAAACTTCGCTGAGAGCAGCCACGCAACCGCAAGTCTTCGTACATCCTTGACGCGCTTTGGTGCTTCAATCTGCTCAATGGCCTTGATCTTGTCGGGATTTGCTTCAATCCTCGCTAAGACCACGAAGAACCCGAGAAGCTTGCGGAAGGGACTCCAAACACGCACTTCTCGGGGTTGAGCTTGCCAGATTTGCAAAGGTCTCGGCCCAAATCTTGAACCAGAGTTGCTTTGTCCTTGCTCTTGACCACTATGTCATCCATGTAGGCTTCTACATTTACGTGCATTTGCGGCTCAAAAGCGTCATGGACTACCCTTGCAAATGTTGAACCAGCATTCTTCAAACCGAAAGGCATCCGTATGAAACAGTATGTGCCACATGGTGTGATGAATGCGGTCTTCTCTTCATCTTCTTCAGCCATGAAGATCTGATGGTATCTGAGTATGCATCAAGAAACGAAAGCAAATCACATCCAGCAGTGGAGTCAACAATCTGGTCGATGCGCGGCAAGGGAAATGGATCTTTGGGACAAGCTTTATTAACATCCGTGAAGTCAATACAAAGTCTCCATTTCCCATTTGCTTCTGCGACGACTACAGGATTGGCCAACCACGTAGGATGGAGCACTCCTCGACAAGGCCTATCGCTTCCAGTTTCTTGATCTCTTGACTATGAATTCTTGGCGCCCACCGCTTGCTTCACGACTTTTTGCTTGACGGGCGCAAGATGAGGACAAACGGCCAGCGGTGCTCAATCACTTTCACAGGGAACACTGGGATATCAGACGGTTGCCATGCAAACACGCCGACATTCGCCGCAGGAAAGCAACGAGCGGCCGCCTTCCTATTTGGGGGTCGAGAGAGGCACCGATGGTGAAGGTACCACCAGCGCCGCCCTCCTTGGCGGGCACCTTCTTGGTCTTCGGCGGAGCCACCATCTTCTTGCACTTGCCGGTGGAGCTCGATGGTGCGTCCTCAATCGGTAGCGCAGCACTCAAGAGGTGCGCTTGCGGAGTGAGCATCGAGACCTTGCGGACTTGGACTTGGTCTTCTTCCCCCGGGGGCTTCAGTGACAAGTGTTGGGCAGTCACATCGGGCTGCTGCATCCCGAAGATCTTGTCGGCACAGATAAGGGCATCCTTCTTGTCGCCGTGGACAGAGATGACACTTATCGGGCCTGGCATCTTGAGTAGGTTGTAGGCATAGTGAGAGGCTGCCATGAACTTGGCGAGTGCTGGACGGCCAAGTATCCCATTGTAAGGCAATGGGAATTGGCAACGTCGAATGTAACTCTCTCAGCCCTGAAGTTCAGCTCGCTGCCAAATGTGACCGGCAACGTAATCTTCCCCTTCGGCTTGCTCCTTCCCGGATTGATTCCTTGGAAGGTACCGGTCTCTTCGAGCTCGCTGTCAGGGATTTGAAGCTTGGAGCACCGCGAGGAGATCAGATTCAAGCCGGCCCGCCCGTCAACTAACATTTTGTGACCTTGAGGTTGCGGATAGTTGGTGAGACCAACATCGGCAAGCACCGACCGCAGATTATGCGATCGTGGTGGTCCTCAATATCAAAAATGATAGGCGTCTTGGACCACTTCGAGGCTTGCGTGACTTCCACGGATGGTTCCGCTGCATTGACCTCCCGCATCCATTGCTTGAGTTGGCGGTGGGAGGTATGCAGGAAGCACCTCCGCCAACGCAGAGAACCTCTGTGGCTTCTGAAACTCCTGCTCGTCGGCGCCGTCAGTCCTCCATATCTTCATCGTCGTCATCATCTTCATCTTTGTCGCGCCGCTGGGAGGTCGATCTCCTTGCCGCTGCTTGACCTTGCCGCGGCTTCCTCCCGGCCGGACGCTTTCTTGCTTGCTCCCAAAGACCTTCTGGGCCTTCTCCTTGTCGCGCCGCTTTCGTACTCGGCTCTCTGTTTGTTCGACGAGCTGCTTTCGACCTTCTTGCAGCTACGGAGATCGTGGCCCTTGGTGCGGTGGATCTTGCAATCTGCTTGCCGGAGCTGTCACCGCTTGTCGGCGGCCGCCACCGACCGGTGGTTACGCCACGGCAACCTCCTTGCCGGAGCCACCAGCCTTGGCGTTCTTGTCACCACCTCCATTGCCGGACTGCTCAACAGCTAGCACTTCTCCGGCCTTCTTCTTCCTGTTGCCTCGCCACCGCCCTTCTTTGCCGGGCGGTGTCATCACCGCCGATCCTGCTTACGCATTCTCTCCAGGAGTCTCCTCCTTCCTCGTGCCACAAGACACTTGTCGGCCAAGGCGTACAGCTCACCGACGTCCTTGACTTTACACATCGCCATCTCCTCCCTCATCCCGCGGTTCCGCACATTACGATGAAATGCGCCGACCACCGCGGGGTGGACGCTCTGGGATGTTGTAGTGCACACGGTGAATCTCTCGAATGAACTTGCGCAGGACTCTCCTTCCTTCCGGGCGAGCAAGTGAAGGTCGCTCTCTTGGCCATGAGGTTTGTGGCCACCGTGAAGGCGCCAACAAACTGATGGCACAGATCCGCCCAAGAGGATATGGAGCTGTCCGGCAAGTGCATGAGCCAAGATCTGATGTTGGGCTTGAGCACGAGCGGGGAGTAGTTGGCGAGGATCTTGTCGTCCCGTCCCCCCGCAGCCTGCACCGCGATGGTGTAAATGCTGAGGAACTCCGAAGGATGCGTCCTGCCATCATACTTCTCCGGCACATCTGGTTTGATGTTTTTTCCGCTGGGCCACCGGACTTGCCGCAGCTCACGAGTGAACGCAGGGCAACCTACGCGTCAGACGCAAGTCGCTGGCCCCTCCGGGCGCGCGCATGTCAACAGAAGGCCCAGCGCGCTTTGTCGGACCGACGTCGCGCTTCTCTTCGGGCGCGATGGCGAGTTCGAAAGCGTCCTCTTGTTGTCTCTCATGAAGAACTTGGCGCTGATCGCGGCGAAGCTCATGGATCCGACGACACAGTGGAGTCGCTGTCGAGGTGGATCCGGTGAGTCGGCGGTCTTGGCCTTCTTGGCGGAGAGTGCGCGGTGGTTGCACCTCCGACAGTGTCATCGCCACCGGCTCGTGCCTTGTCGTCACGCCGCGGCAACGATGGGGTTGGTTGCCGCGGGGCGTCGCCGTTGGCAAAGCCGGTGAGGCTCTGGATAGTGGCCCTCCACTCGTCGACCTTGTCGGCCGTTGGAGGGTAGTCGAGGAGCAGCTGAGCTCTCGCCAGAGCTTCTGCTGGAGTAGTGGGTGGCATTGGAGACGGTGCGAGGAGCGGGACACGCTGGGACTTCTAACTAAGTTAGAAGGAGCAGCACCTCGTCCGGGCGACCGTATTCACTCGATGCGACATGTTGGCGCCGCATGCTGGTCTTGAGGGTCTCGATCCAGCGAACGTATGGCGTTGTGAACGCCATGACGTTGTTGGTCCCGCCTCCCCGAGATGGGCGCGGGGGATGCGCGGACGCCGAGGTTTGCGGTGCCTTGTCCTTGGACTTGGCAACATCGCGAGCACCTTCGTCGGCGCCCGTTCCTCCGCCAGCGTCTGCTCCACCACCAGTTTGCTGCGGTGAGGGTGGGTACGACGCGGACGGCTCTGCTGCCGCCGAAGCCTTCTTCTTCGGTGGCATTTCGAGGAAGATGTTGATGACGCTGCTCGTGCGAACGCCGGATCAGATTCACACGGCCTCGACGCCCCCCTACCTGGCGCGCTAGAGATGTCGGGGAGGCTGATCGTACCCACGGACACCTATGGGGCCGGCGGAGCAGGCCCCTTGTGGTTCGGAGGGGGGCGGAGATCACACGAAGAGCGGATCGAGGCGAGGCACACGAGCAGTTTACCCAGCTTCGAGCTCTCCGGAGAGATAAAACTCCTACTGCTGCTTGTTTGATCTATTGTGTTCTTGCTAGGGAGCAACGAGAGCTACAAAACCTAGCATGAGTCTATCTGGTCTCGAGTGGGTCAAATGAACCCAACGAGACGAACCTGGCGAACTGAACCGAACCGAACCGACCAAAAACGCGAACCCCCTCTACGTTGCACTCGGGCCTCCTTTTATATGCTCAAGGGGTCTCCGACAGGTGGCAACGTAGACGGGGGTACAAATGTAAAAACAGGAGTTGGTACACCTACTTGAACAAAGGTACGATGCAAAATACCTAACTCGACGGCAAGGGACAAAAGCAATAAATGCACGTCATTGTCGCCCAAACAAAGGCAACAGAGGCCGTCAGTGCGCCTCCGCCGCCACGATGGCGAAACTGTCAGCCGCCGCCGCTTATCGCTGCTCTCCGCTGGCTGCCTGACCCGCCGACACGCCGCCCATGGAACGGTCCCATGGCGACACGCCGCTGGGTGAGCTGGAGCGGAGGCGGAGAAGGAGTTGCATGCAGCTGGCAAAGCGCCTTGCCGCGGCCGAATCCTTGTCGCGCCCGGAGACTTGTCGCGCCCCGGGCCTTCCCGGCAAGCTCCTCTTGCCGGGGCCTTGTCTTCTGCGTGCCTGGAGCGGCCTTCCCGACAAGCTCCTCTTGTCGGGACCTTGTCTTCTCAATCTAATACTTTGTTCTTGAATGGCTCCAAAGGAGCCACGGAGGATATTGGCGGCGACGAGGCAAACCTTGCCGCTGGTGTTATAATCGTCTGCGTGCAGGTAGCACGGGATACTAGGGTACCCCTACTCTAGTACACCGACAAAGAACGAGGAGTTACCGATATGAGAAGATTAAAGAGAGGCAAGAGTTCAAGCTTGGGGATGCCCAAGTCACTGTAACATCATGGATTTTGGCCCTTTTCTTTTTCTTTTTGATTTATTTGTTTTTGCTCTGTTTTTCTTTTTGGAGTGGTTCTGTGGCCTTGTCACCTGGGAAATCATCCTCATTCCCCCTCCCAAGTGGATCATCATTCTCAAAACCTTGCCAATCTCATGTCACTGCACTGCTTGACCAAACCCTAATTTCTTTTTCTCAGGAATATTCCTTTTTCTATTAAAGGAATAACCCCGTCTGGCCTAGGTTGTGAAGCAACCTATATTTGTGTACATCCAAAAATTCCCAAATAATTCTCATAATTCCTTTGGGTCATATTTTGCTCAAATATGCCCAAACTTTCTTGTTCTAGCCCAAGAATAATTCTCCAAAAATTATTCTTCATTTCTGTCCAGTGTGGCTTTCTGTGAAGGAAGTGCCACCTTTCTTTTCCTGATTGCTCCCAAACCTTTTGGGCATTTTCTTATGTCCAAATAATTGCCTCATGCCAAAATTTAACTTTATTTGCCAGCCAATCTTCCTCAGTGATATTTCAAAGTTTCTGTCAAACAGAAGCCAGTGTGAAGGAAGTGCTAGCTAGGAGTACCCAAATGAGTTGAAATTTTGCATGCCTCTTCATGTGCTCATATAATTAGCCTCCCCCAAATTTCAGACCCATCCAATCATCTATATGAGCATAGGACCAAATTTTTGATTCTGGCAATATTTTCAGGTCGTGAAGCAAGTGTATTTTATATTGCTTCATTAATTCTGAGAAAATACCAGATTGTTCTCCTACCCAAACATCTCTCACCAAATTTGGAACCATTTCATTAAGCCATTTTCTCTCCAAAATTATTTCTAGTTTCTGGTCAGTGAGGATGGTTGTGAAACAAGTACCATTTTGGTGAACCCAAGTGGTATGAAACTTTTACAACATCTTTGTATGACCAAATAACTAAGTCTTGCCAAATTTGAGCTCAAGTGACTTCTCCATGTGAGTGCTTCTTCCTATTTTTGCTTCTGGACCAGTTCATGTGGTTGTTAAGCAACTACATTAAAACTTGGTCTTAATCTTCTCAAAGTTACCAGGATGAAAGTCCTTCTTACCCTAATCCTTGCAGACAACTTCATTGCTCCCAATCACTTCCCTGTTGATCAGCAGTACACGACCAAGTTTGCTGTAGTAAACTTCTGAGGTTGCTTACCATTTAACCAGAGCAGTTTTCATCGATCTACCACCGCAGTTGAAGCCTCCCCTGGATGAACTTACCACTAGAAAACATGTTCAAGCCCATCTCCCCCGCTACATGCCAGTGCACGCGGTGACCGCGTTAATGGCACCACAGTGCACGCGCTCTGTGTGCAGTGGCCGCCTCTAGTGGACGTTTCTGCTTCGGCACCTCCTCCTCACGTCGTCTTCGCGCGCATGAGCGTGTCCAACAGCTAGCTTGCATCGTCGCCGTTCCCCTGGACCCCTCTCCCCCTCCGACAGCTTCCTCACCGACGTAAGCCGCCGCGCGCCCACGAGCGAACAGTGGCCGTTTAGCTCGGAGCTCGCCGTCTTCTTTCTCCCTGCGCTCCCTTGGCCGCCTCTTCCCCGTGAGCTCTCCCTCCTGTCCCCTCTTGTCGCCTCCCCCCGAGTCCATGCGTGAGCACACGCGTCCGCGGCGCCGTCCACGCGTCTGCGGTGATGCCAGCTCGGCCTCCCCCGCATCCTAGAAGCCTCCCCGACCACTCCCCGGACCTCGAGTGCCTCCCTTTCCTCCCCCATGGCCGCCGTGCCCGCCTCGGCCTCAGCCTAAATTCTCTCAAAGCCGAGCTCCTCCTTCACTCTCTCCACCACCATAGACCTCCTGCACCGCCCCCGATACTTCCCAGCACCGCGCCTCCATCTTTTTGTGGCCGGAGCGCTGTGTCCCTACTCCGGCCGAAGCCACTTTCCGCCGCGACCATGGCCCTGCCCTCCCTAGCACTCTCCGGTAGAAGGGTATGGTCCATGTAGGAGCTCCTCGTCCTCGCGGTCGCTCCGGTGGTCCGAGCTCCACCGGAGGTGGCCGGAGTCGACCGGGCGAGTACCACGGGCGACCCTCCTCTGCATTCTGCGCCTGCTGGCGTGGTAGAAGAAGGAGGTGCAGGAGAGAGAGGCTGGCCAGCTGGCCCCACTGGCAATGAGTCGGCGCCGGCCCGCCTTCATCGACTAGGATAAGTGGAAGCGTATTCTTAATACGTCTTCCCTTTCCGAAAGCGAACTCTGGTTTCGCTTCGACCCTACGCTTTCTCGGTTGGAAAGCGATTCGCAAAAAGGCGCGATCTGTTTTTCCAGCCAAGGGCCTGTTTGTGATGATTTTATTCTAGAAAGGTCCCTGGCAGAAAAACCCTTATATCTTTTTAACCGTAGCTCCAAATCAGGTGATTCGAAAGCCCACTTCTTCGTTTCGTCGAGCCCGTTCTGTTGGTATCATTTTCACCATGTCTTGACATTCTGAAAATGAACATTTTTTCCTTGCACTTAATCAGCCCCCTCTGAGAGAGAACGTTTTCCGGTGATTCTTTCCGCGAGGTTCTCGCACTTTCTCCCGGAGATTTCTTCCACTCCAGGAAAGCCACAACCACCATTTGCATGACAGCCATGCAGTAGCTTTGGTTTTCAACTTGAATCTTTAATAATTGTATGTTTGTTTTGCTACTGTTGTCGTTAGATCGGTTGTGCTTATGGATCGGTGGTTACCGTCATGATATGCTTTCTTGCACTTTGTTATCATGAACTACTTGCTAGTATTACTTTCATATTGCCATGCTTAGTACATGTTGGGTTGGTCATGTTCTTCGGGGCATGACTAATGTCGGTTATCGAGTACCGTTTTATATTCATGGTTCCTTTGTTGTTAGTTGGATAAGTATTTACTCGGTAATGTTATTGATGTGTTCTTGCATGGTATTCATTGTTGATGCTAGTGGTCATGTTATGCTATGAGTAGTGTCGTCCTTGTGATATTCATGATCGTCATTATGCCATTTTCAGTTGGATATGATTCACGGTGGATATGGTTGATAGTTATGTGGTACCCTTATGCTTATGTTGATATCCTGCTCATGCATGGTAATTTCATCATGTTGTTTTATCATGGCTCAACATATTTGCATTCAAGTTTAATCGGATTAAATTGAACTACTGTTAGTTGAGTCATGGTGCCACCATATCAAGCTGACCGGTGCAACCACACTTACCTTTATGGGAAGGTCCTAACTGGGTCCATTGTCGTGCCTCTCGCTGGTGCCTCCAACGAGGGAAGGTTATGGGCGCGCGCTACCCTGATTAGTTAGGCGGACATAAGCATTGTGTGCCCGTTGTTGTTTTCATGGATGCTTGTCCCCGTTTGGGACCGTTTTTGCCACGATGATGGCCGTTTTGCCACGACGGTGGCCGTTGGTGCCTTTGGTAGGCACCGGGCCACCCAGGACTTAGCCCAGAGGGGAGTTTTTCGGAGTGGCCGAGAGGGTGTCATGGCAATTGGACGGTTTTTTCAGAACGCCGTTGGTCCACCCGAATGGGAGTGCGAGGCCATGGGTTCCGTGGTGTAGGTACAGTGTACTAACCTCTGCAGAGTGTATATTAAATCTATCAATAGCCGTGCCCGCGGATAAGGGCCCAGTTCATAGTTGGTCACTCTGTGAGTCAACAGTAATTAATAATAACTTGATTAATAACAACCCTGGTTCAATGATGAGATAAGTTGGTTATGTGATCCGTGAATGATCACCGTTTGGTTACGAGGTAACCCGTTGAGACCAGAGTGGTTCCGTTTGTGATCCGTGAATGATCAACGTGGTATCGAGGATACCAAGTTGTTGGATATTCGTGATGTTGTGCGAGAATCATGGGTAAAGATCAAGCTCCTTGTGGTCATTTAATGATTACTACGGTATTGTTTATACCAAGCTTGATTTGATCCTGAGATGATCGTGTGATGTTCGAGGTTGGTAATTGCTGCATGTGATGGTTATGAGATAACCCGAGCAGAATAAGGGCGTGTTCGGTAGCTCTCTCGCTTCTCAAATCCTCACTCCACGCATGGAGCCCAGCCGAACGCGTCCGCTCCTGGCTTTTGGACTGAGAAGCTGGCTAATATGCTAGTGCAAATTAGAAGGAGTCACGGAGTTGAGAAAACCGAGCTCCTGCAAAACTGAGAAGCAAGATTTGCTTGAAATTACATACTGCTGCCACCACCAAGTGTACCGGTTCGAAGCGCCACCTCGTCCTACCCACGAGCGACAGACTTTCGCGTTCCTCTCGACAGGATCTCCATTCTTTTTGCCGGTGAAGCCACAAGGATCCGTGTCGCCAAGGCCGGGCCGGGCCGCGCGAGGAGCTGGTTCCCGCCGTCCCCGCCCTCGCCATGACCAGCCAAGGCGCTCCCGACGTCACGCTCCCCAGCGCCTCGCGGCCCGCGCGCCGCTCACAAGAATGGCATGGTGACGTGCACCTCCGAGGCTGGAGATCTGCCGAGACAAAGACCAGAGGACGCCCTCGTAACCTGCTCGTCAAGACCTCAAGACACCGCCGCCACCCTCATCCCCTACCACCTCCTTGAGCATGAGCTCGTCGGTTGCCTCCGGTCTCTGGAGCATCTTCCCAATGAAGAAGAAAGGGAAAAGTGTCTCACCGCTAAATGGGCTTGTGTCCTAATGGGCCACCGGGCTATAAGTGGGCTTTTGGCCTTCTCTAGCTGCCAGAAGCAGAAGCTCTCGAGCCGAACGATCTGGCAACTCCAGGATTTTTACCAGAAGCTGGCTGTTGTTTTGGGGCCGAGTATTTGAGGAGTTTGGAGCCGTGGAGAGCTACCGAACACGCCCTAAGTTGGTGCATGATAATGTCATCATGTTGCATGATAGTGTCATCATGTTTATATGTCCATGCCATGCTCATATTGTTCTAGCTGTATCATGTTGTTCAAGCCAAGTTGTTTGGATAATATAATGTTAATCCATGTTTAACCTATAATTGCCATGCTGTTGTATGTCTTGAATGGTTCTGGTTATTGTGAGCTTGCAAGTACATTGAATGTACTAACCTGGCGTGTCATGCCAGTTTGTAGGTCATGCCGTGATTGCTTGATTGCTTGTCGTGGTTTCCGTTCGTGCGAGCTAGGATAAGCGTTCCAGCCAGAGTCCCTACGGAGTGGAGTTCACCACCGACGTCGTTGTTCCGCTGCCAGTAGTTTTTCCGCTGCTTCGAGTTGTTCTGCTGCTTGCATAGAGAAACTGAGGATGGCGTAGTGTCGCCATGCCGATGTTATTCACTGTAATATCGGAGACCTTGTATTCATATTCGTGTAATAATAGAAAGCTGGTTTGTTCTATGCTAAGCAGTGCCGTATTCCAGAAGACTTCTCCTCGATCTCTGGGCTGGAATACGGGGCGTCCCGGTTTCTCTGAGCCGGGGTGCCCAGCGCTTGGTATTAGAGCAGGTCTGGCTGTAGGACGCCCTAGTCAGCGCGAGCAATAGAAACTGGTAGTAATCGGTAGTATAGAGTCTACCTTGTTTATTGCATTTGGTTGCTGCATTTGTTTGTTGCATATCATGCATATAGCCTTACTATTTGTTGCTAACGGTTTATCTGTTGAGTGTAGCTGGCATCGGTTCGGATCCACTACAGCTCAACCTTTGCATTTCTCCATTTTTCTTTTCTTGCTCGTTCTTCGGTGTTTGGTGTCATTTTTGTCCCAGCAGAGTGATGCCAAGTGATCCCGACACCGTTTGCAAAAATGGTGCTCAGGTATCTCGCCGATATCCTCCTTTCAGCCCCGCCTATCGTTTCAATGATGGACATGCTTCTATCCCGAATCGCTCTTTTATTTTGTCATGTTGGCAACCCTTAATGATCTTAGTAGTCAAGAAAGGGCAATGCCAGCCGACTCAGTTTTACTCGCTATCCTATTCCTTGGACGAGTATGGATCTTTTTCCGTCCGCTTGACAATAATGTGGTTGTGACCTTCGTGTCCCACTACAGGTTTATCAGTGCGTCCTCGCCTCCGAGCTAGTCCAGGTTGCTGCCTGGCTAAGCTAGCACTTGTTGTAGCATTGTTTACACAAATTCTTCCACACATCTATTCGTCCTCGTGCACACCATCACAGCATGCTAGATCGTAGAACCGGAGATCCCGCGAGTTTTGTGTGCTTAAGTAGGCATGCATATTGTGTGACTAGCAGTAATATGTGACATTGATTGTGTGTGAATTGATTGTTCTTGTGTGCTTTTATTTAGTTGAGTTTTCTTTTTCTTCTTTCTTTTGGGCCCCGATGCTACATTATTTTTCCCCTATAAAGAGTTGCTCTTCAACCGACACCGGACCCAGAGATTCAGCAAGGAGTTCAAATATTTGGAAAATCAGCTAAACAGAATGGAATTCTCAGCCGACTACAGTGAAATGGGGAATATCTGATTTTGAGGCTGATAATCAATTTTGCTGCAGTGTGCACTCCTCCCAACAGTACTGATAAGTCAAGTCCACATAAGTACAAAATCTCACAGCCGTAATGATCAAGTCAGCAGCAAGGCAAGTCAGGTACAATATGAACGATATATTTTTTAGTCATAGGTATGGATCATCTTCAAAATTTTGGCTCAGCAATGCATGATGCTTGACATATGTTATCCTCCAAAATAAAGTCAGAATATGGGATGCTCAAGGAAGACAATCAAACAAATTTTCTCACGCAAATAATCAGCCATAGAATATTATGGGCGTGTGTGTAGGTTTCAGTCTGCATATTAGTATGAAGCTTTGGATGTAAGAAACTCAGTCTTCTTCCACACGTTATCGGAAGAAATTTATGATGCAAGGCTCCTCAAATTTCCTCAGCATGATATGTGAACAATTTCCGGTCCAAGATACCCGGTCTTTGTTAGCAAGATACCTCGGTAAAAGCTTCAGACAGACGAAAATGAATTTTTCTCAACAAGCAAACCCAAGGAGAAGCTTCTCAAGTACGGGACTCAGGCTTCTCCAGCACAATAATCAGACCAAGCTTTGGGTGTAAGCTATAGAACCTTCTTCGACACAATACTCAGACAAAAGATTTGAGTAGAAGTTAACAAGTCTTCCTCATCAAGCTACTCAGATGGCTTCTCTTGTAAGCCAATTAGTCTGCGTCAGTACCACACTATTGCACCGACCTCAGAGATTATGCGGCGAGTTGGCAATATATGGCAGTGCTGTTGGGAAACGTTGCAGAAAATTAAAATTTTCCTACGGTTTCACCAAGATCCATCTATGAGTTCATCTAAGCAATGAGTCATGGGAGAGAGATTGCATCTACATACCACTTGTAGATCGCGTGCGGAAGCGTTCACTAGAACGTGGATGATGGAGTCGTACTCACGTGATCCAAATCACCGATGACCGAGTGCCGAACGGACGGCACCTCCGCGTTCAACACACGCACGGAGGCGGGCAGCGTCTCCTCCTTCTTGATCCAGCAAGGGGGAAGGAGAGGTTGAAGAAGATGGCTCCAACAGCAGCACGACGGCGTGGTGGTGGTGGAGCAGCAGTACTCCGGCAGGGCTTCGCCAAGCTCGTGACGGAGGAGGAAGAGGTGTAGCAGGGGGAGGGAGGCGCCAGAACTTCAGGGTGCGGCTGCCCCTCCCCCCTCCCTTTATATAGGCCCCAGGGGGGGCGCCGGCCCCTGGAGATCTAATCTCCCAGGGGGGGCGGCGGCCAAGGGGGGTGGAGTGCCCCCCAAGGCAAGTGGGGCGCCCCCCCACCCTAGGGTTTCAACCCTAGGCGCAGGGGGTGGGCCAAGGGGGGCGCACCAGCCCACTAGGGGCTGGTTCCCCTCCCCACTTCAGCCCATGGGGCCCTCCGGGATGGGTGGCCCCACCCGGTGGACCCCCGGGACCCTTCCGGTGGTCCCGGTACAATAACGGGTGACCCCGAAACTTTCCCGATGGCCGAAACAACACTTCCTTTATATAATTCTTTACCTCCGGACCATTCCGGAACTCCTCGTGACGTCCGGGATCTCATACGGGACTCCGAACAACATTCGGTTTACTGCATACTCATATTCATACAACCCTAGCGTCACCGAACCTTAAGTGTGTAGACCCTACGGGTTCGGGAGACACGTAGACATGACCGAGACGGCTCTCAGGCAATAACCAACAGCGGGATCTAGATACCCATGTTGGCTCTAGCAAAACGAACTACACGATCTTGTGCTATGCTTAGGATTGGGTCTTGTCCATCACATCATTCTCCTAATGATGTGATCCCGTTATCAACGACATCCAATGTCCATAGTCGTGAAACCATGACTATCTATTGATCAACGAGCTAGTCAACTAGAGGCTCACTAGGGACATATTGTGGTCTATGTATTCACACGTGCATTACGATTTCCGGATAATACAATTATAGCATGAGTAAAAGATAATTATCACGAACAAGGAAATATAATAATAATCCTTTTATTATTGCCTCTAGGGCATATTTCCAACAGTCTCCCACTTGCACTAGAGTCAATAATCTAGTTACATTGTGATGAACCGAGCACCCATAGAGTTCTGGTGTTGATCATGTTTTGCTCGCGGAAGAGGTTTAGTCAGAGGATCTGCGACATTCAGACCCGTATGCACTTTGCAAATTTCTATGTCTCCATCTTGAACATTTTCCCGGATGGAGTTGAAGCGACGCTTGATGTGCCTCGGTCTTCTTGTGAAACACGGGCTCCTTGGCAAGTGCAATAGCTCCGTGTTGTCACAGAAGTGTTTGATCGGCCCCGACGCATTGGGTATGACTCCTAGGTCGGTGATGAACTCCTTCACCCAAATTGCTTCATGCGCTGCCTCCGAGGCTGCCATGTACTCCGCTTCACATGTAGATCCATACGACGCTTCGCTTGCGGCTGCACCAGCTTCTTGCTCCACCATTCAACATATACACGTATCTGGTTTGTGACTTAGAGTCATCCAGATGCGTGTCGAAGCTAGTGTCGACGTAACCCTTTACGACGAGCTCTTCGTCACCTCCATAAACGAAACATGTCCTTTGTCCTTTTCTGTACTTCAGGATATTCTTGACCGCTGTCCGGTGTTCCTTGCCGGGATTACTTTGATACCTTCCTACCAAACTTACGGCAAGGTTTACATCAGTGTCCGGTACACACATGGCATACATAATAGATCCTATGGCCGAGGCATAGGGGATGACGCTCATCTCTTCTTTATCTTTTGTCGTGGTCGGGCATTGAGCCGAGCTCAATCTCACACCTTGCAAAGACAGTGCAAGAACCCTTTCTTGGACTGATCCATTTTGAACTTCTTCAAAATCTTACCAAGGTATGCGCTTTGTGAAATACCTATGAGGCGTCTCGATCTATCTCTATAGATCTTGATGCCTAATATATAAGCAGCTTCTCCAAGGTCCTTCATTGAAAAACTTTTATTCAAGTAGGCCTTAATGTTGTCCAAGAGTTCTATATCATTTCCCATCAAAAGTATGTCATCTACATATAATATGAGAAATGCTACAGAGCTCCCACTCACTTTCTTGTAAACGCAGCTTCTCCATAAGTCTCAAGATAAACCCAAACGCTTTGATCATCTCATCAAAGCGAATGTTCCAACTCCGAGATGCTTGCACCAGCCCATAAATGGATCGCTGGAGCTTGCATACTTTGTTAGCATTTTTAGGATCGACAAAACCTTCCGGCTGCATCATATACAGCTCTTCCTTAAGATAACCGTTAAGGAATGCCGTTTTGACGTCCATCTGCCATATCTCATAATCATAGTATGCGGCAATTGCTAACATGATTCGGACGGACTTAAGCTTCGCTACGGGAGAGAAAGTCTCATCGTAGTCATTTCCTTGAACTTGCCGATAACCCTTAGCGACAAGTCGAGCTTTATAGATGGTGACATTACCATCTGCGTCCGTCTTCTTCTTAAAGATCCATTTGTTTTCTATCGTCGCCGATCATCGGCAAGTCTGTAAAAGTCCATACTTTGTTTTCATACATGGATCCTATCTCGGATTGCATGGCTTCAAGCCATTTGTTGGAATCTGGGCCCGCCATCGCTTCTTCATAGTTCGAAGGTTCACCGTTGTCTAACAACATGATTTCCAGGACAGGGTTGCCATACCACTCTGGTGTGGGACGTGTCCTTGTGGACCTACGAAGTTCAGTAGCAACTTGATCCGAAGTACCTTGATCATCATCATTAATTTCCTCTCCAGTAGGTGTAGGCACCACAGGAACAATTTCACGACACGCACTACTTTCCGGTTCAAGAGGTAATACTTCTTCGAGTTCTACTTTCCTCCCACTTACTCCTTCGAGAGAAACTCTTTTCCGAGAAGGATCCGTTCTTGGCAACAAAGATCTTGCCTTGGATCTAAGGTAGAAGGTATACCCAATGGCTTCCTTAGGGTATCCTATGAAGACACATTTTTCGACTTGGGTTCGAGCTTTTCAGGTTGAAGTTTCTTGACATAAGCATCGCATCCCCAAACTTTTAGAAACGACAGCTTAGGTTTCTTCCCAAACCATAATTCACACGGTGTCGTCTCAACGGATTTAGACGGTGCCCTATTTAAAGTGAATGTAGCTGTCTCTAGAGCGTATCCCCAAAATGATAGCGGTAAATCTGTAAGAGACATCATAGATCGCACCATATCCAATAGAGTGCGATTACGACGTTCGGACACACCGATTCTGTTGAGGTGTTCCAGCGGCGTGAGTTGTGAAACGATTCCACATTTCCTTAAGTGTGTACCAAATTCGTGACAAATATTCTCCTCCACGATCTGATCGTAAGAACTTTATTTTTCGGTCACGTTGATTCTCTACCTCATTCTGAAATTCCTTGAACTTTTCAAAGGTCTCAGACTTGTGTTTCATCAAGTAGCTATACCCATTCTACTCAAGTCATCAGTGAGAGTGAGAACATAACAATATCCTCCGCGAGCCTCGACGCTCATTGGACCGCACACATCGGTATGTATGATTTCCAATAAGTTGGTTGCTCGCTCCATTGTTCCGTAGAACGGAGTCTTGGTCAATTTTCCAATAAGGCATGGTTCGTATGTGTCAAATGATTCATAATAGAGAGACTCTAAAAGAACATCAGAATGGAGCTTCTTCATGCGCTTGACACCAATGTGACCAAGGCGGCGATTACCACAAGTATGTGTGACTATCATTATCAACTTTACATCTTTTGGCATTCACACTATGAATATGTGTAATATTACGTTCGAGATTCATTAAGAATAAACCATTGACCATTGGAGCATGAACATAAAACATATATCTCATATAAAAATAACAACAAATATTCTAGGATATAAATGAGAATCCATCTCGCATTAAACGAGATCACGATACAATGTTCATGCTCAAACTTGGCACTAAATAACAATTATTGAGGTTTAAAACTAATCCCGTAGGTAAATGTAGAGGTAGCGTGCCGACGGCGATCACATCGACCTTGGAACCATTCCCGACGCCAAGATCGTCACCTCGCCCTTCGCCAGTCTCCATTTATTCCGCAGCTCCTGCTGTGAGTTACAAATATGAGCAACACACCGGTATCAAATACCGGTGGAGTTACTACGAGTCTTGGTAAGGTACACATCAATTACATGTATATCAAATATACCTTTAGTGTTGCCGGCCTTCTTGTCCGCTAAGTATTTGGGGCAGTTCCGCTTCGGTGGCCCTTCCCTTTGCAATAAAGCACTCTGTCTCGTGCTTGGGTCCATTCTTTGACTTCTTCCCGGCAACTTGCTTACCGGTCGCGGCAACATCCTTGCCGTCCTTCTTGAAGTTTTTCTTACCCTTGCCCTTTTTGAACTTAGTGGTTTTATTGACCATCAACACTTGATGTTCTTTCTTGATTTCAACCTCTGCTGACTTCAGCATTGAGAATACTTCGGAATGGTCTTCACCATCCCCGCATATTGTAGTTCATCACAAAGCTCTTGTAGCTTGGTGGGAGCGACTGAAGGATTCTGTCAATGACCGCCTCGTCCGGGAGGTTTATGTCCAGCTGGGACAGGCGGTTGTGCAACCCAGACATTTTGAGTATGTGCTCATTGACAGAACTGTTTTCCTCCATCTTACAACTATAGAACTTGTCGGAAACTTCATATCTCTCGACCTGGGCATGAGCTTGGAAAACCATTTTCAGCTTCTCGAACATCTCATATGCTCCATGTTGCTCAAAACGCTTTTGGAGCCCCGGTTCTAAGCTGTAAAGCATACCGCACTGAACGAGGGAGTAATCATCAGGACGAGACTGCCAAGCATTCATAATGTCTTGGTTCTCTGGGATGGGTGCATCACCTAGTGGTGCTTCTAGGACATATTGTTTCTTGGCTACTATGAGGATGATCCTCAGGTTCCGGACCCAATCCGAATAGTTGCTGCCGTCGTCTTTCAGCTTGGTTTGAAGTTGCTCGCCAACTATTACTTCTACTACTATGGCTAACGCGTTTAGCAATAAAGTAAAGTAATTTACATGGCGTTCTTCAATGACACGCAGGTCATACAAAAAATAAAGACAACTCCTATGGCTCTTACCGGTTGTCATACTCATCGACATGCAAGTCGTGATTCCTATTACAAGAACATGATCTCATACATCACAATATATCATTCATCATTCATCACAACTTAGGTCATATCACATCACATGACAATTGCTTTGCAAAAACAAGTTAGACGTCCTCTAATTGTTGTTGCATCTTTTACGTGGCTGCAATTGGGTTCTAGCAAGAACGTTTTCTTACCTACAAATAACCACAACATGATTTTGTCAACTTCTATTTACCCTTCATAAGGACCCTTTTCATTGAATCCGCTCCAACTAAAGTGGGAGAGACAGACACCCATGACCACCTTATGCAACTAGTGCATGTCGACCGGTGGAACCGGTCTCACGTAAGCGTACGTGTAAGGTTGGTCCGGGCCGCTTCATACCACAATACCGCTGAAGCAAGATAAGACTAGTAGCGGCAAGCAAGTTGACAAGATCTACGCCCACAACAAAATTGTGTTCTACTTGTGCAATAGAGAACTACGCATAGACCTAGCTCATGATGCCCTTTGTTGGGGAGCGTTGCATAAAATTAAAATTTTCCTACGATTTCACCAAGATCCATCTATGAGTTCATCTAAGCAACGAGTCATGGAGAGAGATTGCATCTACATACCACTTGTAGATCGCGTGCGGAAGCGTTCACTAGAACGTGGATGATGGAGTCGTACTCGCCGTGATCCAAATCACCGATGACCGAGTGCCGAACGGACGGCACCTCCGCGTTCAACACACGTACGGAGTGGATGATGTCTCCTCCTTCTTGATCCAGCAAGGGGTAAGGAGAGGTTGAAGAAGATGGCTCCAACAGCAGCACGATGGCGTGGTGGTGGTGGAGCAGCGATTCTCCGGCGAGGCTTCGCCAAGCTCGTGACGGAGGAGGAAGAGGTGTAGCAGGGGGAGGGAGGCGCCAGAACTTCAGGGTGCAGCTGCCCCTCCACCCTCCCTTTATATAGGCCCCCAGGGGGGGCACCGGCCCTTGGAGATCTAATCTCCCAAGGGGGGCGGCGCCCAAAGGGGGTGGAGTGCCCCCCAAGGCAAGTGGGGCGCCCCCCCACCCTAGGGTTTCAACCCTAGGCGCAGGGGGTGGGCCAAGGGGGGGCGCACCAGCCCTCGATGGGCTGGTGCCCCCTCCCACTTCCGCCCATGGGGCCCTCCGGGATGGGTGGCCCCACCGGTGGACCTCGGGACCCTTCCGGTGGTCCCGGTACAATACCGGGTGACCCCAAAACTTTCCCGATGACCGAAACAACACTTCCTATATATAATTCTTTACCTCCGGACCATTCCGGAACTCCTCGTGACATCTGGGATCTCATCAGGACTCCGAACAACATTCGGTTTACTGCATACTCATATTCATACAACCCTAGCGTCACCGAACCTTAAGTGTGTAGACCCTACGGGTTCGGGAGACACGTAGACATGACCGAGACGGCTCTTAGGCAATAACCAATAGCGGGTTCTGGATACTCATGTTGGCTCCCACATGCTCCTCGATGATCTCATCGGATGAACCACGATGTCGAGGATTCAAACAACCCCGTATACAATTCCCTTTGTCAATTGGTATGTTACTTGCCCGAGATTCGATCGTCGGTATCCCAATACCTCGTTCAATCTCGTTACCGACAAGTCACTTTACTGCATCAGTAATGCATGATCCCGTGACGGACACTTGGTCACTTTGAGCTCATTATGATGATGCACTACCGAGTGGGCCAGTGATACCTCTCCGTAACACGGAGTGACAAATCGATCTCGATCCGTGTCAACCCAACAGACACTTTCGGAGATACCGTAGTGCACCTTTATTGTCACCCGATTACGTTTTGACGTTTGGTACACCCAAAGCACTCCTACGGTATCCGGGAGTTACATGATCTCATGGTCTAAGGAAAAGATACTTGACATTGGAAAAGCTCTAGCAAAAACGAACTACACGATCTTGTGCTATGCTTAGGATTGGGTCTTGTCCATCACATCATTCTCCTAATGATGTGATCCCGTTATCAACGACATCCAATGTCCATAGTCGAAACCATGACTATCTATTGATCAACGAGCTAGTCAACTAGAGGCTCACTAGGGACATATTGTGGTCTATGTATTCACACGTGTATTACGATTTCCGGATAATACAATTATAGCATGAATAAAAGACAATTATCACGAACAAGGAAATATAATAATAATCCTTTTATTATTGCCTCTAGGGCATATTTCCAACAAGTGCATCTCAAGAGTCAGATCAACAATAATTTTGGTGAGAAGCACAAATCAGTCAAAACATATGCCTACCCCAAGGATCAAGTGTTCGGTTTCCTATGATTCTTACATATATGCTGAGCATGCATTCCCAATCATATCAGTCACTCATACGTGGTACGACAAGGATCCAACAGATATACCTAAGAAAGGCACGGACCCCAACCTCATGAATCATGCAAATGAACATAAGCAGAGATGCACATCTTATGTAATACAAGGATCTACAAGATCTAGATAAGACATCACAAAATCAACAGTCTTGACAGTGGCCACCAAGGCCAATATTCCCGCACCGACAAGGAGATCTCATGAACTCTTGTATGGTTGGCCTCAACAAAGAGCTCTGTATAGCTACAAGCACTGAGTATATGTCATATACTTGCGAAACCCAAGCACTAGGAGTAATGACAAAAATATTGCACTAGCCACGACGATGGTCATACGAAGAATCAAGGATATATGTGGCCAACCTATTTCAGTAAGATATCCTGGCAAAGAAAATCATGACCATCAAAAGGATGCTGATAGCAACGGTATGACGATTTTTGCATGACCATCAGGGTCCGGATACCCAAGTCAGTTAGTGGCCAGATTACATATTGAGCCACAAAGGCATACCCTCAGTGAATTCCTCTGCTCTACAAGGACTTCATATCCCGTTGACCCGCTTAAAAAATGGTTAGTGCGGAATATCCAAATCTGTTCTGACAAGTCCAAGATTCTTTTGCAACCTCAGCCGTTTGACTTCAGCGACAGTATAACGCATCGCACAGCTTATTACCACATCTGGGTATACCGACAACATGGGCAAATCAAAAATTGAACAATCAGCTCAGACTAGGTATATCCACTTGTGTAACCTAGTGCCTATCATGAAAAGTATCTTCCCACCAGCATACCTGTCAGGACAGTCCCAAGATGTTAATATTTGAGGTATGCTACAGTTATAAGTCTATACCCTGTTATATTTCGCATGAAAGAAAGCAGTCAAATCTTTGGTAGATATCCCATGATCGAGCCAAAGAAATAAATCAAATAAATCAGTACCACTTATGAGCAGTCAAATCCCGTCAGAAGATGGCATGATTAATTCTCAGCATTTATTGAAACCAGAAGGCCTGTATTTATTTGAAGCAACCCCATTACAGAAGTAAAAAGGTTTTCATGACTACAAGAAAATTTATGCTCAGATCCATTGGATATCACCACAGGTATGGAGAATCAACGTCAGTAAAAAAAGAATTGGTATATGAGCAAAGACCCGTCAGAATATAGGGAAAGGTGAAGCAAGCCACCCCAGAGCAAGGTAAGTTAATCATGTGAAATTCTTGGGGGAACAATAACTAAAGGAAAAAGGATACCCGAGCTGGAAAGAGTGTCCTAAAGTCATACTTGTTCCCTGAGCAACCAAATCTCGAGGACGCGATTTCTTTAAGGGGGGAAGGCACTGTAACAGCCTGGATTTTGGCCCTTTCCTTTTTCTTTTTGATTTATTGGTTTTTGCTCTGTTTTCCTTTTTGGAGTGGTTCTGTGGCCTTGTCACCTGGGAAATCATCCTCATTCCCCCTCCCAAGTGGCTCATCATTCTCAAAACCTTGCCAATCTCATGTCACTTCACTGCTTGACCAAACCCTAATTTGTTTTTCTTAGGAATATTCCTTTTTCTATTAAAGGAATAACCCCGTCTAGCCTAGGTTGTGAAGCAACCTATATTTCTGTCCATCCAAAATGTAACATCCCAAATTTTCAATTTGGAATGTTATACATTAAGTCATCATGCATATCATATTTTCTTGCATTTTGTCGATCCTAGAAATTTCACGCAAACTCAAGGACCCTCGGAGAGAGTTGGAGATTTCATTATTTTCATATTTGGGTTTTCTCAAATTTTGAAAATAGGATCATTTAGTTTATTTATTTTATCTTCAAATATTTTTCCAATAAAAAATAAGAGAGGAAATAATATGACTTTCCCAAAATTTAGGAAAAAAATGAAGATTTAGTAAATAAATCAAATTTTGGGTTTTTCGAGGTTTATTTGCTTTAGGAAAAAAATGAGTATTTTAAAAATTTGCATTTTGGCCCCGTATTAAAGTTCAGTTTGTTATAATCATTTTTAGGTTTCGGGGTAAATTTATTTTATTAAATTTGGATTTAGTTTAGATTTATTTTAATTAGTTTCGGTTAAAAAAACCCCACGCACTTTGGGCTAAGGGCCCAATGGCCCAACCGCCAGCCGCCCAGCGCCCCCCCTCCTCGCGCTCACTTGGGAGGAGTCCCCGCCGCCGCCGGCCGAGTCCGGCTCGGCCACGCCGCTTCGCCGCCGTTGCCCCCTCCCAAGCAAGCCCACCCTCCCTCCTTATAAGCCATGGTGCCCCCCTCGACCCACCCCGCCACCCGAGCTCGCCGCCGCCGCCACCCGCCACCCGTCGCCCGACGCCGTGCCCGACCCCGTCGCCTGCAGCCCACCCGACTGGCTGAGCCGGGCGGCGGCGACCTCACCGGAGGTAGCCACCGAGTCACCCCCCCGGTCCGGTTTTGTTTTAAAAATCGTCCGGTTTTCTTTCGTTGTTTGGTTTTTTTAAAACCCTAGATCGGTTTATTTTTTTCTCTCGGTTTAGTTAATTAGTGAACGTTCACCGATCCGTTCGTTTTAACGAACGCGTTCGCCGGTTAGTTTCTGTTAATGGACGTCCGTTCGTTTAATAGTTCGTCGTTTTTCTTTTAAATCGGATTTAATCCGTTATTTTCCGAGTTCGATTTCCGATCCAATCTTCGAATCAGTTTATCTTCTCGCTCGTTTATCGGAATCAGGTGACTCAAGCGCCTGGAGTTTCGTTTCGAAACCGCCGTTCCGACTAATCCACTTAAACAAAGTTTTGCTACTGTAAAATTTGACCTAGTTTCAAATTGTTAGAACCGAGTCGTTTTCTTTCGACGTTTGACTTTCGTTGCTTTATTTGATTGGATTCTTTTTGCACCTGTGGTTCTTAAATTGAACTTTCTGGTTAGATCTTCTATCCGAGATTTCCCTGTGCATTAGATGAGTACTTATTGTATGCTTGTTGTTTGTCTGCGTTAGATCACCCAGAGTGCGCCACTTGTTACTTCGAGTCTCTAGGTTTCGCGGATGGATCGTCGGCCAAGGCAAGTAACACTTGATCATATCTCTTCTACTACCCAGTTTTTATGCATTAGATCAATCCTCAAACACTTGCATGATTAGGATCTAATTAAATTGTGGGATGGGAAGTAGATTGAGGTAGTAGCTATTACCTGTTTACTTGTGAAACCTTGGGAGTTACTTCTACGTTTGCTTATTATGCCATGCTATGCTAGTAGACGTGGATTGGGTGAGTGATATCCATGACAGATGTGAGATTGTTGATTAATGGTTTATCTAAGGTGGCAACTTAAATACACATCCGGGTGGATTGAGGCACTGGTTTCTATCGAGGACTTGCCTGTATTTCTTGGACCGCCACCCGGGCTCAAAGGGATCATAAGATTATTCAAACTAGAAACTTCCGTGTGCAGCCACAAGCCATTATGGGCTCTGGCATAGTTGACTAAGTTGTGCGAACTCTTACGGGTAGGCTAGCTGATGTAGGGGATGTAGGTTGGTACGGTCTACCCACATGTAAGGTGCTAGTGCTTACGAAAAGCGTGTCTCGGTCATCCGTCTCTCAAACACCATGCGGTCACGAGAAACCAAGCGGAGGCGATCGAGTCTTGTGGGGAAAAGTGCAAACCTCTGCAGAGTGTATAAACTAATCATGATTAGCCGTGTCCCCGGTTATGGACATCTTGAGTATCTAGTACTTGAAAATCATGTGAATCTCATCATGTTACTTCTAATTAATATTATTGGGTTTTTAATGAGTACTTTTAATTGGGATTGAGGATCTTGTCAACCATTCTCAATGTTTAACAACCACCGTGATAGTTAAACAAATTTATTCCTTTGCGATGAGGGAAAAAACTAGCTTTATGCAAAACTGTAACCGTAGAGCTTTACCACCAGCCATATATGCATGTAGTATAGGCTTATGCTTTCGTTTCTCTCTATGTGTTACATTGCCAGCATATTCCATGTGCTGGCCCGTTTTCGGGCTGCAACTTTCATGTTGCAGACTTTTCAGACGACGAGTAAGGTGTTTTAGGTCGTGGTTCTATACTCAGTGATGCCGATGGAGTTAATGGACTCACCTATCTTCCAAGTCTTCCGCTTTTATCGTTATTAGATGGCCATAAGCCATATTTATTGTAATAAGTCCTCTTTTGGACAACGCTGTAATGAGTGTGTGATTGATACTCTGCTATAAATCCTTCGAAGTACTGTGTGGTGTCAGCATTACTGATCCAGGGATGACACCTGAGCACAGAGACTTGATCCATTCGGGTCGGGTTGCTACACAAAAATTCCCAAATAATTCTCGTAATTCCTTTGGGTCATATTTTGCTCAAATATGCCCAAACTTTCCTGTTCTAGCCCAAGAATAATTCTCCAAAAATTATTCTTCATTTACATCGATGTGGCTTTCTGTGAAGGAAGTGCCACCTATCTTTTCCTGATTGCTCCCAAACCTTTTGGGCATTTTCTTATGTCCAAATAATTGCCTCATGCCAAAATTCAACTTTATTTGCCTAGCCAATCTTCCTCAGTGATATTTCAAAGTTTCTGTCAAACAGAAGCCAGTGTGAAGGAAGTGCTAGCTAGGAGTACCCAAATGAGTTGAAATTTTGCATGCCTCTTCATGTGCTCATATAATTAGCCTCCTCAAAATTTCAGACCCATCCAATCATCTATGTGAGCATAGGAACAAATCTTTGATTCTGGCAATATTTTCAGGTTGTGAAGCAAGTGCATTTTATATTGCTTCATTAATTCTGAGAAAATACCAGATTGTTCTCCTACAAATATAACATCTCTCCACCAAATTTGGAACCATTTCATTAAGCCATTTTATCTCCAAAATTATTTTTAGTTTCTGGTCAGTGAGGATGGTTGTGAAACAAGTAACATTTTGGTGAACCCAAGTGGTATGAAACTTCTATAGCATCTTTGTATGACCAAATAACTAAGCCTTGCCAAATTTGAGCTCAAGTGGCTTCTCCATGTGAGTGCTTCTTCTTGTTTTCTGCTTCTGGACCAGTTTATGTGGTTGTTAAGAAACTACATTAAAACTTGGTCTTAATCTTCTCAAAGTTACCAGGATGAAAGTCATTCTTACCCTAAACCTCGCAGACAACTCCATTGCTCCCAATCACTTCCCTGTTGATAAGCAGTACACAACCAAGTTTACTGCAGTAAACTTTAGAGGCTGCTTACCATTTAACCAGAGCAGTTTTCATTGATCTACCACCGCAGGAAGCCTCCCCTGGATGAACTTACCACTAGACAACATGTTCAAGCCCATCTCCTCCGCTACATGCCAGTGCACGCGGTAACCGCGTTAATGGCACCACAGTGCACGCGCTCTGTGTGCAGTGGCCGCGTCCAGTGGACGTTTGTGCTTTGGCACCTCCTCCTCTCGTTGTCTTCACGCGCGTGAGCGTTTCCAACAGCTAGCCTGCATCGTCGCCATTCCCCTGGACCCCTTCCCCCTCCGGCAGCTTCCTCACCGACGTAAGCCGCCGCGCGCCCACGTCGAACATTGGCCGTTTGGCTCGAAGCTCGCCGTCTTCTTCCTCCCTGCGCTCCCTTGGGCGCCTCTTCCCCGTGAGCTCTCCCTCCTATCCCCTCTCGTCGCCTCCCCCCGAGTCCATGCGTGAGCGCACGCGTCCATGGCGCCGTCCACGCTTCTGCGGCGATGCCATCTCGGCCTTCCCCGCATCCTAGAAGCCTCTCCGACCACTCCCCGAAGCTCGAGTGCCTCCCTTTCCTCCCCCATGGCCGCCGTGCCCGCCTCGGCCTCGGCCTAAATTCGCTCAACGCCGAGCTCCTCTCTCCCTCTCTCCACCACCATAGACCTCCTGCACCGCCCCTGATACTTCCCAGCACCACGCCTCCATCTTTCTGTGGCCGGAGCCTCATGTCCCAACTCTGGCTGAAGCCACTTTTCGCCACGACCATGGCCCTGCCCTCACTAGCTCTCTCCGGCAGAAGGGGATGGTCCAGGCAGGAGCTCCTCGTCCTCGTGGTCGCTCCGGTGGTCTGAGCTCCACCGGAGGTGGCCGGAGTTGACCGGGCGAGCACCGGCCCCGGCGACCCCTCCCTCTGTTTTGCGCCCGCGCCGGGGAAGAAGAAGGAGGAGCGGGAGTGAGAGATGTCAGCCGCGGGCCCACCTTGCAGCGAGTCAGCGCTCAGCCCCGCCTCTGCTGACTAGGATAAGTGGAAGCGTATTCCCCGCAAATACGTCTTCCCTTTCCGAAAGCAAACTCTGGCTCTGCTTCAACCCAGTCTATGTTTTCTCAGTTGGAAAGCGTATTCTGGCAAAAGGCGCGATCTGTTTTCTAGCCAAGGGCCTGTTTGTGATGATCTTATTGCAGAAAGGTCCCTGACAGAAAAACCCTTATATCTTTTTGACCGTAGGTCCAAATCAGGTGATTCTAAAGCCCACTTCTTTGTTTCGTCGAGCCCGTTCTGTTGGTATGACTTTCACCATGTCTTGACATTCTGAAAATGACCATTTTTCCCTTGCGCTTAATCAGCCCCCTCCGAGAGAGAATATTTTCCGGCGATTCTTTCCGCGAGATTCTCGCACTTTATCCCAGTGATTTCTTCCACTCCAGGCATGCCACAACCACCATTTGCATGACAGCCATGCAGTAGCTTTGGTTTTCAACTTGAATCTTTAATAAGTGTATGTTTGTTTTGCTACTGTTGTCCTTAGTTTGGTTGTGCTTATGGATCGGTGGTTACCGTCATGATATGCTTTATTGCACTTTGTTATCATGAACTACTTGCTAGTATTACTTTCATATTGCCATGCTTAGTACATGTTGGGTTGGTCGGGTTCTTCGGGGCATGACTCACGTTGGTTACCGAGTACCGTTTAATATGCATGGCTCCTTTGTTATTATTTGGATAAGTATTTACTCGGTAATTTTATTGATGTGTTCTTGCATGGTATTCATTGTTGATGCTAGTGGTCATGTTATGCTATGAGTAGTGTTGTCCTTGTGATATTCATGATCGTCATTATGCCATTCTCAGTTGGATATGATTCATGGTGGATATGGTTGATAGTTATGTGGTACCCTTATGCTTATTTTGATATCCTACTCATGCATGGTAATTGCATCATGTTGTTTTATCATGGCTCAGCATATTTGCATTCAAGTTTAACCGGATTAAATTGAACTTGAGCAACTGTTGGCTGAGTCATGGTGCCACCATATCGAGCTGACCGGTGCAACCACGCTTACCTTTATGGGAAGGTCCTAACTGGGTCTATTGTCGTGCCTCTCGCCGGTGCATCCAAAGAGGGAAGGTTACGGGCGCGCGCTACCCTGATCAGGTAGGTGGACATAAGCCTTGTGTGCCCGTTGTTGTTGTTATGGACCATTGTTCCCGTTTGGGACCATTTTTGCCACAATGGTGGCCGTTTTGCCACGACGGTGGCCGTTGGTGCCTTTGGTAGGCACGTAGCCACCCAGGACTTAGCCTAGAGGGGAGTTTGTTGGAGTGGCCGAGAGGGTGTCAAGGCAATAGGACGCTTTTGTCGGAACGCCGTTGGTCCGCCCGAATGGGAGTGCGAGGCCATGGGTTCCGTGGTGTGGGTACAGTGTACTAACCTCTACAGAGTGTATATTAAATCTATCGATAGCCGTGCCCGCGGATAAGGGCCCAGTTCATAGTTGGTCACACTGTGAGTCAACAGTAATTAATAATAACTTGATTAATAACAACCCTGGTTCGATGATGAGATAAGTTGGTTATGTGATCCGTGAATGATCACCGTTTGGTTACGAGGTAACCCGTTGAGCCCAGAGTGGTTCCATTTGTGATCCCTGAATGATCACCGTGGTATCGAGGATACCGAGTTGTTGGATATTCGTGATGTTGTGCGAGAATTGTGGGTAAAGATCAAGCTCCTTGTGGTCATTTAATGATTACAACGGTATTGTTTATACCAAGCTTGATTTGATCCTGAGATGATTGTGTGATGTCCGAGGTTGGTAAGTGCGGCATGTGATGGTTATGAGATAACCCGAGCAGAATAAGTTGGTGCATGATAATTTCATCATGTTGCATGATAGTGTCATCATGTTTATATGTCCATGCCATGCTCATATTGTTCTAGTTGTATCATATTGTTCAGGTCATGTTGTTTGGATAATATAATGTTAACCTGTGTTTAACCTGTAATTGCCATGCTATTGTATGTGTTGAATGCTTCTGGTTATTGTGAGCTTGTAAGTACATTCAATGTACTGACCTGGTGTGTCATGCCAGTTTGCAGGTCATGCCGTGATTGCTTGATTGCTTGTCGTTGTTTCCGTTCGTGCGAGCTAGGATAATTAAGCGTTCCAGCCAGAGTCCCTGAGGAGGGAAGTTCACCACCGACGTCGTTGTTTCGCTGCCAGTAGTTTTTCCGCTGCTTCGAGTTGTTCTGCTGCTTGCATAGAGCAACTGAGGATGGCATAGTGTCGCCAAGCCGATGTTATTCATTGTAATATAGGAGAACTTGTATTCATATTTGTGTAATAATAGAAAGCTGGTTTGTTCTATGCTAAGCAGTGCCGTATTCCAGAAAACTTCTCCTCGATATCTGGGCTGGAATACGGGGTGTTCCGGTTTCTCTGAGCCGGGGTGCCACAGGCACCCCAAGTAAATATTCCAAGGATAATCAAGCATCTAAGCTTGGGGATGCCCCGGTTGGCATCCCATCTTTCTTCTTCAACAATTATCGGAATACCTCGGTTTTTGTTTTCTTCACATGATTTGTGTCTTTGTGTTTTTCTTTTTCTTTAAGAACCATGCTAGTATGAGACGTCCCTTCATCAATTTATAGAATTATTCATGTGCTTCAGTTATATCTTTTGAGTATGACCTTATAGAATGCTCTTTCTGCTTCACTTAAATCTTTTGAGTATGGTTTTATAAAATGCTTCCTGTGCTTCACTTATATATTTTGAGCTTGGATATTGGTTAGTCTATATTAATTGTAGAATGCTCCATGAACTTCACTTATATCTTTTGAAGTATGAATAATAATATCATCTAAAGTGGGTTTGGAAGAGTGTCAACATTAGGAATTAGTGATCCCACTATTCCGAATGAGAAGAATTTTGCTTATGTGGAGAGTAGAAAAATTTCTATGCTTGTAGATCATGAAAAGAATGCTTTATGTGATGGTTATATTGTTGAATTCATTCATGATGCTACTGAAAGTTATTATGAGGGAGGAATATATGCTTGTAATAGTTGCAATAATATCAAGTTTCCTCTCTATGTGCTTAAAGTTTTGAAGTTATACTTGTTTTGCCTTCCTATGCTAGTTGATTCTTGTTCCTATAAATTATGTGTTCAAAAAATCCCTAGGCATAGGAAGTGGGCTAGATTCACATGTGCTAGTCATATTCTTCATGATGCTCTCTTTATGTTTCAATTCTTTTCTTTTATGTGAGCATCATTGAAATCATCATGCCTAGCTAAAAGGCATTAAAGAAAAGCGCTTGTTGGGAGACAAACCAATATTTACCCTTACTGTTTTTGTGTGTTTACATGATTAAGCAACTGTATTAGTCATTTTGTATAGCTTTTTTTCAATAAAGTGCCAAGTAAAACCTTTGGGAAGACTTGGGTGAAAGTTAATGTGATCTTGCTGTAAAAAACAGAAACTTTGCGCTCACGAGATTAGCTGCCATTTTTTTTACAGAAGAGTGATTTTGAGTTGATTCTTTTTGAAGAATATTAATAGAAAATTTCCTAACGTCCACCAATTTATTTCATAATTTTTGGAGTAGCAGAAGTATTGTTGCTGTTCAGATCATTACAGATTGTTTTGTTTCTGACAGATTCTGTTTTCATTGCATAGTTTATTTGTTTTCTACTTTCTATGGCTTATATTTCTCAATATAAATTGTAGACATGGTATGGTACAGTAGGCATTGTATGAGAAAAATTATGAACCTTGTCTTTGACAGTACCAAAGTGGATGGTTTACTCTTTATCATACTAACCTATCTCACGAAGTTCCGTTAAGTTTTATGTGATTGAAGTTTTCAAGCTTTGAGTGACATATCGATATGAGGAGAATAAGGAGTGGAAAGACCCTAAGCTTGGGGATGCCCAAGGCACCCCAAGGTAATATTCAAAGAAGACTCAAGCACCTAAGCTTGGGCATGTCCCGGAAGGCATCCCCTCTTTCATCTTCAAAACTATCGGTATACCTTACTCGGAGCTATATTTCTATTCGTCACATGCTATGTGTTCTACTTGGAGCGTATTTTCAATTCTACTTGCTGTTTGAATAAAATAATTGGATCTGAAATCTTGAATTAAAAAGAATCCTCCCATGGCTAGTTAATTATTTGACTACTCAGTGTGTTCTTCACTTATATCTTCTGGAGTAGTTTGTCATTTACTCATGTGCTTCATGTATATCCTATGAGTAAATGGTTGAATGAATTGAATATCATAAATCTGAATTCATATATGTTTCATATGCTTATACCATGGGGAGTAATGACTTCACACAGGATAAGTATAGGTAGTAAACTTATTTGAAAGTTAGCAAACGCAGAATTGGTTACTTGAACAATTCATGAAAGAATATTGAAGGAAGAGAGATTTCACATATAAATATACTACCTTGGACATCTTTTGTAATTGTGAGCACTCATTAGAATATGACATGCTAAAAGGTTGATGTTGGACAAGGAAGACAACGTAATGGGTTATGTTCTCTTATATCTGAAATAAAGTATATTGTCATGGATCATCCAACATGCTGAGCTTGCCTTTCCCCCTAATGCTAGCAAAATTCTTTGCACCAAGTAGAGATACTACTTGTGCTTCAGAATATCCTTAAACCCATTTTTGCCATGAGAGTCCACCATATCTACCTATGGATTGAGTAAGATCCTTCAAGTAAGTTGTCACTGTTGCATGCAATAAAAAATTGCTCTCTAAATATGTATGATCTATTAGTGTGGAGAAAATAAGCTTTATATGCTCTTGTGATATGGAAGCAATAAAAGCGATGGACTACATAATAAAGGTCCCTTTCACAAGTGGCAATACAAAGTGACGTTCTGTCGCATTAAGATTTTGTGCATCCAACTATAAAAGCACATGACAACCTCTGCTTCCCTCTGTGAAGGGCCTATCTTTTATTCTTGTCTTATACCTTATACAAGAGTCATGGTGATCTTCACCTTTCCTTTTTACATTTTATCCTTTGGCAAGCACATTGTGTTGGAAATATCCTGATATATATATCCAAGTGGATGTAAGTTATCATGAACTTTTATTGTTAACATTACCCTTGAGGTAAAAGGCTGGGAGGCAAAACTATAAGCCCCTATCTTTCTCTGTGTCCAATTAAAGCTTTGAACCCACAAATATCACGTGAGTGTTAGCAACTGTGAAAGATTAAATGATAGTTGAGTATGTGGAGTTTGCTGAATCAAAGCTCTTACATAGACCCTTCCTAAAAATAAGATGAATTGCAATTGTTTGATGACTGAGAACACGGTTTGTTAGTTTTCAAGAAAGTTTATGATCTATACTTTAACAAGTGAATAGCTTGTTACTTCATCATGAGAAGTTTTATGAGTTTATCTACTGTTATGATATATAATGATGCTAGAAAAAGTGACTGGAATTATCATTGATCAAACTTATGTACTTGCTAGCATTCACACTTCATAAATTATTTATTTTATCATTTACCTACTCGAGGACGAGCAGGAATTAAGCTTGGGGATGCTGATACGTCTCCAACGTATCTATAATTTATGAAGTATTCATGCCATGTTTACAATAGTTTTATATGATTTTGGTATGATTTGATTAGAATTAACCCGGACTGACACTGTTTTCAGCAGAACTACCGTGGTGTTGTTTTTGTGCAGAAATAAAAGTTCTCGTAATGCGATGAAAATCAACGGAGAATTTTTCTGGAAAAAATAAACAATACTGGAACAAAAATCTACCGGAGGGGAGTCCTTTGGGCCCCACGATGGTGGGGGGGGGGCGTCCCCCTATCTCGTGGCCGCCTTGGGGACCCCCCTGACTTGTTCTAGACGCCATCCTCTCCTATAAATACAGAAACCTCCAGAAAATAACCTAGATCGGAAGTTCCGCTGCCGCAAGCCTCTGTAGCCACGAGAAATCAATCTAGGTCCTATCTGGCACCCTGCCGGAGGGGGCCGTCATCACCGGATGCCATGGAGGAGGATCCCGGGGGGGCCATTGTAACGACCCGAATCTGATAAGATTCGATGTCTCTGTGCTCACTATGCTAGTCCCTGGATCGACTCGCTAGCACACGCACAATACATGTGAATATCAAATAACAAGTGCATCATTTACTATAACATATGATCCAGAATTCATAAAGTATTACAAACTGAGTAGCACATAGCTAACTTTATGAAGGAAATATGCCCTAGAGGCAATAATAAAGTTATTATTTATTTCCTTATTTCATGATAAATGTTTATTATTCGTGCTAGAATTGTATTAACCGGAAACATGATACATGTGTGAATGCATAGACAAACTGAGTGTCACTAGTATGCCTCTACTTGACTAGCTCATTAATCAAAGATGGTTATGTTTCCTAGCCATGGACAAAGAGTTGTCATTTGATTAACGGGATCACATCATTAGGAGAATGATGTGATTGACTTGACCCATTCCGTTAGCTTAGCACTTGATTGTATAGTATGTTGCTATTGCTTTCTTCATGACTTATACATGTTCCTATGACTATGAGATTATGCAACTCCGTTCTGGGAGGAACACTTTGTGTGCTACTAACGTCACAACGTAACTGGGTAATTATAGAGGTGCTCTACAGGTGTCTCCGAAGGTACATGTTGGGTTGGCGTATTTCAAGATTAGGTTTTGTCACTCCATTGTCGGAGAGGTATCTCTGGGCCCTCTCGGTAATGTACATCACTATAAGCCTTCCAAGCAATGTGGCCAATGAGTTGGTTACGGAATGATGCATTACGCAACGAGTAAAGAGACTTTCCGGTAACGAGATTGAACTAGGTATTGGATACCGACGACCGAATCTCGGGCAAGTAACATACCGATGACAAAGGGAACAACATATGTTGTTATGCGGTTTGACCGATAAAGATCTTCGTAAAATATGTAGGAGCCAATATGAGCATCCAGGTTCCGCTATTGGTTATTGACCGGAAACAATTCTAGGTCATGTCTACATAGTTCTCGAACCCGTAGGGTCCGCACGCTAACGTTACGATGACAGTTTTATTATGAGTTTATAAGTTTTGATGTACGAAGGTTGTTCGAGTCCCGGATATGATCACGGACATGACGAGGAGTCTCGAAATGGTCGAGACATAAAGATTGATATATTGGACGACTATATTCGGACACCGGAAGTGTCCCGGGTTATTTCGGAGAAAACCGGAGTGCCGGAGGGTTATCGGAACCCCCCCCCCCCCCGGTGAAGTAATGGGCCTTATGGGCTTTAGTGGAGAGAGAGAGGGCAGCCGGGATGGGCCGCGCCCCCTCCCCTGGTCGGGTGGACTAGGAGAGGCGGCGCCCCCTCTTTCCTCTCCCTCTCCCCTTCCTTTCCCCCTCCTAGTAGGAGTAGGAAAGAGGGAGTCCTACTCCTACTAGGAGGAGGACTCCTCCTCCTTGGCGCTCCCCCAAGGGCCGGCCGGCCTCCCCCTTGCTCCTTTATATATGGGGGCAGGGGGGCACCCTAGAACACAACAATTGACCTTTTGATCTCTTAGCCGTGTGCGGTGCCCCCCTCCACCATAGTCCTCCTCGATAATATTGTAGCGGTGCTTAGGCGAAGCCCTACGACGGTAGAACATCAAGATCGTCACCACGCTGTCGTGCTGACGGAACTGTCCCTCGACACCCGGCTAGATCGGAGTACGAGGGACGTCATCGAGCTGAACGTGTGCTAGAACTCGGAGGTGTCGTAGTTTCGGTGCTTGATCGGTCGGGCCGTGAAGATGTACGACTACATCAACCGCGTTGTTCTAACGCTTCCGCTTTCGGTCTACGAGGGTACGTGGACAACACTCTCCCCTCTCGTTGCTATGCATGACCATGATCTTGCGTGTGCGTAGGAAAATTTTGAAATTACTACGTTCCCCAATAGTGGCATCCGAGCTTGGTTTTATGCGTTGATGTTATATGCACGAGTAGAACACAAGTGAGTTGTGGGCGATACAAGTCATACTGCTTACCAGCATGTCATACTTTGGTTCGACGGTATTGTTGGATGAAGCGGCCCGGACCGACATTACGCGTACGCTTACGCGAGACTGGTTCTACCGACGTGCTTTGCACATAGGTGGCTGGCGGGTGTCAGTTTCTCCAACTTTAGTTGAACCGAGTGTGGCTACGCCCGGTCCTTTCGAAGGTTAAAACAACATTAACTTGACGGACTATCGTTGTGGTTTTGATGCGTAGGTAAGAACGGTTCTTGCTCAGCCGGTAACAGCCACGTAAAACTTGCAACAACAAAGTAGAGGACGTCTAACTTGTTTTTGCAGGGCATGTTGTGATGTGATATGGTCAAGACGTGATGCTATATTTTATTGTATGAGATGATCATGTTTTTTAATCGAGTTATCGGCAACTGGCAGGAGCCATATGGTTGTCGCTTTATTGTATGAAATACAAACGCCCTGTAATTGCTTTACTTTATCACTAAGCGGTAGCGATAGTCGTAGAAGCAATAGTTGGCGAGACGACAATGATGCTACGATGAAGATCAAGGTGTCGTGCCGGTGACGATGGTGATCATGACGGTGCTCTGGAGATGGAGATCACAAGCACAAGATGATGATGGCCATATCATATCACTTATATTGATTGCATGTGATGTTTATCCTTTATGCATCTTATCTTGCTTTGATTGACGGTAGCATTTTAAGATGATCTCTCACTAATTATCAAGAAGTGTTCTCCCCGAGTATGCAATTGCCAAAGTTCGTCGTGCCCGGACACCACGTGATGATCGGGTGTGATAAGCTCTACGTCTATCTACAGCGGGTGCAAGCCAGTTTTGCACACGCGGAATACTCAGGTTAAACATGACGAGCCTAGCATATGCGAGATATGGCCTCGGAACACGGAGACCGAAAGGTCGGCGTGAATCATATAGTAGATATGATCAACATAGTGATGTTCACCATTGAAAACTACTCCATCTCACGTGATGATCGGTTATGGTTTAGTTGATTTGGATCACGTGATCACTTAGATGACTAGAGAGATGTCATCTAAGTGGGAGTTCTTTAGTAATATGATTAATTGAACTTAAATTTATCATGAACTTAGTCCTGGTAGTATTTTGCAAATTATGTTGTAGATCAATAGCTTGCGTTGCTGCTTTCATATGTTTATTTTGATATGTTCCTAGAGAAAATTGTGTTGAAAGATGTTAGTAGCAATGATGCGGATTGGATCCGTGATCTCGAGGTTTATCCTCATTGCTGCACGGAAGAATTATGTCCTTAATGCACCGCTAGGTGACGGACCTATTGCAGGAGCGGATGCAGCCGTTATGAATGTTTGGCTAGCTCAATATGATGACTACTTGATAGTTTAGTGCACCATGCTTAACGGCTTAGAATCGGGACTTCAAAGGCGTTTTGAGCGTCATGGACCATATGAGATGTTCCAGGAGTTGAAGTTAATATTTCAGCAAATACCCGAGTTGAGAGATATGAAGTCTCCAACAAGTTCTATAGCTAAAAGATGGAGTAGAATCGCTCAACTAGTGAGCATGTGCTCAGATTATGCAGGTACTTCAATCGCTTGAATCAAGTGGGATTTAATCTTCCAGATAAGATAGTGATTGACAGAATTCTCTAGTCACCATCACTAAGTTACTAGAACTTCATGATGAACTATAGTATGCAAGGGATGACGAAAATGAATCCCGAGCTCTTCGTGATGTTGAAATCGACGAAGGTAGAAATCAACAAAGAGCATCAAGTGTTGATGATTGACAAGACCACTAGTTTCAAGAAAAGGGCAAAGGGAAAGAAAGGGAAACTTCAAGTAGAATGGCAAACAAGTTGTCACTCCGTGAAGAAGACCAAAGCTGGACCTAAGCACGAAACCGAGTGCTTCTCTTGCAAAGGAAATGGTCACTGGAAGTGGAACTACTCCAAATATTTGGTGGATAAGAAGGATGGTAAAGTGAACAAGGGTATATTTGATATACAGGTTATTGATGTGTGCCTTACTAGTGTTTATAGTAGCCCCTGAGTATTTGATACTTGTTCGGTTGCTAAGATTAGTAACTCGAAACAGGAGTTCTGAGAATAAACAGAGACTAGTTGAGGGTGAAGTGACGATGAGTGTTGGAAGTGGTTCCAAGATTGATATGATCATCATCGCACACTCCCTATACTTTCGGGATTAGTGTTAAACCTAAATAAATGTTATTTGGCGTTCGCGTTGAGCATGAATATGATTTGATCATGTTTATTACAAAACGGTTATTCATTTAAAGTCAGAGTATAATTGTTGTTCTGTTTACATGAATAAAACCTTGAATGGTCATACACCTAATGAAAATAGTTTATTGGATCTCGATCATAGTAATACACATATTCATAATATTGATGCCAAAAGATGCAAAGTTGATAATGATTGTGCAGCATATTTGTGGCACTGCCGTTTGGGTCATATCGGTGTAAAGCGCATGAAGAAACTCCATAAAAGATGGATTTTCGGAATCACTTGGTTATGAATCATTTGATGCTTGCGAACCGTGCCTTTTGGGCAAGATGACTAAAACTCAGTTCTCCAGAATAATGGAACGAGCTACTGACTTGTTGGAAATAATACATACTGATGTATGCAGACCAATGAGTATTAAGGCTCGTGACAGATATCGTTATTTTCTGACCTTCACAGATGATTTGAGCAGATATGCGTATATCTACTTGATGAAACATAAGTCTGAAATAGTTGAAAGGTTCAAAGAATTTCAGAGTGAAGTGGAAAATCATCGTAATAAGAAAATAAAGTTTCTGCGATCTGATTGTGGAGATGAATATTTCAATTACGAGTTTGGCCTTCAGCTAAAATAATGTGGAATAGTTTCGCAAACTCATGCCACCTGGAACACCACAGCGTAACGGTGTGTCCGAACGTCATAAACCACAGTTTATTTGATATGGTGCGATCAATGATGTCTCTTACTGACTTACCAATATTGCTTTGGGGTTATGCATTAGCGACAGCTGCATTCACGTTTAATAGGGCACCATCTAAATCCGTTTGAGACGACATCGTATGAACTATGGTTTAGCAGTAAACCTAAGCTGTCGTTTCTTAAAGTTTGAGGCTGCGATGCTTATGTGAAGAAACTTCAACCAGATAAGCTCGAACCCAAATCGGAGAAATGTGTCTTCATAGGATACCCAAAAGAGACTATTGGGTACACCTTCTATCACAGATCTGAGGGCAAGATTTTTGTTGCTAAATTCGGATACTTTCTAGAGAAGGAGTTTCTCTCGAAAGAACTGAGTGGGAGGAAAGTAGAACTTGATGAGGTAATTGTACCTACTCCCTTATTGGAAAGTAGTTCATCATAGAAATCTGTTCCTGTGATTCCTACACCAATTAGTGAGGAAGCTAATGATGATGATCATGTAACTTCAAATCAAGTTACTACCGAACCTCCTAGGTCAACCAGAGTAAGATCCGCACCAGAGTGGTACGGTAATCCTATTCTGGAGGTCATGTTACTTGACCATGGCAAACCTACGAACTATGAGGAAGCGATGATGAGCCCAGATTCATAAAATGGCTTAAGGCCATGAAATCTGAGATGGGATCCATGTATGAGAACAAAGTGTGAACTTTGATTGACTTGCCCGATGATCGGCAAGCCATAGAAAATAAATGGATCTTCAAGAGGAAGATGGACGCTGATAGTAGTGTTACTATCTACAAAGCTAGATTTGTCGAAAAAGGTTTTTGACAAAGTTCAAAGTGTTGAATACAATAAGATTTTCTCACTCGTATCGATGCTTAAAAGTCTGTCCGAATCATGTTAGCAATTGCCACATTTATGAAATTTGGCAAATGGATGTCAAAACTGCATTCCTTAATGGATTTATTAAAGAAGAGTTGTATATGATGCAACCAGAAGGTTTTGTCAATCCTAAAGGTGCTAACAAAATGTGCAAGCTCCAGCGATCCATCTATGGACTGGTGCAAGCATCTCGGAGTTAGAATATATGCTTGATGAATTGATCAAAGCATATGGTTTTATATAGACTTTTGGAGAAGCCTGTATTTACAAGAAAGTGAGTGGGAGCACTACATCATTTCTGATAAGTATATGTGAATGACATATTGTTGATCGGAAATAATGTAGAATTATTCTGCAAAGCATAAAGGAGTATTTGAAAGGAGTTTTTCAAAGAAGGACCTCGGTGAAGCTGCTTACATATTGAACATCAAGATCTATAGAGATAGATCAAGACGCTTGATAAGTTTTTCGATGAGTACATACCTTGAGAAGATTTTGAAGTAGTTCAAAATGGAATAGTCAAAGAAAGAGTTTCTTGCCTGTGTTACAAGGTGTGAAATTGAGTAAGACTCAAAGCCCGACCACGGCAGAAAATAGAAAGAGAATGAAAAGTCATTCCCTATGCCTCAGTCATAGGTTCTATAAATTATGCTATGCTGTGAACCAGATCTATTGTATACATTGCCCTGAGTTTGGCAAAGGAATACAATTTTGATCTAATAGTAGATCACTGGACATCGGTCAAGAATATCCTTAGTGAGGACTAAGGAAATATTTCTCGATTATGGAGGTGATAAAAGAGCCCGTCGTAAAGAGTTACAATAGTGCAAGCTTTTACACCGATCCAGATGACTATAAGTCTCAATCTGGATACATATTGAAAGTGGGAACAATTAGCTATAGTAGCTCCGTGCAGAGCATTGTAGACATAGAATATTTGCAAAATACATACGGCTCTGAATATGACAGACCCGTTGATTAAGCTTCTCTCATGAGGAAAACATGATCACACCTTAGTACTCTTTCGGTGTTAATCACATAGCAATGTGAACTAGATTATTGACTCTAGTAAACCCTTTGGGTGTTGGTCACATGACGATGTGAACTATGGGTGTTAATCATATCTGAGATATGAATATTGGTGTTAAATCACATGGCGATGTGAACTAGATTACTGACTCTAGTGCAAGTGGGAGACTGAAGGAAATATGCCCTAGAGGCAATAATAAAGTTATTATTTATTTCCTTATTTCATGATAAATGTTTATTATTCATGCTATAATTGTATTAACCGGAAACATGATACATGTGTGAATGCATAGACAAACTGAGTGTCACTAGTATGCCTCTACTTGACTAGCTCATTAATCAAAGATGGTTATGTTTCCTAGCCTTGGTCAAAGAGTTGACATTTGATTAACGGGATCACGTCATTAGGAGAATGATGTGATTGACTTGACCCATTCCGTTAGCTTAGCACTTGATCGTATAGTATGTTGCTATTGCTTTCTTCATGACTTATACATGTTCCTATGACTATGAGATTATGCAACTCCCGTTTACCGGAGGAACACTTTGTGTGCTACCAAATGTCACAACGTAACTGGGTGATTATAAAGGTGCTCTATAGGTGTCCCCGAAGGTACATGTTGGGTTGGCGTATTTCGACATTAGGTTTTGTCACTCCGATTGTCGGAGAGGTATCTCTGGGCCCTCTCGGTAATGTACATCACTATAAGCCTTGCAAGCAATGTGGCCAATGAGTTGGTTACGGAATAATGCATTACGGAACGAGTAAAGAGACTTGCCGGTAACGAGATTGAACTAGGTATTGGATACAAGCGATCGAATCTCGGGCAAGTAACATACCGATGACAAAGGGAACAACGTATGTTGTTATGCGGTTTGACCGATAAAGATCTTCGTAGAATATGTAGGAGCCAATATGAGCATCGAGGTTCCGCTATTGGTTATTGACCGGAAACAGTTCTAGGTCATGTCTACATAGTTCTCGAACCCGTAGGGTCCGCACGCTTAACGTTACCATGACAGTTTTATTATGAGCTTATAAGTTTTGATGTACCAAAGGTTGTTCGGAGTCCCGGATATGATCACGGACATGACGAGGAGTCTCGAAATGGTCGAGACATAAAGATTGATATATTGGACGACTATATACGGACCCCGGAAGTGTTCGGGTGATTTTGGAGAAAACGGTCTTGGGAGGTTACGGAACCCCCCGGGAGAAGTAATGGGCCTTATGGGCTTTAGTGGAGAGAGAGAGAGGGCAGCCGGGATGGGCCGCGCCCCTCCCCTCTGGTCGGGTGGACTAGGAGAGGCGGCCCCCCCTCTCTCCTCTCCCCTTCCTTTCCCCCTCCTAGTAGGAGTCTGAAGAGGGAGTCCTACTCCTACTAGGAGGAGGACTCCTCCTCCTTGGCGCGCCCCCAAGGGCCGGCCGGCCTCCCCCTTGCTCCTTTATATACGGGGGCAGGGGGCACCCTAGAACACAGCAATTGATCTTTTGATCTCTTAGCCATGTGCGATGCCCCCCTCCACCATAGTCCTCCTCGATAATATTGTAGCGGTGCTTAGGCGAAGCCCTGCGATGGTAGAACATCAAGATCGTCACCACGCCCTGCGACGGAACTATCCCTCGACACTCGGCTGGATCGGAGTACGAGGGGCGTCATCGAGCTGAACGTGTGCTAGAACTCGGAGGTGCCGTAGTTTCGGTGCTTGATCGGTCGGGCCGTGAAGACGTACAAATACATCAACCGCGTTGTTCTAACACTTCCGCTTCGGTCTCACGAGTGCGTGGACAACACTCTCCCCTCTCGTTGCTATGCATCACCATGATCTTGCGTGTGCGTAGGAAAATTTTGAAATTACTACGTTCCCCAACACTTTATTCAATAATAACAACGGAAAGGTAGCATAATAAACGATGAATCCCATAAATGCCCACTGGCGAAAATGCTGAGTGAAAACTCGCGACCCTACTGTATCTCACTGATCACCTGAATATCCTGCAACATGATAAGTTGCAGCTACAAAGGGTCAATACATTGAATGTATTGGCAAATCACACAATATGATAAAGCAAACCTACATCCACAAAGCAATGTATGACAAATAAAACACTCAAGTTTTTTTTCGCGTAAAACTACCTTCACCTACCTCCACGACATAGGCAAGGTGCAAACAACACAGATGATAAAGATCTTCAAGATGTCTCAAGTGCGCTCAGTCCTGGCGCATTCTCTAGGGACAATAGAGCGCTCAGCCAGTGACGCATTCAAGTGAGAAAAAGCCCTGACAACTCAACTGCGCAAAGTCATGGCACCTTCTCTAGGGACAATAGAGCGCTCAGCCATTGACGCATTCACCTGAGAAAAAGCCCCGAGCCTACAGCTATAAGCGCTCACCACTTCCAAACATCACGCGACACATGCCCACGTCTACCATAGCAAGTTGATCATGCCATCACATAATAAAATCACTATCAGAATATGCCAACATAGAACATACACATCAAACCAAGCACATGTCATAGCATAAAAAAATCACACATGCATAACAGAATATAGGATGAGCAAAATCAGAAGTGCAAACTTGCCTTGAACGGTGCTGAAGTACTCTAACGCTCAATTCTGATCCGCTTCGCACTCCAGACAATCTATATGGTTAACGAAGGCACCGATAAATAAATTATGCTCACATAACACCACTATAAAGTCAACAACTGAGAATTCAAATAAAAACTTTAATAACAGAACATATCAGTAGGTGTATATTATCTACATGCTAATAGGATCACAATGCAAAAAGAATCAACTAATTTGGATCAACTGTTTAAAAGATATGGCCTCCGGAAGTTTGAATTCAAATTTGAGCAAATTCAAATTTGAACAGTGCAAAAGTTTGAAACTTTGGTTCCACTAGATGCTCCTGGTCAATATGAGTACACAGAAAAAGAATGGATGAATTTGGAGCTACGGATCTCAAGATAAACCTAAATGAAAATATTATATGAAATCTACCGAAACGAATTGTGCCAAAAAGTGTTCCTGGAAAAACTGTTGCGGCTGCTGTGGCGTTGCCACGTGGTGCATTACTAGTGGCTGGGTAGTGTCCGCTGCATGGACTAAACTGCAAACAGCCTCTAAATAGCGCATACCTATTCGAGAAAAAAAACAGAACATGATTTATTCTGGACCGTCGGAGGGAGATCGGACGGATAAGATCGGCTCACCGGAGGAAACAGGTTGAGGCGTCACCGGAGTTGGAGAAGAACGACGCCGGCGGCTCGGGCGGCGATGGTGGCGCGTCTCCGGCGGGTCTCCGGAGGCGGTGAGTGGGTGGATGGATGGGCGGCGTCTGGCGGTTGGTTAGGTGACGTTGGACAGCGGCAGGGGCTTCCTCATTGGCGATGCGAAGGGCTGGAGTGTCGCCGGCGGTGGTGCTTCGGGTGGAGGTTCTTGATCTCGTTCGGTGACTCCTGCATGATAATATGAGTGAGGGAGGTAGAGGAGATAGGGGAGAATAGAATAAGGACAAGAGGAGATGCTGAGAACCTTCAGGCGCGAAGGAAACGACCGGCGAAGGAGCTTCTGCGGTGGGACTCCGGCGAGATCGCGAAATCAACCTAGGGCACAAGAGACTGCGATTTTGGCGAAAAATCGGACAAGCCGGACGTGGGGAGTATATATATGGAGAAGGGCGTGCAGGAGGAGCAGCGGATCGATCAAATCGATCGAAGGATTCAAATCGGACTCGTTGTCCAGGAAGAACACAGCTAAGATGGGAGATGACAAGTGGGCCAGGTCAGTCTGGCAGACAGGTGGAAGAGAGAAAAAAAAACAAATAGGAAAGGCTGAGGAGTGGGCTGCAGCTGTGCGGGCAAATGAGTCGGCCTATTGACGCT